>OV277865.1:73734208-74984208 GCA_922989275.2 Gari tellinella | reverse complement strand
CAAAAAAGTGTGCGTTGTTCGGAGGGAGTCGTTAATGGAAGGGAAATTAGCTTACATTTGCAAACAACTTGAAACCAGACCAGACACCGCGTAACGCGGCGTCTGGTCTGGATTCAAGCTATCTGTAGCCCGTCTTTACGTTTTTATCTGTCAAATTGTGCTTTATGTTATTTTGAGAAAAACGGCAGACGACAATTTTAAGCAGACGGCATTGCAGCCATAAATAGGTTGGATATAATTGTCTTGATTTGGGGAAGAGCGACCAGCGTCGATGTAAGGACGGGATCGTTGTTTGGAGGACCGTAGAGAGGGGGCACTGTAGCATTGAAACCATGATAACCTTGGCAAAAGGTTTATATCACTTTGATCCTTCTCATCAGGAACTGTTTGATACTCTGGCCATATTTGAAATTTGTGTTTTTATTTGGAAAATTCTATGTTAAGGACAGTAACAGGCGACAATTGTTGCAGACGCACGCAATTTAATGATTTTATTTTAATTAATTTAAGGCGCATGCACTTAATTAATGGATAATACCCACCCGTGTGACAATTGTTTATTATACAGGTGCCATTTGTTGTGTCAGAATCGTCACATCCGGTTGCCTGGTACCCGTCATTACACGTCAATAAGCAATTGTACTCGTCTCTGTCGTCAACAACCAGCGTTCCATGGTCAACATTATCATATCCTGAAATATACAGAGGTTAAAGACATCTCCTGACGACGTTTCGATCATAATGCCTTGCCAGACAATAGCCTTGCAAAAAGCATGGCCATGTCTGCAAAGAACCATTTAAGCTTCTCTAGTGAGAGCCTACCTTTATATTTGATAGTTTGGTTAAAAATAACCATTGAAAATCACTAGAGCATGAGTATAATCTGGGCCTTACGAGGTAAATTGAGAATGGTATACCATGTGCTGCATGATTTGACATTTAAAATCACACCTATCGAGACAATGGGGGGGGGGGTGTCCATCAATGGACTGATGAAAAGTCTTTAACAATTATCATGCTGAATTGTCGTCTGCTTTAAATATTTCGTCTGCAAAAATAAATCACAATTAAATTTTAAGCTTTTCAAACTGACGAAAGGTTGAAAGTGAAAGCTGTGTTCAAGATTATAAAGAGTTTAAGTTGAGAATGAGCTCATTCTCGAGCATTTGATTGGTCAGATGTGAGCTTTTGCTTTCGAATGATCTCAGACTCAACTCGAAAGCTTTATAAAATATAAGCTTTGGCCGCGTTTTACTTGTTCTCGGGATTAAGAACCCCCGCATGTACGAAAGTGTTTTTGCGGGCGAGCGGAAATGCGTCTCGACGATATAGACTTTTGTCCGCACGTGCTTATACTAGAAATTTACATAAATAAAAGGTTGCTAAGCTTCAGTGTATTCCTTGATAGCTCAGTCGGTAGAGTAATTGGCAGGCAAGCAAAAGGTCCCAGGTTCAATAAAAGTCTTCATTAAAAACTATAAGCATCAATGATTAGACCGCCAAGAGCTGTCTGAACAAGGCATATACAGTACTGTTTTAAACAGCGTCAATATACCCCCAATAACAGAAGGGTTAGGTTTTATTTGATGAAAACTAATGCCAGACGATTCGAATTCTCAGAATTACGTTGTCTGATCAGTATCCACACTATTTCTCCTTTTCATGATCAAATTTATCGTGAGGTTTTTAACCCCTTTACCGCCAAAGTTTCGCCTGCGTCAATATTACTGTCTGCAATGTCATTTGAAAGTTAGAATTAAGGCAGTATAACTGACGTTATTTCAAAATCAAGTGGCAAACAGTTTTGATCCTGATCAAATGCCGCGTTACGCGGCGTCTGATCAGGATCAAAACTATTTGCAAATGTGCCTTATGGCGTTATTGAGTGGACGTTATATCAAAACAAGTGGCAAACAGTTTTGATCCTGATCAAACGCCGCGTTACGCGGCGTCTGGTCAGGACCAAAACTGTTTGCAAATGTGCTTTATGGCGTTATTGAGAGTGGAAGGGCTATTCTCAGAATCACGGTGTCTGATCAGTATCCACACCATTTCTCCCTTTCATGATCAAATTTATCGTGAGGTTTTTAACTCCTCCGCCAAATTGTCGTCTGCTTCAATATTACTTTCTACAATATCGTTTCAAAGTTAGAATTAAGGCAGTATATCTGACGTTATTTCAAAACAAGTGGCAGCCAGTTTTGATCGGGATCAAAACTGTTTGCAATTGTGCTTTATGACTTTTTTGAGAGAGGAAGGGCTATTCTCAGAATCACGGTATCTGAGCAGTATCCACACTATTTCTCCTTTTCATGATCAAATTTATCGTGAGGTTTTTAACCCCTTTACCGCCAAATTTTCGCCTGCGTCAATATTACTGTCTGCAATGTCATTTCAAAGTTAGAATTAAGGCAGTATAACTGACGTTATTTCAAAATCAAGTGGCAAACAGTTTTGATCCTGATCAAATGCCGCGTTACGCGGCGTCTGATCAGGATCAAAACTATTTGCAAATGTGCCTTATGGCGTTATTGAGTGGACGTTATATCAAAACAAGTGGCAAACAGTTTTGATCCTGATCAAACGCCGCGTTACGCGGCGTCTGGTCAGGACCAAAACTGTTTGCAAATGTGCTTTATGGCGTTATTGAGAGTGGAAGGGCTATTCTCAGAATCACGGTGTCTGATCAGTATCCACACTATTTCTCCCTTTCATGATCAAATTTATCGTGAGGTTTTTAACTCCTCCGCCAAATTTTCGTCTGCGTCAATATTACTGTCTGCAATGTCGTTTCAAAGCTAGAATTAAGGCAGTGTAACTGACGTTATTTCAAAACAAGTGCCAAACATGTTTTGATCCTGATCAAACGCCGCGTCAGGCGGCATTTGATCAGGATAAAAACTGTTTGCAATTGTGCTTTATGACTTTATTGAGAGCGGAAGTGCTATTCTCAGAATCACGGTATCTGAGCAGTATCCACACTATTTCTCCCTTTCATGATCGAATTTATCGTGAGGTTTTTAACCCCTTTACCGCCAAATTGTCGTCTGCTTCAATATTACTTTCTACAATATCGTTTCAAAGTTAGAATTAAGGCAGTATATCTGACGTTATTTCAAAACAAGTGGCAGCCAGTTTTGATCGGGATCAAAACTGTTTGCAATTGTGCCTTATGACTTTTTTGAGAGAGAGAGGAAGGGCTATTCTCAGAATCACGGTATCTGAGCAGTATCCACACTATTTCTCCTTTTCATGATCAAATTTATCGTGAGGTTTTTAATCCCTTTACCGCCAAATTGTCGTCTGCTTCAATATTACTTTCTACAATATCGTTTCAAAGTTAGAATTAAGGCAGTATATCTGACGTTATTTCAAAACAAGTGGCAGCCAGTTTTGATCGGGATCAAAACTGTTTGCAATTGTGCTTTATGACTTTTTTGAGAGTGGAAGGGCTATTCTCAGAATCACGATATCTGATCAGTTTCCACACTATTTCTCCCTTTTATGATAAATTTATCGTGAGGTTTTTACCCCCCCCCCCCCCCCCACACACACACACACTTTTTCTGCCAAATTGTCGTCTGCATCAATATTACTGTCTGCAATGCCGTTTCAAAACAAGTGGCAAACAGTGTCAAACAGCGTCAATCAGCTTGTTCTTCAATACAGTGTAATCATAAGGAGTGCAATTGTCCTACTCGGTATACGCACTTCGCGGAGTCTGATCAGGATCTAAACTATATACAAATTACTAGTGTATTATGAGTAATGCAGAGAATGTAGTTAACACGTTGAAACAGCGCCGATTATATCCGTCCTCAAATACAGAGTGCATGTCGTATAAGTGTCATTAGTGATGAACTGTTAAACAGGCCATTATTATAAGCGGCATTCAACTGGAAACATTAGATTTTGAATTTTTCTCATACAGCCACGTTAGTAAACCACCAAACGAGTATGTCTGTGGAGACGATTTCAATCCTTTGTCTGCTGTATCGCGACTTTGCTGGTTTTTGCAAAAAGTTTGGATCCAGATCAGACGTCACGTAACTCGGCGTCTTCTTTTGATCCAAGCTGCTTGATACTCGTCTTTTGATTTGTTTAATTCAAACAGGTATAAATCTACATTCAACACATTTTACAGACGATAATTTCAAAGCACACGATTTTACAGCAAAATAAGGGTTAAATTTGTTCATTTTATACATGTCATATATATTTGCCACCTACTCTTATCTCCTTAGAAAAGCAGAACGGATACCACATATGTCAATTACATACAGTAAACCCCCTATATTGCGACCAATGAATTATGTCATGCATAACTAGTTGTTTGAGGCAGCTGGCTACTTAACGCAGGGTGAAAGTAGGAACCTTTAGGAGCTTTCTCTTTTGATTTCGTATTGCGTTAAGCTGAAACATGTCATTCATACAAGCCACTGACCTTCCTTTTAGTGGTCGTAATAGAGGAGTTATATGGTATTTATTTACACCAATCAAACAAAGTCTCCGTAGAAAATACAACCCGGAGAGACCATGTACTTTTATAACCAATAAAAGCAAATAAATAGACGTCAATTTGGTTTGAAATGAACAACAATTCAATACGTTTCATAACTGGAAGACGAAAACAGCCATTTTTTAAAACAGACGTATAGGTAGGGTATTCACTATTCCATTATAAAATACTAAGGGAAGTTTATCCCTCTCCTTCAGGCTGACAATTCAACTTCAAGCGGCATTTGTTTGTACGTGTACATACATGTATCACAATAATGAATGCTTAATTTACTCCGAAACGTACTTGCTTGTCAAGATGAAAATAACGAAATAGAAACTATGTATGCTATTCAAGCCTAAACGCAAAATATTTTGCCTTCTTACAGTGGAGAAAACGTTATTCTTTCACGTTTCACGAAACGCGTAGCGGTAAAATGAAGAAACATTGCAACTTTTTGACATTTCTTACGATTTATTTTAAGCTGAGTGGCAAACAGTTTGGAGCCTGATCAGACACCGGATTACCCGGCGTCTGATCTAACTCTAAACTGTTTGCAATGGAAATAATAGTTTTAGCGTAAACGCGTTTATAGGGAAAGAATAACGTAGTCTCTACTGTACCAGAAGCAGTGTATGGTGGATACAGTGGAGAATCTGTTATTCTTTCCCAATAAACGCGTTTACGCTAAATCTATTATTTCCAGTGCAAACAGTTTGGAGCCAGATCAGACGCCGGGTCACCCGGCGTCTGATCAGGCTCCAAACTGTTTGCCACCATGATAAACATGAAATATCAGAATTGTCCAAAAGTTGTTCTTTTCTAAGTTTTAGTGCTTTGCGTTTGCGTACGTTTGCGTTTAAACGGGAAAGAATAACGTTTTCTCCACTGTATCTGGGGGTCTTCATCCACCTGTAATTAGCTGGACGTCGCCATGTGAATGAAATACTATCAAAGTAACGTAAAATTATTTCATAGCAAATTAAAGCAAATCTTATTCCGTTTCAAATTAAAACAAAGCCAATACGTTTTTGCCAAGGTATTTAAAACTCTTTATTTGACTTCTATAGTTTATGTTTTATTGTTTCAGGCCCATTTGGCAGCTGCCGGAGGTTGGTTTGCCGCGGCTCAGAGCGCAGGCGCGGCAGGAATTGCTGCAACTACCAAGGCATGTATCGGAACAGTCGCTAGTAGTGCCACCTATCTCGCCAACTCATTCTTTTCAAGCTGTGAAGCCGAATAACTGTACTAGTTTGCCGAAAGATACAATTTATGAGAGTGTAACCGGATTAGTTATGAATTAACCCTTTCACTGCCATACCCAGAGTACAATGGTTATTTGTAAACAGTTTGGATCCTCACAGGTCTGCCATAAGTTGACATGAAAAATCCTAAGATTTCCAAATTTGCATTTTTCAAGTGCGTTTTACGAATCGTACCTTTACCCCATATCCTGTGTCTACTTTTGTTGACATGCGACTACTTAAAGCAGGCTGTGAGTAAAGCAGAATGCGCCCTACGGCGCATTCTGCTTTACTTTCAGCGTGCTTTAAGCTACCATGTACTGGAAAGAAAATCCGAAGATTTAGGAAAAATCCGGAGAAATGGCAGCCCTGTCCTCACCAGACGTATCGTAACGTGGCGTCTGATCAGGATCAAAATTTTTATACACTCATTTCAATATATCTTCAGTCAAAATACTTAACTTTGAAATTAACTCTTTACATGCTGGGCAATTTTTTCCGTCTGCAAAAATTGTTGTCTGCAACTATTCTAAAATAATATTGTTTTCAAAACAGGGTCAGAGTGTCAAATAGTTTGGGTTCTGGTGAGACGCCGCGTTACGCGGCGTCTCATCAGTATCTAAACTATTTGCAAAGGTTATCACTGTGTCAGATGTTTCTACCGCTAGCGGGCAAAGGGGGTTAAACTGATTGACGTCATGGCAGTGGAGAGGGTTCATCTGCACTCTTTTTATCAGGGCTGCCATACGTTAACATGAAAAATCCTAAGATTTCCAAACTTGCAGTTTTCAAGTGCGATTTTACGATTCGTGCTTGTACCCCATCGCCTGTTTCTAGTTTTGTTGCCATGTGGCTGTTTAAAGCAGGCTGGAAGTAAAATAGAATGCGCCTTTAGGCGCATTCTGCTTTACTTTCAGCCTGCTGTAAGCTACCATGTTCTAGAAAAATTCCGAAGATTTAGGAAAAATCCGGAGAAATGGCAGCCCTGTTTTATCAAAGATGGTTTCAGAAAATATAATCAGAGCATCAAATAATTAGGATCAAGATGAGACACCGAGTTACACAGCATCTTATCTGGATCCTAAATGTTCGCAATGTTTATCGCAAATTCGTCCAAAACTTCGCCCGCCCATGTTGGAGTTCAAACAACCACTATGTTTAACCCATTCCTCCATAAATACGCCTTTTTACTCCTATAATTTATTCTTCCACTGAAGAAAATAGTTCTATTTTATACAGTCATGAATATATATCATAAGAAATATTTTCCATATCCTAGCAGAAAATAGCTTAAAGCAGGTTGAAAGTAAAGCAGAATGCGTCTGAAGGCGCATTCTGCATTACGTTCAACCTGCTTTAAGTGATCATCTTTCTTTAAAAATAGAAACTGGCTATGGGGTAATGGGTTAAACACGAATGAATTCATTCGTGGTTTAAAAACCATTAGACAATGGAAACGACAGTACGTTTATATTTTTACGTTTAAACGAATTCAATCGCAAATGCAATGCAGTAAAATGTAGATGACAACTGTTTAAAAATGTGTACAGGTCTTTTTTATTAGAGTGGCAAATTTTTTTAGGAGCCTAATCAGATGCCCGGTTACCTTGTGTCTAATCAGACTCCAAACTGTTTGCTATGGACATACAGTGGAGAAAACGTCATTCTTTTCCGTTTAATCGCAAGAGCAAAACACTTAAATGTAGAAACATACATCTTTTGGACAATTCCGATAGCTCATGTTTATATTAATGGCAAACAGCATGTAGCCTGATCAGACGCTGGGTTACCCAGCGTCTGATCTGGCTCCAAACTGTTTGCAATTGAAATAATAGTTTTAGCGTATACGCGCATAATGGGAAAGAATGATGTTTTCATCACTGTACTAGATTAACCCATTACCCCATACATACGCTTTTTTACGCCTTTAACTCATTGAGCCCTAGTGACGCATATTTGCGTCGTTTACCAAATGTGTACCTGTGAAGAGTACACTTGTCCTATGCAAACAGTGAAGTCCCAGATCAGAGGGCTCCTGCAGGAGCCCTCTGATCAGGGACTTCACTGTTTGTCATTTTTCAATTTATTACAAAAAACAACCCTAAATAGTCTAAAATGGACCATCCTTTATTGCAAACTGGAATTTTCCATTGGAAGTTTCAGGGGAAAATGAGTTAAAGTAGTCCTCCATCGAGACAAAAAGTTCTAATTTATACAGTCATGAAATTAAATATAAAAAAAATCTATGTTCTAGCAAAAAAGTTGCTTAAAACAGGCTGAAATTACAACAGAATGCGCCTTCAGGCGCATTCTGTTGTACTTTCAACCTGATTTAAGTGGTCACCTGTCTTCAAAAGGCTATGGGGTAATGGGTTAAGTATAAACGCGTTTATTTGAAAAGAATAAACTCGCTGTAATACAGATGGCTGTTACACCTACTCAACTCCAACGACGAGTATACTCGTTATTTACAAATAGTGTACTAATGAAGAGTACACCTGTCTAATGCAAACGGTGTAGACAAGATCAGAGGGCTCTGAAGGAGCTTTCTTACATACCAAGGTCTACACTGTATATATTGCAGAGAACGACATTAGAAAGTCTTATATATATACTAAACTGAGTTGGAAATTGGAATTGTCCATTATAAGTTTCAGGTGTGAATGAGTTCATGTAGGATAGAAATAATGAATAAAGCTGCGAAAGTCATGCCTGTATAAGGCGACCACCAGGGCTGCCATTTCTCAGGATTTTTCCTAAATCTTCGGATTTTTTTCTGATACATTGTAGCTTAAAGCAGACTGAAAGTAAAGTAGAATTCTGCTTTACTTCCAGTCTGCTTTAAGTAGTCACATGTCAACAAAACTAGAAACAGGCTATGTGGTAAAGGTACGATTCGTAAAATCGCACTTGAAAAATGCAAAATTGGAAATCTTAGGATTTTTCATGCCAACTCATGACAGCCCTGAAGCCTTGTTATCTATAAAATTGCCTTTCCTTGAGTTAACGGTATTATAGTTAAGGTCGGTTAAATATCGGTACTCTTCGAAGAGTTATCAGCCTTTCCTCGGCAACTGACCGCAATGTACCCATCTGTGCTCTAGTTACCCCTTTCCCCATCAGAAGCGCTTTTTAGCGAATTTGATGTATTCCTCCGCTGAAGAAAGTAGTTCCAACTTAATCAGTCATGAATATACATTATACGGAATGTTTTCTATATTCTGGCACACGATAGTTTAAATCAGGCTGAAAATAAAGCAGAATGCGCCTAAGGCGCATTCTGCTTTACTTTCAACCTGCTTTAAGAAGTCACAAATATGCAATGATAGAAATAGACTATCGGGTAAAGGGTTACGGCAGTAGGACTCTAATAAGGTCGGGTAAATATCGGTACTTATCAGCCTTTTCTCGTCAACTGACCGTCATGTACCCATCTGTGCTCTAGTTAGAGTGGCGAAATTGGCCGCCATTGAGCCGATCTGATACAGTGGAGAATCTGTTATTCTTTCCCAATAAACGCGTTTACGCTAAAACTATTATTTGCCGTGCAAACAGTTTAGAGCCAGATCAGACGCCGGGTAACCCGGCGTCTGATCAGGCTCCAAACTGTTTGCCACTCAGCTTAAAAGAAATCCTGAGAACAATCAAAAGGTTGTCATTTTCTTCATTTTAGTGTTTTACGTTTGCGTACGTTTGCGTTTAAACGGGAAAGAATAACAGATTCTCCGCTGTAAGTGCTCCTGCATGACTCATGTGTAATTAAGTAAATTTGATTTGATAAGAAACATGTATATAAATTGGAATAACCCACTGTGAAAAAGTAAATCTATATACGGTATGATCCAAATCTAACCGGTGTGGTAGCGTTTATTCGGATAATACGAAAAAAATATCTACATACGAGTATATACAGTGTGTAATTATAGTCCAATCGAATACAGACTCACAATGAGGACAACACAACAGATACATTATTATTTAAGAAACAATAAATTCAAGCCAGTGTTTTATCGTGCTATAGAACACGGGTAGGAGTTGAGATGCGAAGTAATTAGATAATGAGGCATTAGGCCGAGTGATTTTATTACCAGCATCTCAACGACATATTTCTGAAGGAAAATAGAATGAAGACTTATTGGTTGTATTAAGGACAGGCGACAGCTTAAGGCAATGTGGCAGTAAAACAAAAGCTCTAAGCTTAGGCTGAAAGCTTAAGGAGATTTATTTTTTACTGTCACCTTGCTTTAAGTTGCAATCACCTGCCTTAAACACCTAATAAGTGACACAATTTAGTAAAAGAAATGAGCTGTGTCATGAGAAAACAGTGTATTTCAAGGCTAGTTGCCGCGTCAAAGCCGCGGTGGCACATCTTGATCTACATTATTTGACACCCACATCACGTCTCTGTGATGCTATGCAGAGCATAGGATGACGACGGTGCTTGGTCTGTACAGGATTGCCATTGCTCCGGAGTTTTCCTAAATCTTCGTATTTTTTTCTAGTACATGGTATCTTAAAGTAGGCTGAAAGTAATTCAGAATGCGCCTTAAGGCGCATTCTGCTTTACTTCCAGCCTGCTTTAAGCACGTGTCAACAAAAACTAGACACAGGCGATGGGATAAAGGTAAATGGTTTTTGATCTGAAGAAATGATGAGTATGAGTGACAAACAGTTGGGATCCAGATCAGACACCGCGTAACGCGTCTGATCTGGATCCAAACTGTTTGTAAATGTTAGCCAAGTCGCGCTTAGCATGATAAGGATAAACTCATTCTACCATGAAGCCTCTAATTAAAAATTCATGTTTTCAATTACGCACCAACCAGCTTGTGCTATTCAGGGTTATTCTCTTCAATGTTTTTCAAAATTACAAACATTGTACAGAGCCCCAGATAAGAGGAGTATCTCAAAAACAATAATCTTTATTTCTGCCATTTAACCCCATGGTGTAACAACTCATTAGAATCGTCTCTTTGAGACGATTCTTATGAGTGGTAACACCATAGGATTTGGTGCTGAAATAGTGAGAAAATGTTGGATTAGTTCGGTTCACTCTGTCTTATCTAGAACCCTGATTGTAGACACTGGATCCCTCTGATCTGGGTCTACACTGTTTCCACATGACACATGTTCTCTCAACAGGGGTACACTTTTTGTAGATGTCGCTAGGGTTCACATTTAGGTTCACTTGGCTTACAAACAAAGATAACGTATTTGCCGACGCAGTAAAGTACAACCCCTAGAACTCCTCCGAACAGTCCGGTTATTAGTACACACTTCTTGGTAAGCCTTGTACCACAGCTCTGGCAGCAGGCAAAACAACTTCCGGATTCTGTGTCGGGTGTCTGAAACATCGAGTAATTTATTACAGTCGGAAGCTCACTTTTAACGATGCCCTCAGGAATCTCTGATTTGCTTCGTTATATCATATTTCGTTATAAAGTGGAACCCCTCCAAACCGGAACCTCTACATAACGGAATTCTCTCTAAAATGAACAAAGCCTTTTGTCCCGTTTCCAACCCTTCTTAATGTTTACCCATTACAGCATAAATACGCCTTTTTACGTCTTTGGTTAAGTGCTGCGCTGAAGATACATGTAATAGTTTATACATTCTAGGCTTGCAGATGATAGCTTAATGCAGGGTGAAAGTAAAGTAGAATGCACTTTAAGGCGCATTCTGCTTTACTTTCTTCCTGCTTCAAGTGGTCAGCTGAATTCCATAACCCCTCTAAACCCGACATGTGTGAGGCAACAACAAACTCCGGTTAACTCTTTCCTCCCTGAAACTTTAAATGAACAATTCCAGTTTCGATTTTTGTCTAGTCCATTTCTGGCTTTTAAGAGTTGTTTTTGTCATTTTTGGCATTACTGACAAACAGTGAAGACCCTGATCAGAGGGCTCCTTTCGGAGCCCTCTGGTCTGGGCCTTCACTGTTTGCACAGGACAAGAGTACTATTCACATGTACACTGTTTTAAAAGACGCCTATATGCGGGATTAGGGTTCAAAGAGTTAAGAGGGGTTTCCAGTTAAGATGGGTTTCATCCCATTACCAAAATAGCTTGTTTATAGTATGGAATATAGCCGACCACTTAAAGCAGGTTGAAAGTAAAGCAGAATGCACATTATTTCATCCTGCGTTAAGCTATCATCTGCTAGAATGTATAAACTATTATCTTCAGTGTTGGACTTAACCAAAGACGTAAAACGGCATATTTATGGTGTAAAAGGTGAAAACAAAGAAAGGTTGGAAACCGGACCAGAGCCTTTGGTTTGGCGAGAGTTCCGGATGGATTCCACTGCATATGATTAAGCAGTCTTTAATTAATTGATTCCTGAAGTTCCAAATTGAGTATAAAAGGGGCGTATAGTAATTCAATTGTGATTCGTTCTAATAAGGGAGACAAACAGATTGGAACCTGACCAGAGTGCAAGCTATTCGGTGTATGTTCATCCTATACTCTAACTTCGTTGTAATGGTTATCAGATACATTGTACTTGAATATACATGTAAAAGCTTCAACACTTTAATGCCTAGGCTAAACTATGCAAAAGTAGAAATTAGTAAACATTGTAAACGGCGCTGACGAGACGGCGCAATTTGCGGCATCTAATCAGGGTCTGCACTGTTTGCTTTTTTATATGAAAAGATTTGCTGTTTGGATAAAACACCGTAGTATCATTAGATAATTCATGCATGATAAAAGATGACATATTCTGATAGCAAGCACAAAGGGACTTCATACGCAAGATGCACAAGAAACTTAACTCATTCACCCCTGAAATTTTAAATGGACAACTCCAATTTCAAAATAAGTCTAGTTCATTTTGACCATTTAAGGGTTGATTTTAACAATATATTTCAAAATCACAAACAGTGAAGACCCTGATCAGAGAGCTCCTTAAAGAGCCCTCGGATCAGGGTCTACACGGTTTTCATAGGACATGTGAAATCCGAGCAGGTATTCTGTTTGTTAATGACGAGTGTACTCGTCGCTAGGGTTGAGTGTGTTAACCCTTTACCCCATAGCCTGTTTCTAGTTTTGAAAATAGTTGACTATTTAAAGCAGGTTGAAAGTAAAGCAGAATGTGCCTTAAGGCACATTCTGCTTTACTTTCAGCCTGCTTTAAGCTACCACCTGCTACAATAAAGAAAATACTTCTTATGAAAAATATTTATGACTGTACAAATTGGAACTATTTTCTTCAACGGAGGAATAAACTGAGTGTGCTAAAAGGCGCTTCTATTGGGGAAAGGGTTAAATGGGTTATAATGTACCTGTATGCAAGCTGCACAAGACCCTTTAATGACACCACCGACACCAAACCCTATGAGAAGTATAACACACGGGATTACAAATACCGCGGCGAAACCTACTGCGAAAGCCAGCGCATTATACCCAACCTCTTTGAGAAAATCTGAAATATAGATATAGTAAAACTTCTCTATAATAGCCACTAAATTGTGTTGTGTTAATTATTTGGTATTTAGGGCAGGGGACTGCTTAAAGCAAGGTGAAAGTAAAACCGAATGCTCCTAAAGAAGCATTCTTTTTTATTTTCACATTGCTTTAAGAAGTAACCCGTCTTTAACACAAAATATTTTACGCAATTAAATGGCTGTTATAGAGAGGTTTTACTGTATATGGTAAAACCTCTCTAGTATTACCACTAAAAGGAAAGCTAATTGATTGTATAAAAACATATGAGAGCTTAAAGCAAGGTGACAGTAAAACAGAAAGCTCCTTTAAGCAATGGCCTGTCGTTAACACCTAAGAATTATCACAACTAACTGGTTGTGACAGAGAGGGTTTAATAGGGCATTTTTTTTCTTTAAACGAGGATAACAAAAAAAAACGAAATAGATATTAACTCAAAAAACTCTTTTACGTACAGGCTGTACTACAGTGGAGAATCTGTTATTCTTTCCCAATAAACGCGTTTACGCTAAAACTATTATTTGCCGTGCAAACAGTTTGGAGCCAGATCAGACGCCGGGTAACCCGGCGTCTGATCAGGCTCCAAACTGTTTGACACCAAGATAAATATGAAATATCAGAATTGTCCAAAAGTTGTTCTTTTCTACGTTTTAGCGCTTTGCGTTTGCGTACGTTTGCGTTTAAACGGGAAAGAATAACAGATTCTCCACTGTAACACTAGACATTGGCAAAATTCCGGCCCGATCAGATTCATTGACAAAAGCTTCGCCTTGATACTATCCATGCAATGCATTGGATGAAAACAAGGTCAATGTAATGCATAGACAAAGCGCGATTCGGTCCTAACTTTTTACATTGTCAATAATCAGAACCAAACAAAAAGGAGAACCAATCAAAGATCGCATTTTTTTTCTCAATGTGTGACATTGTTTTCATTCTAGGCCGATCCAATGCATAGACCAAAAGAAATTAACGCGACTTCCGATCAGGATCGCAACTGTTTGGCAAACGAAAAATGAAGTAGCATTGATTGTGCTAGACGTGTTATGACGTGTTATGACGTCATAATGTATGTATCGGCGAAAGGGTTAACCTTTTTCTGACATTGTTTATCGTCTGTTTTAACCCTATTACCGCCAAAATATCGTCTGCATTGTTGGTAGCGTCTGAAATATTTTAAGTCAGATTTAGGTGGGTTTCGATTAAAGAAATGTTGACACGATTGTCAAAAAGTTGAGATCCTGATCAGCCGCCCCGTAACGCCGCGTCTGATCAGAATATAAAATGTTTTCAAAGTCGCCTTTTGGCGGTGTAGGTAGCGAAAGACTTAACTTGATATGGCTGAGAAATACTACAGATGTAGATCCTGATCAGTTATGTTTTAGTAAAGGAAAGACTGCATGCATGGTGAAACAAATTTCTTCACACATCGGGTAAATTTTAGATTACTTCAAACTACTTGCAAACAGTTTGGATGTACATCAGACGTCGTGTTAGTATTTCTGCGTCTCAATTTAAAACTTTGATAGTTTTAGCAGACAGCACAAGTTGTAGACAACAGCGTTTTAATCCAATTAGCGTTTTGTAACCCATGTTCGTGGATTTGCCTTACAACAAGGCTCACGTTTCTGTCTAAATTTTATTTCCAAAACTGTTCCCAGGCACGGCCTCTTTCTACCAGCATTTCTAGCTTCAACCCTACATCTCTCTATGCCCTGCTCTAACGCATCCCTACCTCTTGCCAGGTCTATAACCTTTCAGGGCTGCCATTTCTCCGGATTTTTTCCAGTACATGGTAGCTTAAAGCAGGCTAAAAGTAAAGCAGAATGCGCCCTAAGGCGCATTCTGGTTTACTTACAGCCTGCTTTAAGTAGTCACATGTCAACAAGTTAAGAAAAGGGCTATTGGAGTAGAGGTACGATTCGTAAAATCGCACTTGAAAAATTCAAATTTGGAAATCTTAGGATTTTTCATGTCAACTTATGGCAGCCCTGACCTTTACGTATATTGAGTTAAAGTTTCATTTAGTAATGTTATGCTGAACATACTCTTCCAAACAGATAATGATTTTGCAACAATTTCTGCCTGCTGCTATTAATTAGCTATGCTACAACAGTTCTATAGCGAGACGGTAGAAGCTTAAAATTCGTCCATAAAACGTATAGCGCTCCCTATCTTCAACGACACCCAATGGGAGACAAAAAAGTGTGCGTTGTTCGGAGGGAGTCGTTAATGGAAGGGAAATTAGCTTACATTTGCAAACAACTTGAAACCAGACCAGACACCGCGTAACGCGGCGTCTGGTCTGGATTCAAGCTATCTGTAGCACGTCTTTACGTTTTTATCTGTCAAATTGTGCGTTATGTTATTTTGAGAAAAACGGCAGACGACAATTTTAAGCAGACGGCATTGCAGCCATAAATAGGTTGGATATAATTGTCTTGATTTGGGGAAGAGCGGCCAGCGTCGATGTAAGGACGGGATCGTTGTTTGGAGGACCGTAGAGAGGGGGCACTGTAGCATTGAAACCATGATAACCTTGGCAAAAGGTTTATATCACTTTGATCCTTCTCATCAGGAACTGTTTGATACTCTGGCCATATTTGAATTTTGTGTTTTTATATGGAAAATTCTATGTTAAGGACAGTAACAGGCGACAATTGTTGCAGACGCACGCAATTTAATGATTTTATTTTAATTAATTTAAGGCGCATGCACTTAATTAATGGATAATACCCACCCGTGTGACAATTGTTTATTATACAGGTGCCATTTGTTGTGTCAGAATCGTCACATCCGGTTGCCTGGTACCCGTCATTACACGTCAATAAGCAATTGTACTCGTCCCTGTCGTCAACAACCAGCGTTCCATGGTCAACATTATCATATCCTGAAATATACAGAGGTTAAAGACATCTCCTGACGACGTTTCGATCATAATGCCTTGCCAGACAATAGCCTTGCAAAAAGCAAGGCCATGTCTGCAAAGAACCATTTAAGCTTCTCTAGTGAGAGCCTACCTCTATATTTGATAGTTTGGTTAAAAATAACCATTGAAAATCACTAGAGCATGAGTATAATCTGGGCCTTACGAGGTAAATTGAGAATGGTATACCATGTGCTGCATGATTTGACATTTAAAATCACACCTATCGAGACAATGGGGGGGGGGGGTGTCCATCAATGGACTGATGAAAAGTCTTTAACAATTATCATGCTGAATTGTCGTCTGCTTTAAATATTTCGTCTGCAACAATAAATCACAATTAAATTTTAAGCTATTCAAACTGACGAAAGGTTGAAAGTGAAAGCTGTGTTCAAGATTATAAAGAGTTTAAGTTGAGAATGAGCTCATTCTCGAGCATTTGATTGGTCAGATGTGAGCTTTTGCTTTCGTATGATCTCAGACTCAACTCGAAAGCTTTATAAAATATAAGCTTTGGCCGCGTTTTACTTGTTCTCGGGATTAAGAACCCCCGCATGTACGAAAGTGTTTTTGCGGGCGAGCAGAAATGCGTCTCGACGATATAGACTTTTGTCCGCACGTGCTTATACTAGAAATTTACATAAATAAAAGGTTGCTAAGCTTCAGTGTATTCCTTGATAGCTCAGTCGGTAGAGTAATTGGCAGGCAAGCAAAAGGTCCCAGGTTCAATAAAAGTCTTCATTAAAAACTATAAGCATCATTTCTCATTTCTCTGAGGTTATAAAGCGTTTTAGATGAGTCTGAGTGTGTTCCAAAACATCTGATTGGTCAGATTTTAGCCTAGGCTCAAATCTGACCAATCAAATGCTTGGGAACGAGTTTAGATTCACGTCAAAAGCTTTATAACAACGGAGCCAGAGCTGCATGTATATTACAACAAATCGCGATTTTTGTCGATTTTAGATGACGAACTTTTGCCGATGCACGATTAAAGTTTTGAGTCCGATTCACAACATTAATCAATACAGTTGGTTGCTTGACGAAGGATTGATGGACATAATGCACACAACACCTTTAGGGTGAATTGTTTTCAACCCGTTCTAAGCAGAGTATTATGTAAAAATGGTTAGAACATTTTAAAAATCGTTTTACCTGGACAGCTTCGACTTAAGCCGGCGAAACATACATAAAACCAGAAAAGAAAAATGTTAACACCTAGTTGCATCTCTGCTCACAAGAATTCTCCAATTATTTTTCACATTAAGGTGTTCATCAAACTGCAATGTACGTGAACTCCCCTGTTCAACTCTTTCCCTGTAAAGTTTTATCCTCTGCTTCAATCCTCTTACTTGCGAAAACCCACAATGGTTATTTATGCTTTCTTAACTTAAGAACAGTTGATTATGAGTGGCAAACAGTTTGGATTCAGATCAGACGCCGCGTTACGAGGTGTCTGATCTGGAGCCAAACTGTTTGCAAATGTAATCCAAGGCACACTTTTACTTAGTATAAGGACTAATAAACACGAATCGATCACTATTCTTCGCACACAATCAATAGTTGACCTATACTGTTAAATATAGGATAGTTATAAGTAATGAAGACTTGGCTTACATTTGCAAACAGCTTGAGTCCAGACCAGACGCCGCGTAAAGCGGCGTCTGATTTGGATCTAAGCTGTTTGTCACTCGTCATTATAATCCTACTGTCCAAATGTCCACTAATATGTAACGTTGAGCAAAACCGTCAGACGACAACGGTTGATAATAAACGAACGTGTTGCCGCCCCCAAGGTTGAAATGCAAACATCCTTATCGAAGCTCCGCCCTGTAAGGTAAAATTAATGGCCTATATATCGGAGATTTTTTGAAAATCACAACGCATACCATTCCTTGTATTCAATCTACCTTCGGTTTGGTTATATGTTTAGAACACATTATCTTGTACAAAGGAATATCTCAATCGATTACCCTCGCATAGTTACTAATACAGATAGTTGCTTAACTCTTTCCTCCCTGAAGCTTTAAATGGACAATTCCAGTTTCCATTTTAGTCTAGTCCATTTTAGACTTTTAAGGGTTGTTTTTGTCAATGTTAGGCATTATGACAAACAGTGAAGACCCTGATCAGAGGGCTCCTTTCGGAGCCCTCTGATCTGGGTCTTCACTGTTTGGATAGGACATGTGTTCTATTCACTGTTTGAAAACCACGCCTATATGCGGGACTAGGGTTCAAAGAGTTAATGCGAGATAAAGATACCCCAGTAAACTTCCCTCTCTCCTTTCTGATTTATTATCACCCTGCATTAAGCAGCCATCTGCAATATCCAAGCAACCCACAATGAGCAGTCGCTTAAACCTTTCGCTGTCAGTCTCTATAAAACTCACAGGGCTGCCATTTCTCCGGATTTTTCCTAAATATTCGAAAAAAATATTCTAGTATGTGTTAGCTTAAAGCAGGCTGAAAGGTGCATTCTGCTATACTTTCAGCCTGCTTTAAGCAGCCACGTGTCAACAGAACTTGAAACAGGCGACGGGGAAAAGGCACGCTTCGTAAAATCGCACTTGAAAAATGCAAATTTGGAAATCTTATAGGATTTTTTTGTGTCAACTTATGGCAGCCCTGAACTCCCATATGCAATTATGACATGGTCATGAAAGGGTTTATTCAGTGATCTTCTGCCTATTTATCTGTTATCAAGATAACCCCTTCACCTTATGGTATAGCATGCTTTAAACAGCGGAGAAGAATTTTTAACCCATTACCCCATAAATACGCCTTTAACTTATTTCTCCACTGAAGAAAATGGTTCTAATTTATACATTTATGAATATATATCATAAGAAATCATTTCTATTTTCTAGAAGGTGGTAGCTTAAAGTAGGTTGAAAATAAAGCGGAATGTGCCTTCAGGCACATTCTGCTTTATTTTTAACCTGCTTTAAGTGGCCACCTATCTTTAATACTAGACACAGGCTATGGGGTAATGTGTTAAGCGCAAAGGAAACTCATTTCAATAACATGTCAAAAAAGTAATTTACTTGAAATTTCAATGTAATTATTTCAAATCCGAGATGCAACCAGTTTGGAATCTGATCAGACGTCGGGTCAGCCGGTGTCTGATTTGACTTTTATGAAATAACTGTTTTAGCATAAACGCGGTTTTTGGAAAAGTATATATAAAGGCTTCGAAACTGTACAACTATTTTGAATTACTAAACTTTAATATGAATGGGATACTGCATGGGTCCTGGTTAAACGGCGGAGGTCTCGGCGTCTGATCTGGATCCAATCTGTTTGCAATGTACGTAGTTGTATACAGTGGAGAACATTGTAATTTTCCCGTTTATAAAAACGCAAACACTATTAGTTATACAGTTTCTTCACAGTGTACATGAGGATTTCTTCCCGGCTGAGGTAAATCATGTTGCCCGAGCCGTTTGCGTTTAAGCGGGAAAGAATAACGTCTGCTCTACTGTATGAACGCATTGCACTTCAAGGAAAAGATTAACCCCATCACTGCCTTACCCCGTGTCTCTCTTATACCAGTTGTCTCTCTTATACCGGATATATGCATGATACCATTTACATGTATTCTTTATCTATTATTTACACCATATGACTAAATACACATTTATTTGGTCTGAATCATTAAAACCATGATTGTCCCTTGATCACCATGAATGAATTGAATGTATATCTAGCTACACCTCTCTCTCTCTTTCTCTGACAGTCTTTCTCTTTCCTTCTGTAGTCTTTTTCTTCAACAAAAAAGTTAAGTAATTTCGTCATATTTCATCTATATGCCATTGTTCCTGTTCTGTATATTTACATTGTAGGGGGAGGGTCGGATTTAATGTTGTTATAACTTGTGACCCAATCCCAATTCCATGTATATTTGAGGGAATAAAAATATGTTTAAACTACAACGGTTATTTGCAAACAGTTTGAATCCTGATTAGACGCCGCGTAACGCGGCGTCTAATCAGGATTTAAACTGTTTGACACTCATTTCAATATTTCTTAACTCAAAAACGTAAACATTGAATTTGAGAAATCAAAGTAAACGACAATTGTTTAAAATTGATGACGTCATGGCAGTAAAGGGATTAATTGTTCTTTACAAGCAGTGTACCTATGAAGAGGACCTACTAATACTGTGCAAGCAGTGAATACCCCAAACCACTGGGCTCCCTTATCTGATAAGGGCCTGTTCGATTGTCATTTTGAAATTTAGAGTATTCGAATACGGCTATAGAGACAGACGAGAAATATAACAAATATGCCTACCTGTACAGTCTAGACTTGTGTCAAGATTTCAAGATTTCAAGATTTTATTCAAAAGCTTGGCCCATAAGGGCATGAGCATTATAATAACAACAAACAGTAGAGCAATTAGAGTGACTAGAGCGATCTCAGGCTTCCGCGACCATCACCACTTTTCGGCCGTATAGTAACACACATTTCCTATTTCAGCTGTTGTTAAGGAAAAGAGATGACGTCATGCATATGTATATTTAGGCACCAAGTTACGTAGGGTGACTTACGCCATCACAATTTTGTTGACGAAATGGTGACGTCATAATACTACATATAAAGTAGTTACATATTTGTATTATTTTTAGCTAATTGTGTATCGGAATCGGACAAAAAACTTGCTTACTTTACAAAATATCCGCTTAGACGGTCGCACAAACCCGAAATCGCTCCAAATCAACAAATCGTGGCTAACTTATTACAAACAAAAAACACATTACAGAAACATAATATTATACTGGACCCCAACTAGAATCTAAACGTTTTTTTATGTTCTAAAGACAATTCATCCCGACTCATACTGTGATCCTCAAGAAGCATTATGAAACATGGAGCATTTGCTCCCGAAGAGCAAAGCCTACATTCTCCCCAACGCTTCCAACACTTTTTAGAACTTAACTTTTTTTTTTTTTATATTTTATTTTACAATTTATGAGTCCAAATATATAAATAGAATAAATTTTATGGAACTCAATTTTTTTTAATTTTTTTTTTCTCTTAATTTTATTTCAAATTTATGAATTCAAATAGTAGAAATTTTATCATATAGCAAATGTAGCATATGCAAAATGAATTTTAACTAAATAGGACATGTTATCTGGGGCCCTGTATATATAACATTAATACTATATACAAAGTATAACACATAGATTAACTTTCAATACACAAAAAATGACTAGATTATCTGTATTTATATAGACCTCAGAGCATCAGATAAGAGGGAGTTTTCCTAACAAATCCAACATTTCAGCTCCGGCAAATAATACACATAACCATAACAGCAGGATGTTAATAATTGAATTATTGATACAAATCATATCAACTTACACCGGGTTTAACATTTATATGTAGACGCATTGAGGTCTGTGTCAAACTACGTGTAGGCTAACTGTTCCCCATGGTTAAGCTTAAACACGCTAGGCACTGAGGTTTGCGTCAACTAATTGTTTTCCCTGTTCAAGCCTGAGCGCGCTACGCATTGCGGTTTGCGTCAACGAATTGTTTTTCTTGTTCAAGCTACCTGAGCGCGCTACGCATTGAGGTTTGCGTCAACTAATTGTTTTTCCTGTTCAAGCTTCTGCCCGCTATACACATTTAGGCTTGCGTTAACTAATTGTTTTTCCTATTCAAGCTACTGCGCGCTACATATTGAGGTTTGCGTCAACTAATTGTTTTCCCTGTTCAAGTTTCTACACGCAACGGGCGGATTTGAGATTTATGTTGAAAGAGTTAAGATCCAGATGTGAGGCTTCTCACTTAAATACATTCATTTCGCGACATTGATATTTTCGGACATTAACTGTTAAACAAAAGTATTCTGAGAATCATGCTGAATTGTCGTCTGCTGCTAATACATCGTCAACGAAAAAAGGAGAAAGTTATGCTTTCTTAACTTAAGAACATCTGAATATGAGTGGCAAACAGTTTGGACCCAGATCAGACGCCGTGCAAATGTTAGACAAGTCGCGCTTTGCATGATACGGGTGAATTAACAATTGGCACATTTGAATATGAGTGGCAAACAGTTTGGATCCAGATCAGACGCCGCGTAAGGCGGCGTCTGACCTGGATCCAAACTGTTTGCAAATATTAGACAGGTCGCGCTTAGCATGATAAGGTTGAATTAACATTTGGCACACAATCAATGGTTTTCTTACAGTTAGATGAATAGTTGATTTTTCGTAAATCACAACTTGTACCCATACCTTGTATTCAATCTACTTTCAGTTTGGTTATATTTTTAGAACACATTATCTTGTATTATCCATAAGGTTTGACCTGGCAGTGTATGCATATTTCGTCTCTTTCCGTAAGCTATGTTTATCATCCAGAAACAACTATGTACAGTGTATAGATTGGATGACAGGGCTGCCATTTCTCCGGATTTTTCCTAAGTCTTCGGATTTTTATCCTAGCAGATGGAAGCTTAAAACAGGCTGAAAGTAAAGCAGAATGCGCCTTAAGGCGCATTCTGATTTTACTTTCAACCTGTTTGAAGCAGTTGTGTGTCTTCCAAACAAGAAACAGCCAATGGGGTAACGGTACGATTAGTAAAATTGCGTCTGAAAAAGTGACAATTTGAAATCTTAGGGGTTTTATTATCAATTTATGGCAGCCCTAGGATTATGTGCAATGGCTCTGTGGTTATGTAACTGCGCAACCAACGTAAGGGCAGTGGGTCCCCGGTAGTTTCTTTTGTTTTATTTTTTGATTTGTGTTTTTAAAATATTTTTTTTGGCGGATAGACATATAAAACCAAAATATTAATGCAATCATATAAAATAAAGCACAGTGAATTTTGCATAAGGAAATCGTGGATAGAAAAATTGTCCGACAGAAGTGCGTATATACACGTTAGGCAAACTCCCATAAAGCACTCTGCGTGACTTTGGTATATCAGGGCTGCCATTTTTTTCGGATTTTTCCGAAATCTTCGGATTTTTATTCCAAAAGATGCAAACTTAAGCAGGCTGAAAGTAAAGCAGAATGCGCCTTAAGGCGCATTCTGCTTTACTTTCAAACTGCTTTAAGCATCACGAAACATACTATTGATTAAAGGTATAATTCGGAAAATCGCGCTTGAAAAATTGAAATCTTAGGATTTTTTTTATTAACTTATGGCAGTCCTGGTATATCATTCAACAGCAAGTCGTTCTTTGCCAAAACGTTTATTGCTTTACTTTAGTAAGCCAACGTTTACAAAATAATACCGAGAACCAAACCAAAGATCCTAGTACTGCGAGACAATGACACTATCAATTAAAGACATTAGCCAGTTGTTTCATTGATTCCCCCCTCATTGTTTAGTAGGTGTCAAAATACAGGTATATACCGGTATACAGCATGAGAAAAGTCTTCAGGCAATGGCTCAGCTTTGAATAGAGGCCCTTACATAATAGATCTCAATAGGTTTTTCAATGGGTTTTACTAACCAAGCTATCAAATATTAGGTGCGGGCCTCACATGAGATGCCTGAATGATTCTTTGCCTAGACGCTACCACCGTTAGTGCATGCTCTGCATGCTTTGACTCAAAGTATATACGGGGGTAGGCGTTACCACCCAAGCTTGGTCATGTGATGTCTTTAAAGACATTAAGCCAGTCCTTTCATCGATGCCCCCCTCATTGTTCTCAATTGGTGTGAAAATACAGGTAGATCACGTGAAAATTGCTCAGGTAACGGCTCAGCCATCTGAAGCTTTGAATAGAGGCCCTTACATAATAGATCTCAATAGGTTTTTCAATGGGTTTTACTAACCAAGCTATCAAATATTAGGTGCGGGCCTCACATGAGACGCCTGAATGATTCTTTGCCTAGACGCTAGCCGAGTAAGTGCACGGGCTCCATGCTTTGACTCAAACTGTCTAGGTGCTAGGTGTTACCACCCAAGCTTGGTCATGTAATGTCTTTAATGATACGGATAGCTGTAACTTTTGTGCGCAATGTACAGTAGAGGATACCTTATTATTTCTCGTTTAAACGCAAACGCAATGCACTTAACTGTGGAAATTAACTTTAAGAAATTTTAATTATATTTTTAATCTGAGTAGCAAACAGGTTGGAGTCTGATCTGGCTCCAACCTGTTTGCAATGGAAATAATAGTTTTAGTATATAGATGCGTTTGTTGGGAAAGAATAAAATATCAGTAAAGTTAGCGCAAGGGTCTCATGCTGCACGAGGATCATGCTTATCTCAAGTTGGAAAGTGTACGACTATATAGATCCGATGTTACCCTGTTATCTATTTACCAGTCTTTTCTACACTTATAAAACAAACAACATAAGACTATATGCAATACCAGACGGGCGTTTTATTTGTGCCACGTGCCACGTGAAATGCAATGTAGGCTGACAAGTTCCTGAACATAATCAAACATTTAGCAGTACCAATAGCTATATCAGCAACATTTACAATGGGTTTGCAACCATTGAAAAACCATTCACCGACCATATATCTACAAATATGGATTTAAATCCCCTATTTGCTAAGGCAAAACTGGATTATCCAAAATGAAATTTTCGAAAAAAACGACAAAACGTTAATAGTATTCAAAAAAGAGTTCTGAAATACTAACAAAGATGCAGCGAACCGACTCGCCCAGGAAAAACCAGAGATAAAACATTTATGAAAACTCTGGAAACCTGTGTCCGAACGTCTCTATCACATGTAATCAAATGAACTATTCACTCGATCCAATAGATAGCCGTCAGATCGCAAGAATGCCGGACCTCATTCTTTGTAGATATTTGGTTTTACATGTAAAGAAATATCAAAGCATGTAGACATTCAAAAAATGCAGTTATCAATACCGCAAAATACTCATTAAAATTTCTTTAAACATTTAAAGTTTGCTTTAACAGTGTCGTCTGGTAGAATGAGCTAGTCAATCCACATACCCTATCTATGTACTCTTTACACACACGATACACTCGTGCATACTCCATATTCCTTCTGTAGTCTTTTTCTTCAACAAAAAAGTTAAGTAATTTCGTCATATTTCATCTATATGCCATTGTTCCTGTTCTGTATATTTACATTGTAGGGGGAGGGTCGGATTTAATGTTGTTATAACTTGTGACCCAACCCCAATTCCATGTATATTTGAGGGAATAAAAATATGTTTAAACTACAACGGTTATTTGCAAACAGTTTGAATCCTGATTAGACGCCGCGTAACGCGGCGTCTAATCAGGATTTAAACTGTTTGACACTCATTTCAATATTTCTTAACTCAAAAACGTAAACATTGAATTTGAGAAATCAAAGTAAACGACAATTGTTTAAAATTGATGACGTCATGGCAGTAAAGGGATTAATTGTTCTTTACAAGCAGTGTACCTATGAAGAGGACCTACTAATACTGTGCAAGCAGTGAATACCCCAAACCACTGGGCTCCCTTATCTGATAAGGGCCTGTTCGATTGTCATTTTGAAATTTAGAGTATTCGAATACGGCTATAGAGACAGACGAGAAATATAACAAATATGCCTACCTGTACAGTCTAGACTTGTGTCAAGATTTCAAGATTTCAAGATTTTATTCAAAAGCTTGGCCCATAAGGGCATGAGCATTATAATAACAACAAACAGTAGAGCAATTAGAGTGACTAGAGCGATCTCAGGCTTCCGCGACCATCACCACTTTTCGGCCGTATAGTAACACACATTTCCTATTTCAGCTGTTGTTAAGGAAAAGAGATGACGTCATGCATATGTATATTTAGGCACCAAGTTACGTAGGGTGACTTACGCCATCACAATTTTGTTGACGAAATGGTGACGTCATAATACTACATATAAAGTAGTTACATATTTGTATTATTTTTAGCTAATTGTGTATCGGAATCGGACAAAAAACTTGCTTACTTTACAAAATATCCGCTTAGACGGTCGCACAAACCCGAAATCGCTCCAAATCAACAAATCGTGGCTAACTTATTACAAACAAAAAACACATTACAGAAACATAATATTATACTGGACCCCAACTAGAATCTAAACGTTTTTTTATGTTCTAAAGACAATTCATCCCGACTCATACTGTGATCCTCAAGAAGCATTATGAAACATGGAGCATTTGCTCCCGAAGAGCAAAGCCTACATTCTCCCCAACGCTTCCAACACTTTTTAGAACTTAACTTTTTTTTTTTTTATATTTTATTTTACAATTTATGAGTCCAAATATATAAACAGAATAAATTTTATGGAACTCAATTTTTTTTAATTTTTTTTTTCTCTTAATTTTATTTCAAATTTATGAATTCAAATAGTAGAAATTTTATCATATAGCAAATGTAGCATATGCAAAATGAATTTTAACTAAATAGGACATGTTATCTGGGGCCCTGTATATATAACATTAATACTATATACAAAGTATAACACATAGATTAACTTTCAATACACAAAAAATGACTAGATTATCTGTATTTATATAGACCTCAGAGCATCAGATAAGAGGGAGTTTTCCTAACAAATCCAACATTTCAGCTCCGGCAAATAATACACATAACCATAACAGCAGGATGTTAATAATTGAATTATTGATACAAATCATATCAACTTACACCGGGTTTAACATTTATATGTAGACGCATTGAGGTCTGTGTCAAACTACGTGTAGGCTAACTGTTCCCCATGGTTAAGCTTAAACACGCTAGGCACTGAGGTTTGCGTCAACTAATTGTTTTCCCTGTTCAAGCCTGAGCGCGCTACGCATTGCGGTTTGCGTCAACGAATTGTTTTTCTTGTTCAAGCTACCTGAGCGCGCTACGCATTGAGGTTTGCGTCAACTAATTGTTTTTCCTGTTCAAGCTTCTGCCCGCTATACACATTTAGGCTTGCGTTAACTAATTGTTTTTCCTATTCAAGCTACTGCGCGCTACATATTGAGGTTTGCGTCAACTAATTGTTTTCCCTGTTCAAGTTTCTACACGCAACGGGCGGATTTGAGATTTATGTTGAAAGAGTTAAGATCCAGATGTGAGGCTTCTCACTTAAATACATTCATTTCGCGACATTGATATTTTCGGACATTAACTGTTAAACAAAAGTATTCTGAGAATCATGCTGAATTGTCGTCTGCTGCTAATACATCGTCAACGAAAAAAGGAGAAAGTTATGCTTTCTTAACTTAAGAACATCTGAATATGAGTGGCAAACAGTTTGGACCCAGATCAGACGCCGTGCAAATGTTAGACAAGTCGCGCTTTGCATGATACGGGTGAATTAACAATTGGCACATTTGAATATGAGTGGCAAACAGTTTGGATCCAGATCAGACGCCGCGTAAGGCGGCGTCTGACCTGGATCCAAACTGTTTGCAAATATTAGACAGGTCGCGCTTAGCATGATAAGGTTGAATTAACATTTGGCACACAATCAATGGTTTTCTTACAGTTAGATGAATAGTTGATTTTTCGTAAATCACAACTTGTACCCATACCTTGTATTCAATCTACTTTCAGTTTGGTTATATTTTTAGAACACATTATCTTGTATTATCCATAAGGTTTGACCTGGCAGTGTATGCATATTTCGTCTCTTTCCGTAAGCTATGTTTATCATCCAGAAACAACTATGTACAGTGTATAGATTGGATGACAGGGCTGCCATTTCTCCGGATTTTTCCTAAGTCTTCGGATTTTTATCCTAGCAGATGGAAGCTTAAAACAGGCTGAAAGTAAAGCAGAATGCGCCTTAAGGCGCATTCTGATTTTACTTTCAACCTGTTTGAAGCAGTTGTGTGTCTTCCAAACAAGAAACAGCCAATGGGGTAACGGTACGATTAGTAACATTGCGTCTGAAAAAGTGACAATTTGAAATCTTAGGGGTTTTATTATCAATTTATGGCAGCCCTAGGATTATGTGCAATGGCTCTGTGGTTATGTAACTGCGCAACCAACGTAAGGGCAGTGGGTCCCCGGTAGTTTCTTTTGTTTTATTTTTTGATTTGTGTTTTTAAAATATATTTTTTGGCGGATAGACATATAAAACCAAAATATTAATGCAATCATATAAAATAAAGCACAGTGAATTTTGCATAAGGAAATCGTGGATAGAAAAATTGTCCGACAGAAGTGCGTATATACACGTTAGGCAAACTCCCATAAAGCACTCTGCGTGACTTTGGTATATCAGGGCTGCCATTTTTTTCGGATTTTTCCGAAATCTTCGGATTTTTATTCCAAAAGATGCAAACTTAAGCAGGCTGAAAGTAAAGCAGAATGCGCCTTAAGGCGCATTCTGCTTTACTTTCAAACTGCTTTAAGCATCACGAAACATACTATTGATTAAAGGTATAATTCGGAAAATCGCGCTTGAAAAATTGAAATCTTAGGATTTTTTTTATTAACTTATGGCAGTCCTGGTATATCATTCAACAGCAAGTCGTTCTTTGCCAAAACGTTTATTGCTTTACTTTAGTAAGCCAACGTTTACAAAATAATACCGAGAACCAAACCAAAGATCCTAGTACTGCGAGACAATGACACTATCAATTAAAGACATTAGCCAGTTGTTTCATTGATTCCCCCCTCATTGTTTAGTAGGTGTCAAAATACAGGTATATACCGGTATACAGCATGAGAAAAGTCTTCAGGCAATGGCTCAGCTTTGAATAGAGGCCCTTACATAATAGATCTCAATAGGTTTTTCAATGGGTTTTACTAACCAAGCTATCAAA
Organism: Gari tellinella; assembly: GCA_922989275.2. Classification (NCBI taxonomy): domain Eukaryota; kingdom Metazoa; phylum Mollusca; class Bivalvia; order Cardiida; family Psammobiidae; genus Gari; species Gari tellinella. Next base: position 74,955,377 of record OV277865.1, on the reverse strand, counting down.
TATTAGGTGCGGGCCTCACATGAGATGCCTGAATGATTCTTTGCCTAGACGCTACCACCGTTAGTGCATGCTCTGCATGCTTTGACTCAAAGTATATACGGGGGTAGGCGTTACCACCCAAGCTTGGTCATGTGATGTCTTTAAAGACATTAAGCCAGTCCTTTCATCGATGCCCCCCTCATTGTTCTCAATTGGTGTGAAAATACAGGTAGATCACGTGAAAATTGCTCAGGTAACGGCTCAGCCATCTGAAGCTTTGAATAGAGGCCCTTACATAATAGATCTCAATAGGTTTTTCAATGGGTTTTACTAACCAAGCTATCAAATATTAGGTGCGGGCCTCACATGAGACGCCTGAATGATTCTTTGCCTAGACGCTAGCCGAGTAAGTGCACGGGCTCCAATCTTTGACTCAAACTGTCTAGGTGCTAGGTGTTACCACCCAAGCTTGGTCATGTAATGTCTTTAATGATACGGATAGCTGTAACTTTTGTGCGCAATGTACAGTAGAGGATACCTTATTATTTCTCGTTTAAACGCAAACGCAATGCACTTAACTGTGGAAATTAACTTTAAGAAATTTTAATTATATTTTTAATCTGAGTAGCAAACAGGTTGGAGTCTGATCTGGCTCCAACCTGTTTGCAATGGAAATAATAGTTTTAGTATATAGATGCGTTTGTTGGGAAAGAATAAAATATCAGTAAAGTTAGCGCAAGGGTCTCATGCTGCACGAGGATCATGCTTATCTCAAGTTGGAAAGTGTACGACTATATAGATCCGATGTTACCCTGTTATCTATTTACCAGTCTTTTCTACACTTATAAAACAAACAACATAAGACTATATGCAATACCAGACGGGCGTTTTATTTGTGCCACGTGCCACGTGAAATGCAATGTAGGCTGACAAGTTCCTGAACATAATCAAACATTTAGCAGTACCAATAGCTATATCAGCAACATTTACAATGGGTTTGCAACCATTGAAAAACCATTCACCGACCATATATCTACAAATATGGATTTAAATCCCCTATTTGCTAAGGCAAAACTGGATTATCCAAAATGAAATTTTCGAAAAAAACGACAAAACGTTAATAGTATTCAAAAAAGAGTTCTGAAATACTAACAAAGATGCAGCGAACCGACTCGCCCAGGAAAAACCAGAGATAAAACATTTATGAAAACTCTGGAAACCTGTGTCCGAACGTCTCTATCACATGTAATCAAATGAACTATTCACTCGATCCAATAGATAGCCGTCAGATCGCAAGAATGCCGGACCTCATTCTTTGTAGATATTTGGTTTTACATGTAAAGAAATATCAAAGCATGTAGACATTCAAAAAATGCAGTTATCAATACCGCAAAATACTCATTAAAATTTCTTTAAACATTTAAAGTTTGCTTTAACAGTGTCGTCTGGTAGAATGAGCTAGTCAATCCACATACCCTATCTATGTACTCTTTACACACACGATACACTCGTGCATACTCCACCAACTGTGAACCCTGTACGCGGCTTTTCAAACATACTGTTGAAAGAACGTTCCGCATAAGACATATATTTCACGCTATACTGACGAAACGCGTGAAATAAACAGTCTTTTCTACACTTATAAAACAAACAACATAAGACTATATGCAATACCAGACGGGCGTTTTAGAAAACGAAAAGAGCGGGCTAGATGAAAACCGAAGAGACTGGTGATGTTCACAACCCTTACACAAATGTTTCATAGTGCAAGAGATCTGGATACGCCCAATCTTCTCTCTAAAGAGTCTGCAATATACCCATCTTTATACTGCAATCGCAATGAATACAAACCAATGTTCAAATACCCCACTATTTCCCTTAACCCGAAAGTAAGAGTTTCTCTTGTACGTGTATAACTAAGACATTGAGTCTTAGTGGTCAGACCACATTTTCCTTTCGATCGAAAACAAGGTCTAAATAAAAAAGCATCATCAGTAACCGTTAAACCTGCTTGTTCGAAATATCTCTTAAGCATTTTATACGGACATGCTACAGTATCACCTTTTGAAATGACTACGTTTTGACCCTGGCGATATTGGTCCGTTTACTTTTTCTTATAAATATAGAAACATATTCAATGCAAAACCCTATGTCGTTACAATGTAATTTAACAAATTCGTCAAATCATAAAAAAAACCCGGAAAATGCAATCAAAATCATACATAGATCACGAATAACCAATATGTCTGTAGAATCAACATATTTGCTGCATAATGAAACTAAAGTGTCTGTTGAAATTGGCTCTTTCTTACATACAGGTTTCTTTAACTTACGTTTAGAAGCCTCTATAAGGTTCTAAATGAACAAATTGTCCGTTTGATCTGTTACTTCTCAGTGTGTGCACCCACTTAATGCTATACATGGTAGATAAAATCACTGAATGGAAAACACGTTTGTCCATTAGATCAGTCAAATACAAATCCACATGGATCGGGGACGCGTGTGATGCCTATCCTCCTTTTTGGATAATAAACTGTTCCCACTTTTTAAAATAACTCAAATACTGAGCGTTCGTACTGTCACTTTTGGCCCTAGTCAGGAAAACCGCCATTTTGCTCGGTAGATCACCAAACTGCACACAGTCAACATTGCCTTTCTGTACCTCAGCCTCTTCACATTCCGCCAAGTTCAATTCTGCGAAACAAAGACATAACAATAATCTCTCTGCTCGAACCTCAGTGCAATTTAACCAAATGACAGAGGTATTCCGTCAAATACGCATTTCTTGCCTTTACCGCTTTCAGCCAATTTTCCTGGCTGAAAAAAAAAATGTCATTTACAAACTCTGATCTTGTTTGATCCTTTGGAAACAAGTATGGCCAATATGGAGCAGATTTCCAAATCGGTACTAATAAAGTGCACACACAGCTTTCTTTCAATATCTTGCGTATACACATTGATACATGTACAAGGCGTGGAGGCGGTACTAACCAACCGTTTTCTCCGAACCAGCTACAACTCGATGCATCTATGGCTGATGTGCCAGGGCACCAGTACTTTGAGTAAAATCTTTTACATTTTGAATTATAATTACATGCAAACATGTCACAGCTATAAGGACCCCATTTCTTATCTAACGGGGCATAAACATGACCAGCAATTGACCAATCATCGCTGTCTGTACATCTACTGAAGACATCTGCTTCTACATTATTCTCTCTAGGCACCCAACTAAACATCAAAGAAACTTCATGGCTTTTTCAAACGTTATCTATTTCAATTGCAATATTTTGTAAATGGAGCTGTTTTGCTACCAACCTTCAATATACTAGCGACATTCTTATTGTCAATATATACTAATACCTTCTGCCCTTCCAGGCTGTTAAGTTAACTGTTTTACACCCTATGCACGACATCAAGCTCTCGCCAAATAGAACTTAGTCCACATTCAGCCTCTGACCAGCACCCAATGACCTGGCTGTCTGCCTTACCTTCAACAAATCCACCAAATCCAGCTCCACTGGCGTCACAAAAGACGACTGTTGACTCATGTGTCTCATTAATACTATTCGAACTTAACTTTGCTTTATTCATTAAGCTAATATTTTCGCGCCAAAACTCAATCTCATCTAGAGCCCGAGCACTTACCGATAACGATCGCTTCCCAATTAGCCCGATGGATAACACTGATAAAAATACCTCGCCCTCAAGCGGACTGCATGTCCAACTGCAGTTTTCATTGAAATCAACTGACCAACAAGAAGTGCAATTTTCCCAACTGGAAGCATTAACCTACCGGCGACAATAGCAGATAACTCTTCTATTAACGTTAATGCGCGCGTTATGCGATCAGCAGTGACAGACAGTGTGCCGTCTGCTGTGTTCCAATTATAACCCAACCAACTCAAATTTTGACATGGAAACCAAGTACACTTGTCCTCTGTTATCAAAATCCCAAATATAGATAAATCAACGTGCATATAATCTGAAACTAATTTTTCCTCCTTAAAGGTACGATCTCTACCTAGTCCGTCGTCAAGAAACACGACCACTCTAACTTAAAGACATTTCCTGGCAACATTTCGGTCATAACACCTTGCCAGACAATTTCCTTGCAAAAAGCATGGGTCTTGTACACATGCCGGTAGAAAAGATCCATTGAAGCGTCTCATGTGATAACCGACCTTTATATTTGATAGTTTGGTTAGAAATAACCATTGAAAAGCCTCTAAAGCATGAGTTTATCTGGGCCTCACCAGGTAAACTGAGATTGGTATGAACGCTGACAGCTTATGCTGCATGCTTTTTCACGACTATCGGGAACAATGGGAGGCTCCATCATTGGAATGGGGAATATCTTTAAATCCTGAGATCTTCATTTATTCATTTATTTATTATTTTACTATAGCACGCATTAACTTTTTGTAAATGTATACCCAGCTGTCGAAATACCAAATGACAGTTCATTAAATACAAAATAACGCAACTGACCGTCAAAATCCCAAGACATACCGAAGTAAGTCCAATGTTCATGATAAATCATCACGTGGTGATAAGCACTCCGAATATCAAATGAAAATATAAAATTACCGGCGACAAGCATATGCTTGGCTACCGACTGATCTTCAAAACAACACTTATATTTAAACAAATCAAGGTTAATATGACGTTTACAATCTAAAACTAACATAAGCTTTCGAGCTTTGCCAAAGCAACCGTTATATTAACACCTTAGATATGCACCCTTTCTGACGAAGATTCTTTACTTCACCTATTACGAACTCCTGGTTATCTCTAGCAGATTTTTTTTTTTTTTTTTAAACGCCCTTTTTGGATTTTTTTTTTTTTTTTGTGGAAAAGTAACATATACCCCTGAGCTACAACATACAAAATGTACTCCATAGCGCCTGCTACTTTCCATTGATTTAAACAACACCTTAACTTACCGACTGGTGTCACAAGGTCCAGACCCCGAACTGACTTTTTACACTCTCGAAAGATTTTGACAAAACTTTACTTATCTTTTGCTCAGAGTTGGATGCGCCATTCTCTGGGACAGCAACCCTGCACTCCTGCTTGATTCAACCCCCAGAACCTGTGTGTTGATTTTATGCTGTTCCTCGTTTCCTTTCTTCCTGAATGTGTAAAGTTTACTGCTACTCAGCCCTTCTATAATCTGCGTCAGCTCAGCCTGTGAAATCTGTCTATGGGAGTTGGAGAAGCGCTGTTCGAAGGCGTCAAATTTGGCAGCCATAAGTTGCTCTAGACGCGACAGAGTTTCGTTTTCGGAGGCCATGCTCAAATTAACTACACGTGGCAAAACTAGAAAACTAAGTATTAAATGCGATGTTGCTTTAACAGTGTCGTCTGGTAGAATGAGCTAGTCAATCCACATACCCTATCTATGTACTCTTTACACACACGATACACTCGTGCATACTCCACCAACTGTGAACCCTGTACGCGGCTTTTCAAACATACTGTTGAAAGAACGTTCCGCATAAGACATATATTTCACGCTATACTGACGAAACGCGTGAAATAAACATTATGAACTATTCTGTTCTAAAAATAACTCCGACAGGTCAGAAAAATCGAACAATAGATCTATATCTAAACATCGATACGATTGTGACATGGCTGCCATTTCTCTAGTTTTGTTTCGAAATCTTCGGATGGTTCCTAATTTCTCCGGACCTAAGGATTGCTTTCCAAAATGTCTTCGGATTTCTGCCTTAAGGTGGTTCGACAGCGGGCGGCCCGCATCTCGAGTTCCGGAAATGCTGATGACTTTCACCTGATCTTTGCGGCACGTGCTTATAGTGGTACATTTTGATAAAGAAAAGTTTGATCTGCTTCAGTTTCTTCTCTGTTAGCGCAGTTGGTACGGTGATTGACTTGCAATCGGAAGGTTCTAGGTTCGATTCCCCCACTCCCTTCAAATTTTTTTTTTAACAAATTGTCCGATTTTAGTGACTAGTCAGTTCATAACGCAGTGATCAAAGGACAGGCTATGTTTAGTCTAGTAATAATGAATACTATCAGATGCAAGTATAGTCAAGTGACAGCTAAATTTGTGAGGATTTATAGCCTATATAACAGACGGCAGCTTAACACAGGACAAAAGTAATGCTAAAATATAGATTCTAAAGGAGCTTTTATGCATTACTTTTGTTATGCATTAAGCAGTCACTTGCCTTTAAAGATCTACAGGCTACCGTATTCAATGGTCCCTTATTACAGGTTTGACTTATGGTATTATTTTGAGCTGATGGCATTTTAAAGTTGATACTCGTTTTGTGTTAACATTTTGTCAGAATTTCAGGAAATCATGTATAAAATGTAAATTCTACTGTAGATTTTCATTAATTTTTTGTGACTAGTAGAATTAAGTTATATCTATCTAATAAGAGTAAAATTAGTGTAGGTCAAACAGCTAGCCTTTTGGTAATTTAAGATTTTCAGAATTTGACTTTTTTTAAATATTGATATTTCCAGAAAATATGTCATGAAATACTTTTGCTTGCCCAATATCTTATAGTCTATGTACAGTTTACTTGAATGTACAGAAATTATTGAGTTATATCATTCTATAAAGAAAATATTCCTGTTTATTAAAAAAGGAGCTTTTCTCGACAAAAGGTCCTGTTAGAAAAAAACGGCACTATAACTTTTTTTTATTTTAACGATTTTTCACTCTCCATATGATATATTTCAATTTAATCAAGGTTTCAAAGAATTCTGACACAGAATAAGCTGACCCGCGAGCCACCTTAACCTTTGAAATTTGGAATTTTTATTCAGGGAAACATTGATATGGGTATCATAGTTTAGATTCAGATTAGTGAAAGGGCGTCTGATCTGGATCAAAACTGTTTGCATGATTATGCTAGTGATATAGATCCTGGTAGTCATACATCAACATTTGGAAATCAGCTACTTATGTTTGCTCTGATCTGGATCCAAACTGTTTGTATGACTATGCTAGTGATATAGATATAGAGCCTGGTAGTCATACATCAAATTTTGGAAATCAGCTACTTATGTTAGCTCTGATGTGATACCGTCAGGGTTCTGGTCAAAAGACGGAGATTTCGGCGTCTGATCTGAATCCATACTTTTGGCAATACACTGCAGTTACATACAGAGATGATGTTATTTTTCTTTCAAATATATACGCAAACACATAACAATAAAATGTAGAAAATAACAGTTTTGTGACAATATATAAAATGACAATTATTGTGACGATTCCGACTGTTTATTCTTATCTGGCTCCAAACTGTTAGAACAGGACATAATAGATTAAGCATAAACGCGTTCATCGGGAAAGAATCAGGTCTCATCCACTGGCATTCTGACTGATTCAGGCTTGGAAATATGTCAAGGTTCATCCAATTTAAGTTTGTGAAATATTGGATCACAACCATATACAAGAGCCCCATGGGGCATATTTCGCTCACCTGAGAATAACTGACAAAATGGAGAAAAAGATTTATGTCCAGGAGAGGGTCATATTTTACCCGATTGGCATAATTTGAACAACCTTGAAAGATGACCTGTAGATGATGCTATGTGCCAAATATCTAAGATCAGGGTACTAGGGTTTTAGACAAAAAGATTTTTTTAAGTTTCCATTGAAACAATCTATTTTTAGCTCCTGTGACCTTCATATGCAACAGACAGGAACCATTTAAACAAAATAGGTAAAGGACATCTAAAAGTGTCACCATGCCGAATATCAAAGCTATGGCCATATTAGTTTCAGATAAGAAGACGTTTGAAAATTTCACTATATAACTCTATGTAAAACGGTGACCCCCGGGGCGGGGCCAATTTTGACCCCAGGGGCATTAATTGAACAAACTTGATAGAGAACTTGTAGGTGATGCTATGTGCCAAATATCTAAGCTCTGGCCTTTGCAGTTTTTGACAAGAAGACTTTTTAAGATTTCATTATTTTTTCACTTTGGTTGCCATGGCAACCAGAGTTCTGCATTGTTTTTAATTCTTAAGACTGGTTTGAGCCCCTGATTTGTCATATTTGCACGTGTAGTGGAATTCTGACCAACACGATTTTGTTTGTTTGTTAACGTCCGTTTCTGCCAGTGGACCAGAGAAAAGGGGTGGATACAGGAAACCCAGGCGCGGCGCCCTACTCTTATTATCGACAGAGTTATCTGGTTATTTTGGAAGCCCCACGTAAAGCACTGATACATCGGACTTCGGTTTATAAAGTCTCATCCGAAGGACGTGGATACGTCGGAGAATCGAACTCATGACCCCTGATACCACAGGCGAGTGTACTACCCTGGACCACGAACCTGGACCGGTTGAAACACTTTGGCTTTTTTCTTCTAAATGTCAAACGCTAAAGTTGAGATAGAAGTGGAAGAAACAGATAGAAAAATAGCTATCTCCAGTCATTAGAAGTGATATTTTTTCACCACGAGTTCTTTTGTATCATTAAAACAAAAACGTGTTTCGCGTACCAGCAGCTCCCAAAAAGAATGCAAATAAGCATCCGTCTCCCTGAAACAGTACCTTTTTTCTCATGTACAGTGCCCATTAGCGCTCATTTGAAAGCTGCATTCGTACATATAGAGCTCCCAAAGGAGGTCAAGCAAGGCTTTAGCAAAATCGATCGTTTGACAGAAACGAAAGAACTTTTAATTTGGAATTCTTGTACCAAATACATGTTTTAAACGCATAATCAAGAAACCTGCTCTCACCAAAATACAAGCCAAAGCAACAGAAACAGCAATTAACCGGCAATATAACCTTAAAGACCTTAAGTAAGTAATTTAACATTAATAAAGACTGTATTATGGTCGTCCAATGTTCGTGACATTGTAGTCCACCAAATGTGACATAGCAATTTAACTCGTCCACAAATGCGTGACAATAAAGCTAATGACACGAAGGGTTTTCATCGTCCGTTTTTATAGCTTTAATATTAGACAAGCATCGCTGTAGTTAAAAAATGTGTTTGGAAAAATCGAAAAGTATCTCTGCTCATCGAAAATTGTTTCAGTAAAACACAGGTTTCTGTAAATTACACTAAAAGGTAAACTGTTTGTCTTTTAAACACATTCAAACAATGAATTATTACAGTTTCAGGATAATAAAGGCTTCGCTTATCCAGATAAGTCGTTGCAATGCATACCTTGTTTCAACCTTTTTGCAATACTCAATTAATCTTTGCAATGGAAAGTAAAAATACCGATTACACAATGTTTTATGAAATCAGGTTTAGTCAGCAGCATAAATCGTCCAATATTTGTTACGCGATGTAGTCCACAATTCGCTTAGCGTGTGGCCGCGTTCCGCCCCTGTGGGCAGCCCCAAACCTAAAGAATCTACAGCAAAAACTTGAAGTTGATGGAAGAACGTGCTGGTGAGGAAACAGTGGCCTATTCTAAAGAAAATAGCAGACAAGCAGCCATGGATGCATTCATAATGGAATTAAGGTTAGTTGATTCTAAAATGATATAGCAACAGAACTAGATATCTTTATTTACCGGTAACAAATCATCATAAAATCTAATCACGAGACAACTAAATTGATTCTTTGAACATCTTTCGATTTGGCTCTGATTGAAAATGAACGAGATATTTATCTTTATGGATTAATCATGTTAAACTTTACTTATGGCTTTCTGTTATTTTAAGATTAATATTTCATAACCGACTTGTGTCCAAAGGTTGCACGGTCTTCATCATAATACATGTGCCTGAATCCTATTATTCGGGCAAGGGGAATATGCATCTGTATTGTGCATGTTTGTTTTTGTTTCAGAAAGTGATTTAAACAATTTAAAGTGATGGCTGGTTGCAGGACACTTTCATTCTAAAAATTATTAATGAAATATATCTTACTTAGATTATTTACTTACATCAACAACAGAACAGAATCAGATTAGACATTTATGATATAAGCTGTCTGATCTTACTTTGCTCTGCATACAAGGGGCCCGTTTTACTAAACAACTTACGCAAAATTTTTGCGTAAGTCAAAATCGTTTAACTCTTATTTTTCGATCATAAACGTTTGCAAACAGCAAATAGCTAGATCAGAGGACGCGCTACAAGCTATTTGCTGTTTGAAGCAAGTGATAATAAAAAAATTAAATTAAAATTTTGACCTACGCAAACATTTTGCGTAAGTTGTTTAGTAAACAGGCCCAAGGTATTGAAGGACATAAAGAAGCAATTGATACTAGGTCCAAAATAATGATTTAATTAATTATCTAAATTCTGTGATACTGCAGTGACATAGCTGAGCAAGAATCGCAAAAGGCAATGCAGAAGATGGATGGTCTTGTGGAAACTCTTGGCATTTGTCCTCTTCCTGAATGAATGAATGAATGAATGGTGTTTTACGGCCCATCGACACAAAAAGGTCATTTAGAGCCGAATAAATAATGACAATATTAAACTTAAAACAATATCAAATTAAAGATTACGTCAATGTCAGTCCCGATCAACGGGAAAGTAAACAAAATATGGACAAAACATAATCGACATACAAAAAAAATTATCTTTAAAAATAATATAGTTTATTCAAATTTTATAATATAAATTAATGGCTTTTAAAAATTCAAATATTTTATATATATCTACAAATTCAAACAGTTCCCGTAGAGAATCTGCATGAAATTATTTATTACGAATTAAAGTTAAATCAGCACAATCAATAAGAATGTGCTGAATTGCGTAAGGTTCAAAACAAAATAAACATTCTGGTAGAACCTCACCTTTTAAAAGATATAAATGTGTAATATAAGAATGTCCAATTCTTAATCTAGCTAAAACTACTTCATCCCGGCGAATCGACCGGCACGAGTTCAAACTTTCACCTAATACAGGTTTAATGGCATGGAGTTTGTTGTGAGTTTCCCCACTCCAAGACTCCTGCCAATTTCTTAAAATAAATTTAGTAATCTGTGGTTTGAAATCCGAATAAGGAAGATCCATATCAGATTCAGGCAACGACAGGGCAGACTTAGCTTCTAAGTCTGCCCTCTTATTGCCCTTAATTCCACAATGACTAGGTACCCAACAAAATTTTACATCTTTAGAATTAGACAGTTCATGAAATTTTAAAACAATATTTTTAATAAGTACATTTTTAGTAGAACCTTTACTCAATGATTGTAATACAGAAAGAGAATCCGAAAAGATTATATGTTTACTATATGAATCTTCAGCAATATAATCAAGAGCTAAATCAATAGCTTTGATCTCCGCTGAAAATATAGAAGCATTGTTTTGGAACCGTATTGTCAGTTACAAAAGCAGCAGCGACCTTCTCATCATCTTTCGAACCATCAGTATAAATTTGTTTAAAATCTTCAAATTTTGAAATGATTTCATTAAAAAAGGACTTGAATTCAAGCGAGTTTGTTTCAGGCTTCTTATGCCAAGTTAGATCAAAAATGACATTTGGTCGTTTAATAGTCCAAGGTGGTATAGATTCGACTTTGGTCTCTTCAACCATGGACAAATCTATACCACTCCTTTCGAAAGAGTTTTTCATACGTATTCCAAAGGATGGACTAACCTTTTCTTTAGATTTAAATAAACGTTTATGTTTAGGTTTAAACACATTATTGTATGTTGGATTTGAACGGTTTGAAGCTAACTTTGAAGTATATTGCATGGATAGTTTTTCACGACGAGAGTAAAGAGAAGGTTCATTGGCCTCTCATTTGTCAAAAAAAGTGATAGATTTTTTTAGATGATGAGAGAAATTTTAATTGGTAGTCTGTTTGTACCAACAAGCACTACTGCTATATCTACTGCTTGAGAATTTTGTGTAAATAATATTTATATGACATGGAACTGTTATTCTTCTTCTCCTTATCGAAATCTAGTGAAAAGATTTAATCCATACCATAAATTGATAGTTTACCGCACGCGAAATTAGCATATATGTTATCGGCAGATTCATTTTCGTCTGTAGAGGGTCAGTTCGCGAAAACTAGTGACAAAAATTATCGGCGCGGTTACGACGATAACTAAGGTATAAAATGAACGGTATTTTGGTGCATTGTGCAGTTATTCAATCCAGTGAAGGGAAATTACATTCCTGTTTTCGAAAGAAAGTATGATCCCATGACAGAGGACATAACGTGTACCGGGCCGACGGTAATCCCTGCCTGTCACCCATCCAAGTTCTAACCCCACAGGACGTTGCTTAACCACGGAATTATACAAAAGTGTATAATTCTGTGGCTTAACTTCGCAACCGAGACAAACGCTTAGACAATTCTGGCTATAAAAGCCGGCTTCCACAGTCAGACTGTAGAAGTGTTTATATAGCGTTCATTTCCGTCACATTTATCTGTCTGTAATTGTCAATTAGTCTACGTGCGGTCTGGTACACGTTTTATTCTGAACCGGATGTGTTTTGATTTTATATACAAAATTCGGAACTCTCGGTCCTTTCCGTTTATTGGTTTGCTGTTATACTTATTGGTGTGCGGGATGCTGCGATTACGATAAGGCGTTTGACGAAATTGATCAGACATGTTTGTAAATATCGGAAATAAATCGAGAAGAATTAGGTTTCGCTCGCAAGTATCTGAGAAACGAGTGCGAGAAATATTCGCGTTATACAAATTTTGATGCGATATCTGTCATTTTCGTGCGAAATATCGCGGCCCAGAATGATCCCTGCTAGTACCCTAATCTTAGATATTTGGCACAAAGCATCATCTACAGGTCCTCTATCAAGATTGTTCAAATTTAATTATGCCTACTGGACACCTCCTGGACATAAATCATTATCTCAATTGTGTCAGCTATGTTCAGGTGAGCGTAATATGCCCCATGGGGCTCTTGTTAGTGAGAAGTAAAGAAGAAGTAAAGAAGTTAAGATAAAACAAAATCTTCATACTTTATCCCGAATACTTTTTACAGTCAGAGTACCAGATAAGATGTGTTTTGGCAAATTCAATTACTATTACATCTTAGGTTTGCTAAAAAGTACTTTTTACAGTCAGAGTACCAGATAAGATGTGTTTTGGCAAATTCAATTACTATTACATCTTAGGTTTGCTAAAAAGTTTGCACCATTTGACCCATTACCTCATGGTCTGTTTTGAAAATAGGTGACCACTTAAAGCAGGTTGAAAGTAAAACACATTCTGCTTTACTTTCAGCCTGCTTGAAGCACCATCTACTAGGATATAGAACATGTTAATTATGCTATGCTGCTTATTTATACAAGTATAAATACTAGTCTATTCAGTGCATGAATAAATTAAAGGCCTCAAAAGGTATATTTATTTATTTATATTGTTGTTAGCAATAGCTATGACTTTAATACTCCAGATTTTACCTATTGACCTTGACCGTTGACCTGATTTTACTGTATTTTTCAAATATCTTCAAAACCAGACGAGCGTTGGCACATGTATTCAGACAGTATTTTGTGTCATTGTTCACTCAATCTCCTTGCCTAAGCATTTTTGGTTTGACTAATAGTGAAAAAGTCATGGTACCATTCACAGTCCAATGCTTGTTTTTGCATGACTACATTTTCTTTGCAAGTATAAGCTACATTTTCTTTGCAAGTATGAACTGCAACTTTTAATGAGCTTCAAGTTTGTTGTAGGCTTAAATGAAAATCTAGGGTAAATTTGTCCTATAAAAGTTCTCTATGGAACGTTTTGTTGGGGGACCCGTTCCCAATTGAAAAGAAAGGATTTCCCCCCATTAATGAGTATTTTACGGAGTGATTTTCCCCAAAATGAGCGTTTCACTACTCAATTTTTCCCCAAAATGAGCATAATTTTACGACTCAATTTCCCCTCAAAATCAAGTATTTTACATCGTTTTAGGGCATATTTCCAAAATTGAAAAGGTATAAATCCATTCCAAAAGTCGTGAAAAAACCACTGCTATGTTAATAAACAGCAATCTTTACCTCACTAGATAAGCCTTTTAACAATTATAATTTGCCCTATCACTTAAGAAAAATATTCAACATTTTAAAGTTATGAATGAGACTGTTATAATAAACTTCTTATATACATATAAATATATCCTAGCAGATGGTAGCTTAAAGCAGGCTCAAAAAAGTTCTGTCGCTTGCCTTTAAAATTAGAAAGGCTATTGAGTAAAGGGTTAACAAAGCATTTTTTGAGTCACTGGAAATACTAAGATAACCTGTCACACATGTGTGAGATTTATCAGTTCACCATGTCTGTTAGTTGGGATATGAAAATTGTATAACTTTATTCTCATTGTAATTCAATTGTAAAAGAAAATATACATTTTTCAGTTTGGAATGCATATTTTGACACTGTAGGTGTGTAAATTAAGGTCACCTGCGTCTAAAACAAAGTTTTCCCTGATGTATAATAATAATAATAACAACAACTTTATTTACTGAGGCTACACATTTAGGCAAGCCCAATCTTCCATAAGGCCTGAATAGAATTAATTCAACTACAGTGAGTCAAGCGGCATCATTCTTCGAGAGATACTGGGATAGTCGACCATTTCGAAAAATACGTCGCATAACCTCTTACTACATATTCCATATATATATGGAGTATAAAGTAAAACTGCTGCGAGTGTCAATGGCAGGAAAATCTCTTATACAGGAATTTAAGGTTTATACTTGTTTTTAAGCTGCCACTGTTTACCATATTGGCAATGAAATAAATGTTTTAACTTTTAGTTTACCTGCGCAAAGATAATCATCAAATTCAACAATATTTTCACATCTCAGTAAGTTTTTCACTTATGAATGAATGCCTTACATGTTAACCGGAAGTCATATTAAGCATACCCGCTTTCTGGTGAGGTGATGAGTTTGGTTTTACGGCACTGCGACACAAAGTAGGTCATATAGCGCCGATGATTGATGAGGGGTGATTAGATGTAATGATGATGATCTCAGGAAGATGATTTCGGCTAATTCCATTCGTTGACCAGCAGCGAATGGGATCAAAACCACCGACCTGCCTTCCTTTTAGTTTTTGGCAGAGGGAATAATCTCGGTCTAATAAACAGAAACAATTCTCTTTGACTATTAAGCCTCAGAACTACGGCAAAGTAGGAAGGTCTCTGTATCAGCTTCAGAATATCAAAACAAAAAAGTTGATCGACACTGAAAAGTTTTCTAACGGTCTTATGGTCAGTTTTTACTTTACTCAAGAAGGTTATATTTTAACATTATAGGTAAATATTATTTAAAGATAAATTGCCATCTGTTTGAACATATAAAATCGATAAACAACTGCTTCAGAGTTGTGCCATTGTAAAGATGCTAGTATACCGTACTCTATTTCGACTTGGCAACAAACAAATGCAAAGATTATGACTTAATTTTTCCAGTTTTTAATATTTAAAAAAAAAGACAAGTGTCTTACTGGTCAGGACAAGTAAATGTTGGAAGTTGCTAATCCGACTGGACAAGTGGTTCAAAAAGTTACTGTCGAGTCCTGTCATTATAATTATAACCTTCCAAATGAGTCGTTAAGGGTATATAGGGATCTTCCCGTTCAAACATATGTATGTGTGTACCTAACACTGTTGTCTGGAGTGTATTTCCTTCAGCACAGATAGGGACACTAAATGGTATTTAAGAACATCTTGGGATGGCATCACCTTGACCGTTGACCTCAATTTTACAAAAATCTTTTCCAGAGTATATCTTCTATACCTTATCAGCTAAGAGCATATCTTCTTTACCTTGTCAGCTAGAAGTACATCTTGGGATGGCTGACTGTCACATGCTTCTTTTAGGTTACTGTGCCTTTAACCTCAATTGTTCAAAAATCTTGTCAGCTTATCTTAAGCTTAAAGCATACCTTCTGTACCTTGTTGGCGAATGGCAGAGTATTGTATACTACCTTTTAGGATACTGTCACCTTGACCTTTGACCGCAACTTCACCGCATGCTTTGTCCCAACTGTATTTCCTTTACCACATTAGCTAATACCCCCATATGTGGTGTGTGAGTGGATGAGACCAGTCATTTCTCTGGATTTTTTCTCAACTCTTCAGATTTTATCTTACATGCAGCAGATGGTGGCTTTAACCAAACTGAAAGAACTTAATGCATATTCTGGTTTAAATTTAACCTGCTTTGATTAATCACGCTTGAAACTTAGAAAAATTCGTAACTTTAGGATGAGAACAGGCATCTCTAAAAGTCTTGCAGATATAGCAGCTAAGGATAAATTTTGTGTAAATGCCAGTTGTGGTCTCCAGTTCCAATGTTTAATCACACGGTCAATCTGATGCTTATGTGTCTGAATCAAACCATCAATCACATGCATATGAACATCGATGAATACAACTAGAACGTGTTGGGTCTATGTACAGTATTTAACATTTATGTGATAATGTAATTAGATTGACCTTCACAAAATCAATTCTTCCCTATACAAATGTTAGTCATACTTACACACAAAATATCTGTTGTTTTTTTTGTTTGACAAGTATTTTTAATGTCATTTGCATTCTCTTTTCCAGATCAACGTGACAGCAAAAGTCATCCTGTGCCTGTATCGGACTCACTGACCAAACTCTGCATGAAGATTGCAGATCCAACATAAACTTTGTTGCCATCAACAAAACATAATCTATGCAACATTTTACAGTCAGGCAATTTGACCAAGAACGATTGTTGTCATCAAATCCAGATTCAGGATTCCAACCTATATTGACAACATAGAGGTGTATGTAGATGACGAGCAGGAGGATCTAGAAACTGTGATGGACATTGATACTGTGGTTGTAACAATAGGAAAATGTTGCATTTTCTGCAACCATATCATTACACCCAATAGTCAGATCGCTACAGTGAGATGTCAAAACTGCCACAAAAAGTGTAAGACTACTGCGCTTGAAAGCCAAATAACCGCAACAGTAACCTGTGACAACAAGGAATACAACATCAAGAAAAACCTGTTGTCGCAATCCTTCCCAAACATAGACGCACTTACAACAGATGAAATTGAAGACAGTTGCTCGAAAAGTCGGTAATTATTTCCGACAGGTCTGTTGTTAAGCTTATTACCAAGTAAAAGGTGTTTGCAATACATGACAAACAAGAAATATCTTTAAAAAAGATATTCAGCGGAATGGGTGGTGGAATTCATGCTGTAGATGGGTGTGCAAAATTGTATGAAACTATAACTCTGACTAAAAAACTATAAATGTACAGAAATGCAAAACAATAATATAACCCGTATCCTAGCTACTGGTAGGAGATCCTCAAATTAAACTACTGTTCTAATATATCAAACTTCATTCATGGGGAGTTTCTTGAAACAAACTATAACTAAATAAACTGTGCATGCCCTTACAGAACAACAGTTCTATAACACCTCACTCTTGTAAATGAAACAACACAATTGTGTTTAACTCACTTGAGGTCATTTATTATATTGCTATCAATGTATGGTAAATTTGAACAAATAGTTAACAATTAAAATAAGAAAATCTAATGTTTTACATTAGATCGATTTATTTTGGCTAGCAATCGAGTTGTTGTTTACATCCGGCTTGCTAGGGTATTCTCGTTTTAAACGTGACTTTGCAGTCTCGCTTGTGACGTGATCACGTGAGATTTTCTTTATTTCCGGCTTGCTAAATCATCAGCGCGGCAAAAATTCCAAAATAGTTTACAAGCACTTTAAATTAAAGAGTATAGAATAACATCGATGCCGGGGAGAGACCGAGGGGTAAAAAGGAAGGGTCCGATGACGAGGGCAGAGGCGAAGCGAGGCAGAACACAATCTGTTACAAATAGAATGCCGAATCTTGAGGGCGACACCAATGTGGTGGACTTTGCAAGTGCGTTGGTGAACGCGGGGGTTTTACATGCTGCGGGGATAGCAAATGACCTACAGTCTGGTGAGGTCGGTGTGTCGGCGGACCAAACATCCGTTGGTGCTTCGAATTCCCAAATTCACAGCGGCTCTGTTGATAGATTCTCAGTATTGCCCGGGCCGTTACCAGCATCTTGTCTCCCGAGTGAGACAGAAATAATGCGTTTGGCGTCCGATGATAGTGCGGTGCATGTGCCGGCTGCACTAAAGCAAAACATTTGTAGGGGTGAATTTATAAATTTGTCGCTCCTTCTCAAGGGTGCGGTGGAGTTGTCTGAGCACTGTTCCGGTTCCCTCCTCAGGGTAAATGGCATGGGAATTTTAGAATCATACCCAAAAGAATGCACAGATAAAATCACCACAATTGAAAGATGGACAGATGCTTTTATAATATTTTGTTCCATTTATCTGTCTGCTCATCCAAATAAAACTCACGAGATGTTGTCGTACATGTTTTCTATTAGGGAGCGCGCCAGTCGTGCAGGCGGTAGTGCGTGGCAAACTATGACGAACAGTTTAGGATCAGACAGGCCGTTGTGACGGGATCATGGGAGGTTTTTAACAACGAAGTTCTTTAAGTTGGCGTGGTTCAGAGCATTTTGCTGGACCTAGTTCGCACCTAGCACGACCGGCAACACCCATGCCTTGTAGGGACTACAACAATGGGGTGTGCAGATGGCAAAATGGTCGATTCCCACATACATGTATTGGTTGTGGTTTAAATCACCCTGAGATATACTGTCGGAGGCGACAGATGTCCTACTCTGCTCCAGTGGGACCTAGATCCAGTTTTTTGCCTGGGACAAATTTTCGTTCCCCACGAACACCAACTTTCATCTCACGCCATTCTACCCCAAATGGGTTTTCCCCTCAACCACGTCCTCCATTTCGGAAATAAAACTTCAAAACAAAATTTGGGGGCATTAGCACCTTCTCCAGTGAATGTTGATAAACTAGTGGAATTGTTGACAGATTACCCAGAGAGGGAGGCGGATTACCTATTGCAAGGTTTTTTATCGGGATTCTATCTGCATTACACAGGCCCCCGTATTTATCGGGAATGTAAAAATCTCCGGTCAGCTCTGTTAGAACCAGAGATTGTTCAAGAAAAAATTGACAAAGAGGTACAGGCAGGCCGGGTTGCAGGCCCATTTGATAGGGCGCCTATTCCCAACTTGCGTATATCTCCAATTGACCTTGTTCCGAAAAAGACTCCTGGGGAATTTTGTTTAATTCATCATCTATCTTACCCCGAGGGCGAATCTGTCAACGACTGCATTGACCCAAACATATGCTCAGTTAAATACACAAGTTTTGATGAAGCTGTCTTTATGATATAGGACTTAGGCCAGGGTTGTAAGCTGTTTAAGATGGACATAAAAATGCTTTTCGGATTCTACCGGTAAATCCAAATGATTTCAACCTCTTAGGCTTTTGTTTTCATAAAAAGGTTTATATAGATAATTTGCCATTTGGTTGTAGCATATCATGCAGCACATTCGAGAAATTTGCTTCATTTTTGGAATTCTGCATTAGAAAGAGACTGCCATCAGGGCGGCTTATACACTACTTGGACGATTTCTTGGGGGTGATAGATCTACATTCTCCTGTAAAACAGCAATGCAAATGTTTCAGAAGCTAATGTCCGAGCTGAATGTTCCCTTAGCAGACGACAAGACGGAAGGCCCAACAGAGGTTTTGGTTTTTTTAGGTTTAGAACTCGATTCAAATGCCATGGTCATTCGTATCCCTGACGATAAACTGTCCGATGTCATTGCCAAAATTGAGCATGTGGTCTCCTGTAAAAAGGTCACTTTGAGACAATTGCAGTCTCTCATAGGTTCCTTGAATTTTTGTTGTAGGGCGATTTTCGTAGGCAGACCTTTCTGCAGACGTTTAATGAATGCTACTTGTGGTATTACAAAACCCTATTACAGAATTAGAGTCACGGAGTACATGAGACTCGATCTGCAACTTTGGCTACATTTTTTTAAGTCGTGTAATGGGATATCTGTTTTCCATGATAGATTTTGGGTATCTAGTATTGACGAGGAACTTTACACGGACAGTGCAGGGGGTCCTGGTCGTGGCATGGGCATCTACTTTAAAGGACGATGGTGTCAGGCAGCATGGCCACACGAGTGGCATGCCCAAGGTATTACCAAAGACATCACTTCGCTTGAACTCTTCCCAATAGTAGCGGCCGTTTATATGTGGGGCAATGACCTTTGTAATAAGAGAATTCTTTTCCATTGTGATAACGCAGCAGTAGTACACATACTTACCAGCATGTCGGCTAAGTCAAACAGGGTCATGACCCTTGTGAGGCTGCTGACTTTACTGTGTTTGAGGTATAATATTGCGGTTAAGGCAGAGCACTTTCCAGGAATCAAGAATGACATACCGTTATTTCCGGCAAATAGCCCGCGGGCTATCTCTTTTTTTAACAGTCAATGAGGGGGCCGCGGGCTATCTAACGGAGCGGGCTATATGAAGAATCTTTTTGCCTATCGGGATTGTGGAGAAAAAAATAAAATAAAAGAGCTACCGTAGTGTAAAATGGCTCTTTTCGGGAGTAATTTGATCACGGCATATTCCATGTATATACACTGTAGGAACAATAGCGGTCTATAGCTACTTTAATGAGCAGCTAAATGTTTGTGTACGTAACACATTCACCGTTAATTTCAAAAGTGAAACAGATGACACAAGTCGCGATTAGCAGGCAAAGGGTAAAATTCATTGCATGAAAAAACACGAAGCACAATAGGATGCTTGAATAACAATACAACCAATACAATCACCAGTGTTTTATTGTTCTCCAACAGCTAACGGCCTGTATTGCGTAAGTTTTCACGGGTTTATCAAACCTCATATGAGATTAAAACTAGTCGTATCCGACATTATCGATTTATTCAACAAATACAACCATTTGGATCCACACTGTTTTCATTGGTCACTAATGTTCTAAAAATTTACCGTTGTCAGTAGAATTGAGAGCTTAATATAAATAATAACATAGAATAACATAGAATAAAAGTTAACACTATTCAGCATTTTACTTTGATAACGCAAAGACGTTAATACAAACAAGAATATCTTTAAAAAAGATATTCCGTCGCAGGTTAAAGTTTTTTGTGGGATACAGTATTCACTCAAGTGTATACACTGATTCTGGCTAACATCTTTCCTAAACAGACTTTCCCACAAGCTAAATTTAGAGCTTATCCACGCTAAATTTAGAAATGATGACATAGTAACGCAGCAATAATTTAGACTGCATCTCATTGTTTTGCCAGGTTTACACTCGCAAGATAGATGTGAAAAAATAACAGAACGCCAGTCTAGGCCATTTTGGCATATTGGCCTATAAGAGTACTGCATTTCAAGCACGTGGTCATTGACCAGGATTTCTGATCATTCCTGATTGGTTAAATTGTTTCATACAGTAGCGGTCAAATTGGGTCAATAGACAAAACAGACCCGTCTGCGACGGGAAAAATCGGTGCTCCTTAGCGGTGAATCTAATGACGTGAAAGTTTCACAATATGGCTGCGGGCATATAGACGGTGCGGCTCATTTGCCGAATCTTTTTTCATTTTTCTTTTTCCTGCATACAATATACCGGATGCGGGCTATATGAAGGTGCGGGATTATTGCCGGAAATTACGGTATGTGACGCTTTGTCTCGTTTTCAGATGGAGCGATTCCGATTGCTGGCACCGGGGGCAGCAGGAGAGTCAGCGGTCATTCCGGCCCGTCTTTGGAATATCTTCAAAGATCCGCTCAACAGTTGGTTCGAGCTGGTGTGTCCACAAACACTGCGCTAAAATATAAAACTGCTTTGAAGGCCTTCCAAGATTTTCGCGAAAGGTACAGCATCAGCAATACATGGCCCGCTAACCCAACCGATGTAGTTTTGTTTGCAACATACTGTTTCGATAAGGGCCTGGCAGCAACCACTATTTCAACATATGTCGCTGGTTTAGCATTTGTGCACAAAATCAATGGTTGGTTTGATATTGCAGAGATGTTTATTATTAAGAAACTCTTGGAGGGTTGTCGTAGGTTGCGTACACGGTGTGATACTCGGGCTCCCATTTCACGCGCCATGCTGAGAGAGATTGTCTACGTTCTCTCTTCTGTTTGTTACACGGAGTTCGAAGTAAAGCTTTTTAAGGCGGCTTTCTGTACTGCATTTTTTGGCCTTTTTCGAGTTGGGGAACTAACTTTGACGCGTCTGTCTGCTGATCGCCCGGTCCAATTTGATGACATTCTTTTTTCAAGTAACGCAAAAACTTGCACGATCACTTTGCGCAAAGCAAAGAATGCTCAGCGCGGTCAACCTACGTTCATTCGTCGTGCATGCGTAGAGGAATCAGAAGTATGTGCGGTGTGTAATCTGAGAGATTATATCGCTATACGACCAGCGGCGACTGGTATGTTGCTCTGTCATTCCAGCAAATCTGGTCTCACTCGTTACCAGTTTGCAGCCGTCCTGAAGAAATGCATTGCAAAAACGCCTTACTCTGTTAACAATATCAAAACGCATAGTTTCCGAATAGGCGGGGCTACTTATCTGGCTACGTTGGGCATACCCGAACGCGTCATAACGCGGTTCTCGCATGTGTTGTTTTAATATTTGTGAGATTAGAAGCTCAAGCATGTCCAAATGCTTTCTGTACACGGGAAGTTAACCATATAGTGTGTAAGGACATGCCATGTAAGAACTATACACCTAACACAAATAATGCAACATGGATAACGATGGAATCAGTGTTCGGGGGTGTGGTGAACTTGACCAACTCGCCACATGTGGAGCGTGTAGACATCAAAATGCCAGACGTCTTCGATGTCAAACGTCCTTGCCAGTATCTGACAGATTTCCACCGAAGGGTGGTAGTGAATGGCACAGCTTATATCTAGGTCAAGTTTGAATATTGGTCATGTCCAGTCAAAAACTAGGTTACTAGGTCAAATCATTGGAAAATCTTGTTTACACTCTAGAGGTTGAATCATAGAAAAACCTTGTTAACACTCTTGAGGCTACAAATCTCATTGGATCTTGATGAAACTTGGTCAGAATGTTTGTCTCATTAATATCTAGGTCAAGTTCGAATGTGGGTCATGTCCGGTCAAAAACTAGGTCACTAGGTCAAATCATAGAAAAACCTTGTGAACACTCTTGAGGCTACAAATCTCGGATCCAGCTCATTTCTACAGTGCCAATGGTTTAAGCTGGAGTGCGGCATTGAAAATGACTCGAGTGAAATTGGAATTAATGACAGACATTGGTCAGGTTCTTCTCATACAGGAGGGAATTAGAGTCGGGATTACACAAGTGTCAAATCGGTTAGCTGTAGCCAATAACCCTTATCTTGGGGCAAACCATTATGATTCAGCGAACCCCACCTCCTATTTGAACCTAGCTTCAAACGGTTGAAACTATTCAATGAAGGTCTAGTCGGTGTGGAAAGTGCTTATACCGAAGTGAACATGTGTTATCCTTTTTACTGCGGGATGGCTATACTTGATTTAAGCAAGCATTGCATGTATGATTTTTTTTACAACTACTTGAAACCTAAATTCGCGAACAAGCTACAGCTCCAATATTGTGATACTGATAGTCTCATTTTCTTGTGCAATAAACATGATATTTACCAGGATATGAAACAAGACATGCACAAGTACGACTTTTCGGGCTATCCTAAAAACCATCCATTATTCAGTGAGGAGCGCAAGAAGAAACTAGGCATAATGAAAGACGAGCTGAACTCTTTGCCTATGCTTGAATGTGTCGGTCTTCGCCCCAAAATGTACAGCTATGTTTATATCAAGGATAATCAGACCGTGGAAGATCGACGCTGTAAAGGTATTTCACGCAGTACGGTTAAGAAAGATTTACACCATGAACTCTACAAACGATCTTTAACAGACAACACTTGTGTGAAATCAACCATGCATTCGCTTCAAAGTGATAATCATAAGATGTACTGCAACAGAATAACTAAATCTTCACTCAGCCCGTTCTGTGATAAACGATGGTGGAACTCAGATGGAATCACCAGTTTAGGATTTGGACATTATTCAATCAAAGACATACTGAAAACTGTGGTTTAATCTCACACTGATGTTTGAGAGCAAAACCTATTTATTGTAGTGTTTACTGACACAACAGAAATTTTTGACTTATCAGGATCTATACTCTTTAACAATGTTATTAATAAAGTCAACCTGATGTATTTATTTTTAGACTGGCGACTTGTTGCCAGTCTTAAGTAACCATACTTCCAAACCAGTGCTCCAATCTGGCGAAGCAACCTTAACTATCTGAGATAAATGCGCCATAGGTGTATCCACATACACATCGTTAAGGGCTGCGATAGTTTGTCTAAGATCCAGAACTTAAAATCTCATCAAACGTTTGGTTTTTATTAAGAAGATGATAAGCTTCGATGTAAGAAATTATTTGTAGCAATATTTAACTGAAATATACACTTGATACCGAGAAATTCAATAATGACTAGATAAATGGGGTTGTTAATCCGCCCCTGGTAATTTCTACACTTCAGGACACCGTGCGATCGCTGGTGTGTAATCTGGTCTAAATAGTTCAGTTGAAAATCCGTTTTAACATATAATTATTGAAGTGTTTTGCTAACATTTTCACAATAAACCTTAAATATACAAAACGCTTCATATTATGACAGCGATTACGGCTGTATTGATAATATCCCGTGGAAATATTCACAGTGAGACTCAGGTTAACAGATGGCATAAAGTATTTTGTTTTCACGCTTATTATACAGTGAACCCCCTCTATATTAGGACCACAAAATTGTGTTATTTATTAGGTGTTTGAAAATGTGACGGCTTACGGCAAGTTGGCCTTTAAACAAACAGAAACACCTTTAGGAGCTTTTGTTGTACTGTTACCTTGCTTTAAGCTGTCACCTGAGTTGTTTACAATTAATCGGCTGTCATTTTAGTAGTCGTAGTAAAGAGGTTTCATTGTACTCGGCTCGCATGATTCCGGGTCGTTTCGCCCCCATACAATTTCGCAACTTAGACGTCTCGCGCCCAAACCAGTTCCACCCTGGTAGTTTCGCCCCCAATATAAAATAAGCACCTAAGGTATTAACGTTTTTAAAACTGATGTAGATTTAAATGTTACTTTAATCGGAAGTTGGTTAGATAGAAATTTGATAAGAGAAAGTACTATAGGACGTGAAAAGGACCATCGCGAATAAAAGCAGACATCAATTCTGTGCGAATGTGTGAAGAGTGCCGCCAATGTGTGCTGCCTGTGATTGACACATGGCTAATTGTTTGATTGCATTAAAGGTGTTATTGTTTTGATCTTTGACCTGTTGTTGTAACAGTTAGTTACATTAACCACTTCACTGCCTTACCTAAGGTGCATTGGGTATTGGCCAACAGTTTTGATTCTCATCAAACGCGTAACACAGCTTCTGATCAAGATCCAAACTTTAACTTATATCAAAAACACATAAAAGAAACTTTTTTTTGTTTACGTAGACACTGGATTAAAGCAGACGACATATTGGTAGTTAAGAGGATTAACTTAACGTATAGATCTGTTTCCAATCAGTATCCAGTGTAGTAGAAAGAATCGTCGCATAGCAAACTTTTTTTATTTTTAAAGTCGTCTGCATTTACTTCTCAACGTTCAACTTTAAGTATCTTGACTGAAACTATGAGTATCAAGCAGTTTGTATTTTGATCAGAAGCCTGCATGCGCAGCGTCTGAGTACCCAACTGTTGGCAAATAACCTTTGTACTCGGGGTAATCCCGGTAAGGCAACAAATGAGATAATTCAAATGCAAATCTATTTCGCAGAGTTAACTTTTTGCTAAATTTGACTAAAGTTATAATGACTTTTTTGTAAGAAGTGTCGAACAGTTGAATACCTGGTCAGACGCCACGAACTGGTTGCAAATAGCATATACATAATCATTAGTAAATGATGAGTGTACTCGTCGATAGGGTTGAGTGTGTTAAGCAATTAAGATTTATATAATCCTATCCACAAACGGTGCAGATCCTGATCGGAGGATTCCTTTAGTAGCCCTCAGATTTCGCTCTTCACTGTTAGCATACGACAAGTGTACCTTCCATAGGTACCGTACGTGCTAGTAGATATCTTTACTGGTCAATATAGTTAAATGTGTTAAGCAAGTACGATACATGATTACATCCTCTAGGAACCCTCTGAATTGAATCTGCAAGGCTAGCATACGACACTTATTGTACTTTTCATTCGTGCATTGTTAGTAGGTGACGAATATACTCGTCGATAGGGTTGAATTTGTTAAACAACTACGATATTAAATCGTATCTATAAACGGTGCAGATTCTGGTTGGAGGGCTGGGTCTCAGCTTTGGGTCTCCGCCGTTAGCATACGACAAGTATACCGCTCATAGGTACAGTGTTAGTAGATATCTATAGATCTACTAGTCGCGAGTAATTAAATATGTAAAAGCAATGATATTACATGATCATATCCATAAACGGCGCACATCCTGTCCACAGGACTCTTTTAGGAGCCCTCTGACCGGGGTCTGCACTGTCAACATACGATACTTGTACTTTTAATACATAATACTGTTAGTAAATGACGAGTAAACTCGTCGATAGGGTTGACGGTGTTAAGATTTATTGATGATCCGATCGCGATCAGATGACGCTCCGATGGCGATCCGTTAGCGATCTGTAAGATCCGATAGCGACTTCATGGTCATTGGTCGCCTCCCAAGTCATAAAAATGTTGCGACCTTGTATGATCGGATTGCGCTTCGTTGACGCTCAAAGGCGACTAAGGTGGGATCCAATGCGCTCTATTGGCGCTCCGATGGCGACCAATGCAATATATGGTGCTCAAAAGAGATCCGATAGCGATGTCGACGACCGATGGAGATCCATTACCGGTCTGTTAGCGCTTTACTTGATCTAAATTGGGAGATATCCTACGAAGACATGTGGCGCTTTGCCGCGCTCATTCGTTTTAGATTCGGCAGCAGATGTTTAGGCAAATAGCTATACACATAGCTGTTTTCTTTTTGACATGTATCCGCTTAATGTAGTAGTATCGTAATGTAGACAGTTCCTATAAGAGCTTTCTGCATTACGTTCGTATACTGCCAAAAGTCTTTAGACATCTCTGGGTGTTTTTTCTCCATTTAATAGCTAATATAGATGTTCTAATGCACCTCAAAACCAATGTTGAACGCCATTATATTTACGCACTTTTCGGTACCATCATTGTGTATAGCAGTTTGGATCCGGGTGAGACGTCGAGTTACATCATGCAATTTGGATCTATTGATAGAAAATACTATCGGGTATTTTAAGATACAGAGAATCATTATCAGATCGCCACGGAGCGCAAAGTATCTACTAATTTGCTTTGTTGGATCGTGGTGGCGCTCCAGTTACGATCTTGGTGATCAGGTAGCGCTCCGATGGCGACTTAGGCGACCAATTAGCGATCTAATGGCATTCCGATCGGAGCGTCACGGATTTTTGTGCAGGGAGTAAACCGACGGCGACCTTGGCGATCATGGGGATCAGATAGCGATCCATTTGTGTAATATGTACACTCCTGGCCAAATTCGATAACTACCTATGACGCATAAGATGTCTAGATTATGCACATTGAAATACCCGAAATTAACAGTGGTTGCTCTCTAACTCCAATAGTTTTCATCCAATCTTTATAATTTTGTTGTAACAATTATTTAAATTTGATTTTAGATACTTGTACATGTACTTACGAACGAAACATCACCCTTTATTACAAATTCACGGAAATAGTTATTACAATTGTTTCACAGACAAATGGTTATGAGTATATAGCTATATTTGAACCATCACTGTTTATCATTGCATCCTTTATTATTTATATTAGGTGTAAAGATGCATAAGTATTTTTACTAAGTTCACTTTCATTCAAATGATTCCTCATAGAAATTTCATGATATTAATTTATCCTGATAAAGAGCTATACACAAGTGTTTGGCAGCAAGTGAAATAAAACCAAAACAGAAAGCCCATGGATGTTTCTGTTTTACTTTCGTCTTACTTTAAGTTTCCACTTGTCTTCAAAATTGTCTTCAAGTTTTAGCAACCACCAGCATAAACGTAGCTTAACATTGAACTAATCATACTTGTCAGAGACTTATACATATAGTTTTACCACTATACACACCATATAATTGTACAGCTGAACGCAAATGCTTTCTCTTAGTACGTCGACAGTCTTGAAGCGCCTTCAGCGCTTTGATTCAATAAAGGTGTTATACCGAAATAAAAACTTGTTTTGTTATTTATTATGTTCGTTTCTTATATATAAAGATAATGAATAGATCTTAGTATAACTGCATGCTGTGTAGTTGTACTAACATCTCTTTCATTACTATATCGATGATAATGTTAAAATTTCATTCACCAGTTCAGTAACATTCGTATTAACTCAAATAAACGTAAAAGAAAAATATATGATAGTAGATGGTTAAAACTTCAATGAGACATGAAATTTAGATTTGCAAAACGTTTACGTTTTACTAGAGTTAATTGAAATATTTTTGAATTGGTGAAGTTAAAATGAATATGTGATCTCCGACGAAGGTATGTTTAAAAAGGAAGCGGAGTACTCAAATGTTGCTATCAGTGGAAAGTTAAAGCAGCGGCTGTGTGACAGCGATAGAGAATAGTGTCAGTCTCTATTTGTTTTGTCACACAATGGTTGCTCTAACTCTCCACTGTTTGCAATAATTAAGTACATCCCCCTTTTTATTCTAAACCCCTTTTCGTTTTCTGTATTCCTTTCTTACGTATCAATCAGGATTGTTTTTGTTTGTTTCATAATTATATTTTAATCAACATTTTTGTACAATAAGATCTTGATAGATACGTGCGAAACGAAAATCAACAAATATTCGTGATTTGGAGGAAAAAGATAACATTCAACCTTGAATTTATATATTATTTTGATTTATTTACATACAATAATTACAAACCACAATGTATATTTGGAGTACCGGTATGTGATTATAAACGGTCACACCGGATCAACCTGATTACTTCTAACACATTCGGTTTAGAGCCAGATCAGCTATCGTATTATTACAACGGCTGATCTGACTGCAAACTGAATACTTTTAACAAATTCGGTTTAGAGCCAGATCAGCTATCGTATTATTACAACGGCTGATCTGACTGCAAACTGAATACATTTAACAAATTCGGTTTAGAGCCAGATCAGCTATCGTATTATTACAACGGCTGATCTGATTGCAAACTGAATACTTTTAACAAATTCGGTCTAGAGCCAGATCAGCTATCGTATTATTACAACGGCTGATCTGATTGCAAACTGAATACCTCTAAATAAAATTATCTACGGTATAGAATATACGGTACAAACTATGTTGAACCTGTGTAAACTGATAAAAAAATAAATAAATAAAGGTTATATATACATTCAAATATATATCAAGTTATATCCACATTCAAATAAATACAAAGTTATATCTCCCAAGGAAAATTGGCAGTATCCACTAGTGCGTCGAATCCCAACTCGCGGCACAACTCTAGATCTGAATCATATGGTAACCTTTGCTGAGGAGTGTTAGACTCTTGTGGTTGATTAACCTGAGTCTCTTGGTGTTGATTAATCTGAGTCTGAAACTCTTGTCGGTAAGGAGGACTTGATTGTATCACAGGATATACCAAATTATTGGTATTGACCGTGGAAACAGTTGGTTCAACCGTGGAAACAGTTGGTTCAAACTCCATCGCCTCTTCACTCAATGGCTCCATCACTCTCACCCACCTCCCGTTCTTCCTCACTAGCTTCACTCGAAGCCCATCAACCTTCCTCTTCTTCCTGGCAGGTCCCCCTCTGACTCTTCTATCTCCCTTTTCCTGGTGGAAGAAGCCTGAAAAATAGAATATCATAGGTGATCAATTGCAATATATCTCTTTAATTATACTGCCATCATATATGTTTTATGATTATTTTGAGCTAACAGAAGTTAACAGTAATATAGGTCTACCACAATCTCCGTGTTGGGTTGTAAAACATATTTAAACCATCTGCATTAATTGCACTGACACATTAAAAAAAGAACTCAAGGAAAAATATTTTGCCCCTTTTGATTATCAAAGAAAAAACATATGTGTAATTCTTATTTATATTTAAAACAAAAAGGTATCCCCCAACAAAATAGGTAGAATCTGTAGATAGTGTAATAATTTAATGAATCCAAATTACCTTTTCGATAGTGGGTAGTACAGTCTTTGTCTTTTTGACGCTGGGGGTTATCATCTGAGAGTGAAGAATGAGTAGCTGGTTTATGAGATTCATAAACTCACCCAGGTGTTCGTAGCTGAATGAAACCATTATCTTGTTCTTATCCACTAGCTGTCCATTGACATAAGTACTTATGTCTGTTATGTGAATACACACACTATTATCAACCCTGGTCATTGACAGTTCATTTTGACATTTGCTTTTCCTTCCTCGTTGTGAAATTTAAAAAATTCCCCCATTTCTCTAAAGAATTTAAATTCCACTAATAAACTTTGAAAAATTAAATATTGTGAATGCCGTGGTGTCGAATTATGAATTATAGGAAGTGTTGTTCATATATATATATATATACTAGTTTGAGTAAATATACATGAGTACAGATTTCGGGTGGAACTAGCTGATTGGAGCAGAGAATATAGGAACATCTGCATCAACATGTACTGTTTCATGTACATAGATGGAGATGTATATAAAAAAATTTACATACAGATGTACATGTATTTAATTTTTAGCTCACCTGAGCACAAAGTGCTCAAGGTGAGCTTTTGTGGTCAGTCAATGTCTGGCGTCCGTCGTCGTGCGTTGTGCGTCAACAATTTCTTCAAACATCTTCTTCTCCAAAACCACTTGCTTGATTGCAACCAAACTTCACAGGAATGTTCCTTGGGTCAAGCTCTTTCAAAGTTGTTCAAAAAATTTGAAACCATGCAGAAATCTGGTTGCTATGGCAACCAAAGTGAAAAAATAAG
This sequence comes from Gari tellinella, assembly GCA_922989275.2. Lineage (NCBI taxonomy): Eukaryota > Metazoa > Mollusca > Bivalvia > Cardiida > Psammobiidae > Gari > Gari tellinella. The sequence continues at coordinate 74,924,458 of OV277865.1, read as the reverse complement.
GAAATCTTAAAAAATCTTCTTGTCACAAACCACAAGAACCAGAGCTTAGATATTTTGCACATAGCATTACCTATAGGTCCTCTATCAAAGTTGTTCAAATTTTGCCCCTGGGGTCAAAATTGGCCCCGCCCTGGGGGTCAACGTTTTACATAGAGTTATATAGTGAAATGTTCAAACATCTTTTTCTCTGAAACCAATATGTCCAGAGCTTTGATTTTTAGCATGGTATTACTTCTAGAGGTATTTGACTTATGTTGTTGAATCGGTTCCGGTCTGTTGCATATCTGGGTCACCGAAGCTAAAAATAGATTTTTTTTCCATGAGAACTTAAACAATCTTCTTGTCTGAAACTATAGTACACTTAGCTTAGATATTTTGCACATAGAATCGTCAACAGATCCTCTATCAAAGTTGTTCAAATTTTGTCCCTGGGGTCAAAATTGGCCATCACAGTTTTACATAGAGTTATATAGTGAAATGTTCAAACATCTTTTTCTCTGGAACCAATATGACCAGAGCTTTGATATTTGGCATGATGTAACTTTTAGAGGTCCTACACATATATGGATGAATTGGTTCTGGTCTGTTGCATATCTGGGTCACCGGAGCTAAAAATAGATTTTTTCAATGAAAACTTCAAAAATCTTCTTGTCTGAAACCATAGTACACTGAGTTAAGATATTTTGCACATATAATCGTTTACAGGTCCTCTATCTTAGTTGTTCAAATTTTGCCCCTGGGGTCAAAATTGGCCCCGCCCTGGGGGTCACCTTTTACAAATCTTCTTTTCTGAAATCACGTGACCCATCCTAGTGTCACCATTGTCAGGTGAGCGATCAAGGGCCATTCTGGCCCTCTTGTTATTTTACATACAAGTGGTGTACATTACGTCTAAATAGCAAAGTTCTTGGAACAACTGCATTAGTAATAAATTATTTTCAATTTAGCCTATTATAGGTGAGAGTTGTTCATCAAACAGACCTGTGCGCAGAGAGGAAGTGGTTCTTTCTCGATGTCGCATAGGTCACACTTATGTAAGTCATTCGTACATATTGAAACGAGAAATTCAGCCAGAATGTGTTTTCTGCATGGAACCATACTCTGTTAAACACTTCTTATTAGATTGTGTTGATCTTTCTATTATAAGACAAAGATATTTTGAAGCTCGCTCTATGAAAGAACTTTTTAGTTCAGTGCCATATGACAATATAATCAATTTTATTAAGGAGACTGGTCTATACAGCAAGATTTAGTTTTAAGAGGCTTTTATTATTACTTAGTTGTATGTATGTTTCTGTCCTTTTAGTTTTCCTTTTTCTTTCCGTGCTTTTACACTCTCGTTGATCGTGATATTTTAGTGTTTTTACATATAATCGTTTTAGTGTGACGTTTGTCGGCGCCATATGACCATTTCATGTGTCGCGGTGCCGTAAAACCCAACTCAATCAATCTAGTGCATTTTCAAATAATGCCGCCAAGGCTTTACCTACATGTATTGTACACCTTTCCTTTTAGAAAATAAAATTCATAAGTTATAATTATTTATTACATATAAGCTGAAGATTGGAACTTGTCATTTATTTCAGAGCCTTAATTTTATTTGCTTTATGATCAAGATTTCCAATCAAAACAGGTAAAAATAATGCGCATACCATTTTTAGCTCACCTGAGCCTTCGGCTTGTGATACCATTCCGTCCGTCGTCCGACCACACTTTCAAACAACATCTCCTCAGACACCACTGACTCGATTTCAACCAAACTTTGTCAGAAGCATCAGTGACAAGGGGGAGCGAAATGTTGTTCAAAGATTTTGGCTAGAGTTATTCCCCTTGCTTTGGGACCAGATTTTCTAACATGACCGTATAGACAACTTTTAATGCATAAGAAAATCTTTAAAAATCTTCTTCTCAGAAACCAAAAGGCCCAGACCTTTGATATTTGGTTTGTATCATGACCTAATGATATTCAACCAAGATTGTTCAAATTTTGACCCTGGGGCCAAAAATGGCCCCGCCCCAGGGCTTATCAGTTTTTCTTAGGAAAACCTTTGTAAATCTTCTTCTCTGAAACTGTATGGCCTAGATCATTAATATTTGACATGTAGCTTTGCCTTATGGTCCTCTACTTAGATTGTTCAAATTATGACCCCCGGGTCAAAATTGGCCCCGCCCCCGGGCTTATCAGTTTTACATAGAGTTATATAGGAAAACCTTTAAAAATCTTCTTCTCTGAAACTGCGAGGCCTAGATTTTTAAAATTTGACATATAGCTTTGCCTAATGGCCCTCTACCAAGATTGTTCAAATTATGACCCCTGGGCCAAAAATGGCCCCGCCCTTGGGCTTATCAGTTTTTCTTCAGAAAACCTTTAAAGTTCTTCTTCTCTGAAACTGTATGGCCCAGATCATTTATATTTGAAATATAGCTTTGCCTTGTAGTCCTCTTCCATGATTGTTCAAATTATGACACCCGGGTCAAAATTGGCCCCGCCCAGGGGCTTATGAGTTTTACATAGAGTTATATAGGAAAATCTTTAAAAATCTTCTTATCTGAAACTGTAAGGCCAAGATCTTTCAAATTTGACATGTAGCTTTGCCTTATGGTCTTCTACCAAGACTGTTCAGCTTATGACCTATTTATGTCCTGCATTAAGCTGACACATGTTATATATACACAGATTTCAGGGATTACCTCTTTATGTGCCTTATGTGCTATACTTTGTTTTGTGTCTTTCTGTTGTATTTATTATAAGTCACAGCTATAAAGTTTATTTTCAATAAAGCATATTTATGATTAAAACAAATATGAACATGATATAATGCTGTCTTTTCTCTGCATCCTTTGTATTCGTATTCTGTCACATTCGTGTTCCTGAAACAAAATAGCTGGTTGAAGGTTAACTCATTCATCTCTGAAAAATTTAATTGACAAATGAAATACAGTAATACCTCTCTATTAAGACCACTAAAACCGAGTAATTGTTCTGTATAAAATGTCAGCTTAAAGCAAGTCATAGTGAGGTTTTTACTGCAGTCACTAAAGTTTAGTCTAATTATGACTTTCTTTGATTTTGTCTGCAATTCATTCACGCGGCAAAATGACATTGATCGGATTGCTCCTTCACTAGCCATATGATCTGGGTCTACACGGATTGCACAGAACACGTTTACTCTACGTAGTCGTGTATATAGCAACCACTATTGATTGCCGGTATATGCCTACAGTTTGATAGAAATGAGGCAGAGAACTGCAATAACTTAGTGTTCGCTTGATACAAGATTGACTGTACATGAATGAAATTTAGCCTCACATTCTGTTTAATCTTATTCTGTAAAAAACAAAATGAAACATATATGAATCTCTCCCCCTGCCTTCTTTTTGAGAACATCTGATTCTAAGCCTAATTCTCATATAAAATAGGCATGATTATACAGGTTGTGTAATTCTTACGGAACTGAATATATTACGGGGAACCGTTATAATCTGTTATATTCAGGTTCGGCAATCACTGCAACGGTAAATTTAAGCGCTATTTTGATATTACATGTCTTATTTTTCAAGAACATACCAAAAAACATATTTTGATAAAGTTTATCATCAAGTAACATAATAAAATTCGGTAATTAAGGAAACAAAAAACTGAAATCTATACGGGACCGGCTTTTATACCCCCTGAAATTACAAAATCACCTTTTTCTCAACGCCCATGCTTCTGATGGTTATAATATTTATTCAGGATATAAATAATATGTATAAGAACTAATCCGTACCAGAAATTTTAAATTTAAGAATTGTTTATGCTTGTATTCAAACTCCCAAAAAATGTTCGGTACGGCAATTTACGTTTCGGTTCGGCAAAGTTCGGGCCGGGACCGGCTTTTATACCCCTTCCATTCCACTGAAGTCGAGGCAAAATATCAGTCCAGATGACAACTGCATCTGGCCATGCTGCTGAAACATACTCTAAACCATAACGTATGGCTGTGCAAATGTACTTAACCGATTTTTAACCAAGTCATTGCCACCTAGGTGACCAAGAATATTTTTGGCTGGTCGGCAAACAAAATTGGAATCTGCAGGCGGTGCGAAAAATCCTTCCAAACCATACCCCTTAAGCACTGCCATGACACAGTCCTTCGGCCTGGTAAGGTGAGATTAGGCCTGTTCTGATTCTGCGCCCTGACGCCTGCCCAATGGGGTATTGAATCCCCTACGATTAGAACATCTGAAAAGAGAACAGGAGCAATAAACACCTAAGGAGTGAAATAAAATTGGGTCTTGTATATACAAGCAAACTAAATATACTAATCTCGGATATAGCCTCTGAAAACATCCGATCGCCACTAAGTCTATATAAAACTGATAAGCCTTGGGGCAGGACCAAATTTGATCAAAGGGTCATACTTTTAACAATCTTGGTAGAGGACCATAATGCAAAGTTACAGGTCAAATATATATGATCTGGGCCTTACAGTTTCAGAGAAGAAGTTTTTTTAAAGGTTTTCCTATGAAAAACTAATAAGTCGAGGGTGGGGCCATTTTTGGCAGGGGGGTCATTATTTGAACAATCTTGGTAGAATGAATGAATGAATGGGGTTTTACGGCCCATCGACACAAAAAGGTCATTTAGAGCCGAATAAATAATTACAATATCAAATTTAAAACAATATCAACTAATAGATTACGTCAATGTCAGTCCCGATCAACGGGAAAGTAAACAAAATATGGACAAAACATAATCGACATACAAAAATTATCTTTAAAAAATATAATTTATTCAAATTTTATAATATAAATTAATCTCTTTTAAAAATTCAAGTATTTTATAAATACAGAGAGAGAGAGGCTTTTAAAGTCTCTGATAAATATCAACAAACTCAAACAGTTCCCGTAGGGAACAATCTTGGTAGAGGATCACAAGGCAAAGCTATGTGACAAATATTAAAGAACTGGGCCTTACAGTTTCAGAGAAGAAGAAATTTATAGGTTTTCCTATATAAGTCTATGTAAAACTGATAAGCACCGGGGCGAGGCCAATTTTGACCCGGGGGTCATAATTTGAACAAACTTGGTAGAGGACTATAAGGCAAAGCTACATTTCAAATATAAATGATCTGGGCCTTACAGTTTCAGAGAAGAAGATTTTTAAAATGCTAATCGTCTAGACGCATTGCAAGCGACCCGGGAAGTGTAAACGAAAATCAAGCGATACAGACACCACAAGCGTATTAAAATTCTTTAAATACGATGAGAAAACAACAGCTGAATCAGTCGTGCGTGTGATATTGGTCGAAATACTTACTGACAGTGTCAGTAAGGTGGAAATATCGTCGAAGAAACACGCAGGGGTTTGATTTTCTGATGAAACTATTCAGCTTGGGAAAGAACAATTTTCGTGGTTTCAAGTTATCGTAAGTAAAAAAGATCGTAGATTGACGATTGAGAAATGCGAGGCGGAAAATATGGTCTAATTTTAACCAAAACAGCAAACTCCTACCCCTGTATGTATTTTGGAGTGAGGGTGAAAACAAGCATTGTAATTTCATAATTCAGCATTGGAAAACAAAATAGGGGGTCAATCAGCATTAGGTTACAAAATTATCTGGAGCTCTGTCAACCCTTTCTTTCTTTCTTTTTGAGAGATCACTGCAACCAGTCTGGTTGCAGTGATCTCTCAAAAAGAAAGAAAGAAAGGGTTGTCTTTTGAGTGACAGATTAAAAACAAGAGCCCCATGGGGCATATTTCGCTCACCTGAGAAAAAAGCTGAAAAAATGGCGATAATAATTTAGGTCCAGGACTGACCTAGATATGCAACAGACCCGTACAATTTGAACAAATTATGTAAAGTATATTTAAAAGTGTCACCATACCGAATATAAAAGCTCTGGCCATATTAGTGTCAGAGAAGAAGACGTTTCAAATTTTCTGTATATAACTCTATGTAAAACTGTGACCCCAGGGGTGGGGCCAATTTTGACCCCAGGTGCATAATTTGAACAAACTAAATAGAGGACCTGTAGGCGATGGTATGTGCCAAATATCTAAGCTCAGGCCCTTGTAGTTTCAGACGAGAAGATTTTTTAAGTTTTCAATGAAAAAAAATCTATTTTTAGCTCCTGTGACCTTGTTATGCAATTGACCAGAACCATTTGAACACATTTCGTATAGGACATCCAGAAGTGTCACCATGCCAAATATCAAAGCTCTGGCCATATTAGTTTCAGAGAAGAAGACGTTTGAAAATTTCACTATGTAACTCTATGTAAATCTGTGACCCCCGGGGCGGGGCCAATTTTGACCCCAGGGGCATAATTTGAACAAACTTGATAGAGGACGGACGACTAACGACGGACGCCGGGCCATCCCAATAGCTCACCTTGAGCCTTTGGCTCAGGTGAGCTAAAAATAGTGTAAACATATTGGATCCATTATGCTGAATGAATATAATGCTAAAAAACTTCTATAGAAGCTGTTGGATTCATTATGCAGAATGAATCATAATGTAAAAAGCTCTTATAGAAGCTTTCTAGACTATATTCAGCTCGTATTAAACATTCATTTCTAGTAAAGACAATCAAAGAAGTGTCTATTGAGTATTATATTAATACAAAATCTCACTGTAGCCATGCTGGATTCATTATGGAGAATGAATATAATGTAGAAAGCCAATATAGAGGCTTTCAAGATTATATTCAGCTCGTATTAAACATTCATTTCTAGTAAAGACAATCAAAGAAGTGTCTATTGAGTATTAGATTAATACACAATCTCACTGTAGCCATGTTGGATTCATTATTGAGAATGAATATAATGTAGAAAGCCAATATAGAGGCTTTCAAGATTATATTCAGCTCATATTAAACATTCATTTCTAGTAAAGACAATCAAAGAAGTGTCTATTGAGTATTAGATTAATACAAAATCTCACTGTAGCCATGCTGGATTCATTATGGAGAATGAATATAATGTAGAAAGCCAATATAGAGGCTTTCAAGATTATATTCAGCTCGTATTAAACATTCATTTCTAATAAAGACAATCAAAGAAGTGTCTATTGAGTATTAGATTAATACAAAATCTCACTGTAGCCATGCTGGATTCATTATGGAGAATGAATATAATGTAGAAAGCCAATATAGAGGCTTTCAAGATTATATTCAGCTCGTATTAAACATTCATTTCTAATAAAGACAATCAAAGAAGTGTCTATCGAGTATTAGATTAATACAAAATCTCACTGTAGCCATGCTGGATTCATTATGGAGAATGAATATAATGTAGAAAGCCAATATAGAGGCTTTAAAGATTATATTCAGCTCGTATTAAACATTCATTTCTAATAAAGACAATCAAAGAAGTGTCTATCGAGTATTAGATTAATACAAAATCTCACTGTAGCCATGCTGGATTCATTATGGAGAATGAATATAATGTAGAAAGCCAATATAGAGGCTTTCAAGATTATATTCAGCTCGTATTAAACATTCATTTCTAATAAAGACAATCAAAGAAGTGTCTATCGAGTATTAGATTAATACAAAATCTCACTGTAGCCATGTTGGATTCATTATTGAGAATGAATATAATGTAGAAAGCCAATATAGAAGCTTTCTAGACTATATTCAGCTCGTATTAAACATTCATTTCTAGTAAAGACAATCAAAGAAGTGTCTATCGAGTATTAGATTAATACAAAATCTCACTGTAGCCATGCTGGATTCATTATGGAGAATGAATATAATGTAGAAAGCCAATATAGAAGCTTTCTAGACTATATTCAGCTCGTATTAAACATTCATTTCTAGTAAAGACAATCAAAGAAGTGTCTATCGAGTATTAGATTAATACAAAATCTCACTGTAGCCATGCTGGATTCATTATGGAGAATGAATATAATGTAGAAAGCCAATATAGAAGCTTTCTAGACTATATTCAGCTCGTATTAAACATTCATTTCTAGTAAAGACAATCAAAGAAGTGTCTATCGAGTATTAGATTAATACAAAATCTCACTGTAGCCATGCTGGATTCATTATGGAGAATGAATATAATGTAGAAAGCCAATATAGAAGCTTTCTAGACTATATTCAGCTCGTATTAAACATTCATTTCTAGTAAAGACAATCAAAGAAGTGTCTATCGAGTATTAGATTAATACAAAATCTCACTGTAGCCATGCTGGATTCATTATGGAGAATGAATATAATGTAGAAAGCCAATATAGAAGCTTTCAAGACTATATTCAGCTCGTATTAAACATTCATTTCTAGTAAAGACAATCAAAGAAGTGTCTATCGAGTATTAGATTAATACAAAATCTCACTGTAGCCATGCTGGATTCATTATGGAGAATGAATATAATGTAGAAAGCCAATATAGAAGCTTTCTAGACTATATTCAGCTCGTATTAAACATTCATTTCTAGTAAAGACAATCAAAGAAGTGTCTATCGAGTATTAGATTAATACAAAATCTCACTGTAGACATACTGGATCTCTTATGTGGGATGAATATAATGTAAACAGCTCCTATAGGAGCTTTCAGGATTATATTTACCCCGTATTAAACATTTATTTCTAGTAAAAACAAACAAAGATGTGTCTATTGAGTAAGGATTAATACAAAATCTCACTGTAAGCATGTTGAATCCATTATGGAGAATGAATATAATGTAGAAAGTGTCTATAGGAGGTTTCAAGATTATATTTACCCCGTATTATACACTCATTTCTAGTAAAGACAGACAATAAGTGTCTATTCAGTTTTAGATTAATACAAAATCTCACTGCAGACATGCTGGATCCCTTATGGGGAATGAATATAATGTAGAAAGTGTCTATAGGAGGTTTCAAGATTATATTTACCCCGTATTATACACTCATTTCTAGTAAAGACAGACAATAAGTGTCTATTCAGTTTTAGATTAATACAAAATCTCACTGCAGACATGCTGGATCCCTTATGGGGAATGAATATATTGTAGAAAGTGTCTATAGAGGCTTTCAAGATTATATTTACCCCGTATTATACACTCATTTCTAGTAAAGACAGACAATAAGTGTCTATTCAGTTTTAGATTAATACAAAATCTCACTGCAGACATGCTGGATCCCTTATGGGGATTGAATATATTGTAGAAAGTGTCTATAGAGGCTTTCAAGATTATATTTACCCCGTATTATACACTCATTTCTAGTAAAGACAGACAATAAGTGTCTATTCAGTTTTAGATTAATACAAAATCTCACTGCAGACATGCTGGATCCCTTATGAAAAATGAATATAATGTAGAAAGCCAATATAGAGGCTTTCAAGATTATATTTACCCCGTGTTAAACATTCATTTCTAGTAAACACAAACAAAGAAGTGTCTATTCAGTATTAGATTAAATTTACAATCTCACTGCAGACATGCTGGCTCCCCTATGTAGAATGAATATAATGTAGAAAGCCTCTATAAGCACTTTCAAGATTATATTTACCCCGTGTTAAACATTCATTTCTAGTAAACACAAACAAAGAAATGTCTATTGAGTATTAGGATAATACAAGATCTCACTGTAAACATGTTTGAGGTTAAATAGTCAATAACAGAATTGTTCTGCTTTTAAGCTAAGTGTAGTCCCAAACCTTTTATACCTCCCTCAAACCTTGTGTATTACCTCTTGTCTTGTATTGTTCTTACTTTCTTTTCATGTCTTTAGTGAGATGGTGAATAATAGTGTGCATTCTAAGCAGTTCCTTTAGGAATTGCTATGCATGCACCTATGCTGTTTGATTATGTGTGTTATTCTTTCATTTTGATATTGATTCATTTAGTTATAAATATATCTGAATACACATTCCAATAAAGAGACAGACTAGTTTTTATAAAGCACTTTTTAGATATGATTGCATTTGTAATTATTGAATTGATTTAAGGAAACTAGTTTGGAATCAAGTCAGATCTGTTCTGCTTTCAGAGTACATCTAAATCCTTCTGTTCAAAATTTTCAAATTCATTGTTGCAGAGTATACAGATAGTGTAGATATGTTGGTTTCATTTTGTTATTTCTATTTAATATGAAACTTTTCTGTTCTTCTTTGATAGAGGACCTGTAGATGATGCTATGTGCCAAATATCTAAGCTCTGGCCCTTGTAGTTTCAGACAAGAAGATTTTTAAAGTTTTCATTAAAAAAATCTATTTTTAGCTCCTGTGACCTACTTATGCAACCGACCGGAACCATTTGAACAAAATATGTAAAGGACATCTAGAAGTGTCACCATGCCGAGTATCAATGCTATAGCCATATTAGTTTCAGAGAAGAAGACGTTTGAAAATTTCACTATATAACTCTTTGTAAAACTGTGACCCCCGGGGCGGGGCCAATTTTGACCCTAGGGACATAATTTGAACAAATTGATAGAGGACCATTAGATGATGCTGTGTGCCAAATATCTAAGCTCTGGCTCTTGCAGTTTTTGACAAGAAGATTTTTAAAGATTTCCTTATGTTTTCACTTTGGTTGCCATGGCAACCAGAGTTCTGCATTGTTTTTAATTCTTTGAACAAATTTGAAAGACCTTGACCCAAGGAACATTTCTGTAAAGTTTGGTTGAAATCTGTTAAGCGGTATATGAGATGTCATTTGGAACAATTGTTAACGACGACGGACGCCGGACACAGGGCCATCCCAATAGCTCACCTTGAGCCTATGGCTCAGGTGAGCTAAAAATGGAGATATTGATTTATGTCCAGGACTGACCTAGATATGCAACAGACCGTAACAATTTGAACAAAATATGTAAAGTATATTTAAAAGTGTCACCATACAGAATATAAAAGCTCTGGCCATATTAGAGTCAGAGAAGAGGACGTTTGAAATTTTCTCTATATAACTCTATGCAAAAAAACTGACCCCCGGGGCGGGGCCAATTTTGACCCTAGGGGCATAATTTGAACAAACTTAATAGAGGACCTGTAGTCGATGATATGTGCCATATGTCTAAGCTCTGGCCCTTGTAGTTTTAGACAAGAAGATTTTTTAAGTTTTCACTGAAAAAAATCTATTTTTAGCTCCTGTGACCTAGTTATGCCACGGACCAAAACCATTTGTACAATTTTTGTATAGGACATCTAGAAGTGTAACTATGCCAAATATCAAAGCTCTGGCCATATTAGTTTCAGAGAGGAAGACAGTTGAAAAGTTCACTATATAACTCTATGTAAAACTGTGACCCCCGGGGCAGGGCTAATTTTGACCCAAGGGGCATAATTTGAACAAACTTGATAGATGACCTGTAGGCGATTCTATGTGCCAAATAACTAAGCTCTGGCCCTTGTAGTTTCAGACAAGAAGATTTTTTAAGTTTTCATTGAAAAAATCTATTTTTAGCTCATATGACCTAGTTATGCAACGGACCAGAACCATTTGAACAATTTTGGTAAAGGGCATCTAGAAGTGTCACCATGCCAAATATCAAAGCTCTGGCCACATTGGTTTCAGAGAAGAAGACGTTTGAAAATTTCACTATATAACTATGTAAAACTGAGACCCCCGGGGCGGGGCCAATTTTGACCCCAGGGGCATCATTTGAACAAACTTGATAGAGGACCTATCGATGATGCTATGTGCTAAATATCTAAGCTCTGGCCCTTGCAGTTTTTGACAAGAAGATTTTTTAAGATTTCCTTATTTTTTCACTTTGGTTGCCATGGCAACTAGAGTTCTGCATTGTTTTTAATTCTTTGAACAAATTGGAAAGAGCTTGACCCAAAGAACATTTCTGTAAAGTTTGGTTGAATTCTGTCAAGCGGTATAGGAGGAGATGTCATTTGAAGAAATTGTTAACGACGCCGGACACAGGGCCATCCCAATAGCTCATCTTGAGCCTTTGGCTCAGGTGAGCTAAAAGTCATCCAAAGTATTTAAAAGTTTATTTTGCATACAGTATACAGTATTGAACACCCGTTCACAAACTGGTGATTTTTTTAAAAAAAGAGAAAAATATCAATTGCCTTTTTTATATGGAGCATTAGCTCCCGAAAATTATAGACACTATTTTTGGATGCTTTCTTTTCAAATCAGACCGATTTCTATAAATAAATGTTCATTTCTAATATGAGGCAGTAGTTTGAGGGACCATTTATTGAAAAACTCTGATGACAGTTTGTACTAAATGCAGCTTAAAGTGCAGAACTGAGTTCTTATCCTGTATAGCTTTTCTATTAAGTTTGAGCTGCATTAAGCTACAACCTGTATAAAAGAAAACTAATTAGACAACAATGTCTGGCTATATGTACTACACGAGTTAATTAAAGCCATGATGAATCGAGTGAAGATCTAGATCAATTGAAAAAGAAACTGTTTGGTCTGGATCTGGATCTAAATTCAGGTGATGGAAAGTTCTTGTCTACCCTTTGTAATGCACATCATTTGTGACAACTCTTTATATTCATGCTATACAGTTTGGATCCACACGAGACATTGGGTATGCGTAATGTATCATTTGGAACAAAGCTGTTTTAGTTACAATAGTTACAAAAAACAACCCGGGCGCGTGTTAAGTTGTGCGTGTTTCAATGTTTGTCGTCTGTTACATTGATCATGTTTGTTCCTATAATAAATACATATATATCAATTAACACTTCTGTCTGTTTGCTGATTAAATCCAATTAATTAATTAAAAGATGTACAATAAAAATCTGAAACCTCTGAAAACTGAACACTTAATGCAGCATGATAAGAATGCAGAAATTTCTATAAAAGCTTTCTGCAATACTATCAAAACTCATTAAGCAGCCATCTGTTCGAAGAACAAAGATACATGAATATGTTTTTTTAACATTTATTGTTTGGGGTTTAGAGGTTCTACTGTACATCCCAATATGTCGGAACTCCATGAAGTTATGTTGATAGCTTCTGTTCTGAGCCACGTCCAGATGCACTCCGTCAAATTTTAGTTCGAAGTATATCCCTGGTTCTCGCAGGCTCGTTTTATTAATCAGGCTCAATAGCATCAGGTTGGCCGAAAGTTTTGTTCTCCTCGTACGTAACAAGTCTGAAAATATATGGAAATAAACTTCATTATCACGGACTAGATATCCGGGACGAAATTATTATAATAATAAAGAGCTCAATGAAGCTCTTGGGTCTCTACATCTCCACGTCGCCAGAAACAGAGAACCAAAACAAAAGGCCCACCCACCACTGTACAGAGGGAAGTATAATATGTATTTATAACGGGTTTAATTTGGGTATTTTATGATTCCCGTACAACCACAGAAAGTTTAAAACTCTTTTTTCATCTTTCAATCATTTAGCTAATGGGTTCACACTATCCTGCAGTAAACAACCGAATATATAAACCAGTCGTATTTCTACTTTCATTTTCGATCTATACACCTACGGTTTGTAAACATACCTTTCCAAAAGCTCGATTTTCCTTCCTTAAAGTCTGGCATTATTTTTCCATAATTCGGCTTTTAACTCGGGAATAGTTAAAGTCCCGATTTTTGTTTCCATCCTGTCAGGTATCGGTGTAGATTTGTAGATTAAGTGGATATTTAATAGTTTGTGTTAGGGTTACGCAGCACATCAACAGGTAAACAAAGGAATGTGTCTGCTAGCTGCATGGACCGGGAACGGCCGCAGTTGAATCAGGCACAGATAACTCACTGCGATCCCCCATTGTTGTCTAAGGGAATCTTTTCTGTTTGGCTCTATTTGTTTTCACCTGGTTCGCCGACGTTAAACACCTTAAGACCCGGATGTACACAAGTACCCGGATGTTGCGATACTGAGAATCAGTCAATTAGGCCCAACGTTTCTGGGGTCATGCAAATGGGTACCGTTCATAAAATGTCGTTGTTGATATATGGATTTTGATAATGGCATCACCTGAAAAAGCATAGCGGGAGTAAAAACCTTATCAGAAACAACAACGATGGATTGATGGATACAAACCTAGGACATCAAGCAGAAGGCCCGGTGGTTTTGATCACGTGCGCTGCTTGGCAACGAATGAGATAAGTCATCTTCCTGAAATCATCATCAACGGTTGCAGGTCAAAACGCCCCCAAGTCAAAACGCCCCCAAATTGGTCAAAACGCCCCCATAATTGGTCAAAACGCCCCCATCTTTTTTCTTCATATATATAATATGTAAAATATTTATATATATTTGTATAAAAAAGTTATGTATATATACATTTTGAATATATAAATGTATCAGTATGAATTGTATGATTTTTTGTTCGATTTTTGTTCGATTTTATACAATTTTGATACTTGCGTTTTTTCACTTCTCTTTCAGGTGATTCCGTTTGTCGTTTGTAACTGTTAGTATAGCTTATCTTATTTTATTGTTGGATGTGTTAAGGGTGTATCAATGTCATAAGCGATTTTTTCAAAGTATTAAACTTTTTTTCTATCATGGTTTTTTTGGAAGAGCTGTTTATGATGAATGAAAAAATGAAAAAAAATATATATGGTGGTGTCCTTGTTTTTGAGCTACAGCGATTTGAAAAGGGTATGTCAAATTTGGATTTTTTTCTTCAAATTTTACCCATTCTGAGTACAAGCTTCATTAAAATCTATTTCAAAACAAAACAAACATGGTAATTTGGGTTTTCATTATTTATTTCATGTCTATGGTGGTATTTTCACATATAGAAACCAAATTAAGACACAGCAGGCACCAGGTTTGAACAATATGGATCCTTGAATATCAAACATATGCTTGTTTCACAGGTACTTGACACATACTTTATTATCTATTAACCCCCCCCCCCCCTTTTTTAAAAAAAAATAATTTTTTTTTTTTTTATTATACTTCTATTATAGATACAAGGTAAACAGCGCAATTCGACACCTAGTCTTTACTATCCACTTTTACTGATGCTAAAATAGACTCGATCGCCGATATTCTCTTGTGGTATCCTCGGGAAAGGATTAATTTATCAATATCTACTTTTTATTTCATCAAATTCCGTCAAATAACGCCACAGTTTTTTTTAAAAAAAGGGGGGGGGGTTAATAGATAATAAAGTATGTGTCAAGTACCTGTGGCTTGTTTTAGGGCATAATTTTATCAGATTTTTTATTTTATGAAAAAAAAGTAAAAAAGTTTGAAAATGAAATAGTTCTAGTATTAAACTTTTTCTTATATTCTACCAAATGAAAGCCAATGCTTAGGCAGTTCAAAATATGAAAAGAAATTGAAAGGCCAGTGTTGAAAATTTTGAGTTATTAAAGTAAATAGAGTTATCTCCCCTTACAAATTTACAAAAAAGTACCATATCGATGATATTTAGAGCTTTATAAATTTCACATTTGGTGCCTATTTTTACTTAAACTAGTTTTGTATGAAGAAATACTACCATAGATAGGAAATAAATAACACAAAACCAAATTATCATATTTGTTTTCATTTAAAACGGATTTTATTGAAGTGGGCTGTTTGAAAAGGACAAAATAAGAGAAAGTGGGTGGGGTAAATTTTACATGGCCGTAGAGCCAACTGTTGTTTACCAAAGTGTACACTTTTTTTTATTTTTTCATTTATCTTAAATAGCTCTTCAATACAAAACCATCATAGAGTGTTTTCATATACTTTGAAAATTTTCCAAAGTCATGACATTGATACACCCTTAAGGTTGTTACTTAATTGATTACAAGCGACGGCCCAATTAAAGGCAAACAATAATTCAAGATACTCAACTAAATAAACCTTTAATTACTATAATTTACCTTTTTACCGAAACGTCCGGACCTTTCACTATATAAAATCAATTTACCGAACTGGTCATTTACCGAAATGTCCGTCACCCGTTACAGTGGAGAAAACGTTATTCAAACTATTTGCCACTCATATTGAAACTAGAAGTTAGAAGTTTAAAAAAGTTGCCATTTTGTACATTTCATTACGTTTTTGCATTTAAATGGGAAATAATAACGCTTTCTCCACTGTATCTGTCCCTGATAATCTGTTATTGTCTCATTAACTCATTCACCTTTCAATGGTTCAACTCGAATTTCAAAATATGTCCAGTCAACTATGGACAATTAAGGGATGGGGTTTAGGTTAATAATATACTTGAAAATGACAACAGTGTAGACCCTGATCAAAGGGCTCTGAAGTAGCCCTCTGATCAGGGTCTACACTGTTTGCATGGGACAAATGTAATCCTCATAGATACACTGTTTGTAAACGACGAGTATACTAGTCGCTAGGGTTGAATGTGTTATTCATTGTAATAAGATATATATATATGTTTTGAGTAAGAAAAAATATATAAAAGAAAATTTGAGGTATAATATGGAAATCTTTATGTAAATAAAAATAAACTGTCAGCTGTTTCCGTAATTTTTACATAACATAACATAACATTATTTTATTGGTTCAAACATTTTTACAATGTTTCTTGCCATTTGAAGGCAAAACAAGATGAACATATCCAAAATGTACAGTTCTAGATTTACAATCTAAAATCAATCTGCTGCTACAGATCACGAAGGTGTGATTACTTCGTGTACAGGTAAACAAACAAAGAGCAGTGAACCATAAAGTCCACAGGCGATTTGATTGACACGTACACAAAGGATATCTTATCTGGCTTGCTGGCAGACATGCAGTAGCATATATATAGTGGAACGACCGACGATTAAAGTACCTTAAATGTTCAAAGTTCTCTTATTCAACCTATTAATGATGGAAATATAGTTAAATTATCGAAATAAAAATAAAATAAAAATGGGGGCGTTTTGACCAGGCTATGGGGGCGTTATGACTTGGGGGCGTTTTGACTATAAATCATCATCAACTCATCATTCATCTGCGCTACATGACCTAATTTTAGCTCATACGAGGCGAAGGCCCATGCCGTCTTTCGTCCGGTGTCTGTTCAACGTTCACATTTTCAAACAACATTTCCCATGAAACCGCTGATTCGATTTCAACCAAACGTCAGAAGCATTGATCAGTGACATTGTCCACGGAAAGCGGAAAGTTAAACAAATCGTTTGTATAACTAAGTCTATTATTCCGTGGTGATATCACTCAGAAACAGTATGCAGCGTCAAGCACTAGATTAAATATCTGCAGGGACGTATATTAAAGGGAAACAATCTTCCTGAAATCATCATCATATCATCTAATCACCCCTCATCAATCATCGGCGCTATATGACCTACTTTGTGTCGCAGTGCCGTAAAACCCAACTCATCCATCCATCTAGTTTACTAGTATGCCCTGGATGGATGGATGAGTTGGGTTTTACGGCACTGCGACACAAAAGAGGTCATATAGCGCCGATGAGATAATGAGAGATGATGAGATGAGATGATTATGATTTCAGGAAGGTGATTTCGGCTAATCTCATGCATTGTAGAACAGTGAATGGGATCAAAACCACCGACATGCCTTCATTTTAGTTCTTGTCCGAGGGGATGATCTCGGTCTAATAAACAGAAAACATAGTATGCCCTGGTTAAGAAATGTTATCATACAACATGCTGACCAAGTTTCAAAAGGATTGGAATAATTTTTTTAGCGGGAAAACAAAATAATGCCCGTTTTTGACTATAAAAATGGCATAACTCTTACATGTCTAGGGCAATCTTGCTGGTTATCGAACTTGACCGAGACATTATGGTCATTTATCACATAAACGTGCAAAATATAGAGGGCCGTAAAAATCGTACGGCCCACTGGGCATATATTTTATACTAATTTTCGAATCACCAAAATACTGTATTACTACGCCGACTTTAAATCAGTGAAGAAAATCTAGACAAAATAAGATCCCCACTAGGGATCTAAAACATTTCCAAGTGTCCTAAAAACATTATCCCAGTAGGTTACCTGGAGCTCTAGTAGAACAGTGACTCAGACTGCTTTTCAAATTTAGACGTTACAATAATAATGACGTCGTGTTGCTATAACGACGTTATTTTGAAAACAAAACTTGATTCTAACTGTCAAATGATCAATTTTAGTCAGTTAGAACAGTTTTAAATTAAATATTAGTTTAACATTTGAATATGGTATCGGAAAAGTCTTTACACAACACATTGATGTTGATTTTCTTTATTTTAGTTTGATCGGTGTTTTTATCTACGGATGAATAAAACCGAATAACTCCTATGACGAATCGTTTTCCTAATAGCCGAGGGCAAAAGTGAAAGTAAGAGCGTTCGGATTTTCGTGTCATTTGGTGTTTATGTGATAAATAGGATATCAAATTCGTGTGTTGTCAGTCGTGAATTTATTGAACTCGTTGGATAAAATGATATGTTGCTCGCCAAGGCTCGCAACATATTATTTTATCAAACTCGTTAATAAATTCACAACTGACAACACACTCATTCAATATCCTCTATATACCAGCAGACCAAGTTTCAAAAAGATTTGAATAATTTTGTTTGAGTTAGAGAGCGGACTTATGGACAGACAGATGGTCATATAGCACCGATGATTGATGAGGGGTGATGAGATAAAATGATGATCTCAGGAAGAGGATTTCGGCTAATCCCATGAGTTGACGTAATCTATTAGTTGATATTATTTTAATTTTTTATGCCCCCAGCATCGACAGATGCGGGGGAATATAGTAATTGTCTTGTCTTTCCGTCCGTGCGTGCGTGCGTGTGTCCGTCCGTCCGTAACAAGGTTAAGTAGATTTTACCATTTCGTCTAGCATCAACATCGCTTACCCAAATGATTTGATACTTATACAGTTGTTGCCTTGGACCATTCCCTATCCACCAATATCACCAAACTTTGATTTTGACCTTGACCTTGACCTAATTTGGACTTAGACAATTTTAAATAGGCTATTTCTTGGTTAACTAGATTTTACCGTTTCGTCTAGCATCAACACAACTGACTACAATGCTTTTATACTTATACAGTTGTTGCCTTGGGCCATTACCAACATCACCAAACTTTGACCTAATTTAAACTTAGAAAATTTTAAATAGGCTATTTCTTGGTTAACTAGATTTTACCGTTTCGTCTAGCGTCAACACAACTGACTACAATGCTTTGATACTTATACAGTTGTTGCCTTGGACCACTACCAACTAACCAATATCACCAACATCAGCAAACTTTGACCTTGACCTAATTTGGACATAGAAAATTTAAAATAGGCTATTTCTTGGTTAACTAGATTTTACCGTTTCGTCTAGCATCGACACAACTGACTACAATGCTTTGATACTTATACAGTTGTTGCCTTGGACCATTACTAACTCACCAATGCTCAGTTTGACCCTGACCTTGACCTAATTTGGACTTAGAAAAGATTCAGAATATATTGTCAAGGATGCCACTGGGGGGCATAAGCGTGTATTGAACGCGCAGTCTTGTTTATTGTCATTATTTATTCGGCTCTAAATGACCTTTTTGTGTCGATGGGCCGTAAAACACCATTCATTCATTCTTAAAGACCATTCATTCATTCTTAAAGACCCCCAGAGGCCTTCCTACTTTGCCGTAATTCTGGGGCTTAATTGTCATAAGGAATGTTTTCTGTTAATTAGACCGAATGAATGAATGAATGGTGTTTTACGGCCCATCGACACAAAAAGGTCATTTAGAGCCGAATAAATAATTACAATATCAAATTTAAAACAATATCAACTAATAGATTACGTCAATGTCAGTCCCGATCAACGGGAAAGTAAACAAAATATGGACAAAACATAATCGACATACAAAAAATTATCTTTAAAAAATATAATTTATTCAAATTTTATAATATAAATTAATCTCTTTTAAAAATTCAAGTATTTTATAAATATCAACAAACTCAAACAGTTCCCGCAAAATAAACATTCTGGTTGAACCTCACGTTTTAATAAATATGAATGTGTAATATAAGAATGTCCAATTCTTAATCTAGCTAAAACTACTTCATCCCGGCGAATCGACCGGCATGAGTTCAAACTTTCACCTAATACAGGTTTAATGGCATGGAGTTTGTTGCGAGTTTCCCCACTCCAAGACTCCTGCCAATTTCTTAAAATAAATTTAGTAATCTGTGGTTTAAAATCCGAATAAGGAAGATCCATATCAGATTCAGGCAACGACAGGGCAGACTTAGCTTCTACGTCTGCCCTCTCATTGCCCTTAATTCCACAATGACTAGGTACCCAACAAAATTTAACATCTTTAGAATTAGACAGTTCATGAAATTTTAAAACAATATTTTTAATAAGCACATTTTTAGTAGAACCTTTACTCAATGATTGTAATACAGAAAGAGAATCCGAAAAGATTATATGTTTACTACATGAATCTTCAGCAATATAATCAAGAGCTAAATCAATAGCTTTGATCTCCGCTGAAAATATAGAAGCATTGTCAGGGAGCCGAAACTTTGTAACCGTATTGTTAGTTACAAAAGCAGCAGCGACCTTCTCATCATCTTTCGAACCATCAGTATAAATTTGTTTAAAATCTTCAAATTTTGAAATGATTTCATTAAAAAAGGACTTGAATTCAAGCGAGTTTGTTTCAGACTTCTTATGCTAAGTTAGATCAAAAATGACATTTGGTCGTTTATCGTCCAAGGTGGTATTGATTCGGCTTTGGTCTCTTAAACCAAAGACAAATCTATACCACTACTTTCAAAAGAGTTTTTCATACGTATTCCAAAGGATGGAATAACCTTTTCTTTAGATTTAAATATACGTTTATGTTTAGGTTTAAACACATTATTGTATGTTGGATTTGAACGGTTTGAAGCTAACTTTGAAGTATACTGCATGGATAATTTTTCACGACGAGAGTAAAGAGAAGGCTCATTGGCCTCGACATATAAACTCTTAGCAGGGGATGTCCTAAAGGCACCCAAAGCTAAACGTAAACCTTGATGATGTATTGGGTCAAGCATCCGCAAGTATGATTTCCTTGCAGAGCCATAAACACAACAACCATAATCAAGTTTGGATCTAACTAAACTTCTGTATAATCTAAGCATTACAGTACGATCTGCACCCCAGTCGGTATGTGCAAGAACGCGAAGTAATTTTAAAGTTTTCTGGCATTTTGCCTTTAAATATTTTATATGAGGGATAAAAGAAAGTTTCTTGTCAAAAATGACACCGAGAAATTTCGCCTGATCCACGACTGGAATGGGGCTACCATCCAGGTGCAATTCGGGATCAGGATGAAATTTTCTCAGTTGACAGAAATGCACACAATTTGTTTTTGATCTTGAAAATTTAAAACCATTCTCAGTAGCCCATTTTTGAATTTTATTATTTGACAGCTGAAGTTGACGTTCAACAGTATTAATGTTTTTGGAACGGTAACAAATTAAAAAGTCATCAACATACAATGAACAATCTGTGTCATTTGTTAAACATTTAACAATATTATTAATTTTTACATTAAAAAGAGTTACTGATAAAATACTTCCTTGTGGAACATCCATTTCCTGCTTTTGCATATCAGAAAGGGTACATGTAGTTCCAACTCGGACTTGAAACTCCCTATCATTTAAAAAAATTTCAATAAAAATTGGAAGTCGACCTTTAAGGCCATTTTCATGCAGGTCTTTCATGATACCATACTTCCATGTTGTGTCATATGCTTTCTCAAGGTCAAAGAAGACAGCAACTAAGTGCTCCTTCTTGACGAAAGCTTCACGAATAAAAGATTCCAATCTAACTAAATGATCATTAGTACTTCTTTGGCTCCTGAATCCACTTTGATACTCCGTAATGAGATTGTTGGATTCAAGATACCAAACAAGTCTTGCATTAATCATGCGCTCTAAGGTTTTGCATACGCAACTCGTCAATGCTATAGGGCGATAACTATTTGGGTCTGTGTTATCCTTCCCAGGTTTTGGAACAGGGATGACTGTCGCCTGTTTCCAAAATCTGGGAAGTTTACCACTTGACCATATATGATTAAAAATATCTAAAAGTACATTCATACAATTTATAGGCAAGTGCTTTAAAAATTGATAATGAATATCATCAGGTCCAACAGCTGTATCGTGGGATTTATTAAGAGAATCATAGAATTCTTTATTAGTAAAAGGTAAATTGTAACTTTCGGTGTCACAAGATTTGAAATTAAGTTTTTCTTTTTCTTTAGACTTTTTGATATTTCTAAATTCAGGAGAAGACTTAGCTGATGAAGAATTTTTAGCAAAAGCATCAGCCAAGGAATTGGCAATATCTTTAACATCTGTTATTTTTTTTTTCATCAACATTTAAATGACCAAATGAAGATTTACCTTTACCGCTTATTTTACGTACCATATCCCATACCTTCTTTACTGATGAGCGAGAATTTAATTTAGATACATAGTTCTTCCAAGACTGCGACTTTGCAGTCTTAAAAGTACGACGAGCTTTAGCCCTAAATACTCTAAAATTGTTTAAATTGTCCTCAGTAGGACTTACTCTAAACCTTCTAAGATCCGACTTACGTTTACGAATAGCCTCCTTACAATCATCATTATACCAAGGTTTTGGAGGTTTCATAGGGTTTGATGAGGACTTAGGAATGCATTCTTCTGCTATTGAATATAAAATAGAGGTGAACTTTTCAATGGGGTCATCAATATCTTTAAAAATATCTGAATCTAATTTTTCTTTACACAGAATTTCAAAATTTTCCCAATTTGCCTTCTTGAGTTTCCAGCGAGGAACACATTCCTCGACTGGAGAAGCAATATTATTTAGAAATATTGGAAAGTGGTCACTACCACATTGGTCGTCACCAACTCTCCAATCATAATCCAAATAAACAGTAGGGTAAGAAATTAGAAAGATCAATGCAAGTTAAAGACCCTGATGCCGGGTGAAGATAAGTTGGAGACTTATTGTTGAAGATGCACAAATCGTGCTCACCAACAAAATCCTCAACCATCTTACCCATAGCATTAGAATGATCAGAACCCCATAATGGGTTATGGCTATTAAAAGCCCCTAACAAAATAAAAGGTGAGGGCAATTGTTCAATCAGAGCGTCAAGATCTTTTTTATTAACTGTGGTCCTTGGCGGAATGTAAATTGAACAAAATGTAATAGCTTTGTGAAGGGTTACACTGACAGCAACAACTTGTAAATTAGATTTGATAGATAAATGACTATGAACAACAGAGTTGTTCACAATAATGGAAGAGCCGCCAGCAGCTTTTTCACCATCATTAAAAATATGATTATAAATAGAATAATTTCTAAAGTTGATTTGATCAGTGTCCTTCAAGAAAGTTTCTTGAAGACACATGATAGCAGGATCATGTTTATTCAATAACAGAAGAATTTCATTGTAATTTGCCTTAAGTCCTCTACAATTCCATTGTATAACGCAATTTTTCATACAAAATAAAAGGTGAGGGCAATTGTTCAATCAGAGCGTCAAGATCTTTTTTATTAACTGTGGTCCTTGGCGGAATGTAAATTGAACAAAATGTAATAGCTTTGTGAAGGGTTACACTGACAGCAACAACTTGTAAATTAGATTTGATAGATAAATGACTAGAGTTGTTCACAATAATGGAAGAGCCACCAGCAGCTTTTTCACCATCATTAAAATATGATTATAAATAGAATAATTTCTAAAGTTGATTTGATCAGTGTCCTTCAAGAAAGTTTCTTGAAGACACATGATAGCAGGATCATGTTTATTCAATAACAGAAGAATTTCATTGTAATTTGCCTTAAGTCCTCTACAATTCCATTGTATAACGCAATTTTTCATTATTGATTAATGATTAAAGAGTAATTAAGATCATTTAGTTAGAAGGAGGATATATAGGGACAATCTTTTTGTCCTTAGGTTTCTTTATGGGAGACCCCGAGGAAGGGGCGGTGGATGTATTAACATCCATCGACTCTTCCTCAAAGTCGCGACATTCAGACACCTTTGCAGGTAAATTTCGCCAGTCGCCAAGATCATCCGACCACGATGGTGGATGTACCCAGCCCGAATGTGAATCATCTGCATCTTCAACAGATTGAAGTGCAGAATATTTATTGTTTACAGCGATGGGAGTATCAGTGTCAGCTCCCGATCGCTGTACTTTTGATTGAGTAGATTTGGAGTTCTTTTTAGGGGATTTTGTATTGACTTTGTTTTCCTGTGTACTATTAGACTTCGGTTTGGTTTTAGTATGTTTCCCATCCTTCTTTTGTGACGGAAGAGAAGATGTTGAGGGCTTTGGTGGTAGAGTAGGTTTTGAAGATGGAAGATTTGGAGAAGGGTTAGAAGAAGATGAAGGATTAGAAGAGGAAGGTTTAGAAGAGTTATCTGAAAGGGTTTTAAGGACATCTTTGATTTTTGTTGCCTTTTCAGGAAAGATGGAACACAGTTGCTGAACCAAGAGCTTGCAAGTAGCACACTCCTGGACAGGGGTTGGTCCAGACACAACAGCAGAGGCTGGTCCAGACACAACAGTAGAGGCTGGTCTAGACACAGCAGCATAGGATGGAGCAGATGGGCCACCAGGTTTGACCCTGACCTTGACCTAATTTGGACTTAGAAAATATTCAGAATATATTGTCAAGGATGCCACTGGGGGCATAAGCGTGTATTGAACGCGCAGTCTTGTTTATTGTCATTATTTATTCGGCTCTAAATGACCTTTTTGTGTCGATGGGCCGTAAAACACCATTCATTCATTCTTAAAGACCATTCATTCATTCATTCTTAAAGACCCCCAGAGGCCTTCCTACTTTGCCGTAATTCTGGGGCTTAATTGTCATAAGGAATGTTTTCTGTTTATTAGACCGAAATCATCCCCTCTGACAAGAACTAAAAGGAAGGCAGGTCGGTGGTTTTGATCCCATTCACTGTTTTACAATGCATGAGATTAACCAAAATCACCTTCCGGAGATCATTAAACCAAAATCACCTTCCTGAGATCATTATCATCTCATCTCATCATCCCTCATTAACTCATCGGCGCTATATGACCTATTTTCTGTCGCAGTGCCGTAAAGGTCATCATTCTTAAAACACGTACTGAAGACTGTATTTAAAATCACCACGCAATCACTTGCAGTGATGGTCCGAAAACCCCAGTTTCCTTTATCCATAAACCAGAGTTTTATTGTTACGTCTCTAATTGTATCACTGCCAACTTCAGTCCTACACAAAAAGTTTAAACTCTTGTGTTGACAAAGATATGTCAGTGTAAAACATTATTATATTAATAAAATCAATTTCCACGATTGTTTTTATGCCCCCAGAATCTACTATTCGGGGGCATATAGTTTTTGTCATGTCTGTTGGTCTGTCCGTCTGTCTGTGCCAAAAACCTTAACCTTGGTTATAACTCTCGCATTTTTGTACCTGGGCCTTTTATACTTGGCATGTGTCTTCCCTGTATCAAGACCTTTCCAACTATACAAAACTTTTTGACCTTGTGACCTTGACATTTGACCTACTTTTGTAAAAATCTTTAAATGGCTATAACATTTGCACCAGTTGGCCCAGGGCTTTCATATTTTGTATGTATATTTCTTGTGTCAAGACCTTTCCAACCATACCAACATATTTGACCATGTGACCTTGAACTTTGACCTATTAAATCAAACTTTAACCAAAAACCTTAACCTTGGCAATAACTTTTGCATTTTTGCACCTGGGCCTTTTATACTTTGCATGTGTTTTCCTGTGACCTTTCTAACCATACAAAAGATTTTGACCTTGTGACCTTGATATTTGACCTACTTTTGTTGAAATCTTTAAATGGCTATAACATTTGCACCAGTGGGCCTACCACTGTCATATTTTGTTTATATATTTCTTGTGTCAAGACCTTTCCAACTATACCTACGTTTTTTGCGCTTGTGACCTTGACCTTTGGCCTTTTGTATAAATCTTTATACGCCTATAACATTTGAACCAGTAGGCCTAGACCTTCCATACTTTGTATGGTTCTTGTGATAAGACTTCTCCAACCATGTCAATGCTTCATTTACCCTACGACCATGACTTTTGCAAATAAGCATTACATTACAGAACATGACGCTGCCTGTAGGCATTTGTGTTTC
Source organism: Gari tellinella (assembly GCA_922989275.2). Classification (NCBI taxonomy): domain Eukaryota; kingdom Metazoa; phylum Mollusca; class Bivalvia; order Cardiida; family Psammobiidae; genus Gari; species Gari tellinella. Next base: position 74,898,450 of record OV277865.1, on the reverse strand, counting down.
ACAAACACATTGCTTTTCATCTGATCTTCACCAAACTTTCAGAAAATGTTTGTTGACATAAAATGGAGACTAATTTGGATAATCAGCGGCGCCAATTTATGCAATGCCTTTTGGAGTAATGGCCATTGAATTCCTCAAAATGGTGCTCCACGACAGTTTCAGATCTTTAACTCGTACATTTGACAGTCCGGATCCCCCCAAAAACAGGAGTCCTAGTGACCAGGATTAAATATGATCTCAATATCTTGGACTTCCGTTTTCCGTTCTTTTAATAGTGTCAATAAATTGGCCAAAATATCCGCACAATAGTTTATTGCATCCATATAGTCTACAGAATTGGGATAATATGTCGATATATTTCTTTTAAAGACACGTACTGAAGACTGTGTATTTAAAAACACCACGCAATCTCTTGCAGTAATGGTCCGAAAAACCCAGTTTCCTTTATCCATAAACCAGAGTTTTATTGTTACGTCTCTAATTGCATCACTGCCAACTCCAGTCATACACAAAAAGTTTAAACTCTCTTGTATTGATAAAGATATGTCAGTGTAAAACATTATTATATTAATAAAATCAACAATTTCCATGATTGTTTTTTATGTTGATAAAGAAATAATAATAAAAGAAGAAACAACAATCAATTAAAATAGCATGAGAAAGTTCATGAACAAATGTACCTGCCATATGATATAAAGAAAAATGATTATCTACATGAAGATGTCCTTGTTTCAAAACGTGTGAATCCAAAACAGGAGTCCGAGTGACCAGGATTAAATATGATCTCAATATCTTGGACTTGGTTTCGGCTACCTGATTTCGGCTGAGATCAAGGCTATTGATTTAGTTCTTGATTATATTGCTGAAGATTCACATAGTAAACAATCTTTTCGGATTCTCTTCCTCTTCTACAGTCATGGAGTAAAAGTTCTAACTGGGACATGTCCAGGAATTTCAATGACTCCGTTGCGATACAAGCGTATGCATTGTTTTTCTTCACTACGAAGGCACTAGAATCTTCGTGCATGTTGAGGTGCTTGGCCAAGCAACGTTTGATCAAATTCAGATCGTACTTGGCAGAATTGAACCCCAGCACAGGCACCTGGGACATATTTTATAGGTCTCCAATTGACTGTAGAGTTTCTGAAGCGGATGAGAGGGTTTTTAGCTCACCTGGCACGAAGTGCCAAGGTGAGCTTTTAGGATCGCTGGATGTCTGTCGTCCGTCCACAATTGCTCGTGAACACTCTAGCTACCACAAATTTCATTGGATCTTCATGAAATTTTATGACAATGTTTGTATTGATGAAATCTAGGTCGAGTTCGAATGTGGGTCATGTCCGGTCAAAAACTAGGTCACTAGGTCAAATCATAGAAAAACCTTGTGAACACTCTTGAGGCTACAAATCTCATTTGATCTTGATGAAACTTGGTCAGAATGTTTGTCTCATTATTATCTAGGTCAAGTTCGAATGTGGGTCATGTCCGGTTAAAAACTAGGTCACTAGGTCAAATCATAGAAAAACCTTGTGAACACTCTTGAGGCTACAAATCTCATTGGATCTTGATAAAACTTGGTCAGAATGTTTGTCTCATAGATATCTAGGTCAAGTTCGAATGTGGGTCATGTCTGGTCAAAAACTAGGTCACTAGGTCAAATCATAGAAAAACCTTGTGAACACTCTAGAGGCTACAAATCTCATTGGATCTTGGTGAAATATGGTCAGAATGTTTGTCTCATTGATATCTAGGTCAAGTTTGAATATTGGTCATGTCCAGTCAACGTTTGATCAAATTCAGATCGTACTTGGCAGAATTGAACCCCAGCACAGACACCTGGGACATATTTTATAGGTCTCCAATTGACTGTAGAGTTTCTGAAGCGGATGAGAGGGTTTTTAGCTCACCTGGCACGAAGTGCCAAAGTGAGCTTTTAGGATCGCTGGATGTCTGTCGTCCGTCTACAATTGCTCGTGAACACTCTAGCTACCACAAATTTCATTGGATCTTCATGAAATTTTATGACAATGTTTGTATTGATGAAATCTAGGTCGAGTTCGAATGTGGGTCATGTCCGGTCAAAAACTAGGTCACTAGGTCAAATCATAGAAAAACCTTGTGAACACTCTTGAGGCTACAAATCTCATTTGATCTTGATGAAACTTGGTCAGAATGTTTGTCTCATTATTATCTAGGTCAAGTTCGAATGTGGGTCATGTCCGGTTAAAAACTAGGTCACTAGGTCAAATCATAGAAAAACCTTGTGAACACTCTTGAGGCTACAAATCTCATTGGATCTTGATAAAACTTGGTCAGAATGTTTGTCTCATAGATATCTAGGTCAAGTTCGAATGTGGGTCATGTCTGGTCAAAAACTAGGTCACTAGGTCAAATCATAGAAAAACCTTGTGAACACTCTAGAGGCTACAAATCTCATTGGATCTTGGTGAAATATGGTCAGAATGTTTGTCTCATTGATATCTAGGTCAAGTTTGAATATTGGTCATGTCCAGTCAAAAACTAGGTTACTAGGTCAAATCATTGGAAAATCTTGTTTACACTCTAGAGGTTGATAGTGGGTATACATGTCCAGTCATAATCTAGGTCACTATAGGTCAAGTTTGCCATGGTGTACCAGGTGAGCGATTTAGGGCCATAGTGGCTCTTGTTTAGATTTCTCTTCTAAAGCTGTAGCATCCTCGACCTCTTCTTCACAGCTGACCTCCAAATCTAGGTCTTCCTTGTTATAATATAAATAGTTTTCAGTGAATGGAAAACAGGATTCTCCTTTGGGTGGTTGTTTTAGTTTTGTTCTGCTAAAGACAGCTGCTTACAATAAACATTAAACACATTTCAGTGACGTTGACAGAAAGGTTTAGTGGATTTTTAATTCACCCGGTCTGTGCGGGGGAACTAAATGAGATAAACCTCTTATTAACCAGTACATTACGTCCAAATGGCAAAGTTCTTGGAACAACTGCATTTTTTAGTAGTAAATTTTTTTCAATCAAGACTTATAGAGTTGTTCATCAAACAGACCTGTGCGCAGAGAAGAAGTGGTTCTTTCTCGATGTCGCACATTATGCAAGTCATTCATAATTGATTGAAACGAGAAAATCAGCCAGAGTGTGTTTTCTGCATGGAACCATACTCTGATAAACACTTCTTATTAGATTGTGTTGATCTTTCTATCATAAGGCAAAGGTATTTTGAAGTTCAGTGCCATATGACAATATAATTAAGTTTCTTAAGGAGACTGGTCTGTGACGTTTGTCGCGGTGCCGTAAAACCCAACTCAATCAATCAATAATCTAAAGTCTGTTCTTTTTTTTTGCAGCAAGCGATGGAGGAGCATGACAGCTGGAGTGAGCCTTCGCCTTCTGACCTGTCTTGGGCGGTGTCCGTGCATGTACATTATGACTCTTCGTACTATTTATCCCTTCCAAGACCATTTTCGACACATATGTCTTGAATGGAGACAAACTAAAATTCACAAATCGTCCAACTGTAGTCCTGTTGATCAGGACTGACATTGACGTAATCTATTACTTGTTAATATTTTAAATTTAATATTCATCATTATTTATTCGGCTCTAAATGACCTTTTTGTGTCGATGGGCCGTAAAACACCATTCATTCATTCCAACTGTAGTCCTGTTGATCGGGACTGACATTGACGTAATCTATTACTTGTTAAAATTTTAAATTTAATATTCATCATTATTTATTCGGTTCTAAATGACCTTTTTGTGTCGATGGGTCGTAAAACATCACTCATTCATTTGGACTCCGATACAGTCATCTGAACACCTAGTTAAGGTATTCCCAGACTGAAGGTGAGGTATAGGTAGTGTAAAATTGGTATTTTAAATGGATACTACATGTAATTCCCCAACTTTTGAATTTACTGTATTTATCACAGGAGGATAATTCTCATTATTGTCTCATTACCGATTTAAACCGATTTCTTGCGCGAACAAAATCCATTGAACATAAAACCTGGTTTTGTTGGTATTGTCTAACAGGATTTACTCAAAATCGTCTACTAGTGGATCATATACCTTATTGTGAAAGTTATGGGGCTCAGAAGGTTAATTTGCCTGCACCAGGAGATAATATTTTGGAATTTAAGGATTTTGAGAAAACATTAACTGTACTTTTTGTAATCTATGCGGATTTTGAATGTATGATTAAGCCGTTAGATGAAGCGGATAATGGAAACCCTACTGTGCATACGTCCGAATTAGAGCCGTGTGCTTATGCATACAAAGTGGTGTGTCAGGATTCGAAATACACTAAAGCAACGCAAGTTTACAGTGGATCAGATCCTACACTGAAGTTCTTGGAAGCCATAATAGCAGAACAAGGAGAAATAGAACAAATTCTTAAAGACATTCAACCTATGAATTTATCTCCTGCTGATATGGACACATTTACCTCAGCTACAAATTGTTGCATATGTGAGCATTCATTTTCAATTTATGATAATAAGTCTAAAGAACGGGTTGTGAAACACCATTGTCATTTCAGTGGAATTTATCTCGGGCCAGCTCATAACCGGTGCAATGTTAATTGTGGTCAGGCTAATTTCACACCAGTCATTTTAGCTCACCTGAGCCTTCGGCTCAGGATGAGCTATTGTGATACCATTCCGTCCGTCGTCCGTCCACACTTTCAAACAACATCTCCTCAGAAACCACTGACCCGATTTCAACCAAACTTTGTCAGAAGCATCAGTGACAAGGGGGAGCGAAATGTTGTTCAAAGATTTTGGCTAGAGTTATTCCCCTTGCTTTGGGACCAGATTTTCTAACATGACCGTATAGACAACTTTTAATGCATAAGAAAATCTTTAAAAATCTTCTTCTCAGAAACCAAAAGGCAAAGACCTTTGATATTTGGTTTGTATCATGACCTAATGATATTCTACCAAGATTGTTCAAATTTTGACCCTGGGGCCAAAAATGGCCCCGCCCCAGGGCTTATCAGTTTTTCTTAGGAAAACCTTTGAAAATCTTCTTCTCTGAAACTGTATGGCCTAGATCATTAATATTTGACATGTAGCTTTGCCTTATGATCCTCTACCTAGATTGTTCAAATTATGACCCCTGGGTCAAAATTGGCCCCGCCCCGGGCTTATCAGTTTTACATAGAGTTATATAGGAAAACCTTTAAAAATCTTCTTCTCTGAAACTGTGAGGCCTAGATCTTTAAAATTTGACATATAGCTTTGCCTAATGGCCCTCTACCAAGATTGTTCAAATTATGACCCCTGGGCCAAAAATGGCCCCGCCCTTGGGCTTATCAGTTTTTCTTCAGAAAACCTTAAAAATTCTTCTTCTCTGAAACTGTATGGCCCAGATCATTTATATTTGAAATATAGCTTTGCCTTATAGTCCTCTTCCATGATTGTTCAAATTATGACCCCCGGGTCAAAATTGGCCCCGCCCAGGGGCTTATCAGTTTTACATAATGTTATATAGGAAAATCTTTAAAAATCTTATCTGAAACTGTAAGGCCCAGATCTTTCAAATTTGACATGTAGCTTTGCCTTATGGTCTTCTACCAAGACTGTTCAGCTTATGACCCCTGGGCCAAAATTGGCCCCGCCCTTGGGCTTATCAGTTTTTCATAGGAAAATCTTTAAAAATCTTCTTCTCTGAAACTGTAAGGCCCAGATCATTTATATTTGAAATGTAGCTTTGCCTTATAGTCCTCTACCAAGTTTGTTCAAATTATGACCCCCGGGTCAAAATTGGCCTCGCCCCGGTGCTTATCAGTTTTACATAGACTTATATAGGAAAACCTTTAAATTTCGTCTTCTCTGAAACTGTAAGGCCCAGTTCTTTAATATTTGTCACATAGCTTTGCCTTGTGATCCTCTACCAAGATTGTTCCAATAATGACCCCCGTGCCAAAAATGGCCCCACCCTCGACTTATTAGTTTTTCATAGGAAAACCTTTAAAAAAAACTTCTTCTCTGAAACTGTAAGGCCCAGATCATTTATATTTGACCTGTAACTTTGCATTATGGTCCTCTACCAAGATTGTGAAAATTATGACCCTTTGATCAAATTTGGTCCTGCCCCAAGGCTTATCAGTTTTATATAGACTTATATAGGAAAAACCTTTAAAACTCTTTTTATAGCTATATATATCACGATATTGTTTTGCCCAGTCAGCTTAGGTGCAATGTTCTCAGGTGAGCGACTTGTGGGCCATGGCCCTCTTGTTCATAATCTTCGGGGTTTTGATGGACATTTATTATGTCAAAGCCTCGGTCACTTCAAAGATATGAAGATTAAATGTATAGCTCAAAATATGGAAAAGTACATTAGCTTTTCACTGGGTTCTCTCCGTTTTGTTGACAGTTTACAGTTTATGAATTCATCGCTAGATAAATTGGTAGAAAATCTTAAACTCGGGGATTCAAGTGGTTTTCATTATTTTCACAAAGATTTTCCTAATCCGGAGCATGCTAGTTTGATAATGCGAAAAGGTGTTTTTTTGTGGTGGAGGGTTGGCTTCGTCTGTTAACATTGGTGGATATATTAAAGTGTTCACATTGACAAATTCAGTTGATCTACCCTCCACCTCAACTGGATCTGCACTTTCCATAACTCTCGCCCATTTCCCATTTCTGCGAGTTAATTTCACTCGCATACTTTGATCTATCTTCAACTTTTTGTTGGGAGGTGCACTCCTCACGTCTTCAATCCCCTTCGTACGCTTCTTTGACTCACATGTCTGCAAATATAGAGAGAAAAAAATTGTTTTTACTGATCACTATAATAAATATTTTTCTTTGCAAAATCATTATTGAAGTTTAATTTTCAACATAGCGATATATAGATTTATTGGGGGAAATAATAAAAATAAATAATAATAAAAAGACTTTACAACTCTTTATATGCATTTAGCTAGATTGAGAATAGGACATTCTTATATTACACATTCATATCTTTTAAAACGTGAGGTTCAACCAGAATGTTTATTTTGTTTTGAACCTTATACAATTCAGCACATTCTTATTGATTGTGCTGATTTAACTTTAATTCGTAGTAGATTTTTTCAGGCAGATTCTCTGCGGGAACTGTTTGAATTTGTAGATATATCTAAAATACTTGAATTTTTAAAAGCCATTAATTTATATTATAAAATTTGAATAAATTATAGTTTTTTGAAGATAAATTTTTGTATGTCGATTATGTTTTGTCCATATTTTGTTTACTTTCCCGTTGATCGGGATTGACATTGACGCAATCTATTAGTCGATATTGTTTTAAATTTGATATTGTAATTATTTATTCGGCTCTAAATGACCTTTTTGTGTCGATGGGCCGTAAAACACCATTCATTCATTCTTTATATGCATGTTTTTAGTCTCTTTAGCTAACATACATGTTTCACCATTACAACCCCTCGGTATTATATGGGTTCCTTGTATGCTATATGTATTTACATTAATTATAACGAATGTCAGATTTTATCTGTTAATTGAAGAGTATATATATACATCTTTAAAAATGTTTACAATGCTCTGCATAATTCACCAAATCGTCAGATGCAAAACTAAATATTATAGCAAGTTATAGATCATATATCGGTAAATGAAGACATAAGTGTATAATTGAGAAAAAATGAAGCATATCAAAGCGTTATTTTCAAACATACCTGTTCATGGGGTTGTGTCATTTTTAACGCAAGTGGCTGCAACTCTGTCAGCACATCCCGCAATTCCATCGCATTGTTATACTCCAGGCTCACTGTCTTTTTAGCTCACCTGAGCCGAAGGCTCAAGGTGAGCTGTTGTGATCGCCCGCCGCCCGTCTGTCCGTCTGTTCAAATTTACTTCAAGCGACAACTCCTCTGAAACCGCGAGTCTGAGGAAAAAACTAATTTGCTCACGGTGTTCCTTGGATGCTTCTCTACAGAAATTGTTAAAATGAAACTTTAAAGTGGACTACTTATTGAAATTTATTAAAAAAAGTGAAAAACTTTAAACAAGTTTTTTGTAAAAAACCACTGTTCCCACACCTTAGATATTGCATGAATAGTATCTTCTACTAAATCACTTTCAAAATTGTAAAAAATCAGAACCCTAGGATCAAATTTGACTCAACCCTGGCCATATCAGTGCTTTTTGATGCAGGTCTGACAGTAAAAACTCTCTAATGATCCGTTTTATACAGACGCATTGTATCTTCCAGGCTAAGAAGCTACCCTTATACTAAATGCAACATTTTTGCAAACAGTTTGGATCCAGGTCAGATGCCACGTAATGCTGCATCTAATCTGGATCTAAACTATTTGCCACTCATTTACATATTTTCTTATATTTAGAAAATATAAGTTATTATTTTTTACATATTTCACATACAAACATTTGGAGCAGACAACAGTTCAGCATAATAATAGTCATTTCTCTCTGAGACCGTCTCCAATTGCATAACTGACCCATAGCTAGCTCTGAACTCAGGTCACTGAGATACATAACAGAAATGAAAGTGATGTCTGCTATTTTATGCTCAAGCACAACTTAGTTCGAGGCATATTACTTTTGATCTGTCTGTTTGTTTGTTTGTGTTTTGTTTGTTTGTTTATCTTTCTGTCTATCAGTCCACAATTAATTCTTGGCCATAAACAGTATGGATCCAGGTCAGATGCCACATAATGCTGCTTCTAATCTGGATCCAAACTATTTGCCACTCATTTACATATATTTTCTTATATTTAGAAAATGTAAATAATGATATTTATTAACCTATTAACCCATACATATTCTTTTTTATGTCTTTAATTTATTCTTCCACAGAAGAAAATATTTCACTTTATACAGTCATTGTTGTCTTTAACAATTGCTTCAAATGACATCTCCTCATATACCGCTGAAAAGATTTCAACCAAACTTTACACGAATGTTCCTTGGGTCAAGTTCTTTCAAAATTGTTCAAAGAATTAAAAACAATGTAGAACTCTGGTTGCCATGGCAACCAAGTGAAAAAATAAGGAAATCTTAAAAAAAATTCTTGTCTGAAACTACAAGGGCCAGATCTTAGACATTTGTCACATAGCATCATCTACAGGTCCTCTATCAAACTACAAACTATGCCCCTGGGGTCAAAATTGGCCCCGCCCAGGGGGTCACAGTTTAACATAGAGTTATATAGTGAAATTTTCAAATGTCTTCTCCTCTGAAACTAATATGGCCAGAGCTTTGATATCTGGCTTGGTGACACTTTTAGATGTCCTATACCAATAAGGTTCAAATGGTTCTGGTCGATTGCATATCATCTACAGGTCCTCTATCAAGTTTGTACAAATTATGCCCCTGGGGTCAAAATTAGCCCCACTCCGGGGGTCACAGTTTTCATACGTCTTCTTTTCTGAAGCTAATGTAGCCAGAGCTTTGATATTCGGCATGGTGTTACTTCTAGATGTCCTTTCTCTATTTTGTTCAAATGGTTCCAGTCTGTTGCATATGTAGGTCACAGGAGCTAAAAATAGATTTTTTCAATGGAAACTTAAAAAAATCTTCTTGTCTAGAACCCTAGTACCCTGATCTTAGATATTTGGAACATAGCATCATCTACAGGTCCTCTATAAAGATTGTTCAAATTATGCCCCTCGGGTAAAAAATGACCCCGTCCTGGACTTAAATCATTATCTCCATTTTGATGTACAGCTATTCTCAGGTGAGCGACATATGCCCCATGGGGCTCTTGTTCTTTTTGTCAAAGAAAAAGCCATGGACAAAACAGTTCTTTATGTCAGCGATATGAATATAAACTTTGTCCTTAAAATATGTCATGCCCACTTCGTGCTTGCTGTTAGCAAAATTTTTGCTAACGCGATACAAATTTCCATTTTTATCAAACGATTTAAAATAGTTGTCCATGATATTTGTTTTTAATATTAAGACTTGTTTTATCCAGTATTGCTAGATCAAGAGTGAGGGTGGAAGGCCAGATCTTGCCTTATATAAGATGTCTTCTAGCGGTAAAAAAGACAGGGAGATACGTATAGATTGGGAATAGTTAGCGATACAAATTTCCATTTTTATCAAACGATTTAAAATAGTTGTCCATGATATTTGTTTTTAATATTAAGACTTGTTTTATCCAGTATTGCTAGATCAAGAGTGAGGGTGGAAGGCCAGATCTTGCCTTATATAAGATGTCTTCTAGCGGTAAAAAAGACAGGGAGATACGTATAGATTGGGAATAGACAGGGCTGCCATAAGTTGACATGAAAAATCCTAAGATTCCCAAATTTGCATTTTTCAAGTGCGATTTTACGAATCGTACCTTTACCCTATAGACTTTTTCTTGTTTTTTTGACATGCGACTACTTAAAGCAGAATGCGTCCTTCAGCATACCTTAAGAAACCATGTAGTGGAAAAAAAATCAAGAGATTTAGGAAAATTCGAAGAAATTGAAGCCCTGGATAGAAAGTGGGAAATATATATTTTGGGGGAAACGGAGCGAAGTGTTGCTGTAACTAATTAACAGTGTAAACGCTTATTTAAAAAAATTTTACGAGTTAGATGTTAGCTATATGTATTCACTTTTTCTAGTGAATCTTTGCAGAAACTAAGTTGTATGAATAATTAGAGTATGCAAAATTTGCTTTACACAAGTTTAACTAGAATATAACAATTTTATTTTAATTTTTTTTGGTAAATCTAGCTTTTTGGTGTGTGTGTGTTTTTTTAATAAAAGTTTGGTCTTTTTTGCTCTCAAGATGGTGTAGTTGTATGTTGAAACCCATTTTTAATCAATACTTTGGGTCCACGATGAATGCTAATGAAATAGCAGACCTCCTCCTTAAGATATATTGAAAAGGGAGAAGTAATTAGTAAAAACCAAATACTATAACTTTACTTTACAAATTTATATTTAAGATAGAAAGCTCTCCAATATTATGTATACAGTAAGTTTATCGTTTTATAAAGGTATGCATTGTCAATTGTGTATGCTGGAAAGTTTACTTCTATCAATTTTTAATCGAATATGGGAATTGGGCATTTTACCACCCTCCTGGAAAGATGCTACTATTATACCAATTCCTAAACCAGGCAAAGACAGTTCTGACCCCTCAAATTACCGTCCAATAGCTCTTACAAGTTGCGTTTGTAAAACTTTAGAGCGAATGATAAATGTTAGACTTCTTTGGTTCCTGGAATCCAAGAATCTTATTACAAATTTTCAAAGTGGATTTCGGAACCAAAGAAGTACTGACGACCATCTTATTAGATTAGAGTCATTTATTCGCGATGCTTTTATAAAACAAGGGCCACTATGGCCCTAAATCGCTCACCTGGTAACCATGTACACCGTGTAACCTAGTTTTTGACCGGGCATGACCCTCATTCTAACTTGACCTCGATTTCAATGAGACAAACATTTTGTTCAAGTTTCATGAAGATTCAATGAATTTTGTAGTCTCTAGAGTGTTAACAAGGTTTTTCGATGATTTGACCTAGTGACCTAGTTTTTGACAAGACATAAGCCACATTTGAACTTGACCCATATTTCATTGAGGCAAACCTTTTATCAAGTTTTATGAAGATCAAATGAAATTTGTAGTCTCTAGAGTGTTAATAAGGTTTTTCGATGATTCGACCTGGTGACCTAGTTTTTGAATAGACATGACCCACATTTTAGCTTGACCTAGATTTTATTGAGGCAAACATTTTGATGAAGTTTCATGAAGATCCAATGAAATTTGTAGTCTCTAGAGTGTTAACAAGGTTTTTCGAAGATTTGACCTAGTGACCTAGTTTTTGACCGGACATGACCCACATTCAAACTTGGCCTAGATTTCATTAAGGCTTACATTTTGATGAAGTTTCATGAAGATCCAATGAAATTTGTAGTCTCTAGAGTGTTACAAAGATTTGACTTAGTGACCTAGTTTTTGACCGGAAATGACCCACATTCGAACTTGGCCTAGATTTCATTGAGGCAATCATATTGATGAAGTTTCATGAAGATCCAATGAAATTTGTAGCCTCTAGAGTGTTAACAAGGTTTTTCGATAATTTGACAAAGTGACCTAGTTTTTGACCGGACATGACCCACATTCAAACTTGACCTAGATTTCATTGAGGCAAACATTGTGACCAAGTTTCATCAAGATCCAATGAGATTTGAACCTGCTAGAGTGTTAACGAACAATTGTGGACGGACGGACGGACGGACGTTCTCACAGTTGGACATTTGTTGGGTATATTTTTTGTTTAAAAGTACCCAACAGTACACTAAAATACCCAACAATAACAATAGGGCAATCACGGAATGAATGGAATCTATTGTTCTCCCAACCCAACAAAGGACCTTTCGTGCGCTCGGACGGACAGACGACAGACATCCAGCGATCCTAAAAGCTCACCTTGGCACTACGTGCCAGGTGAGCTAAAAAGAACATCTAGTTGCTGTATTCTTCGATCTTGAGAAGGCTTATGACACAACATGGAAATATGGGATTATGAAAGACCTGCAAGACTTTGGTCTTAAAGGTCGCCTACCTTCCTTTATATCGGACTTTCTCTCTGACAGAAATTTTAATGTTCGTGTGGGTTCAACACTTTCTGTTTGTATCAACAAGAAGAAGGTGTCCCACAGGGAAGTATTCTTTCAGTTACACTGTTTGCTGTTAAGATAAACAACATTGTAAAATGCCTTAGTCCAGGTATAGACTGTTCTCTTTATGTGGACGACTTTTTGATTTGTTATCGCTCTAAAAATATGAAAACTATCGAACGACAACTACAGCAATGCCTCAATAAACTTCAAACCTGGACAACTGAAAATGGGTTCAAATTTTCTACCTCCAAAACTAAATGTGTCCACTTTTGTCAATTACGAAAAGATCACAGTGACCCTGAATTACTACTTAATGGTGTTAAAATATCTGTCGTTGAGGAGGTCAAATTCCTAGGCGTTATATTCGACAGGAAACTTACCTTTATTCCGCATATTAAACATCTAAAGACAAAATGTCTCACAGCTTTAAATATTTTAAAAGTCTTAGCACATACCGACTGGGGTGCTGACAGAAAAAAGCTTTTGCGACTTTATCGCTCGCTAATTCGATCCAAGCTCGACTATGGAAGCATAGTATATGGAGCTGCTAGAAAGTCATACTTAAAAGTGCTTGATCCTATTCATCACCAAGGATTACGACTAGCTTTAGGTGCCTTTAAGACATCTCCAGTTGAAAGTCTTCTGGTAGAAGCCAACGAACCCTCTCTTTACATCAGGAGAGAAAAGTTGGCGCTTAGTTATGCCACTAAGGTAAAGGCAAATCCACAAAACCCTGTTAATGATGTGATATTTGATCCAAAATATGAAACCCTTTATGAGAGAAAACCTAATGCTATTCGACCTATCGGTATCCGATTAAAGTCTGCAATAGAAAATGCTGGACTAAAATTGGATAACGTTAGGGAAAATAAAATAACTCCTATTCCACCATGGACTATAAAACACCCTAAAGTAATACTCAGTCTAAGTAAGGACAAGAAATCATCAACATCTCCATTGGAATTTAGATCTAAGTTTAACGAGTTAATATCTCAGTATCCATCGTATACTGCAATATTTACAGACGGATCTAAAAAATGATGTAAAAGTTGGTTGTGCATCCGTCAGCGAATTTCATACGAATAAAATGAGACTTCCAGACAATTCTTCCATCTTTACAGCGGAAGTACAAGCTATTGACCTTGCTTTGCGATTCATATCTACATTTGATCGCAAAGTTTTTATCATATGCTCTGATTCTCTTTCTGTTCTCATGTCGTTAAAAAATAGAGATTTATCCAATCCTCTTGTGCAAAAGTTTTTACTTAATACCCACCTCTTAAGTTTAAGTAAAGATATATTGTTCTGCTGGCTTCCAAGCCATTTAGGTATCCACGGAAATGAGGAAGTAGACAGCGCAGCAAAGTCCTCACTTTCTTTGAAACCATCAAATATAAAGTTGCCCTTCACCAACTTTAAACCTTTAATCAGTAAATTTGTAAATGATAAATGGCAATCTTCTTGGAACATGGCTTTCAATAACAAACTGCATGCTTTGAAGCCGTTTGTCGGCGAGTCAGTCCGATCTTACAGATCTGTTCGCAGAGAAGAAGTCGTGCTTGCTCGCTGTTGCATTGGTCACACACATGTTACCCATTCTTTCATTCTTAGACGAGAGGAACCACCAGAGTGTGTGTTTTGCCAAGAACCATACACAATTAAGCATGTGCTTATTGATTGTGCCGATTTAATTTTCGTGAGGCAAACATTTATATAATGTTGACTCCATGAGTCAACTGTTTAATACAGTCTGTCATGATAATATTATTTCCTTCTTGAAAGAGATAAATCTGTATCACAAAATTTAACTATCGATTCCAAAATTTTATCACAGAATTTGTAACAACCTATCCAAACATTTATGCTTTAAATTGTTTCTTCTTTTCCAAATTGTTTATAGTTCAATTTCGTGTAGATCTACAACATTCTAAGTTTAACCAAATCTCATATCAGTATAAATAAGTGTATTTCGGCGCTATATGACCTTTTATGTGTCGCGGTGCCGTAAAACCCAACTCAACTCAACATTACTTTAATAAAAAGAGTAAATTGAATGATCCCCTTCACATGACCTCGTTTCTGGAAGTGGGTCAACATGGAAGGGATAAGCCATCTTCTCGCATGTGTTGTTTTAATATTTGTAAGATTAGAAGCTCAAGCATGTCCAAATGCTTTCTGTACACGGGAAGTTAACCATATAGTGTGTAAGGACATGCCATGTAAGAACTATACACCTAACACAAATAATGCAACATGGATAACGATGGAATCAGTGTTCGGGGGTGTGGTGAACTTGACCAACTTGCCACATGTGGAGCGTGTAGACATCAAAATGCCAGACGTCTTCGATGTCAAACGTCCTTGCCAGTATCTGACAGATTTCCACCGAAGGGTGTTAGTGAATGGCACAGCTTGTTATCCGGTAAGCTTTCAGTGTTTTTTAACCGATAAAGTATGTGAATTTTGTATCAAGGCTTTTTAGCTCACCTGGCACGTAGTGCCAAGGTGAGCTTTTAGGATCGCTGGATGTCCGTCGTCTGTCCGTCCGTCCACAATTGTTCGTTAACACTCTACCAGGTTCAAATCTAATTGGATCTTGATGAAACTTGGTCACAATGTTTGCCTCAATGAAATCTAGGCCGAGTTCGAATGTGGGTCATGTCCGGTCAAAAACTAGGTCACTAGGTCAAATTATCTAAAAACCTTGTTAACACTCTAGAGGCTACAAATTTCATTGGATCTTCATGAAACTTCATGAATTTGATTGCCTCAATGAAATCTAAGCCAAGTTCGAATGTGGGTCATGTCTGGTCAAAAACTAGGTCACTTGGTCAAATTATCGAAAAACCTTGTTAACACTCTAGAGGCTACAAATTTCATTTGATCTTCATGAAACTTCATCAATATGATTGCCTCAATGAACTCTAGGCCAAGTTCGAATGTGGGTCATGTCCGGTCAAAAACTAGGTCACAAGGTCAAATCATCGAAAAACCTCGTTAACACTCTATAGAGACTACAAAATTCATTGAATCTTCATGAAACTTGAACAAAATGTTTGTCTCATTGAAATCGAGGTCAAGTTAGAATGAGGGTCATTCCCGGTCAAAAACTAGGTCACACGGTGTACATGGTTACCAGGTGAGCGATTTAGGGCCATAGTGGCCCTTGTTTAAGGGGAGGGGAAGATATCTTATCTACAAAGACATACATTATAAAACTCTTCTGTGTTAATATAGTTTCTCTTATTCAAGATGGCTAACTGAAGAAAACAACATCATTAAACTGGAAAATCAGATCTAGATTCTGTTTATAAGTCTGTTGACATAATATATCAAGCACTAGGTTGAAACTGTTCAATGTAGAAGTAGAAGTATTCTGTATAAAAGATTAACTTGATTCAGATATCACAAATTGACACAATCTGTATAATTGTTGAACTCTGTTGTTTTCTCTTTTTGAAAATATCATTAACTCATCACTTCATAAGAGTTTATTGAAGAAAATAAATTCACTTGACATGGTACAAATATGTTCTTTATTAGCATCGGTGTCGGGATTTATGAGAGTAGTGCAGAAATTAAGAAGAATAGTGAAGGGACTAAGGAGAATAATGCAGAGACTTATCAGACTAGTGCGGAGGAAACTAAGAGTGGTAGAGATTTCAGGGGTTGGAAAAGAGTACTTAAACCAAAATGGAGACGAACCAAGTGCAGGTTCAAATGGTAACCATGACAATGATCAGTGTTACCATGGAAACACAGACTCAAGTGACGATGCCAATAACAGGTATCCAAATAAACACAAGACACCACATGACGTTGAACGGCCTGCATTTGATCCTAAACGACGCAAAAAGCACATTAGACAATAGTGCTACTGCAGTGCATAGTTTTTTGTATAGAAGCTATTATGAGTTTTGAATTGTCAAATAGACAACAATCAACAATTACGCAAACAAGATATCGCGTGGTATGTTTGGCCAACTGTGAAGAACACGTCAGACGAGATGATTCACCGTTTCATGAGACTCTACATCAACCAGCTCTACAAACATTTATTACTCTAACGCGCCATATACAGGTCGCCATATACAGGTGTAACAGAAACAGACAAGTGCAGAACATAGACTTTCAAAAGGTGATAACAGGTGTTGGACAGACTTTATTTCAGCATCAACAAATAGGACTCATAAACGTGATTTCATATGTTTTAAGTTTGTTAATCTTATTTTGATGTTGGGAAACTCAAGACATTCTAAATATCCTTATTCTGGAGTCATATTTAAGTAATACAGTTTGAGAGTAAAATGCTCTCATTGTGTATTACTTTCGTATTTTATTACCGAAAGGTAAGAAATAAAAAGACTGAAATATAGCAGCTCGTTGGTCACTTGTCCAATTCCCTGATACCTATACATTGGGGCAAAACAGTATCCTATACGGACCTTCGAGGGAGTAACCGCCCTCGTGGGAATCTCATCTGAAACGGGGATCGAACCACACACAAACACACAAACACCCGGATCGTGAACATTAGTCAAACATGAGGCGCATTTCCTAACAACGTATATTCCAGTTAAAAGTACTTCTTGTACAATATAAGTAGTTTGTCGCTTTAAGCAGACAAAACAAAATCGAATATCATCATCAACATAGAAAGACATTTCGATTCATTTAGTAAAGGATTGCCTTAGAATTCATTAACTAAAGGATTGCATTTATCTGCATAACAAGGGAAGCACATTAAATGCCAAGCTATATCTTGAAATGCCCTAGATAAAGTGGTATGTCCATTTTGAACTTTATGGTAACAACTATTGCAAATGAAAACACTATATTCGCAAATTTTACACTTTAACATTAGCTGAAGGTCGGCGCTTGAAACTTCATGAAGGCCTACTGTACAAAACATTAGGAAGTACTATCACATTCACAGGTATTAGTTTCACAATTCAAATTTTCGTTGAGTATGTATTCATGAAAACAGTTTCCAAAGGTATCTGCTTGGGAAGATATAGTTTTTAAATAGTGTCACATTCTTGTCTGTCTGTCTATCTTACGAAACAATAAAATTCCTTTTTCTGTTTCTGTCAACTGTAGAGTTTCAAACAAAATGAAATGTTGACGCAAATGCTGTTGTAACTGTCTAAAACATAACATATTTGAGGTGATGATAATTCTAGATGGGCATTGTCCAGTGTCAAAAGTATCACACATTTTTTTAAATTTAAAAACTTTCACACATACACACACATTCAGACAATGTTTAAGGAATGTCTGTCTTCAATAAGGTTGATATCGTTGATGCCCTCATATGTTGAGGTGTATGAAGAGCAACGGGAGCAGCAGTGACAGGGGTATTGCCGGTGTGGATATATTCCTGAAGATGAGCTGCGTTGGCAGGGTTACTGCTTGTGTCGACAAATCCCTGAAGAGAGACAAGATTAACTCATTTAAGCGTTATATAGCTTAGCTTAATACACAAACAAATCTAACAAGCTATAGTCAGCATTGACTATAATTTTATGACTTACCTAAAACAACACTGCTCGTTCAATAAACACTTATGCCCCCGGTGGCAACCTTGACAGTATAGATTCTATATTGAATGTTTTCTAAGTCCAAATTAGGTCAAGGTCAAGGTTGTTTCAAAATCAAGGTTGGGTGATATTGGTGGATAGGGAATGGTCCAAGGCAACAACTGTATAAGTATCCAAGCATTGGAGTAAGCGGTGTTGATGGTAGACGAAACGGTAAAATCTAGTTAACCAAGAAATAGCCCACTCAAAATATTCTAAGTCCAAATTAAGTCCAGGTCAATGTCAAAATCAAGGTTGGGTATTATTGGTGGCTAGGGAATGGTCCAAGGCAACAACTGTATAAGTATCCAAGCATTTGAATAAGAGGTGTTGTTGCTAGACGAAAGGGTAAAATCTACTTAACCTGGTTACGGACGGACGGACGGAAGGCAGGACGATTACTATATGCTCCCGCATCTGTCGATGCCTGGGGCATAAAAATGAAATGCTGAATATCATGTTGGACATCTAAATAAGCATTGGTTTTGTTTGTATATATGCCTTACATTACGTCAATCAAATTACAAATGGAACATTTATAGAGTGCTATTCATTCTAATAGTATTATAATAATCTTACAAATCCCCCCCTTTTAAAAAAAAAAATAAAAAAAATGAACAATCATAGAGCGCATTTTATTCTAATGAGATATTAATTCCTCAATTATTTTTTTCAAGAGACAGACATAGAAACATATAGCCAGACAGACATATAGACAGCTAGCAATAATTTACAGTATATATCGATAAGAAAATGAGCTTACCTCAGAACCGGTTAGTTGTTTTTCGATGGTGTTAATTGCATCCCGCAACGTTAACATCTCTGTCCACTTCAACGAAACAGATTTGGATTTGTCAATCAGCAGTTTCTTATCCTCGAAAACATTGTCATTTATGTAGACATTCGTGTAGGTCCCATTTTGCTTGACCACTATGCTCTTGTTGTAGCCTATTTTGATTCTAATAGGCATATCCATGCTGCTGCAGGTTTATGGTGTTTCTAGACTGATAGACCCAAGCAAAGTGATAGTTTAGTGTTGGAGTTGGTCATGCTTCGCTCGTTTTAGGCGGGGGGTTTCCTTTTTACCTTTTTAGTGGTTTTGATGGAATGTAAGATATTTCTTAATTTATGTTTTTCACCGCGGAAAATCGTTCAGTATGTTAATGCCACCAATGCTTTGAAAAGAATTAATGAAACCTGAGAGAATTCGGTGGCAAATTCATTATATGCCATTTTTATCTGGAATGTAGTACGTGATGCTTGACAAATTTCAGTACATTCTTGTATTGAATTATTGCGATAGACACTTATCCGAATCTAGAAGAAATCAGACATATATTATTAAGAGTGTTTCTGTATTTACGTTTTGTATTGGGTGTGTGTGAGGGGTGTACGTGTGTGTGTGTGTAATTTATTCTTTTGTTGTCTATTAATGAATCCAATCTTTTTAATGTTAAAATTAATAATATTGTAAAATGTTTAACAAATGACACAGATTGTTCATTGTATGTTGATGACTTTTTAATTTGTTACCGTTCCAAAAACATTAATACTGTTGAACGTCAACTTCAACTGTCCATTAATAAAATCCAAAAATGGGCTACTGAGAATGGTTTTAAAATGAATGAATGAATGAATGGTGTTTTACGGCCCATCGACACAAAAAGGTCATTTAGAGCCGAATAAATAATTACAATATCAAATTTAAAACAATATCAACTAATAGATTACGTCAATGTCAGTCCCGATCAACGGGAAAGTAAACAAAATATGGACAAAACATAATCGACATACAAAAATTTATCTTCAAAAAACTATAATTTACTCAAATTTTATAATATAAATTAATGGCTTTTAAAAGTTCAAGTATTTTAGATATATCTACAAATTCAAACAGTTCCCGCAGAGAATCTGCCTGAAAAAATCTACTACGAATTAAAGTTAAATCAGCACAATCAATAAGAATGTGCTGAATTGTATAAGGTTCAAAACAAAATAAACATTCTGGTTGAACCTCACGTTTTAAAAGATATGAATGTGTAATATAAGAATGTCCTATTCTCAATCTAGCTAAAACTACCTCATCCCTCTAAGTATGAAGGTTAAACTAGATTATCTTAGATATATTAAAGTGACATGCATAGTGTAGTGACTTGATCAATGCCTCCTTCAATGCAATTTTACTTACACATTTGATGTAGGTTTTCCCCACAACGGCAGTTAGGTCCTGGTCAACAGCGAGTAACAGTTGAGTGCAACGCTGGGTAGGTGTCAAGTCTCCCGGAAAGTGAACCCTGGACAAGTTTGGAAGTTCTGTGCAATTGACTTGAACATTTGATCCAAGCCTTTTAAATTCCAAAAGTGTGAGTGTACGGTCTTCGTGAATCGACGTTAAAACTACAGTTGGCGGCTTTACTATACAACTCACGTATTCTGAGTGGTAATGACATACATATCTGAAAAACAGTGTTCCTTTTTCCTCACATACTGTTGTCGTTACACAAATAAGCAGCAGACCTAGGCCTATAACCATAGATTTAGAGGATTTCATTTTCCACATTTTTGTGCTGTATTGTTTTACCGGAAGTTGCAAACGCCCTCTCTAGTAGACTGCTTACCATTCTCAAATTCATCACCTATGCCAACACATTTAATTTTCTACCATTCATCCTTATAAATAAGGATCCAATTAGTCAAATTAAAAATAATAATTATATCGTAGACGATTATCATACCAGTCCGTTCTTTGCTCTGTATATTAGTCGTTTATATTGCAATTTTGTAAACTGGCAAGTATTGAAAAAGACTATAGATTATTTTAAGCTTGGATTAGGTCTAAAACGACGAACGAATAAATAATGAGTCTATTAGAATGAGTTTATCGTAAAAATCGTTCTGCAATAAGTACTATCACGAGGGGTAGAGTTCAGATGGTGTCATTTTTTATTTCTTTCATTTACATTCTTCTTAAACCAAATTGTTGATGTATGATCACTTTATAGACCATTTCAGTCTAATCGTGATATATAAATGAGTGTTTCCAACGCAATCAAATGTTATTGTTCAAATTAAATTGTCGCAGTGCCGTAAAACCCAACTCATCATCATCATCAAATTAAAACCCTTATTAGTTATAGAAAACACTTTAGTGCTCACATTATTGAAGATCTTTAAAGTAAGAAAATAAGCCAAAATAATTTCTTTCGGGTCCACGCCTAGTTTTATTGACTATTTATGTTGAAATGGATATTCAAATGTATGACTTCAAAGTGAGCAAAAGTTAATGTTTAATTTTAAAGTCTTGTAAATTATGGAAAAATATTTAGTGTTCATTGATTGAACATTTCTAAAGTTGGATAAGTAGATAAAAGAATTAAGTATCTCTACCACATCCTTTAAATATCACAGGTGTTAAGACTATTTAAAAACAACAAAGAATTTCAAAGTAAAATGAAATATGTCCACAGTTCAACCAGTGTGTCTTGTCTTTAGTATATATATAACAGTCAAATCAGATCGTGGTCGCTATCGCATCCAGTAGGATAACAGCCATTGTTAGATACATATCTGAGAGGGTTAGAATTGTAAACAAGGGCCACTATGGCCCTAAATCGCTCACCTGGTACACCATGGCAAACTTGACCTATAGTGACCTAGATCAGACTGCCATGGCAGTAGATGTAAAGTGGGGGTACGGATCTACTTTTCTGCTCCAAAGTAGATCTACTTGGAGTACGGATCTACTTTTCTGCTCCAAAGTAGACCCCCCCCCCAGTAGATTTTCTGCTCCAAAAGTAGATGTTTGCTCCAAGCAAATTTCTCCTAGTAGATCTTTTCTTCTCCTAGTTGAAATCTTCTCCTAGAGTAGATATATTGTGTTTAAAAGTGGGACATGTTCAGAAAAAACACACACGTATATATAGATATATAAAATGTATTTTTCTTCATAATATGAGGATACTAGGATAGCATGAACTATCAACACTAATATGATACAAAATAGTGATTATATGGTCTAGAGATCACCACATATACCCATTGACAGGTACTTAGTGTTCTACAGACCGTATAATTCAACAAGTTAAACAGGCCTAGCGATCATCATATGTCTATTGAGCGGCACATAGTGTTCACCAGACTGTTTAATCCGTTAATCAGGTCATTGAACCTAGATTTAGCAAAACATGAAAGAGGTACTTTCCATATTAAAGCATTATAATTAACTTAAACCATTCACTGAGCTAGTTCTCTTTCGAAACGAAATAAAGAGGTCAGCAATGAAACGAAAACAACAACAACAACTATTCTTATAATATCACTTAAAAAATAAACCAAAGCTATTAACTAGCATAGTTCACTATCGAAACTAAATATAGAGATCACAAATTTAATTCAGTTATTTGTTTCATTGCTGATGCCGTTAAACAAGAACAACACAGAACAAAAGACGAAACCCATTCACTTATACAATATTAAACACAAAATTAATTTTTGCAATCCGTTTAGATCCGAATCAAACGTTTAGCTTCCAGTACATTAACCCTTATCATGCCTAATTGTCGTTTGCTTCAAATTGTTCTCGGCTGCAAATTTATTGTCTACCAATAAATTTACAACCAGTTATTATGCTTTTAAAAAATGAAGGACACTTGAATACATGTAGCAAACAGTTCGGATCCAGATCAGATGCTTTTTTATGTAACATATGATCTGGATCCCAACTGTTTTTTTTGTTTGTTTTTTACATATGTTAACCAAGTCGCCCTTAGCATGAAAAGAGTTAAAAGATTAATAGATACACAGATATATACACATATTTAGTGTTCCCTTTTTATTATCTTAGGATTCTATATATTCGTCGACTGCTGGTGAAACGGGACTGTTTCTTCCATTAAACAGCAAGGACTGGGTTTGGTCATCTTCATTAAGAACTATTGGATTTTCCGTACTTCCACTACCACCAATTGTGTTGTATGACATACTGCTAATATCCATATTTGCAGTTACACCAGTGTCGGGCGACATACTTGCAGTATTCATGTTTCCACTGTAAGATAGACTTGTAGTATCCATATTTAATCGTACAGCAGTATACTGCTTATCTCCATTCAGGCTTTGAATCTCTTTATTCAAGACGTCCTGATTACAACGGAGTTCAGTTATTGTGTTTTCCAAATCTTGCGTTTTGCTAGTTAAACTAGCAACCTTTTGATGCGCACCATTTGCCTCTTTTTGCGAGACACACAACTGCAGCTTACAGTTGTTCAGCTCTAACACTACTTCTTTATTTGTAGCAGTTAAAGTTTTGATTTGTCTATTGTTCTCCATTTGACGCCCCTGAAGCACTGCTACTCGACGTCTGAAGTGATCCTTATGAGAAGTCATGTCTTTCAGACTATTTGAGACTTCTGTTAGTCTCTCATTGAGCTCCTGCTCATGTTTCCTGCACTCATTTAATTCGCAAGTTAATTGCGCTATAGGTTTATCATTGTCTCTAAGCTCTAACTGATTCGTTAGAGTTTGATCCGTTAAACTAAAAACACGTCCCTGAGAACTTTTAATAATTCTGGTTAAGTCCAGCAGATAACGCTCCATATGCAAGTTTTCTAATTTAAAGCCTTATGTCTGGTTGTTTATTACGAAAGTTTTTCAAACACTGTTATTTGAAACGAAAATCGAAAGCTTGTATATAAGTTTATAGTTGTCGGCAAGAAGCTCAGCGAATGGTTAGCCTGGGTTGTTTAGGAGGCTTTATATACGCTTAAAAGTCAACGCCCATATAAAGCTGGTTCTTCAAGTTTTTTAAAACCTGTTTTTCAACATTTAGCAAAAAAAAGATGACGTTTCATGTTAACGTACATAAGTGCCCTTTAATGTAACCTTTTGAACTGTAGAAATAAAGAACCTTTTGAATGCTAGAAATAAGCAATATAGACTGTCGGAAACAGGTTCGAATCAGATCACACTTTGAATAGTTATCTGATAAGGATGTACATTATATACCTCTTGTCTCATATATACAATGTTTTTCCCTATGGAATCTATTTCAACAAGTAAAGAAGAAATGAGTTCCAAGTCTGTATATTCTTTTTAGCAATTGGTGCTATAGCAACCATTCAAATACAGTCAAACTTCGATATACATGTATCTAACATTCTATTTTCCAATTTAAAGCGTGGCTAATTTAAAACGTGACGAAGCCGCATTTTAACTTTGAAATCAGAATAATTTAACTTCCACATAAGCGAGGTAGAATAAAATAGCTGTAGAAATGCTAGAAAATTTAAGTGAAGAAAGTTCGAGATATCGAAGTTTGACTGTACACAAAAAAAATTATTTTTGATTTCGCAGTATCAGCAGTATTCCATAGCAAGACGTGTCAACTCTACAGGGGTTGTTTATCAACTCTACCCTTTTCAATAGTCACCTAAACTTTGTTCGGTCAATAAACTTTAGTTCAACTATTCCAGGGTAAACAAGAGCAAACGTGTTATATATTGCTTACCTAAGTAAAAAGTGATCTGAAGCTTCATAAAACCGAATCAAACTAAAGAGATAGAGATATTAGTGTAAATAAGTTGGGTTTTGTTGTTGATGTTGAGTTTTATGTTTTAACAAAGTGAACCCCTCAACAGTGATTTTTCCTCTTGAATGTGACCTCTGTGGTTAAGTGATTGATTCACACGTAGAACTAAAAAAAAAGTTGAACATTCGATCCAGTTCTCCAGTATTTCTTATCCGAAATTAAAATCAAGATCTTGTTATTAAAAGGATGTAAAACCACATATTTCACCCTTCTAACTGCTAACCTGAGTTCTACAGGTAAGTTGGTTTGCTCTGTTATCTCCAGTACCCATGTAGATTCAAGGACAAAATACACATACAGTACAACCCCTTTAAAACCACCACTACATGCTATTAAGTTATTTTGGTTGTTGGTTTTGTTTTTGTTTTGGTGACTGTTATAAGCTAGATGGAAGTAAAGCTAGGTGGAAAAGTAAAGCAGAAAGCTCTTAATAAATATGAAAGAAGACTCAAGCAGGAAACGCAACACAAACAATACACCCATCTCTAAAGCAGAACACACACACAGCCATACCATAACAAACACACACACAACCACACACACACGCAATACCATTCCTTCATCCACACACTAAATAGAAAACAACACGCAAGACAAACATAAAGCTAAGTAAAACCATTGAATAAGCTTTTTTTTTTTTTTTATTTTGTAGTGGTCGTAAATAGAGACATTCTACTGTATGTGTATTTAACATGTATATTTGTATCGCACGGATAAAAGCAAAACAAATTTCAAGGTTTTCATTTAAACTTTTAATTCAAAATGTTCTTTTATAATAAACTAGAAAACATAATCTCAAAATATTGTTGTAACATATGACAGAGAATACAGTACAACCTCTCATCACAACAATTCAATTATACCTTATTGTAAATGTAGCTGAAAGCAGGAGAAAGGTAATACCGAAACCTTCTGACCTTTTTATGCATTTAATAATGCTTCTGAAATTTCTGCATTTTAACAATTGTCTTTATTTAATAGTATATCACTCAAGAGAGAAAGCACTGTATACTCTTACCATGAGCTGAAATATTTTATCTGTTCCTATGAAGTTTATCAAATAGCACAATTCATTTAAAAAATGATTCCCGTTCTAAGTTTTGAAGAAAAAAAAAAAAAAAAAAAAGACACTGAAGTTATAACTGTTTAAAGTAAATATATTTTTAGAAAAAACAAAATATTCTCAATTTTGTATATTTATTTACATGCGAGAAGAGATAAAATATTTCAGCTTTTACTAAATGTAACTCTGCATATCAAAATGTGTAGGATTTCTTAAGATTTAATTTGACACATGAGTATTTTCTCTTTTTGGCACATTATTATTATCAATATCTTTGAATATGCTAATAAGAACATTAAAATCACAACCTATTATCACATTATTATTATCAATATCTTTGAATATGCTAATAAGAACATTAAAATCACAACCTATTATCACATTATTATTATCAATATCTTTCGATATGCTAATAAGAACATTAAAATCACAACCTATTATCACATTATTATTATCAATATCTTTCGATATGCTAATAAGAACATTAAAATCACAACCTATTATCACATTATTATTATCAATATCTTTCGATATGCTAATAAGAACATTAAAATCACAACCTATTATCACATTATTATTATCAATATCTTTCGATATGCTAATAAGAACATTAAAATCACAACCTATTATCACAATATATGAGTAATCTAGACTAAAAACAAGTCATCTGGACTAGAATTAAGTAATTTAGACTAGAAACAAGTTATCTGGACTAGAATTAAATTATTATCTTCATAACTCGAATTCGCTTTGATCGAACTTATTCATATTTGAGAGGTTCGACTTTAAACAAATTCTAGTTATCGAGGTTCAACTGTATTAACAAGAGCATATTATTTTCTGATATTCAGATAAGAGTATTTCAAGGAATAAAATTCCTTTTTTTTCTTTGAAAGGAAGACCCACTAAAATCCCTTTTTTTTCCCTTAAAACTATTCTATTTTAAGAGAGAGAATAAAACCACATTTTTTTTATATTTGAGCAATCAGGAATGAATTCAACAATGAATATCTGAGCAATTAGGAATGAATTCAATGATGAATATTTGAACAACCAGGAATGAATTCAAGTTATAAAAAATAAAACACAACAAGATATAAAAATACATATAAAAACATTTTGACTTTCCTGAGTAATCTAACATAGCATATCAAATATGTAAAAAAAAACAAAAAACGTTTTAGCTTTCCTGAGTAATTTGACATAACATATCAAATATGTAAAAACGTTCTCAAACATGTATAAACTATTGCAAATCCACACAGTTTGACTTCACATCACATAGTCTCTTAGTTTACATGTGATAGGTAGTTAAACAGTTTTTATTTTTGGTTTTGGTCACAAACCGTTTTAGAAATTTTATAGCTGAATTTAAGATCATGATATAAAAACTATTATTTACACAAGATATCAAGGAAGTTCAAGTATTTACACAACAAGGTATTATTAGACAAAAGCCTCCACTAAACCCTATGTTGTGACTACTCATTAGAATTGTTGCTGTGTGAAATATTCTAATGTATAGTCACAACATAAGGTTTAGTGAAGGTAAAAAAGAGAAGAAGAAAAAAAAACAATGTTTGAATATACGGTTTACTCTCTCTTAACTGGAACTCTACTAAAACCCTACTTCAATGAACCCGCTCTATATGTCTAAATATTTAACTTTCCCTTTGAGTCTGGTGAAATATTTCACTGCAAATAAACGACACTGTTCTAATAAGTACATGACAGGGTTCTCGGGAATTGCTAACAAATTTATCTTTTTTTATACATTTTTTTTTTGCTTTGAACTGCAACTTTGGTGGATAAAATTCCTTTAGAAATGTACTTAAGAACTATGTATACATAATTTTTTTAAAGAAAGCATCTTTAGAACTGCAATTTGTAAAATCCTAGTGAGACCCTGCATGCAAACTAGAAAAAGATAATTACCGGCTGTATTGAAATTGTCAATTTCAAAGACAGTAGCACTTTCAAGTACACTAAGACTTTCTACTTTAATCAATATAGACTAAACATATTTAACCCCTTCTCACATAGCATATCTCTAGTATTGAATATAGGTATCCATTTAAAGCAGGTTGAAAGTAAAGCATTCGCTTTACTTTCAGCCTGCTTTAAGCTATCATCTGCTAGAATATAGAAAATACTTTGTATTGAATATAGGTGTCCACTTAAAGCAGGTTGAAGTAAAGCAGAATGCTTTACTTACAGCCTGCTTTAAGCTATCATCTGCTAGAATATAGAAAATATTTTGTATTATACATATTTATGAATGTATAAATTGGAACTATTTTCTTCAGGGCAAGAATAAACTGAATGTGCTAAAATGCGCTTCTATGGAGGGGAAGGGCTAAGTCAATTTTTGAAAAACAATAAAAACAACAACATAAAAGCAGTATGAAACTGAATCTAAAATATGCAAGTGCTACTGCATATGAGATTGACATCGTAAACTTCATTCAAAACCAAATCTGGCAGGTGCATGTCTTACTCTTGATGATCGGCGTACTACATGCTGCTGTTGTACCATAGCAGGTCTCTGTCTAACAGCCTGCTGTGGTACCATAGCAGGTCTCTGTCTAACAGCCTGCTGTGGTACCATAGCAGGTCTCTGTCTAACAGCCTGCTGTGGTACAATAGCAGGTCTCTGTCTAACAGCCTGCTGTGGTACAATAGCAGGTCTCTGTCTAACAGCCTGTCTGAGGTACACTTGTATTTGTCTGAACATGATGACTGCCAGCACATGAATTAAAACTGAAAAGTAAAAAAAATAAAAAAAAATTTAATCTGTCTTAGTGTATATTTCTACTGACTCGATAGAGGAAGATGGAGAAAGGTAAGACATTCTGTTATTTAACCGTTGCCTCTCTCTCCATGTGGGTAGACGGTCAATGTTAACAAGGGATGTTTCTTGAAGTTGAAGATTTGATCTGGTAGATGTGGTTGGTAGGGAGGAGGATTTCTGTCGTTTACATTTAGTGTAGAGGCATCTCAGGATGCAAATACAAGAAACTACTGAGGAAAAGCAGCTGACAAACACTGAAAATGTTTAAAAAACAAACTTATAGGATAGTGATTTACAGATAATAAAGTATTCAAAATGAAACAACATTGTGTATTGGACCCCTAACCTAATATGGTGCAATAAATTCTTACACCCAGTGATTATTAGATAGCAATTGTCTATCAGTTGTAGGTCTGTATATATTTGATGCAGACATATTATCAAAAAGCATGGAATTCAACATATACTTCTTAGTGTTTTTCAGCTTCTTAACAATGTGAACTAATAGACTTCGGTTGAATATAATGACAAGCAAAATTAAGCAATAAAGTGCTATTAAGTGTGGAAGTACATAGCTGATAGAAGGTGAGCTGGTAATAGAGGATGTAGGAGAGCTGGTAGCAGGGAATGTAGGAGAGCTGGTAGCAGGGAATGTAGGTGAGCTGGTAGCAGGGAATGTAGGAGAGCTGGTAGCAGGGAATGTAGTAGGAGAGCTGGTAGCAGGGAATGTAGTAGGAGAGCTGGTAGCAGGGAATGTAAGAGAGCTGGTAGCAGGGAATGTAGGAGAGCTAGTAAAAGGCGCGGTAGGCAGGATGGTAGACTTACGAGTGATTGTGATTAAGGTAGAACTAGAAGTTTGCTGTATGGGTTGTGAGAGAGAGAGAGGGTTGGGTTTTACGGCACCGCGACACAATAAGGTCATATAGCGCCGAAATACAAAGTTTTATGTAAATGAAACTTAGTAAGATTTGTCTGAAGATTTATAAGTAATTTGGGCTATAACAAATAAGTAGGAATACCAATTTAAATAATAAATGCTTTGATAGATTACAAATTTGATTTATCGAAAACTAAATTTGGAAAGGTAGTGAAATGAAATTATGGTATTGGTAGTTGAATCAAATTTTGTGATAAAGATTTACCTCTTTCAGGAAAGAAATTATGTCATCATAACAGACTGTGTTAAACAGTTGGCTCATGGAGTCGACATGATAAAATCTTTGCCTCGCAAGGGCCAGATCGACGCAATCAATAAGTACATGCTTTATTGTATATTGTTCTTGGCAAAATGCACATTCTGGTGGTACTTCTCGTTTGAGAATGAATGAATGGGTAAAATATGAGTGACCAATACGGCAGCGAGCAAGTACGACCTCCTCTCTGCGAACAGATCGGTAAGATCGAACCGACTCGCCGATTGATGGTTTCAAAGTATGTAGTTTGTTATCCACAGACATGTCCCAAGATGTCTGCCATTTATTTTTTTCATATTTACTAATCAATGGTCTAAAGTCTGTGAAAGGCAATTTTATATTTGAAGTTTTCAAAGCAAGTGACGACTTTGCTGCGTTGTCTGCCTCTTCATTACCTCGAATACCTATATGGCTTGGGAGCCAGCAGAACAGTATATTTTTGCTAGAAAGTAAGACATGTATTTTAAGTAAAACATTCTGCACTAGAGGGTTGGATAAGTCTCTATTATTTAGAGACTGGAGGACAGAAAGTGAATCAGAACATATGATAAAGTCTTTGCGATCAAATGTAGATATGAATCGCAAAGCAAGGTCAATAGCTTGTACTTCCGCTGTAAAGATGGAAGAATTGTCTGGAAGTCTCATTTTATTTGTGTGAAATTCGCTTACGGATGCACAACCAACTTTATCATTATCTTTAGATCCGTCTGTATAAATAGCAGTATACGATGGATACTGCGATATTAGCTCATTAAATTTTGTTCTGAATTCTAAAGGAGATGTTGAAGACTTCTTGTCCTTACTTAGTTGGAGTACGACTTTAGGTTGTTTAATAGTCCATGGTGGGATAGAAGAAATTTTCTTTTCCTTAACCATATCCAATTTTAGTCCAGCATTTTCTAATGCAGACTTTAATCGGATACCGATAGGTGGAATAGCTTTTGGTTTTTTCTCATAAACAGTTTCATATTTGGGATCAAATATTACATCATTAACAGGGTTTTCCGGGTTTGCTTTATTGGGAGTGGAATGGGCCGTAAAACACCAATCATTCATTCATTCATTATTGGGAGTGGATTCGTTTGTTTTGGTCTTTAAGGTTGCATCCATCATTGTTGTTGTTTCATGTTGGCTGGCTGTTGTTTCATGTTGACTGGTTGTCTGTTTGTTTACTGTCGCAGCTGTTGGAGACTGAAAAAAGAAAGTTTGAATGGTTGCCATTAATGAAGAAGACTTACTCTACTTTCATTTACTTTTAACTCTATACTAAAATATGAAAGGGTTAGGCATGCAAACTACTCTTTGAAAAAAAAGAAGAAATAAACAAACGTACACTGAACAATGGTTACAGTAACTGATTTTACCTTGAAAAGAAAAAAGTAACAACCCTCAAATCAACATCTTATATACTGTAGCAAACACAAAACAACTTTAAATTCTGCTATTGTTAGATAAATAACTATACACAAAAGAAAAACTTACGCAAGTTACATTCTTCACGCCCTGTTCTGTCTCATGTACCACAACAAGAATTCTGGTTTGGAGTTCTAGCACATGCTGACACGGGTTGAGATGGTCAAACTGTGACCATACATACTCCAGTCTCTCAAGTCCTGCAAGTCCAGTTCCAACAATCACGGAATTTTGAAGCCTGTCAAAAGTAATTCGTTTGACGGCGTGTGCATTTTGCAAAGTTGTTGCTAGATACGTTCCTTCTCCCTTGAAGCGACATTTCAACTCTAGATCTGTTTGCTGCAGACTGCAAACGTCTCTCAGCTGAAAAGCTGTAGATGTGCAACAGAAAATCAACACAAACAATCCAATAACCGACATCTTGGAACACTTTGTTATGGCGTATGAAGAACCCGTATGAAGAAGAACCCGTATGCATCTATTTTAAAATCAGAACCAGACCACGTACCATACACCAAAGTAGCTAATTATTGATATTAATTGCGGTCATTTTCAATAAGAGACCATGATCCAGACTATATTACTATGTGTAAATACTTGAAAACTCAAAACATACAATATTTTATCATTATATTCATGTTCCTGAACTTGGATCCAAAAATAACTATGTGCAGTAGGGACTTTTACAATTCAATATTTTGTTTGGCTATAGGAGAAGACAGTGGATATAATGAGGTTAGTGTTGTATGGCTATAGGATCAGACAGTGGCGATTATAAGGCTAGTGTTGTTTTTTCTACTTTAACGTTCGTTTGGCGATGCAACGGATGCTAAAACAATAACCAGCATATTCTAATGATATATAGATTACCTATTACTAATATCTGAGCCTTGTTTATTCAATCAAAGTGTACTTTTAGCCTGCTGTAATCTCTGATCGTCTTTCTTTCCTGCTCCATTAATTTTCAAAAAGTAGATTTAAAAAAAAAAAATTCCAAACAACTTTTAAAGCAGGGCGTTGACACTTAATTTCCACTCCACCAACTTTCAATAGATGTTATTTTTTCCCATCATCGTTCATTACAAAGACTGACAAAGCAGGGAGTTGCTTCTATATTTCCACTTCAACAATTTTCAAAAGAAGGCGTAGAGTTTTTTCTGAATCATCTTTCACCTGAATGACTTTCAAAGGAGAACCTTTGAAGCATACATAGTAAATTTATTAAAAAGCCTATGTGAGAGGTAAACTAATACCAAATATAACACAACCTTCCACAGAGAAAACAGGTACTAAATTTTGCTACTATTTAAAAAAAAAATGGAAACATTTTACGACAGCCATGGTTATCTAACTAAAGTCAGAACTCGACTTGAGAGTAACAAATATTTGTGCCTTACTCCATTTAACAATAGCGTCTACTTACATATCAACGATAGCTCTAAATGCTGGGAGAATGGAGTCTTTAACAGATCAAAGAGTAAAACTGTCAGCATGCGGTGGGAAATAGCCGTGTCTGTAAAAGACGCTTTGGTGGAATTAGAGCGATATGCTACTCAAATGAAAGATGATCAGGTAAATTATAATCACACTCTTTATTAATGTTTTTAATTGTTGTTGATTTTTTTTTTGCTGTCTGGGTTTTTTAGAGTTTTTTTTATGTAAAATATAATAACAAATATCTTAGTATTGCAAACAACGTAATAGAATATTTAAAATAGATGTGTATATCTATCTTTAAAATTAGATAACCCCTTTCTTTCTTCTGATTATTAACCTCCTGTTATAGATTCCTACATCTCAAGCAGTCTCAAAGACGGGAAACAAACCTATACAATCAAACAACGGCGCGCCTTCGCCTAACCCTCAGCCTTCAGCAGATCAACAGTCTCCATCCAGCTACCAACCATTAAACAACACTTCATTTTATACACCTCGTTATCAGCCATATTAGATGCGATCAACATAGGTGGACTACATATGTAATACTATACAGTTGGAACTTTAGAATTCATCAAGTGTTTTACAAGCTATGTCATTTTTTCACGAAGAAACCAAATTTAGATTTTGTTCAGCGTGTCGAAAGAAACAAGAAACAAGGGTTGTAAAGATTACTTTTGAAACTATACACGGAGCACGCACCATTATAGAAAGAAGGTGTGTTGTATGTCAGGTGAACGTACATGAAATGCTGCTATGCGACGAATCGTTGTAAATGATGACACAGGCTCATTTAGATGCGGTTAACTATGACATAGACTGTGCGGATTTTACAAAAGTGCACTGTGAATTAAAGAAACAAAAAATTACATGTACACTGGTTGATTCTGTAACTATAATAGTAAAACGATTAAGAAGTGACAGTTATATTTTACTGTGGAATAAAAATAAATTTATTAAACTAAGCCCTGAACAATTTGGAGCTATATGTGACTGTCAACTGAGTGTAAAGATATTATCACACTATTTAGAATCGCGGGTAGAAGATGGACTACATAAAGAAACCTAAGTGGAAGCAAATTCACTGTGTTGTTTGTAATAAATGGTTAACTGCTTCCCACTGGAAGCGGTATTTAAACAGTAAAACTCATCAACAGAAAGTAGATAGGATAAGTGTTAGTCCTCAACGTGATGAAGTTTGTTCCTCTCCTTCAAACCAGGTTGAGCTGTGTACACCAGAAAAAGCTCAAGATAACTACGGAAATTACCAAATCACTGGAAGTACTGTGAAAAAGTGTTCATGTAAGCACCAGTCCATTCTAGATAAATGCAATTGTTTTAGAACAGTATCACCCGCACAGGATATGTTTGAGACGGTAAAACAACGCCTTTTTGAAGAAGAGCAAGAACGTTTTGATCGTCTTTTTGATACCGGAGTGGCGCAAACACTTGATTATGACGATCGTATTGATTTTTCTGATGAGACTTTATCACAGCAAACATATAATCAAGTTAATCAAGAATCGTCTGATGTGAATGTTCATGAAACATCGAAGTTGTTAGATATTCAAAACCCCTGGGAAAATTGTGCTGATAGTCATTTCGATCAATTGAGCTTCTTTAAGTGTAAGGTGTGTAATCCACTTCATTATCTAGAGTATCAAATATTACTCAAAAGAATATGTGTTTTTAGTTGAGGTTTAAAATACAGCTTCCAAAATAATTGCTTGTCATAAGTATAAATTCTTCTTTGAGAACACAATGACTGATCTGAATAAAAATTATAATAGCGTTTCCCTTTTAGATTCTTTCTGGGAATTTTTATATGCTAAAAACATGCTAGAACGGAAACATCTGGTTTTCAAACGAAAATGTAGTGGATGCTTGCACGAAAGTTTATCTCAAACAAAACATACTTGTTTGTTATTATCTGAAACTGAAAAACTCAACATGTATTTTAACGATATTATCAAAGAAATTGATGAAACTGACATTCTTAAACAGTGGGATGAAGCAGTACAAAACCTGGACGTAGAGGAGAACATAATCTCGTTATATCGACTGAAACTGTCATGTAACGATTGGAGGCAAACGGATATGAAAAACGATCAATGGAAAGCACGGACGGTGAAAAATATGACTCAGGTGTTAGCCTTAAACAGATGTTTTAAGTGATACATATAAATTAATCTGACTCAGGTGTTAGCCTTAAACAGATGTTTTAAGTGATACATATAAATTAATCTTTTATCAGTTTTATGTCAGTGTGAGTGGAAATTGTAAACTATATACATCATGATTGAGTGTGATAGCGCATTAAGTGCTAGTTATACGAGCGGTAGAAATATCGTATCGGCATTCGAACATCCGGATTATCTATTCTATGAAGACCGCTTGAAATCTTTTGAATTGTGGTCTGATCAAATTTTACCTACCAAAGAGAATCTGGCAGAAGCAGGCTTCTGGTATACAAATAGAAATGATAAAGTTATCTGTTTTTGTTGTGGAGTAGGAATTTGTACATGGAAGAGGACAGATAATGCATGGATTGAACATAAAGAACATTCGAAGCAGTGCATGTATGTAAAAATGGTGGGTGTTCATAGTAATCACAGCGGACTGGTTGGAGTTCATAGTAATCAGAATGGACTGGTTGGAATGAATCATTCAAGTAGACTATTGGGAGAAAATAAACTAAATGCATTTCAACGTGCATAATACCACTTTGTGTTCTTCTATACTTATAGTTGAAATAAACAATGGTGAAGGGTTTTATATAAATGTGTAGTGGTAATTTCATATAAATGAACAGTGGTAAGGAACTTTATATAAGTGTACAGTGGTGAGGATTTTATATATAGACATAATGTTGCTATATTTGATTTTATGTCTGTGTTGTATGGGTTACAATATATCAGGTAAATGTGTATGCTTTGAGATGGTACATATTTGAACGAGTGATCTTATATATATATATATATATTTTTTTTTTTTTATATATATCTACCAATTTATTACAAATAAAGAAATATTAGTCCACCTTATTTTCTCTTCCGTCATGTATCTTCCTACGATGTAACATGGAGAGTATGTATTCGACATATCTAAAACAAAAGTTAATTCTCACGAACATAATAAAAGTCAAGCTCTTTGCGCTAGTTAAGCAGTGTTGAATCGACAGTTCATTGAGCTAGACTATGGAGAGTTTTGTTAAATTTGAATCTCCCTGTACCTGCATTGTCGCTGGTGCTACAAGTTCGGGAAAAACAAGTTTTGTTTTCGAAATGTTGAAACAGGCAAAAGGAATGTTTACTATAGCACCAACATTCATTGTTTATGCTTACGGGGTCTATCAACCGCTTTTTGATACCATGAAACAAAATTTAAAGAATATAGAATTCCACCAAGATCTTCCGACTCGCGAAGAACTTACTATGTGGCATAAGAAACATTCTGGACCCAAGCTTTTGATTTTGGACGACCTTATGCAGAAATGTGCCAAGAGCGCAGATGTGGTAGACATATTCTGTCAATATTCTCATCATCTGCTATATAGCGTGTTTTTAATCTGTCAGAACGTGTTTAGTGGAGGAAAAGAATTTCGCACTATAAGTTTGAATACTCATTATTTCATTTTGTTCAAAAATCAAAGAGATGTTCTACAAATACAAACTTTAGGACGTCAGATATATCCAGACAAACCAAAATACATCATGGTTGCTTATCGCAAGAGCACCTCTAGGAAATGGGGATATCTAGTAATTGATCTGTCACCCTTTTCCGATCCGAAATATAAACTGAGAACAAATGTTTTACCGGGTCAGTTAATGTCTGTGTATCTTCCAACAAACAAGGAAAATGAATGGTCTAATTAGAAAACATGTTGATTTCCTACGATTACTATTGAATACTTCTAAACAACAGCAATTATCTTTATTAAAAACTATACAACCGTCGCAACTGAAAGCTATCGTGCAGATAGTTTATAATATTTTAATAGGAAACCGAGAAGTATCCAAGCATATTAAAAATAAAGTGCAGAAACATAAATCTGTTATTCGTCAATTCATCAGCAAAGACATATCTCTACAGCACAGGAGAAGGCTGTTGATAAAATATTCATCTTCTATTCTTACGTTAATTCACATAATACACCGGGAACTATAAACATGTCACAAGAGTTTGTCCTTATCTCACAATCTGAGTATGAACAATTGTTGAACAAAAAACAACCTACTCAATCTGTTTCAGAAGGAGTTAAGATATCTGATCAAACTGGTGGAGCATCTGAAGGAGTTAAATTGACGGAGGAAAAGAGCTCAGAACCAAGTACGGGTTCTCCAGCTAATATAAATACCGATCTCCTCGGTGGAGATCTTTCAACTGACAGAAAATCAACTTTATATGTCGAAAGACCTGTATCGGATATCATGTTAAGAGTGCAACAGAAACGGAAAACTGATATGACTCCTATCAAGAAAAAGACATTACCTAATCGATCAAACTGGGTGAATTATATAGTTTGATTGAAAGAAGTGACATACATTATTCCTTGCAAGAAAAAGACATTACCTAATCGATCAAACTGGGTGAATGAAAGAAGTGACATACATTATTCCTTGCTTAATTTTCTAAACTAAATCGTGGAATAAAGATTGAAGTAAGGAATTGATAATTAAGTGTTATTGAATCAACAATTATTTATCATATGTAAATGAGTATAGGGTGTATCACAAACGCATTAACTTCATTTTTGTGTGCAAAATCACTGATGCTAATCGATTTGAATAAATTGGTTCGAGTTGGTTTGCTGCTCACCATGCTGACATTAAAATATGTAAATTACTTCTATTCTGTTCTGAAGTGTTCTTATAGGCGGTGGTTTAGGGCTTTGTGTCGATGGGCCGTAAAACACCATTCATTCATTCATTCATTCTATTCAGTATAAAATCACGACAGGTGTTCCTTTTCTATAAAGCCACTGAATTGAAACAGATACAATGAACATATGTGTGTCACATACGGTTTGTATAAGATACTCAATGGGTGGTGAACTTTTTTTTAAATAAAAGTGTTATAAACTTCAGATCTCTTTCAGTTTTATGCGTGGATGTGAGAGACGTAACATCATGGAACTAAGTTGTGATCAAACGGATAGTGATTTAGAACTATTGGAGAGTGTGAAAAGGAATTTAAAACAAAATCCGGTTTAACGAAGCACACTTTAACTCATAGCAGTAAAGAAACTTGTGATGTGTGCGGTGCCAATTTTAAACGGAAGGAAAGTTTAGTACGACATCGTCGTAGATTTCACAGTCATACACTTAACAAAGATTCATTAACATACAACAAGACACTAAGCAAGTCTTCATTAACATGTGACATATGTTATAAGACTTTTTCAAGAGCTTCCAATCTGAATCGTCATAAGACTAATGTTCACCGTTCGAGACCTAACTTTTCATGCAGACATTGTGATAGTCATTTTGATAATTATTCAGACTTGTTTTCGCATGTGGAACAGAATCATCCTCTTGAACAACAAGGTGGACATATAGCGTCAAATGTAGAAAATGTAGCTAGTACATCAGAAGATTATCAAGCAAACGATTCAACGGTAAAACGTCAAGAAGTTAGAAGGAGAAGAACAGATGTGAATGCTTTAGATAATGGACTTCAAAATAGAGTAATTTATCCTGAAAGGAACGAGGGATATGATGTGTTAACATTTATTGCTGACGTGCGTATGGATATTAGTGATTTTTTACTTTCACGGTTGAATAATGCAGGTGGGATCAAATGGAATGTGCTAGTTCATATAGAAATGGAAAGGGATATAGGAGATGGAAGTGTGACAACTTCTACACCTTACTTTCGAAGTAGCACCTATGTTCTTTTAAACTCGAGCACTTTTAGCGAACATGATTTGAACGAGGCATTACAAAAAATTCATGCGAATATGGAAAAATATTTAAGGGAGGGATCGGGATGGTATGTAATTTTTTTTATTAAACTGGAGATTCATACTGTGCAATACAAACCATTGTCAGGATCTGGTTATGTTAGTCTCCCAAAGAGTTTAGCACTTAGTCATAGCGTTCTCAACATTGTTAATACAGATAATAGATGCTTTTTATACTGCATTTTGGCCTCTCTTCATCCCACGGAAACAAGACCAACACAGGTAGACAACTATTTACCATTTCAAAATGATGTCAATATGAGTAGCATTACCTATCCAGTATCTTTATCGCAAATTGATCAATTTGAAAATCAAAATCCTAATATTTCTGTAAATGTATTTGGTTACGAAAGAGAGGAAATAATTCCTCTCAGAATCACAAAACAAACACAGAGGCTCCACCATACTAATTTGTTGTGTTTGACTCAATGTTCAAAAATGCATTACTGTTTAATAACACATTTGAACCGTTTTTTATCACGCATAAACAATCATAAAGCTGAAATGTTTCACTGTGTGTACTGTCTACATGCTTTTACAAAAGAAAGAACATTAAAAGATCACATACCATATTGTTCTGTTCATGGTAGTCAAAAAATTACCCTTCCTGTAAATGGTAAGGATAACATCTTAAAATTCAAAGAATATGAAAAGACTTTACAAGTCCCTTTTGTTATTTACGCCGATTTTGAAACGTTAAATGTGAAATTGACGTCTAGTGTACCTACTTCTGATTCTTCAAGCACTACACCAATTCGCAAGCTTGAAGTGTGTGGTTTTGGATATAAAGTTGTTAGTATAGACCCGAGATACACTAAACCCACTGTTGTATATAGAGGCGAAGATGCATCTCACAAACTCATTGAATCTTTGATAGAGGAAATGAAACACATTCAACAAACTCTTGCACAGGTGGAACCTATGGTGCTGACCAGCCAAAATTTGAAAGAAGTTGAAAACCCTACTCATTGTTGTATTTGTAAAGAGATCTTTACTCCTTTTTACATACAACACAAGAACCCTGTGCGTCATCATAATCACGTAACAGGTGCTTTCTTAGGTATGGCTCATAACCATTGTAATCTTATCTGCAAGCAAATGACATACATTCCAGTCATTTTTCATAATTTGAAAAATTTCGATGCACACATTCTCTGTCAAAGTGTGGGTCATTTTCCTGAGGTTAAGTTGAAATGCATTGCACAGAATTCAGAACGCTATGTAAGCTTTTCTTTGGGAGATTTAAGATTTATTGATAGTTATCAATTTCTACCGTCCTCTCTAGAATCACTTGTCAGTGATCTGTCTAAAGAGGGTTTAGATGCATTCCCCAACTTAAATTCAGAATTTTCTACACCTGAGCATGCTTCATTGCTTTCACGCAAAGGCGTATATCCTTATGAGTATTTTGATTGCAGTAGTAAATTTCAAGAAACTTCTCTCCCAAGCAAAATGGAGTTTTATTCTCATGTTAAGGCTGAAGGTATCTCAGATGAAGATTTTGCGCATGCACATAAAGTTTTTGACACGCTTCAGTTAAAAGACTTGGCAGAGTATCACGATATTTACTTAAAAACTGATGTACTCCTATTATGTGATGTATTTGAAGCTTTCAGACGAGTATGTCTGTACAATTATCAGTTAGATCCAGCTCACTTTTACACGTCTCCTGGTTTTTCATGGGCTGCATGTTTGAAAATGACAGGAGTATCCTTAGAGTTAATGACAGACATCGATCAAATTTTATTTGTAGAAAAAGGCATACGTGGTGGTATTTCTCAGGTTTCAAACCGTTTCAAGACTGCAAACAATCCTTATTTGGAGACTCATGATCCTTCAAAACCGACAACTTATTTGCAATATTTAGACATGAATAATCTATATGGGTTTGCTATGGTTCAGAAACTTCCAGTAGGTTCTTTCAGATTTTTATCAAAAAGGGAGAAGCAACATTTTAACATTTACGAGATTGAAGAGGATGATGACATAGGTTATATTTTGGAGGTGTCTTTGAGATATCCTAAAAAGTATCACGATTCTCACAATGATTATCCGCTAGCTCCAGAACAAAAGCACATTCCAAGTGAAAACCTGTCTCCATATGCAAAACGATTGTGGAAATTACTTCACAATAAAAGTGAAGAAGATGATATGCCTCCAAGAACACCTGTTAAGAAATTATTGCTCACTCTTGAGGATAAAGACCATTATGTTACTCATTATAAAAACTTGAAACTCTACCTAGACCTTGGTCTAGAAATCATCGACATCCACCGCATCTTACAGTTTCGCCAGGAAGCATGGATGAAGCCTTTCATAGATTTCAATACAAACATGAGAAAGCAAGCCACCTCGTCTTTCCAAAAGAATCTATACAAATTATACAACGTTTCGGTTTTTGG
The DNA here is from genome assembly GCA_922989275.2 of Gari tellinella. NCBI lineage: Eukaryota > Metazoa > Mollusca > Bivalvia > Cardiida > Psammobiidae > Gari > Gari tellinella. Next base: position 74,857,436 of record OV277865.1, on the reverse strand, counting down.
AAAGGTAATACTTTGAGATATATATGTTATTTCTTTTTTTAAATTTTGTTGTTTTTTTTTAAAAAAAAAGAAATAAACATTAATTTCCTACTGTAATATATAATTTAATTCATTCAATTTTTCAACTAGCTATTGTATTTTCTTTCTCTTTTTTTTGCGTTCAACTAACTTTTGTATTTCTGTATTTTCATCAACATCCGTTACACAAAGATGTTCCCAAGTTCCCAAAAAAAAAAAAAAAAAAAATGAATTGTCTCATTTTATTTCAGACTATGGAGAACGTGCGCAAGCATAAGAACATTGAGCTTGTTCATAGGCTTAAACGTTTAAAAAAAACTCAGTGCCAAACCAACATACAAATCGAGCAGAATATTTTCAGAGAATTTAGCAGCAGTGGAACTAATGCGAAGTTCGGTTAAACTGTTTAAACCGAGTTACAGTGGGATGTGTATCCTGGATTTATCAAAACATGCAATGTATGACTTTTACTACAATCACCTCCAGCAAATATATGGTTCTAAAATGCAACTGCAAATGACAGATACAGACAGTTTTTTATTTTACTGTGAAACTGAAGACATTTATAAGGATATGGCAGATCATTTAGATCTGTACGACACATCAGACTATCCTCCAGATAACTTTATTTACAGTTCAAAAAACAGAAAAGTATTAGCGAAAATGAAGGACGAGACAATGTCTGTCCCAATCGCACGCTTTGCTGGCTTAAGGAGTAAAGTCTATGCAATCAGTTGCGGCAACCGAGAGGAACGGCGTGCTAAAGGAGTTAGTAAGGTGACAGTTAAAAAGGAGTTACGTTTACAACATTACGTGGATACTCTGTTCAAAGAGACACAAAGTCATTCGTCCATGACAACCATCAGAAGTGACAACCATCAACTGTATTGTGAGACACTGGTGAAAGCTAGCCTTTCCGCCTTTGATGATAAAAGATATTTATTAAATGCTACTGACAGTCTATCGTATGGTCACTATAAAATACTCTAAACGCACTTGTAAAGGACATTGACATTAATTATAATTCGCATGGAATATTGTGAATATCGTGTGCTTACATGAATGAATGATGTCATTTATAATAAAGAAAATAAAAGAAAAATGAAGAACATTTTGTTGTATATACTTTTTATTTACATAATCTTCCATTTCGGTTTACAGGTCTGATTAGTAACACATTGATTCTCTATACACATGGAGTACATACGTGAATATAAGTGATATATATACACATCATTTTGCTCTAAATATGAGTCCCCAGATACCTTCCTACTTTGACGTAGTTCTGGGGCTTAATTGACAGAGGGAATTTTCTCTGTTTATTAGACAGAGATTGTCCCCTCTGCCAAGAACTAAAAGGAAGGAAGCCCCTGCTGGTGGGGGATAGAATACACCAGCTGAATCTCCTGCAGAGGGGTAAGATCCCCCCGAAAAGGAGCAACCTGTTTGCCGTGGGTTGCGACTCGAAGCACCCTGGATGATGGGATCCTGGTAGTTGAGCAGATGGGATCTCTGAGCGCAGATCCCTGATGCAACACACTGCTTTGGCCTTGATTCTGGGTGTAGAAGAGCGGTCAGGCATAGCCCGGTCTGATCAATCGGCTCACCATGTCTTGCCCTAGGACACTTATGTTTTTAATAAGATTATCATTTCTCTTTCCAATAATTTGTTCTTACTATTTATTGGTACTTTCATAAGATATTCAAATAGTCTCTCTATTCTGTTCAAGTGTCTTTGAAGGCGGTGGTTTAGGGCTAATCAGGTGGATTTGTGTATAGTTGACCAGCGGTTCTCGCGTTGATTAACCTATCGACCAGAAGACATCCTATTTAGCGGTAGTGTGTCGGAGGTACGGCGTTGGCTCTACTTTGCTGTTTATCTGAGTATATCATTCATGTAACCCTGGTGTTTTTCGCTGGAGATATCCCGAAAACATCCCCTTGTTGGACTCCGTGGTGGGTGGGGAACATGGATGATGAATTTTCTGCGGTAATGCCATGGCTAATCCAGTTCATAATCGCTCTAATAGCAAAGCTAATACTTTCAAAAGGTCACGGAAGGACTCCGAGTCATCGGAATCTGACCGTGAATACATATCAAATTCTCAATCTTCAACACATTGGAACAAATTCTTAGTCATTTGTCCAGTAAAGGATGACCAATCTTTGGCAAAGTTGTCACCTTTTGCAGTGGCGAAAGCACTGCAGGGATTGGCGGGTGAACCAAAAGATGTTAAAGTTTTACGTTCAGGCAATATTTTGGTAGAATGTATGAAAAAACAACAATCTGATAACTTACTGAAAAGTAAAGTTTTCGCTGGCATTTCAATTTCTGTATCTCCTCATCAGTCTCTGAACTCCTGCAAAGGAGTTGTTAAAAGCTATGACCTTCGGCATACTGATGAGAAGGAAATGCTGGCAGAACTTAGTAATCAGAATGTCACGGATGTTAAACGTATTAAGTTTGTAAGAAATGGTAAGGAAATAATTACCAATACTTTCATTCTTAAGTTTAACGTTCCTACTGTACCATCATCTATTAAATGTGGCTTTTTAAACATTCAGGTTGACCCATTTATCCCCAATCCTCTGCGGTGCTTTAACTGCCAAAGATTTGGCCATCACAAGGACAAGTGCACTAAAAAACCAGTCTGTGCCCGTTGTGGCGAAGAAGATCATGATTCCTCTTCCTGCGGAAACCCTTTGAAGTGTTTTAACTGCAAAGGGGATCACTTTGTATACTCGAAAGAGTGTCCAAAGTGGAAACAGGAAAAGGAAATTCAGACTGTTAAAAGTGTGAAAAATGTATCTTTTTCTGATGCTCGCAAGCTTGTGGAAGCTTCAAAACCTTCCACACCTGGTGGCCCATCGGCACCATCGTATGCTGCTGTCTCTCGACCAGTCTCTGCTTTTGTGTTTGGACCAGCTGCTGGTGTTGTGTCTGGACCAGCCTCTGATGTTGTGTCTAGACCAACCCCAGTCCAGGAGTGTACTTCTTGCAAGCTCTTGGTTGAACAATTGTGTGCCATCTTTCCTGAAAAGGCAAATAAAATTAAAGATGTTCTTAAAGCTCTTTCAGACAACTCTTCAAAACCTTCAACTTCTAAAACTTCATCTTCTAAATCTTTATCTTCTAAATCTTTATCTCAAAATCCTCCACCTTTTAAACCTACACTACCACCAAAACCCTCAACACCTTCCCTTCCGATTCAAACGAAGGATGGTAAGCAATCTAAATCCAAGTCACAAAAGTCAAGTAGCACACAGGAAAACAAAGGTAACACAAAATCACCGAAAAAGAAATCTACACAGTCAAAAGGGCAGCGATCGGGAGCTGATGTCGATACTCCCATCGCTCTAAACAACAAATACTCTGCACTTCACTCTGTTGAAGATGCAGATGATTCCCATTTGGGCTGGGTACATCCACCATCGTGGTCGGATGATCTTGGCGACTGGCGAAATGCACCTGCAAAGGTGCCTAAATGTGGCAACTTGGAGGAAGAGTCGATGGATGTTAATACATCCACCGCCCCTTCCTCAGGGTCTCCCATAAAGAAACCTAAGGACAAAAAGATTGTCCCTATATATCCTCCTTGTAACTAAATGATCTTAATTACTCTTTAATCATTAATCAATAATGAAAAATTGCGTTATACAATGGAATTGTAGAGGACTTAAGGCAAATTACAATGACATTCTTCTGTTATTGAATAAACATGATCCTGCTATCATGTGTCTTCAAGAAACTTTCTTGAAGGACACTGATCAAATCAACTTTAGAAATTATTCTATTTATAATCATATTTTTAATGATGGTGAAAAAGCTGCTGGCGGCTCTTCCATTATTGTGAACAACTCTGTTGTTCATAGTCATTTATCTATCAAATCTAATTTACAAGTTGTTGCTGTCAGTGTAACCCTTCACAAAGCTATTACATTTTGTTCAATTTACATTCCGCCAAGGACCACAGTTAATAAAAAAGATCTTGACGCTCTGATTGAACAATTGCCCTCACCTTTTATTTTGTTAGGGGATTTTAATAGCCATAACCCATTATGGGGTTCTGATCATTCTAATGCTATGGGTAAGATTGTTGAGGATTTTGTTGGTGAGCACGATTTGTGCATCTTCAACAATAAGTCTCCAACTTATCTTCACCCGGCATCAGGGTCTTTAACTTGCATTGATCTTTCTATTTCTTACCCTACTGTTTATTTGGATTATGATTGGAGAGTTGGTGACGACCAATGTGGTAGTGACCACTTTCCAATATTTCTAAATAATATTGCTTCTCCAGTCGAGACCCCAAGTCAAACCCTAAGAAACCTCCAAAACCTTGGTATAATGATGATTGTAAGGAGGCTATTCGTAAACGTAAGTCGGCTCTTAGAAGGTTTGGAGTTAGTCCTACTGAGGACAATTTAAATCATTTTAGAGTATTTAGGGCTAAAGCTCGTCGTACTTTTAAGACTGCAAAGTCGCAGTCTTGGAAGAACTATGTATCTAAATTAAATTCTCGCTCATCAGTAAAGAAGGTATGGGATATGGTACGTAAAATAAGCGGTAAAGGTAAATCTTCATTTGGTCATTTAAATGTTGATGATAAAAAAATAACAGATGTTAAAGATATTGCCAATTCCTTGGCTGATGCTTTTGCTAAAAATTCTTCATCAGCTAAGTCTTCTCCTGAATTTAGAAATATCAAAAAGTCTAAAGAAAAAGAAAAACTTAATTTCAAATCTTGTAACACCGAAAGTTACAATTTACCTTTTACTGAAAAAGAACTCTATGATTCTCTTAATAAATCCCACGATACAGCTGTTGGACCTGATGATATTCATTATCAATTTTTAAAGCACTTGCCTATAAATTGTATGAATGTACTTTTAGATATTTTTAATCATATATGGTCAAGTGGTAAACTTCCCAGATTTTGGAAACAGGCGACAGTCATCCCTGTTCCAAAACCTGGGAAGGATAACACAGACCCAAATAGTTATCGCCCTATAGCATTGACGAGTTGCGTATGCAAAACCTTAGAGCGCATGATTAATGCAAGACTTGTTTGGTATCTTGAATCCAACAATCTCATTACGGAGTATCAAAGTGGATTCAGGAGCCAAAGAAGTACTAATGATCATTTAGTTAGATTGGAATCTTTTATTCGTGAAGCTTTCGTCAAGAAGGAGCACTTAGTTGCTGTCTTCTTTGACCTTGAGAAAGCATATGACACAACATGGAAGTATGGTATCATGAAAGACCTGCATGAAAATGGCCTTAAAGGTCGACTTCCAATTTTTATTGAAAATTTTTTAAATGATAGGGAGTTTCAAGTCCGAGTTGGAACTACCCTTTCTGATATGCAAAAGCAGGAAATGGGTGTTCCACAAGGAAGTATTTTATCAGTAACTCTTTTTAATGTAAAAATTAATAATATTGTTAAATGTTTAACAAATGACACAGATTGTTCATTGTATGTTGATGACTTTTTAATTTGTTACCGTTCCAAAAACATTAATACTGTTGAACGTCAACTTCAGCTGTCTATTAATAAAATTCAAAAATGGGCTACTGAGAATGGTTTTAAATTTTCAAGATCAAAAACAAATTGTGTGCATTTCTGTCAACTGAGAAAATTTCATCCTGATCCCGAATTGCACCTGGATGGTAGCCCCATTCCAGTCGTGGATCAGGCGAAATTTCTCGGTGTCATTTTTGACAAGAAACTATCTTTTATCCCTCACATAAAATATTTAAAGGCAAAATGCCAGAAAACTTTAAAATTACTTCGCGTTCTTGCACATACCGACTGGGGTGCAGATCGTACTGTAATGCTTAGATTATACAGAAGTTTAGTTAGATCCAAACTTGATTATGGTTGTTGTGTTTATGGCTCTGCAAGGAAATCATACTTGCGGATGCTTGACCCAATACATCATCAAGGTTTACGTTTAGCTTTGGGTGCCTTTAGGACATCCCCTGCTAAGAGTTTATATGTCGAGGCCAATGAGCCTTCTCTTTACTCTCGTCGTGAAAAATTATCCATGCAGTATACTTCAAAGTTAGCTTCAAACCGTTCAAATCCAACATACAATAATGTGTTTAAACCTAAACATAAACGTATATTTAAATCTAAAGAAAAAGTTATTCCATCCTTTGGAATACGTATGAAAAACTCTTTTGAAAGTAGTGGTATAGATTTGTCTTTGGTTGAAGAGACCAAAGTCGAATCTATACCACCTTGGACTATTAAACGACCAAATGTCATTTTTGATCTAACTTGGCATAAGAAGTCTGAAACAAACTCGCTTGAATTCAAGTCCTTTTTTAATGAAATCATTTTAAAATTTGAAGATTTTAAACAAATTTATACTGATGGTTCGAAAGATGATGAGAAGGTCGCTGCTGCTTTTGTAACTGACAATACGGTTACAAAGTTTCGGCTCCCTGACAATGCTTCTATATTTTCAGCGGAGATCAAAGCTATTGATTTAGCTCTTGATTATATTGCTGAAGATTCATGTAGTAAACATATAATCTTTTCGGATTCTCTTTCTGTATTACAATCATTGAGTAAAGGTTCTACTAAAAATGTGCTTATTAAAAATATTGTTTTAAAATTTCATGAACTGTCTAATTCTAAAGATGTTAAATTTTGTTGGGTACCTAGTCATTGTGGAATTAAGGGCAATGGGAGGGCAGACTTAGAAGCTAAGTCTGCCCTGTCGTTGCCTGAATCTGATATGGATCTTCCTTATTCGGATTTTAAACCACAGATTACTAAATTTATTTTAAGAAATTGGCAAGAGTCTTGGAGTGGGGAAACTCACAACAAACTCCATGCCATTAAACCTGTATTAGGTGAAAGTTTGAACTCATGCCGGTCGATTCGCCGGGATGAAGTAGTTTTAGCTAGATTGAGAATTGGACATTCTTATATTACACATTCATATTTATTAAAACGTGAGGTTCAACCAGAATGTTTATTTTGTTTTGAACCTTATACAATTCAGCACATTCTTATTGATTGTGCTGATTTAACTTTAATTCGTAGTAGATTTTTTCAGGCAGATTCTCTGCGGGAACTGTTTGAATTTGTAGATATATCTAAAATACTTGAATTTTTAAAAGCCATTAATTTATATTATAAAATTTGAATAAATTATAGTTTTCTGAAGATAAGTTTTTGTATGTCGATTATGTTTTGTCCATATTTTGTTTACTTTCCCGTTGATCGGGACTGACATTGACGTAATCTATTAGTTGATATTGTTTTAAATTTGATATTGTAATTATTTATTCGGCTCTAAATGACCTTTTTGTGTCGATGGGCCGTAAAACACCATTCATTCATTCATTCATTCTAAATATGAGTCATTGAACTTTTTCACAATTTCATTCATACTCTGTCCGATTAGTCTTTCATGTAGATAATATAAACAGTAGAGTCCGCAAACATTAGATAAATCACTTTGAATGGGTTGGTGATTCCATCTAACAATTTTAGCATGTCGATTTAGCCACACACTAAAGTATGTGTTGTATAAGCTAGGATTCTGCCCATAGCTATCAAAACATTCGATGAATGCATTCTGGGAACCATAGAATGCGATCCAATGATGACCAGGCTTCTTGGAATCGTCAGTGTTGACAATACATCCAAAGGGATTAACGGGAAGGAACTCTGGCAGTTTATCTGCGGGGAAAACACCTAATACATGTTGTTTTAGCAAAGGGTTACACTCAATGCAGCACTGTAGTTGAGATGTGTTCATTCTGTAATAATATCTCTCTCCTGATTGATTTCGAAGTAGCCGGGACTTTCGCTGTATACAATACAACTCATAGGCTCTGAAAAAAGACAAAACAGTATTTTATTATTAAACTCTATTCAATTCAATGACACTCATTCAACCTCATCAGTGTAATATTTACTAGCGTATTAAAGTCTGACTAATCAATTTTGATTGACTTACCTGAGAGTCCTCCACCAAACTGTACGTCCAAGCGTATGTTGCCTGTTTTCATCAGTGTGAGATACTGTCCATGATCTCGGAAGTTGGGTTCGAGTTGAAAGGTGAAAAGAGTATTTCCGCCTTTGAATAGTTTCCTGTCTAGAAGGTTTCCTTCATTTTCAAGCCATTTTCCACTGTTCACTAAAATATTAGTGTAAGCACGTATTATGCTGGTTCCTGTGGTTGAATTGAAATTTAGTTTTAGGTTAGATCCTCCTGCTGGAAGTCCATCTACATACAGTGCAATGCTGTTTATCTTGCAAGTTTCAAAGTTAAAGGGATTGGCACCATAATCTCCCGGAATTGCTTTCGATTTCACAAATCCGATGATAACTTTGCTCGGCTTCTGCCCTTGGAACATATTATCCCAGTGAAAAGAGGTGCTACCTGTTGCAATGCTCTGTGTACGGCAATCCATGCGTGTGAATGGATATTTAGCATTGACAGTTTTTAGCATTTCATTATGTCCATAAATCACTGCAGGGTTAACTCTTATCTTTCTGGCCAGAAAGTATATATCCAAATATCCAAAATGTCCATTTTGTAATCAGGTGATACTTCTCCAGAACTTAAGCAGAAGGCAGGGGCTGTTCGGTAGAGCTTCAATTTCACATCGACAGAATTTAATATATAGCGAGACATTGTAAACATATCGTGAAACACGGGTCCTTGAAGATCTAGCACTTTTGAGTTTGATGTCAGCTTACTTCTCTCAAACAATCCTCCATTATCCCCACTAGGATCACAAATTCCTGGTGAATCTGCATCATCCATGATAAACAACTGCGTAGTTAATTGGGAAGACGCGGCGTCCCTTCCATACTTAAGTAGTGTGTTGATCATTGCGCTAAAAGGGTTGTAGTTACGAGTAATGGTAGCTTTATTCTGCAACGTTACCTCCGTTGTGGAGAATAAAGATTGTAAAAACAAGTTCACAGGGCCCGTTTTATCTGATCCAATCGAACTTCCATCTGGTTTCACTACTTTCAGTTTCACGTAAAGCTGAGAGCCTTTCAGGTCCAGGTAATCCATAGAATTCTGCCTACTAATTCGAAACTCAATAGGACTGTCTCCCGTCACTTGAGATAAAGGACGGATTTCTTCATAGTATGCATCAGAGACGCTAACTTGAGTTGCTGGAAGATCTGGCACCAGTCCTTCATGGAAACTTTCCGTGTTAAATACAGACATGATTTAAAAACAAAATATATCCTTTTTTAGCTCACCTGAGCCATAGGCTCAAGGTGAGCTATTGGGATGGCCGTGTGTCCGGCGTCCGTCGTGCGTTGTCGTTAACAATTGCTTCAAATGACATCTCCTCATATACCGCTTGACAGATTTCAAAAAAAACTTTACATAAATGTTCCTTGGGTCAAGCTCTTTCAAATTTGTTCAAAGAATTAAAAACAATGCAGAACTCTGGTTGCCATGGCAACCAAAGTGAAAAAATAAGGAAATCTTTAAAAATCTTCTTGTCAGAAACTGCAAGAGCCAGAGCTTAGATATTTGGCACACAGCATCATCTATAGGTCCTCTATCAAGTTTGTTCAAATTATGTCCCTAGGGTCAAAAGGTAAACGAAAAAATACGTTTTTCTCTCATTTTCAAAACCTCACTATACTAACAATTTATAAGCTATCGCCTCAAATTTTGTACTACGCGTAAGATCATTGTCTAATAAAACATCTGTATTAAAATTTATAATGAAAATATGACATTAAAAGCATTTCTATTAAACACCAAACTTCGTAGGTAAACGAAAAAATACGTTTTTCTCTCATTTTCAAAACCTCACTTAACTAATCGCCTCAAATTTTGTACTACGCGTAAGATTATTGTCTAATAAAACATCTGTATTAAAATTTATAACGAAAAGATGACATTAAAAGCATTTCTATTAACACCTAACTTCGGAAAAACGTTGTTTTCTAGCGGCCAGCGAGCGCCGCTGATTGACCGATTTTGGACGACAAGATAAATCGCGAGCCGGCCGGATACTTCTCCAGGGTATACTTCCTCCATGATTTGGTAGCTGTATAGAAAGCGGACAAATTCATTACCTGTTTCACATTCGTTGTCAACAAGTTTCAGTGTAAACTCTTTCCATGTAAAACTAAAAGATGATGAGTTGGGTTTTACGGCGCTGCGACACAAAGTAGGTCATATAGCGCCGATGATTGATGAGGGGTGATGAGATGAAATGATGATGATTTCGGCTAATCTCATGCATTGAAAAGCAGCGCATGGGATCAAAACCACCGACCTGCCTTCCTTTTAGTTCTTGGCAGAGGGAATAATCCCGGTCTAATAAACAGAAACAATTCCCTTTGACAATTAAGCCCCAGAACTACGGCAAAGTAGGAAGGTCTCTGAGAAAAAAAAACTAAAGAAATTTTACCTGTGTAATTTTGGCCAATGAGAACGCTCCGTTCATTCGATCCATTCCGGTATTCAAAATGGGTTGCAGGTCAAAACGCCCCCACAATTGGTCTAAACGCCCCCAACCCCTAGTCAAAACGCCCCCATTTATATATATATCTTTTTTATGCTATATAAAATATATAATTATGAACTTTTATTTTCTTTTTTAGCTCACCTGAGCCTTCGGCTCAGGATGAGCTATTATGATACCATTCCGTCCGTCGTCTGTCCACACTTTCAAACAACATCTCCTCAGAAACCACTGACCCGATTTCAACCAAACTTTGTCAGAAGCATCAGTGACAAGGGGGAGCGAAATGTTGTTCAAAGATTTTGGCTAGAGTTATTCCCCTTGCTTTGGGACCAGATTTTCTAACATGACCGTATAGAAAACTTTTAAAAATCTTCTTCTCAGAAACGCAAAGGCCCAGACCTTTGATATTTGGTTTGTATCATGACCTAATGATATTCTACCAAGATTGTTCAAATTTTGACCCTGGGGCCAAAAATGGCCCCGCCCCAGGGCTTATCAGTTTTTCTTAGGAAAACCTTTGAAAATCTTCTTCTCTGAAACTGTATGGCCTAGATCATTAATATTTGACATGTAGCTTTGCCTTATGATCCTCTACCTAGATTGTTCAAATTATGACCCCTGGGTCAAAATTGGCCCCGCCCCCGGGCTTATCAGTTTTACATAGAGTTATATAGGAAAACCTTTGTGAGGCCTAGATCTTTAAAATTTGACATATAGCTTTGCCTAATGGCCCTCTACCAAGATTGTTCAAATTATGACCCCTTGGCCAAAAATGGCCCCGCCCTTGGGCTTATCAGTTTTTCTTCAGAAAACCTTTAAAATTCTTCTTCTCTGAAACTGTATGGCCCAGATCATTTAAATGACCTTTTTGTGTCGATGGGCCGTAAAACACCATTCATTCATTCATTCATTCTTCTCTGAAACTGTAAGGCCCAGATCATTTATATTTGAAATGTAGCTTTGCCTTATAGTCCTCTACCAAGTTTGTTCAAATTATGACCCCCGGGTCAAAATTGGCCTCGCCCCGGTGCTTATCAGTTTTACATAGACTTATATAGGAAAACCTTTAAATTTCTTCTTCTCTGAAACTGTAAGGCCCAGTTCTTTAATATTTGTCACATAGCTTTGCCTTGTGATCCTCTACCAAGATTGTTCAAATAATGACCCCGTGCCAAAAATGGCCCCACCCTCGACTTATTAGTTTTTCATAGGAAAACCTTTAAAAAAACTTCTTCTCTGAAACTGTAAGGCCCAGATCATTTATATTTGACCTGTAACTTTGCATTATGGTCCTCTACCAAGATTGTTAAAATTATGACCCTTTGATCAAATTTGGTCCTGTCCCAAGGCTTATCAGTTTTATATAGACTTATATAGGAAAAACCTTTAAAACTCTTTTTATAGCTATATATATCACGATATTGTTTTGCCCAGTCAGCTTAGGTGCAATGTTCTCAGGTGAGCGACTTGTGGGCCATGGCCCTCTTGTATACGACTATTAATCGGTAATTGTTATTTTCATATATTTTAAGGTGATTTCAATTTTCCGGACATTGTTAGACGTTAAATACATGAGTATTTACTGCAATAAATGCCGATATACACTTACAGAAAGCACGAATGAATTCATTCGTGCAGAAAGTGAATATAAAGTAGTCACCTGATCTTTAAAAATAGAAACGGGTAAAGGCTTAAAAGAAGTCCATCTCCATATTGTATAACCTCATTTTTTAACAACCGTGTACTTTATGTGTGTTGTTAATTATCGCCACGTGTTTGTCGAAGTGCTGATCGAAGTGATTACACAAGGTGTGAAGTGTAAGACCAGTTCCCTTAAAAACAATCTTTGATTTCTGAATTTGAGGTAAGGTGTCGTCCATTTGTAACAATTGGTGTCTGCTTTTATTTCTCAGTTGCAGGTGTTTTACTTGTATAAAGTGTCAAACATTTTGGATCCTGATCAGATGCCGTGTTGTGCGGCGTCTGACCAGGATCCAAGCTGTTTACAATTAAAATGGCAGTGCCCCACTGAAGAGGTTAAGTAAATAAACTAATGCTGTAAATATTAAATTTGAATAAAGAATCTCTTTCTTTTATTAAAGAAAATGGTTATGTGACTTTAATTTTCCATTGGGTGACCGCTCAACACATCAAGTTTATAATATATAATTAAGATGATGTGGCGGATCTCTTAATCTGCTTTATACGAATATTTATATGTGACTAAGTTGGTGTAGTAACTGTAGATCCACTTTGTACGAATCTGAATAAAATTATGTTCTGTTCTTAAGCAGATGCTATTAGCGGCACGTGTGCAAACTCATGTGATTACAAAAGGTGTGAATTCTAGGTGAGATGTCTCCTGTTAGTTGGCTAGAGAGGAATTTTTGTTTTTAACAAATTTTGTTACTGGTATAAATGTCAACATCTACAATTTATTTGGGGGAAAATGATAAAATATACATCATACTATAAATTGGAAATAATTTTGGGTTCGGGGCCACCATGGAGAAAGGACAAATGGAGAAGTATCCGGCCTGCTCGCGATTTATCGTGTCGTTCAATCAGCGGCGCTCGCTGGCGGCTAGAAAACAACGTTTTTCCGAAAGTTTGGCGTTAATAGAAATGCTTTTAATGTTATCTTTTCGTTATAAATTTCAATAAAGATGTTTTATTAGACCATGATCTCACGACTAGTACAAAATTTGAGGCGATAGCTTATAATTTGTTTGTTTAGTGAGTTTGTGAAAATGAGAGAGAAAACGTACAGTACTGTATTTTCCGTTTTTCCTACGAAAGTTTGGTGTTAATAGAAATGCTTTTAATGCTATCTTTTCGTTATAAATTTTAATACAGATGTTTTATTAAACCATGATCTCACGACTAGTACAAAATTTGAGGCGATAGCTTATAAATTGTTAGTTTAGTGAGGTTTTGAAAATGAGAGAAAAACGTATTTTTTCGTTTACCTACGAAGTTTGGTGTTAATATAAATGCTTTTAATGTCATCTTATCGTTATAAATTTTAATACAGATGTTTTATTAGACCATTATCTTACGCGTAGTACAAAATTTGAGGCGATAGCTTATAAATTGATAGTTAAGTGAGGTTTTGAAAACGAGAGAAAAACGTATTTTTTCGTTTACCTACGAAGTTTGTGTGTGTCTATATTTCTCTGCCACTGTCTGTATTTATGTCTCTGTTTCTCTTTGTGACTGTCTCTCTGTCTGTCTGTTTTTCTCTTATCTCTGTCTGTCAGTCTCTCGCTTCTTCTTTTCTGTCTCCATCTTTCTGTATGAATGTCTGTCTGTCTCTCTCTCTGATGATCCTCATGCGGAGAAAAGGTAAAGTGTGTCATAAAGAGCTTAATTTGAAAAAGGGGTAAACTATATTTCAAGAGACATACTCTATGAATCCGACATTTTCGAGCCTGGTCTGGATTACAACTGTTTGCAATTGCAATAGTCATCATGTTACTGGTATTCAGTAATGAGAGGGTTAATCCAGTCATCAACCAAACCAGGTGCATTGATGTTGGTTTTTTTTTTTTTTTTTTTTTTTAATTCAATTATATTATCTTTATTTTTTGTGATTTGTATAATATATAAACATCATGCGGTTACAGAAGTCAAAAACACATGTTAAAGTTACACGCACGGGTAGCATTGATCTTTTTTATTAAAGTGGCAACCCGCTGGTGTCCATCTTCATAGATAATCGGCATGTTCAAGAAGCATGGACTTCATGCTGGGACAGTTTTATGACGCTGATAATTGTCCTGCTAATTTGGTGCGGGTTCTGTATACGGTTACGTAATGTGTCACATTCCTTTGTGATGTGTAATATGGTAGACATTTTGTAAGTAAATAAAGCTAAGGACGAGTGTCAAACATTCTGGATCCAGATCAGACGCCGTGTTACGCGGCATCTGATCTTGATCCAAGTTGTTTGCAAAAAAAAAAAGTAAAGTCGCGATCAGCAGGCAAAGAGTTAAGCAGTCAGTAAAATAGATTGCTTAAGGCATTGGCTGCTTTATAATTTACTCCGTTATATAAGACATAAGTAAAGCAGAAAGAAACGGAGATCTCATGTTATCATGTTTGCAATTAATTTCTGAAGATAATGCAAACTGTTACCTCTTTCATAGAAATGGGACGGATAATATGTATATTTTAGTCTGGATGTAAAACTAACCCTAAATTCATTTTTTTGAAGTAATATGTTAATAATTCTAATTTTCCTTTCAATAATAATAATGATCACATACGACATAATAATACAGTTACAACTTTGGCCGTTTTGGATTTTGGCCGTTTGACGCGCACTCCTTTCAAATGTCTCTTTACATACAAAATGGATTTTTTTTTTGCTTCCAAGGAAATATTTCCTCCATATAGAACATTGTAACAATGCATGAACACATTTTTAGAAGTTTAGAAGTTTGCTTAAGTTTTTATACGGAAGGAATTCTTTTCTTACGCGAGTTGGTCTAGTCATTTCATTAGCCAGCAACCTTTGTAGCTCATCATTACTTTTTTCGCTTCAAGAAAACCCTGGTATTTTTACAACCGAAAGATAAGTGTCACGGCTTTATATCAAGACCTTTTTTTTAAATATATATATATATATATATCGGACGAAAATTATGGATTAAATCGGGACGTAGTGTATATTTCGCGATCGCCTGCTCTCGTTTATCGACTATTTAATTTGGCCATCGCTCTTTAACTCGCCATAAAATTGGTCGATTTCGAAAATAAACACTTGCATTTTTACAACTGAAAAAATATATCTAAGCTTTCCTTTAAGACCATTTCTTTGAAAATCGGTGGAAAATTGAGGGTTTTATGAAAGGTTTTGTAACAGGGCGTGATATATTTATGCCCGAGTGCTTGCTCCCTTTTATCGGCAAATTCATTTGGAAACCACTCTTTAACTCGCCATAAAACTGATCAATTTTTAAAATAAAATCTGTTATTTTTACAAGTGAAAGATAAACATCTTAGCCTTCTTTTAAGACCATTATAATGAAAATCGGGTGAAAATTAAGGATTTTATGTAACTTAAACTAACAGTAGGTAACCATTCAACACGATAAAAAACGCGATAGCCCGCTATCGGCGTACCGGTGCAGTTGAATTATCGATCGATTAAGCGTTATCGCACATACAGGTAACGGACGACACCATTTTCGGGAAAATGCAGATTTGAGTATAAGTTACTTCTCCATTTGTCCTTTCTCCATGGGGCCACGCAACATCTTTTATAGGGGTAGATGTCCAGATGTGTAACACAGGATTATGACAGGTATAAATATATGTATGTTTGGTCTTTTGGGGGAATAAATGATAAAAATACTTTAATATGGTCATAAACTTTGATAACATTACTATAAAACATATATGAATGCCTATATGTAGTAGATTCAACTCGTTTTGGTTTGGGGGGCGTTCTGAAAAAAAAAATGGGGGCGTTTTGACTAGCATATGGGGGCGTTTTGACTGTAAATCATCACAATGGCATTCAAAGTAAAAGTCTTTCACTTGTCAATTTCATGCCAAATTACATGTATATTTCATATAGCTGATTGCGAAGAGGATCACGCATTTGCTCTGATGAAATTAGGTGAAAGTTCCAGTCGTTAAGGCCGTTTACGGTGAAAACCGACTAGATTATCCCTTATTTTGGCCTATAAAAACAGGACATCCGAAACGACATAAAACTTTTTGATGTACATTTTTGTTAAAAATGCATGTTCTGTGGCGTGATTTGATGGAATTTGATGAAATAAAAAGTAGATATTGATAACTTAATCATTTCCCGAGGGCACCTGGACTAGAGAATATCGGTGATCTAGTCTATTTTAGCATCAGTTTAATTAAGTCGATAGTTGTATATAATAGAAGGTATAAACTCAAAAAAGTAAGAATGTCTTGCTTCGGGGATTTCTTTTTACTATTCATCGAACATTGTATTTCCACATAAAAACAGTTTTTGTAAGCTTGAGAGCTTTTGTCCCGTTGGACAGTGATCCGGCATGGTTTTGCCTTTGTGACGGAAATGGACGGTATATAAACAATTCTACAGTCTGACTTTGGAAGCCGGCTTTTATAGCCAGATTGTTTAAGCGTTTGTCTCGGTTGCGAAGTTAAGCAACGTTCTGCGCCGTCAGTACCTGGATGGGTGACCGGCAGGGATTACCGTCGGCCCGGTACACGTTACAAATTTGGTTGCAACGGATGGGATGACATCACCATCATCCCCGGATCCATGTCGCATTGTCTCTGCCCTTAGGACTGCCATGTGAGCAGGCTGACTTCGGGGCGAAGTCAAGAAAAAAGGGGGAGAAATGGACGGTATATAAACACTTCTACAGTCTGACTGTGGAAGCCGGCTTTTATAGCCAGATTGTCTAAGCGGTTGCGAAGTTAAGCAACGTCCTGTGCGGTTAGTATCTGGATGGGTGACGGACAGGCTTTACCGTCAGCCCGGTTCACGTTACACCTTCTTAGCAACCAAATAGTAGCTAATGTGCCATTTTTCGTACAACCGAACCCCCCCCCCCCCCCACACACACACCCAGTTCTTCATAAATATCAATTTTCAAAAATATTGAACAAGAAACGAGTGTTTTATTACCAATTTTATTCCGAGAAGTAGCTGCCGTCCAGGAGAAGTAGCTGGTGACTTTTCTGCCTTGGCACTACAACCTAGATCAGCGCTACGATCTCAAAGGGAAGATTGATCAAATTATGACCCCTGGGCCAAAACTGGCCTTGCTCTTAGGCTTATCAGTACACATTACAAATATGTAGTCTCTATCACGTGCAGTTCTTAAGTTATGGCTATTGTTAAATTACCGTATTTTAGTACACATTACAAATATGAAGTCTCTATCACGTGCAGTTCTTAAAGTTAATATGGCCATTGTTAAATTACAGTATTTAAGTACACATTACAAATATGTAGTCTCCATCACGTGCAGTTCTTAAGTTATGGTCATTGTTAAATTACTGTATTTTAGTACACATTACAAATATGTAGTCTCTATCACGTGCAGTTCCTAAGTTATGGCTATTGTTAAATTACCGTATTTTAGTACACATTACAAATATGTAGTCTCTATCACGTGCAGTTCTTAAGTTAAGGCCATTGTTAAATTACAGTATTTTAGTATACATTACAAATATTGATTGATTGATTGAGTTGGGTTTTACGGCACCGCGACACATGAAATGGTCATATGGCACCGACAAACGTCACACTAAAACGATTAAAACATTACAAATATGTAGTCTCTATCATGTGCAGTTCTTAAGTTATGGCCATTGTTAAATTACCTTTATTTGTTTAATCTAAATTACCTCTAGATGACCTTCACCTTTGTTCCCCAGAGACCTTCCTACTTTGCCGTAGTTCTGGGGCTTAATTGTCATAGCGAATGTTTTCTGTTTATCAGACCGAAATCATCCCCTCTGACAAGAACTAAAAGGAAGGCAGGTCGGTGGTTTTGATCCCATTCAATGTTTTACAATGCATGAGATTAGCCGAAATCACCTCCCTGAGATCATAATCATCTCATCTCATCATCCCTCATTTATTTTGTGTCGCAGTGCCGTAAAACCCAACTCATCCATCATCCTTCACCTTTGTTTGGAAATAGCCCAAATTATACTGCAGAGCTCAAGAATTTTTTGAGGTGAAGTTTTTATCTTATGAGGTGAAGTTTTTATCTTATGTAGTTTCAAAGTTATGTCCAAGATTTAAGTTGTGAACTATACAGACAGACAAAAAACAAACGGACAGACCAAAACACTATGCCTCCAACTATGTTGTGCCTGGGTATAACAATGTAGCAGACAACATCATCTGTTGTTGTATCTCAGTGACCTCCCCAGAGACCTTCCTACTTTGCCGTAGTTCTGGGGCTTAATTGTCATAGGGAATGTTTTCTGTTTATTAGACCGAAATCATCGCCTCTGACAAGAACTAAAAGGAAGGCAGGTCGGTGGTTTTGATCTCATTCACTGTTTTACAATGCATGAGATTAGCCGAAATCACCTTCCTGAGATCATAATCATCTCATCTCATTAACTCATCGGCGCTATATGACCTATTTTGTGTCGCAGTGCCGTAAAACCAAACTCATCATCATCTCAGTACTATAGGTCAGTTATGTAATGGTAGCTAATTCTCTCTCTTAGTGCTATCTGCTTCAAATCATTGTATATGAAATATGTAAAAAAACATAATTTATATTTTCTTTATTTAATATGTAAATGAGTGGCAAATATTTTCGATCCCGATTAGATGCAGCATTATGTGGCATCTGATCTGGATCAAAACTGTTTGCAAAAATTTATCATTTTGCACTGAGTACCGTATAAGGTTGGCTTAATTCTTAGCCTGAGGAGGTAGGGCTTTGATTTTAACAATTTTAAAAGTGATCTAGTAGAAGATACTATACACCAAATGTCTAAGTTGTGGGAATAGTGGTTTTTGACAAGAAGATTTCTTAGTTTGTAAAGGTGGCTTCTTAGCCTGTGGAAGTACCATTGTGCCTGTAGAAAAAGAATCATAAGACCTCTATCAAGTGGCACTGGAAATTGCTAGGGTTGGGTCATTTTGACCCTAGGGCTTTGATTTTAACATTTTAAAAGTGATCTAGTAGAAAACACTATACACCAAATATCTTAAGCTGTGGGAATAATGTCTTTTGACAAGAAGACCTTTTTTAAACTTTTTCGCTGTTTTGCTTTGGCAAGCAGTAGTTTTTCCACTTCATTTGATCAATTTAAGTATGGAACCATCCAAGGAACATGCACACTGAGTTGGATAAACTTCCATTCAGTAGTTTCAGAGGAGATGTCATTTGAAATAAATTTGAACAGACAGACGACGGGCGATCACAACAGCTCAACTTGAGCATTCGCCTCAGGTGAGCTAAAAGTGTAATATAGGGAAAGTCTGTAAGTGTGTGGGTCTGTCCAATGGTATTTCTTTACTGAACACATCTTTACTTTTAACATGCTAGCATTCAACAGTTTGGATCCTGATGAGACACAGCTTAACGCAGCGTCTAGTCAGGATCAAAACAGTTTGACACTCTGTCCCTGATTTGAAATTGCGAAAATTCTATATAAGAACAGTACAGTAGCAGAAGAAAACAAGAGGGCCTGAAGGCCCTGATATCGCTCACCATTTGTAATGAAGCCTGATAGCTTTACCTTTGAATTTCACCCGTTTTATTCTAAATCCATTCAAGTTTGTCGACCTACTGTAGTATAGTACAGTACATCAAAGGCAGATAACTAGAGCCTAAACAATACTGAAATGAAGCCTTTTTCTAGCATTCCAAAGTATATCATTTCAACAATAATTGCACTCCTTCCAGAACGTATAGCTACATCCTTTGTGTACAAGTATAATCAAAATCCATTGAAAACTGTAGTTGCAAGAGTGTAAATGCTGTCAAATATGGCATTTTCAGCAATTCAAAAGTAGATATCTCTTGATCTATTTGTCCGAATCCAACCATAATCACCCTTTTACGAACTCTTATGGTCATATACAATTTGAGCAAGTTTGAGAGAGCTTGGATAAATATTGTGGCCTCTAGAGTGTAAACACTGTTAAATATGTCATTTTCAGCAATTCAAAGGTAGATAACTTTTGACCTATTGATCTGATTACAACCATAATTGAACTCATATAAAGTCTAATGGTAATATACAATCTGAGTAAGTTTGAGAAAGATTGGATAAAATTTGTGACCTCCAGAGTGTAAATATTGTTAAATATGGCATTTTCAGCAATTTAAAGGTAGATAACTCTCGACCTATATGTCTCATTTCAACCATGATCAAACTCATTTGAACTCTTATAGTCATTTACAAATCTGAGCAGGTTTTAGATAGATTGGATAAAAATTGTGGCCTCTAGAGTGTAAACACCGTTAAATATGGCATTTTCAGCAATTCAAAGGTAGATTACTCTTGATCTATTTGTCCGATTTCAACCAGAATTGAACTCATCCGAACTCTTATAGTCATATACTATCTGGGCAAGTTTTAGAAAGATTGGATAAATACTGTGGTCTCTAGAGTGTAAACACTGTTAAATATGGCATTTTCAGCAGTTCAAAGGTAGATAACCCATGCCTATTTCAACCATAATCGAACTCATCCGACCTCTTATGGCAATATACCATCTGAGCAAGTTTGAGAAAGATTGGATAAATATTGTGGCCTCTAGAGTGTAAACACTAAAATTGTTGACGACGGACGTCACCCTGAGCTAGCTCAGGTGAGCTAAAAATTTAGCAGCCACAGCAAAAATATTTTGTCAGTGTTTCAAGGAAACACGTACCCTTGAAACACGTACTGTAGCAAAAGAGAACCCCAGAGAGGTGAAGTTTTTATCTTATGAGGTGAAGTTTTTATCTTATGTAGTTTCAAAGTTATGTCCAAGATTTAAGTTGTGAACTATACAGACAGACAAAAAACAAACAGACAGACCAAAAACACTATGCCTCCAACTATGTTGTGCCTGGGTATAACAATGTAGCAGACAACATCATCTGTTGTTGTATCTCAGTGACCTCCCCAGAGACCTTCCTACTTTGCCCTAATTCTGGGGCTTAATTGTCAAAGGGAATTTTTCCTGTTTATTAGACCGAGATTGTTCCCTCTGCCAAGAACTAAAAGGAAGGCAGGTCAGTGGTTTTGATCCCATGCTCTGCTGCAGGTCAATGAGTGGGATTAGCCAAAACCATCTACCTGAAATCATCATCTCATCTAATCATCCCTCCAACGTAAAATCATAACCAATCATAATCTATTTTATCATCCCTCATCAATCATCGGCGCTATATGACCTATTTTGTGTTGCCGTAAAACCCAACTCATCCATCATCCTTACCCATTACCCCATAAATAAGCCTTTTTACGTCTTTAATTTATTCTTCCCTTAAGAAAATAGTTTCAATTTATACAGTCATGAATATGTTTTATAAGAACTTTTTTTATGTTCTAGTAGATGGTAACTTGAAGCAGGCTGAAAGTAAAGCAGAATGTGCCTTAAGGCACATTCTGCTTTACTTTCAACCTACTTTAAATGGTAACTATCTTCAAAACTAGAAACAGGCTATGGGGTAAAGAGATAACACATTACCCCATAGACTGTTTGTAGTATTTTGGATTGTATCTTAAATATTTTCTATACTCCGGCAAATGATAGCTTAGAGCATTCATTGGTTTAAATCTGATATCATTCTGGTTATTTATTTGGCTCTAAATGAACCTCTTGTTTTGATGGGCAGTGAAACACCATTCATTTATTCATTCATTTAAAGCAAACTGAAATTAAAGCAGAAGGTGCTCTAAGGTGCATTCTGCTTTACCTTCAGCCTGCTTTTTGCTATTTTCTACTAGGTACAAAGATTATTTGTTAACCCTTAGCCTGCCAATCACGACTAAGCTCCATATGCAAACAGCTTGGATCCGGATGAGACGCCGAGTAACTCGGCGTCTCATCCGGATCCAAGCTGTTTGACACTCGGACAACATTTTCAGCAATTTTGAGCAACTTTGAAGCACTTTGAAACTTGAAGCAGACAAGAAATATAGCAGACGACAATTTTTTTGGCGGGCTAAGGGTTAAGCTACATATTTATGAATGTATAAAGTCAAACTATTTTCTTCTGCGAAGGAATAAATAAGAAGGGTAGAAAGGCGTATTTACGGAGAAATGGGTTAACAAGCTTTTTGTCATCTTGCAAATTAGAAGCAATCTTTCTTTAGAACTCTTGGTTGAAAAGTTGATGAATAAGTAGAAGATTTGTTTTTACCAAAACTTTATTCATTTATCATAGACATAGTAGCACTATATACCACTGCATAAAACATACAAATATTGTATTACAGTCTTCCCTCCCTACAACGGCCCTCCCAACAACGACTCCCTCCTTACGACACTTGTTGTAGTTCCCTAAACAGGACAACTACGAGTATGTATGACCTATTCACGTTTGCAATGTCGTCTGCTTGAAATTGTCGTCTATTGTTCTTTCTCAAAGTTACATAATGGACATTTTGACGGAACAAAACTTAATGACAAGTGACAAACAGCTTGAATCAAGATCAGACACCGCGTTATGCGGGGTCTGATCTGGATTCAAGTTGTTTGCAACGTTCCCTCTCTATAACGATTCCCTCCGAACAACGCACACAAATTTTGTCTCCCGTTGGGTGTCATTGTAGAGATGGAAGGCTGTACATGGCACTAATATTCATCCTACAGTGCTCCCTACCTACAGTGCTCCCTCCTTCAGAGCTCCAGATAAGGGTAGTTTTCAAAAACTAAAATCTTTATTTCTCAATTAAACCCTATGGTGTCACTACTCATTAGAATCGTCTCGAAGAGACGATTCTAATGAGTAGTAACACCATAGGATTTGGTGCTAAAATGAGTGAGAAAATGTTTGATTTGTTGAAATAACTACCTCTTATCTGGAGCCCTGCTCCTTACAACAAAGTTTACTGCTGTTCCTGAATCAAGACAGTTATGTCTAATGCTCTTACTGCAATATCGTCTACTAAAATTTGTTGTCTTCTATTTTTCTCAAAGTTACATATTGAACATTTTGAGAGAAGAAACATAATGAAGAGTGGCAAACAGCTTGAATCCAGATCGGACGCCGCGTAACGTGGTGTCTGATCTGAATTCAAGCTGTTTGCAAATGTAAGCCAATTTCCCTCCTTATAACAACTCCCTCCAAACAATGCACACAATCTTTGTCTCCTATTTGGGTGTTGTTGTAGAGAGGGAGCCCAGTATATTGGTTATGGATTTGCCTCATAGAGAATGGCTCTATTCTCTATATAGCATGTGATATCAACCTTTTGTCTTGCTTATCCACAAGCGCTACATGAAGTGGGTATTGTGTTATAATGATTTCAATGGGAGATAAAATATCCAACATTCGTATTATGTAGGATAGGAATTTCTCACATAACTACCCCTGTTTTCTATAGCGAACAACGACGACGAATATCCTTATCTCCAACATGTGTAAGATCACTTTGATAACGTCACTATTTATAACGGCGTTTTGACGTCACCGGGGTTAACAAAAAATGCATATTGCTTTAGAAATAGCTTAAATTTTTGGTAATGTGAGAAAAAGAATCTGCCACTCGTCGATGTTTAAGACAAGTTGATCTCAAACTCGTCTAGAATAGAAAAGTTATTAAGCTCGCCAAGGCTCGCTTAATAACATTTCAATTCTAGACAGCTTGTCTTAAACATCGACTCATGACAGATCCTATATGTCTCCCTCATGGGCCAGAAATTCACATAGCCTTGTCCCTGCATATTTTCAGACCCTTGGGGTAGATATTGCTATCCTACATAAACACTCATGATGGATTCTTATCCATGTAATCCTCTATATACACGTAGCAGTCCGTCTAAAGACCCCAAACCTCCCAAAACCACTTTTAAAAGCAAGTTTTTATAATTCTAGCAGATTGTAGCTTAAAGCAGGCTGAAAGTAAAGCAGAATGCACCTTAAGGCACATTCTGCTTTACTTTCAACCTGCTTTAAGAGAATACTTGTCTTCAACACCAGGAACAGGCTATTAGGATAGTGAGTTAATATTTAGAGGTAACTGTGTAAAGTGATCTTGAGTTTTGTTCGAGTTGTTCCCCTTGAAAAGAAAAACATTGAATATTTAATTTTAAATTAACATATTTTCATTGTTTTAGCTTAAATTTGCCATTTATAAGCTCTTTTTGATTAGATATTAAGGGATTTAAGTGGTTTGGATTGTTTTCAAGTGCTTTAGGCAGGTTTGGGGTCTTTAGACGGACCCTCTATATAGCTTGTGACATCAACTTTTTGCCCTGCTACATGAAGCAGGGGCCCATTTCATAAAACTTTGTACGAAAAATGTTATCGTAAGTCAGATCATAAAAGTCTCAATATTTATTTATTTCTCCATCTAATCCTGTCTTGTGACATCTCTTTGGAATTGTCTTGAAAAGACGATTCCACAGAGATGTTACAAGACAGGATTAGATGGAGAAATCAGAAATTAAATGTAGATTAAAGTTTTGACTTACGATCGTTTTTGTCGTACGAAGTTTTATGAAACGGGCCCCAGGTCACTAAATGATGTCATTTGTGATGATGTTACTAAAAACAAAATCATGTTTTGGCGAAAAATAATTACACAAGCTGCAATCAATTGGTTATAAAAATTTGTATTATGTTATAATGATTTACATGGGAGAGAAAAAACTCCACCATTTGTTTTGTCCATGTAGGATAGGAATTTCTCTCCCTGGGGTCAGAAACTTCACACAGTGACTCGGCAAGCCTTATCCTTGCATGGTATTTTCTGACCCTCATGATGGATTCTTATATTCCCTGCCACATGACATCTGATCAGGATTCAAACCATTTGACATTCATTATGATACTGTTTTAGTCAATTTACTTGAAATTTAAATTTGAGAAATACAAGCAGATGACGTCTAACCATTTTCCTCATAGGAGCTCCTTTTAGTGCATTTAATTTATTCCTCCACTGTAAAAAATAGTTCTGATTTATACAGCCATGTATATGTACCTACAGAAATATTTTCTATTTGGTAGCTAAAAGTAGGCTGAAAGTAGAGCAGAATGCACATTCTGCTTAAGATTCAACCTGCTTTAACCTATTACTCATAGCTTGTTTCTAATTATGAAGATAGGAGACCATCTAAAGCAGGGTGAAAGTAAAACAGAATGTGTCTTAAGGCACATTCAGCTTTACTTTCAGTCTGCTTTTAACCCTTTACCCAATAACCCATTTGTAACATTAAATTAAGGTGATCATTTAAAGCAGGTTGAAAGTAAAGCAGAATGTGCCTTAAGGCACATTCTGCTTTACTTTCAGCCTGCTTTAAACTACCATTTACTAGACTATATAAAATATTTGTTATAGTAATTGTTCATGAGGGTATAAACTGGAACTATTTTCTTCAGCGGAGGAACAAAATAAATACGCTAAAAGTCGCTTCTATGGGGGAAAGGGTTAAGGTAAAATCTGCTAGGATATAGAAAACATCTCTTCGATACATGTATATATTCTCAGTTGTAAAAAGTAGAACTAGTTTCTTCAGGGTGGAATAAATTAACCCTTTCCCTTATAGAAGCGACTTTTAGCGTATTTAATTTATTCCTCCGCTGAAGAAAATAGTTCCAGTTTATACCCTCATGAACAATTAACATAACAAATATTTTTATGTAGCCTAACAGATGGTAGTTTAAAGCAGGCTGAAAGTAAAGCAGAATGTGCCTTGAGGCACATTCTGCTTTACTTTCAACCTGCTTTAAGTGATCACCTGTCTTTAATATTATAAATAGGTTATTGGGTAAAGGGTTAAAGGCATAAAAAGCATATTTATGGAATAATAGGTTATGTGGTCACCGACGTAACAGGCTATGGGGTAAAGCAGTTTATGTCATGCAGGCAGTGATGGGGATAACCCTTGGCCTGAAATCCATCTTCTTGTCATTCTACAGTTAGGAGAATTCAGTATAATGTTTTGTTTAGCGATGTTTCAGAAAAAGGTTTAGCGGGCAGTTTTAGTCCTTTCCCATTTAATATTCATACATTAACCCATAACTCCATCCATACACCTTTTTACGCAAGTAACTTATTCCTCCACTGAATGGAAAGAGTGTAGACTCCGACCGGACTGCTCCTGAGAGAGCAGTTTGATCAGGATTGGCACAGTTTGCTCAGGCCTGACTGTTCCAGTACTTAGGATATGCACAGGGCTGTAGATAAGAGGGAGTAAACTGAACAAATCCAAACTTTTCTCACTAATTTCAGCACTAAAGCCTATGGTGTTACTACTCATTAGAATCGTCTCAAAGAGACGATTCTAATGAGTAGTGACACCATTGGATTTAATGCGGAAATAAAAACTTTAGTTTTTGAAATACTCTCCTTATCTGGAACTCTTTATGCAGGGAAAAATGTATTATCCTACCTCCTACAAGTTTCTAGCTATCCAATGGGTGAATTGGCGTCACGTGAAAGCCGTGTATTTTCCATCCACTGCTTTCAGCAACCTAATATTGGTCCGGGGGGGCAACAGATCTAATGCACGTGAAAACGTTAGCAATGTAACGTTCAAAATGACCAACGTTCGATGAAGATGATGTCATTTGGTTTCCATAACGGCCGCGCTTATGTCTGAAACATTCAAACAATTAACATATTTGTTGATTTTGAACCAGGTACAGTGGAGAAAACGTTATTCTTTCCCAATAAACGGGTTTGCGCTAAAACTAATATTTCCATTGCAAGCAGTTTAGAGCCAGATCATACACCGGGTGACCCGGCGTCTGATCAGGCTCCAAACTGTTTGCCACTCGTATAAAAATGAATAGTCAAGAGTTGTCAAAAGTTGTTATTTTGTACATTTTATTACGATACGTTTCATTTGCGTTTAAACAGGAAAGAATAACATTTTCTCCACTGTATACAATAAACAAGTCATTTTAAGCGGTTGCTGATTAAGATGTATACAGTATTTGGGCGGTTAACATGACGTCACGCACTAATGTTTAGATAATGATTGATGACGTCATGTTTTCATATATATTATATGACCGTGATCGCCTTTAATCTATTTCGTCAAGAAAAAAAGGTACATGTAGTCGGTAGGATAAAAACGTTACACAGTTTTCAGGTGACCTAATATGGAATATACACTGCCAGTAAATTCCATATGGGACTCGAGCTACGCTCTCGTCCCATATGGAATTTACTGGCAGTGTATATTCCATATTAGGTCACCTGAAACCTGTGTAACTTATAATGTAATGAATTGATTAGGGCCTATATAGATCTCTATGTGCATTTTAATGACCAATGAATGAGTAAGAGGAATATATTTTTGTTTTATGAGAATACAATAAAACCTCTCTATAATGACCACTAAAGTGTGTTCATAAAAAGAAATTCAAGGCAAGGGACTGCTTAAAGCATGGTGAAAGTAAAACAGAAAGCTTCTCCTCTGGGTCACTGTCACCTTGCTTTAAGCTGTCACCTGTCTTTTATACAATCAATTACCCTTTGCTTTAGTATTACTGGTCCTAATCAGAGCTCCAGATAATGGGAGTATTTTAAAAACTTAAATCTTTATTTCTGCATTAAATTCTAGTGTTACTACTCATTAGAATCGTCTCTTTGAGACGATTCTAATGAGTAGTAACACCATAGGATTTGGTGCTGAAATGAATAAGAAAATGTTGGATTTGATTAGTTTACTCCTTTTTTTCTGGAGCCCTGTTAATAATAGAGAGGTTTTACAGTACTTTTTATATTTTTACATGACACTAGTATTTATAAGCTGACACAGAAATATGTATCATAAAAGTTGTTTGATACTGAATGTTTTCTTCTTGATTATCATAAGACTCGGCTTTCACTTTTATTTTGTACAACTGTTTGTCCTCGAGAGGCTGTGGTGTGTACACTATCCCTTCGCCTTTATTAACCCTCAGCTTGAACGCAACCTTCTTGTCGTTCTGCAATAATTCGAATTTAGTTTTTCGCAGGATCACATCGTCCTGGTTATATGCGGTAAGAAGGATGAGGTCCTTGTCGGCTAACACACCGCTGGGCAAGGCAAGGGTACGGAACTCTATCACATCAGCATATTTAGCATTAGGCGGACAGGCTACCTCAGCATCAATACATTCTAGTACGCAGTTACTGAAAAACATAAACAGGGTCCCGTTTTACGAAACATTGTATGAAAAAATATTGTTGTACCGGTAAGTCAGATTCTTTAATACTCAATAATTATTTATTTCTCCATTAAATCCTGTTTTGTGACGATTCCAAAGAGATGCCACAAGACAGGATTAGATGAAGAAATCAGAAATTAAATGTATCATAAAGTTTTGACTTACAACCGTTTTTTTCAAACGACATTTAGTAAAACGGGCCCCATGTCCCAACGTAAGAAAGTGTTAGAGTTGAGTCTGAGATCTTTCTCAAGCATCCGGTTGGTCAGATATGAAATGTTTCTCAAATAAATAAGAAAGAAACGCAACACAAACAATACACCCACCTCTCAAGCAGAACTCACACGCAGTCATACCATAACAAACACACACACATGCGCAATACCATTCCTTCATCTACACACTAAAGAGTAAACACGCAAGACAAACATAAAGCAAAGTGACATATCAAATGCTCGAGAGCAATCTCAGACTCAACTCAGAGGCTTTATAACCTTGGACCAAGGGTTTTAGATAAGGAGTAAACTGAACAAATTTAACATTTCTTACTCATTTCAGCACCATTTCTTATGGTGTGACTACTCAGTAGAATCGCCTCGTCCAGACGATTCTAATTAGTAGTAACAACATAGCGTTTAAATGCAGAAATAAAGATTTTTTTTTTTTAAATACCTCCCTTATCAGGAGCCCCACATAAATACAGTAAACCTCAATATTTGGACCACTTAACTGGTCTTAAAACATGTGACAGCTAGCTTAACCCTTAGCCCGCCAAATAAATTGTCGTCTGCTATATTTCTCGTCTGCTTCAAGTTTCAAAGTGCTTCAAAGTTGCTCAAAATTGCTGAAAATGTTGTCCGAGTGTCAAACAGCTTGGATCCGGATGAGACGCCGAGTTACTCGGCGTCTCATCCTGATCCAAGCTTTTTGCATATGGAGCTATAGTCGTGCGTGGCAGCCTAAGGGTTAAAGTATATTGAAAGTAAACAAGAGCCCCATTTTTCGCTCACCTGAGAATAACTGACAAAATGGAGATAATTATTTATGTCCAGGAAGGGGTCATTTTTTACCCGAGGGGCATAATTTGAACAATCTTGTAAGAGGACCTGTAGATGATGCTATGTGCCAAATATCTAAGATCAGGGTAGTAGGGTTTTAGACAAGAAGATTTTTTTAAGTTTCCATTGAAAAAAAATCTATTTTTAGCTCCTGTGACCTACATATGCAATAGACTGAAACCAGTTGAACACAATACGTAAAGGATATCTAGAAGTGTAACCATGTTGAATATCAAGGCTCTGGCCATATTAGTTTCAGAGAAGAAGACGTTTTGAAAATTTCACTATATAACTCTATGTAAAACTGTGACCCCTGGGGCGGGGCCAATTTTGACCCCAGGGGCATAATTTGAACAAACTTGATAGAGGAC
Organism: Gari tellinella; assembly: GCA_922989275.2. NCBI lineage: Eukaryota > Metazoa > Mollusca > Bivalvia > Cardiida > Psammobiidae > Gari > Gari tellinella. The sequence continues at coordinate 74,827,702 of OV277865.1, read as the reverse complement.
CTATAGGCGATGCTATGTGCCAAATATCTTAGCTCTGGCCCTTGTAGTTTCAGAGAAGAAGATTTTTTAAGGTTTCATAGAAAAAAAATCTATTTTTAGCTCCTGTGACCTAGTTTTGCAACCGACCAGAAACATTTGAACAATTTTGGTATAGGACATCTAGAAGTGTCACCATGCCAAATATCAAGGCTCTGGCCATATAAGTTTCAGAGAAGAAGACATTTGAAAATTTCACTATATAACTCTATGTAAAACTGTGACCCCCGGGGCGGGGCCAATTTTGACCCCAGGGGTATAATTTGAACAAACTGAATAGAGGACCAGTAGGCGATGCTATGTGCCAAATATCTAAGCTTTGGCCCTTGTAGTTTCAGAGAAGTAGATTTTTTAAGGTTTCATAGAAAAAAAATCTATTTTTAGCTCCTGTGACCTAGTTATGCAACCAACCAGAAACATTTGAACAATTTTGGTATAGGACATCTAGAAGTGTCACCATGCCAAATATCAAGGCTCTGGCCATATTAGTTTCAGAGAAGAAGACAGTTGAAAATTTCACTATATAACTCTATGTAAAACTGTGACCCCCGGGGCGGGGCCAATTTTGACCCCAGGGCCATAATTTGAACAAACTTGATAGAGGACCTGTAGATGATGCTGTGTGCCAAATATCTAAGATCTGGCCCTTGCAGTTTTTGACAAGAAGATTTTTTAAGATTTCCTTATTTTTTCACTTTGGTTGCCATGGCAACCAGAGTTCTGCATTGTTTTTAATTCTTTGAACAAATTTGAAAGAGCTTGACCCAAGGAACATTATTGTAAAGTTTGGTTGAATTATGTCAAGCGGTATAGGAGGAGATGTCATTTGAAGCAATTGTTAACGACTACGGGCGACGCACGACGGACGACGACGGACACAGGGCCATCCCAATAGCTCACCTTGAGCCTTTGGCTCAGGTGAGCTAAAAATAGAAAGTTCTTATAGGAGTTGTCTGTTTAACTTCTTCTTTCAGAAGCTTTGTGTTTAACTCTTTTTCCCCTGGAATTTCCCATGGACAATTCCAGTTTGCAACAAAGTCTGGGCCATTTTAGACTATTTAGGGTTGTTTTTTGTAAAAAATTGCAAAATGACAAACAGTGAAGTCCCTGATCAGAGGGCTCCTACAGGAGCCCTCTGATCAGGGACTTCATTGTTTGCATAGGACAAGTGTACTCTTCACAGGTACACATTGGGTAAAGGACAAAAATATGCATCACTAGGGCTCAATGATGCATATATGCGTCACTAGGACTCAATGAGTTGACTTACATCTTGCTTTCATCAGTCATCTGCTTTAACCCATTACCCCATAAACACGCCTTTTTACGCCTCTAATGTATTCCTCCACAGAAGAAAGTAGTTCCAATTTATTAAGTTATGATTGTGTACTATTAGAAAAAAATCTTTATCCTAGCAGATGATAGTTTAAAGCAAGCTGAAAGTAAAGCAGAATGGGCCTTAAGGCGCATTCTGCTTTACTTTCAACCTGCTTTAAGTGGTCACCTGTTTTCAAAACAAGAAACAGGCTATGAGGTAATGGGTTAAACACCTAAACCCTAAACCAAATTTAGTTTTAAAAGATATCCTACTTGACATTGTATTTTCATGACATAAGTAACTTTAAGCTTTCAAAAAGAATGGATCATGATCATTTAATCAGTCCAGTTTAACATCAAGTGATGATACATGGATACCTTAGCTCTTTGCATGCTGGGTAATTTTTTTTATCTGCCAAAAATGTCTTTTCAAAACAGGGTCAGAGTGTCGAACAGTTTTGATCCTGATGAGACGCAGTGGATCCCAACTGTTTGCACAGATATTCACAAATCCACGGCACACATGAAAAGAGTTAGTCAGGTATTTTTCGAGATCTTTCTCAACGGGCTATTTCAAGTGTAAGAAGAAATGCCTTTGTTGGACTTACTTGGTGATGGGGTCTCTCTGGTGCCCCCTGGGACAGGGTATATCTATACAAGTGAATTCTCCACGAGTGTTGAAGCACATCTTGTCTGTCCCACACTTGATATTCATCTCTATGCACTCGTCTATATCTACAAAAGATTATACAGTAAAACCTCACAATTAACAGGGATGCCATTTCTGAAGATATTTTCTGAAATCTTCGGATTGTTCTTGATTTTTCCGTATCCACAGATTTTTTCTGAAATCTTCGGATTTCTTCTCTTATTTTTTAAAATTAGGAATTTTATGCAAGTTTTTACTTAGGAAATACATGTACTAATGTGGGTGTCAAACAGTTTAGATCCAGATCACACGCCGTATTACACCCACGTTTTAACTTCGAAATACGGGTTTGTTCAACAAAACCGAAGTTCGAGATATCGGAGTTCGACTGTATATCTTATCGGCAGATTTAACCCTTTACCTGATGGCCAGTTTCTAGTTTTGAAGACATATGACCACTTGAAGCAGGCGCATTCTGCTTTACTTTCAGCCTGCTTTAAAATACAATTTACCAATATAAAGAAACTAATTTCTTATGGTACATATTCATGAGTGTATAAATTGGACCTATGTTCTTCTGTGGAGGAAATAATTAAAGGGGTAAAAAGGCTTATTTATGGGTTAATGGATTTAGGCAGACTGAAAGTAAAGCAGGATGCGCCTTAACCCTTTGAACCCTAGTCCCGCATATAGGCGTCCTTTTCAAACAGTGTACATGTGAAAAGAACACTTGTCCTTTGCAAACAGTGAAGACCCAGATCAGAGGGCTCCGTAAGGAGCCCTCTGATCAGGGTCTTCACTGTTTGTCATAATGCCAAACATTGACAAAAACAACCCTTAAAAGTCAGAAATGGACTAGACTAAAATGGAAACTGGAATTGTCCATTTAAAGTTTTAGGGAGGAAAGAGTTAAGGTGCAATCTGATTAGCTTTCAACCTGCTTTAAGTGGTCACCTGTCTTCAAAACTAGATACAGGCTATCGGGTAATGGGACAATAGACACTGTGCTTCAATTAACCCATTACCCCATAGCCTTATTTCTAGACTTGAATATAGGTGACCGCTTTACTTTCAGCCTGCTTTTAGCTATTATTTGCTAGAATATATAAAATAGTTCATATTGTACATGTTCATACCTGTATAACTTGGAACTATTTTCTTCAATGCAGGAATATATTAAAGACATAAAAAGGCAAACTTATGGGGTAATAGGGTTAAAGTGTTATTCAAGAGAGGTAGTTCCACAAGACGTTGAGCTTACCATGACAGATGCCAGCCTTGTCGGCTCGATAGCCAGGCGGGCAGGAACAGGTGTAGGAGCCAAAAGTATTGGTGCAGTTGTGCTGACAGATACCTGGGTCCTCGGTACATTCATCTCGATCTGCAAGATATAACTAGTACAGTTAAACCTTTCTATACTGGACACTGTGCTGACAGATACCTGGGTCAGCACAGTATGACCTTTCCAGAGCTCCAGATGAGAGGGAGTAAACTGAACTAATCCAACATTTTCTCACTTCTTTCAGCACCAAATCCTATGGTGTAACTACTCATTAGTGACACCATAGGGTTAAATACAGAAATAAAGATTTTAGTTTCTGAAATACTCCCCTTTGGAGCCTTGACCTTTCTAGACTGGACACACTGGCAGATACCTGGGTCCTCCATACATCTGCAAGATACATTGCTCCCCCTCTATAGACCGGTGTTATTGACTTGGCAGGGTGAAGCTAACCTTTGGCAAAGATAAACTAATTTACTTTTGATTATAGTGATGATAGGTAAAGTTCCCAATTATACCATTATTGTCTGATACTTTCAACACGGAGAAACACAATTTATACGTGCATCCATATCAACGTGAAAAAGGTATGTACAGTGCTCCCTCTCTACAACAACACCCAATGGGAGACATTGTAAAGAGTGTGTGTGTTGTTTGGAGGGAGTTGTTAATGGAGAAAAAATTAAGACTTTGTTTACATTTACAAACAGCTTGAATCCAGATCTGGATTCAAGTTGATTGTCATTCTTCAGTATATTCCTTCCGTCAAAAATTCCAGTAATACCGGTAAAGAACGGCAGACAAAAAATGGTAAATTCCTATAATAAAAGAGCGTGCTGCCGCCCCTAAAATTGAAATGCAATGGTCCGCATCCAAACTCCGCCCTGCCAAGTCAATAAAACCGGCCTATACAACAAAACTCGATGTTGTTTGGAGGAAGTTATTTTAGGAAGAGAAATGGCTTACATTTGCAAACAGCATGAATCCAGATCAGATGTCGCATAATATGGTGTCTGATCTGGATTCAAGCTGTTTGTCACTCACCATTATGGGTTTTTTTCTGTCAAAATGTCCAATATGTAAATTTGTAAAAACAGCATACAACAAATTGATGCAGAAGTGAACAGGTAAAACTTTATTGTCTTGTCTGGTGAACAGCAACAAGCGTTGTTGTAAGTGAACAGGTAAAACTTTATTGTCTTGTCTGGTGAACAGCAACAAGTGTTGTTGTAAGTGAACAGGTAAAACTTTATTGTCTTGTCTGGTGAACAGCAACAAGTGTTGTTGTAAGTGAACAGGTAAAACTTTATTGTCTTGTCTGGTGAACAGCAACAGGCGTTGTTGTAAGTGAACAGGTAAAACTTCATTGTCTTGTCTGGTGAACAGCAACAAGTGTTGTTGTAAGGAGGGAACCATTGTTCAGAGGGCTGTTGTTTGGAGGGAGCACTGAATACAACAGACATTCACAAGTTATGTTAACCCTTTGAACCCGAGTCCCGCTTATAGGCGTTCTTTTCAAACAGTGTACATGTGAATAGTACACTTGTCCTGTGCAAACAGTGAAGACCCAGATCAGAGGGCTCCGAAAGGAGCCCTCTGATCAGGGTCTTCACTGTTTGTCACAATGCAAAACATTGACCAAAACAACCCTTGAAAGTCAGAAATGGACTAGATGAAAATGGAAACTGGAATTGTCCATTTAAAGTTTCAGGGAGGAAAGAGTTAAGGTTATTGGTTGGTAAGTATTTGAAGGTTTAACGTCCCTGCCAGTCAGTATCCACCTAATATAGTGGGGACATCCAGCTTAACTATTTGAACCCTAGTCATATAATAATATACGAGCCATTTGCAAACAATGTACATGTGAAGAGTACTCATGTGTTATAAAACAGTGTAGAACCTGATCAGAGGGCTCCTTATTAAGGAGCCCTCTGATCAGGGTCTACACTGTTTGTCATTTTCGAGATGTATTGTAAAAATTAACCCTAAAAAGTCAAAAATGGACTAGACTTTTTAATTGAAAATTAGAATAGTCCATTTTAGGTTTCAGGGAGAAAAGGGTTAAATTACAGGTGGAGGAAGACCCCAGAAGCCCTTTATACACTATTTCAGGCACAAATCGGCAACTGGGTAGAACCACCGACCTTCTGCAAACTAGCTGGAAGGCTTCCCTCACATGGAAACTTGGACGTTTCCAGACCAGGATTCAAACCCACAGCCGTGAAGAACTTAGTGATTGTAAGTCACTAAAGCAGGTTGAAAGTAAAGCAGAATACATGTACTCCTTTCAACCTGCTTTAAGTAACCATTTTTCTCAAACCTAAAAACAGGCTATAGAGTTAAGGGATGGCTCTACTGAAGCGGTATAAAGGTAAAACAGAAAGCCTCTATAGGAGATTTCTGCTTTACTGTTATCTTGTTTTAAGCTCCACCTGTCTTGAGCATCACAAGATCTTCTTTTAATAGTGATCATAAAGGGAGACTTTTGTGTATAACAAAAGCGATACTCTATGCAGACCCTGGACAAATAGTATTTGCATTGTACAAGATACATGTACGAGAAACTATCTTGGCTGAAAATAAAAAACCTTGTGCTGGTTAGCCTAACATTATATTCCATAGCCATATGTCTAATCAAGGTACTCTAAAGTGCTAATGCAGTACAGAATGTAAAACAAGGAAAACAAAGAGGGATGTGTAACACATGGAGAAAGGTCTAAAACAAGGAGGAATGTGTTAACCAATGGGAGGTGTAAAATAAGAAAAGGTGTAAATCAAGGAGGATACTATAATACAAGGAAAGGTGTAAACCAAAAAGGAATCTAAAGGTGTAAAACAAGGAGAAAGGTATAAAACAAGGAGAAAGGTGTAAATCAAGGGAAGGTGTAAAACGAGTAAGAATCTGCAAAACAGGGGAAAGGTGTAAACAAGAAAAGGTGTAAAACAAGGAGAAAGGTGTAAAATAAGGAGGAAGGTGCAAAACAAGGGGAAAGGTGTAAAACAAGGAGAGAAAGGTGTAAAACAAGGAGAAAGGTATAAAACAAGGAGGAAGCCGTAAAACAAGGAAAGGTGTAAAACAAGTAAGAATCTGCAAAACAAGGAGAAAGGTGTAAAATAAGGAGGATGCCGTAAAACAAGCAAAGGTAACCAAAGACAAAAGGTAAATGAAGGTGGAAAGGGTTCAACCAGGTGTTGTGTATATATATACCTATACAATCTCCTTGAGAAACACTATAGACCAATCCTGGTGAACAAGAGGCAGCACGAGGATGTCTATTGTAGCTACCATGTGTGTCAGACTGTGTCTGTAAGCTATTAGTATCAATCACTTTGACTGGTTCCAGGAATTCCAGCCCTGGAACAGAGAGAGACAGGAAACAGTAGACAGACTGGTTTACAAGACAGAGAATGAGCAACAGAAAAAAGAGATAGACTGGTTTATAAAATATGTTTAAAAAGGTTTGTATAAAATGTAACTTTGTTACCTTTGAGTAAAAGCTTCATTCAGTTGACTTTTGTTAAGTAACTGGTTTAATGTCTAGTGTTTTAACTACGGTCAAACCTGTGTTAAGCGATCACTACAAGCCGATACATTTGTAATATTTTTGACAGGTTGCAGCTTAATTTGAAGCCATTACCTATCTTTAAAGATCACAATGAAACTTCATTCAGTTGTCACTTAATTAACATTGTTTTTACTGTTATTCAATATGAAATCCTTCACCTTGAAAAGAAAAGATAACAATTTGCTACAGATTATGGAAAATATGCTTTAAAATACAGATTGCATGCTTCTTTTCAAGAAGTTAGTTTTTGAGAATTATTTCTTAAACAAGCAATTACACTAGTTTTAATGGTAAACAAGTAGGAAATGATCTAACCAGCACAAGATTTACGATCAGCCAGTCGCACCTGTCCTGGAGGACAGATACACTCATAGTCTCCATACGTGTTCTGACACTTGTACGTACAGACAGACGGAATCTGCTCACACTCATCGAGGTCTAAACACAAAACATAAAGTATTAGGCAGTACATAGTGAATGTCTTAAATGACAGGAAAGAGTACTGGCAAAAACTGTACTCATAATAATACATGTAAAGTACAAATAATAGTACAATAATAATAATGTAATAAGGGTACAGTCTCTTAAAAGTATTGGACACTAGGTATTGTGTCACTATTCAGCCCTTTTCTCCATATACCATATTTTTTTGTAGTAGACGCCCCAGTGGGCCAGATCTTTTTTTTTTTTCAAAATGGAGCCCCTATTGGGATATTTTTCCTGAACCTTAAAGCAGGCTGAAAGTGGAAAAGTCAGATTGAATATCCTTGTTTCTGGCAAAGCTTCTGTAATTCGGTATAGTTAGCTCTTTTCTTTTTAAAGGCCTTTTCATACCTAGTTTCCCAAAAGACTGTGCTTAGACTGATGAGCTTCTGGTATGGTTTTGATGTCTGGTTCCTGTTTGGGCAAACACAATACCTGGAAGCACAAGCCCTCTTTCCTATGCCCACTATTATGTACCATTTTAGCTCACTTGGCACGAAGTGCCAAGGTGAGCTATTGTGATCGCCCTGTGTCCTTCGTCGTCCGTCCGTCAGTCAGTCGTCAAACTTTTTCTTTAAAGATCTTTTTACAAACCACTGGCCAATTTCTTCAAAACTTCATAGGATTGTTCCTTGTAGGGTACTTTCTCAGATTTCTTCAAATATAGGTCATCTGATTGAAATTGTGGTTGCCATGGCAACCAATTGAAAAAACTTTAAAAATCTTCTTGTCAAAAACTGCTTGTCCGAATTGAAAATAATTTTACCAAAATGTGCCATTGGTGACCCTCTATCAGATTTCTTAAAATAATTTTCCTATCTTAAAAAACATGGCCGCTAGTGGGTGGGGCAGATTTTCCTTATATGACTATATAGTGAAAACTTTAAAAATCTTCTTGTCTGAAACCGCTGGTCCGATTTGAAAGTAATTTCGCACAAATGATCCATGGGTGACCCTCTACCAGATTTTTAAAAATAATTTTGATATCTGAAAAAACATGGCCTCCAGTGGGTGGGGCACATTTTCCTTATGTTACTGTATAGTAAAAACTTTAAAAATCTTCTTATCTGAAACTACTTGTCCAAATAGAAAAGAATTTTACACAAATGATCCATTTATGACTCTCTATGAGATTTTTTAAAATAATTTTCTCAACAAAAAAAAACATGGCCTCCAGTGGGTGGGGCAGATTTTCCTTATATGACTATATAGTGAAAACTTTAAAAATCTTCTTGTCTGAAACCGCTTGTCCGATTTGAAAGTAATTTCGCACAAATGATCCATGGGTGACCCTCTACCAGACTTTTAAAAATAATTTTGATATCTGAAAAAACATGGCCTCCAGTGGGTGGGGCACATTTTCCTTATGTTACTGTATAGTAAAAACTTTAAAAATCTTCTTATCTGAAACTACTTGTCCAAATAGAAAAGAATTTTACACAAATGATCCATTTATGACTCTCTATGAGATTTTTTAAAATAATTTTCTCAACAAAAAAAAACATGGCCGCTAGTGGATGGGGTAGATTTTCCTTTTATGGCTATATAGTGAAAACTTTAAAAATCTTCTTGTCTGAAACCGCTGGTCCGATTTGAAAGTAATTTCACACAAATGATCCATGGGTGACCCTCTACCAGATTTCTTAAAATAATTTTGATATCTGAAAAAACATGGCCGCCAGTGGGTGGGGCACATTTCCCTTATGTCACTGTATACATGTAGTATGTCCTCCCTCCCAGACCTACAAATGCAGATGCTGCAGTCGTGTATGCCTTTCACGCATTGGCCTAGTCAGTCACCAGCGTGCCTGCAACAGACGTGGAAACGTACCCACTTAGATCTTCGTTCGCGAAGCCAAGCCATGATGATGTATAGTAAAAACTTTAAAAATCTTCTTCTCTGAAACTACTTGTCCAAATAGAAAATAATTTTACACAAATGATCCATTTATGACTCGCTACTAGATTTCTTAAAATCATTTTGTTATCTTTAAAACCATGGCCGCCAGTGGGTGGGGCAAGATATCCTTATATTTATGTATAGAAAATCTTTTCAAAATATTTTTTATGAAACTATTGGTCTGATTTAAGAATATTTTTACACAAATAATGATTCATGGGTGACCTTTGCCAGTTTTCTTAAAAAAATCTTCCTAGCTCAAACATGGCCGCCAGTGGGTGGGGGTGAATTTACCGATGATGGCTTATAGTGAAAACTTTACCATTACTGGTTCATTACCATGACCATAATCATGGCCACCAGGTGAGCGATTTAGGGCCGCATGCGGCTCTTGTTTTTAATTTTGTCTGCATCGTCCAGAATTATTATATACATGTTTATACAACCTGCTTCTGGTTGTCTGTGATTTTGTACCTGAAATCTCCATTCTTCTACGTATATTACCAATTTCCATGCTAGAAACCAGTATACATGTATATTTTGGAAACAGTGAGGACATTGATCAGAGTAGTGCTGAAACGGTTACCAGAATTTTGTAACCGGTTAATCGTTGCTCGTAACCGGGGTTAACCGGTTAATCGTAACTTAAATATGCCGACTGACACATCATTAGTCAGTAAGAGTTGGACGATACACATGTACACGGAAGACCGTTCAACTGTCTCAACTGGAGACCGTTTGCATGCGTGTGCAAACGATAATAAAATAATAATATTGGTGCCAAAGATCTATTTATGAATGTTATACTTTTTTCGAACTATTTTACCATGCATGCCGACGTAGGTCCTTCATAAATTGCAAAGAGAAGAGAAGTAGATCTATTGATCTTATAAAATGAACTTACATGTATACTGCATGATTATGTTGATCAATATATCGTTTAAAAAGCGGCCATTTGATGTCTTCTCTAAATAAGTTGCATTTGTAAAATAATAATAACTCCAACACACGGAATAATTATGCGCGGCCGAATATGAAGACTAATCCCGCATTGTGTTATAGATATTAATTGGTCCCATTCTTGTCTTATTTTAAACCTTTCCAAACCGGTTGAAGTGTAGATTCAGCTAACCGGGTTTTATTATTTTATCGTTTTTGATTGGGTGGTCTAAAAATATATTTGAAATTGACATGCGGATATTCCTGGAAACCCTTGTTTACGTTTTCCCTACGCGAACGTCATATATAGCTACTAGGGTAGAAGTCCAAAGCAAACCGAATATTTCGAGGTCAGAAGGTTAGTAAGCGTGTCAAGTTCAACTGTCAAAATAGCGAAGGAAACAATATATCGAAGACAAGTTTGTTGTAAATAAAACTGTTCAATCGTCATTTATTGTAAAGACATGTGAAATAAGGGTTCTTTAACTCATCTTCAAATAAAATGACATGATGCAGCGAGTATTCAGTGTTGAGAACACCTGAAAAGTATATTGAATTCCTTACATAAAATACTTTGTTAACGGCATCGTTTTGTGTATTGAGCTCCGTGTACATGTTAACAAAAATCAGGAAACGCCCTACCCTTATCAATCAACATGCTACTGCATTTTAAAACTTAAATATCATGTATATCATAGAGTAAAATATTTCAACTTCAAGTGAACGGTAAACATATCTGAAGGTTGTAGCTCCCGTCATATGGGGCTTCATTATTGTTAAACAAAATGGCTTCCGAGTAACCGGTTACCGACTTTGTAACCGGTTAATCGGCAGTTCATAACCGTTAACGGTTACCCGGGTAATCGTTTCAGCACTAGATCAGAGTGTGCATTGTTTGTTATACAGTATAACCTCTCTATTACGACCACTAAAATGAAGACCAATTTATTGTATAACTCTTTCCTCCCTGAAACTTAAAATAAAAATCCCAGTTTCCCTTTGAGTCTAGTCAATTTCTGACTTTTAAGGGTTGTTTTTGTCAATGTTTTGCATTATCACAAACAGTGAAGACCTAGATCAGAGGGCTCCGTGAGGAGCCCTCTGATCTGGGTTTTCATTGTTTGCATAGGACAAGTGCACGTATACTGTTTGAAAATGATGCCTAAATGCGGGACTAGGGTTCAAAGGGATAACAGAAAGGTGACAGCTAGTTTAAATTAGTCTAATCATATTTTATTTCAAATCCAATGAAAACTGGTTGGGCCACAAGTTCTACCAGCATTAGTTACCGCCCTCCCCTAAACCCTATGTGACATCTTAAGGCAGGGTGTCAGACTGTCAGTAAAACAGAAAGCTCATTTAGGAGCTCTCTATTTTACCTTCAACTTGCTTTAAGCAGTTACATAACTTAAACAGCTAATATATATACTTAACACACCTTTGTGGTCGTAATAAAGAGGTTTTACTGTACTTTTTATGTTTTGGATATGTTTTCTAAAAACAGCCCTAAAACCTAACAGAAACAGATTAATTTACAAAATTGGAATTGTCCAAATAAGAATTTCAGTATAAGAATGATTAACCACTCTACCCAATAGCCTGTTTCTATAGTGTTCAATAGGTGACCACTTAAAGCAGGTTGTAAGTAAAGCAGTATGCGCCTATAGGCACATTCTGCTTCACTTTCAACCAGCATTATGCTTCTCTTTGCTAGGATATAGAAAAAATTTCTAATGGTACATATTTATGACTATAGAGAAGAAGTATTTTCTTCAATGAAAGAAAAGAATAAAGGCATAACAAAAAGCTTATTTATGGGGTAGAGGAGTTTGTCATTTTCCAAGAAATTGTTAAAATGAACCCTAAATAGTCAAAAATGGACTAGACTTAATTGGATATTGGAATTGTCCATTAAAAGTGCCAGGGGTGAATGAGTAAACCCATTACTCGATCCATAGCCTGTTTCTAGTTTTTAAAAGAGGTGACCACTTAAAGTAGGTTGAAAGTAAAGCAGAATGCGCCTTAAGGCGCATTCTCCTTTACTTTCTGCCTGCTTTAAGCTACTAATTGCTCGGATAAAGAAAAGATTTCTAATGGTTCATATTCATAAATTGGAACCATTTTCTACCATTGAGGAATAAATTAAAGGTGTAAAAAAGCGTATTTATGGGGTAATGGGTTAAATGGGCACTCCTACCCAGGCATGGGGTTCCAGGACCAGCCGAGGTGTAGCCTTGATCACACAGACATCTATAGCCAGGGTCAGAGTTCACACAGCGTTGGTTGTAGTAGCATCTGTGCTTGCCTGTGCTACACTCGTCAATGTCTAAAAAATATAAAACAAGTTTTTCTTTTCTGAAAAGAATTTCCACTTGAAGCTTAGTAGGCTTCTCATTCAAATAGAAAAACTCTGCAGCATTAATGTCTCGCCTGTTCTCACTCTACACATCAATCCACACATTAACCCTTTACCCAATAACCCATTTATAACATTAAATACAGGTGACCACTTAAAGCAGGTTGAAAGTAAAGCAGAATGTGCCTTAAGGCACATTCTGCTTTACTTTCAGCCTGATTTAAACTACCATCTACTAGGCTATATAAAATATTTATTATGGTAAATGTTCATGAGGAAATAAACTGAAACTATTTTCTTCAGTGGAGAAATAAATTAAATACGCTTAAAGTTGCTTCTATGGAGGAAAGGGTTAACTTTAGACTTGATAACAAACTGAAATCATTTTGGCTTTATTCAACCCTACAGATATGGTATGCCTACTCATTTGAGATGATTCTAAGTCTAAGTTACACCATAGTATGCCGGGTATGAAGCAGAATGTTTTTCAGTTTACTTATTCACTCTTATCTATAGGCCTGTGGTATCAACAAGCTTACCTGTACATCTGCCATTCACTATGTGGGCTCCTTTAGGACACAGGGTGACACAGTTAAAACTTCCCAGGGTGTTCACACAGTTCTCTAATGGTGAACAATCATGTCGGCCCGATGTACACTCGTTGATATCTGAAAGAAAACATAAACTTCTAAAGTTCTCTTCCTTCTGTTACATCTGAAATTTAATTCTGCTAAGACACCAAATGGGAGACAAAGATTGTGCATGTTTTTCAAAGGAAGCTGTTGTGGGTATGGAGACTTACCTTACATTTGCAAACACTCCTGTTTAAAACGAGATCAGACTCCATGTAACGCGGTGTCTGATCTGGGTTCAAACTGTTTGTCACTCGTCTTTATATTTCTTCTAGCAAAATGTCCCAATACCTAACTTTGAGAAAGAAAGCAATCTAAAATTTTAAGCAGCAGTGAAAGGGTTAGATATAAATTGTCTTGTTTTGGGAACAGCATCAAGCATTGTTGTAAGAAGGGATAATGGGTTAACTCTTTCCTCCCTAAAACTTTCAATGAATAATTCCAGTTTCCATCTAAGTCTAGTCCATTTATGACTTTTAGGGTTGTTTTTGTCAATGTTTGGCATTATGACAAACAGTGAAGACCCTGATCAGAGGGCTCCTTTTGGAGCCCTCTGATCTGGGTCTTCACTGTTTGCATAGGACAAGTGTACTATTCACATGTACACTGTTTGAAAAGGACGCCTATATGCGGGATTAGGGTTCAAAGGGTTAAGTCTGGTACCTCTACAGCGACCTCCAGTGACAAGCTCATATCCCTGTCTACAGCTACACAGATAGTTCCCCTCGGCATTAGCACACACCTGCTCACAGGGCGGAGAGCTCAGCTCACACTCATCAATGTCTGAATAAACACACAAGTACAGTATTACTGAATCAGTACACAACCCTTACCAATAAATGGTGAGCCATTACAAAACGATAACCCATTACCCCATAACCCTTTACCCCATAGCCTGATTTTAGTTTTGAAAAAAGGTGACTGCTTAAAGCAGGTTGAAAGTAAAGCAGAATGCGCCCTAAGGCGCATTCTGCTTTACTTTCAGTCTGCTTTAAGCTACCACCTGCTAGAATAAAAAATTATTCCTTCTGATACATTTTCTGACGGTATAGATTGGAATTATTTTCTTCCGCAGAGAATTAAAAGGAATGCGCTAAAAGGCGCTTCTATAAGGTAAAGGGTTATATAAATCTTTAATTTATTCCTTCACTGAAGAAAGTAGCTCAACTTTATACAGTGAGTCATGAATATTTTCCATAAGAAATATTTTTATATCCTAGCAGATGTTAGCTAAAAAGCAGGTTGAAAGTAAAGCAGAATAATGTTCTTTAAGGCGCATTCTGCTTTACTTTCAACTTGCTTTAAGTGTCCACCTAAACACAAAACTAGAAATGCAAAACTAGAAACAGGCTATTGGTTAATGGGTTAACCAAATGTAAAGGTTAGTATATGATATAACCCGCATAAAACATCATCTAGAAACATCATTTCTAGATGATGTTTTTTGCGGGTTATATCATATACTAACCTTGCTGTTTCTAGATGATGTTTTTTGCGGGTTATATCATATACTAACCTTTACACTAATCCTTACCCGGAAAACCCACAATACTCTCTTCCCATCCCCAAAATCACCCCATAATGAAGCCCTAAAGCTAAACAGAGACAAAACTTGTAGTGCAAAAACAACAAGATGTATTTGTGAAACACTATGCCCCCTGATGTGGCCATGACCTCTAGATGACCTTGACCTTTGCCTGAGTTCAAGAAATTCTTAAGTTAATATACATGCACCATGTCAAGTTTAAAGTCTAAATCACAATTATCACATGCAGTTCCAAAGTTATGGCCAAGGTAAAATTTAGCCAATTTGACCTCTTAATGACCTTGACCTATGTCGTGGCATAACATTTAAAATGAATGCAATCCTGTTTTATTTATTTATTTTTTTTGTGTGAAACTTCCATCTGGTTGTCAGTCTATTAAAGTTACAACCACAGAGTTCACAATCTTCCACCAGTAACACTTACCCTCACATCTGCCTCTGGACAATCTATAACCTGGCATACAGCGACAGCGATAACCTCCAAACTTGTTAACACAAATCTGATCACACATGTTCGGCCTCTCTGAACATTCATCTATATCTGAGTGAATAAAGTTAATTACTTCAGTAACCCATTTAACCCTAGATACCCCTTTACACCACAAATACAAACCTCAAAGGATACATATTTGTCCTATGCAAACAGTGTAAAACAAAATTAGAGGGCTCCTGTAGAACCCCTTTGAACAAGGTCTGCACTGTTTGTTATTTCACTATGCACAGTAAAGAACAACCCTAAAATAGCCAAAATAGACTAGACTTAATTGGAAACTAGAAATTGGTATTTGTAGTTTTAGAGATCAATGAGTTAAGCAATCCTGTACATTTGAACAAGCATCTTTACTTAACCCTCTACTCCATAGCCTGTTTCTAGTATTGAAGACAGGTGACTGCTTAAAGAAGGTTGAAAGTAAAGCAGAATACGCCATAAGGCACATTCTGCATTATTTTCAGCTTACTTTAAGCTACCATCTCCTAAGCTATAGTAAATATTGCCAATGTTGCATATTCATTAGTGAGAAACTATTTTCTACAGAGGAGAAATTGATGAAATGCATAAAAATATCTATGAAGTAAAGGGTTAATAAAAAGCTTCCTGGTTTACTCTCAACCTGGATTAACTCTTTCCTCCCTGAAACTTTAAATGGACAATTCCATTTTCCATTTTAGTCTAGTCCATTTCTGACTTTTAAGGGTTGTTTTTGTCAATGTTTGGCATTGTGACAAACAGTGAAGACCCTGATCAGAGGGCTCCTTTTGGAGCCCTCTGATCTGGGTCTTCACTGTTTGCATAGGACATGTGTACTATTCACATGTACAGTGTTTGAAAAGGACGCCTATATGCGGGACCAGGGTTCAAAGAGTTAAACAGTCTAAAGCACTATAAACCAGCTTAATGACCACCAGTAGGTTAAGACACTATTATCCATAAGATCATGTACAGTAAAACTTTTTTATAACGAACTCTGATACAGCGAATTTCGGCTTATAGCGAATTTATTTTCGTTCCCCGGCCGAGCTCTGCATTAATTCTAAGTTGACTAACATGTTTAGTACTAATTCGGTTATAGCGAATTCTCGTTTATGGCGAACTGATTTTCAAGTACCTTTATTCACAAAACAGTGTAAAATACCTTCGTTAAAGCGAAGTCTCATCTTGCTTCAGTCTTCAGTCACCTATGTAATTTTCGCGATAAACACCGTGACGCATAGGTGTTAAAACACACAATAAGATCTGGATGACTTGTGAATTGATCCGTAATTACGATACGGTATAATTACCGTATAATCTAAATGCTTTGTTAACTCCATTAGTCCTGGAAGCATAATGTGCGCTTCACTGTACGTGTTGTCACTATGCAGTTCTCGTGTAAACGTTTATTTTTGTCCGTGTCGAATTATAGATATGCGTAAGTAACTGGCCCCATATCTTGTCCATTTCCTACGTGTAGACGAAAAAGATGAAGTAATCCTATTGTCTTTTCATTTACATAACCGGGACCGATTATTTCGACTTGTTTGATTGGATGTTTAAAAGAATAAATAAAAACACGACAACTCTCAGCCGGTGAAGCAGAAGATTTAACTAAACGGAATCTCAATGATTTAAAAATTAGAGGTCGGTAATATTATCACGGAATATTAAATCCTTGATATTTATAACAACTCAAGTAAAATGAGCATATGACGGCTCGCGTGTTAATCAAACTGTACACACTAGTGTATTTACGTGTTTGGTATCATGGAAGTTTAAGAGAATACACGGCATATGCGCTAACAAATAGCGTTATCGCTGCATATTTTTCTTTTCCATTTTTTCGCTTAAAGATGTGACATAGATCGTAAATTGCATTCCAAGATGAAATGGTAGTCAAGGTAAATAATAACCAGTGTATGAATATAGAATGTGACCGCGTACATGTATTATGGCGACGTATTTCAATATGGCACTGAATATAAAGTTCAGTCGCAAACCAGGATGATAACTTATAACGAATTTCGTACTATCAATATAGCGAATAATGTTTAGAGCGAAGTAAATCCTCAAGTCCCTTGGAATTCGTTATAACCGAGTTTTACTGTATAGAGGAAAAGAAGTTATTCTTTCCCAGTAGATATGTTTATGCTTAAACTATTATTTCTAGCGCAAACAGTTTTATAGCCAGACTAGACAGCAGGTAACCTGGCATCTGATCAGGCTCCAAACAGTTTGTAACTCTGATTATTATTATTATTATACCAGATTTATATAGCGCTCTTTTCACACAGGGGTTGTGCGTTCAAAAGCGCTTTACATGAAAAAACATAAATGTACCTACAAATTGAGAAAAGACAAAATAACTACAATTAGATCTGAAATAAAACATGAATGAACATATAAAAGATAGTCCCCAAAACGGCGATCACATTACCCCCATCAATCAGCAATGAACCGACCGGCTAAAGATTGCCGACTGATATAAATAATGGTAGAGCGCCCAATGCAGGCCATCGACAAAACACAAATAATTACAATTAGATCTAAAATAAACATGAATAAACATACAAAAGACAGCTCCCAAAACGGCGATCACATTACCCCCATCAAATAGCAATGAACCGACCGGTTAAAGATTGCCAACCAATAGAAATAATAGCAGAGCGCCCAATGCAGGCCGCCTAATGTAACATAACTAGGAAAAATTGCATGCGACCATAACTATAAACTCTAATAAAAATAAATATTAACCCTTAGCCTGCCACTCACGACTATAGCTCCATATTCAAACAGCTTGGATCCGGATGAGACGCCGAGTAACTCGGCGTCTCATCAGGATCCAAGCTGTTTGACACTCGGACAACATTTTCAGCAATTTTGAGCAACTTTGAAGCACGTTGAAACTTGAAGCAGACGAGAAATATAGCAGACGACAATTTATTTGGCGGGCTAAGGGTTAAGGTTGTCAACCAGTTGTCATTATTTACATTTTATTGCAATGAGTTTGTATTACGATTGCTTTGCATATAAATGAGAAAGAGTTATAGCTGCTCCACTGTATTAACTCTTTCCTCCCTAAAACTTTAAATGGACAATTCCAGTTTCCATTTTAGTCTAGTCAATTTCTGACTTTTAAGGGTTGTTTTTGTCAATGTTTGGCATTATGACAAACAGTGAAGACCCTGATCAGAGGGCTCCTTTCGGAGCCCTCTGATCTGGGTCTTCACTGTTTGCACAGGACAATTTTATAATTCAGATGTACATTGATTGAAAATAACGCCTATTTGCAGGACTAGGGTTCAAAGGGTTAAACAAGGTCCCAGGGCCCGTGTCATAAAACTTTATATGACAAAAACAGTTGTAAGTCAAAATTTTAAAATGCATTTAATTTCTGATTTCTCCATCTAATCCTGTTTTCTGACATCTCTATGGAATCGTCTTTTCAAGAATAAATAATAATTGAGACTTTTATAATCTGACTTAGGATAATATTTGTCGTACAAAGTTTTATGAAACGGCCCCAGTATCGTACCTATGCAGCTCCGGCCATCATCTGATGGTCTGTATCCCCGAGAACACTGTATCTCACACTTGTATGAGCCAATGGTGTTTATACACTGCTTATCTGTGTCACACGTGACAAAACCTGTCAAACACTCATCTAAATCTGAAACATTTAAAAAACACTTTAATACCTAAATCAAAAGCGATACTTACTTAATTAATCCTGATTTCATTTTTATCTGCTGCGGTTACCCAGCATCTGGGGTATGCAGCAGCAAATGCTTTATTCTGAAACAGGGCAGCCATAGGTTGAAAGTAAAGCAGAATACACCTTAAGGTGCATCCTGCTTTACTTTCAGCCTCCTTTAGGCTACTATCTGCTAGAATAAAATTCAAAAATTTAGGAAAAGACCAAAGAAATGGCAGCCCTGGTGAAATAGTTTAAACAATAGTTTATTGAAATATGAAACAATAGCGAAGTATGTAGCATTTATAAACAAATCTGAAACATCATTTTAAAATCTTCTTCTGTGAAACTGCTGGTCCAAATTGAAAATAATTTTACACAAATGATCCATGGGTGACCCTCAACCAGATTTCTTAAAATGATTTTGATATCTTAAAAATCATGGCTGCCAGTGGGTGGGGCAAGTTTCCCTTATATTTCTGTATAGAAATTTTTCAAAAATCTTTTTCTCTGAAACTATTGGTCTGATATTTAAGAATATTTTTTAAAAAAGTAATGATGGGTGACTCTTTGCCAGTTTTCTTCAAAGAATCTTTCTAGTTCAAACAACATGGCTGCCTGTGGGTGGGGGTTAATTTATCGTGGAATTTTATCATTACTGGTCCATTACCATGACCGTAAACATGGATACCAGGTGAGCGATTTAGGGCCGCATGCGGCTTTTGTAATTTGACATGTCCAACATATCTATATTGAGGGTCAAAGGTTATTGGCATTTCAAATATTTGACCTTTTGATCCCTGTGACCTTGACCTTTTACCTCTTTATATGGGAAACTCATATGCCATGTATTAGGTGTGGATTGGTGATAGTTCAAAAGTTATTACCAATGCTAAAGTTGCAGACAAATAAAAGGTCAAACAGACAGGGCAAAATCATTAAACTTCCAGATGGCATAAAAATGTATTAGCACATAAAACCACCCTTTTATGCCATTAATTATTTCTTCCATTGAAGAAAATAGTTCCACTTTATACAGTTATGAAGATGCACCATAAAAATATGTTCTATATCCTAACATATTGTAACTTAAAGCAGGCTCAAAGTAAAGCAGAATGTGCCTTCAGGCACATTCTGCTTTACTTTCAAACTGCTTTAAGTGGTCACCTATCTTCAATACTAGAAACAAGCTATGGGTTAAAGCAGCTCTTCTCACCAACACACTGCCTGCCGTCTCTATCCAGGGCAAAGCCTATAGGACAGGAGCAAGAGAAACCTCCTCGACTATTATGGCAGTAATCAGAACATGGGTTCAGCGCAGCACACTCGTCCTCATCTGTAACAAGAAACAACTAGAATATCATGCACACGATATAAAGATTTCTCTTAATTTCTCTGTCCTATGGAAACCTTTCTGAAATCCTCAGAATTTATGAAATACCATTTATTCTGTATGTTTTATAAAGAGCATGGCTGTAATTGTGTGGTATATTGTCTTCATGATTTTGAACAAAAAAAACCCATGTTTACAGTATACAGTGTAGCTCCATTACTTCGCGGTCCGCTATTTCGCGAAAGCCAATATATCGCGGTCGCGGCTTGGACCCCATTTTTTCCTATATGTATACTAAAAGTCAATAAAAGCCGAGTAGCGATCATTTCTGTTTCTTTAATAATTATATCTTCCTTTAACAGGTCGTTATAATTGCGTAATCAGTGTCAATTATCACCATCTGTGGACTGCGCGTGTGTCATCCCGCTTCGTTGATGACAGGTGCACTAACCTACTGAGTGAACTCGCGCATGCGCGAGTTTCCCTCATTATTTAGCAATAATTAGCAAACTAACCTGATTGAGTTATAACTATCAAAGTCGACTAATCCGTATTAATAGCAGTGCAAAGATAACCACAGACATTAAAATCACAGTCATTCATATTTTGATACATCAATCAGACGCTTACAATCATAACTGCGATTCTTACCAGATAACAACGTACTCGAACAATGTCGGCCAAGAAATAAATTATATTTAACCTGTGAACTGAAAATTGGTTTCATTGTTCTTTCAATTTCATATACCGCGCTACGTTTTTTGACAAGTCAATCGAGAAAATCTCATTTTATCCGCGTTCTAATCGCGATATAGACATTAAGTGTGAGTTCCACGATTAACTGATACACACGCACATTTTATTCAAAATGGCGGCCGTTGTCAAAAACGAAAGTAGCATTTGGTATAATACACATGAAAACGCTGATGCTAGATATGACAGTGCATAATTATAAAGACTTGTTTTGACAAGAAATAACAAGGTAATCAACCAAGAAACCGTGTTTATTGCATGACATTGATATAATAGCGTTTGGCAATGGAATATACAGCAGAATATAGTTCAGCTCAGAATTCGGCTATATCGCGATCCGACCACATCGCGGATTTCATTTCGTGGACCCCAACTTCCGCGATATAATGGAGCTACACTGTACCATTCTTATACAGTCCACTACCCTAATCAGTCAGATAGGGTAGTGATTAGGGTAGCCGACAGTATAAGAGTGGTTTACTGCATACATATGAGTTATCTAATTAACTCCCTTTAATACACAAACAACCCCCACACATAGGGTGCTTTCAAAGGTACAATTCCTAAAATCTTGTGATTTTTATGAGTAGCTTATGGTAGCCCATACCCAAAGGTTATAAAGAATTTGAGTTGTATCTGAGATAGGTCTCAAGTATTTGATTGGTCAGATTAGAGCTTTTGCTCAAATCTGACCAATCAAATGCTGGAGATCGATCTCAGACTAAGCTTAAAAGTTTTAAAAGCATGGACCCAGGCCCAAATGTTCTAATGGGTTTGAGTTGTGTCTGCAATCTTTCTCAAGCATTTGATTGGTCAGATTTGAACTCTTGCTCAAAACTGACCAATCAAATGCTTGGGAACTATTTACTCTAACTCTTTATACCCTAGGACACTGGACCATGAAGATGTGGCTCCAAATACTAACCTTCACAGTAAATACCATCTTGGTTGAGCAGGAAGCCTGATGGACACTGATTACTGGGTGCTCCTGGTAGTATACTAGCGTCCACAATGAAGTTGATACTCTCTCTCTCTGGGCTGGCCTTCACCACTATATTACGGGCATACAGTCTCTGGACGAGGTAAGGCATTCTCACCTGGTTGTTGCTGTATGTAATACTGTGGTTCCAGGCATAGGGTACTATGTTGTCATCCACATAGAATAAACGGGTTGACTGAGCATGAAGGGTGCCTGAAACACATTGTTCAGTGACAGCTAGCTTTACCCTTTCCAAGGGCTCCAGATAAGAGGGAGAAAATTAACAAATCCAGCATTTTCTCGGTCTAATAAACAGAAACAATTCCTTATGACAATTAATCCCCAGAACCACAACAAGGTTTCTGGGGCTGCCCGTTATGAACATTGATCTTGACTATTTCATTGATCAGGAAGATTTTCCTCAGGACGACTAGTGCAGACTCATGTCAGAAAGATTCTTAAACTCTTTACTCCACAGCCTGTTTCTAGTATTGAAGATAGGTGACCACATAAAGCAGATTGAAAGAAACAAGAATGCGCCTTAAGGTACATTCTGTTTAAATTCAGACAGCTTTTTTCTTACTATCTTCTATGGGGGAAAGCATTTAGTCAAACTTACCTCTATCTCTTAAACTGAAATTCGAACACTCAAGCTCACTTTTGTCAAACACAGGGCTGCCATAAGTTGACATGAAAAATCTTATGATTTCCAAATTTGTATTTTCCAAGTGAGATTTTACGAGTCCTACCTTTACCAAATAGCCTATTTCTAGTTTTGTTGACATGTAACTACTTAAAGCAGACTGTAAGTAAAGCAGAATGCTTTACTTTCAGCCTGCTTTAAGCTACCATGTACTGGGGAAAAATCCGGAGATTTAAGAAAAATCCGGAGAAATGGCAGCCCTGCAAACATACGGTACAGGTCTGTATTCCAAAATTGAAACAGGCATGTTTGACTGGAAACTGCTAAACCGTGTTTATACTAAACTTTGCTATTGATATCAAGACAAGTCTTACCAAGTCCTGTCTGTAGATACTGCTCCCAATAGGGAGATACTACAACCACTTCTGTTTCATTAAACTCTGGCACACTACCACGGACAACAATGTCCATATAGTATAACAAGTCTTACCCAGTCCCGTCTGTAGATACTGCTCCCAATAGGGAGATACTACAACCACTTCTGTTTCATTAAACTCTGGCACACTACCACGGACAATAATGTCCATATAGTATAACAAGTCTTACCCAGTCCCGTCTGTAGATACTGCTCCCAATAGGGAGATACTACAACCACTTCTGTTTCATTAAACTCTGGCACACTACCACGGACAACAATGTCCATATAGAATAGCAAGTCTTACCCAGTCCCGTCTGTAGATACTGCTCCCAATAGGGAGATACTACAACCACTTCTGTTTCATTAAACTCCGGCACACTGCCACGTACAACAATGTCCATATAGTATAACAAGTCTTACCCAGTCCTGTCTGTAGATACTGTTCCCAATAGGGAGTAACTACTACTACTTCTGTTTCATTAAACTCTGGCACACTACCACGGACAACAATGTCCATATAGTATAACAAGTCTTACCCAGTCCTGTCTGTAGATACTGCTCCCAATAGGGAGATACTACAACCACTTCTGTTTCATTAAACTCTGGCACACTTACTACCACGGACAACAATGTCCATATAGTATAACAAGTCTTACCCAGTCCTGTCTGTAGATACTGCTCCCAGTAGGGAGATACTACAACCACTTCTGTTTCATTAAACTCCGGCACACTGCCACGGACAACGATGTCCATCTGTAACTTCCCATTCTGATCTACTCCCTTAGAGTACTGCGACATCTTGAGTATCTCTCCTGTAAAATACAAGGGAGGTAAATATTAGCAATTTGAAAAGGGGGGCTAACTAGTTTCATTGCAAAACATAAACAAGTATCTGTCATGGTCACTACATGACTAAAGAAAAGTTACTCAATAAGTTCTAAAAGAATCTAGGATTTCAATTCTAGCATAAAGGTAACCCCTTTCTGCATCAGTTACAATCAACTGATGTCTCCAGTGGGACGGGGATGATAGAAATACGCCCATTGCCTATACTGGTAGAGTGGTACCAAAAGGTGACACCAAAACATTTACTCATACACATGCACACTGGGGCTATATGACCATTCTATGTGTCACAGAGCCCTAAAACCCACCTAAATAATTCAATCCAACATTTATTGTTCAGCAGAGACTGCCATATGTGTCTTTCCAAGGGACTTCATGAAAAAGGTCACATATGACGAGGAGTCTCTTAGTACAAACCCAAGCTCATCCCAACAATTTCATGTATTCGTGACTCATCTGCTTTTAACCCATTACCCCATAGCCTGTTTATAGTTTTGAAAGATATATGACCACTTAAAGCAGGTTGAAAGTAAAGCAGAATGTGCCTTAAGGCACATTATGCTTTACTTTCAGCCTGCTTTAAGCTATTATCTGCTGGAATATAGAAACTATTTCTTATGATTTTCATTTGTGACAGTATAAACTGGAACTATTTTCTTCAGTGGCAGAATAAATAAGATGCGTAAAAAGGAGTATTTATTGGGTAATGGGTTAAATACTGACCTGTGGCATACTGGACTTGCACTTCACGAGCAAACTCCCCATTAGTGAGTCTGAACCCATTAGTGGCCCCATCTACTTCTTGAGCTGTGGACCAGTATACAGGGGTCAGGATGGAAACCAGGTGACGGAAATGTGGCACTGAAACATACAATAGTCAAATCTACCATTTACTGAAACAGGATAGTCATGCCTATAAATGTTAGAATTCTTTGAGTTGCACGACTGAATAAAAATCTTGCAGTCTGAATGATATACTATAATTATATTACCAAAATAATGTGTGGCACCAGGAGCTTTCATCCGACTTTTATCTGTCCCTTTTATATGCTCAACATCATGACAATGACTATCTATTAGAATGTTAATATGGGCCGGTTTATACTCTATTATAAGCGTTTATATGGGCAGTTTTATAGTCTATTATAACCACTAAACAGAGAATTGATTGATTGACAGACAGGTGACAGCTTAAAGCAAGATGTAAGTAAAACAGAAAACCTCTACCTCACCTTGCTTTAAGTAGTCACCTGCCAAAAACGCCTAATAATTAGCACAATTATTTGATCATTATAGATTGTTTTCCATGCAACAATTCTTTTAACCCAGAAGTGTACATGTCCTTACCAAGTGTTGGTGGAATGTTGTTGATGGTGGCGTTGACATTGGTGGCGCTGTTGTCTGGCTGTGGTAACATGTCCGCTGTGAATGTGCCTTCAGGTATTTGGATGTTGTTGATGTAGCCAATCAAGTTACCCTCAGCCCGAATAGGGAAGTCTGTAGTGTAATGGTAGACATTGAAATTATTGACTGATAAAAAACAGATGACTGATAAAAAACAGATACAGGTAAAAACTATTACATGTACAACTACTAAATTGTGTCAAGTATATATATGGGGCCCGTTTCATAAAACTTCTTACGACAAATGTTGTCGTAAGTCAAAACTTTAAAATACATTTAATTTGTGATTGCTCTATCTAATCCTGTCTTGTGACATCTTTTTGGAATCGTCTTTTCAAGACGATTCCAAAAAGATGTCACAAGACAGGATTAGATGGAGAAATAAATAATAATTTAGAATTTTATAATCTGACTTACGACAACATTTGTCGTACGAAGTTTTATGAAACAGGCCCCAGGTGTTTAACCCATAAGCCTGTTTCTGGTATTGAAGATATCTGACTTAAAACCTTTGCCTGCTGGTCGCGACTTTATTGATTTGTACAAACAGTTTAGATCCAGATCAGACGCCGTGTAACGCAGCCTCTGATCTGGATCCAAACTGTTTGATACTCTTTTTTAGGTTTTTTTACTTAAAAAATGTATAAATCAAAATTCAACAAATTTTGCAGACGACAATTTTGAAGCAGACGACATCACAGCAGGATAAGGGTTAAGGCAGGTTGAAAGTAAAGCAGAATGCATATTTGTTTGTAACCATAGATGTCACGCGAAATGATTCAAGTGTTCGATTTTGGGTTGTGTTCGAATAACGGTTGTAAAGGGATATAGTTGTGAAAACTAAACACTAGAAATAATTCCATATTCTAGCAGCTGGTAGCTTAAAGCAGGCTTAATGTAAAGCAGAATGCACCTTAAGGTGCATTCTGCTTTACTTTCAACCTGCTTTAAGTAGTCATGTATCTTCAGTACAAGAAACAGGCTACGGGATAATGGGTTAACAGGTGGAAGCGCAATCTGACATTTCCACATCAGCAGCTTAATGTGTAATACATTGTACAGGAGTATTTACCGTAGCATTTCTGTACAAAGCAGTCAGTTCTCTGCACCTCATCTCCAATACAAGGCTGCCCTCTGTGCATTGGTCGACGACACAAACGGTTACGCTGTTTGGTTCCTTGGTCACATGACTTGGAGCATGCTGACCAGTCCGACCATTCTGACCACAGGCCATCAACTGTACAACACAACAATACATCATGAGAATTATTTCAACAGGAGTTTAATTTAAGTACCGTACTTTATCTGTTAGATATGTAGTCTACATAAACAATCACCATGACAGGAGCATTTTGCATGAATTTTGCTCTGCATTAAGCTGCCACCTGTCATGGATACAACATCATTTTGCTTTCCTTTCAACCTGCTTTAACCCTTTACTCCATAGTCTATTTCTTGTTTTGACGATAGCTAACCACTTAAAGCAAGTTGAAAGTAAAACAGAATGCGCCTTAAGGCACATTCTGCTTAACTTTCAGCCTGCTTTAAGCAGAATTAAGCTTCCATCAACTAGGATATAGAAAATATCTCCTATGATACGTAGTCATGACTGTATAATTCGGAACTTATTATTTAACCCTTTGAACCCTAGTCCCGCATATAGGCGTCCTTTTCAAACAGTGTACATGTGAATAGTACACTTGTCCTGTGCAAACGGTGAAGACCCAGATCAGAGGGCTCCTTTCGGAGCCCTCTGATCAGGGTCTTCACTGTTTGTCATAATGCCAAAAATGGACAAAAACAATCCTTAAAAGCCAGAAATGGACTAGTTTAAAATCGAAACTGGAATTGTTCATTTAATGTTTCAGGGAGGAAAGAGTTAAGTGGAGTAATAGATTAAAGGCATAGGTGGATTTATGGGTAAATGGGTTAAGACTTAAAACTAAAACACACAGTGGAGTAAAGAATAAGTAGAAATATTGTTGAACACAGGTTTGGCTGTGCCTACCTGGGCACTGTATCTGGTTACAAGATTGGGTATCAACTCCAGTTCCTGGGCACTGCCGCCCGCCATTGCTGGGTTGTGGGTTTGAGCAGGAACGGAAACGACGTTGTAAACCTCCTTCACAGCTGGCCGAACATTCTCCAAAGTCGTTCCATGATGACCATCCACCATGAACTGAGAAATACAGGAAATAAAGATGACATTAACTTTAACAAACACCATTCCTTTTACAGCTAACTCAAATAACATTTTAGCTACTAAAATGACCTGTAGTATTTGTATCTTGGTTTCTAGACTAGCAGGTTTTCCTATAGGTGCAAGAAACAAATGTGTAGCCCTTTCTTGGTTTCTAGACTAGCAGGTTTTCCTATAGGTGCAAGAAATAATGTGTAACCCTTTCCCCTGTTTCTAGTTTTAGAACAACTGACTACTTAAAGAAGGTTGAAAGTAAAGCAGAATGCACATTTAGGTGCATTCTGCTTTACTTTCAGCCTATCAGTTATCATCTGCTAGAATTTAGACAATATTTGCTATGGTGCATATTCATGACTTTTGAAAAGTCGAACTGTTTTCTACAGTGGAAGAAAAAAAGAAAATAGTTCCAATTTGCACAGTCTTGAACATGTTTCCAATCAGAGGACAGCTTAAAGCAGGCTGAAAGTAAAGCCGAATGTGCCTTAAGGCTCTTTCTGCTTTACTTTCAGCCTACTTAAAGTTGTCTACCCGCTTCAAAACTAGAAATAGGCTATGGGGTAAAGGGTTATGGGGTAATGAGTTACCAGGTTACAGTATTGATATGTTACCTGGGCAAGGTTCACTGTTGCAGTAATCTCGCTGTTCTTCAGGACCTATACAGTAACTCCCCCTAGTGGCAGGTGGGGGATTGTTACACCGACGGCGTCGTGTCCTGACTCCACTTCCACATGAGAGAGTACAAGCAGACCAGTGGTTCCAGCTCCCCCAGTTAGCTAAAGCTGTAAAGATACAGTAAAATCTCTCTAATACGACCACTATAACTGATGTTATTTCAAATCAAATGGCAAACAGTTATAATCCTGATCAGACGCCAAGTTCTATAGCATCTGATCAGGATCAAAACTGTTTGCAAATGCGCTTTATGACACAATTGAGAGTGAAAGGGTTAAGGCAGATGGTTGTGTAAAATTATACAGTCAACAGGGCTGCCATTTCTCCAGATTTTTCCTAAATCTCCGGATTTTTTCCCAGTACATGGTAGCTTAAAGCAGGCTGAAAGTAAAGCAGAATGCGCCCTAAGGCGCATTCTGCTTTACTTACAGCCTGCTTTATGTGGTCGCATGTCAACAAAACAAGAAAAAGGCTATGAGGTAAATGTACGATTCGTAAAATCGAACTTGAAAAATGCAAATTTTGAAATCTTAGGATTTTTTATGTCAACTTATGGCAGCCCTGAGTCAACGTATATCATAAGAAAATGTTTCTATTCTAGCAGATGGTAGCTTAAACCAGGCTACAAGTAAAGCAGAATGTGCCTGAAGAAACAATGTGCTTTACTTTCAACCTGCTTTAGGTCAGGTCACCTATATTCAATACTAGAAACAGGCTATGGAGTAAACGGTTATAAAAGTTGCATTTCCTTGCTTACAAGCATGGACTAATATACCAACGAAATTGAGCTGATGTCAACCAGGGACGCAAGGCATGGTAGGATGCATCAATATATAGTTTTTAACCCTTTACCCCATAGCCTGTTTCTAGTTTTGAAGACATGTATCTATTAAAACAAGTTGAAAGTAAAGCAGAATGTGCCTTAAGGCGCATTCTGCTTTACTTTCAGCCTGCTTTGAGCTTCCATCTGCTAGAATATAGACAATATTTCTTATGATACATGTTCATAACTGTATAAATTAAAATTCTTTTCTTCAAGTGGAGGAATAAGCTAAAGGTGTATTTATGGGATAATGGGTTAATGGACAAAAAACCTTATAGTAATGACTGACAGCATCAACTACAAACCTGGGCATCTCCTTGTCATACAAGTTCTGGTGTCTGTTTGTATACCAGGGCAGTGTCTACCCTCATTGGCTGGTTCTGGGTCGTCACATGACCTGTGACGGTGTTGTCTCCCTTCTCCACATGTAGAGCTGCACGGTTCCCATCCCGACCAGTCTGACCACTCACCATGAACTAAATACAAGAAAACAGGCGATGATAAGGGTGTTCAATGTTTGTTTTACTTTTATTCTTCTGAAATTTGTTTTTTGAAACAAGCCCTAAGAATTAACATTATTGTGTCATCAGGACTGCCATTTCTCCGGATTTTTCCTAAATCTCCGGATTTTTTCCTAGTACATGGTAGCTTAAAGCAGGCTGAAAGTAGAGCAGAATGCACCCTAAGGCGCATTCTGCTTTACTTACAGCCTGCTTTAAGTAGTCGCATGTCAACAAAACAAGAAAAAGGCTATGGAGTAAAGGTACGATTCGTAAAATCGCACTTGAAAAATGCAAATTTGGAAATCTTAGGATTTTTCATGTCAACTTATGGTAGCCCTGTGTCATTTATCAAAAGTTGAATATTCTGTATGAATATTTCAGCAAAAAAGCGAAATAATACAAGCAATTAACCATCACCCAATAGATATGCCTTTTAAACCTTTAATTTATTCTTCCACTGAGGAAAAATAGTTCCACTTTATACAGTCATGGATAAGCACATTAACCCATTACCCCATAGCCTGTTTCTAGTATTGAAGATAGGTGACCATTGAAAGCAGGTTGAAAGTAAAGCAGACTGTGCCTTAAGGCACATTCTGCTTTACCTCCAGCCTGCTTTAAGCTACAATCTGCTAGGAAATAGAAAATATTTCTTATGATAAGTTTTCATGGCTATATAAATTGGAACTATTTTCTTAAGTGGAGGAATAAATTAGATGCGTAAATAGGCGTTTTTATGGGGTAATGGGTTAAGAAATAATTCCTATATCCCTTTATGTGGTATCTTAAGAAGCATTTTGATTTACTTAAGCAATTTGGAAAAATGATAAACATACATTTTTTTTTATTCGACATTAAACGTACATACCGTAGTCGTCTATAGTCTACAATAAATGTACAGAATGGTGGAGCAAAATAAGGGGTTACTTCAAACTCCTCAATTATTTTACTGTTGTAAGAATTTAGCTTACATTTAGCACTTAACTCCATAGCTTGTTTCTAGTATTCAAGATAAGTAATCACTTAAAGCAGGATGAAGTAAAGCAGAATGTGCCTTAAGGCACTTTCTGTTTAACTTTCATTCTGCTTTAAGCTACCATCTGCTAGACTATAGAACATATTTCTTAAGAAACATAGTCATGACTGTTTATATTGGTTGGTTTTTTTTACAGTGGAAGAATAAATTGAATGTGTTTAAATGTGTAGCTATGGGGTAATAGGGTTAAATAAGACAAGCATAGCTTTCTGTTTTGTCACAAGACTCGGCAGATCAGGGCTCCAGATAAGAGGGAGTAATCTGAACAAATCCAACATTTTCTCACTCATACAGAACTAAATCCTATAGTGTCACAACTCATTAGAATCGTCTCTTTGAGACGATTCTAATGAGTTGTGACACCATAGGGTTTAAAGCAGAAATAAAGGTTTTAGTTTTTTAAATACTCCCCTTATCTGGAGTCCTGGCAGATACATACCTACTACAGTCAGGTTGACCTCAATGAAGGATTTACCAAGATTGTTACTGGCCAGACATCTATAGGTCATGGAGTCTGAGAGCTGGGCAGCAACAATACTGAAAGGGCAAAGAAAATGTCAGGTGCAATCTGCTTTACATTTGTTCTGCGTTAACATTTTCTTCCAAAGAGATCTCCTTGTCATAGAGATGCCTCGTCATAATTACACCATGCCTTGCTAAAAACCCATAGGAAATTTATTCTGCATCCTGAAAGCTGGATACTTGAAGCAGACTGAAAGTAAAGCAGGAAACTTCTTGGGGAGCTTTGCTTTACACTTAGCCTGTTTTAACACATTAGCCCATAGCCTGTTTCTAGTGCTGAAAACAACTGATCACTTAAGTAGGTTGAAAGTAAAGCAGAATGTGCCTATATAGGCCTGCATATTCTGCTTTACCTTCAGCCTGCTTTAAGCTATCATCTGCTAGAATATAGAAAATATGTACTGTGCTGCACATTCATTACTGTATGAAAGTAAACTATTTACTTCACTGGAGGAATAAATTACAGGCGTTAAAAGGTGTATTTATGGGATAATGGGTTAAGCAATCACCTGTCTTATACACTGGAAACCATCTATGGGAGTAAATGGTTACCCAATGATCAGTCAGCATCATGTGTTCATATATAGATTGCTTATAGCCTTTAAATGGCTGGAAATAGCTAGACACAATATTCTGTAATCCTTACCTTAGAGAATTGTTTGGCAGTATGGACAATCTCCCTTTGTTCTCTAGGACATCCCAGCCCACCATCCACTCCATGACGGGAACCGGCTCCCCAGAGCCTACACAGTCTATCAGCACATTCTCCCCCTCATCAACAACAGTGTCCACTGGCTCTATCTCAAAGGACGGAGGTTCTACCAGGAGAAAGTATCAGGGTATTAAGCTTTTGAGCTGAGTCTGAGAGTGCTCTCAAGCATTTGATTGGTCAGATTTGAGCCTAGGCTCAAATCTGACCAATCAAATGCTTGAGAACGACTTTTGACTCAACTGAAAAGCTTTATAACCTTGGACCCAGGGCTCCAGATAAGAGGGAGTAAACCAAACAAATCTAATATTTTCTCACTCATTTCAGTACAAAATCCTATAGTGTTACTACTCATTAGAAATGTTCTCGATTGAGTAGTGACACCATAGATCCATAATAAGCTCTATCATCAGTATTTCAGATAAACTCTTTCAATACCATTGACCTGTTTAAAAATTACTCGTTACATTTGCAAACAGTGTAGACCCAGATCAGAGGGCTCAGTAACTGGAGCAGTATTGATCAAACTACCCTGAATTCAAGAAGACTGGTTCATGTTTTGGTAACTATAAAGATCCACAAGAGAATGATTACTTAGGATTATTAGATTCCCTTGTGGATCTTTGTAGTAAACTTTAAAAGGGTTCAGGAGCATTACTTTAAACAATTATTCCACAAAAGAATCATTTTTTCCCTTACCGGTTGATTATTCAATAGATGTTATTTACTTTATTTACAGACAAAATGTAAAACTTACCCCTGATCGTTAGCATTGCCACTCCCATTGATGTTCCGAAGTCATTAGTGGCCATACACTTATACTCTCCTGCATCTGAAGTCTGGAAAACACAGACAATGTCACTTTCAATCAGGCTTCCAGATAAGAGGAAGTAAACTGAACAATTTCAACCTATTCTCACTCATCAAATCCTATAGTGTTCTACTCATTAGAATCGTCTCTTCGAGACGATTCTAATGAGTAGTGACATAATATTGTTTAAAGCAAAAATAAATATTTTAGTTTTTGGAATACTCCCCTTATCTGGAGCCTTGTAAATACAGTATTGGTTGCTTCAACCCTTTCTGTGAGGGAAATGAGTCCTAACTCAATACTTCGAACTCGCATACGTCGAGCTAACCCCATAAATTTGTAAGTTGACTCTCCATAACTTGATCTTGCAATACATACATGTACATGTATTTAGTTTGACAATAAAGACTGTATAAGTTACTTGGGATCCAACCAGGCTAAAAACAGTTTGCCATTCAGGTTTAATTTTCTCATAAATATTTCTGACATTTAATTACATTGCATTTGCATCTAGTTTTGTATATCCTATTCAGTACCCCATAACTATGCAATTTTAAGCCTTAATTTTTTTTTCATCCATTTAACCCTTTCCCCAATAGAAGCGCCTTTTAGCGTGTTTTATTTATTCATCCGCTGAAGAAAATAGTTCCTATTTAATCAGTTATGAAGATATATGATAGGGAATATTTTCTATAGTCTAGCACATGATAGCTTAAAGCAGGCTGAAAGTAAAGCAGAATGTGCCTTAAGGCACATTCTGCTTTACTTTCAACCTGCTTTAAGAAGTCACCTATCTTCAATACTAGAAATAGACTATCAGGTAAAGGGTTAAGAAAATGGTTCCACTTTATATAGTGATACATATGTAAATGCAGTAAGAAATATTTTCTATTTTCTAGCAGATGGTAGCTAAAAGCAGGCTGAAAGTAAAGCAGAATGTGCCTTAACCCATTACCCCATAACTACGCCTTTTTTCACCTTTAATTTATTCCTTCACTAAAGAGAAATAGTTTCAATCTTTACAGTCATGAATATGTTCTACAGAAATAATTTCCATATCCTAGCAAAATGGTAAACTTAAAGCAGGCTGACAGTAAAGCAGAATGTGCATTAAGGCGCATTCTGCTTTACTTTCAGCCTGCTTTAAATGGTAACTATCTTCAAAACTAGAAACAGGCTATGGGGTAAAGAGTTAAGTGTCATCTGTCTTCAAAGCTAGAAACATGTTATGGAGTAAAGGGTTAATTGGGAAAGTCTCACTAATATCTTTAACACTGTAAAGCATATGACTTACTGTTGAGCTGTAAATAACCAAGGATCCATTAGACAGTTGTTGTATTCTTGCACTGAGCTGAACCTGGCGACCATTCTTCATCCAGACAACTTCTGGCTGTGGGTCACCGCCCACCTTACATGGCAAAACAACACGCTCTGCCACCACCACAGCCTTGTTGTCAGGTGGTGTTAAGATCTCAGGTGGTACTGAAATATTACATCTCTTAACCTTTAACCCTATAAATATGCCTTTTTACGCCTATAATTTATTCCTCCACTGAAGAAAATAGTTCAAATTTATAAAGCCATGAATATATATTTTACGAAATACTGTCTATATTCTAGCAGATGGTAGCTTAAAGCAGGTTGAAAGTAAAGCAGAATGCGCCTTAAGGCGCATTCTGCTTTACTTTCAACCTGCTTTAAGATGTCACCTGTCTTCAAAACTAGAAATGGGCTATGGGGTAATGGGTTATTGCTAGCTAATTAACATTCTGGGAAATTTACGTAATACCTGTATATATAGCAACCTGACCAAGCAATAACACAAATTTTATATTTTTAATGAAAATATAAACTAGAAATGCCATGCACCAGGTTCGATCACTCATCTCTCATACACATAGACATTCACCCAACAATAGTCATAGAGAATATACATGTAAACAAAGCTGATCAAGTCGAGAACGATGCAATACATCATCAACATTTGTTATGACGTGTTGCCTGATATATATTGTTGGTGGTCAAATCACTTCCACCTTCATATTTGCTTAACATGTACAGACGGGAAGAAATATATTGTGTAATCAAGCTCCAAACTATTTGCATCCCACATTAAAACAAATAGTTTTAACAATTTGAAGAAAAGGTCTTCATAATACTGCACTACTTTGGCTTAACCATAACCCATTACCCCATAAATACGCCTTTTTATGCCTTTAAGTTATTCCTCCATTTAAGAAAATAGTTCTAATTAATAAAGTTATGATTGTGTACTATAAGTAATATTTTCTTTATCCTAGCAGATGATAACTTAAAGCAGGCTGAAAGTAAAGCAGAATGCGCCTTAAGTAAGGCACATTCTGCTTTTCTTTCAATCTGCTTTAAGTGATCACCTATCTTCAAAACTAGAATCAGGCTATGGGGTAAAGGGTTAATTAAGCTGCTATTTTCTGTAAGAGCGCCATCTTATTTCAACCAATCAACTAATAGATACGCCTTTTTACACCTAGTATTTATTCCACCATGAAAGAAAACAAGAGGGCCTGAAGGCCCTGATATCGCTCACCTCTTGTACTGAAGCCTGATAGTTTTACCTTTCTGTTTCTACCATTTTAATCTGAATCCATTCAAATTTGTAGTATAGCATGTAATCGATTTTGGAATACAATTTCATAATTCTAGTATAGTTGAGTACATCAAGGGCTGATAACTAGAGCCTAAACAATACTGAAATGAAGCCATTTCTAGCATTTCAAAGTATATCAAGGGCAGATAACTATTGCCACAATATTTAGATTTCAACAATAATTTCACTGCTTCGAGAACTTATATCTATATACTTTGTGTGCAAATATAATCAAAATCCATTGAAAACTGTAGTTGCAAAAGTGTTTACGCTGTTAGAAATGGCATTTTCAGCTATTCAAGGGCAGATAACTTTTGACCTAATGGTCTAATTTCAACCATAATCACACTTATTCAAACTCTTATGGTAATATACAATCTGAGGAAGTTTGAAAAAGACTGGATAAAAATTGTGGGCGCTAGAGAGTAAAAACGTTAAATATGGCATTTTCAGCAATTCAAAGGTAGATAACTTCTGACCTATTTGTCAGATTTCAACCATAATCGAACTCATCTGAACTCTTATGGTCATATACAATCTGAGTAAGTTTAAGAAAGATTGGATAAATACTGTGGCCGCTAGAGTGTAAACACCCTTAAATATGGCATTTTCAGCAATTCAAAGGTAGATAACTCTTGATCTATTGTTTCGAATGCAACCATAATTGAACTCATCAGAGTTCTTATGGTAATATACAAATTGGGCAAGTTTAAAAAAGATTGGATAAATATTGTGGCCTCTAGAGTGTAAACAATGTTAAATATGGCATTTTCAGCAATTCAAAGGTATATTCCTACAGACCTATTGGTCCAATTTCAACCATAATCGAACTCATTCGAACTCTTATGGTAATATACAATCTGGGCAAGTCTGAAAAAGATTTAATAAATACTGTGGCGGCTAGAGTGTAAACACTGTTAAATATGGCATTTTCAGCAATTCAAAGGTAGAGAACTCCTGACCTATTCGTCAGATTTCAACCATAATTGAACTCATCTGAACTCTTGTAGTAATATACAATCTGAGCAAGTCTGAGAAAGATTGAATAAATATTGTGGCCTCTAGAGTGTAAACACTGTTAAATATGGCATTTTCAGCAATTCAAAGGTATATAACTCCTGACCTATTTGTCAGGTTTCAACCATAATCGAACTCATCCGAACTCTTATGGTAATATACAATCTGAGCAAGTTTGAGAAATATTGGATAAAAATTGTGGCCTCTAGAGTGTAAACACTAAAATTGTTGACGACTAACGACGGACGACGGACATTCAAGGATTGCAAATGCTCATCCTGAGCTAGCTCAGGTGAGCTAAAAATAGCTACATGTTAAACAGTCATGAATATGAACCATTACAAACATTTCTTTTATCTTTAAAGGGACTTAAAGCAGGCTGAAAGTAAAGAGGCAATTTAATTATTTTATACATATGAGCCGTGCCATGAGAAAACTTGACTTATTGCAATGCAAACAGTGTACATCAAAGCCAGACGCTGTTTCAAAGATGCAACGGCTAGCTTTGATCTACACTGTTTGACGCCCACATGCATCTAAAGCATTTTATGTAACTCTGTTATATATGGTATTTGGCTGTGTAGACCAAACTCAGATACAGAGCCTGGGATGACAATGGTGCTTGGTACAACGTTGCAATGCAATAAGGCTGGTTTTATCATGGCATGGTTCAAGTATGTATAAAGCCTTACTTTTCACTGCGATGAAGACTTCCACGCTGGCTTCTCCTGCTGGGTTTTGAGCCAGACATCTATACACTCCAGTGTCGTCTTGTCTTACACTGTTGATGACCAGGACACTGCGGCCAACCACACTGGGCGGAGCTGAAAACACACATTATAACACTGACCATTATAAAAAGCATTCATTAACCAATTAGAGCTGGTTGCTTAAACAGGCTGAGAATAAAGCGAAGGTCCTAAAGGAGTTTTAAAGGTAGCTTAAAGTAGGTTGAAAGTAAAGCAAAATGTGCCTAAAGGCACATTCTGCTTTACTTTCAACCTTCTTTAAGTGGTCACCTGTCATCAATACTAGAAACAAGCCATTAGGAAATGGGCTAAACAAGAAAGAATAACAAGCATCGTTATAACATGTCACCTTCTATAGGCAGGCTGTCCTTCATCCAGTGTACATTGGGTGTTGGTGTACCAGTGGCCGTACAACGAAGCTTCAGTCGGGAGTTCAACGTCACTTCCTGGTTATAGGGTACCACAGTAAACGATGGTGGCACTAGAAAAGATATAATCAAGTTTCAAAGTTCCAACGTCTCATTTCAATCAGTTGCAAAATGTTCAGGATTAATTTTCCCTAACCCTTTCCCCACATAGAAGCACCTTTTAACCCATTCCCCCATAAATAGGCCTTTTTTACACCATATATTTATTCCTCCACTGAAGAAAATAGCTCCAATTTATACAGCCACAAATACAAATCATAAGAAATATTTTTTATATCCTAGTAGATGGTAGCTTAAAGCAGGCTGAAAGTAAAGCAGAATGTGCCATAAGGCGCATTCTACTTTACTTTCAACCTGCTTTAAGTGGTCATATATCTTCAAAACTAGAAACAGGCTATGAGGTAATGGGTTAATGCATTGAATAGTTTAAATTTATACAGAAATGAATATGTACCATAAGAAAAAGTTTCTATATCCTAGTAGATGGTAGCTTAAAGCAGACAAAAAGTAAAACAGAATGCACCTTAAAGCCCATTCTGCTTTACTTTCAACCTGCTTTAAGTATAAACTATAAAACAGTCTATGCAGTTAAGGATTAAGCCGAGTTTCATTTCAAACTTCAGCTTCAAAATGTTCACATTTACTTTTTTTGAATTCAATTTTGAAGTAAACTCTTTTATCAAGTGTCCAACAATTTGGATCCTGATCAGATCTTGAGATATCAGGTGTCATATCTGAAGTGTTTGCGAATTGAAAGGTGCAATTCTATTGTGTTGTGTTTGAATTTAGCCCATTACCCCATAAATACGCCTTTTAACGCCTTTGATTTATTATTACACTGAAGAAAATATTTCCAAAAGAAATAGTTTCTATATTCTAGCAGATGGTAGCTTAAAGCAGGCTGAAAGAAAAGCAGAATGTGCCTTAAGGCACATTCTGCTTTACTTTCAACCTGCATTAAGTGGTCACTTCTCTTCAAAACTAGAAAACTTATTATTACACTGAAGAAAATATTTTCATAAGAAATAGTTTCTATATTCTAGCAGATGGTAGCTTAAAGCAGGCTGAAAGTAAAGCAGAATGTGCCTTAAGGCGCATTCTGCTTTTTAAGGCACATTCTGCTTTACTTTCAACCTGCATTAAGTGGTCACTTCTCTTCAAAACTAGAAAAATTATTATTACACTGAAGAAAATATTTCCAGATGGCAGCTTAAAGCAGGCTGAAAGTAAAGCAGAATGTGCCTTAAAGCACATTCTGCTTTACTTTCAGCCTGCTTTAACCTATGACCTGCTAGGATATAGAAAATATTTCTTTTGGAACATGTTCATGACTGTATAAATTAGAACTATTTCCCTCAATAGAGGAACAAGAGCCGCATGCGGCCCTAAATCGCTCACCTGGTATCCATGATTACGGTAATGTTAATGGACCAGTAATGATTAAGTTTTCACTTATTCACCTCCACCCACTGGTGGCCATGTTGTTTGAGCTAGGAAGATTATTTGAAGAAAACTGGCAAAGGTTCACCCATGAATTGTAAAATCATTCTTAATTCAGACCAATAGTTTCAGAATTTTTTTTGAAAGTTTTTCTATACAGAAATATAAGGAAAACTTGCCCCACCCACTGGCGGCCATGTTTTTTAAGATAACAAAATGATTTTAAGAAATCTGGTAGAGGGTCATCAATTAACCATTTGTGTAAAATTATTTTGAATTTGAACCAGTAGTTTCAGAGAAGAAGATTTTTAAAGTTTTTACTATATAGTAAGATGCCCCACCCACTGGCGGCCATGTTTTTTAAGATAACAAAATGATTTTAAGAAATCTGGTAGAGGATCATGAATTGACCATTTGTGTAAATTTATTTTTAATTTGGACCAGTAGTTTCAGAGAAGAAGATTTGTAAAGTTTTTACTATACAGTAACATAAGGAAAACTCAATGCCCCACCCACTGGCGGCCATGTTTTTTTAGATATCAAAATAATTTTAAGAAATCTGGTAGAGGGTCACCCATGGATCATTTGCATAAAATTTCTTTCAAATCGACCAGTAGTTGTTTTCACTATATAGCCATATAAGGAAAATCTGCCCCACCCACTAGCGGCCATGTTTTTTAAAATAGGAAAATTATTTTAAGAAATCTGATAGAGGGTCACCAATGGCACATTTTGGTAAAATTATTTTAAATTCGGACCAGTAGTTTTTGACACGAAGATTTTTAAAGTTTTTTCAATTGGTTGCCATGGCAACCACAATTTCAGTTGGATGACCTATATTTGAAGAAATCTGAGAGAGTACCCTACAAGGAACAATCCTATGAAGTTTTGATGAAATTGGCCAAGTGGTTTCCAAGAAGAAGATCTTTGAACAAAAAGTTTGACGACGGACACAGGGCGATCACAATAGCTCACCTTGGCACTTCGTGCCAGGTGAGCTAAAAACTGAAAGGCGTAAAAAGTCGTATTTATGGGGTAATGGGTCAAGGAAGCCTTAACCTTGTAACCTGACCAGAAACTGCTAAAGTCTTTTGTAAATATTTGAGTTATATCCGCTGCAGACGACATTTTAAAATGGCCGCCAAATATTAGCCATCATACAATGGGTTAAGGAAGCCTTTACCTTGTACCCTGACCTGCCTCTCCTGACTCGTCCTGCCTGCTTCGTTCTTGGCCACACACGTGTAACTGCCAGTGTCTTCTTTCTGAAGAGTAACAAGCATCTCCAGATAAAGACGGTCATTTGAACAAATCCAACATTTTTTCAATCATTTTTTGCATCAAATTCTATGTTGTTACTACTCATTAGAATCGTCTCAAAGAGACGAATCGTCTCAAAGAGACGATTCTAATGATTAGTAACACCATAGAGTTTAATGCAGAAATAAAGATTTTAGTTTTTGAAATACTCCCCCTTATCTTGAGCTCTGAAAACAAGAGTCCTGCAAAAATTCGACGACTAATACTGATGGAAAAGTAAAAGCTAGACTAAGCCATTGTAATGAGAAATACAGTAGAAACAATTTTATTTATGCTTTTCGGTGGATTACCACGAAATAGCAGTGGATTATCACTTGGTAATCCACTGCAGTGGATTATCACCAATCGCTTTTATTATGAATTTTCCTCGTAGGGCTCCCCAAGAATCGTAGTCAATCGTGTCTTATCGTTAAATTCCGGCAGTCCGATTTGTCGCGAACTACTCACCGGAAGAGCACGAATCCAAACTCGGGAGCAACGAAGTAATTCGGATGACGTCAAATCAATAAATAAGTGACGTCATCGTACGGGAAACTGTTTCGAAAATGTGTTCGATATAAAGTTGGGGCTCAACACGGGGTAAATCATTTACTTTCGCTTTCTCAATTGTCGAACAATTTCGTTTAAAAAGTGGCTTAAAAGCATAAATAAATAGAATAATTGTATTTGTTCAGTATAAGATTGAATTTAATCCATTTCGTGAACATCAGACTGTTATATTTTCACTCATGGCTTCGCCACTCGTGAAATTATAATGTCTGATGTTCACTCAATGGATTAAATTTCTATCTTATACTGAAACATGAGCCCCATGGGGCATATTTCGCTCACCTGAGAATAGCTGAAAAAATGGAGATAATAATTTATGTCCAGGACTGATCTAGATATGCAACAGACCGGAACAATTTGAACAAATTATGTAAAGAATATTTAAAAGTGTCACCATACCGAAAATAAAATCTCTGGCCATATTAGTTTCAGAGAAGAAGACGTTTGAAATTTTCTCTATATAACTCTATGTAAAACTGTGACCCCAGGGGCGGGGCCAATTTTGACCCCAGGGGCATAATTTGAACAAACTTGATAGAGGACCTGTAGGCGATGCTATGTGCCAAATATATAAGCTCTGGCCCTTGTAGTTTCAGACAAGAAGACTTCTTTAAGTTTTCATTGAAAAAAAATCTATTTTTAGCTCCAAATTTGAAAGAGCTTGACCCAAGGAACATTTCTGTAAAGTTTGGTTGAATTCTGTCAAGCGGTATAGGAGATGTCATTTGAAGCAATTGTTAACGACGACGGACGACTAACGACGGACAACGACGGACACAGGGCCATCCCAATAGCTCACCTTGAGCCTTTGGCTCAGGTGAGCTAAAAACAATTATCCTCTATATAAACCAAAGGCTGGAGCTAAAGCCAATAGTTTGGAGCAGGTCAACTGCCACTATATAGCCATGCTATAATAATATTAACATACACTTTAACATTTGATTTGCTTTACTTTCAACCTGCTTTTAGCAGTCATTAGTTTTCAAAACTAGAAACAGGCTATGGGTTAATGGGTTAAATATACTAACAGTAACAGAGCGAATTTCTAGATTTCCATTTGGAGAGACTTGAAATTTTCTGGAATTTTTCGTTTCAATATGCCTGCCAGCTTTCAGCCACTCCACTTTTGGTGCGGGAATACCAGTGGCTTTACATTCTATGGTAGCGTCATCACCCAAGGTGAAGGTCACTGTTCTCGTGGCAACTGCTATCTGTGGTGCAACTGAAATAAAA
Source organism: Gari tellinella (assembly GCA_922989275.2). Lineage (NCBI taxonomy): Eukaryota > Metazoa > Mollusca > Bivalvia > Cardiida > Psammobiidae > Gari > Gari tellinella. The sequence continues at coordinate 74,785,813 of OV277865.1, read as the reverse complement.
AAAAAGAATGAGTATGATTTTAAGAGACTGAAAACCACATTGTTATGCCTTTAAGCCATGAATATGCACTGTTATGCCTTTAACCCATAAATATGCATTGTTATGCCTTTAAGCCATGAATATGCATTGTTATGCCTTTAAGCCATGAATATGCATTGTTATGCTTTTAAGCCATGAATATGCACTGTTATGCCTTTAACCCATGAATATGCATTGTTATGCCTTTAACCAATAAATATGCATTGTTATGCCTCTAACCCATGAACATGTATTGTTATGCCTTTAAGCCATGAATATGCATTGTTATGCCATTAACCCATAAATATGCATTGTTATGCCTTTAACCCATGAACATGTATTGTTATGCCTTTAACCCATAAATATGCATTGTTATGTCTTTAACCCATGAATATGCATTGTTATGCCTCTAACCCATGAACATGTACTGTTATGCCTTTAACCAATAAATATGCATTGTTATGCCTTTAACCCATAAATATGCATTGTTATGTCTTTAACCCATGAATATGCATTGTTATGCCTCTAACCCATGAACATGTACTGTTATGCCTTTAACCAATAAATATGCATTGTTATGCCTTTAACCCATAAATATGCATTGTTATGCCTTTAACCCATGAACATGTATTGTTATGCCTTTAACCCATAAATATGCATTGTTATGTCTTTAACCCATGAATATGCATTGTTATGCCTCTAACCCATGAACATGTATTGTTATGCCTCTAACCCATGAACATGTATTGTTATGCCTTTAAGCCATGAATATGCATTGTTATGCCATTAACCCATAAATATGCATTGTTATGCCTTTAACCCATGAACATGTATTGTTATGCCTTTAACCCATAAATATGCATTGTTATGTCTTTAACCCATGAATATGCATTGTTATGCCTCTAACCCATGAACATGTATTGTTATGCCTTTAACCAATAAATATGCATTGTTATGCCTTTAACCCATAAATATGCATTGTTATGCCTTTAACCCATGAACATGTATTGTTATGCCTTTAACCCATAAATATGCATTGTTATGTCTTTAACCCATGAATATGCATTGTTATGCCTCTAACCCATGAACATGTATTGTTATGCCTTTAACCAATAAATATGTATTGTTATGCCTTTAACCCATAAATATGCATTGTTATGCCTTTAAGCCATGAATATGCACTGTTATGCCTTTAACCAATAAATATGTATTGTTATGCCTCTAACCCATAAATATGCATTGTTATGCCTTTAAGCCATGAATATGCACTGTTATGCCTTTAAGCCATGAATATACATTGTTATGCCTTTAACCCATGAATATGCATTGTTATGCCTTTAAGCCAATAATATGCATTGTTATGCCTTTAACCCATAAATATGCATTGTTATGCCTTTAAGCCATGAATATGCATTGTTATGCCTTTAACCCATAAATATGCATTGTTATGCCTTTAAGCCATGAATATGCATTGTTATGCCTTTAACCCATAAATATGCACTGTTATGCCTGTAACCCATAAATATGCATTGTTATGCCTTTAAGCCATGAATATGCATTGTTATGCCTTTAACCCATAAATATGCATTGTTATGCCTTTAACCCATGAATATGCATTGTTATGCCTTTAAGCCATGAATATGCATTGTTATGCCTTTAACCGATAAATATGCATTGTTATGCCTTTAACCCATAAATATGCATTGTTATGCCTTTAATCCATGAATATGCATTGTTATGCCTTTAACCCATAAATATGCATTGTTATGCCTTTAACCCATGAATATGCATTGTTATGCCTTTAAGCCATGAATATGCATTGTTATGCCTTTAACCGATAAATATGCATTGTTATGCCTTTAACCCATAAATATGCATTGTTATGCCTTTAATCCATGAATATGCATTGTTATGCCTTTAACCCATAAATATGCATTGTTATGCCTTTAAGCCATGAATATGCATTGTTATGCCTTTAAGCCATGAATATGCATTGTTATGCCTTTAACCCATGAATAGGCATTGTTATGCCTTTATGCCATGAATATGCATTGTTATGCCTTTAACCCATGAATACCGGTATGCATTGTTATGCCTTTAAGCCATGAATATGCATTGTTATGCCTTTAACCCATGGATATGCATTGTTATGCCTTTAACTCATTATCCCATATATATGCTTTTTTGCCTTGAACTTATTCCTTGACTGATGAAAATAGTTTTGACTTATAATATCTTACCAGATGGAAGTTTCAAGCAGGCTGAAAGTAAAGCACATTCTGCTTTACTTTAAACTGCTTTAACCAGCCATCTGTCTTCAAAACAAAAACAGGCAATGGGGTAGTGGGTTAATGCATTGCTCCATTGGCAAAAATATGCAAACATAAATATGTAACACAAGAAAGATATTCTATATGCTGACAGAAATAATAAATGTGTAGGTGTGCATTATCATGCATTAGATAACAGTTAGGAGTTGAGATGTGCAGTTTTTACCCACATCTTAATGACTGTGATCTAACACACAATAATGCACACATACAAAATGTTATTTTAATTCTTACACAGACTTTTTAATGAAATAGCCAGACTTTCATCCCTGAATTTTTACAGGTAAATGGCGATACAGCGCTCCCTCTCTACAACGACATCCAATGGGAGATGACAATTATGTGCGTTGTTCGGAGGGAGTCGTTATACGGAGGGAAATTGGCGTACATTTGCAAACAGCTTGAATCCAGATCAGACGCCGCGTAACGCGGCGTCTGATCTTGATTCAAGCTGTTTGTCACTCCTCGTTAAGTTTTTCCCGTCAAAATGTCCATTATGTAAAACAGAAGACCATAACTTTAAGCAGACGACATTGCAACAGTAAAAGCATTAGACATAAATGTTCTATTTAGGGAAATGCGACAAGTGTCGTTGTAAGGAGGGAGTCGTTGTTGGGAGGGCCGTTGCTGGAGACGTAAGTTGAAACAAATAGAATCATTTTAGCTTATGCCCTAATCAACAGAAATCCAAATAAAAATATTTCTTCAAAAACTAAAATCTTTATTTCTGAATTAAACCCTATGATGTTACTACTCATTAGAATCGCCTCGAAGAGACGATTCTAATGAGTAGTGACACCATAGGGTTTAAAGCAGAAATAAAGATTTTAGATTTTGAAATACTCCCCTTATCTTGGGCCCTGCACTGTAGTCCAACAGGAACAACAATATCAAGTAAATAATTATGACTGAAGCAAACATCATCAGGGCTACCATAAGTTGATATGAAAAATCCTAAGATTTCCAAATTTGCATTTTTTAAGCGCGATTTTACGAATCGAACCTTTACCCTATAGCCTTTTTCTTGTTTTTTGACATGCGAATACTTAAAGCAGGTTTTAAGTAAAGCAGAATGCGCATTAGGGCGCATTCTGCTTTACTTTCAGCCTGCTTTAAGATACCATGTAGTGGAAAAAAATCCGGAGATTTAGGAAAAATCCCGAGAAATGGCAGCCCTGCATCATGAAGGGAACACCATTTGTATCATGTCTTGACATCTTTATGCAAGAGCCAATGTGTTTACAGATTTAGAAATCACTTAATAAAGATATCTTAAACTCGGTTAGGTCAAACATACCCGTATTTCAAAGTTAAAACGTGGGTATGTTTGACTTAACCGAGCATGAAATAATGCAATTCATGTGTCGACAAATAGGATAGTTCAAATTAAGCGAGTTCGAGATATCAAAGTTTGATTGAAGTTACACTAAAATCACCTACCCTGTACTTGTAGAGTGATTTCCTGGGATGCCTGTCCAGCCTTATTCTTGGCTATGCACGTATATACCCCAGTATCGTCTTTTCTGAAAAAATAATTGAAATAAAAAATTCTCAGTCTTGTATAAACACATTCACCGATGGAATTCAAATGGACCATTCCTGTTTCAAATTAAGTGTAGTCCATTTTTTTTACTATTAACCCATTAACTCATAAGCGATAACAATTATCAATGCTTATCTCAATACAAGCTAGTGGATTAAAGTGTGTCAAAATGAGTCAGTATGAGAATATTATGCAATGTGTCAATATGAGTCAGTATGATTTAATGGGTTAAAGGTTACAAATTTTAAACTGACAAACAATGCAGACCCTGATCAGTAAGATACTTTAGCTGCCCTTACTGTACTTGATTAGCACTATGGGAGAAAAGGATTCTGGTACAGAAACTTAAGTCAACAATGAACAGTATTCATTTGAATTACAAAATTGGCTAATATGGGTCTACACTGCTTTAAGTAATACAGCAAACACTACATAATGGGGAAAGAACTCATGGAAAACATGACAACTTTAAACGCAACCTCAATATGCAGATCATTAAAACAATGTCATACATGTATAATATATTATGAAATTTCAGCTCAACCCATTACCCCATTTCTAGTTTTGAAAATAGGCGACTACTAAAAGCAGGTTGAAAGTAAAGCAGAATGTGCCTTAAGGCACATTCTGCTTTACTTTCAGCCTGCTTTAAGCTACCACCTCTGCTAGAATAAAGAAATGTTCTCTATGATATACATACTCATGACTGTATAAATTGGAATCATTTTCTTCAGTGGAGGAACAAACTGAATGCGCTAAAATGGGCTTCTATAGGGGAAAGGGTCAATATGTGAAAGCATGTGGGGAAAGAAGTGAAGAAACAATGTATTTCTAACATTCAAGTTCCAAAAGGGGCATAACTCAAGGAGAATTTGACAAATTGTGACGACGCGTAATAACTCAATGTGCCATTTATTAAAACAATGTCATATACCAATTTCAGCATCATATGTCAAAACATGTATCAAACAAAGGTGGGAAACCTGGATAGACAGACGGAGTGACATGGCCATACAATAATATGTCCTGTCTGTACACAGGCATATAAAAATCAGAGCCCCAGATAAGGGGAGTATTTAAAAAAACTAAAATTTTATTTCTGAATTAAACCCTATGGTGTTACTACTGAGTGGTTACACCATAGGATTTGATATTGAAATAAGAAAGAAAATGGCGGATTTGTTCAATTTATTCCATCTTATCTGGAGCCCTGAATATATGCTTAATTTGCAAATAGCGGAAGGCTTATTGCAAGTTTTTACCTGACATAAGGGAATCCAAGTCCAGATCTCAAGATACGAACATAAGCTGAACTTCTAGCAATGGGTCGGCCATTCTTCAACCAGCTAATCTTTGGTCGTGGTCTACCATGTGCTCGACAGGGCAGAACAACGTTATCTGAGCTTTTAATGATGAACTCTGTTCCACGGACATTGATGGTGGGTTTCTCTGTATAGAAAACAAATATTGTATTAACTCTTTTTAAACTAATACTTTTCATACGGACTCTTCAAATTTAATAGAACCAGAACTGCAAACAGTAGAATAATACGCTTTTCAGGGGGCAGAAATAATGAAATTCAACAATCTTAAGGAAATGCCAACTTGATATGTAGATCATCAAAATAACATCACATACAAAATATCAGCTAATTATGTGACAGCATGCGAGAAAAAAGTGTGGAAAACAATAAATTTCTTATGTTTAAAGTTAGTAAGGGGCATCATATACCAGATTTCAACTCGATAATTGAAAACGTTATAATGCCAAAAGAGTTGAGAAAACAACAAATTTCTATTATATTAAGTTAAAAAGAGAACATAACTAATGGAAAACTTTACGAATTTTGACCACAAGTAAGCTTAATGTACACTTTATCAACACTTTGCCATATACAAAATTTCAGCTTCATATGTCAAATCCTGTATGATACAAGTGCAGAAAACCAGATGTAATTATGCATATTATAACCACTGAGGGCTCCAGATTTGGGAAGTATTTCAAAAATTAAAATCTTTTTATCTGCATTAAATCCTATGGTGTGATTTCTCATTAGAATTGTCTCAAAGAGATGTTACAACAAAGGATTTTGTGCTGGCATGAAGGATAAAATGTTGCATTTGTAAAGAATACTTTCTCCTATCTGAGGTTTTGAACACACAACTCCTGTGTGAAAAGAGCGCATAGTAAATCTGGTATAATGATAACAATATCTGGTGCCCTGATTTAACCCGAGACTTAAAAACTATTTTACATACCCATCACTTTAAGCCGTACCCTGCCAAAAGCTGTGCCAGCGTTATTCCGGGCAATACAGATGTATACTCCCGAATTCTTCCTCTTCACACTTGGAATGAGGATAGACCCATCGGACAAGATGTCAAAACCTGCAAAAATTGATGACAAGAAATTAGATATCTCACCTTGATGAAAAATGAAAAAGATTTGCTATGAGATGCAACATAAACATTTACAAATAAAACCTCCCTATTACAACTGCTAAAAAGAAGGCTAATTGCTTAAAGCAAGGTGAAAGTAAAGCAGAAAGCTCCTGAGTGAGCTTTCTGCTTTACATTCACCTTGCTTTAAGCAGTCAACTGCCTTAAACACTGGATAATAAACACAACTTAGTACCATAGTTGTAATAGAGAGGCTCTAATCTATTACTCAGAGCTCCAGATAAGGGGGGTATTTCAAAAATTAAAATCTTTATTTCTGCTTTAAACCCTATGGTGTCACTACTCATTAGAATCGTCTCTTCGAGACGATTCTAATGAGTAGTAACACCATAGGATTTTATGCTAAAATAAGTGAGAAAATGGTGTATTTGTGCAGTTTACTCCCTCTTATCTGGAGCCCTGATTACTCTATCAATAGTTAATCCAAAATGATGATTAATAATATCCATTGCTTCCTGATTTATCAGTAGTTTTGATAGTTTTTACTTTTGTTTAATTTTTAATTCATTTACTGCAAAAAAGTCTAAAAGTATTTTACTTTGTTACCACCATACACCAACAATATAGAGTTGCTTCTCGTACAAAATTGCCTATGCTTTGATAGTCTGCCCTAGTGCAGCCCTTGATAAAGAGGTTCCTGATGGAGCACTGAGTCTGCTCAAAATCTACATTGGTGACAAACTATTTATAAGACTGATTTTTTGCACAGTTAGGGTAATTTATAAGCTAACAAAAGAATGGGTTCTTACCGTCCTTTCCGCTGATGACCTTAGCACCTTTCTGCCATATAATGGTAGGAGTGGGGGTTCCCCTGACCTTACAGGGCAGCACAACTCTCTCATTGGCCACAGACTCAATAGTCAATGGCTGTTTGCCTATCAGGGTTGGTGGTACTGAAATTGAAAATTATAACATAAACAGTAAAATCTCTCTATTACAAACAAGAAATTGTGTTAACTTTAGGTGTTTTAGACAGATGACTACTTACAGCAAGGAAAATGTAAAACAGTTTTCATATTTTCTTTAAGCGGTTACCTGCATTTCATACATTCAATTAGCCTTCTACTTAGTGGACATAATGGAAAGGTTTTACTGTCATTAAGATTAAGAGAAATCTGAGCATAAATATTTGATAGTCACTGAAGTTTGTATTAAGCAACCACTCAATAGAGGGGAAGTCTTAAATACAGGTGGTTGCTTAATGCAGGATACAAATAATTTATTATATGCCTTCGAATGATATCGAGCGTTTTCGCGTGTATCTGCAGAGTATAATACAAGAGTCTGTATCAGCCACCTTGTATCAGCCACTTTGTATTTTACTCTGACGTCGCTTTCGATTTAACGTGCCGTCATTTACGTACATGTACGAGTGCTGCGTTATTCTTTGTGGCATACAAAACTTCTCGTTCTGCTTCAAATAAGTAATAAATTTTGGATGTAAAATGATTTAAACAACTATTTAGTTGTTTCTGATTTGTATTCAAGGCATATAATAAACACATTACCAGTTGGCAGTGCGCAACAGAGTGTTGCATTTAGCTCTCGACGTTTTTGGCGGAAACAACCGATCAGACTCGCGCCAAGGCGCTCGTCAGATCGGCTATTTCCGCCAAAAACGTATCGAGCTAAATACATCACTCTGTATCCCACTGTCAACTGGTAATGTGTATGTATTAACCCCTTACCCCATAGCCTGTTTCTAGTTTTGAAGATAGGTGACTACTTAAAGCAGGTTGAGAGTAAGTGACCTCTTAAAGAAGGTTGAAAGTAAGCAGAATGTGCCTTAAGGCACACATGTGCCTTAAGGCACATTCTGCTTCACTTTCAGCCAGCTTTAAACTACCATCTGCTAGAATATAGAATATATTTCTTCTGATACATACTAATGGCTTTATAAATTGGAACTATTTTCTTTAGCGGAGGAATAAACAAAACGTGCTAAAAGGCGCTTCTATCAGTGAAAGAGTTAAACGGTTATCTGCTTTAAGAGATAGCAACGCTTTATCAATGAGTGGTCACTTACAAGATTGACTTACACATGTAAAATATGAAGTCTCTATCACATGTCATTCTAGAGTTGTTAGCCCATGTTAAATTCTGGATATTTGACCTCTAAATGACCTTGACCTTTGTTTGACATGACCAAACTTGTTCTGAGCCCAAGAGCTTCTTGAGTTGAGTACACATGCCAAACATGAAGTCTCTATCACATGTTGTTCCAGAGTTTTTTGGGTTTTTTTACAATGTTAAAATTAACTCCATTTGACCTCTAAATGGCCTTGACCTTTGTTGGGCATGACAAAAGTTGTACTGAGCTCAAGAGTTTCTTACATTGAGTACACATGCCACACTATAAAGTCTCTATCATGTGAATGTCTAAAGTACTGGTTCAAGTTTCATTGATCTAACCCTTATAGTTTATGATATCCAGTCCGGATGCTGACGCCGAGAGTATAGCATAAGTCCCCCCTCACTTCCTGCAGGTGAGCTAAAACCTAGAAACAGGCCATGGGTTAAAGCCTAATTTGCTATATTGATTCTTACCTTGCACTTCAAGCTCAATCTCCCGCGTGGCTGTCCCAGCCTCGTTCTTCGCTGTACACCTATACTTTCCAGCGTCCTCTAACTGTACAAACTTGAAGTCAATTGTTCCTGTGGTCCTCATAGTGTGTCTGAGTCCCTTGGTAGGGAAGACTTTACCGTCCTTCTCCCAGGTGACGACTGGATCAGGAAGACCAAGACTCTCACAAGACAGGAAGGCTGGGTTACGAACATCCGCTTCCTCTTTAGTGGGGCCATCCTCTATTGTTGGTGGGACTGTTTGGGTGAAATTATTGAAATATTTATTGTACTTATTGTGTTAATTGTTGAGAAATGAACCAGATATACTATAAGCATGTGACGAGCATCTGTGGATTGAATGCCACAATTATGACATTCATGAATGTATGAGCAATGGCTGAATCACACACCAATTGTGAAAAAATAATTTTTTGTCTCATTCTGCAATCAATTATACTTGAGGGCCCAAGGCAAGAGGCCTCATACCATACTTTCTGTAGACCATTTGTTCAAATAAATATGGTACTTTACTTATAGTTAATACATGAGTCTCTCTTCTCCTGCCTCGTTCTTGGCGACACACTCGTACTGCCCTACGTCTACCAGCTGGGCATCAACTATCTCCAATCTCTGTCCTCTATACTATACTTACTGTAGATCATTTATTAGAATCAATATGGTACCATACTTACTATATATAGACACCTCATACATTAGTCTCTCTTCTCCTGCCTCGTTCTTGGCGACACACTCATACTGCCCTACGTCTACCAGCTGGGCATCAACTATCTCCATTCTCTGTCCTCTGTTCTGTAGTTTGAGATTCTGGCTACCAAACTGCAGTATCTCTCTACCCTGTCTGATCCAGGTGATGATTGGCTGAGGGGTACCAGTTACAGGGCATTCCAGAGTGAGAGAGTTGCCCGTTACTACCCAGGCTTTCTGGGTTCCTCTCTTAGGTATGCTTGGGGGTACTGTGGAAAATCAAGATTAGTATTACAATCAAATCTATGTACACAGACAAAAAGAGAAATGTGGTGATCTCTAAGTACAGTAAAACCTCTCTATTGCGACCACTAAAATGAAGACTTACTGGTTGTATAAAAATCAGGTGACAGCTTAAAGCAAGCTGCAGTGAAACAGAAAGCTCCTTAAGGAGCTTTTCTGTTTTACTGTCACCTTGCTTTAAGTAGTCATCTGTCAGAAACACCTGATAATAAGCATATATATAGTGTTGGCAATAGAGAAGTTTATCTGTAAGGCATGTTATTGCTTCATCTTTCTGAGGGGTGCCAATTACAGGGGATTCTAGAGTGAGAGAGTTGCCCGTGACAACACAGGCTTTCTGTGTTCCTCTCTTTGGTATGCTTGGGGGTACTGTGGAAAAATGTAAATTACCATAAAATAAAATCTATGTACAGTAAAAACGCTCTATTTTGTGCCTTAAGATGCATTCAACTTCCTTTTAGTGTTGGTTCTCAAAACTAGAAAGAGGCTATGGAGTTTCGATAGAAATATTAGTTTCAGTGTTCACTGTAGGTAGAAGGTCACTCAATTAAGATTCTTGTTAAAATATGTTCAAATTGGACAAGTGACTGTGTCAGGTGAGCAAAAAATCATTTGTAAATGATAAGACATGTTAGTATTTTTATTCCTAAGAAAGATTTATGTCATGATTGTAATGTTTTATTTTCAGCCTGCTTCATGAGTTAACCCTTTCCCCCATAGAAGTGACTTTTAGCGTATTTAATTTATTCCTCCGCTGAAAAAAATAGTTCCAGTTTATACCCTCATGAACAATTACCATAACAAATATTTATATAGCCTAGCAGATGGTAGTTTAAAGCAGGCTGAAAGTAAAGCAGAATATGCCTAAAGGCACATTCTGCTTTACTTTCAACCTGCTTTAAGTGATCACCTGTATTTATTGTTATAAATGGGTTATTGGGTAAAGGGCTAAAGCAGTTATCTATCCTGATAAACAATGAAAACAAGATATGAAAGAAGGAGATGCATATCAAACCATGAAGACATGATATACAGTGAAACCCCTCTAAACCTGGCATGTGTGGGGCCAACAAAACATCCGGTTTAGAGGGGTTTCCGGTTTAGAGGGGTTTTAAACCATAGCTTGTTCCTAGTATGGTAGGTAGCTGACCACTTAAAGCAGGTTGAAAGTAAAACAGAATGCACCTCAAGGCGCATTCTACTTTACTTTCAACCTGCTTTAAGCTATCATCTGCTAGAATATAGAACATATTTCTGATATATGTTCATGAATGTATATTCTTCAGTGAAGGAATAAATCAAAGATGTAAAAATGGGTGGGAAACCGAACCAACGTTTTTGTCCGGTTTAGAGAGAATTCCGGTATTTAGAGGTTCCGGTTTAGAGGGGTTTCACTGTATATGAAATATTCTGTGTATGGGCCAGAGGCCTTATTTTATGATGAAATGAACTACACTGAACATTAGCTTACCTTGTACCTCTACTACAAACGTTCTGACCTGCACACCTGCTGAGTTCTCTGCATGACAGTCATACGTTCCGCTATCACTGGGCTCGGCATTCACGATCTGGACATAAAGTGGAAGAAAAGATAACTATTAACTCTTTGCCTGCTGGGTAATTCTTTTCGTCTGCAACATTTGTCGTCTGCTATTGTTCTAAAAAAAAAAAAATTCTAAATTTCTTTTAAAAACATGGTCAGAATGTCTAATAGTTTGGATCCTGATGAGACGCCGCGTTTCGCGGCATCTCATCTGGATCCTAACTATTTGCAAAGGCAATCACTGTGGTGTATATATACCCCCGCTAGCATGCAAATAGTTAAAGCTCATCTGAGGCAATTATATGAAGGTATGGGTAAAGTAGTCATTAACTCTTTCCTCCCTAAAACTTTAAATGGACAATTCCAGTTTCCACTTAAGTCTAGTCCATTTCTGACTTTTAAGGGTTGTTTTTGTCAATGTTTGGCATTATGACAAACAGTGAAGACCCTGATCAGAGGGCTCCTTTCGGAGCCCTCTGATCTGGGTCTTCACTGTTTGCATAGGACAAGTGTACTATTCACATGTACACTGTTTGAAAAGCACGCCTATAAGCGGGACTAGGGTTCAAAGGGTTAAGAAATTATGTGGGTTAACCCATTACCCCATAGATACACCTTTTTGCACTTTTAATTTATGCACCCACTGAAGAAAATAGTTCCATTTCATTTATAAATGAATATGCACCAAAAGTAATATTTTTTACATTCTAGCAGATGATAGCTTAAAGCAGGTTGAAAGTAAAGCAGGAATGTGCCTTAAGGCACATTCCTGCTTTACTTTCAACCTGCTTTAAGTGGTAACCTGTCTAAAACTAGAAAAAGGCTAAAGGGTAATGGGTTAATTTGAAGTAAAGTTTTCTTTTTTACCTGTACGTATTCACCATCTTCGCCAAAGATTAACTGTGGGTTTTCTGAGGTTTCTATGGTAACTTTGTTCTTCATCCAGGCAAGGTCTGGTGTTGGGAGACCTGAGGCCACACACGGCAGGGTGAGAGAATTTCCCTTCACCACAGACAGCATGGTCGTACTGGCCGAGTCCACAATCTGGGGAGGAACTGGAAGCGAAGGGAACAAGGCATAATGACTTACATTCTGTATTCCAGTGCTACGTCATACCCTCTTTGTTTAGACTTAGCAAGCACGCGCACTCGGGGACAACAAACCCGAAATCTACATAAGTTTGTGCAGCAGAGCGTTTAATCTCATTCTTTTTTAAGCATTATTATCTGAATAGGTCCTATGAATACTACGAAGGCCTTACATAAGTTGCAAAGCGCGATTTTACCAAAAATAAGAATTATTTTTTTCTCCGAGTAAGACCGCCGCAATCCGAATGAAGGACCGAGAGTATGCGTATGACATTAAATACCCGGATGAATGGAAAAGAATGTACTTGTGCATTTTCAGGTCTCTAGATAAGAGCAGTATTTTAACCCATTTATCCCATAAATACGCCTTTTTACGCCTCTCATTTATTCCTCCACTGAACAATATAGTTCAAACTTATTAATAAGTGTCATCAATAATATTTTCTATACTCTGTCAGATGTTAGCTTAAAGCAGGCTGAAAGTAAAGCAGAATGCACCTTAAGGTGCATTCTGTTTTACTTTCAACCTGCTTTAAGTTGTCACCTATCTTCAATACTAGAAACGGGCTATGGGGTAATGGGTTAAAAGCTAAAACCTTAATTTCAGCATCAAACCCTATGATGTCACTACTGATTAGAATTGTCTTGAAGAGACGATTCTAATGAGTAGTAACACCATTGGATTTGGTGCTGTCTTGAAGGAGATATTGTTTGATCTGACTTTTACATTTTCTATATCCTAGCAGACGACAACTTAAGTACGCCATAAGTAAAACAGAATGTGCCTTGCGAAGTATTCTGCTTTACTTTTGAGCTACTTTAATTGATAACCTGTTTTCAAAACTAGACACAAGCTATGAGGTAATAGATTAACCCTTTCCTCCCTGAAACCTCAAATAGACATTTTCTAGTTTTCAGTTCAGTCCAGTCCAAAAACATTTTTGATATTTAGGGTAGATTTTTAGGATGGATTTCAAAATGACAAACAGTGTAGACCCTGATCAGAGGGCTCCTCAGGAGCCCTCTGATCAGGGTCTACACTTTTTGCATAGGACAAGTGTACTCCTCACAGGTACGCTGTTTGCAAATGATACATATATGCATGACTTCAAAGGGTTACAGGGCTCCAGATAAGAGGGAGTATTCTGAACAAATCCAACATTTTCTCACTCATACAGCACCAAATCCTATGGTGTTACTACTCTTTAGAATCGTCTCTTCGAGACGATTCTAACGATTAGTGACACCATAGGGTTTAAAGCAGAGATAAAGGTTTTAATTTTTGTAATACTCTCCTTATCTGGGGCCCTGGGGTTAATACCTTGTACTTCAACAGTATACTCCTGATGGGCAAGTCCTGACGCGCTAGTGGCCTCACACTTATACACTCCACTATCATCTACCTGGGCGTTGACCACCTTCAAGGTCATTCTGTCTGCAGACAGGGACAGGTCAGGGTATGGCCAGTCCCGTAACACATAGTCGTTCTTGAACCACAGGATGAGAGGGACGGGGATACCGGTAACAGGGCAGTGGATGACGGCCGTCTGGTTCTGTGTCACCACCATCTCCGTCTGAACCTGGCTTACATCAATTCTCGGAGGCACTGTAATAAAGAAGAGGAAATATAAGTATTTATTATATACCTATCGATGATATATAGAGATTTCTTAGTTACATATGCATCACAGTTGATATCATCACTAGCGATGATCATCACTTTCCTATAGGAGCCCTCTGATCAGGATCTACACTGTTTGCAAAACTAATGAGTATACAAATTAATGTATTTAACCCTTTCCCTTATAGAAGCGACTTTTAGCGCATTCATTTTATTCATCCGCCAAAGAAAATAGTTCCATTTTATACTGTCATGAATATGAACTATAAGAAATATTTTCTATATACTAGCAGATATTAACTTAAAGTATGCTAAAAGTAAAGCAGAATGTGCCCTAGGGCACATTCTGCTTTACTTTCAGCCTGCTTTAATAGGTCACATATCTTAAATACTAGAAACAGGCTATGGGTTAAAGGGTTAAACCCATCCATGGTGTTGAGAGAGTTAAGGAGAAGAAACTTAAGTGTCTGTTGCATACATTGGGGAAGCCCATTCTCTTTCCTTTTAACCCTTTACCTTATAGAAGCGACTTTTAGCGCATTCAGTTTATTCTTCCGCTGAAGAAAATAGTTCCAATTTAATCAGTCATGAATACATTTTACATGGAATATTTTCTATATTCTAGCGCTGGATAGCTTAAAGTAGGCTAAAAGTAAAGTAGAATGCGCCTTAAGGCGCATTCTGCTTTACTTTCAACCTACTTTAAGTAGTCACCTATCTTCACTACTAGACATATGCTATCAGGTAAAGGGTTATATATAGTAAAACCTCTCTATCACCATCCCTAAAAGGAAGGCTAATTGATTGCATTAAAGACAGATGACAACTTAATGCAAGGTGCCAGTAAAACAGGAAGCTCCTAAAGGAGCTTTCTGTTTTACTGTCACCTTGCTTAAAGCAGTTACCTGTCGAAAAACACTTGATCATATTAAAAGAATTTTGTGGCGGTAATAGGGAAGTTTTACACTATGTCAGGATTCAAACATTGAAATTTTCTCTTGAAAGAACAAGTGGGACTGACTGGCAGATAAATTCACTGGCGCAGTCAGCTGTCCTTCGGAACAAGTAGAAATTCAAACAGGTGTAAGATAACCGTAATTCCTTTGCTTTGTATGAATTAAAAGGGTTTTTTTAAGAGTGCAAAATCATTTTAAATCTATTTGTTGGACCTTTTGTCAGTTGTTTTGTTTTTCCGATGAGTTTTGCTTCAGTTAAGTTATAACCCATTTATACCTGAATATTGTAATGGACTCTTCCTATGTGCTTGTTGGAAGATTTCATTATAGATAAATAAGGGTGATCAAGGACAATGCAAAATTTTTCTATATACAGTGTTCCCTCTCTACAATGGCCCTCTAAACAATGACTCCCTCCTTACAACGATCATTGGTGCAGTTCCCTTAAGGACAATTATGTCTTACGCATTACTGCTGCAATATCCTCTGCTTAAATTTGTTGTCTGCTGTTTTTTCTCAAGTTACAAAATGGACGTTTTGACAAGGAAACAACTTAATGACCTGTGACAAACAGCTTGAATCCAGATCAGAAGCCACGTTACACGGCGTCTGATCTGGATTTAAGCTGTTTGCATATGTAGCCAATTTCCCTCCCTTTAATGACTCCCTCCGAACAACACACACAATTTCTGTCTCCCATTGGGTGTCATTGTAGGGAGGGAGTGCTGTAGCAGATCATTTCATATTCAATAGATGATGCGTTATGTGGTGTCTCATCAGGGTCTACACTGTTGGCCAATTCCATTTCAATAGACAAAAGGCTAAACCCATTACCCCATAGACTGTTTCTAGTTTTGAAGATATGTGACTACTTAAAGCAGGTTGAAAGTAAAGCAGAATGCGCCTGAAGGCGCATTCTGCTTTACTTTCAGCCTGCTTTAAGCTAGCCTCTGCTAGAATAGGGAAATATTTCATATGGTACATATTCATGACTGAATAAATTGGAACTATTTTCTTCAGTAGAGTAATAAATTAGAGGCGTAAAAAGGCATATTTATGGGGTAATGGGTTAAATGGGTTAATCCTTACCTTGGACTTCCAGACCAAACTTCTTTGTGAGCTCTCCAGCCAAGTTTGATGCTATACAGTAGTAGATGGCAGAGTCGGGCACTTGGGCACTGTCTAGCTTCAGGTGGTAGCCATTGCTGGTCAGAGATAGACCAGGTCGCAGTACCAGAGGCTGCTTGTTGATTTTCCAGGTAACAGTCGGTTTAGGAATACCTGAAGATATAGGAAATACTACTCTCAGAGCTCGATCGCGATCCAGATAAGGGAAATATTTCAAAACCTCAAAATCTTTATTTCTGCATTAAACCCTATGGAGTCACTACTCATTAAATCCTATGAAGTCACTACTTCGAGACGATTCTAATGAGTAGTAACACCATAGGACTTGGTGCTAAAATGAGTGAGAAAATGTTGGATTTGTCAGTGTACTTACTCTATCTGGAGCCCCACAATCCAGATAAGGGAAATATTTCAAAATCTCAAAATCTTTATTTCTGCATTAAACCCTATGGAGTCACTGCTCATTGGAATCGTCTCATCAAGATGATTCTAATGAGTAGTAACACCATAGGTCTTGGTGCTAAAATGAGTGAGAAAATTTTGGATTTGTCCGATTACTTACTCTATCTGGTGCCCTACCTATGTAATTTTATTGCGTGAGTGCTTTCTGTCATAGAAACACTTTCTCACACCTTCAACTCATTAACCCCCTAAAA
The DNA here is from genome assembly GCA_922989275.2 of Gari tellinella. Taxonomy (NCBI): domain Eukaryota; kingdom Metazoa; phylum Mollusca; class Bivalvia; order Cardiida; family Psammobiidae; genus Gari; species Gari tellinella. The sequence goes on along the minus strand of OV277865.1, from coordinate 74,768,897 downwards.
CTTTTTAAGCCCTTTCAGCCGTTGGGAAACCTGCCATCTTATCATGCTCCAAACTATTTGGTACTTAGATTAAAATGAGTTATCCATACTATAAAAAAATTGGCCATGCTCCTCATTTTATTGCATTGTATTTGAATAACGTTGCTCTTGATTAACATTGCGCTTGTTGATTAACATTGTATTTGAATAACATTGTGCTTGAATAACATTGCATTTGAATAACATTTTTGGAGAGGACTCACATATGCTTTGCCTGTTGTCCAATCCTTTTCTTCGGAAATAAAATATTGTTTAAACTAACATTGCTCATGAACAACATTGCATTTGAATAACATTGGGCTTTCATAACATTGCCCTTGAACATTGCATTTGAATAACCTTGTGCTTGATTAACATTGCATTTGAATAACATTGCGCATGAAAAACATTGCATTTTAATATTTCTGCACTTGAATAACATTGCGCTTCAATAGCATTGCATTGGAATAATATTGCGCTTGATTAACATTGGGTTTGAATAACATTGCATTTGAATAACATAGCACATGAATAACATTGGGCTTGAATATCATTGCGCTTCAATAACATTGCACTTGAATAACATTGCATTTGAATAACATTGCACTTGAAACATTGCATAACATTGCATTTGAATAACATTGCGCATGTAAAACATTGCGTTTGAATATCATTGGGCTTGAATAACGTTGTAGCGCTTGAAAAACATTGCATTTGAATAGTATTGCACAAGAATAACATTGTGCTTGAACAACATTTTCACTTACCTGATACTGGGCATTCTATGATGATGGTCCTGTTCTCCAGTACCACACGCTGGTATACAACATTGGACTCATCTATTGATGGTGGAACTGTAAACCAAAGTTAAAAGTTGTTTGTATAAAATCACTTAACACATTGAACCCTAACAATGACTATAGTGCATCCTTAACTCATTACCCCATAGCCAGTTTCTAGTTTTGAAGACAGGTTAGCACTTACAGCAGGTTTAAAAATAGCAGAATGCGCCTAAATTCACATTCTTCTTTCCTTTAAGCCTGCTTTAAGCTTTCATTAGCTAGAATGTAGAAATATTCATTATGATACATATTCCTGAATGTATAAAGTGGAACTATTTTCATAAGTGGAGGAATAAATTAAGTGCATAAAAATGCCTATCTATGGAGTAAAGGGTAAACAAACAATGTACCTTTATTTAGTCATATGCAAACAGTAGAAACCCATATCAAAGTGCTCCTAAAACGGTCTGCACTTTTTGGCATTTTTCAACGCTTGGCAGAAAAAAAACCCTGAATAACCTTTAATAAACAAGACTTAATTGGAAAATATATAAACATGAATATTTTCTTCAGAGGTGCAATAAATTAAAGATGTAATGTTTATTTATGCAGTAATCATTCAACACTGAATGCAAATATCACACCATGGTCCGAGGTTATAAACCTTTTGCGTTGAGTCTAAAGTCGTTCTCAAGCATTTGATTGGTCAGATTTGAGCCTAGGCTCAAATTTGACCAATCAAATGCTTGAGAAAACACTCAGACTCAGCTCAAATGCTTTATAACCTCGGGCCCAGGACTCAGTCTCATTCAAAACTCACCATGGACTTCAAGGTTGAAAATAAGTGAGTCTTGTCCCGCCTCGTTCCTGGCTACACACTGGTATCTGGCAGTGTCGGACTCTGTGGCGTTCTTGATCCTCAGTTCACGCCCGTCTTCTTCCATATGGACCCGATCATCCAGTTGTACAGGGTCACCATTCTGTAAAATGAATTATTTACATGGGATAAAACATCTTATTTATGCTTTTCGGTGGATTACTGGGAATTAGCAGTGCCCGTCTGATTATCACTTGATAATTTCACTGTTTCAAGCAGTGGAATTATTGTCGCGCATGCTTCTTTTATGAATTTTCCCCGTAGAGCTCCCAAATAACCATAGTCAATTGTGTCCTATCCTTTCTTTCCTGCAGCTCGATTTGTCACGCACCACTAAATGGAAGAACACGACTCCAAGATCGGAAGTAAAGACGTAATTCCGATGACCTCAAATCAATGAATCAGTGACATCTTTGTATGATTCAATATAAATTTGGGTGTCCCCCCGAAATATCAAATGTCCTTCTGAAATTTTGGCAGGGGGACACGGTGTCTCCCAAAATTTTAATCCTAGGCACAACATTGCCTAACTAATCAGTTTGAAAGTAAAGTAGAATGTGCCTTTCAGCCTGTTGCAAGCTACCTTCTACTAGGATATGAAAAATAGTTTCTATGGTGTATATTCATGACTGTAAAAACTTGAACTATTTTCTTCAGTTAAGGTATACATAATTGTATAGAGGCCTTAAAAGGAATTTTTGTGATGCAAAGGGCAGGGCTTCCATAAGTTGATACAAAAAATCCTAAGATTTCAAAATTTTCTATTTTTCAAGCGCGATCTTCGCAATTATACCTTTTACCTATAGTCTGTTTCTAGTTTTTAAGACACATAATGCTTAAAGCAGGTTCAAAGTAAAGCAGAATGGGCCTTAAGGCGCATTCTGCTTTACTTTCAGCCTGCTTTTAGATTCCGTCTGTTGGAATAAAAATCCGGAGAAATGGCAGCCCTGAAAGGGTCATATAATAAGTTCACCTTTAGCCACATGATGAAAGGAGGTGGGTTGCCTTCTACAGGACAGAAGAGAACAGCAGTGTGCTCCTTGATGACAGTTGGAAACAGCTCATCTTTGGCAGAGTTGATGGTAGGCTCAACTGGAAAAACAAAATATACATGTACAATAAAGTACTGAGTGAGAAATTGAATTTATATACTGTTTAGTTGAGTGAGAAAATGTTGGATTTGTTCAGTTTACTCCCTCTTATCAGCAGCCCTGGTATTCAAGAGTCAATATAAAGTTTCCTGACTGTAGATAATGCACTTTTGAACACACAACTCCTGTGTCAAAAGAGCACTATATAAATCTAGTTTAACAGAGCTCCAGATCAGGGGAGCATTTCAAAAACTAAAATCTTTATTTTTGCATTTAAGTTATTAACCCTATGGTGTCACCACTCATTAGAATCATCTCTTCGAGACGATTCTAATGAGTAGAAACACTGTAGGACTTGATGTTGAATTGAGAGAGAAATGTTGGATTTGTTCAATTAACTCCCTCTTTTCAGGGGTCCTGATATTCAAGAGACAATATAAAGCATCCTGACTGTAGATTATGCACTTTTGAACACACAACTCCCTAGTAAAAAGAGCACCTGACTAAATCTAGTATAATCATAATAATTTCACCTACCCCAAACATCCAGCTCATATTCCTGCTCAACGTTACCAGCAGCATTGGCAGCCAAACATGTGAAGATGCCAGCATCTCCAACCACAGATCTCTCCACCGTCAGTCGTCTACCATCAGCCTGCATAGGAAAACGATGTACAACTAAACTAGGGTAACCCTTTAGCCCTTTATATGCCATTTTTTCGGGGCCATTATTGGTCTCTAATCCCCAAGCAAAAAAGTATACTTTTTTCCCAAAAAAATTTGGTCAAAATTCCCCAATGCTTGAATAAAACATTGTTTTGTCTAAAAGTTGTGGATTATTATGTGTAAATTTTCCTCAAAAGATACATTTTCAATGCAAAATTCCCAAATCTAAAGACCCTGCCACACTTCCTCAAAACCATGCAAAAATGTTTGACCTAACATCATAGCCTATTTCTAGTTTTAAAGAAAGGTGACTTCTTAAGGCAGGTTGAAAATAAAACAGAATGCACATTCAGACTATGTTTGAATGTGTTAACCTTAAACTTCATAGCCCGTTTCTACAGCCACTCTGATATCTCGAACTCGCTTAACTGGAATTAATAATATTTCTAAAGCTGATTCCCTGTTTTTCAAGCTGGGCTATGTCAAACATACCTGTATTTCAAAGTCAAACTGTGGCTTAACCCCGTTTTAACTTCGAAATAATGAGTATGTTCAGCTTATTCAAGTTCGAGATATCAAATTATGACTAGTTTCAGGGCTCCAGATAAGAGGGAGTTTTCCAAACAAATCCAACATTTTCTCACTCATTTCAGCACCAAATCCTATGGTGTTACTACTCATTAGAATCGTCTCTTCGAGACGATTCTAATGAGTAGTGACACCATATGGTTTAATACAGAAATAAAGATTTTAGTTTTTGAAAAACTCCCCTTATCTAGAGCCCTGCTAGTTTTGTTAGCCACCTCGAGTGTGTAATGGATGTTCTTTTCATAGTCTATGGGCTGTCCATCCTTCAGCCAGATGATGTCTGGTATTGGTGTGCCCTCAGCAGGACAGTCTAGTGTCACCGCGTTGCCAATCTCCACATGTGGGGTTGGGTTTACTGCATTTGGGTCAATAGTAGGTGGAACTACAAAATATATATCAATAACCAAGAGTGAGTTAACCCATTACCCAATAATTACGCCTTTTTACACCTTTCATTTATTCCTCTAATGTAGTGTTTTAGCCAGACTCTCAAAAAGGGCAGGGGGGCACCAAAAAGGGGCAGGGGGGCACCAAAAAAGGGCAGGGTGCAAACAAAGTGCGGACCCGCAACTTCGGCGAGGGGATTGTTAACATTTCTAGGTGTCTTTTCATCATATTCGAAGTCTTATAGGTCCATAAGCAATTTTAATGTATTCAGCATATAAGTCTGTAAAGATAAAGGTTATACATGTGGCAATAGAACAATGGGGAGGGGCGTCCCCTCCTGCGCTGCGGCGGAATTTTTTTGGACTTTAAATGATGAAATAGTGCAATTTTGCTATACAGAGATATATAATAAACATGTATGCACATGTAGTGGATTTTAGCTATACATGTACATTATACAGATGCATAAGTATTATGGAAAATGGATGATATCAGCCAATGTTTGCAAATAGAATATTAACAGATCAAGATTTTTTTTCTTTATATCACACATTATTAATATTTAAAGTTACACAACTAAATTTTACTCCAGCACCTGATGATTTCCCATTACAGCTGTTGATTGAGGTTGGCATTTAAACTAGTATTCCATTCTTTTGCAACAATGTCTTTTGTAAAACAGGGGTGTAAAAGCCCCAAAACGATCAATACTAGAAAATATCAATTCTCTTACTTAATTCTTTAAAAAAAAAAGAGCAAGAAACTAGGTTATGGAGTGTCTTTACCTTTATGCAAATAGTATAGACCCAGATCAGAGTGCCCTGGGTAAGTCCTATGTATAGGGTGTATTACCTGTTTGTCTGATTTAAAATTATTTTGAGATTTTTCTAATATCGCACAAAGTTAAACATGCACACAAACAAATAGATCTACTATAAAGTACAATAATTATTGGCATTGGATTGTTGCTGTAGCCAGGCTAGTGGGTGTCTTAAGGATTTTCCTATTAATAAAATTCAGCCTTCCCTAAGCAACCACCTGTCATAAAACAGAATACAATTAATTAGACTGCATCAATGATCACGGGAAAAATTAAACAGGATCTACTTAGATATGTGTTGTCACGCTGATGTTCTGTTTCAAATAGATCATTCAATATGAACTTACCAAAATAAAAACAACAGCACAGAACCGATACTTTTAGAAATAGAAATATCCCATTCTTCGATTCTCGCGCGTATGTAGTATTTGATGGCAGAAACGGACGTTATCAAACCAACCAAACCTCTCTCGGTCGTAACTTATTTCCCGAAACTCCAGCGAAATATACACCTGTAAGATGTAATTTGTTAATTTCACGTCAATCATCAATACTGTCTTTCTAAAATGGGTGTATATAAAGTCTACATTCATTGGATGTTTAAAAAAAAGGTGCGGGGAATTACCTTTCTTATAGCCAATAAAACGAGTAAAGACAACTTGTGTAAAAGTTCGAAGCACGGTGCGCGTTTGAATTTTCCATTTCCGAAATTTGGAAGACTGTTCGTTTCTGGTACGCGAATATTAATAAAGATTTGTATGGAAAGTATTTCCTTCTAAGAAAATTAATTTCGGTTTTAGATTTATATTCACCTAAAATGTTCGTTCGTCGAGCATTCTTTATTGGCCCTGTATCGAGCATATTTGTCCAAGATCCGACTCGCGTTTGCGTTTTAATCTGTGATTTTTTTTCAGTCTTCATAATGGATAATAATCATATGAATATTTAAAATTAGGGAAAAGGGTGTCGTATATTCTGTTTTTCAACAAGGCCAACATGCGTTTCGATTTAATCCGACTTCAGTCGTTCACTCTCGCTATGCGGGGTACCACACCAGGTATACATATGTGTATCGGTCGATTACACACTATAATTGTTGATTGTCTATGACACGCGCGTGTCGCATTGCACTGATTGGCAATAATGGGATTAGCGACAGTAAGTGGTATCGCTCCGGGCAGCGGGGCTGTCTATATCAAATGGATAGGGGCACTAGGGCGGATCCTTACACCGGAATAAGGGCAGAAGGGCGGATCAAAAGGGCAGAAGGGCGGGCCGCCCCGCCATTCCGCATTAGCTTAAACACTACTCTAATGAAGAAAATAGCTCAAATTTATACCCTTACAAATAAGAGTCATAAGAAATATTTTCTATATTCTAGCAGATAACAGCTTAAAGCAGGTTGAAAGTAAAGCAGAATGCGCCTTAAGGCGCATTCTGCTTTACCTTCAACCTGCTAAGTGTTCACCTGTCTTCAAAAGTAGAAACAGACTATGGGGTAATGGGTTAACTTATTGAGCCCTTAACCCATTAAGCCATACTGACTCATATTGATGCATTGCACAATAGTCTCATACTGACTCATTTTGACACACTTTAATCCACTAGCTTGTATTGAGATAAGCATTGATAATTGTTAATAGCTTATGAGTAAATGGGTTAAATGTCAAATGGACAAGTCCAATTTCCAATTAACTTTTTCAACACCTGAGTAATGCTTGTCGGTTATTAGATTCCCTTGTGGATCTTTATAATTACCAAATCATAAACCAGTCTACTTGGAATTCTGGTTAATTAACTAAATGCTTGTCTGAATTAGCAAACAGTGTAGACCCTGATCAGAGGGCTGCTAAAGGAGCAAATGTAATGAGCATATTTTAACCCATTACCCCATAGCCTGTTTCTTGTTTTGAATATAGGTGACCACTTAAAGCAGGTTGACAAAAACAAAGCAGAATGTGCCATAAGGCACATTCTGCTTTACTTTCAGCCTGCTTTAAGCTACAATCTACTTGTATATAGTAAATATTTCTTAAGGGTTATATTCATAATTGTGTTAACTGCAACTTTTTCTCTAAAAGGATGGATTAACAAGAGGCGTAAAAAGGCATATTTATGGGGTAATGGGTTAAACAGGTTCATGGTGTTGAATGAGCTAAATGGATGATTTTAACTTCCAATTAAGTCTCAAGTCCATTTTTGACTATTAACCCATTAACCCTTGAAAACTCCTTTTTACACCTCTTATTTATTCCTCCACTGGAGGAAAAAGTTCCAATTTGTACAGCCAAGAATATATACCAGAAGAAATATTTTCTATATCCTAGGAAATGGTAGCTTAAAGCAGGCTGAAAGTAAAGCAGAATGTGCCTTAAGGCACATTCTGCTTTACTTTCAACCTGTTTTAAGTGGTCACCTGTTTTCAAAGCTAGAAATTGGCTAAGAGGTAATGGGTTAACCCGTTATGTCATAGCCTGTTTCCAGTATTGAAGATAGGTGACCGCTTGAAGCAGATTGAAAGTAAAGCAGAATGCACCTCAAGACACTCTGTTTTACTTTCAGCCTGCTTTAAGCTATCATTTTCTAGTATATGGAAAATATGGCTGTATAGATTTGGTACTGATTTCTTCCGTGGGACTATTTTCTTCATTTTTTAAAAAATTTAATGTACAAAAATGAGTATCTATTGAGCAAAGAGTAAAAAAGTCAAACAGAATTATCTACCTTGGACATCCACCATATAAGAAACATCTTTTTCTCCGGCTATATTCACAGCGATACAGCTATACTGAGCTGTATCATCTTCCTGAAAGAAAAGGTAATCTAGATATAATTGAAATTCATAATTATATACAGTGCTCCGTCTCAACAACAACACCCAGTGGGAGCATTAGCAATAAAAGATCAGAAAAACTGTATACAGTGGAGAATCTGTTATTCTTTCCCAATAAACGCGTTTACGCTAAAACTATTATTTGCAGTGCAAACAGTTTGGAGCCAGATCAGATGCCGGGTAACCCGGCGTCTGATCAGGCTCTAAACTGTTTGCCACCAAGATAAACAAGAATTACCAGAATTGTCCAAAAGTTGTTCTTTTCTACGTTTTAGTGTTTTGCGTTTGCGTACGTTTGCGTTTAAACGGGAAAGAATAACAGATTCTCCACTGTAGGAGCTGTCTGATCAGTGTCTGCACTGTTTCATTATTCAGCGCTCCCTCTATACAAGGACATCCAATGGGAGACAGCAATTGTGTGTGTTGTTCTGAGGGAGTCGTTATAGGGAGGGAAATCGACTTACATTTGCAAACAGCTTGACGTGGCGTCTGATCTTGATTCAAGCTGTTTGCCACTCAATATCATGGTTTTTTTCAGTCATCATGTATAACATGTAAATTTGAGAAAGCCAGCAGGCATCAAGTTTAAGTATTCTATATTGCAGCCAAGAAAAGGTTGGATATCAATATATTGTTTTGGGAACAGGGGCAATGGTCATTGTAAGGAGGGGATGGTTGTTTGGAGGGCCGTTGTAGAGAGGGAACACGATACAATCTTTCTGTAATGCACACTATCCTGGGGAAATCTTTCCTTGGCTTATAAGCAAATACAAAAGTTCTGCTGATAGATCTTCATAGCGGGCTTAGTTTTATGTATAACTTTCCAGAGGCAAGGCCCAGGGCTCCAGATAAGAGGGAGTAAACTGAACAAATCTTACATTTTCTCAATCATTTCAGCACCAAACCCTATAGTGTTACTACTCATTAGAATCGACTCAAAGAGACAATTCTAATGAGTAGTGACACCATAGTGTTTAATATAGAAATATAGAAATAAAGATTTTAGTTTTTGAAATACTCCCCTTATCTGGAGCCTTTTTTAACCCTTTACCCCACAGATTGGTTCTTCCTTTTGAAGACAGGTGACAAGTTAAAACAGCTAAAAATGTATTCTATATCCTAGCAATAACGGTATCAGAATGAGCCTTAAGATACATTCTGCTTTACTTTTAGCCTGCTTTAACCTACCATTAATTAGGATACATAACAAATATATCTCATGTTGCACATTCATTACTAAATGAAAAGGAACTATTTTCTTCAGTGGAGAAATTAATTAACCCATTACCCCATAAATACGCTTTTTACACTTCTCAATATATTCCTCTACTGAAGAAAATAATTTATAGTGTTACAAAATGGCTTAAAGCAGGCTGAAAGTAAAGCAGAATGTGCCCTTAGCCGCATTCTGCTTTACTTTCAACCTGCTTTAAGTGGTCACCTATTTTCAAAACTAGAAACAGGCTATTGAGTAATGGGTTAATTGCGTTAAAAGGCATATCTACGGAGTAAAGGCTCCAATGGGCTATATACCAGTGCTCCTGTTATGGTCAATTCTTTGCCCCCTTTTTGGATGCTGACATTAGGAATGTCCCCATCTGCTATCTCAATGCCGTTCTTCTGCCAGGTGATCTCAGGTGGTGGCACGCCAGTAGCCGGACAGGATAACTTCACAGTTCCACCAACGATCACCTTAGGGTTCTTGTCCACATTTGTGAGCCTTATGTTGGTGGGTACTGTTATAAAATAACACAGTATAACATAACGTTCCTCAGAAATACCACATTAAGACATAAAAAATTTAGGAAATACCACAGTATGACATTACTTAACCCTTTACCCAATAGCATGTTTCTAGTTTTGAAGACATGCTACTACATGTATTTAAAGCAGGTTGAAACTAAAGCAGAATGTGCCTTAAGGCAAATTCTGCTTTACTTTTAGTCTGCTTTAAGCTATTATCTGCTAGAATATAGAAAATACTTCTTGTGACAGTATAAATTGGAACTATTTTTTTCAGTAGATGAATTAATTAAAGGCGTAAAAAGGCGTAATTATGGGGTAATGGGTTAACAAAGAAAAGTCTCACAGTATGACATAACTTAACTAAGAAACATCAGAAAGTATGCCACAACTTATTTTCACTCTTTTCTCTTTTACCAAACCATATGCTGTGACTACTCATTAGAATCATCTCCTTATAAGAAGTTCTGTATCAAAGGTTATAAAGAGTCTCAGTTGAGTCTGAGATCTTTCTCAAGCATTTGATTGGTCAGATTTGAGCTTTTGCTGAGCAAAAGCTCAAATCTGACCAATTAAATGCTTGCAAATGATCTCAGACTCAACTCAAAAGCTGTATAACCTTGAGGTCAGTAGCGCGCTCAGTTACCATGGCCATTATTATAATTGTCACAGAGTCAGATTTACCTGTTTATCTATTCATATATATGCTTAGTTATCCATCTTTGTCCGTCATTTCATCTCATTATTTCATCACCTCATTGAGTTACTTTCGTTTTGATGCTAACCCTAACCTCTAACCCTAGTTGACCTTTGGTGGCGGGAAGCTACGTCATATCCCACAATTCCTAGCAGTCACCTGTGCACTTGGTAATAAACTACTGTTGACGAAGGTCGCATGTTTCTTGTTGCACAGGCCATTTTCCCATTCTAGCGTGCCCGCCTTACATTTCAGGCAACCCACCCAACTAAGAAAGAACTCACATCAACCCAGAAGTATTGCGCATTTGAGGTTGGTGACATTTGGTGGCCAGTGTTCTCTTGGTTCGGTTGGCATTGGGTGCGAATTGGTCGGCCATTACAACGACTAGCGCCGAGGAGACCGGATGACACCGGGGGTGTTCCGAAGTGACGTCACTACCGGGGATTCCGCCATTGGAATGTGGTGTAAACAAACACACGTTGGAGTGAAGTGAACGCATGGCTTTGGTATTACACTTATTACTGACTGAATGCTTGAAAGGCAGATTATTTTACATGGAGTAAACAGTGTTGAGTATACGCAAACCAGTGAACTGTTTATTTTGTAATATCTACCGCGTGTCAGTGATATAGTAATGTGTTTCCGTGGTTTATCCATTTAGCAGATTACACGTCTGTTGTTTGACATTATGCTAGTGACACCTGTTCGTCTTACGCTATACACATCAGCATGAACGTTATATAAACTTTCCCTACGCTTGAAGCAGGATACGCTATCTACTTTGCATTAAATATAGTAAACAGATCCTTCAGGTTGAATTCAGACTGTTTATTTATTCAGTGCTGCAGTGACAGTGACACTCTAAAGTGTATAAATATAAGTGAATTAATCAGTGACTATAGACACTTAGAATTAGTTTTGGTTGTATTATTTATGTATTATATATTTGGTAACATGTGCTATAGTTTCATTTCACTTTTTCAGATGTCATTGTGTACTTGAATGGGTTGTTGTTGTTGTGTGTATTGTGTGAGATTGGCAGCTTTGGCACCGTCACAGTCCAGCACAAGCTAACAGAGTTTACAGATTGTTGAGCACTTTGGTATTGGTGAGCACTTTAACCTACTAACATCCTTTTTCTTCATAGTCATCCATCCATACATCATTTTCAGAGTGTTTCCATCTATATGAAAGTTGCAACCAGTATTTCTTTAATACTATATAACCCTGTGAAGTTTCATCAAAATCAGTTATTGAAAATTGTTCTGTTGATGAAGTTTGACAGGTTGCTGTATCATCTGTAAATTCAGTTTATATGATAGATACTTATGTAGACTGTTGCTAGTGTCACATGGTGTAGATAGATATCTGGTATAGCATAATAGATTGGTATCTGGTATAGCATAGTAGATTGGTATCTGGTATAGCATAATAGATTGGTATCTAGTATAGCGTAGTAGATTGGTATCTAGTATAGCGTAGTAGATTGGTATTTGGTATAGCGTAGCAGGTCGGTATTTGCGTATAGCTATTAATATAGTAGATCACTGTTTACATATGGCATAGCAGGATATTTTTGTGTATAGCTTAGTTAACTGGTATTTGTGTAAAGAACAGTTGAAAGTGGTAGACTGCAGTAAGCTCATTAGTTCAAACTGTTACATCTCTCTTGATTGTACAAATATTTGGAAATTGAGTAATAGGCTTTATAGATCTAGTTCAGTTGTCTTTTCATTTAGAATTTGAAAGCCAAAATATAATTTCATAAGCATTTTCAGATTTTCAGGCGTAACTATTTTTTTTCCACATTCCATTGGTGCACTTATTCTCATTTGGTTTTTGTTGACATTTATACCCTGTCAAGATGAGTTATGTGCCATGGAATGCTGAATTGAATTATTATGTTGAACAGGTAATGAGATCAGGTCTTTTTAATGTAGCCCCTGTAAGGCAAGCAGGCCCGAACATAGCCCCTAGGCTAAACTTTGATGGGCTTAACCGGAGCGCTCCACCTGTTGTTGTTCATTCAACTCCAGCACCTCAGAACACTACTTTTGTTAGACCTCAGCCTCCCTTGTTTAATTCCTTAAATCAGACCCCTGGCCATGATAGGTCAAGTCATACAGGATTAAATCCTAGGACGCCCAAATTGTCAGAATTTTCAGGTCAGACGACAGGAGATGACTTCGACATTTGGAAGTATGAGGTAAATTGTTTATTGAGGGGTAGGCAATATACAGATCACAGCATTTTGGAAGCCATTAGGAGAAGTTTAAAGGGAAATCCCAGGACAGTGCTGTTGCACTTAGGAGAATTTGCAACTCTTACAGACATCATGTCAGAGTTGGAAGGATTATATGGGAATGTAGCATCCAGTGAGAAGCTCAAAGAGCAGTTTTATTCTGCTGTTCAAGGAGAGAAAGAGACCGTAGCAGAATATAGTCTTAGGCTGGAGCAACTTCTACGTCGTCCTGGCATAGGATTGGATCCGTTTACTAAGAACGAGATGTTAAGAAGTAGGATGTGGTCAGGGCTACGGAATGAGATGTTAAAGAATGTTTCCCGTTATAAGTTCGAGAGCATTCGAGACTTCAACACATTAAGAGTAGAGCTGAGAAAGATTGAGCAGGACTTGGAACGGAGCAAATCTACAGATAAGGAAGTATATAAGGACACCACACCAGCAGAGCCTGATAAGAAAGACAGAAAAGAGACCAAGGAAGAGACAGTTCCCAAAGAAGAAGTTTCTGCTTTCATGACATCCATTGAAAACCGGATGCTCAAGCAGATGCAGGAGCTTTCTGAGCAGGTAAGTAGGGTAAATAACCGTATGGATGCCATGGACAGAGACATTAAATCCCTCAAGAAAGAGAAAGATTGGAATAGAGGTAAAGATAACAGGGATGGACAGAACAGAAGATGGGGTGATAACAGGAACTGGGAAAAGAAGCAGGAGAACCAGACAAAAGAGAAGACGGATTTAAACAAGCAAGGACCTCCTCCGAAGGGTCAGTAGGGGATCCTAATTTGAGAAAAGACCCTAAGCTTCTTCCTCTCATTGGCAAAGCAGCAGAGAGCAAGGTGTTGGTCAACAATCAGGAATGCGCTGCCCTTCTAGATTCTGGATCCATGGTCACGCTTTTGAGTGAATCCTTTTATAACTCCCTTACTCCAAAGCCAGATCTACTCAGTCTTTCTGACTTTAAACTGGATATCAGGGGAGCTAGTGACAGTTCTGTTCACTATCTTGGCTATATCATTCTTGATATTAGTATCCCTTCCTCTGATCTTTCACCCGTTTCCGTCCCTACCCTTATTGTTCCAGATACTAAGTATTCGGCAACAGTGCCTCTTCTTATAGGTACCAACGTTCTCCAGCAGTTCAAGGCAAATACAACAGAGACTATTTCTTCTGCTTTCAGTGAAGCATTTTCTGCTTGACCTCATTCACATGTTATTCCTGTGAAGGCTGTTTGTTATAGGGCAATTGTCTTGCAACCTCATGAGACTCGTACCGTCCAGGGTAGAGTAAGGAGTACAGATGGTTTGAAATTGGGCGTTACAGAAACCATGGATTCAAGTCATTACTTGAATATCTGTCCACGGTTAGTTGAGGTAAACCCTGACCGGAGTTTTTCCAAAATTCCTGTTCGGGTTTGCAATCTGTCTGCTCGACCTATCACCATTTCACCTAGGAGCCTCTTGTGTCATCTTCATGATGTTGATGTTGTTAAAAGGGTTGACCCATTTGAACATGCAGATCCGAAGGTTGATAACTCTGACAGGTCTTTGAAAGAGCTTGGTGTTTCAGTCACTACTGATTCTTTATCCGGACAGGAGCATTCTGAAGCCATTTCTTTCCTTGAAAAATGGAAACATATCTTTTCAACTGGTATCACTGATCTTGGGTGTACTCCCTTGGTTGAACATGAGATTGAGTTGTCGGAACCAGTCCCTTTTAAGGAACCTTATCGTAGAATACCCCCAGGCATGTTCGAAGAAGTTCGGGAACACTTGAAGGAGATGTTGGACGCGGGTGCTATAAGGGAATCTCACAGCCCCTTCTCGTCGAATGTAGTGCTGGTGCGGAAACAGGACCGATCTTTGAGATTCTGCATTGATTTTCGTCGGCTGAATAACCGTACCATTAAAGACGCCTATTCCCTGCCCAGGATTGAGGAAACAATTGATTGCTTGTCGGGATCAAGATATTTCACAAAACTTGATTTAAGATCTGGGTATTGGCAGGTACCTATGAAAGAATCTGACAAGTCTAAGACTGCTTTCTCGGTTGGTCCGCTTGGATTTTACGAGTGCAACCGCATGCCATTTGGGCTTACCAACGCCGTCGGAACGTTCCAGCGCTTGATGGAGCGCAGTATGGGTGAGCTGCACCTTAAGGAATGTCTGATTTACTTGGACGACATTATTATTTTCAGCGACACCCTAAAGGAGCACTTCAAGCGGCTGGAGAGTGTTTTCGAGAAGCTTGAGCAAGCGCGGTTGAAACTCAAGGGGTCCAAGTGTGAGTTTTTCCAGCAGCAGGTGAAATATCTTGGGCATCTTGTCAGTAGTCGTGGGATTGAAACTGATCCTGATAAGATCCAGGCGTTGAGAGAATGGCCAGTTCCTTCTTCTATAAGTGAGCTGAGAAGTTTCTTAGGTTTCACTGGGTATTATAGGCGCTTTGTTCCAGGTTTCTCACAGATTTCCAAGCCCCTTAATGATCTTCTAGTTGGACATCCGACCAATAAGGGTAAATCTGGTAAGGCTTCAACTCCTTGGCTCTGGAGTGACAGTCAACAGCAGGCTTTCAATACTCTTATTGATTAGCTCACTTCTCCACCTGTCTTAGCTGACGCTGATTATAGTAAGCCTTTCGTCATTCATACCGATGCCAGTTCTTCTGGGCTTGGTGCTGTTCTCTACCAAAACCATGATGGAGCCTCAAAGGTAGTAGCTTATGCTAGTCGTGGTCTTCGCCCCAATGAGCGAAACTACCCTGCACATAAGTTAGAGTTCCTTTCCCTTAAATGGGCCGTAAGTGACAAGTTTCATGACTATCTCTACGGAAACAGTTTTAAGGTCATAACTGATAATAATCCTCTGACTTATGCGCAGACTTCGGCTAAGCTCGATGCGACGTCCCATCGATGGTTGGCAGCTCTTTCCAATTACAATTTCAGTATTCAGTACCATTCTGGGAAGCAGAATATCGACGCTGATACTCTGTCACGTCTGCCAGCTATTAAGCAGGCCAGAGGTGCCACAGGTTCACAGGAGACAGTTCTTTTCCCTGAGGTAATAAAAGCCCTGATGGATGTCCATCTTGTTGGCATTGAGAACTCACCAGCGATCGGTTGTGTTTGTATTGTACAGGATGTATCCCTGTTAAAGGAAACAGATGACTTTGGAGTCGACTGCAGCGGCATCAACTGGGAGCAGGAGCAAGCCTCAGACCTTACTATATCCAGAGTCATTCAGATTGTCTGTGCTGGACATAAGCCCACTAGCAGACAAGCTGCTAAGGAACCAGAAGCAGTTCGCCGCTATTTGAGAGAGTGGGGTAACTTGTACCTGTCTAATTCTATCTTGTATCGAAAGGGAACATGTAGTGGTCAACCTGTAACTCAGCTTATCTTGCCAGAGCCATACTTCGATATAGTGTTTACTGGCTTCCATGATGAAGCTGGGCATCAGGGTAGAGATAGGACCATGGCTCTTTTGAAGTCTCGGTTCTTTTGGCCACAGATGGACTATTTTGTAGAAAGAAAGGTCAGAAATTGTCCTCGTTGCATCCGAAGAAAGACCAAGGTTCGACCTGCAGCTAGTCTTGTTTCAGTTCAGTCTTCTTATCCATTACAGTTTGTTTGTATGGACTATTTATCTTTGGAGATGTCATCTGGCGGTTTTGAGAATGTCCTAGTAATTACCGACCATTTTACCCGGTTTGCCCAGGCTATACCCACCAGGAACCAGACAGCCCATACAACAGCCAAAGTTCTTTTTGAGAATTTCTTCTGTCACTATGGATTTCCCTGTAGGCTCCATAGTGACCAAGGACGTAATTTTGTAGGTGCTGTCATTAAGGAGCTTTGCACTATTGCCAGCATCGACAAGTCCAGAACAACACCGTACCATCCAGAAGGAAATGGCATGCCTGAACGTTTCAACCAGACCCTGTTGAACATGCTTGGTACATTAGAGGAATGCAAGAAATCCAATTGGAAGGCCCATGTACCTGCCTTGGTCCATGCGTACAATTCAACTTGACATGAGAGTACCGGACTCACTCCCCACTTCCTTATGTTTGGTAGGCACCCCCGTTTAGCAGTAGACGCTTTTCTTGGGATTGAGCCGGACACCATCAAGCATAAAAGTCATTCCAATTATGTGACTGGTCTTAAGAGTCGTCTTGACTATGCATATAAAGTGGCATCCAGAGAGGCAAGGAAACAGTCGAAACGTCACAAGAGGCGCTATGACCTTAGAGTGCGAAGCGTTAAGTTGGAGCCGAGCGACAGGGTTCTCATCCGTAATGTTGGGATTAGAGGAAAGCATAAGCTTGCGGATAAGTGGGTTAGAGATATCTATATTGTGATTGACCAGCCACATCTAGACATTCCTGTGTTCAGGGTGAAGAAAGAGCATGGCAGGGGTGGGGTTAAGACCCTACATAGGAACCACCTGTTGCCATTTATGTCTCTTCCTCTTAAGCCTTCAGCAGAGAAATCTGCAAAAGATAGATCTTTACTTGACACTTCACAGTCCTTTTTGGATCAGTCTGGTCATTTACCTATAGAGTCACCGGAAAGTCTACATTCAGATGGACAGACAGTTTCCATTCCCTCTGCAGAACTGTCCTCTGCAGATTCTTCTCTATCCATGTCTTTAGAGACTCCGTCTATGACAGACACTCCTCCTGTGCCCTCTGGTATCCCTGTGAAGCCCTTGACACAGAGTTCCCCGACTACACACTCGACAAAGGGCAAGCGTTCAGTTAAGTATGTTATACCAGCCAGGCGTCATGAACTTAGCCCTTTGGCTGAGCCATATATACCAAGCAGACCAGAGCGTGCAAAGAATAGACCAAAATGGTTGAAATCCAATGAATGGATCACATAGAGAGTGTTTTAAGCCAGTGTGAGATTTGTTCTCACTGAGAAACTGAGTCAGTTTACTGTAGAATTCAGTCCAGTGTTTCACTTTACATGTAATTTGTACATAGATAAGCATAAGAACCTAGAGAATCAGTATTTTGAAACCTTCATTTGATTTCTTATGTTGTACTGCTACAATCTTTGTAGTATTTGTTATCTAGTCAATTTAACTGTTTTATAGACAGTGAAATTCTGTTATTCAGGCAGGAGCTTGTTATGTCCTTACAGAATTAGTGCCATCTGTAAGGATTTTCATTTGTCTCTTTCTGCCTGTATGAAAGCTAGATGTTAGCCAAATACTGGTGATATTTCATTAATTGAGCTAAATGTAGTCATAACTGTCATTTAGTAACAGTGATTGTATCTTACTTAATTCCATGTGGAATGCATATGAATTAATGTTGTGAATGTTTTAACATTCATCATGCCTAGAGTTCATATAACTCAACATTGCAGTAATGCATTGAATTTAAACTACAAGAGTGTTGAGAAATATTCTGTGAAGTAAATTTTTTGTAAACATTATGGATAGGTGAACACTTGCATATATATGGTGTCTTCTTTACATTTTTTCTGAAAGGGAAATGTAACAGGTAGTAGATAAGACTTACATGATAATTGCTTTATTGGAAGATAGTTCACAGTACATAGGATAGTATAATGTTCCCAGTAGACAAATATTGAGTATGTGCATAAGTTTTGTGTTAGTTATGTAATTATTTACACTCAATTTATTCTGTAGTTTTCTTAACAGAAACTATTGTCAAACTTTGTCGACAGGAGGATTATTTGCTAAGTTCAGTTTGTATTTGTTTAAATGTCGGGGCGACATTTCCCCGAAGAGGGGGAGAATGTCACAGAGTCAGATTTACCTGTTTATCTATTCATATATATGCTTAGTTATCCATCTTTGTCCGTCATTTCATCTCATTATTTCATCACCTCATTGAGTTACTTTCGTTTTGATGCTAACCCTAACCTCTAACCCTAGTTGACCTTTGGTGGCGGGAAGCTACGTCATATCCCACAATTCCTAGCAGTCACCTGTGCACTTGGTAATAAACTACTGTTGACGAAGGTCGCATGTTTCTTGTTGCACAGGCCATTTTCCCATTCTAGCGTGCCCGCCTTACATTTCAGGCAACCCACCCAACTAAGAAAGAACTCACATCAACCCAGAAGTATTGCGCATTTGAGGTTGGTGGCCTAAAAATGTAACAATTTAATGAAAACAACCTGTTTGCACGATATCTATGGCCAACGGAATGAATGACCTAAGAGGTAGTGTGCCAACGCGAAAAGGAAAATCAAAATGGCGTCCAAATGAGTATACAAACAACAGCAAACAGTCCCGAGTTAATATCTCATTAATAAACCAACATTTTCCAATACATAATGTATCAAACAAAGCAGCTTACATCTAAGCAGCTAAATTTTTATATGCGATACATTTGATGCATTTCAGTTGATTAGTACACTTTTGCGTGTGTTATTCGGATTTGTGCATAATTCATTCGTACCCTTGAAAAGTAAATAAACATGGGAGCGCAATGAATAATTATTGAAGAGTAATAAAGAATGTTAGATGTCGTACAATAAGGGTTGTTTGCATCGGTTAACGTTATTGAACATGCTACAGGCATACCTTGAACTTCGAGGTCGAATGTGGCCGAGTCTTCTCCTGCCTTGTTAGCCGCCTCACACTTGTACTTAGCTGTGTCCTCAAGCTGAGCATATTTTACCCTTAACTGTCGGCCTCCAGCAAGAATCTCATAGCGTGACTGAAAATAAAATTAAATCTTTTTCCTTAACTCTTTCCTCCCTGAAACTTTAAATGGACAATTCCAGTTTCCATTCAAGTCTAGTCCATTTCTGGCTTTTAAGGGTTGTTTTTGTCAATGTTTGGCATTATGACAAACAGTGAAGACCCTGATCAGAGGGCTCCTTCACTGTTTTCATAGGACAAGTGTAGTATTCACATGTACACTGTTTACAAAGGACGACAATATGCAGGTTCAAAGGGTTAAGCTTCATGTTTCCAGTTACGAAAAAATAGTGTCATTATAGCAAGAGAAATACAAGAGTTGTCAGAGAGACAACATAGCTCATTAGACAGAATATAGCACTTAATCCATCCCCCCATAAATGCACCTTTTTATGCATATGATTTATTCCTCCACTGAAGAAAATAGTTACCTTTTATACCGTCTTGAAAATGTATCATACAAAATATTTTTTAAGTCCTAGCAGATAAGAGCTAAAAGCAGGCTGAAAGTAAAGCAGAATGTGTCTTATGGCGCATTCTGCTTTAAGGCACATTCTGCTTTACTTTCCACCTGCTTTAAGTGGTCATCTTTCTTCAAAACTAGAAACAGGCTATATGGTAACGGGTTAAAGCAGGTTGAGAGTAAAGCAGAATGCACCTGCTTTAAGCTACAATATAGGAAATATTTCATGCTACGCATTCATGACTATTTAAATTTTAACTACTTTCTTTGGCAGAGGAATTAATCCATTACCTCATAGCCTGTTTCTTGTTTTGAAGAAAGTTGAACACTTAAAGCAGGTTAAAAGTAAAGCAGAATCATTCTGCTTTACTTTCAACTTGCTTTAAGCTGCTATCTGCTAGTATATAGAAAATGTTTCTTATCATACATATTCATGACTGTATAAATGGGATGTTTTTTCTTCAGTGGAGGAATATATTAAAGGCGTAAAAAGGTGTATTTATAGGGTAATGGGTTAAATAAAAGCCTGTAAAGGTGTATCTATGAAATAAAGGGATAAACGCTGAAAAAACTATGGAGGAAAGGTACTACGTCATACAGTGGAGAATCTGTTATTCTTTCCCGTTTAAACGCAAACGTACGCAAACGCAAAGCACTAAAACGTAGAAAAGAACAACTTTTGGACAATTCTGATAATTCATGTTTATCTTGGTGGCAAACAGTTTGGAGCCTGATCAGACGCCGGGTTACCCGGCGTCTGATCTGGCTCCAAACTGTTTGCACTGCAAATAATAGTTTTAGCGTAAACGCGTTTATTGGGAAAGAATAACAGATTCTCCACTGTACCTGTACGGTAGCGTCCAATCTGACGTCATTCTTGAACCACGTGATTGTAGGAGTTGGTTTGCCATCCACTGGGCAGTTAATGATAGTAGACTGGTTCACAATTACTGAAGGTTTGTCATCAACACCTGCCTTGTTGATTGATGGGGGAACTGAAAATACAACATAGAACCAATCTACAGTGCTCCCTCCCTACAACGACCTTCCCAACAACGACCCCTCCTTACAACGACCCTTGTCAATGTTCGCCAAACAATACATATATGTCCATTATTTTCATGGCTGCAATACCGTCTGCTTAAATTTGTCGTCTGCTGTTTTTCTCAAACTTAATGACGAGTGACAAACAGCTTGAATCCAGATCAGACGCCGCGTAACGTGGCATCTGATCTGGATTCACAGCTGTTTGCAAATGTTAGCCAATTTCCCTCCCTATAACGACTCCCTCTGAGCAACGCACACAATCTGTGTCTCCCATTGGGTGTCGTTGTAGAGAGGGAGCACTGTAACATAAAAAGTTTAAAAACAGAAAGAAAGGATGACTTTATGTCACAGGGAAAAAAATAAATATACCGGTAGTCTGACTGGGGCTCAAGTCTGGGACCTAAGGAATACCTCTCTTAACCCTTTCCCCAATAGGAGGGACTTTTAGCGTATTTTATTTATTCCTCCGCTAATGAAAATATTTCCAATTTATTCAGCCATGAACATGTATAATAAGAAATATTTTCTATAATTATGGTAGATAGTAGCTTAAAGCAAGCTGAAAGTAAAGCAGAATGCGCCTTAAGGCGCATTCTGCTTTACTTTCAGCCTGCTCTAAGGGATCACCTATCTTAAATACTAGAAATCGGTTTTGGGGTAATGGGTTAAGCTCTACGGACAGACCTAGCCAGTGCCTACAAAGTCCTCTCCCAAAACAATTAAGGTTTTGGTACCACGACATACTTTCCCACAATGTTGAAATTCACCCTGGAATCAACTTACATGAATGTAGTTCAACTGTGAGTTGATAGTCATATATATATATATACTCAGTACAAAAAGAAACCAGACGTACAGTTAAACGCATTTTATTTTACTTTCCTGGAGAATGCTGTAACAAAACATTGTAATTATAAAGAACAAATCATTGTGAGTAACTTCCACAAATATCATAAGAATACAATGGATACGAACGATGTTTTGGTAATTTAACGAGCCTCACCCTTGTTATAAAAATTCACAGTTTAGAGTCTGGTATTACTACCATTTACGTTGATCAAAGCTCGGCATCTCTGGTACTAGCTATGAAACAAAATGCTGAGGAACTTGTGTGGCAGTCATGCGCAGTTAATGAACCGTTTGCGGTGCCGGAACTTGATAATAAAACCACATTTTTAACTTATCCAAGAGATACTCAATCGTAACGTATTGACTGCAAACGACATAAACATGCTCGAATGGCCCTCAATGTCACAAGATACGACCCGAATTGTGAATTTTGAAAACAAGGGTGACGATCGTTAAATTACCAAAACGTCGTTTGTATTCCTTGTACTGTTATGATTTTTGTGGGAGTTACTCCAAATGAATTATACTGTATATTTACAGTGTGTTTTGTTACAATGCACAACAGAAAAGTGAAATAAAATACGTCTAATGTAAGTCTCGTTTCTTTTTGTACTGAGTGTATGTAGGTGCTGTCAACCCATTACCCCATAACCTGTTTCTAGTATTGAAGATAGGTGGCCACTTAAAGCAGGTTAAAAGCAAAGCAGAATGTGCCTTACGGCACATTCTGCTTTACATTCAACCTGCTTTAAGCTACCATCTCCTAGAAAATGGAAATTATTTCTTATGATATATATTCATAACTGTATAAATACGAACTATTTTCTTCAGTGGAGAAATAAAGTAAAGGTGTTAAAAGGCGTATTTATGGGGTAATGGGTTAAGCTAACCATACAAAAAACAGTCACTGCCCACTGTTGGTCACCATATGTCACAAGGGGAGAAATATATGTTGCCTGAACGGGACTCAAACCCCTGAATTTCAGACTACAGTTTGGATGCTCTAACTACTGAGCTACAGTGGAGAATCTGTTATTCTTTCCCGTTTAAACGCAAACGTACGCAAACGCAAAGCACTATAACGTAGAAAAGAACAACTTTTGGACAATTCTGATAATTCTTGTTTATCTTGGTGGCAAACAGTTTGGAGCCTGATCAGACGCCGGGTTACCCGGCGTCTGATCTGGCTCCAAACTGTTTGCACTGCAAATAATAGTTTTAGCGTAAACGCGTTTATTGGGAAAGAATAACAGATTCTCCACTGTAGCTGCCTGAGTACAAATTTGACACGATCCAACTTATACTGAGCTCAAAATATGCAAATATATGCAAAACAGGCTTAATTAACTAACATTAAATGATGCAAAAGATGCTTAAACAATTAAATTTTCTTACCAAAAACACTGACATCAAATGCTTTTTCCCCTTTACCAGCTGGGTTTTCTGCACGGCAGGTGAATCTAAAAATAGAAACAGTGAAAATCACATATACAGTGCTCCCTCCCAACAACAACTCTCTCCTTACAACAACACTTGCCATAGTTCCCTGAACAGGACAATTATGTCTAACGCTTTTACTGCTGCAATATCATCTGCTTAAAATTTGTGTCTGCTGTTTTTCTCAACGTTACATAATGAGAATTTTGACATCAATGACAAGTGACAAACAGCTTGAATCTAGATCAGATGCCACGTTATGCGGCGTCTGATCTGGATTCAAGCTGTTTGCAAATGTTAGCCAATTTCCCTCCCTATAACAACAAACATAATATTTGTCTCCCATTGAGTGTCGTTGTAGAGAAGGAGCGCTATAATGCCTAACAAGAATATCGTTCCCAACGATGGATGTTCCCCAAGAAGAAAAAGCCTAAGGTATAGCATGTTTAGTAGGCGAACACAGTATCAAGTTTCATCAATTTTCGATGTAACATTCAGGAGATATGCTTCGGACAAAAATGAATTTATTATGAAAAAGGGAGGCAATTCAATATTTGGAGATGACAGAGTTATAATTCTTGTGTACTACACTTCTTTTTGTCATCCTCTAACACAGTATCAAGGTTCACGTTACAGTGTGGCAGAAAATTTGATTTTTTAAAAATTTTATGTAGAAAAATGGAGATAATTCAATATTGGGAGATGGCAGAGTTATGGTTCTTAAGTACAGCACTCCCTCCGTCATCTCGTATCACTTTATCAAGTTTCATCAACTTACAATGCAATGCTCAGGAGATATGCTCCAGACAAAATTTGATTATTTTTTAAATAGAAAAGGGGAGATAATTAAATATTGGGAGATGACAGAGTCATGGTTCTTGTGTACTGCACCTTCTTATGTCATCACCTATCACTGTATCAAGTTCCATTAACTTATGGTGTAGCAGTCAAGAGATATACTCCGGACAAAATTGTTTTGTATTTTTAGAAAAAGGGAGATAATTCAATATGGGGAGATGATAGAGTTACCGTTCTTGTGTACTGCACTTCCTTCAGTCATCCTCTATCACTGTTACAAGTTTCATCAACTTTCGATGTAACGGTCCAGAGATATGCTCCGGACAAAATTGATTTTTTTTATGAGAAAAAGGGAGATAATTCAAAATTGGGAGATGAGAGAGTTACGGTTTTTGTGTACTGCACCTCCTCCTGTCATTCTCTATCACTGTATCAAGTTTCATCAATCTACGGTGTACCGTTCAAGAGATATGCTCCGGTTTAAAAAAGCGTGACTGACGGATGGACGGACGGACAAAGCGGCGACTATATGCTCCCCCCTAAGGGGAGCATAAAAATCCATATAAGGTGAGTATTTCAGACACTAACATACAGTTAACCCCTACATTACAACCACTAAATTGTAGAATTTATCATGTGTTTTAACCCATTACCCTATAAATACGCCTTTTCACCCCTTTCATTATTCCTAAACTGTTGTTGTTGCTGCTAAGGTTTATTGTCCCGCATAAGCTTTATCAGATGCATCATTCCATTGTCTCAGGATTGGGACAATAGTCAGCATCATGCCTATTGTTGAATGGACTTTCATAAACTGAAGAAATCGGTTCCATTTTATACAGTCAGGAAAATGTATAATAAGAAATGTTTTCCAAATCCTAGCAGATAGTAGCTTAAAGCAGGCTGAAAAGAAAGCAGAATGTGCCTTAAGGCACATTCTGCTTTACTTTCAACCTGCTTTAAGTGGTCACCCATCTTCGTTCTGGTTATGGAAATATACGCTCAAAATGAGAGTCATTGAAGAAGTATAGTATAAGCATATGCTACAGTCGCTGATTATGCGACATCTCTAGAAAATGTAAACAAACAAGGGCCACTATGGCCCTAAATCGCTCACCTGGTAACCATGTACACAGTGTGACCTAGTTTTTGACCGGGCATGACCCTCATTCTAACTTGACCTCGATTTCAATGAGACAAACATTTGTTCAAGTTTCATGAAGATTCAATGAATTTTGTAGTCTCTAGAGTGTTAACGAGGTTTTTCGATGGTTTGACCTAGTGACCTAGTTTTTGACAAGACATAAGCCACATTTAAACTTGACCTATATTTCATTGAGGCAAACCTCTTCATCAAGTTTTATGAAGATCAAATGAAAATTGTAGTCTCTAGAGTGTTAACAAGGTTTTTCGAAGATTTGACCTAGTGACCTAGTTTTTGACCGGACATGACCCACATTCGAACTTGGCCTAGATTTCATAGAGGCGATCATATTGATGAAGTTTCATGAAGATCCAATGAAATTTGTAGCCTCTAGAGTGTTAACAAGGTTTTTTTATAATTTGACTTAGTGACTTAGTTTTTGACCGAACTTGACCCACATTCTAACTTGACCTAGATTTCATTAAGGTTAACATTTTGATGAAGTTTCATTAAGATCCAATGAAATTTGTAGCCTCTAGATTGTTAACAAGATTTTTCGATAATTTGACCTAGTGACCTAGTTTTTGACCGGACATGACGCACATTCAAACTTGACCTAGATTTCATTAAGGCAAACATTTTGATGAAATTTCATGAAGATCCAATGAAATTTGTAGTCTCTAGAGTGTTAACTAGGTTTTTCGAAGATTTGACCTAGTGACCTAGTTTTTAACCGGACATGACCCACATTCGAACATGGCCTAGATTTCATTGAGGCAATCATATTGATGAAGTTTCATGAAGATCCAATGAAATTTGTAGCCTCTAGAGTGTTAACAAGGTTTTTCGATAATTTGATCTAGTGACCTAGTTTTTGACCGGACATGACCCACATTCAAACTTGACCTAGATTTTATTGAGGCAAACATTGTAAATAAGTTTCATCAAGATCCAATGAGATTTGAACCTGCTAGAGTGTTAACGAACAATTGTGAACGGACGGACAGACAGAGGACGGACGACGGACATCCAGCGATCCTAAAAGCTCACCTTGGCACTACGTGACAGGTGAGCTAAAAATCAAATGCCGATTTTAGGTGGCCCAAATTAGAGGCATGTAAAAAATTATTTTCAGAAATAATTAAGGGTGACCCAAGACTGGGAGTGGCCCAAGACTTGGATGAAATACGGTATCCCATTTTCAAAGGACGTATTGATAATTGCACAAACCTCGTAGAATCATGCACCTGGGCGGAGTTGATCTGCAGTGTCCAGCCCATGTCCTGTAGCGTAAATTCTGGCATGTCATCAGTGATTTTCAAGTTACCCTTATACCAGGTGATAGTGGGGAGGGGGATGCCTGATACCGGACATTTCAGTGTCAGGGATCTGTCTCGTACAACCTCGGGCTTGTTGATCTGTGCTGGTTTGTCAATCTTGGGAGGAACTGCAAAAAACATAATTATATACAAGCTGAATTAGTACAGATGTTGGTTGACCAATAGACGGTTTTCAAAATACAGTAAAACCCCTTTATCGCAGTCACTATTAAATTTGAATTTAATTTTTAGGTTTCACAAGAAATAGCTTGGTTAATGTTACAAGAAATGGCCATGTTAATGTCACAAGAGATTGCCAGTTGATGTCTACAAAAAGACCTGCGGACAGGTTCTTACCCCATAAATACACCTTTTTATGCCTCTAATTTATGGCTCCACTGAAGAAAATAATTCCAATTTATACAGCCATGAATATTTATCATAAGAAATATTTTCTATATTCTGGCAAATGGTAGCTTAAAGCAGGTTGAAAGTAAAGCAGAATGCACCTTAAAGTGCATTCTGCTTTACTTGCAACCCGCTTTAAGAGATCACCTGCCTTCAAATCTAGAAACAGGCTATGGGGTAATAGGTTAAGTCTAGCCCCTAATTTTCTCCATAAAAGTCCATACCAACACCTCTACCAACTCCTTCACATAAGTACTACAATTGAATATGCAACTATTTACTGAATACAGATGGTAGTTTTGTCTTCAAAAAATGTATGTGATAGCTCCAGCAAGTGGGTCCAGGTCACATTTAGTGTCACACCGATATGCGCATGTCTCGGGCTACTGGTCTATCTATGATCTGGATCCTCTAGCTATGCAAAATGTGAACCTGTGATTTTTTAAATTTTGTTATTTACCATAGTATTGCATAAAAATATATTTTAACTGTGATTATACTTATGAGCTCATCTTATAGAAAGCTCTTAAAGGAGTCTCTTATAGAAGTCTCTTAACTATTTTAATTATAGGGGTTATCTTAATATAGATAACCAGCCGTTATTGGATGTTTGTAGGCTGTGTTTTACTTTGTCGCATCGGCCGTAATAGTATTTATTTATTGGGGCTTGTAGGCCGTGTTTTACTCTGTCCCATCGGCCGCAATAGTAATTAATTATTTAGCCTCTGCCCGTGAACTTCCGGTTTTTGCAAGGAGAAAATTAGATGGCTTGTTTTTGTAAACACGTTAATAATGCATATTTTTATTACAGATTGTTTGTTTAAATTGTTATCGGATAATCTTGTTTTGTCGGACAATAGCTTATAGCTAGTAGGGGTGTAACGATTCGGCGGTGTACCGATATATTGCGGTGTGAGCTGAATAATATTGCCCCGCGGTTCAGATTCAGAAAAACCGATTTTCTTTGCCTTATTTAAAAACAGTAAAATATTGGACAAACTTACTTTTGTTTCGCGGAATTGTTTTCGAAACAACGCGTAGTAGACGCAGTCCGGTGTTTTATCCATATCCCTAGCCGGTGTAACAGTACTATTTCGTTTCCGTTTAATCTCGCTCAACGAGACGCTCTTATTAAGAAACAAGCAGCGAATCAAGGGCCCGGTTGAACAAGATTAATACAGTAAACACGATGGCAGATGCTTGTTCCATACTTACACGGTGTATTGCAATATATTGCGATTCGATTTCTCCGTATTGCGATAAACTGCGATGCGGGTTTCGGCGAATTATTACACCCCTAATAGCTAGTGTTATTATGTTGACTGAAACCGACTATAAATAAAGATTATCTTATCTTATCTTATCCTACCTTAAAGCAAAGATTAAAGCAGAAGCTCCTAAATGAGCTTTCTGCATTACTTTCATCTTGTTTTAGGCAGTAACCTACCAGGGTTCCAGATAAGGGGGAGTATTCTGAACAAATCCAACATTTTCTCACTTATACTGAACCAAATCCTATGGTGTTACTACTCATTAGAATCGTCTCTTCGAGAGGATTCTAACAAGTAGTGACACCATAGGGTTTAATGCAGAAATAACGATTTTTAATTTTGAAATACTCACCTTATCTGGATCCCTGCCTTAAAAACAGTTTGACATAAGTGAGTTTCGGATTTTTTTCTAACACATGGTAGCTTAAAGTAGGCTGTAAGTAAAGCAGAATGCGCCATATTTAGGCGCATTCTGCTTTACTTCCAGCCTGCTTTAAGCAGCCACGTGTCAACTAAACTAGACACGTCAGGCAATGGGGTAAAGGTACGGTTCGTAAAATTGCACTTGAAAAATGCAAATTTGGAAATCTTAGGATTTTTCATGCCAACTTATGGTAGCCCTGCCAACCACTGTGGAAGAAAGGGTTAACGTTCTTTACTCCATAGCCCGTTTCTAGTATTGAAGATAGGTGACCACTTAGAGCAGGTTGAAAGTAAAGCAGAATGCACCTAGGCACATTCTGCTTCACTTTCAGTCTGCTTTAAGCTATCATCTGCTAGAAAATAGAAACGATTTGTTATGATCCATAATCATGACTATATAAAGTGGAACTATTTTCTACAGTGGAGGAATAAATCGAAGGAGTGAAAAGGCACATCTATGGGGTAACGGGTTAAGAGTGTATGGGTTATCAATGTTTAGCTGTACATACCAAGAACAGCAACATCGAAATCCTTCTCCGTATTGCCAGCCACATTCTCTCCAACACAAGTATATCGTCCTGTGTCAGTCACTCTGGCTCCAACAATCTCTAGGCGACGCCCATCACCCCTCAAATTGATATTAGGGTCAAGGTCGGGGAAAATCACTTCTCCATCTTTCCTCCTAAATACAGTAAAATCTCTGTATACAGGGCTCCAGATAAGAGGGAGTAAACTGCACAAATCCAACAACATTTTCTCACTTATTTTAGCATCAAATCCTATGATGTTACTACTCATTAGAATCGTCTCTTCAAGACGATTCTAACGAGTAGTGACACCATAGGATTCAAGCAGAAATGAAGATTTTAGTTTTTGAAATACCCCCCTTATCTGGAGCCCTGCTGTATAAGGACCACTACATTCCATTAGTTATTTTGTATTTAAGGCTGGTGACTGCTTAAAGCAACGTGAGGATAAAACAGAAAGCCGCTTTAGGAGCTTCTGTTTTACCTTGTCATTGCTTTAAGATGTCACCTGTCTTTCATACAATCAGTTTGCTTTATTTTAGTGAAGAAAGTAGAGATTTTACTGTGTATTATATATGACTTAAGCACCTTAAAAGATATTTAGAGATATTTAAAGAGATATTTTACGCTGAAAAGGTATAAAGGGAATTAGATTTTTGTTTAAAGACGCTTTCTGCCTTAAGTACCTTTAAATCAGAGCTTCAGTATTGAAATCTTTCTGTGTTACTTTCAGTCAACTTTAAATTAATTATTTTATTGTGCAAGAAGTCGTCTTTATAGGGTCTGATAATGATGATGATGATGATGATGATGGGTTAACCCTTTACCCCATAACCTGTTTCTAGTTTTGAAAATAAGGGACTACTTAAAGCAGGTTAAAAGTAAAGCAGAATGCGCCCTGAGACGCATTCTGCTTTACGTTCAACCTGCTTTAAGGTACCACCTGCTTGGATTAAGAAAATATTTCTTCCGATACATATTTATGACTGTATAGATTGGAACTATTTTTTTCCGCGGAGGATTAAACGGAATGCGCTAAAAGGCACTTCTATAAGGTAAAGGGTTAAGCAAACAGCTGCACTGTTTCTGTCTGTTTCACTAAAATTACTATGAAGAAAAATGTTGACTGAATTTAATTTATCTAACCCTTCATTCCATAGATAATATCATAATAGATATTATGCATTTTAAAGAATAAATATATTCTGTTTCAGGGCTGCCATACCTCTGGATTTTTCCGAAATCTTCGGATTTTTAAATAAAAAAAATCCAGATGTGGGTGTCAAACAGTTTGGATCCAGATCAGACGCCACGTTATGCGGCCTCTGATCTGGATCCAAGCTGTTTGCATAATTATGTTAGTGTCATAGAGCCTTGCAGCTAAAGGGTTAAAAGTATGTTTCCTAAAATCACACTTGAACATTTGGAAATCCTGCAGGAGCCTTCTAATCAGGGACTTCACTATTTGTCATTTTGCCTAAATCAGGGCTCCAGATAAGAGGTAGTTTTTTCAACAAATCCCACATTTTCTCACTATTTTTAGCACCAAATCCTATGGTGTTACTACTCATTAGAATCGTCTCGAAGAGACGATTCTAATGAGTAGTGACACCATAGGGTTTAATTCAGAAATAAAGATTTTAGTTTTTGAAAAACTACCCTTATCTGGTGCTCTGCTAAATATATTATAAAATCAAAGCACTGTAGTACTGCAGGCTCGGACTTTCAGTTTAAATAATGTAGAACAAAAGTAAGGCGGAAAGCTAATTATGGAGTATCTGCATTACCATTGCCATGCATTAAGCAGTAACCTGCAGCGCTTAAAGACCTTAAAAATTTTGTATTGTTTGACAATAGTGAACTGACGTTGGTGACCTCTATTAGCATAATTTCATACTTCGTTTCATTTCTAAATATATCTTCGGGACACTTCGTTAAATTTATACGAGAACGCACATGGTACCGAAACCGGTAAACAAAGACAAATAGCATTGACCGGTTATCAAACGTATCGATAAGTTGTTAGCTCAAGTGGTAAGGAAGGCGACTATACATTATCTTTTCGTAAAGGCCAGTGTTTTTGAGACCCGTTCATCATCTATTTTTTCTATTTTTCCCCACATATGCTGCTTCTGTTTTTTTCTTTCTTTTCTATAATTTTCTTTTTTCCGCTTTCTTTCTTACTAATCTTGCTTTTTCTTTTTTTTCTTTTCTTTTTCTTTTCTTTTCTTTTTCTTCTTTTCTTTTCTATTTTATTATTATAAAATATATTATCACATCTACACATAATCAGTACAAATCAATCTTCGTCGTCACTGCTGTCAGAAGAATGTGTCACTCTTGCATTTTATGTATAAAATAAAATTTATAACTTGCAAAAAATAAATATGCAAATAAATAAATATTAACCTCATACGGGATTCGAACCCGGGACCTCGCCATTTCAAATCATTCGCTCTAGCGAGTAACGGCCGACATATGGCAGATGCGATACGTAAAGTGGTTGCCAATTAGGTATATATAGTGAACCGGTGTTAATCGAAGGTGAGGGTATCGAGGACTGTCGTGATTTAAAACCAAATTTAAACCCAACAGGATGCTTTTTAGCTGATACGATTATACTAGCATAATCGGAAAATCGTATTTTATCGCTTAACTAAGTAGGAGTTTTACTCAACATAAGATCAAAAAGTAACACGATTTACGTAATTTATCGAACATTCCCGACAGTGTACAGCACGCTGTCGATTATTGATTTATACTGCGTCACCACTCGTAAATTTATTCATGCATAAAGTTCAACGTCAGGTCAATATTGTCGTACAATAATATGCATGTCTTATAATGCATCGTCTGCTATGACTAATAGGTGAATGTTTATTACAAGGGGGTAAATACGGTGTTTAAATCACCACAGGTACAGACTAAGGATCAGTGCTGTTACACGGTTTATCTGATAGTAACGTGCTCAGCCAATGAAGCTCCGTTAGAAGGCGTATGTAAACCCCGTATCGCAGAATTTTTTGTAGGGGGAGCTAGACTCGCACACCTCTAAGAACTTATCATTCTATAGAGGCTCATCCGAGCCAAAAACAACTCTAAATAGTCTAAAATGGACCAGCCTTTATCGTAAACTGGAATTGTCCATTGGAAGTTTCAGGGGATAATAAGTTAACCCTTTACCCTATAGCCTGTTTCCAGATTTGAAAATAGGTGACTATTTAAAGCAGGTTGAAAGTAAAGCAGAATGCGCCCTAAGGCGCATTCGGCTTTACTTTCAGCCTGCTTTAAGTTACCACCTACTAGAATTAAGAAAATATTTATTCTGATACATTTTCATGACTGTATAGACTGGAATTATTTTCTTCCGCGGAAGATTAAAAGGAATGCGCTAAAAGGCGCTTCTATAAGGTAAAGGGTTAAGGGGTCATCTGTCTTCAAAACCAGATACAGGCTATGGGGTAGAGGCTTAATAATTGGTTCACTGTAACACTTTACCATATGACATTAGGTATAGGTATTCCCTTCACTGGACAATCCAGATACAAGCCTTGGGCGATGACAACTGTACTGTTATCTGGAGACGCCATTTTCTCATCCACTTCTGGGGGAACTGCAAAAATATACACAGACATTATAGAGACTTTAAAACAAAAATATACAGACATAATAGAGACTTTAGAACAAAAATATACACAGACATAATAGAGACTTTAGAACAAAAATATACACAGACATTATAGTGACTTTAGAACAAAAAATATACACAGACATTATAGAGACTTTAAAACAAAAATATATACACAGACATTATAGAGACTTTAAAACAAAAATATACACAGACATTATAGAGACTTTAAAACAAAAATATACACAGACATTATAGAGACTTTAAAAAAAAATATACACAGACATAATAGAGACTTTAAAACAAAAATATACAGACATAATAGAGACTTTAAAACAAAAATATACACAGACATTATAGTGACTTTAAAACAAAAATATACAGACATAATAGAGACTTTAAAACAAAAATATACATAGACATTATAGAGACTTAAAACAAAAATATACACAGACATTATAGAGACTTTAGAACAAAAATATACACAGACATTATAGAGACTTTAAAACAAAAATATACACAGACATTATAGTGACTTTAAAACAAAAATATACACAGACATTATAGAGACTTTAAAACAAAAATATACACAGACATTATAGAGACTTTAAAACAAAAATATACACAGACATTATAGAGACTTTAAAACAAAAATATACACAGAAATTATAGTGACTTTAAAACAAAAATATACACAGACATTATAGAGACTTTAAAACAAAAATATACACAGACATTATAGTGACTTTAAAACAAAAATATACACAGACATTATAGAGACTTTAAAACAAAAATATACACAGACATTATAGAGACTTTAGAACAAAAATATACACAGACATTATAGAGACTTTAAAAAAAAAATATACACAGACATTATAGAGACTTTAAAACAAAAATATACACAGACATTATAGAGACTTTAAAACAAAAATATACACAGACATTATAGAGACTTTAAAACAAAAAATATACACAGACATTATAATGACTTTAAAACAAAAATATAGACAAACATTATAGTGACATTAACCCATTACACCATAGCCTGTTCTGGTTTGAAGAAATATGACCACTTAAAGCAGGTTGAAAGTAAAGCAGAATGAGCCTTAACTCTTTCCTCCCTGAAACTTTAAACGGACAATTCCAGTTTCCATTTTAGTCAAGTCCATTTCTGACTTTTAAGGGTTGTTTTTGTCAATGTTTGGCATTATGAAAAACAGTGAAGACCCTGATCAGAGGGCTCCTTTCAGAGCCCTCTGATCTTGGTCTTCACTGTTTGCACAGGACAATTGTACTTATAATGATTCACATGTAGATTGTTTGAAAAGAACGCCTATTTGCGGGACTAGGGTTCAAACTATTTGAACAACTTTGAAAGAGGACAATATATTATAAGGATCATTCCTGCCAAGTTTGGTAAACATCCATCCTGTATTTTAAGAGATGTATTTTAAAGAAATTTTTGATGACGGACAGACAAACAGACAAGCAAATGGGCAGAGGAATGACACAGGACAATCAAAGTAGCTCAAAAGGGTGACGCCATTTGAAAATTTAGCATTAACTAAACCCTTCCCTGCAAAGACAGGCCTTAAATTTTAGACAGTAGGTGGTTGCTTTAACCCATAACCCAATAGCCTGTTTCTAGTTTTGAAAATAGGTGACCACTTAAAGCAGGTTGAAAGTAAAGCAGAATGTGCCTTAACTCTTTCCTCCCTAAAACATTAAATGAACAATTCCTATTTCCATTTTGGTATAGTCCATTTCTGACTTTTAAGGGTTGTTTTTGTCAATGTTTGGCATTATTACAAACAATGAAGACCCTGATCAGAGGGCTCCTTTCGGAGCCCTCTGATCTGGGTCTTCACTGTTTGCATAGGAAAAGTGTACTATTCACATGTACACTGTTTGAAAACGACGCCTATATGCGGGACTAGGGTTCAAAGGGTTAAGGCACATTCTGCTTTACTTTCAGCCTGCTTTAAGCTACTGTCTACTTAATTATAGAAAGTATTTGATATGATACATATTCGTGACAATATAAATTTGGACATTTACTTCAGTGAAGGAATAAATTAGAGGCGTAAAAGGACGTATTTATAGGGTTATGGGTTAAGCAGGTTAAAAGTTAAACAGAAAGCTCCTTTAGGAACTTTCTTTTTTACTTTTGCCCTGCTTTAAGCAACTACCTCTAAGAGGTAAGGGATTAAGCACAGTAACTTTTGTTTAACCCATAACCCCATAAATACACCTTTTTACGACTTTGATTTATTAGTTCCAATTTAAAACAGTCATTAACATGTATCATAAGAAATATTTTCTGTATTCTAGCAGATGGTAGCTTAAAGCAGGCTGACAGTAAAGCAGATATGTGCCTTAAAGAGCATTCTGCTTTATTTTCAGCCTGCTTTAAGAAGTCACCTATTTTCAGAAACAGAAACAGGCTAGGGGGTAAAGGGTTAATTAAAAATGTTAACCCTTTCCCACATAGCATGTCTCTAGTTTTAAATATAGGTGTCCACTTAAAGCAGACTGAAAGTAAAGCAGAATGTGCCTTAATGCACATTCTGCTTTACTTTCAGTCTGCTTGAAGCTAAAATCTCCTAGGATATAGAAAATATTTCTTATGGTATATAATTTTGAAGGTATTATCTGGAACTATTTTCTTCAGTGAAGGAATAAACTTAATGCGCTAAAAGGCGCTTCTATGGGGGAATGGGTTAAAGACCATTCACAAAGGCCATAGGCATAGCCTCAGACTTACCATGAACATCGAGATCAAAGATTTTCTCTACTTGCCCAGCCACATTCTCCGCTTGACACGTATACCTGGCAGTGTCCGGTACCTCCGAGAGAGTGATGGTCAAAACTTTACCATCAGCAGACACTGAATAGCGGGGATCACGGACGGTTAGGTCTAATTCTACATTGTCTCTGCAAAGATAATAAATGTCAATTTCATTCCAAAATTTCAGTTGTTTTCCTTCATAAAAATGAACTTTGAATTACATTTGCCCCAATTAATCTTTGGAACAGGGACAGTAGACATTTGGCGGAGTTTTCAAAAATTATACAACCGATGTATGCCTTCCTATTAGCGGACACCATGATTACTGACTAAAATTCTTCTTTATTAATGAGATAAATTGCAAGAAAATTGATTTACCTTATGAACAGCAGCTGTCTGCATTTCTTTATGACACAAGATCGATATATTTATCCTACTTTCAAAATTACGTCATTTCCAAATGACCTCAAATCGGCACTTTCGCGCCAAACTGTCAAGTTAGAATGTAAACAATGGGTCTTATTTTTTTGCTTTGGAATGTACACAGCTTCAGTAATTCGGTCATGGCTGTTCCTTATAGGGTACACATTATTCGTGTTATCAACCTCTAATATGGATTAAACATACATGCGTACTAACAAAATGTTAATTTAATATTAGAAATTAAGGCCTTTCGCATACGGAAATCCGTCTTACAGGCGAGCGGAAATATGTCTTGACGACATAGACTTTTTCCGCACGTGCTTATACTAGAACATTTATATAAAGGAAATGTTGATATGATTCAGTATAGTCCTTCATAGCCCAGTCGGTAGAGTGATTGACTAGCACTCCTAAGGTCATAGGTTCGAGTCCCATTAGGTCCAAATATTTTTTTTAATGAAGTGTCCGATTTTATTGACTTGTCAGTCAATAATGCAGTGATCAACGGAAATGTTATGTTTAGTCTTCATTGATTAGAATAAGTAATGTTATAAACAGTCAAATTATACATGTCCACTTGCATGCACGTTTTAGTTTAATGACTTAATTATAAAATATAAAGTCAATAAAATCGGTATACATGTATAAGATTTGATCAAACTATAAAGCCACACATCGCAGCTTATCAATACGTCAACCTTTTCAAGATCGATATTTCCCAATATAATGTTTAAATAATATAATTAACCTTGAAATGCAAGTTCATAAATAAATAATAATGCATTTTAATGACAGAATTTCAATTTAAAGGTGGGTAACTGTATGTCAACTTCAAATTTCCCACATTTTAATAAGAAAATCTGTTATTACAACAAATCCTGACTGTCATATTTTCTAAATTTTTCTGACCAACTATTTCACCAACTATATATTTTAATAAAATAAACAAGGGCCACTATGGCCCTAAATCGCTCACCTGGTAACCATGTAACCATATACACCGTGTGACCTAGTTTTTGACCGGGCATGACCCTCATTCTAAATTGACCTCGATTTCAATGAGACAAACATTTTGTTCAAGTTTCATGAAGATTCAATGAATTTTGTAGTCTCTATAGAGTGTTAACGAGGTTTTTCGATGATTTGACCTAGTGACCTAGTTTTTGACCGGACATGACCCACATTCAAACTTGGCCTAGATTTTATTAAGGGCAATCATATTGATGAAGTTTCATGAAGATCCAATGAAATTTGTAGCCTCTAGAGTGTTAACAAGGTTTTTCGATAATTTGACCTAGTGACCTAGTTTTTGACCGGACATGACCCACATTCGAACTTGACCTAGATTTCATTGAGGCAAACATTGTGACCAAGTTTCATCAAGATCCAATTAGATTTGAACCTGGTAGAGTGTTAACGAACAATTGTGGACGGACGGACGGACGTTCTCACAGTTGGACATTTGTTGGGTATATTTTTTGTTTAAAAGTACCCAACAGTACACTAAAATACCCAACAATAACAATAGGGCAATCACAGAATGAATGGAATCTATTGTTCTCCCTACCCAACAAAGGACCTTTCGTGCGCTCGGAGGGACAGACGACGGACGACAGACATCCAGCGATCCTAAAAGCTCACCTTGGCACTACCTGCCAGGTGAGCTAAAAAATATATATACATTGAATGAGTCAGTTTTTTGTTATTAAACTTTTTAGCATTTTGCAAAATTTAAATAGCTGATAACATCTTTCTGAACACCTTTATTCAAACTGTTTTTAGCGTTTCTTGCAATGAATGTTGTGGACTACTTATTGCCCGAGACTTATAGTCATTAGCTTCTCTTTTTTTGAGAAAAATAAAATAATCAAAATTCCAGGTTTTTGACATAAAAAGAGACCTTAAAGACAAACCAAACGATAAATTTTGCCTATATTTTCACACATTGTTTCTTAAGCTATTAACATTCTTCAAGCAACGTTTCACAACATCTTTCATGGAAACTAAGCTCACCCGCGAGCTACCTTAAAGCTAATATATTGTAAATATAAGAAATGAACTGATTTTTTTCAGCGTTCAAGTGAAATAAACGACAGAAAATATTGCGTTAGTTCTTTTTTTTTTTTTATGGAGGTATGCAAAAAGAAGGCTAATTGAGTGCATGAAAGACAGTTGGCAGCTTAAAGCAAGGTTAAAGGAGCTTTCTGTTTGACTTTCACCTTGCTTTAAGCAGTCACTTGCCAAAAACACATAATTAAGGTGGTTGTTATAGAGGGGTTTCACTGTATTTACTTGAGCCAGGTAATTGTAGGTTTAGGGTCAGCTTCTACAGGACAGGTGAGACTGATGTTGTTGGTGACTACCACATTAGTGTTGTCAATAACGCCCGGGTTACCAGAGTCCTTGCCAGTCAGCTTAGGAGGCACTGGAATACAAACAAACAATGGTAAAACAAAAGCTAATATATTACATATGGCACTATAACCAATATTATAAATGAAATTATAAAACAAAAAGCAGTGTTTAAATTATGGCATTGTGTTAAAAACAAGAGCACGGATTCAACTTGTCAAGATGACCATGACTACCAAACATGAAGACTGTAGATGAAAATTGAAGAAGTTATGGCCAACATTAACCCTTTGCCTGCTGATCGCGACTTTATTGATTTTTGAAAACAGTTTAGATCCAGATAAGACGCCGCGTAACGCGGCGTCTTATCTGGATCCAAACTGTTTGACACTTTTCTTTACGTTTCTTTTACTTAAAAAATGTATAAATCTCAATTTTACAAACTTCGAAGCAGACGAAATCACCGCAGGATAAGGGTTAAGATTTCGGATGATGACAACGACACAGCGGACACTGGAGTGACGACACAAGCTTGTTTATTGTTTTTTTTTCTTGGAAAAAAAATCCAGACGAGCTAATAAAACCACAAACAGTGTTAGATAAGTAGAATGTTAACCCTATTACTGCCAAGCTCTTTAAAACCAACATATGCAAATAGCTGGAACCCAGATTTTATGCGGCATAGCTCAGAATATGATCAGGATTCAAACTGTTTGACAAACTTATCAATGTTTCATACTCAGCTCAGAAACATATAAAATTTCATAAATTAAAGGAGACTAAAACTTGAAGCAGACAATATCATGGTAGTGACTGTGATTGAGGGTTTATTACGTCATAATGACAATTTAAACACCTTTGATAAATTACTCCGTTGATGAAAATACCGTAGTTCCAATTTATATAGTCATGATTATGAAGTACTTATCAGAAATATTTTCCCTATCATAGCTAATACATTAGGTTGAAAGTAAAGCAGAATGCGCCTTAACTCTTTCCTCCCTGAAACTCTAAATGGACAATTCCAGTTTCCATTTTAGTCTAGTCCATTTCTGACTTTTAAGGGTTGTTTTTGTCAATGTTTGGCATTATGACAAACAGTGAAGACCCAGATCAGAGGGCTCCTTTTGGAGCCCTCTGATCTGGGTCTTCACTGTTTGCATAGGACAAGTGTACTATTCACATGTACACTGTTAGAAAAGGATGCCTATATGTGGGACTAGGGTTCAAAGGGTTAAGACACATTCTGATTTACTTTCAATCTGATTTAAGTGTTTATGTGTCTTCAATACTAGGAATTGGTTATTATTATACAGTAGAACTTCGATGTGTCGAACTTCGAAGAGTCGAGTTTCTCGATGTGTCGATCTTTTTTTAAAGTCCCAACTTTTCTCCCTATATAACCTTATTAAAAACCTAGGTATGAATCGAGTTTTTATAAGTCGAGTTTTTCGCTATATCGACTTTTTTTCTCGGTCCGTACGTACTGTTTCACTCAAAATTCACTACACATGTGTCGATGTTCGACTGTACGATGGACCGGAATATTGCGTGTCAAGTTTTTCACACCTCCGTGACCATCTTTACTCGATTGATTGTCGTGAATGAAAATTACCTGACTGCCCAATTATCCAGGACAAACAGGCCAACACCTTCTCATTGTGTCAACGGCCCTGTGTATTCCTTGATTCATCTACTCTTTTCCATATTTTATTCCTCACGGACTTTATCGTAGCGCCCTTATTCAGTTTCGTGTAAAGTCAAATATAAACCGCATATTCGTAGATCGGTCGATGTTTTTTTATGCCGGAAGAGAAATGTGTGTGTAAAAGACAAAGAACAACTCACCCGGATCCCATCCCGAAATGTGTAGCATCAATAGTTATGCAATTATCCCTCTAAGGAGATATTGTTACTATTTTAAGAAAAGGGTTTCCCCTGAATTTGGTTCCAGCGTTTTTCGAGAATGTATATGCTGGAATGGGTAAAAGAATTAACCGGTGCGCAGATAAAACGCGACTTCCGTTCATACCGCAGTGTTGCTTTTTTCTGAAAATCGAGTTACGGCAAACGTATTTTCGCCTGACGATTCGTTTCAAGTTGAAGTTTTTGTAAAATGAGTAAATATGCATCCAGTTTGGATGCGATACGAGCGTTACATAATTGCATTTTAATGTTTTTAATTTGAAATCATCGATATCAACAAGTAACATACGGACATGTCGGCTATATGGAGATCGAGTATTTTTGAGAAAAAAAATCGAGGGAGCATAAGGTAAAACATGAGTCGAGGCTTCGATGTGTCGAGTTTTTTCTGATGGTCCCTTCAAACTCGACACATCGAAGTTCTACTGTAACTAATTAATCTCTGGTTTATTGTACTTACCCAACACTTTCAGCTCTATCTCATGATCCACCTTGCCAGCGTCATTCTCTGCCACACACTTATACTTGGCAGAGTCGTCTCCCCTGGTGTCTGATATCTCCAGGGAACCATCCTCCAAGATGATTACTCCAAGCTGGTCTCCAGTAATTAACTGACCATCTTTGTACCAGGTAATTAGAGGAACAGGGGTACCAGTCGCTGGACAATTCAAAATGATGGGGTTGCTTTCTGGCACATCTGTGTATTCTGATAGATTAGCTGGTAGGCTGGGTGGATCTGTATACAATAAACAAATATACAATAAAATGGTTGTTCTTTTCCATTAACTCTTTCGATCAACACCATGGACCTGTTTAAAGTATATCATACTCATTACATTTGCAAACAGCATAGACGCTGATCAAAGGGCTCCTATAGAGGGATCCTAGAGGGCTTCTATCTTCATTCATACCGCTATTTATTAAATTACATGTACCAAGAATTAGATACCGTCAGAGGGCATAGGTCATGGACAAGTTGACAGGTATGCAGGTTGTCAAAACTTTAAATATCAAATTTCAGCTCAATATATCAAAACATGTGGCAAACAAAGTATTTCTATATTTAAGTTCCAAAAGAGGCATAACTCATGAAGAAGTTAACAAATTATGAGGACACATAAACTCAATGTGCAGTTTATAAAAGCAATGTCATGTACCAAATTTCAGCTTCATAATTATATCAAAGCATGTTTGAGAAAAAAGAGGAAAACCTGGATGGAGCAGACATCGCCATACCCTAATATGTCCCATCTGAAGATATGCATATAAAAACACTAAGTACAAACAAATTGTAGTGAGGCCTGATCTCGATCTAAACTGTTTGAAAAGGTGTTCCAGGGCTCCAGATAAGGGGAGTATTTCAAAAACTAAAATCTTTATTTCTGCTTTAAACCCTATGGTGTCACTACTCATTAGAATCGTCTCGAAGAGACGATTCTAATGAGTAGTAACACGATAGGATTTGGTGCTGAAATAAATCAGAAAATTATGATTTTGTTCAGTTTACTCCCTCTTATCTGGAGCCCTGGTGTTCAATACAGATATTTACCGCTAAAACTTAGGGTAAAGACATAAATCTACATACCCAGGACATGCAGAGTGAAATCCTTTGTTATAGTGCCAGCTGGGTTTTCCACTTTACAAAAATAAGCTCCAGAGTCGCTAACCATGGCCGAATCGATGTACAGAGAGCCTGATCCCTCAATACTCATGTTGTCATCAAAATCAAACACGGACAACACAGCCTCTTCCTTATACCACTCGACCAGAGGCTCTGGGTCTCCAGTGTTCTCACAGTCCAGGACAACCTCATCACCCTTCTGCACTGTTAGAATCTCTTCATCTGTTCCTCTTATAATCTTTGGGGGAACTGACAGGCAAGAAAAAAGGATTTTTTCATAAAACATTTTCCAATTGAACTTAGATATCTCAAATTTGCTTAACTTATTTCTTTCTGTATTTCTTATCGTTGAATTCATTGTTTTGTTCTTGCTTAAACATTTACCCAAACAGAAGCACCTTTTAGTGTAGTTACATTTTCCTAATAGAGATACTCTTTCATGCTTTTACTATGCTCTGTTTAACCCTTTCCCCCATAGAAGCGACTTTTAGCGTATTTAATTTATTCCTCCGCTGAAGAAAATAGTTCCAGTTTATACCCTCATGAACAATTACCATAACAAATATTTTATATAGCCTAACAGATGGTAGTTTAAAGCAGGCTGAAAGTAAAGCAGAATGTGCCTTAAGGCACATTCTGCTTTACTTTCAACCTGCTTTAAATGATCACCTGTCTTTAATATTATAAATAGGTTATTGGGTAAAGGGTTAAATATGCATAGAAAAGTTGTTTCTGAACCCTGACGGGTGAATGATTAAAGCAGGGCTGAAAGTAAAGCAGAATGTGCCTTAAGGCACCTTCTGCTTTACTTTCAACCTGCTTTAAGTGACTACCTGTTTTCAAAACTGGAAATAGGCTATGGGGTAAACGAGTCAAACATTTTGTCAAAGTTAAAACATGACTGAGCTTTAACATACTCGTATGTTTGACATAAAGTCAATCATATAATTACAAACCCCTTACATTGTAAAGTCAGGGTTACAGATAAGGGGTGTATTGGGGTATTTACCCAATTAAAATTGTGGAAAAAGCAATTGTTTTTCACAACAAGGAGTAACAAAAAGCAAAGAAATATAGCAAAGAGAAAAGAAATGTTGGAAACCTTATCAGAATATGAATGATACCCAATTATGAAAACTCCCAATACCCAATAAAAATTTCAAAAACCCAATTCTGTAAAATATCAAGGAATAAATACCCAATTGCATCAAAAGCTTATCTGTTACCCTGTATAGTTATTTGAAAAATATAATCTTCTGCAGCAACTACAAAATACTTACTTTGTACTATGAGAGCAAAGACTTTGAATGTATGGCCTGCTTCATTCTGAGCAACACACTCATAAATAGCCTTGTCTTCTATGCTAGCTGCAGGTATGGTGATGCCATGATCACCCACAAGGAACCCTTCAGCATTGGGGTCAAAAGCAACAAATTTCTTTCGCCACCTGACCTCTGGTTTGGGGTTTCCGTGGACCTCACACGGCAGAACCACGGTCTCATTTACATTCACAACATATTTCTCTTCCTGATCGCCATCAATTGTTGGTTGAACTGTTGAGTGAGAAAAAGAAACATTTAACTCAATGAGCCCTAGTGATCCAAGAATCCACTGGGAGAAAATGGATTAACCCTTTGATCCCTAGTCCCGCATATAGGCGTGCTTTTCAAACAGTGTACATGTGAATAGTACACTTGTCCTATGCAAACAGTGAAGACCCTGATCAGAGGGCTCCGAAAGGAGCCCTCTGATCAGGGTCTTCACTGTTTGTCACAAAGCCAAACATTCACAAAAACAACCCTTAAAAGTCAGAAATGGACTAGACTAAAATGGAAACTGGAATTGTCCATTTAAAGTTTCAGGGAGGAAAGAGTTAACCCTTTCACTACCAAAATTGTTGTGAGAATTTTACCCCTTCACCTTTTCATTGTCGTCTGCTTCAGTTTTGTTGTCTGCAGTGACGTTTCAAAGTTAAAAAATACGGCAGTATGACTGAAGTAATATCAAAACCAATGTCAAATAGCTTGGGTCCTGATCAGATGCCGCGTAACGCGGCGTCTGATCAGGATCCAAACTGTTTGCAAACGCGCTTTCAAGCGTCATTGAGAGTGAAAGGGTTAAAAGACAACTAAATAGACAACTATATATTGCAGCTAAGTGTTTGACATTGCACTTTTTAACCACAGCAAGACATAATTTTAATATGCAAACATACAAAGACATGATGTGGTGCAACCAGGGCTCCAGATACGGGGAGTATTTCAAAAACTAAAAGCTATATGGTATATCTCCACTAAACCCTATGGTGTCACAACTCATTAGAATTGTTTCTTTAAGACGATTCCAATGAGTTGTCACACCACAGGATTTGGCGCTGACATAAAGGAGAAACTCTTGGATTTGTTTAGTTTACCCCCTCTTATCTGCATGGAGCACTAGTTACAATAACAGCTGGCCATATAATACTAACCCTGCACAAAGAGATCGACAGATCTGTCAATTTCACCAGCCTCATTTGACGCCTGACATCGATAACTTCCTGTGTCGATGGCC
The DNA here is from genome assembly GCA_922989275.2 of Gari tellinella. Taxonomy (NCBI): domain Eukaryota; kingdom Metazoa; phylum Mollusca; class Bivalvia; order Cardiida; family Psammobiidae; genus Gari; species Gari tellinella. The sequence continues at coordinate 74,724,487 of OV277865.1, read as the reverse complement.
TCAGCAGAGAAAATCTCCAAGCTCCCATCATCACCAATGAAGTAGTGAAAGTCAGTGAAGGATATTGGGCTCTCATCTTTATACCTACAAAATAGATTGATCGCCCACCACATGGGTTTTCTCTTGGAACTTCGGTTGTTTCCTCTCAAAAAAAGATTACATATTCCAAAGTAATTAGTTTAAGTTGAGATATCTTGTTTCATAATCCATGTCAAAAAATTAATGTCAAAACAATTAACCCAATACCCAATAAATATGCCTTTTTACACCTTTTATTTATTCCTCCGCTTAAGAAATTAGTTCCCTTTTATACAGTCATGAATATGTATCATAAGAAGTATTTTTTATACCGTATTCTAACAGATAATAGCTTAAAGCAGGCTGAAAGTAAAGTCGAATGCGCCATATCATTTTAAAACTTTAAAAGGGATGAGTTTTCTCTACATTCAGTTAGAGATAGGGGTAGCTGTAATTTTTGTGGGTAATGTACAGTAGAGGATACATTATTCTTTCCCATTTAAACGCAAACGCAATGCACTAAACTGTAGAAATTTACTTTTAGAAATTTTAACTATAATTTTAATCTGAGTAGCAAACAGGTTGGAGCCTGATCAGATGCTGGCTCTAACCTGTTTGCAATTGAAATAATAGTTTTAGTATATAAAGGTGTTTATTGGGAAAGAATAAAATATCAGTAAAGTCTCGTGCTGCACGAGGATCATACTTATCTCAAGTAGGAAAGTTTGATGTTACCTTGCTTACCTATTTACCATTATTTACTATTCCATTCTAAAAATAACTCAGACAGGTCAGAACAAGACTGCGCGTGGAAACCTTGACAATATATTCATAATTTTTTCTAAGTCCAAACTAGGTCAAGGTCAAGGTCAAGGTCAATCTGAGCTTGGGTATTAATGGTGAGTTGGTAATGGTCCAAGGCAATAACTGTATAAGTATTGAAGCATTGTAGTAAACAGTGTTGATACTAGACGAAACGGTAAAATCTAGTTAACCAAGAAATAGCCCATTTAAAATATTCTAAGTTAAAATAAGGTCAAGGTCAAGGTCAAAATCAAAGTTTGGTGATATTGGTGGATAGGGAATGGTCAAAGGCAACAACTGTATAAGTATTAAAGTATTGTAGTCAGATGTGTTGATGCTAGACGAAACGGTAAAATCTAGTTAACCGAGAAAGAGCCTAATTAAAATATTCTAAGTCCAAATTAGGTCAAGGTCAAGATCAAAGTTTGGTGATATTAGTGGATAGGGATTGGTCCAAGGCAACAACTGTATAAGTATCCAAGCATTTGGGTAAGCGGTGCTGATGCTAGAAGAAACGGTAAATTCTACTTAACCTTGTTATGGACACACGGACGGAAGTTCTAACGGGAGGATACTTATGTGGCTATTTTCTATTGTTTTCTTTTGGGTGGCTAGCCACACAAGCGACAATTTATTTTTGCTCTAACTTGGAAAAAAATGATCTGGAGGCTAACCCTACCCCTAACCCTATGTCCCACAACTGGCCAGGTTAATGTCACAAGAAATGGCCTGGTTAATGTCACAATAAAATAGAGACGGCCAGGTTAATGCTTTTCAATTATGGGGCTAAGAAATTTAGTCACATAAGTACCCTCCCGTAAGCACGGACTGATGGACGGACGGACAGGGCGATTACTATATGCCTCTGCATCTGTCGATGCAGGGGGCATAAAAATCGGACAATACAAACAGACAGATAGAGAGACTGACAGACAGACAAACAAATAGACCAGCGATAGAAAGCAGACAGACAGAAAGGCAGGCAGATATACAGACACATACAATATAGATCAGCAAACAAACGGACCATTAAAATTTATCTCCCTTTCTTTCAATCTTTTGTTGGAGGGATAAAATTAAAATACCCTTGTTTTACCAGGCAGTACAGTACATTAAGTCTAGAGATCATTTCTATTGCTAGACTCACCATGTAATTTCTGGTCTGGGGTCCCCCTCCACATTGCACGGCAGTACAACACCGTCTCCCTCAACAATCACAAAGTCCGTCTTCATGGCATCTGGGTCGCTATAGTTAAACACAAACACTGGGGGCACTGGAATAAACAAAATTAAAATTTACCCTTATTACCTCATAGCCTGTGTCTAGTTTTGTAGACATACATGTATGACCACTTAAAGCAGGTTGAAAGTAAAGCAGAATGTGCCTTTAGGCACATTCTGCCTTACTTTCAGCCAGCTTTAAGCTACCATCTGCTAGTATAGAACACTTTTCTTACGGTTCATACTCATGACTGTATAAACTGGAAATATTTTCTTCAGGAAAGGAATATAATTGCTAGAGGCGAAAAAAGGTGTATTTATGGGATAAAGGGTTAAGACATTTCCTCATAGTTTGTTTCCAATAATGAAAATATATGGTTGTTTATTAGGCTGAAAGAAAAGCAGGAATGCTCCCTGAGAAACACATTTGGTCTTTTATTGAATAATTGGACTATTCAGCCAAGTTTGTACGAAGCTTTAACTCTTAAGAGAAAACCTTTGGGCAAGTTTTAATACAAGTAATTGCTTACTGCAGGGAAAGAAATAATGCAGACAACTCCTATAGGAGCTTTCTGCATATCTTAATACAAGGTTGACTGTATTTGTGATGGCATACCCGAGTAAGAGTATCATGAATATTTCAACCAATATCCATTTGTTACACTTTTTCACCCCTTAAATTTAGATTCTAGTTTTGAAGACAGGTGACCACTTAAAGCAGGTTGAAAGTAGGCATATTGTCCTTTACTTTCAGTCTGCTTTTAGCTTCCATCTACTTGTATATAGAAAATATTTGTTATGGTACATGTCCATGACTGTAGAACTTTTTATTGGGACTATTTTTTTCAGTGAAATAATAAATTAAATGTGCTTAAAGGAGCTTCTATGGCAGAAAGGGTTAAAAAAAAATGTTGACAACAACACACAACATATAACTGAGGACAGGCAAAAGAATATCAACATAGCTAATCTTGGCAAGTTGGCATTCGATCAGTGCCAAATGACCAATTAACAGCAAGTACATACCTTGGATATCCAGAGATACAACGAATGAGGCATTGCCACCAACATTTGATGCCACACAGGTGTAATCCCCAGCGTGAAAGTCCTGCAATAATAAATTTCAACATCCACTCAAACCTGTGTCCTTTCTCCCATAGAGATGCATTTTAGTGCAATTAATTTATTCCTCCACTGACAACTGAAGAAAATAGTTCCAACTTAGTCAGTCATAAACATATGTACCAACAGTACTGTTATATTTCTATATTCTAGCAGATGGTAGCTTAGGGCAGGCTGAAAGTAAAGTAGAATGCACCTTAAGGCACATTCTTATTTACTTTCAACCTGCTTTAAATGCTCACCTGTCTTCAAAACTAGAAACAGGCTATGGGTAAAGGGTTAAGTGTTCACTCTTTGAAGATGTTTAGAATTTTAGCATAGAAGGATTGAAAAACATGTGATTGCTTATTGCATGACAATAAAATGAAGGTAAAGCAGTCAGCTGCCAATGAATTTCAATAAGGCTCCAGATAAAGGGAGTATTTCAAAATTCAAAATTATTTAATTCTGCATTAAACGCTATGGTGTCACTACTCATTAGAATTGTCTCAATCTTTGAGACTGCCTCTTATCTGGAGCGTTATGCTTCAAGACTTTGTAGTATTGTGTATCTTCTTTTCACTGAATGCTAAACATACTGGTTTGATTGAAGACACCTTAAAGTGGTGCTGTTGCTATAACCAATAGACAACTGATTTTGATTTGGTAATGAATGAATTTGAGTCCATTTGATGCACTGAACAAATTTGGAAAACCTTATTCAAGAAAGCATATAACCCAACCCTACAATAGCATGTGCAAAGGCACCACTATCATTTAGCTTTGTCTGAACCAACCGTAATTATGTATTGGGACAGACAAACTTGAGCAAACAGTGTTGACCCTGATCAGACTGCTCCTACACTGTTTTCCATTATTCATTTAGCACCTTTTAGGACAAATTACTGTTGATAAAAGCAATTTTGTCAAATTTTATGATAATTACAGTAGTTACAATGTGTCCCAATTTTTAGAATATTTACGGTATATTGTAGGGTAGGGGTAGGTAATCTGCATTTTGGCAAGGACAAAACTCACCTGTACATCCTCAATGACTATATTTCCCTCCCCGTTCTTAACAAAGTGCTCATCTTCCTGAAGGACTCTCCCATGATTCACCCAGAACACAATGGGGGGAGGATTTCCAAGCATTGCCTGGCAACTCAGGCTCACACTCTCTCCCTGCCTTGCTTGGATGAATGGGTCCATGTAGCCAATCAGAGGAGTCACTGAAATATGATTACCAATCAGATTCTGTCTCAAATAACATAGTGTCTCTGAAGTAGCAGGGCTGCCACAAGTTGACATGAAAAATCCTTTTTTTTTTTCTTTTTTTTTTTTTTTTTAATACTTTATTCAAGAATATTACAATCACATATGTATATAAACTCATCTTCAGATCAATTTCATATGAAAAATGAAACATGGAAAATCCTAAGAATTCCAAATTTGCATTTTTCAAGTGCGATTTTACGAGTTGTACCTTTACCCAATAGCCTATTATTAGTTTTGTTGACATGTGACTACTTAAAGCAGGCTGGAAGTAAAGCAGAATGTGCCTTAAGGTGCATTCTGCTTTACTTTCAGCCTGCTTTAAGCTACAATGTACTAGAAAAAAATCCGAAGATTTATGAAAAATCCGGAGAATTGGCAGCCCTGAAGTAGCATAGCCAATCAGAGGCTGTCTCAAATAGCATTGTCAATCAGAGGCCTTACTAAAGTATCATAGTCAGTCTGAGGCTGTCTAAAATTACGTATAGCCAATCAGAAGCTTCACAAAAATAGCATAACTAACTGTCTACGGGTCATAAAATAATATATCAAGTATGACCCATCGCTAGAATTATGAAGCCAGTAATGGGACCCCAGAGCACCAGATAAGGGTAGTTTTTCAAATACTAAAATCTTTATTTCTGAATAAAACCCTATGGTGTCACTACTCATTAGAATCGTCTCTTCGAGACGATTCTAATGAGTAGTAACACCATAGGATTTGGTTCTAAAAAGGGTGAGAAAATGATGGATTTGTTGAAATAACTACTTCTTATCTGGAGCCCTGGGACCCAAAATAAAAGCGAATGTTATGAATGTTTCATTGGCAAAGGATTGTAGTCTTTATAACATAAAACTTTTGCAGACGTAAATAGGATCTGAGCTGATCTCAAACGAGTCTAGAATTGAAATGTTATTAAACGAGCCTCGGCAAGCTTAATAACTTTTCTATTTTAGACGAGTTTGAGATCAACTTGTCTTAAACATTGACAAGTGACAGATTCATTTTCTCACATAACCAATGATTTTAAGCTATTCTTTTAAAGCAATAGGCATTTTTTGGAACCCGGGGACGACAAAACGCCTTTATAAATAGTAACCTTATAGTGACGTCATCAAAGTGATCTCACACATGTTGGAGACAAGGATATTTGTGATCGTTGTTCGCTATAGAAAACAGGGGTAGTTATGTGAGAAAAACATTTCTGAAGATGAGAGACACTGTCTGTACCATATAAGATTGTATTTGAATCTGGTGCTCTTAAATAGCACACAGCTTTGATTTAGTGTCTTGAATTTGTTCACTTTTTAATGCAAGTAACATTATTGTGAAAGGTCAATGCACAAGCCTGGGCCATTAGCCAATGAGAACCATGCGTTTTGAGCAGGTGCGCTTGCATCTAAATTTCTTATCATTTCTGACTGGCTAAAAATCAAAACAAGTGGGTATTGCTGAATTAATACATGTCCCCTAGTGGCGAGTGGTGTCAGCCATTTCGAAACTTAAACCAGGGGCCTGTTTTATAAAAACTTCGTACAACAAAAAAACGGTGGTAAGTCAAAACCTTAAAATACTTTTAATTTCTGTATCTAATCCTGTATTGTGACATCTCTTTGGAATCGTCTTTTCAAGTCGATTCTAAAGAGATGTCACAAGACAGGATTAGATGGAGAAATAAATACCTATTGAGACTTTTATAATCTGACTTTTGACAATATCTGTCGTACAAAGTATTATGAAACGGACCTTAGATAACTAGACAATTGAACTGGCTAATGAGATAGGTATTATATTTACCTATGCCTGTAATTGTTAAGTAAGCGGAGGTGGTGGCTACTCCGAACTGATTATCCGCCACACACACATAGTTGCCTTCATCTGCGAGACCCACGTCTGAAACATTGAAACAAATTTGGTAAAACTTGTGTTAACCCTTTCCCCCATAAATACGCCTTTTTACGCCTATTAATATATTCCTCCACTGAAGGAAATTGTTCCAATATTTATACAGTAATAAATATAGCATCAGAAATATTTTCAATATTCTAGCAGATGGTAGCTTAAAGCAGTTTGAAAGTAAAGCAGAATGTGCCTTAAGGCACATTCTGCTTTAGTTTTAACCTGCTTAAAGTGATCACCTATCTGCACAACTAGAAACAGGCTATGGTGTAATGGGTTAACCCATTTATGCCAAGTTGACTCTTCAATGCTAATACATATTGGATACTTCCATATTTAATTTAAGGGATGTCTGATCTAATTAAAAGAAATATAGAAATCCCTGTTAGCAAACAGTGTAGACTCGGATCAGATGCTGCATTATGCAGCTTCTTATCCGAATCAGCACCGTTTGCTGATGTCCTAATTAAGGGATGAGAGGACTCAACGGGTTCACCCTTTCCTACCCATGAATGTTGTCCTATGCAAACAGTGAAGACCAAGATCCGTTTCTGCCATCTATGGGCTAATTGGATGCCCATTAGAGAGAGGGGAGCATATACAGAGAACCCTGGCGTGATGCCCTACTCTTATTATCAAAAGAGTTCTCTGGTTCTTTTAGATGCCCAGTGTAAAGCACTGATACATTGGACCTTGTTTTATAAAGTTTCCTCCTAAGGACTTGGTCCGGCGGGGGATCGAACTCAAGACCCCTGACGTTGTAATCGGGCCCTCAGATTGTTCGGAGGGCATTTGTAGGGAGGGAGCACTGTACAATACTGTCTACACATGTACCTTCAATGACGAGGGATCCAGTTTGGGTTGTGTAGATTCTGTTTCCTAACATTAGGTTATGCCCGTCATCTCTCTTCCAGAACTGGTCGGGCTCTGGCAGGCCCTCCGATTGGCAATCTAGCTGTGCTGTCGTCCCTATGTCAGCTCCTATATTCTCTGGTGTCAGTAGGAAACTTGGTTCCGCTATGAAAGATATTAAAACATAGTATACAGGGCTCCAGATAAGAGAAGTATTTCAAAAATTTAAAATCTCTTTTTCTTCATTAAACCCTATGGTGTCACTACTCATTAGAATCGTCTCAAAGAGGCGATTCTAATGAGTAGTAACACCATAGGTTAAGGTGCAGAAGTAAGTGAGAAAATAGAGGATTTGTGCAGTTTACTCCCTCTTATCTGGAGCCCTGGAACTACAGTATATTCTGTAATAGACTGTATTTTCTGCAATACCCTAGTAGAAGCCCAACCCCTAAATCTAGCTATAATATTTGTGGTAATGGAAATTTAACTTACCTGGACACTGAAATTCAATCCTGTATCTAATTTCCTAAAATGTGTTTCAAAAATGTTAACCCTTTTTTAACCTAATCTTAAAGACAGGAGACCACTTAGAGCAGGTTAAAAGTAAAGTAGAATGTGCTTTCAGGCACATTCTGCTTTACTTTAAACCTGCTTTAAGTGGTCGATATATTTATTATTATCTGTATAAAGCCTCCTGAATGTGATAGTTAATGCAACAAAGACCTTAGCTCTTTGAACCCTAGTCACGCATATATGCATCATTTGAAACAGCGTACATGTGAAGAGTACACTTGTCCTATGCAAAGTAAAGCAGAAACCTCCTTAACTCTTTGAACCCTAGTCATGCATGCAAACAGCATACATGTGAAGAGTACACTTGTCCTATGCAAATAGTGTAGACCCTGATCAGAGGGCTCCTGATGGAGCCCTCTGATCAAGGTCTACACTGTTAGTCATTTTGAAATATATTGTTAAAATCATCCCCAAATAGTAAAAAAAAAGACTAGACGTATTTTGAAATTGGAATTGTCCATTAAAAGTTTAAGGGGTGAATAATTTAAAATATAAGTCTACTTTCATTAGCATAGAGTACAAGTGTCTTACCTCCAACTTCAAGCACGATATCTACAGAGTCTTCTCCAGCATCATTGACAGCCTTGCATGTGTACTCTCCGGCATCTACGTCTTGAGTCTCCAGAATCTTCAACTGCCCATCATAAGTAATCTGTACATACGACAACTCCTTCAGCTGAAAAACAAAAGAAAGAAATACAGTGCTCCTTCCCTACAACAGCCCTAAGGACAATCTACGTATACATCTACATATTACGTCGGCTCAGTCACACTTGATTTTTACGCAACAGGTGGTTTGTCAAGAAAAAAAAAGCGAAATTTTAGAAAAGTGGGATAATTTACAGTAAGGAAGTAAAATAAAGATTATCCAGCTTCGTTTTCGACCCAGACTGTTTAACCTGAACCTCTACGGTTATGTTGGCCGCGGCCGGCCCAGCTCCAGGATCATTAGGAGGTACTTGAAGCTGGAGGAGCCTTAGTTGTAACTTAGAATTTCAGGGTGGATAGCTCCTGCTTGAAAGATACCAAGTCAAGGCATTAGCTGCTGGTAAAGGCAGGCTGTTCCATGTTGAGATTGTCCTTGGGAGGAATGAATTTTGGTAATATGATGTAGATGCAGATGGTTGTAGGAACCGCTTGCTGCTGGAGGATCTTGTTCTGGTATCAGGTACTGTTGTGCTTGGATATCAACTATGTCATTGAAAATCTTGAACAGCATTGTTAGCTGTGCCTTTGTCCTGTGCCACTCCAGGGTTTCCCAATGTAGGTTCCAGAATGATTCCAGGGCTGCCATTTCTCCGGATTTTTCCTGAGTATTCAAATTTTTCTCCTAGCAGATCGTAGTTTAAAACAGGCTGAAAGTAAAGCAGAATGCACCTTAAGGCGCATTCTGCTTTACTTTCAACCTGTTTTAAGCAGTCATGTGTCTTCAAAACAAGAAACAGACTATGGGGTAAAGGTATGATTAGTAAAATTGCATCTGAAAAAATGAAAATTTGAAATCTTAGGATTTTTACGATCAACTTATGGCAGCCCTGTGATTCCCTCCTTACGATAATGCTTGCCACTGTTCCCCAACCAAGACATTTTAACCCTTTCATCACTGCTGCAATATCGTCTGCTTAAAATTGATGTTTGCTTTGTTTTCTAAAAGTTAAGAACTTGACATTTTGACAGAAGAAACATACAGATGATTGACAAATTGTTTGAATCCAGATTAGACACCTTAATTGTTATGCAGTGTTTGATCTGGGTTCAAACTGTTTGCAAATGCAAGCTAAGTTATGCTCAGCACTCTATGGGTAGCCAATTTCCTCTTTATAATAACTCCCTCCGATCAACACACACAATCTTTGTCTCCCATTGGGTGTTGTTTTTTACCTTTTAAATATTTCCACTTGATACAGTAACTTACTTTATCTAATTACAGTTATGGCTATCCCATTACCCAATAGCGTGTTTCTAGTGTTGAAGACAGGTGACACCTTAAAGCAGATTGAAAGTAAAGCAGAATGCGCCTTATGGCGTATTCTGTTATTAACTTTCAGTCTGCTTTAAGCTAAGTGACCATCTGCTAGGATATAGAAACAATTTCTTATGGTGTATATTCATTACTACATAAATTAGAACTACATGCATTTTCTTCAGTGGAGGAACAATAGAGACTTAAAAAGTGTATATATTGGGTAATGCGTTATTTAAAAGACTTGTATATAATTACAGGAAACTAGCTCAAACCCACCTCAATTTCTCCTTTGAACCACTTGATCTCGGGTGCTGGTATCCCGTCTGCAGCACAGAGTAACACTGCATCATCCCCGCTGGCAACCAGCACTTTACTCTTATACAGAGTAATCTTGGGCTCCTCTGATATAAAACAAGATAAAAACAAAACTGTTAGGTACCCATTGTTTCGAAAAACTAATCTTTTCAACACTGCATAATAACCAAATTACTTAACCCTTAGCCTGCCACTCACGACTATAGCTCCATATGCAAACAGCTTGGATCCGGATGAGACGCTGAGTAACTCTGCGTCTCATCCGGATCCAAGCTGTTTGACACTCGGACAACATTTTCAGCAATTTTGAGCTACTTTGAAGCACTTTGAAACTTGAAGCAGACGAGAAATATAGCACACGACAATCTATTTGGCGGGCTAAGGGTTAATACATGTACAAACGGTTTGGATTCAGACCAATCTTCACTAAAACGTATGTCAATAAAAAAGGTTGGGCTTGATGAGGTGGCCTAGCATCTGATCTAGCTCCAAAATGTTTGCCACTCAGATTAAAATAAATAACTTGACATTTCAGAAAATTGAAACTTTAGACATTTTATAGCATTGCATTTGCTTTTTGTTTGCAATTAACCCTTTACCCTATCTCTGAGGTAAAGGGTTAGACCATTACCCTATAAGCACATTTTTGCACCTTTAATTTATTCCTCCACTGAAGAAAACAGTTCCACTTTACACAGTTATCAATAAGCACCATAAGAAATATTTTCAATATCCTATAAGATGGTAGCTTTAAGCAGATTGTGCCTTCAGGTGCATTCTGATTTACTTTCAACCTGCTTTAAGTGGTCACATATCTTCAATACTAGAAACATTCTATGGGGTAAGGGAGTAAATGGGAAGAAATAATATCTCCTCATGCCTAAATCTGAACTATTTTCTTTGGTGAAATGATAAATAAAGGGCGTTAAAAGGTACTTCTATACGGAAATTTGTTGACCCATCGCCCATTATCCTCTTTATAGTTTTGAGGACAGGTGACCACTTAACCCATTACCTGATAGCCTGTTTCTAGTTTTGAAAATATGTGACTACTTAAAGCAGGTTGAAAGTAAAGCAGAATGCGCCATATGGCGCATTCTGCTTTACTTTCAGCCTGATTTAAGCTATTACCTGCTAGAATAAGGAAAGTATTAAATATGACACATATTCATTACGGTATATATTGGAACTATTTTCTTCCGCGGAGGATTAAATGGAATGCGCTAAAAGGCGCTTCTATAAGGTAAAGGGTTAAAGCAGGTTGTAAGTAAAGCAGAATGCGCTCGGCGCATTCTGTTTTACTTTCATCCTACTTTAAACTATCATCTACTAGAATATAGAAACCATTTCTTGTGGTACATATTCATGACTGAATAAAATGAAATATTTTTCTAAAGTTTAGGAATAATTTGAAGGTATTAAAAGGAATATTTATGGGGGAATGGATTAAAGGGGAAATAATAATGGTCTACTCCACTAACCGATGTAGAAGAGTGAGGCTGTGCGGCTATCCTCTCCTGCACGGTTAGCAGCCAGGCACTCATAATGACCCTCGTTCCCTCTCTGCATATTTAGCAGCATTAATGTATTGCCTTGTATCTGGACATTAGCATCTGACTCCAGCTTTTTGCCCCCTCGTAGCCAGTGGATCTTAGGCTCAGGGAATCCGGTGGCTGTACAGACAAGCTCATGTGTAGAACCGGCTACAAATGATGACTCCTCTGGCGTAACTGTTGCAATAGGTTTAACTGTAAAAAAAACAATATACAAAGCAAAATGAATTTCATTGCATATTTCTTTTACATTTATGTTGTACGGTACATATATCAGGTTTTCATCAACATAACTTAACTTACAGTCCTTTCAAATTTGAAGGGGATAATTTCAGTCCATTTGTACTACAGTGTTCCCTCCCTACAATGGCCCTCCCAACAACAATTCCCTCCTTAAAACGACCATTGCCACTGATCCCCCAAAAAGACAATTATATCTAAAGCTTTCACGGCTGATAAATTGTTTGCTTAAAGTTGTTGTCAGCTGATTTTTTCCAATTTACATATTGGACATTTTTATAGAAAAAAACATAATGACGAGTGACAAAAAGCTTGAATCCAGATCAGACGCCGCATTACGCGGCGTCTGATCTGGATTCTAGCTGTTTGCAAATGTAAGCCTATTTCCCACCCTTTAACAACTGCCTCCGAACAAAGCACACAAATTTTGTCTCCCATGGTGTGGTTGTAGAGAGGGAGCACTGTATTTAGGGTTGTTTTAATCAATCTTGAAAAATGAAAAAACTGTGCAGACCAAGATCCCGGGGCTCCTGTGGTAGCGATCAGATATGGGTAAAAAGTCTGTGTACATTATAGGAATAAACAACATATTTTTGACGTTCATGACAGTATGACTACATTAGCTTCGCAGAGGGTAAATTTCGTAAACGCCCAAATGGCGTTTTCGATAAATTTACCCCCCAAAGCTAATGTAGTCATACCGTCATGAGCGGCAAAGAGATGTTGTTTATTCCTTATATTTATATTATATTTTCTGTCTTGTCAATTTAATGTGTTTATTGGCCAGATTTGTTTTTCTGTATAAGAATTTATCATATACCGGTCAAAGAGGTTTGATAGATGTAATGTCGATGTAATAGCCATTCCAGTTTCTAAATATGGTGAGAAAGTAGTGGGGATGGGTATTGCCAGAAATTTTGTATTGGAATATATTGCAATACTCCATCACTGTATTGCAATACGTATTGCAATATATTGCGTGTTATTAGAGTGAACTTAAGCTATGAATCTGGGGTGAATATGTGGAGACAAAGTAGTTGTACCACTTTGAATCTTAACAACCATGTTACATTGCACTGTTTCTAATGATATTGTATAATGAATATGTGCTGCTGTATTTTCAATTCTGAAATGCTCCCAGCCATTCCTTTTTGGATTTTCATAACCAAATTGTCCACCATGATGGTAACTGACAGGGTATGGCATATAAAAGTGTCAGTTGACAGTATCAGACAAAGTTCTAATCACATATTTTAAATGAAGATTTTTTTCTAAAATGACTGACAATGTCGGTACATTGTATTTGATACATATTTTTTAGAATTTTTATGTTTTTCAATCACGACATTCAGTTATTAAATCTGATATGCACATTGATTAGGCAGCAACTTATCGATAATATACCATGCCCTGTGCTAAAAAAACAAACACAGAGGAAATCCCTCTGCCCTGCAAGCTGCTTATTTAGTTTGAACAAAACAAAGTTGTGAATAATTTTAGTTGTGAAACAAAGGGAATTTAATCAATTTATCATAGTCTTGTCAATATATTGCAATACATTCTGAACCGTACCGGTACGTATTGTTTTCAGAACGTATTGCAATATATTGGAAAACCGGTTTTATTGCACATCCCTAGAAAGTAGTCCCAACTACATGTACTCTAACTGTATTAAAAATTCAGGATTTTTTCCAGTAAACTTTCTCTCTGTGAATGGAAAAGACTTACAAGGCAAACAAATAACAGTGCAACTTGAATATCTATTGCCAAAGCACATTCTAAAAATACAGGTCGCGGTTGTTTTCTTAACCCATTTACACACATAGCAACGCAATGGCAACGACCTATGGGTCTGTATCACTCCGCTAGTGTCATATGACCGTCGACCAATGGGAGCTTAGTGTTAAGTGCCCGATGTAGTCTATTTGAAGAAGTCCACGAATAGCACGGGCGAAATCCGAACTGGCTAAAACCAGTTTCGAAGTGTAGGTTCATCGAGAATTGACCTGCATATTCTTAATACTATTACATAGAGACTTTACAGGGTGAATGTAAATATAGGACAAGTATACTCTTCACATGTACACTGTTTGTAAATGACAAGTAAACTCGTCGCTACAGTTGAATGTGTGAACACATGTTTGACTGTATATGCCACGTTTGATTATAATTAAAGATATCTCCTGAAAACCTTTTGATCATAACGCCTTGCCAGACAATTTCCTTGCAAAAAGCATGGGTCTTGTGGACATGTCGATAGCGAAGAACCATTGAATCGTCTCATGTGCAACCCGAACTTTATATTTGATAGTTTGTTTAGAATTAACCATTGAAAAGCACTAGACCATGAGTATAACCAGGGCCTCACCAGGTAAACTGAGATAGGTATACCCGCCGGCAGCCTGTGCTGCACATGCATCGACAGTTACATTGACACCTCAATAACAAATAACAATTGGGGGGGGGGGGGGGGGGACTCCGTCAATGGACTGAGGAAAAGTCTTTAAATGCTAGAAGGAACTTGACCTACCTTGCACCCTAACGTAGGCGTCCTGTTCTGAATTACCTCCCTCGTTAGAGGCCACACAGGTGTACTTCCCCTCATCTCCCCTGTGCACTTTCCTGTAAAGATATACAGCAACATACTGCTTGAGTGACACACAAACTAATTGTCTTAACCCATTACCCCATAGCCAGTTTTTAGTTTTGAAGATATATGACCACTTAAAGCAGGTTGAAAGTAAAGCAGAATGCACCTTAAGATGCATTCAGCTTTACTTTCAGCCTGCTTTAAGCTACAATTTGCTAGAATATAGAAAATATTTCTTACATGTTTAAGACTGTATAAATTGGAACTACTTTCTTCAGTAGAGAAAAACATTAGAGGCGTAAAAAGGCGTATTTATGGGGTAAAGGGTTAAAGAAAGGTGGTAGCTTAATGCAAGACAAAAGTAAATGCAGAAAGATCCTAAAGGTAACATTCTTTTAAAGCAACACAAAATTAAATAAGTTTTATTATCAGTTTCATTCTTAACCAATTACCCCATAAATACGCATTTTTACACCTGTCATTTACTCCTCCACTGAAGAAAGTAGTTCCATTTTATTTAGTTATAAAAGCATACCGATAGGAAGATTTTGTATAACTCAGTAGGTAGTACCATAAAGCAGGCTGAAAGTAAAGCAGAATGGGCCTTAAGGCGCATTCTGCTTTACTTTCAACCTGCTTTGAGTGGTCACCTATTTTCAAATCTTGAAACCGGCTATGGGATAATGGGTTAAATTTAAATTTAGATGAAAGTAATGCATATAGCAGCCACCTGCATAATTTTAATCAAAGAATGACACTGTAATACAATGACACCAGCTGTTTTCTCTTAACCCATTAACCCCATAGCCTGTTTCTAGTATTGAAAATAGGTGGCCACTTAAAGCAGGTTAAAAGTAAAGCAGAATGTGCCTTAAGGCACATTCTGCTTTACTTTAAACCTACTTTAAGTTGCCATCTT
The DNA here is from genome assembly GCA_922989275.2 of Gari tellinella. NCBI lineage: Eukaryota > Metazoa > Mollusca > Bivalvia > Cardiida > Psammobiidae > Gari > Gari tellinella. The sequence continues at coordinate 74,709,163 of OV277865.1, read as the reverse complement.
CTAGAAAATAGACATTATTTTTTATGATATATTCATAACTGTATAAATTAGATCTATTTTCTTCAGTGGAGATATAAGTTAAAGGCGTAAAAAGGCATATTTATGGGGTAATGGGTTAATCCATAAATAAGCCTTTTTTACGCCTGAAAATGGATACCTCCACTGAAAGAAATAGTTCCAATATATACTGTCATGAATATGTATCAGAAAGAGTATTTTCTTTTTTCTAGTAGGGGGTAGCTTAAAGCAGGCTGAAATTAAAGCAGAATACGCCTTAACCCATTACCCTTATAAATACCCCTTTTTACGCCTCTAATTTATTCCTCTACTTGAGAACATGGTTTCAAATTATACAGTGATGAATCTGTATCATAAGAAATATTTTCTTTATTCTAGCAGATGGTAGCTTAAAGCAGGCTGAGAGTAAAGCAGAATGTGCCTAAAGGCACATTCTGCTTTACTTTCAACCTGCTTTAAGTAGTCACCTATTCTCAAACTAGAAACAGGCTATTGGGTAAAGGGTTAATGAAAATTTCTTATTGCCCTATTTGTTTCCAAAAGGTTTGTCAAATACGTAAAATCAAATATCTGAAGCCAATTAAAAGATAATACAGTTGTCTTACCTAATTACCATGTTTTTATTGTTTTACCAAATGATTCATGTTGGTGAATAAAGAATAAAAGCAGCCTTTTCCACTTATATACAGTCATGTACAGTTAAACCCCTCTATCACAACCACTAAAAGGAAGGTTAATAAATTGATTGTATGAAAGACAGGTAAGCGCTTAAAGCAAAGTGAAAGTAATACATGTATAGAAAGTTTCTAAAGGATTTTCTGTTTTACTCTCAGCTTGCTTTAAAATTAAGTAGTCACCTGCCTTTTACATCTGATTACTCAAAACACATTTTAAAAAATTGTTTTACTACATATTGTACTTACCTGATGAGAAAAGATTTTCTGTTTTACTTTAAGTTTGCTTTAAGCAGTCATCTGCTTTTAACATTTGATAATTAACACAATTTAGAGGAGTTTTACTACATATTGTACTAACCTGATGAGGAGGGAGCCGTTGTTAAAGTCTGTAAACTTGGGGCTGTTTCTCAGCTTGCCTCTGTAACCTACACTATACCAGGAGACATTGAAGTTCACCGTGCTGAACACGTTACACGTCAACATGGCGTCCTCACCAGGCAGCACGGACACATTCTGAGGCGTGGTGATGGATGGCGGTGGTTCTACACAACAATGGGCAGCATATATAATATATTGTAGTTCTAGATAAATTATATGAACCCCAATATCAAATAGTCAAACCTATTTTAACCCATTATCCCACAAATATGCCTTTTTATGCCTGTAATTCATTCCTCCACTCAAGAAAATAGTTCCAATTTATACAGTTATGAATATGCATCATAAGAAATATTTTCTATATCCTAGAAGATGGTATGCTTAAAGCATGGTGAAAGAACATCAGAATGCACCTTAAGGTGCATTCTGCTTTACTTTCAACCTGATTTCAGTAGTTACATGTCCTCAACTCAAAACAGGCTATGGGGTATTGGGTTAAACAGCCACTGATTGAAGGAGCATGGGGACCTTCAGCCCTTTCCTTCATCACCTATATTCAGCTGTGTTTAATGCAGGATACTGCTAAAGCACGATGAAGGTAAAGCTAAAAGGAATAATATTTTCCAAAATGTATCAGTGCAAAATCAATCAATCAATTAATCAATCATCATCAACAGCATCATCCAGTTTTGATTAACCAGGCCAATGATGAATCCTTATAAGCATGAGGCTTGGTTGTCAATCAATCATTTTTTATTGCATAAAAACATTATACAGGATACTTATAACAAAGCAAATATTTATAAACATTAGATACAGTAAAACATCTCTAATATGACCACTAAAAGAAGGCTAATTGATTGCTTTGGTTTGTTGGTAAACATCTGTTTCTTCAATCTATAGACTAATTGGACACCTTAGAGAGAGGGGAGTGGATACAGAAATCCCGGGTGTATACCCTACTCTTATTATCGACAGAGTTCTCATGTTCTTTTGGATGCTCAGCAGGGCTCCAGATAAGAGGTAGTTATTTCAACAAATCAAACACTTTATCACTCATTTCAGTACCAAATCCTATGGTGTTACTACTCATTAGAATAGTCTCGAAGAGACGATTCTAATGAGTAGTGACACCATAGGGTTTAATTCAGAAATAAAGATTTTAAGTTTTGAAAAACTACCCTAATCTGTTGCTCTGGCTCAGTGTAAAGCACTGATACATTGGACATGGGTTTATAAAGCCTCATCCGAAGGACTTTCGATGCGGGATCAAACTCAAAACCCCTGGCACCGCAGGGGAGTGTGCTACCTCAGGACCATGTCCGCCAGTAAGGCAAATTGAAGGCTTAAAGCAAGGTGACAGTAAAACAGAAAGGTCCTAAAAGGTTTAACCCAATACCCCATAAATATGCCTTTTTACGCCTCTAGTTTATTCATCCATTGAGGAAAATAGTTCCAATTTACACAATTATGAATATGTACCATAAGAAATATTTACTATATTCTAGCAGATTTTTGTTTAAAGCAGGCTGAAAGTAAAGCAGAATGTGCCCTAAGAAGTACCTTGTTTTCAAAACTAGAAATAGACTATGGGGTAATGGGTTAAAGCAGAAAGAAAGATTTTAGTTTTTGAAATTCTCACCTTATCTGTAGCCCTGAATAATATAATTGTGTGGTCGTAATAGAGAGGTTTTACTATGATATCAGTATGCTGACTTACCACTGATATCAAGGAAGGTTGGCACTTTAGCTGAGCCCACAGAGTTCTCGGCCTCACAGAAGTACATTCCCTCGGAGAATTGGTTCGCTCCAGGTATCTCATGTGTGGCATTCACTGACCCTCTGTACGAATAAGAAATTCAATTACAAATACCAAACTATTTAAAACAGCAAGAAGAACTCTCAAAGATTGAACACTGGTTTTTTTTTATGTTTCTGAGATGTTTCAGCCTGTGGCCTTCTTCAGAGAATGAGAGTAAACAAAACAATTACAAATACCGTAAGACTAACACAATGTCATAAAAGGTTGTTTAATCCTTTCCCCCCTAAAACCTCAAATGCACAATTCAATTTTTCAATTCAGTTTAGTCCATTTTTAACTTTTTAGGGTTGAATTTTACAATATAGTCAAAATGACAAACAGTGTAGACCCTGATCAGAGGGCTCCTTAAGGACAAGTGTACTCCTCACAGGTATGCTGTTTGTAAATGAAGCATATATGCGTGACTAGGGTTCAAAGAGTTAATACAGGTTTAACTGTATTGCATTATATTGTATTGCATTGCTTTATATTGTTTTGTATATTGTTATATTACGGCCATGGATTATACAATACTCAAGCAAACAACACGGAGAGTATTGTTTTAAACATTCGTTTTACGACTTGTGAGCTGCTCTCCGGCTCTACACTGAAACAAACAAACAAACAAATTCAACCAAACAACATGGAGAGTATTGTTTTAAACATTCGTTTTACGATTTGTGAACTACTCTCTGGCTCTACACTGAAACAAACAAACAAACAAACAAAAAAAACACTCTGTTTTTAATCATGCCATTGATCTTTTAATTATTTGACTCATTTTAAAAATGATTTTACAAACTTACTATAACAATTTTATAATCTTGGTAATAATATTGAAAGAATTTCCATGTTTCCATGCTACTCAATATTGTATCCTTTTTATTGTGAATGTATTTATTTGTCTTTCTTGCTTTGTAGGTACATTTATATAATTTCATGGGAAGAGCTTTTGAACGCACAACTCCTGTGTGAAAAGAGCGCTATATAAATCGGGTATAACAGGGCTCCAGATAAGGGGGGTATTTCAAAAATTAAAATCTTTATTTCTGCTTTAAACCCTATGGTGTCACTACTCATTAGAATCGTCTCGAAGAGACGATTCTAATGAGTAGTAACACCATAGGATTTGATGCTAAAATAAGCGAGAAAATGTTGAATTTGTGCAGTTTACTCCCTCTTATCTGGAGCCCTGGTATAATAATAAAATAATATATTGCATTATACAGTGTTGCACTATTGCATTATTCTGTATTAAATTATTTTGAAGTGTATCACATTGCTTACTCATATTTTTGGTCTGGTCCTAGTATTTCATCTGTTTTATACCAGCGCACTGTAACGGGCACCAAACTTTCAACCCGACACACTAGGACAGCCGTCAGTCCAAAATACCCCATACTGATCTCTGGCATGTATACGTTAGGTCTTCCAGGAACCACACGGGTGATGGCGGTTGGGGTGAGTCGTTGGATAGAGTAGAATCTCTCATCAACACCCGTCAACTGAAACAGATACAAAGAAACCTGAGCCAACTCATAACTTAAGGTAAATCATACCCCCACCAACCCATTTGATTATAGAGATGGGATTGTTTGAGTTGAGCAAAAGATATACTCAAAGTAATTAACAGTTGAAGTCACAATTTGTTCAACCCATTACCCCATAGCCTGTTTCTAGTTTTGAAGATATGTGACCACTTAAAGCAGGTTGAACGTAAAGCAGAATGTGCCTTAAGGCACATTCTGCTTTACTTTCAGCCTGCTTTAAGCTACCATCTGCCAGAATATAGTAAACATTGGTTATAATGCATATTTATAATTGTATAAATTTGAACTGTTTCTTCAATGGATGAATAAATCAGAGGCGTCAAAAGTCCTATTTATTGGGTAATGGGTTAAATTACAAAAAGGGAGATAATTCAAGAATAAAGATACAGATAAATAATAACCAAAACTGCAGGTATAAAATTTCATATGATGCTCAACAACACTACACAATTTTAAATCAGTTCTGTTGAGATATGACAGAGTAAAGCTGTGGACAATATTTCATGAGTTAAAATAAAGAAAAGGGAGATAATTCAAATATTAGTTACAATTAAGATGGTGTTCAAAAATACTACAATTTTTTTTAAAAAAAAGTTCTGTTGAGGCAAGACAGACCAAAGCTCAGGAATTAATTCCCGGCTGCCATTTCTCCAGATTTTTCCTAAATATTCGGATTTTTTTACTAGTACATGGTAGCTCAAAGCAGGCTGAAAGTAAAGCAGAATGCACCTTAAGGCACATTCTGCTTTACTTCAGCCTACTTTAAGCAGACAGTCAACAGGTAATGCAAATTTGGAAATCTTAGGATTTTTTATGTCAACTTATGGCAGCCCTGTAATTTCATATATTAAAGTTGCAAAAAGGAAGTTAATTCAAGAATGACAATATTTAATTTGTTAAAATTACAAAAAGGTCAAGATCATTAAAAAAGGAAGTGCCTAAGTTAATTTATTCCTCGACTGATAAAAATGGTTTGGCGTGACTTTACAAATAAAAATTGACTATAAGTAAATATTTTCTATACCCTAACAGACAGTAGCTGGAAGCATGCATAAAGTAAAGCAAAATGCACCTTCAGGTATATTCTGATTTACTTTCAGCCTGTTTTAAGCAACCACCTGTCTTCAATACTGAAAACAAGTTCGGGGAGGGTTAAAGGATGGATGCTTAACTCTTTCCTCTCTGAAACTTTACATGGACAATTCCAGTTTCCATTTTTGTCTAGTCCATTTCTGACTTTTAAGGGTTGTTTTTGTCATTGTTAAGCATTATGACAAACAGTGAAGACCCTGATCAGAGGGCTCCTTTCGGAGCCCTCTGATCTGGGTCTTCACTGTTTGAAAAGGAAAAAGGTACTATCCACATGTACACTGTTTGAAAAGGACGCCTATATGCGGGACTAGGGTTCAAAGGGTTAACCCATTACTTCATAGATTAAGATACGCATTTTAACAACTTATATTTAAATTATTCAACCACTGAATCCAGCCTGCACCTTAACTTTCAACCTGTTTTAAGTATAGTCACCTGTCTACAAAACTAGAAACAGGCTATAAGGTAAAAGATTAACACAGTAATGGTTGTATTTCACATCAGGGCAGGCATCAATTGCCTCAAGTCACTGCCAAAAATATAAGCTACAGACAGGAGGAGTATCACAAAAAATTAAATCTTTATTTCTGCATTAAACCCTATGATGTCACTACTCATCATAGGATTTGGTGCTGAAATGAGTGAGAAAATAGCGTGTTTCTAGTTTTAAAGTTAGTTGAACAGAATGTGCCTTAAGGCCTGCTTTAAGCTACCACCTGCAAGGACAAAGGAAATATTTATTCTGTCGTGTCGAATGGCTGTATAAATTGGAACTACTTTGTTCAGTGGATGAGTAAATTAAGGGCGTAAAAAGGTGAATTTATGGGGGTAATGGGTTAATTAACACAGTTACCTACCTTGATATAGAAGAATTTTTCTGGTGGAATAAAGGGCGGAACTCTGTAAACGTTGGGGTTCTTATCGTCTGGGGTCACTATGTGCTCGCCGAGAACTTTACCTTGTAAATCAATGATCTCTACAAGTGTGAACCCCGCTGGTGGGACCAAAGGTTCAGTGACATTGATCATCATGTGAGTGGGTATACCTGGGAGCAGTAAAACATCAAGAATGAAGAAGTCTCAGGGCTCCAGATAAGGTGGGTATTTCAAAAATTAAAATCTTTATTTCTGCTTTAAACCCTATGGTGTCACTACTCATTAGAATCGTCTCGAAGAGACGATTCTAATGAGTAGTAACACCATAGGATTTGATGCTAAAATAAGTGAGAAAATGTTGAATTTGTGCAGTTTACTCCCTCTTATCTGGAGCCCTGAGTCTATGATCCTATTATCCCTATAGCTTGTTCTCAGAATTTAAGAAAGACCAATTACTCTAAAAATGCATCTATAACGCCTGTAAGTATTCTTACAATAAGAAAAAAAGTCTTTAGCTAGAAAGTTTTGAAAATGAACTGTGGATGTCATTTCAAGAATTTTTAAAGCAGATTAAAAGTAAAGCAGAATGTTCTTGAAGGCACATTTTGCTTTACTTTAAAATAAACCTGTTGAAAGCCATAACCTGTCTCCAAAACTAGAAACAGGCTACAGGGTAATAGGTCAATACAAGATTGTTTAACCCATTGACCTGTAGCCTATTTCTAGTATTGAAGACAAAATGCTACATAACCCATTACCACATAGCCTGTTTCTATTTTTTGACTACTTAAAACAGGTTTAAAGTAAAGCAGAATGCGCCTCAAGGCGTATTCTGCTTTACTTTCAGCCTTCTTTAAGCTACCACTCTGATAGGATATAGAAACGATTTCTTATGATTCTTATTTGTAACAGTATAAATTGGAACTATTTTCTACAGTGGAGGAATAAAGTAAAGGCGTAAAAAGGCATATTTATGGCACATTCTGCTTTACTTTTAGCCTGCTTTAACTCTTTCCTCCCTGAAACTTTAAATGGACAATTCCAGTTTCCATTTGAGTCTAGTCCATTTCTGAATTTTAAGGGTTGTTTTGTCAATGTTTGGCATTATGACAAACAGTGAAGACCCTGATCAGAGGGCTCCTTTCGGAGCCCTCTGATCAGGGTCTTCACTGTTTGCATAGGGCAAGTGTACTATTCACATGTACACTGTTTGAAAAGGACGCCTATATGCGGGACTAGGGTTCAAAGGGTTAAGGTACCATATGCTAGAATAGAGAAAATATTTCATTTGGTATGTGTTTATGACTGTATAAAGTAGAAGTATTTTCTTCAATGGAGGAATAAATTAAGGCGTGCAAAGGCGTAGTTATAGGGTAATGGGTTAAGTGCAGTAAGATTTGTGTGAATACAAAACATGCACAGTAAAACAAGAATTGCATGTCTCGCCTGCATTTAGACTTGATACATATTCATATATAAAACTGTGAACACTGTGACCATCTGATCTATACGATTGGCTAACAGAATAAGAACATATTTCCCACAAAAGTGCAGACACATGTCAGACAGATTCTACAAGAAAACAGTGCAGACACTGCTCAGACAGCTCCTTCAGGAACTGTATGATCTTGGTCTACACCTTTTAAAAACAAGGGCCACTATGGCCCTAAATCGCTCACCTGGTACACCATGGCAAACTTGACCTATAGTGACCTAAATTATGACTGGACATGTATGTGTACCCACAATCAACCTCTAGAGTGTAAACAAGATTTTCAAATGATTTGAACTAGTGACCTAGTTTTTGAACGGACATGACCCATATTCAAACTTGACCTAGATATCAATGCGACAAACATTCTGACCAAATTTCACCAAGATCCAATTAGATTTGTAGCCTCTAGAGTGTTAACAAGGTTTTTCTATGATTTGACCTAGTGACCTAGTTTTTGACCTGACATGACCCACATTCGTACTTGACCTAGATATCAATGAGACAAACATTCTGACCAAGTTTCATCAAGATCCAATGAGATTTGTAGCCTCAAGAGTGTTCACAAGGTTTTTCTATGATTTGACCTAGTGACCTAGTTTTTGACCAGACATGACCCATATTCAAACTTGACCTAGATATCAATAAAACAAACATTCTGACCAAGTTTCATCAAGATCCAATGAGATTTGTAGGCGCTAGAGTGTTCACAAGGTTTTTCTATGATTTGACCTAGTGACCTAGTTTTTGATCAGACATGACCCACATTCAAACTTGACCTAGATATCAATAAGGCAAACATTCTGACCAAGTTTCATTAAGATCCATTGAGATTTGTAGCCTCTAGATTGTTAACAAGGTTTTTCTATGATTTGACCTAGTGACCTAGTTTTTGACCGGACATGACCCACATTCGAACTTGACCTAGATATCAATAAGGCAAACATTCTGACTAAGTTTCATTAAGATCAACTGAGATTTGTAGCCTCTAGAGTGTTAACAAGATTTTTCTATGATTTGACCTAGTGACCTAGTTTTTGACCGGACATGACCCACATTCGAACTTGACCTAGATATCAATGAGGCAAACATTCTGACCAAGTTTCATAAAGATCCATTGAGATTTGTAGTCTCTAGAGTGTTAACAAGGTTTTTCTATGATTTGACCTAGTGACCTAGTTTTTGACCGGACATGACCCACTTTCAAACTTGACCTAGATTTCATCAAGACAAACATTGTCATGAAGTTTCATGAAGATAAGATGAAATTTGTAGGCGCTAGAGTGTTAACGAACAATTGTGGACGGACGGACGACGGACGACGGACATTCAGCGATCCTAAAAGCTCACCTTGGCACTTCGTGCCAGGTGAGCTAAAAATTCAATACATGACTGTATGTGCAAATAAGGGTTATACAATATCCATGTATGCAAATTTTATGAGGGTTTTCCAGTATTTGACTCTTAATGCATGCTAGCAGCGGATATGTGCCACAGTGATTACTTTTGCAAATAGTTTGTATCCACATGAGATGCCACATAGTTCTCAAGGCATCTCATCAGGATCCCCATTGTTTGACACTCTCACCTTGTCTTGTTTTTTGTTTTTAGAAAATGTTATATTTTAGCAGACGACAATTATTGTTGCAGACGGAAAAAATTACCCAGCATGCAAAGAATTAATAAAATGTCATACTTCCGATAGGGCGATGTTCTGTATCCGCAATGTTTTCCACGGGATCTTTAGAGAAGCCTGTCACAAAGTTTAACGTGCTCAGACCGGTCGCTCGTATTGTGTGTTTGTCGTCACTTTCCACTACAAGTTTCCATACGCCTGGCATTGGCTTGTCCAGATTGACCACAAGGGCTTTGCTGATGTCCAGTAGAATGTTCAGGCCATCTTTCTTGGTCACTTTGTTACCTGAAAGAAGTAGTAAAGTATTTTTAACCCGTTACACAGTAAATATGCACCTCAATTTTATTCATCCACTGAGGAAAAAAGTTCCACTTAACAGATATATGTTCCATAAGAAATACTTTCTACACTCTCACAGATTTTTGCTTAAAACAGGTTGAAAGTGAAGCAGAATGTGCCTTAACCCTTTACCTCATAGCCTGTTTCTAGTTTTGAAAATAGGTAACTACTTAAAAGCAGGTTGAAAGTAAAGCTTTCAGCTACTATCTGCTAGACTAAAGAAAATATTTCTAATGCTATATATTCATGACTGTATAAATTGGAACTATTTTCTTCAGCGGAGGAATAAACTGAATGCGCTAAAAGGCGCTTATATGAGGGAAAGGGTTAAGGCACATTCTGCTTTACTTTCAACCTGCTTTAAACTACAATCTGATAAAATATAGATAATATTTGTTTTCAAAACTAGAAACGGGCCATGAGGGTAATTGGTTATTGGGGAAATCATGATAATCTTTGCAAAAAGTCTGGATCCAGATGAGATGCCACGTGAGTCAGCATCTCATCAGGTTCCACAAACTGTTTAACACTCTTGACCATATTTTAAAAAAAAGTTTCAAGAAAATTCTAGACAAATGAAACAATTTTTGATAACTATGGCAATTTTTTTTATGTTTGAGAGGAAATCAGTTTGGATACTGATCGGATGTCAAGTTACTTGAAGTCTTGTTCAGGCTCCAAACAGTTTGTAACGGTCCTTGATATCATAATTGAAGCACAAACATTGATTGTTCGCACAGTACAATGGTTAGCACACCGGCTTCTCATGCCTTCCTAGTTCCGATCAGCCAGTATGTTACAGAGAACATTGGCTGCCTGTGAGAACATTTGGGTTTCCCTTAACCCTTTCCCCAATAGAAGCGCCTTTTAGCGCATTCAGTTTATACCTCCCTTGAAGAAAATAGCTCCAATTTATTTAGTCATGAACATGTACCAAAGGAAATATTTTCTGTATTCTTATATATAATTCTAACAGATGATGGCTTGAAGCAGGCTGAAAGTAAAGCAGAATGTGCCTTAAGGCACATTCTGCTTTACTTTCAACCTGCTTTAAGTGGTCATCCATCTTCAATACTAAAAACAGGCTATGGGGTAAAGGCACATTCTGATTTACTTTCAACCTCTTTTAAGTAGTCACCCGTCTTCAAAACTAAAAACAGGCTATTGGTTAATGGGATAAGAACAGGTACATGTATAAGCAAAGAGCATAGAGCTCAGGGCTCCAGAAAGAGGGAGTGTTTCAAAAACTAACATCTTTATTTCTGCATTAAACCCTATGGTATGGTGTCACTATTCATTAGAATCGTCTTGAAGAGACGATTCTAATGAGTAGTAACACCATAGGATTTGGTGCTGAAATGTGAGAAAATGTTGGATTTGTTCAATCTACTCCCTCCATCTGGCGAACCCTGCTATTAGAATATGACTAACTTACCTGCAGGGTCGATGAGGGTAATCATTGGGTCTTGTCCACTGACAGAAAAGGTAATCTCCTGGAGTTTGGAGTCAATGGAAATGTTAAACTCATTCTGCGACGCCACTGGGATATCAACGGACATCAGGTTCACCTTCCTAGACCTGACAGCCACTTCGACAAAATTCAGCACCTGTAACAAATTTGTCACTCAGAGTCAGAATATCGTATATCGGCTAGCTTCTGAAAATAAAATTCATGATCAACTGGGCTCCAGAAATTAGGGAAGGGCCGTAACTATTGTTGGTAGAACTTGTGGCCCGACCCGATTTCATGAATTTGATATAAAATATGGTTAAAGTAAAAACTCCAGAAATTGGGAGTATTTCAAAAACCAAATCTTTATTTCTGCATTAAACCCAATGGTATCATTATGAGGTTTATCAATAAATTATCAATAAATTATACATGTATGATGTACCAAAATTCTGCTCAATATGCAAAAACATGTGGGGAAAAATGAGGAAATTGATGTATTTCTTATATTTTAAGTTAAAATGGGACTCATGGAAAACTGAACAAATTTTGACGAACCATAAACTTGATATGCAGAAACATGTATTTAAGAAATATATTGGACACATTAAGTTTGATAAACAACAAGAAATGTCACAGGAGCGTGACAAATGTCCCTCCGTGACCTTGACCTTTGACCCATGATCATGGGAGTTAAACATGACACACCATCCTTGTCTGGTAAACATTTGTGCCAAATTATTTTGGAATCTGTTTGCCAATAATAAAAAGTAACAAACCGGACATGAAATTTGGGACAGACAGAATGACTAACAGACATGAACAATGTGATTACTAAACTGAGCAAAAAATGTTAAGTCATAAGTTAAGTATGCAAACCACATCTGCGCAGTACAATTTATCACTCATATTGCATAATGACATAAGTAACCAAACTTCATAGAACAGAGAGATATTGACGGTGCTTTAAACATCTGCCTACAGGGAGGTAACTCCTTATGTATTGTAACTGCTTTAACAGTCATAAAATAGATTTCAGTCATGGTTTCCTCATGAAAGTTAGCAGTTAATTGTGTTGGAAAAGGAGCCAAGAACAAAAATCCAGCCTTTTGGAGAATCATTCTTTACAACTGTGTGTTCAATCGCTTGTTGATATTTTCAAATTACCTCCCTTTGTATTGAAAAAAGATTATTTTTTAAAAGAACAATACTCGGAAACAATTATTGCAACCGATATCGCTCAATGTCATCCCCTTAACTGTGACCCTCACTTTATTTTCTGCTGTTCCATATTCCTTTGATACTGCTTTCCAGTCAGACCTACAGAAAACTTGGAATGCTGTCTATGGGAAATTCCATGTTAAACATGCTAAACTTTTTTCGCTCAGTATGATGCCAGCCTTTGAGGGGCATAAAAAAGTCTAACACTTATTGCCTGATAGCTAACAAAACTTTTCCAGTAGAACTGAAGTTAAACCTTTACATGCTTACCTCATTTACTTGTGACTTTTTCAGTTTGAACACTTGTCCAGAGCTGGTGGAGGCGATCTGTTCATAAGCCCTGTAGCCGTTATGTGTTGGTTCCCCGCAATCTCCAGTCAGAACAAAGACAACCTGACAACAAAAACAAACCTCTTATTACTTTTCCCCTAGTCCACATGTATACAGTTAGATGATATGGAGCTATTTCTCCTCTTTGCCATAACCTCACTGAGGGACGACAACTGTCACAAAATTAGCATGTCGTTCCAGGGGTTCATTTATGAGACTACTTTTCCCCATGATAAACTCAGGGCTTCCATTTCTCTGGATTTTTCCTAAATATTCAGATTTTTTTCTGGTACATGGTAGCTTAGAGCAGGCTGAAAGTAAAACAGAATGCGCCTGCTTTGAGTGGTAACATGTCTTCAAAACTAGAAACAGGCTATTCTCTTTTCCAGTCATCCGGGTATTTGATGTCATACGCATACTCTTGGTCCTTCATTCGGATGGCGTCGGTCTTACTCGGAGAAAAAAATAATTATAATTTTCGGTAAAATCGCGCTTTTGCAACTTATGTAAGACCTTCGTAGTATTCATAGGACCTATTCAGATAATAATGAGTAAAAAAGAATGAGATTAAAAGCCATGCTGCACAAACTTATGTATATTTCGGGTTTGTTGTCCCCGAGTGCGCGTGCTCGCTAGTGTAAACAAAGGGGGTATGACGTCACACTGGAAAAGAGAATGGGGTAATGGGTTAAAACAGTGTCCCTGGAAGAGAGTAGACAGAACGCCATCAGTTTATCAAATCTCTATTTACATCTTGGAAAAGTAAATCTGATCCAAATTCTGGAACAAGATTAAAATACATCTAGTCAAAATGATTCAGCTGCATCGGTTTGAAAAAAATGCGCCAAAATTATTCGGGCGAATCAACATTCAACGACGGTGTCGCGACCACCTTACAGTTTTGCCAATAAATACATACAATACAGTGGCATATAATACAGAAACTATTGATGTTCTACTTACCTCTATCGATTAATCGGTCTGCAACTAAAAGAGTGTGCAATTTTCAGATAGAAAAACTTTTATGGAGTGCAATATAATTGCCAATTAGTCTGTGAACTCAGCATCAACAAGACGCTTGTTCCCACACCCGCCTATTTATTGGTGGTAATGCACAAGCGTTTGGGTGAGTGCTCCCCCGACCATGGGTTAGATCTCTATAAGAGAGTACCCCGGGAAAGAGACGTAAAAACGAATAAAGCAAGAAAAGCGTTTGGGTGACTAAAACCGCTCGGTGTTAACACTTTCCGGTCGAAGTCATTTTTCTCAAAATTTTTGTCTACAAAGTAGTCCCTCTTTATGCAAAACAAATGATTAAGCTACAAGTGGTAACAAAATAGGCAATTGTTAATGTAGTACGCTCATAATGGACATTCTTGGCAAATGACTGTACGTACAGAACAACGCTCGATTATACTGTCAGTTGGCGGCAATAGCTGCTCGTTTTACGTAGAAAACATATCTATATAGTGATCGACATTGCCTAATGTCATGAAGAGTGTGCAACCTTAAGACTGTGCTTTATGCTTGCTTGGGTATAGAACTACAGTGGAGAAATCGTTATTCTTTCCCAATAAACGCGTTTATGCTAAAACTATTATTTGCATTAACGTATATTGCAAACAGCTTGAATCCAGATTGTCACTCGTCATTAAAAAAAAATCTGTCAAAATGTTCATTATGCAATTTTGAGAAAAACAACAGACAACAATTTAAAGCAGACGACTATTGCAGCCGTGAATAGGTTGGACAAAAGTGTCCTATTTAGGGAGCTGTAGCAAGGGTCGCTGTAAGGAGGGAGTCGTTGTTGGGAGGGAACACTGTATCACTAAATTGAAGGTCGACTAATTTGATCTGAGCTTGTATAGTAACTCAATTTTAGCTCAATCAATCTTTATTATCAATCGGCAACAACATGCGCCACTGCACGGCCACACTGTAAAACCGCTCTATTACGACCACCAACTTATGTTAGTTATCAGGTGTTTAAGGCAGGTGTCTGCTTAAAGCAAGGTGAGTGTTAAACAAACAGCTCCCTTTCTGTTTTACGTTCACAATGTTTTAAATGTCACCTGTCTTTTATACAATCAACTAGCCATCTTTTTAATGGTCGTAATATATCAATATATATGTAATGAGATGATCATTTCAGTATAATTTAAAAGGTGATGGAGATTAACACAGGGTGTGCCATCTTTCCAAATATCTTTACTCGTGATTGAAAAAGTATGCCTATCAATATAATTAGCAAAGGCGTTTTAGTTGATTAAATCTTTAATAAAACCTCCACTGCCTTACCCCGAGTGCAATGGTTATTTAGTTTAAACAGTATTTATTTCAGAATTTTTACATATGACATTATACACATATTATAACATAATAAGCTATATAAGTATGGATAAGAAAACAAGTTAAACATAACTTATATAAATTCTTCTCCATGGTTACGATATATACATGTGCAAAATATGGCATTATGTTTGAGTAACTTGGTTATTTGAAAACAGTATGGGTCCTGATTGTACATGTAAGCCGCGCACCGCGTCTGCTCAGGGTCCAAACCTTTTGGCACCAATTGAGATATTTACTGTAACCAATTTACCTAATATTTGAATTTTATATAAAAAACAAAAGCAGACAGCAATTGTTTAACCCATTTGTACCCACGATCCCATATATGGGGCATAGGCAAATAGTGTAGACTCTAATCAGACGCCGCGTTATGCGGCGTCTAATCAGAGTCTACACTGTTTGCTGATAGGAATTTCAATATACAACAAATGAAACTGAACATTTTGACCAGGCATCCCTGTGATAAAAATGGAATTATCCAATATATAAAGTGAAACATTTGTTGTTGGGAGGGCTGTTGTAGAGAGGTAGCCCTGTATTCAACTTCAATGTAAAGGTCCAGACTCCGATGTTATAAAGCATTTAAGTTGAGTCTGAGTGTGTTCCCAAGCATTTGATCGGTCAGATTTGAGCCTAGGCTCAAATCTGACCCATCAAATGCTTTGGAACGAGTTTAGACTCAAGTCAAAAGCTTTAAAACCTCGGAGCCTGGTCAAAATTACCTGGCTCTGTTTTCTCTGTATGAGGGCTAGAACCTCGTCGGTGAGGTAGAAGTCCTTGGACCTGGCGTCTGTGAACACGTAGATGAAGGAGTTGGGCAGTGATACGTCGATAGCCTCCTTGATAGCGCTGACGGACATCTCCGGACAGTCTCCGCCGCCCTGGACATACAGGTCTTGTAACTCATTCAGGAAGCGATAATGGTCCCTCGTACTAAGAATTGGTCCTACCTCTGTGGAATAGAAACAAAAGAGAAATATTAATATTTGTCAATGGAGACGCAATTTGACGCGTTTACCTAATACGTGTACTTAATAAATATGCCTTTTTTGATATGCAAATCAGTGTAGACAAAACGTAGTCCTTTTCTCAGATATGGGACCTGGCTCCGAGGTTATAAAGCTTTTGACTTGAGTCTAAACTCGTTCCCAAGCATTTGATTGGTCAGATTTGAGTCTAGGCTTAAATCTGACCAATCAAATGCTTGGAAATACACTCAGACTCAACTAAAACGCTTTATAACCTCGGTGTCAGGTCAAGGTCTACATTAAGAATCAATGTATGTATCAAATCGACTTTGCAACAGTTTGGACCCAGATGAGACGCCGCATCTGACAATGATTCAAACTGGTTGTCACTCGTTTCAATAGTTTCGATCCGACCGCGCTGGAAGGGTCAAGCCTTTACTCCATACCTTGTTTCTAATACGACAAGAAACTGTATAGTTCCACCTCTAGATAGTCAAATTTATCAACAGATAATGTTTTTCTTTTATTTAACTGCATTTACCAACACTAGTACTTGAAACAATTTTTTTAGAGTGCCTTTCTGCCTTTCGGTATTTCTATCCACCCTTTTACAAACCAAAAGCATACAGAAGGTTATAGTTATATTCTATAGTAAGGCCAAGAAACCAGTCAGTGTTTTGCTTGGCCTTAACAGATATATACTTTATTTATCTGCGCAAAGTGTAATGTACGACAACCATGAATGAATACACTGTGGGAACTGAAACCGGAATGTAATAAATAGTGTACAGTTCTGCCTGGATGAAGACCAGTCTGCGACCAATCATGATGAGTCATGGTTCATTTAATTCTTTCAAAACCATGGATACTCGTTACATTTACAAACAGTGTAGACCCAGATCAGAGGGCTCATATAACAGTCCTCTGATCTGGGTCTACACTGTTTGCAGTATAATATATAATAATATTTATTAAATTACCCAGAATTCCCAAGTAGACTGGTTCGTGTTTTGGTACTTAAAATGATCCACAAGAACGCCGAATAGTCCACACGAGTTATTTGTGTAGCCCATATAAACATTAAAGCCCATGGTGCTAAATGCTGGACAAAGGTAATGCAGAAAGTTCCTTTTGGTGCTTTCTGCATGAGCTTTCTGCATAACCATAACCTTTATTCAGCAGTAAGACATTAATGCATGGATATGGGTGTGAAATGGTCGAAGAATACATGTTTACTGTCCACAGACGGAAAACCGCTATGAACCCTTACCATGTCCCACAGTGATTACCTTCGCAAACAGTTTGGATCCAGATGAGACGCCGCGTCGACGCCAGGATCCAAACTATTTGAGACACAGAAACTGTTTTGAAAAGAAATTTTAGAAAAATCTATTTTAAGAACATTGGCGGACATTAATTGTTGCAGACGAAAATATTACCCAGCATGCAAAGAGTTAATATACATTTAAACCATTTATTCGACACTCTTTTAAGTACACAGACTTCTTTGACTGGAGTGTAATTGGAACATAAGTCGTTGGGTTCTCTGCTAAATCAGTTAAGCTTATCAAAGGCAGATTGTTTCTCACGTGCATTTTTAGCTCTTTTTGAAGCTAGTGGCGCCCGTGCATTACCAACTATTGCCCTGTGAATTCCAGCGCATCATTTATCCAATTTAATGCTAATTTAACCTGGAATTTATAACCCCTTCGCTACACTGGTATCTCCTACCTAAAGATTATCGTCTGCTTTTATTTGTCAAAATTAGTTTTAGTCCTTTTTGGCTAAAGAAATGTTCGACACTCGAGTGTCAACAGTTTTGATCCTGATCAGATGCCAAGTAACTGAACGACTGATCAGATGCTTAGCCTTTTGCAGATATCACTGCAGTTAGGTTAAGGCACAGAAGGGGTTAAATATGAAGTACCGCTCTGCACTTTGTAACTGTATCGTCAGGGCTGCCATTTCTCCGGATTTTTCCGAAATCATCGGATTTTTATTCCAACAGATGGAAGCTTAAAACAGGTTGAAAGTATAGCAGAATGTGCCTAAAGGAGCATTCTGCTTTACTTTCAACCTGCTTTAAGCATCACGTGTCTTAAAAACTAGAAACAGACTATGGGTTAAAGGTATAATCAGGAAAATCGGGCTTGAAAAATTAAAAAAATTGAAATCTTAGGATTTTTTGTATCAACTTATGGCAGGTCTGTATCGTATATATTTGATATGTGCCCAGTCCTATCTTTGAAACCTTCTTTAGTCAGCGTCGAGTTTCCAAAACTTTTACTCAGTCTTCATCCGCTCAAGAAAGACGATCTCACTAAAATCGTAGGATATTATCAGTTCATTAAAACGGTAAAATCGATTGATTTTGAGAACTTTATGAGATGTCACCATACGTTACTGGGCAGAATAGTGGACATCACTAGATTATCGATAGCTAGCTTGCGAGCCCGTCAATCTTCGGCTCTTACCGCTCGGTATTTACGGAAACTCCCGACGACACTTTGGCCATATTAATTTTATTTTCAATTTGAAAAAGGACCAAATTAACATTAACTTACAATTCTTAAATTTATATCAAAAGAAAGAACAAATATTCAATTATACGAGCCCGTTTGCACAGAATTGATATTGATTTGTATAAATGCACAATGTCGTGTTATATTAACCGTGTCGAGGCTTATTTTCAGCGTTTAATGTGATTAAGAGGTGTCTTTTTCAACTTAAAAAAGGACCAAAATCTTATTAAAATATTTTTTCCAAACAATTTCATCATAAAGGAAAATGATTAAGCTAACACGGACCGTTTGCACAGGAACGATATCTGTCCAGAAAAAAAAGTTATTACAAGTTATGTAAAATTGCCATTCTTATTTTAATGCGCGAAAGTGAGAGCAAGTGAGCCACCTGAGTGTCCACTATTCTGCCTAACGTATGCAATAATTACCGACAGTGAGCGATAAGCTTGTGGACTGATACATTTCTATATCGCACAAATTATGTTTATCTGAACTTTAATAACATGGTAATTAAATTCAGATTTAACTGACAACGTATGGTCAAAAGAGTACTAAATAATTGTTCGGATGGTTGAAATCCATTTTGATAAGATACATACATATCTGAAAGTAACAGAAAGCCTTGTATCGATTTACCGTCTCTTACCAGGTTGTGGTCGGACATTTTTGGCTGATACTCACAGTCTGCGAAATATTTTACTTCATGCATGTGGTTTTATTTTCTCACATAATTAATAATGCTCTTCAAAACAGGTTGGAACCAGATTGAATTCCAAATAAAAGAGCTGTAGATCCAGATACAGCCTATTGGTAACTACAATATAGACTTTTTAAGAAAGTAAGAAGCAGAGAAATAATTTCATTTGTGTTTACACATTGTTTCATCTTATCAAAGAACTGACAATGCATCTTAAGGCTCTTAACTTATCTAAACCTGTACGGTATTTTCACCAGAGCATGTACTTGGTAAATAAATTATGATTCTAAGGGGTCAGGTGGTGACATGCATGTTATTGCATCAATTATTATCGCATGCTACCGCATGCACTCATAATTGATGCAATGACCTGTACAAACATTGAAACGATTTAAGATGATAAACTTCTAGTGAATAATCAGAACACTTTGAAGTGAATATGACGATTATAAAATAAATAGAATATCAGAATTTCACTTTCTATTTAGTTCGAAAATTTTCGGGACCAGTAAAGTGGCATGTCGCTTTGAAGTGGGACGGTACCAAAAGGTTGTGACCGCTATCGATTCTGCGGCTGTTGAAAACGCTTCATTGGAATTGTCAATGACATTTAAAGACTATTAGATGTATATACATGTAGATATTTTCCAAATATGCTTTGAAAAAGTTATTAATGTGTCTCATGAAATCATTGACACAGTAGGGTTTAGGCCAAATCCGATCGGCGCTGTGTGACATGGTTTGTATCGCAGTGTCGTAAAACCCAACTCATACACCCAACTCCGAGTTTCAGACTCTTTACAGTATTGTTCAATGTTTCAAATTATCAGCTGTTTATATAATCTATACACAGAAAACTTATTCTTAATACTTTAAAACACTACTATCAAATGCATTTAAATAAAAAAGGTTGTTCTCTCAGACCTTTCAGTATCTATAGTAAACTCACGGTTTTCTATTCACATCATACATCTGTATTTCAGTTTTAAAACCATCGTCAGTTTTCTCCAGCTAGTCTTAAATTTAAACTCAGGACTGAAAACCACAAGTTGTTTTTGCAACAAAAGAAAAAAGAAAATAAAGAAAATACTCAAATGAAAGCCGCTCAAATCTGTGGAACTATTATGCATATATAAGTGACTATCATTTTTTAACTTCAATCATATTTGCAGCCCTCGTCTTTAAAAATTACCCATGCAATGAAGCAACATAAAAATTATGTAAGTAACCCTCACAGAATTTAGTTTCAATTAAACTCTCCCAATTTCTAAAATGAAAAAGAAAAAAATAGAACATTTCGCACTGCCTCTTATGAGGATTGTCTTAAAGAAATGTATAACAAACGGTGCATGTCCTGATCAGAGAGCTGATGGAGCCCTCTGATCAGTGCTGCAATGTTTGCTAATGATATACTCGTTTAACAACGTGCGTTTTAATGGTTCAAACTTTTTTCAGGAAGCTGATAATTGTAATTCCGTAGACAGAAATGCATTTTGAGCTTCAGTAAAATAAGCGCCTGTCTGATCACGATCCTAAGTGTTTAGAATCAATATCATTGTTTCATAAATTTTTCAATTCTTAGTTATGTAAATATATGCTCTTCTCCTGCTAACAGCGTGTCGGTTGACGGGTTTGAAAACATCGTACCTCATGTTCAAACATTTTCTCCAGGGGGTATCTGATCAGAGACTATTCCGTTTTCTTTTAGGACATGTCCTACACTATATTCCTTAATTCATTAGCCAATGTAAAAGTTCAGAATATAGATATGACTGATTGACGCAGTATTACATATGAATATTTAGCGAGAGAAGCTTAAGGGCTAAGATTTAACCCTTTACCCAATAGAAGCGCCTTTTAGCGGATATGATTTATTCATCCGCTGAAGAAAATAGTTCCAATTTAATCAGTAATGAATATGTATTATAGAGAATATTTTCTATATTATAGCACATGATAGCTTAAGGCAGGCTGAAAGTAAAGCAGAATGCGCCCTAAGGCGCATTCTGCTATACTTTCAACCTGCTTTAAGTAGTCATCTATCTTAAGTACCATAAATAGGCTATCAGGTAAAGGGTTAAGAGCACTGAAAGAAGGGAAAACTTTATCAACCCATAGCTTGTTTCTACTTTTGAAAACGATGTTACAACTTAAAGCAGGTTGAAAGTAAAGAAGAATACACCTTTAGCCGAATTCTGCTTTACTTTCAGCCTACCTTAAGCTACCATCTGCTATAATCTATTAGCTATATTTGTTTTAATGCATATTCATAACTGTACACAAAAGCATTTTCCTAAGTGGAGGAATATATTAACTCATAACCCCATAAATACTCCTTTATACGCCATTAATTCCTTCATCCACGGAAGAAATAAGTTCCAATTTATACAACTATAAATATGTATTATAAGAAGTATTTTCTATGTTCTGGCAGATGGTAGCTTAAAGCAGACTGAAAGTAAAGCAGAATGTGCCTTAGGGCACATTCTGCTTTACTTTCAGCCAGCTTTAAGTGGTTACCTGTCTTTCAAAACTAGAAACAGGCTATGGGGTAATGGGTTAAAGCCGTAAAAATGCGTTTTTATGATGTGGTGTGTTAAATATCAAGTGCTAGTATTTAACGTCGATACAAAACTGTTAAAATATTCTTCCCTTTTGTTAAATCAATCGCTCTAAGACAAAAACTATCGATCTTTGATTTCCATGTCAGCTGTTGCAGTCTGTCGATAGATAAAAAATAATAAAACTTGAGTACACTGACCTTTGTATAAAAGGTGGCTGGCTATTATCTAGGTACAACACAAGCTAAATCTTATTACTACATAATGTACTCATATAAAACATTGTTAGCATCAATCAGGAAATTGTTGAAATGATTTATAATTGAGCGACTTATATGTGTATAACCAATGACAGGTTATAGCTTCATGCAGCAGACCCGTAGGAAGCAAAGCACACACTTTTTCTCTTGGCCACTCCTCATGTCCTCATGGGAGGGGGGGCACCATCGATTTTTTTTTGTCTTTTAACAACGTTGATTTTTTTCCCGTTGTGCGCTAAAAATTGCGTAAAAACAATATCTGATAAGCGTTTTCTGGCGTTTATTGAGTGCAAATTAAATACAAATTTGCGCAGAAAGTTCCACCAGGAGCCTTCTACATTACTTTTTAACTGCATTAAGTGATAATAGGCCACCATTCGTCTTTACGCAGTGGTCGTTTAATACAAATTAGACTGTATGTATACTTCATTCTTTTTTAACCCATTACTCCATAGCAAATTTCTAGTATTGAATATAGGTGATCACTTAAAGCAGGTTGAAAGTAAAGCAGAATGCGCCCAAGGCGCATTCTGCTTTACCTTCAACCTGCTTTAAGCTACCATCTGCTAGAATATAGAACATATTTCTTATAATGCTCATTTATGATTGTATAAATTTCAAATGTTTTCTTCAATGGATGAATCAACCAGAGGCGTAAAAAGGCGTATTTATTGGGTGATGGGTTAAGCAGCCATAGATACGGAAATCTTACATTCTAATTGAGAAATTACAACAGTGGAACTCAATTGGAGCGAGACTTAACAGTATAGTATGTCTTCAACAACTATTAAGGTCGATCACCCCTAATAAGATCGGGCCAGAGTTGTCGATATCGGTACTCTACGGAGAGCTATCGGCCATTGTCCGCAACTCTCGGTCCGTTCCGAACCATGCTTGAGTAAACTGTTTGCCACTCGTATTAAAATAGTCAGAATTTGCAAAATGCTGTCCGATTCTCCAGTTTTATTGCACCGTGTTTGCGTTTAAAACGGATAAGAATAACGTATTCTCCACTGTAGCTACACCCCAGGGTGTGTCCCTGACAAATGTCTGACAACAGTGCCAGTCAGTCAGCCCTCTCCCCCACGGCTCGTTCGTTCCTTTTTTCTACAGTCAATTTGGTGTTAAACGGCCATTTGTACAATCAGAACGGATCTCTCTGAAAAAAGATAAGTGCTTAATACAGGACAAGCGTAAAGCAGAAAGCTCCTATAGGAGCTTTCTGCTTCACGCTTGTCCTGTATTGAGCTAAAGCAAGCACTAGACCTTTGATAATGAAACAGATTGAGAGTAAGCTCTAAACAAGTTAAACTGTTTTTCCACGCACTCAACTCAAGGATCATTACAGGCCAACCACAGGTTTTTTGGACAGACTTTGTGCCACTCATAACACTATTTGATTTGTTAATCCTTATAATGCTGAATTGTCGTCTGCTATAAAAATATCGTCTGCGGAAAAACTCATAACTATTTTCTATGCCTTTGTAAACTTCAGGAAAGTTGAATATGAGTGGCAAACAGTTTGGATCCAGATCAGATGCCGCGTTTCGCGGCGTCTGATCTGGATTCAAACTGTTTGTAAATGTCAGCTAAGTCGCCCCTAGCATGCGAAGGGCTTATTCTTTAACTCTTATAATATCGTTGGTCTAAAAATAGTCTAAAAGATTCCCTTCAAGATTATTAACTATGTATTTTCTTGATAGAAACGCAAGACAAGTGCCAAGCAGTGTTGATTCTGACCGGGCGCAGAGTCCGCCGTTGATTGTGACAGTGTCTGGTCAGGATCCAAACTGTTTTGCAAATGTTTAGTCAATTAATGTTTTGACATTTGGCATGATAAGGGATGACAGCTGGATTTCAGCAGGAAGCTATTCTAATAATTAATAAGATTTACGAATCCGTGGATGAATGGAAATATAGAATAAATAAAATTATAGAAGTTGAGAAAACAAATGTGCACCTGTAGGTACAGTGGAGAATCTGTTATTCTTTCCCGTTTAAACGCAAACGTACGCAAACGCAAAGCCCTAAAACGTAGAAAAGAACAACTTTTGGACAATTCTGATAATTCATGTTTATCTTGGTGGCAAACAGTTTGGAGCCTGATCAGACGCCGGGTTACCCGGCGTCTGATCTGGCTCCAAACTGTTTGTAAAAGAAAAAATAGTTTTCTCGTAAACGCGTTTATCGGGAAAGAATAACAGATTCTCCACGGTATACAGTGGAGAAGACGTTATTATTTTATTTCCCAATAAACACGTTTATGCTAAAGTTCTTATGACTGCTGGAAACAATTTTGAACAAGATCAGACGCTGGGTAACCGGGAATCTGCCCGGGCTCAAAACTGTTTGCCACTCGTTCTAAAATAAGTTGTTAATATTTCTAAATCTTATAGCCCGTTTTTAGTTTAAAAGACAAGTGACTACTTTAAGCTACCATATGCAAGAATATATAAAATATTTCTTATCATACATACATGTATTCATGACCGTACAATGTAGACTATTTTATTCAGCGGAGGAATAAACTAGAGGTGTGAAAAGGAGTAATTATAGGGTAATGGGTTAAACAGAACAGAATAATTGAAATGGCAATACAGATTATCCACTGAACACAGATCACTAAAAACCGAATGTCCCAAGAAATCAAATTATTTTCTAGGTCCCATTTCATTTTGATAAAATAATTTCTGTTCCAATCAGTAGTCTCAATTTTTACTGTGATAATCCAATAATTAAAGTAGTCACTTGTCGTTAAAACTAGAAATAGTCTATGGGGTAATGGATTAAATAAAACGCAACGCAATTTATGAAGAAAATGGCAGTGTTTTATTCTGGTGGATGAACAGTTTGTATACAATTAGGCTGATCTATCCGGACTCCACACTGTTTGCAATAAGCACCAGGTCCCAAGATTGTAAAGTGTTTGAGTTGAGTCTTGGATCGTTCTTGAGCTCCTGATTGGTCAGATTGTAGCAATAGCTGAAATCTGACCAATCAAAAGCTTGATAACGATCTCGGACTCAACTCAAACACTTTATAACGTCGGGGCCGGTTCTTAGAGTACAAACACGTATAATCAGCTATAGAAAATCACGATTTATCCTCTGGTATCGAAGTGCACTTGTTTGACACGAAAAAGTTCCGTTTATCAACTTCTGTATTCAGTCTGTGAAACGCAGTGCAGGCTCCGAGGTTATAAAGCGTTTTAGTTGAGTCTGAGTGTGTTCTCAAGCATTTGATTGGTAAGAGTTGAGCCTACGTCGTGTTAGTCTTACAACGTTCTATCTCATATGAGGGATGTTTTGAGAAAATCGACTTTTTGGACCAATTAAACAGCATCATTTTGATGGATTTTGAAATTCTTTCGACTTTACCCTGGTGCGACTGGGCTTGGTAGGACTTCTTTAAAGGGGTATTCAGTTTTACTTTCATATTGTTTTAAGCAGCTATCTGCTTTAAATTAATCACTTCACTTTGAACTACACATGTAGTTAAAGATACATGGGTATTTCGCCTATTACACTGTACGCCAATATAACCATGAAGGTCGCAGCCATTTTGGAAAATTCTGTCACGTGATCCAATTTGAACACAATGACTGGATAATTTGGACATCGATCATTGTAAGACTAAACAAAACGTTAAAAATTTAGATATAACATTGTAATACTGGCGATAACTTCAAATAGAAAGCTCGGATAAACATATGATTTGCACCAGGAGATAGCTCTTGAAAATAGCTTTCCAACGGTATATAGAACTCTATTTGTTTACAAAATGGACATAGAACGTTGTAAGACTCACGCGACGCCTAGGCTCAAATTTGACCAATCAAATGCTTGAGAACAACTTTAGACTCAAGACCCAGGCCCCGAGGTTATAAAACTTAAAATATACTCTGTGCTCAAAATTCAAAACGATCGAAAGTCTAAGCTTTAAAAACATTTAATTTCTGATTTCTCCATCTAATCCTGTCTTGTGACATCTCTTTGGAATCGTCTTTTCAAGATGATTCGAAAGAGATGCCACAAGACAGGATTAGATAAAGAAATAAATAACATTTATTTAGCCTACATTTCAGCACAGTGATCTGAGACGATTGATTTTAAAACAAATTGTAACAAAAGGTTGAGTCTTTTTATATACCTTTTGTCACAATTTTTTTGAAAATCTAACGTGTCGGACCCCTGTGCTTTTCTGTGGTCCTTTTAGAAAGGGTTTACTACAGGCTACACATTTAGGGGGAGGGCTGTAACTAAGTGGTGAGCACTTGTAGCCCGACCCCATTTCTGTAAATATTCGAAATAAAATATGTTTAAACTAAACTAAACTACACATTTAGACTTGGATAAAAACAGTTACATTCTCAAAAACATTTATTACCAGCAGATTATAGGGTCAATGGAGCCCATTGGAATTCCATGCTGGTTTTATTTGCTACCGGTGCAGTTTTTATCACACAATTTATGTGAATGGAAGCATGTAGGCCGGAACATGCAGTGAACGTGTCGGCTGCTCAAAATGTGTGAAATTTCCGCCTGTTTCCCATTTTCATTGAAACCTATTCTGTAAACTATTTCATGATCAAATTATTCGAGAGATTTTTACCCCTTCACCGCTTTACCGTCGTCTGCTTCTGTATTGCTGTCTGCAAGACACGTTTCAAAGTTAGATTTAAGGTTGTATGACATAATAATATCGATAAGAGTGTCAAACAATTTGGGTCCTGATCAGACGCCGCGTCACGCGGCGTCTGATCAGGATCCATACTGTTTGCAAAAACGCGCTTTAAGGCGTCATTGAGAGTGAAAGGGTTACACTATTTCGTCTATTTTTTAACCTTTTTAACAATGACCATCGTCGACTGATATGCCGTCTGTTACTGGGACCCGTCTTACGAAACATCCTATGACAAGTATATACTGTCGTAAGTCAGTTCCTAAAATTCTCAATTATTATTTATTTCTCCATCTTATCCTGTCTTGTGACATTCTTGAAAAGACGATTCCGAAGAGATGTCACAAGACAGGATTAGATGGAGAAATGAAAAATAAAAATGTATTTCAAAGTGTTGACTTACGACCGTTTTTGTCGTACGAAATTGCGTAAGACGGGCCGCTGAGGTTCGATCGATCGTCTTTATGTTTACAGAAACAGGATAAGTTTGAAAAACCTATCGGATACTGAACATGCCTCACGATAAGTGGGACTCACCTCGATCTAACCTGTTATTAAAATGTATCCCAACCCGGTCTAAAGTACTACTTTTTATTCGATGTTATGTAAAAAGTTGTATAAATGTATATTAATGGTTAATAAATAACGTTACCCGGCGTTTCATCTAGACAAAAACCGCAAGACACAGGTGATATTATATGAAATAAGTCGGATGAATAATATTTTGAGATTATACTACCCGCACAACCCCTGTGTGAAAAGGGCGCTATATAAATCAGGCCCCGAGGTTATAAAGCGTTTCAGCTGAGTCTGAGTGTGTTCCCAAGCATTTGATTGGTCAGATTTGAGCCTAGGCTCAAATCTGACCAATCAAATGCTTGGGAAAGAGTTTAGACTCAAGTCAAAAGCTTTATAACCTCGGAGCCTGGTATAATAATAATATTATTATACTGCAAATGACAGTTGTTCATATACAGCGTTCCCTCTGTACAACGACTTCAAATTGGAGACAAAAGGTGTGTGTGTTATTTGAGGGAGTCGTTATAGGGAGGGAAATTGGCTTACATTTGCAAACAGATTAACTCCAGATCAGACGCCGCGTAGCGCGGCGTCTGATCTGGAGTCAAGCTGTTTGTCACTCGTCATTGAGGGTTTTTTATGTCAAAATGTCCATTATTTGACTTTTAGAAAAACAGTAGACGACAATTTTAAGCAGACGCTAAAAAATTGCAGCAGTAAAAGCGTAAGACATAATTGTCCTGTTTAGGGGACTGCGGCAAGGGTCGTTGTAAGGAGGGAGTCGTTGTTGGGAGGGCCGTTGTAGGAAGAAAGCACTATATTGCCTAGCGCTTTCAGCAGTTAAAAGGGTCGTTGAGCAAACACAGTTTGACACATGTGTGCAGTATTTCAGATTGTGCAGCACCTTTCCCATGGATACAGGGACCCGCGTGTACCGAGAGGAGTGAAAAAGGGGCTGACACAAAGAACATTATCGTTAACTCCTAAGTGTTTTAAACATAAAACTGCAAATTCGTGTCACTTCAATTAGGTGCACTTGAACGTTTTGCGAGTATCCAGATGTAACAGATTCCAGTCGAAATCATAATGAGATGTGTTCAACCTATTTATGTCAAGTGGATTCTACGATGCTTAAATATTGGATTATTCCATTCTTTGATATACAGGGGTGACTGGTCTAAATTTTCAGTTTCGTTTTGTATTATCGGAAATTCCTATCAGCTAACAGTGTAGACTCTGTTCAGATGCCGCATTATGCGCTGTATGCCAATGTCCCTTTAACCCTTTACCTCATAGCCTGTTTCTAGTTTTGAAAATAGGTAACCACTTAAAGCAGGTTGAAAGTAAAGCAGAATGTGCCTTAAGGCACATTCTGCTTTACTTTCAGCCTGCTTTAAGCTATTACCTGCTAGAATAAGGAAAGTATTAAATATGACACATATTTATTACGGTATAATTTGGAACTATTTTCTCCAGCGGATGAATAAAATGTATGTGCTAAAAGTCGCTTCTATAAGGGAAAGGGTTAACAGGACGCTAGGCACAAATGAGTTAAGAACATACAGTAAAACCTCGCTATTACGACCACTATTTAAAACGAAGGCTAATAAATAGTATAATAGAGAGGTGGCAGCTTAAGGCAAGGTGACAGTGAAACAGAAAGCTCCTAAAGGCACCTTGCTTTAAGCGGTCACCTATCATAAACACCCTAATAGTTAACAGAATTTAGTGGTCGTAATAGGGAGGTTTTACTGTATGTATAGCTTGTTCAAGATTTCTCAGATTTAACGTTTATGCATTTAGACTTGAAAATATTGAAATGAATGTCTTACAGTTTTAATCCTAATCAGACACTGGGTTACAACAGAGAGGATCCAAACTGTTTGTAAATGATGATCGTAATGTCATTGCAGTGCTGCCATAAGTTGACATGAAAAATCCTAAGATTTCCAAATTTGCATTTTTCAAGTGCGAATTTACGAATCGTACCTTTACCCCATAGTCTGTTTCTAATTTTGTTGACACGTGACTGCTTAAAGCAGGCTGGACGTAAAGCAGAATGCCCCTTATGGCGCATTCTGCTTTACTTTCAGCCTGCTTTAAGCTACCATGTTCTAGAAAAAAATCCGAAGATTGAGGAAAAATCTGGAGAAATAGCAGCCCTGTCATTGATTGATTTGTTTTACGGCCCATCGACACCAACTGTCATTTAGAGCCGAAAAAAAGTTTGGAGGAAAAGGAAGTACATGTATGAAAATAAATTTAACCCTTTCCCCCATAGAAGCGACTTTTAGCGTATCTAATTTATTCCTCCGCTGAAGAAAATATTTCCAGTTTATACCCTCATGACAATTTACCATAACAAATATTTCATATAGCCTAGCAGATGTTAGTTTAAATCAGGCTGAAAGTAAAGCAGAATGTGCCTTAAGGCACATTCTGCTTTACTTTCAACCTGATTTAAGTGATCACCTGTCTTTAATGTTATAAACAGGTTATTGGGTAAAGGGTTAAAACGTCATTTTACTACTTTACAATTTGGAATAAATATTTATTGTTGTTAGAAATTCAAGTATCTTAGAATTTAGAAATTTCAACAAGTTCAAATAATTCCCGGAGAGAATAGGCGTGAAAAAATCTATCTCTTATTAAGCACAACTCAGCATAATCAATAAGAATGTGCCGAATTGTATAAGGTTCAAAACAAAACAAACATGCAGGTTGAACGTAGTTTCAGTCGAGTAAACAAACGAATTAAAGCCATTAATATCTTTATCAAAGCTAACGTAAAATGAAAATTAGTATCAGATGCATCTATCAAATTGTTAATCATTCATCCGGATATGTTCACACCTGACCGTCCATCATTAACCGTGTGTATGCTGTGGCCGTATGTGTGATATCCGTTGAGAATAGTTTCGATCAAGATGGGATGCCGAGTAACTCGGTGTCTCAGCTGGAACAAAAACTGTATCAGCCGTTCGTGATAATATCTTACAGAAATGATATAACCCAGACGCCGCGTAATGCGGTGTCTGGTCAGGATTCAAACTGTTTCACACTCGTATCGATATTTCTTAAGCCACTATACCTTGACTTTTTGAAAGATCTTGCAGACAACAATAGTGAAGCAGACGTTTGCGTTTATTTCTCAAGTGTAAATTTTAGGTCTTTTGACTTCTACTGGGCGCAAATCGATTTCTGTTATCAGACTACGGTTTACAGCAAATCCAAGTAATTTTCATGACGTTACAGAAACCTCCGTTCGGCGCTTAATTAATGCAGTTGCCAGCTTAGAGCAAGATAAACTTGAAATGTCATAGTATATTTCAATGTTACAGTATGGAATACGCACTCCCTGCCGATTTAAACGAAACTTAATGCAACAAAATGCCCTAAACTGCTGCTGTTTTGAAAACAGTGACCATGAATATAAATTTATCTGAGTGGCAAGTATCTTGGAGCCTGATTAAATCCCGATTTATTCGGCGTCCAATCTGGTCCAAGTCGGCTTGTAATAGATAAATTATCTGCCCTGATTTATAAAGATGTGTGGGATAGACTTTGTTACGCATTTTATTTCTTTTAAAATGGTAGATTAAACGTTTTAACACATAATATGCGGTCTGGGAATTGCATAATGCCATTCACTAAATATATCGTAATTTGGGTTCCGTTTGCCAGCAAAAACTGCATGTAGCGGGGCAACAAATGACGTCGTTTGCGATGACGTTACCGCAAACAACGTCACGTTGTTGCGAAAAATCTGTATGACGAACAGGACTACAACCTGCGTCTTCAATTCATTAAATAGGTTTTTAAAATGTTTATGTGATAAATAGAATCTCACATTCCTTGACTAAAATAAATATGACGCTCGCCAAGGCTCGCGTCATATTATTTTAGTCAACTCGTTTATTAAATATGATACAGTAAATGATGAGCACTCATGTGAGATCCTCTATTTATCAACTGTATTATTAAGAAATGTTACAAACAGAAAGGGGTGACGGTGTAAAAAGGGTAAAGCTGACACTCACCTGGGTCATGGAAAGGGACCAGAACGTAGTTATACAATGGCTTCTCTCGTAATGTCCGCGTGGTGGCCAG
This sequence comes from Gari tellinella, assembly GCA_922989275.2. Taxonomy (NCBI): domain Eukaryota; kingdom Metazoa; phylum Mollusca; class Bivalvia; order Cardiida; family Psammobiidae; genus Gari; species Gari tellinella. The sequence continues at coordinate 74,677,635 of OV277865.1, read as the reverse complement.
AATCTTGGCCGCCCCCTTAATCACCTGGACTAGATCATCGTACATGGAACCTGTGATGTCAAACACAAAAGCCAGTGACGAAGCCCCTTCATATAAGTCGTCATCGCCACGTCTTTGGGCGTCAACGGGCAAAGCCCAAAATAGCGTCAATAAAAGTGCGGGAACTAAAACAGTCACAGTCCCTCGCGGACTCAACGACATCTTGGAACTGGGTTTCTCTATATCACAGCTACGCTTCACAGCTACAAAGCGAAATACGTAATAAATTCCCGTCAAAACGAAACAAAATCACGTCATAATTTTCCGTTAAACGAAACAAAATCACGTAATAGTTTCCCGTTAAAACTAAATAAAACTCAATGTACAGTGGAGAATCTGTTATTCTTTCCCAATAAACGCGTTTACGCCAAAACTATTATTTACAATACAAACAGTTTGGAGCCAGATCAGACGCCGGGTAACCCGGCGTCTGGTCAGGCTCCAAACTGTTTGCCACCATGACAAACATGAATTATCAGAATAGTCAAAAAGTTGTACTTTTCTACGTTTTAGCGCTTTGCGTTTGCGTACGTTTGCGTTTAAACGGGAAAGAATAACAGATTCTCCACTGTAATAAAATATACAATATCACATTCAAAGAAAAATATGGTGAAATTGAAATTGTTTCTTGAAATTGTTAAATAGCGTTACAAACAGTTAAGAGCCAAATTAGACGCCGAGTTACTCGGCGTCTGATCTGGATCCAAACTGGTTACAATGCACTCTGTAGCTTTAATCACAAACGCGATTATTTAGAAAGAATAACACACATCCAATTGTACACTTTAATCCCAAGCTTCCGTTTTGCAACCGTCTAGAAACATTATCGTTTAGCTTTGACAGAAAATGAGTAAGATATTCCTAATTATCGCCATATGCTTGCGAGACATCAACGCAGTAAATGAAGCATGTTTGCTCCCCCCACACAAAAAACTTGAGTAAACTTTTTGGCGTAAAAATTGAGTTTCTTTTTTTTAGTTTTTTTCTTTTTAAGAAAAATAAAAAAATTGTGTAACGGCCCAGTTGATTCAGAGAAGAATTTACTGAATGCCCAAGATAGACACGAAGATAAGAAACTATACTGGAAACATATGCTTACAAAATCATGAAACTTGATACGTTTAACTCCCCTTCACTTCCTTACCCCGAATACAATGATTATTTGCAAACAGTTTGGATCCTGATTAGGCGCCGCGTAACGCGGCGTCTAATCAGGATCCAAACTGTTTGACACTCATTTCAATATTTCTTTAGTCAAAATACATAGGAAATATATTTTAAAAACAAGAGCAGACGACAATTGTTTAAAACTCATGACGTCACAGCAGTTAAGGGTTTAAAACAAGGAGCTTGTGCTTAGGCCATTAGTATTGCTTCAGTTGGTTTTTCGGCGGAGAAGTGTACAGTTAAACCTTGTAATAAGCAATCACTGAACGAAGAAGCCACATGGCCGTTAAAATACAGGTGGTCGCTTAATACGGGTGACCGATTCATGCAGGATACACGCCATGCAAAACGTCCAAGGAGATGTTTTCTGTTTTTCTTGTATGCAACAATAAGCTAAACACCAGTCATTATTACCTATACACAGACCATGTTTTAGTGGTTGCTTAAGAGAGGTTTGGCTGTGTGAACATGTATATATATTTACTCGTATCGAGCGCAAAACGTACTCAAGCAACATAACAAATGGAGGGATGGAGAAAGAACACTGCGAAAATTGCATTGTAGATTCAAATATGTGTATGCTTTTCCAACTGCGATTAAAGCGAGATAATATACATTTAAACCCCCTCTATTTCGATCATTAACGCGATGGCTTATTTTTTTTAAAATAAAAGACAGGCGACATCTGATAATGCAATGTAACAGTTAAACAGAGAGCTGCTCAAGGAGCTTGCTGTTTTACCACCACCTTGCTTTGAGCAGTTACAGTGGAGAAAACGTTATTCTTTCCCAATAAACGCGTTTACGCTAAAACTATTATTTCCATTGCAAACAGTTTGGAGCCAGATCAGACGCCGGGTAACCCGGCGTCTGATCAGGCTCCAAACTGTTTGCCACCAAGATAAACATGAATTATCAGAATTGTCAAAAAATTGTACTTTTCTACGTTTTAGTGTTTTGTGTTTGCGTTTAAACGGGAAATAATAACGTTTTTCGGCGGAGCTGTCTGATTTCTCCTTGAGCCTCAAACCTTTTATGGACCAACCAATTGTGAATGATCAGAAATGAAAGCTTAAGGACACGTGCTTAAAATTGAAAAGTCTGATTGGGTAGCGGCTAGACTTGACTACTGACTTTTACAAATTTGTAAAATACGAGATACAGACTGATTTGCTATGTAACGGTACCAGCAGTTAATAGGATTTTCCGCTACTACTAGTGACTTATAACCGAGAAATTTTACGTGTTCCGATCGATAGGTAGTGATATGCATGACATAGTGTTTCTATTTAAAGATATGTGGTCGTAGATTACTGCGCGTATCTCATTTGATAAATAACGAGCTTTATATAATTTTAGACCTCCAAAAATATTGAAATAATAATAACAACGAAGTACCATATTTCATGAATATGAAAAAATCTATGTACATGCAAGAGATTTACAGCAACTTCCAACGAATGAACTACTTTTTTTTGCGCAGTCATGATTTCGCTCAGAAATAGCGTGCTTCGGTCTACTGCGCAGTTTTGACAGAAGGAAGCCTGAAATCGAGAAGAAAAGTGTCATCAATTCAAGAAAGAAACATGGTAAGAATTATAAACGGAAGCTTTCACCAAGGGCAAATATTTTCGCATGCCGCAGGGTTCCAGTGTACTGGCATTGCATTGGCTGCCATCTTCTTAATAAGCAGCAATTATGTACCAAATCCAGCGAACTGGAATGGCAGCGTTGTGGACCGAGTTTTGTTAGTTGGACATCGGTTTTATGAACAAATAATTTCAGGGTCTGGCAATCTAAGACCTCGTTATTTAGGTCACTGGGAGCTTCCACCAAACATGGAATTAGATAATCAGCTTATTAATTTTGTCTATTACACGGACATTTTTCATGGAATGAATTTACCCCATATTAACAATGGTTCTGTCGCTGCCATGGACGCTTATGGAAGCGTGTCTCTATATGAAGCAATCCAACAGGGCAGCACGATTTCGGATTCCCTTTTGTTGACAATTGGACCAAGCACTATTTCGATTTTCAGACTCGGAAACAAATGGTACATATTTGACTCGCATGGTAGAGATTCAAATGGCTTTTCTTCCAGTACAGGGACTGCTTCGCTGAGTGTGTTCGACAACGTAGATGAGCTGACTGCGTTTATTAACACACGTTTTGGAAATTTCCAGTTTAATTTAACTCCTGTCATAATAAATGACCAACCAAATTTACTGTCTCATCTTGATAGCAACTTGCAAAGTATTAGTTCTAACACAAGCGCCTGTATTGATACTATTGAAGACACTTTACACAATATTCCCCATGGTGATAATGTAAACACATCGTCTTACACAGAACATTTCTCAAACTTAGAAAATGTAAACGCATCGTCTTGCACAGAACATTTCTCAAACTTAGAAAATGTAAACGCATCGTCCTCTTACACTGAACTTTTCTCAAACTTAGAAACTAGCTACACACATGATTGTTTTCAAGAAAGCTTACAATTTGGACCACATAATCAGAGTTCTTCCATAATAAGAAATGCAAGTGCTTCATGCGAACAATTGCCTACATCCGATTGTTTTCGAGAAATCTTACAATTTGGACCACATAATCAGAATCCTTCCATAATAAGAAATGCAAGTGTTTCATGTGAACAATTGCCTACATTTGAGACCGATAAGCACCAAAGTAAACCCATACAACGTAAAAAAGCATGTCCGACTGTTACCTATGAAAATAAAATCAGGGAAACTGTGAGCAACTACTGTATTTGTTGTGAAAAAATATTGTTCCCTGAACAGGTTAGGTATTTTACACCATCTCCTATTACTAATCCCTTTCAGACAGATCTTTTCACAGATAGCTTCTTACAATTTGAACCCAATAGTTCCTTTTGCAATCCTTGTGTGTCAGCCTTAACTAAAGAGAAGCTCCCACCAAACTGCAAATACAATAAGTTGTTGACAGGTGATGTACCTGAATGTCTGAAAAATCTTGACATAGCTGAAAAAAGAATGGTAGCACAGATTCAAAGTTTTATGACAATTCTAATTCTTCCAGGAGGTCAGTATGCAGAGAAAGGATTGGCAATACATTTTCCACTTGATTTAAATGATTATTACCAACAGCTCTTAAGCATACATGATGAACGTTTCCTTATTGTAAATCATAAGGAAGAACAAGTACGAATGATGTCTTTTAGAAACATTGCACATTACAACTTAGTTAAAATTGCAATACAGTGGCTTAAAGAAAACAACCATTTATACATTAATTTCCCTAATTTAGCACCCAACAGCATGGAGATGAATACAGATATTCCAGAGAACTGCACTGATGACGAAAGAAGACAAAATCTAAAACGAGTATTTCATAATGTTACCCAATGCTCTGTAATTTCTAATGATTTTGTTCTTCCTGAGGTTGATATTCAGGCATTCATTGGTATTGGTAAAAAAATTTCACTTCCAACACTATTTAGTCAACCTACCTGGTTATCAAGCACTCCTCATGGTGAAGAATTAGCTTTTCCAACATAGTTTCCTTTTGGTAAAGGTGGTCTAAATGAAGAACGCAATCTTCTTTTAAGTGTTCAGAAGTATTTTCTGATGCGCCTGTATAACAAGGATAACCGTTGGCGAACAGATATACCATATTTGATGTATGCAGTAAATCATATGGAACAAGCGAAATTAGCTGATGTCATAGAAATACAAATGAGACTGAAAAAAGGGTCATCAATGACTGTTGGAAATCTAATGAGTGGTGATCACTCTTCAGAAATAAAAGCAAATTCTTTTATGTTCATGAAACGAATACGGGGAACAGCTGCATATTGGATAAACGTCTTGCAAGACCTGCTTGCAATGGTAAAATGCATTGGGCCTCCAACATTGTTTGTCACATTGTCAGCAGATGATTGTCACTGGCCTGAATTAGATATGTTACTTACAGGTCGAACATATGCTGACTGTATTAATTCCCCCTCAGGGACTGCAAACATGATAAATAATCCTTTGATGACTTCTTTACACTTTGAAAGAAGATGGAAAGCATTATTATCTGAGATCATTAAAGGTCCAAAATGTCCATTTGGTCATGTCATTGACCATTTTGCCCGTATTGAATACCAGAATAGAGGAAGTCCTCACTTACACATATTTCTGTGGATTGACAAAGCACCAAATTTACTATCCAATTCTTCGGACACTATTGTACAGTTCATAGATTCTATTATAAAATCCACGATTCCTTCAGTAGACGAAGATAAAGAGCTACATGATTTAGTATCTAGATTACAAATTCATCATCACACATCCACATCCACATGTAAGAAGAAAAATTATTCTGCTTGTCGTTTTGGGTTTCCTCGACTTGCCTCCACAGACACTCATTTATTGCAAAATGTTGACTTAACTAACCCAAGTAACAGGGGGAGATTTTATGAAACAGCACGTACGGAGAATGACATATATGCCAATCCATATAATGATGTTATACTTCGGAGATGGAGAGCAAATATGGATATTCAGATGGTTGGCGGTAGCCATGGATTAGCTTACTATGTTTGTACATATATTACTAAAGCTGAACCAGATGATCTTAAAGAAGCTTTATCAAAAGTGTTTAACAATATTTCATTACACACACAAGCATACTCATTAAAGAAGCAAATGTACCTCATAGGAATCCAGACGCTTAAGTGCTCAGGAGGCTGCAGCTCGAATAGGAAATTTGCAGTTAATATGGAAGTCTCGTACAGTTATATACTTGAACACAAGGCCACTTAGTCAGCGCTTCAGGATATTGAAGCCTAAACATGAAAGGGACACTTTACCAGAAAATAGTACAGACATATTTTCCACAAATATATTAGATTATTATGTTGATAGACCAACAGATATGGAAAACATGACTCTATTTAAGTTTGCCTCTTTCCACAAACTGTCACAGTCAAAGACAGTAAATGTTTCCATTCGATCACTTCCACGATTTAAACTGCGTACTCTTGGTAAAATAATGCAACAGCGACGTGTTCCTACAGTGATAAGATCACCAACTTTTAAAGCTGATAGTGATGAATACTTCTATTCAGTTCTGATGCTTCATTTACCATATCGCAATGAAAGTCAAATTGTAGGTTCTTTTCCAACAGCTAAGGCAGCATTCATTAATAAACATCAACTGATTGATATAAGTAACATACAGTACAGTTCATATCTGCATGATATTGAAAAAATTGTTAGAATATTGAGAACAACAAATGAAGACTTGGGTGTTATAGTGGCGCCAAACACAGACGAAGGAAGTAATATACATGTTGAAAATATTGCTGCAGACTTCAGTTTATTAAGTGATGTAAACTTACCTTCACAGAGTGAAAACAGAGCATACAATTACACAATTAATCAAAATGTAGACCAGAATGCAGACCAGAATATTCATAATTTGCAGGTTAATATTTTATCAGTGGAAGAAATTTCAGATCAAATTTCACGCCTTAATTCTGATCAACAAGCTGTTTTCAATGTGATACAAGAACATTTTATGTCACGCTGCAGTTCTCCTTTGCATATATTTGTTAGTGGGGAAGGTGGCACTGGAAAGTCATTCCTTATAACCATTGTTGAATGGCAGAGGTGCTATACAGCAGCATTTGTTGGAGCAAACCCTGTACTTGTTTGTGGTCCGACAGGCATGAGTGCAAAAAATATAAATGGAAGGACCTTACATTCAGCACTTAAATTACCAGTACAACATGGAAGGGAGCCTGAGTATAAAGAGCTATCAAGTAGGGTGCTGCAACAGTTAAGATCTCAATTTCGCAATATACATACACTGATTATTGATGAAATTTCAATGGTCTCGAACTCAATGCTTACATACATTCACAGAAGATTATGTTCCATCAAACATAGCAGTACATTTTTTGGGGAACTTAATGTCATTTTAATTGGGGATTTTTTCCAGTTAAAACCTATACGTGGTGGGTTTGCCTTCAGTAACTCACTGTTGTGGAATTTGTTCGATTCATACATATTAACTGCAAACATCAGACAATCAAATGATGTGGCCTACAGCCAGCTCTTAAGCCGTATAAGACGTGGTCATATTTGTTTGGAAGACATTCATCTGTTAATGTCTAGAATAATATCAAATGATCATCCAGACTTCATAGGTGCATTAAGAGTATTTCCAACTGTTAAAGAAGTACAAGAATACAATGTGGTGGAACAGACACACCTTGCTGATAAATGTGTACAGCATCCAGCTGTACATGACTTTCATTCCTCTGATATTGGTACAAATGATGCAGTTGAAGATTTTATCCCTGCAGATGATAGAGACGCTGGTGGGTTACCAGGAATATTGTCACTATCCGTTGGAACACGTGTAATGTTAATTAGAAATATAGCCACTGAACAGGGGCTTGTGAATGGTGCTTTGGGCTTTGTCCAAGCAATGACTTTTGAAAATGATCGCTTGGCCCGTATTTATGTAAGGTTTGATAACGAGTCCATAGGCCGAATGTTTTATAACGTTGAACATAATGCTATTGGTATTGAAACAATAAGCCAAGAATTTTACTCAAGGGGAAGATCATTATTCCGTACTCAATTTCCTCTGATTTCAGCTTGGGCATGCACAATCCATAAAGTACAGGGCATTTCAACTGATAAAATTGTTGTGTCATTAGGGAAAAGTGTGTTTACAGATGGCCAGTTTTATGTTGCATTGTCACGTGTGAGAACATTACAGGGTTTAGGTATATTGGCTATAGACCCCACTAAAATCAAAGCTAACAAAGAAGTTCTTGCCTTTTATGAGACACTTTGTTTAACATGTAAGCATGTGCATAAGTAATTTACTTCCAAATATTGAACAAAATCAATATTTATATCATCACAAGCTTAAATTTTCAGTGATATCATATTTCCCTGTGCATCCTGCAAATATCCTGTAATAACACTTGCTCTACATAATTATATATACTGTAAAACCTCCCTACTTTGACAACTAAATTGTGTTAATGATTAAACATTTAACCCATTTACCGGTATGAATGATAAAGGGTTTAACCTATTTACTTGTAAATACACCTTTTCATGCATTTCACTTATTCTGCCACTCAAGAAAATAGTTCTAATTTATAGCCATGAACAACTGTTCCAAAAGAAATATTTTCTTTATCATAGCAGCAGGCTGAAAGTAAAGCAGACTGTGCCTTAATTTGCATTCTGCTTTATTTTCAACTTGCTTTAAGTAATCACCTGTCTTCAAAACTAAAACCAGACTATGAGGTAAAGGATTAAGAAAGGCGTCAGCTTAAAGCAACTTGAAAATAGAACAAAATTTCTTGAGAGCTTTCTGCTTAACTTTCACTTTGCCTTAATTTTTCACTTTACTTTAATTCAATCATTTAGTTCTTTCATGGTCATCTTGACAGGTTTTACTGTCTGTATGATATTTCTAGACATTCCACATTTTACCTACCCAATAATACAATGCTCTTTTTAAACAAAACCGCTCATATTTAATTATCTACTTTGTAAAACTTATACTTTTTTCAAATGCAAAAACTTGTGCCATTAAATATTTATTATAAATACACATTGTAATGAAAAACGATGTCCTTCATAGAATCATATAAATTCAGTACCTACTTGGTGCAAATATACTTGTAACAAATGGAAAAAATATAAAAAAAAAATATTTATATTACGGTTTAGAGTTAACGTTTTCATGCCTAAGCAACAGAAATTACTAGTTGATATTAATACAGTTTGTAACATTTGCTAAGTTTCATGTGAATTTTAACACTTACTTAATAATTCTGAAGTAATTGTTAACATTTGATTTACTATTTCTTACCATAGCTGCTGTGTGACCTTCCAAAAGTGGAAAAAAAGGAATGAATGAATGAATGAATGGTGTTTTACGGCCCATCGACACAAAAAGGTCATTTAGAGCCGAATAAATAATTACAATATCAAATTTAAAACAATATCAAATTATAGATTACGTCAATGTCAGTCCCGATCAACGGGAAAGTAAACAAAATATGGACAAAACATAATCGACATACAAAAAATTATCTTTAAAATATATATTTTATTCATAAGGAAAAAGGTCCAATAAGAGTGAAAATTCTTCATGCATTGCCTGCAAGAACATACACAAATGCAAACAAGAGGGAGATGTCGGTTATAGAGAGCGTCGTGGCTGACTCTACAGGCTATACAAAGATGTCGTGCTACAACAAGACTGTTTTCCCCATGATAAGAACAGGCCAGTCTGTTATGATCCTCAATGGCATCTGCAAACCAAGGGAAATTGTACTGACAAGTGAGTCAAAAGTTCTACTGATCCCACTAGTAGATGTTGGGGGGGATATTGCTCTAGCTGCACAACAACTGACAACCCAATTAACAAACCCAACTGCAGCGGAACAGAAATCTGTCCTACAGATCCTGGACCTTCCACCTGGGAGTTTAGTGACCTGTACCGTCAAAGTTATTGAGGTAAAACCATATTTTCATCTATTGCTAACAACTGTATAAAGGTTTATTAGCTTACTTGACCTGAAGGGTCACTCAGGATAAACTATATTAAGTATTATGGCGATTGCTCTTCATCCAATGTCTGGCATCTGTTCACATTTTCAAACAACTTCTTAAACTACTGAGTCACTGACTTGGTTTTCACCAAACTTTGTCAGAAACTCATTTGCAAGGGGGGAACAATGCATTTAAATATTATGGCTAGAATTATTTCTCTTACTGTGGGGCTAGGTTTTTCAAACAAGACATTGATTTCTTAAAGCAGGTTAGAAGTAAAGAACAGTGCACATTTTGCCTTACTTTGAAGCTTCTTGTAGTTATCCTGCGTCAAAATTTAGAAAATAATTTCTTAACTCTTTGAATTCTAGTCCGGCATATATGTGTCATTTGCAAGCAGCATACATGTGAGGAGTACACTTGTTCTATGCAAACAATGTAGACCCTGATCAAAGGGCTCCTTAAGGAGCCCTCTGATTAGGGTCTACACTGTGTGTCATAAACTCTAGAGCTCAAATGCGCAATTCCTTAAATATGTACATTTCCTATGTATTACAGTTAAATCAGTTGTCAGTTGCCTGACATATGCCCTCCTTTCTTTAAGAATCATACATAAATGTGTTGGTTTCTTATCGAGATGGCTCTAAAAACAGCTCTTTGTTTGTTAACAAATCTTTGTATTGGCTTTTGAGAATTTTTGCATGGTCAACTAAGAGTCACATGATCGATCCAAGCACATGCTTTTATCCGATTTTTCTGACTTTTACAAGTTATTTTAAAAACAGAATAGTTAACGGTAAACAAGTATGCAAGGTAACATTGAATTTATAATCATACACTTTCCTACTTGATATGAGCATGATCCTCGTTCAGCAAGAGACCGCTGTGCTTTATTTACTGATATTTTATTCATTCCCAATAAGCACATTTATATTCAAAATAATTATTTCCATTGCAAACAGGTTGGAACCAGATCAGATGTTGAGTAACCACAGTTTAGTGCATTGCGTTTGCGTTTAATTGGGAAAGAAAAATGTATTTTCTACTGTAAATTGCGCACATTGAATACAGCTATTAATGTATCTTATTGGATGTAGGGAATACTCATTCCTTTTAAAGTTAAAAAATGTTCCAATCTAAAAAAAACTCTGCTAAGACAAAAGAAAACACTAATAATGAGTTATGAAAACATCTTTACCGGGTGCAACATGACTGATTTAATTTGACTTCTTTCCACCAAATTAACGGGTTTGTAAGCAATGTTGCCTCCATAATCATTTCGGATCACTTGTTTTTTAGCTCACCTGAGCTAGCTCAGGGTGAGCTTTTGCAATCCTTGAATGTCCGGCGTCCGTCGTGCGGCGTCAACAATTTTAGTGTTTACACTCTAGAGGCCACAATATTTATTCAATCTTTCTCAAACTTGCTCAGATGGTATATTGCCATAAGAGTTCGGATGAGTTTGATTATGGCTGAAATCTGACAATTAGGTCATGAGTTATCAACAACCTTTGAATTGCTGAAAATGCCATATTTATCAGTGTTTACACTCTAGAGGCCACAATATTCACCCAATCTTTCTAAAACTTGCCCAGATTGTATATCACTATATGAGTTCGGATGAGTTTGATTTTGGTTGAAATCGGACAAATAGATCAAGAGTTATCTACCTTTGAACTGCTGAAAATGCCATATTTAACGGTGTTTACATTCTAGAGTTCACAATTTTTATCCAATCTATCTCAAACTTGCTCAGATTGTATATTACCATAAGACTTCTTTAATCGGACCAATAGGTCAAGAGTTATCTACCTTTGAATGGCTGAAAATGACATATTTATTGGTTTTTACACTCTAGAGGCCACACATTTTATCCAATCTTTCTCAAACTTGCTCAGATTGTATATGACCATAAGAGTTCAGATCAGTTTAATTATGGTTGTAATCGGACCAATGGGTCAAGAGTTATCTACCTTTGAATTGCTGAAAATGACATATTTAACAGTGTTTACGCTCTAGAGGCCACAATATTTATCCAAGCTCTTTCAAACTTGCCCAGATTGTATATGACCATAAGAGTTCGAAAAAGTGTAATTATGGTTGAAATCGGACCAATAGATCAAGAGTTATCTACCTTTGAACTGCTAAAAATGCCATATTTTACAGTGTTTACACTCTTGCAACTACATTTTTCAATGGATTTTCATTATACACAAAGTATATAGCTATACCTTCTCGAAGGAGTGTAATTATTGTTGAAATCTAATCATTGTAGCAAATTGGCACTAGTTACCTGCCCTTGATATACTTTGAAATGCTAGAAAAAGGCTTCATTTCAGTATTGTTTAGGCTCAAGTTATCTGCCTTTGATGTTCTCTTCTATACTAGAATAGGTCGACAAACTTGAATGGATTTAGAATAAAAATGGTGAAATTCAAAGGTAAAGCTATCAGGCTTCATTACAAATGGTGAGCGATATCAGGGCCTTCAGGCCCTCTTGTATGTTTTGTTTACGTATGTGCCTGAATTTTCAGGTATAATAAAATGCACAATTTTGGCTATTTGACAGCTTAGCAACATTCTGCCTATAAACATTGATCATAACTTAAATTTTGAAGATTTTCAGGATGGAATTTTTGGTTGTGAGTCTGATGATTGACTTAAGTATGGAGAAAACAGAAAATATTGTTCGATGAAAAAAGTATTCAGATAGAACTTTGTTTCTATTGCAGGCTGAAGAAGTTCAGACAGTGACGACACAATATGGAGGCGAAACAGAGGTCAGGAATGGAGTCATTGCTGACCACACAGCAGCTATATCATTTGCATTCTGGCGTGGATTAGCTGCCCTACCTATTGCTGAAAATGACTGTATAAAGGTATCTGGAGGTATAGTGTCCAAAACTACAGATGGACAGCCAAAGATTTCAGGCAATCAACGTACTGCAGTAGAGGTATGGAACAACTACAGATTCTTGGTAGTTAGGTTACACTTGCTCAGCATGAGCTACTGTTATTCAGTTGTGTCTGTAGTTGGTTGTCACAAGTGTTCACATTCTAGAAAATTTTCATCCAATCTTTCTCAAACATGCTGACATTGTATGACATTTGTTCTTTGATGAGTTCAAATCTTACTATTAGGGAAAAAGTATTTTTTCGGCGTAGCTGTCTGATTTCTCATTGAGCCTCAAACCTTATATGGCCCAACCAATCGTGAATGACCAGAAATGAAAGCTTAAGGACACGTGCTTAAAATCGAATAGTCTGATTGGGTAGCGGTTAGACTTGACTACTGACTTTTACAAATTTGTAAAATAAGAGACACAGACTGTTATAGGCTGATTTGCTATGTAGCGGTACCAGTAGTAAACACGCCTTTCCGCTACTGCTAGTGAGTTATAACCGAGAAATTTTACGTGTCCCGACCGTTAGGTAGTGATTTGAATGAATGAATGAATGGTGTTTTACGGCCCATCGACACAAAAAGGTCATTTAGAGCCGAATAAATAATTACAATATCAAATTTAAAACAATATCAACTAATAGATTACGTCAATGTCAGTCCCGATCAACGGGAAAGTAAACAAAATATGGACATAACATAATCGACATAAAAAAATTATCTTCAAAAAACTATAATTTATTCAAATTTTATAATATAAATTAATGGCTTTTAAAAATTCAAGTATTTTAGATATATCTACAAATTCAAACAGTTCCCGCAGAGAATCTGCCTGAAAAAATCTACTACGAATTAAAGTTAAATCAGCACAATCAATAAGAATGTGCTGAATTGTATAAGGTTCAAAACAAAATAAACATTCTGGTTGAACCTCACGTTTTAATAAATATGAATGTGTAATATAAGAATGTCCAATTCTCAATCTAGCTAAAACTACTTCATCCCGGCGAATCGACCGGCATGAGTTCAAACTTTCACCTAATACAGGTTTAATGGCATGGAGTTTGTTGTGAGTTTCCCCACTCCAAGACTCCTGCCAATTTCTTAAAATAAATTTAGTAATCTGTGGTTTAAAATCCGAATAAGGAAGATCCATATCAGATTCAGGCAACGACAGGGCAGACTTAGCTTCCAAGTCTGCCCTCTCATTGCCCTTAATTCCACAATGACTAGGTACCCAACAAAATTTAACATCTTTAGAATTAGACAGTTAGGTAGTGATTTGAATGACATAGTGTTTCTATTTTAAGATATGACATATTGTCTCAAGTTCGACAATGATTTGATGCGTTCTGCAAATCAGAACGAAATTGTTCATAATAGAATTGATCATAATTTTAATCTAGTACCAAGTATATGAAAAAGAAAGAATAGCAGTAACAATTCAGTGAGATTACGAGAAAACTGGCGTTTGAATTTAACCTAGATATCGAAAAGATTTCGATGGGTATTTTTTGTGTTAACACCGTTTTCCTCCAGCACATGCGCAACTCTGTGACCTCAAATGTAAACAAACCGTGATTTTTTTAACGCGATCGCAATCTCTACCCAACAACACGTAGATACCTAACGTACATTGCTACACTTTGTAGATATTATAATAAATCAGAACATAGAACTAACTCTACAAGGCAAATTCCATACACGAATTCTTGAAGTTTATTTACCGGTGGCAACATGAATTTCTCATTTGAGGGGTCGTTTAAAACAATTCATATTCGGCATATTTCGGGGGTGCTTTCCAAAAATCTCAAATCAAAATCAGGTGATTGAGAATATTTAAACAACCAAACCATATTTAAAGTATAAACAACTAACAAAAGAGCACACACATACGAATTTTAGTAATTTATGGTATCTACAAATTACAAAATAAAAATTATACACGTAGATCTAGACATGGAAGTATAATTCCGTGATCTAGATCTGTCTTTAAAAATTCTCATCACTTTCAGTCACATCCTAGGAAGAAGTAAGTGCAATTCAATTGGCTTATAAAGATGGAAGTGGAAATTTGCAAAAACTCATTCTTGGCGACTCTCAAGACCTTCAGTCTTTGATTATATGTATGTGGTCGTAGATTACTGCGCGTGTCTTATTAGATAAATATTAAGCTTAATATCCTGATTTACTATCCTATTTATTGCAACTTGGATAAAATCAATTCCATATACAGCATTACCTTCACCACCCATTTCGCCGAATATCTTTTTTAAAGATATTTCTTGTTTCCACTGTATCCGTCGTAAACAACTAATAATCAACACAATTTTGTGGTCGTACTTTTACTTTACATTTGTGTAAAACGACAACTCAAACGTCTTTACATGTAACCCCTTGATTGCCATGACGTCGTCAATTTAAACCCCTTTGCACCGAGTGGATTCTTCCATGCTTATAATATTGAATTAGTCTATATTTAGTCTAAGGGTAGTCCGGTCTAAATTTTCATTTTATTTATACTGAAATTCTTATCAGAAAATGATGTATGCTAAGATCAGAGTCTACACTGTTCGCCTGTGTCCTATATACAGGATTGTGGACACAAATACATTGGTTCAACAAGTCTTCCCTGTTTGTTTCTCGTATTCGAGTATTAGAAAATTGAACTTACAATGAACCCCCTCTAAACCGGAACCTCTAAATACCGGAATTCTCTCTAAACCGGACAAATATTGGTCCCATTCCCGATCCTTCTTTATTTTAATCAATTAACATGCATTTTTACGTCATTGATTTATTCCTTCACTGAAGAAAATACATTCATAAACATGTATCTGATATCAGAACTAATTTTCTATATTCTAGTAGATGATAGCTTAAAGCAGGTCGAAAGTAAGACGCATTCTGCTTTACTTTCAATCTGCTTTAATTGCTCAGCTCTCTGCCATACAAGAAACAAGCTATGGGTTAAAACCCTAAAACCCAGAAATTTATGTTGTCCCCACATATGTCCGGTTTAGAGGGGTTTCTCTGTATTGAAATGAGTGTCAAAACACTTTGGATCCAGATCAGACGCCGCGTTACGCGTCTGGTCAGGATCAAAACTGTTTGCAGAAAACCACTGTACTCAGGATAAGGCAGTGGAGGGGTAAATACTGAATGATGCTAAATGCATGTCACAAGTACATGTAAATCAGACAAGTCCTATAGGATACTTGCATAGCCTTTGTCATGAATGTAAGCAGCTCTTGATATAGCACTACACTTCTTCTAATATACTGACGAGATAAAGGAACTTTAATTTGGCGTTAATTTCGTTCCATAGTGGAAATGTGGGCTGAAAATTGGAGATGTACATGCACTCTGACCGACAAATTGAACAAACTAAAACTTGAACGATTTTATCCAGCGCATTGCTAAATTCATGTAACTGCGCATCATTTACACGTAACCTCAATGCAAGGCGTTATGTAATTGACCTGTGGTTGTCCCTATGTTCCACCAAAGTCACGGCCTGGTCTTCCAGCATGACAACGCGCGACCCCATGTTGCACGAGTCACCATTAACTTTTCACAGACCTTGGCCTGCGTGTTCACCGGACTGCAATCCCATTGAACACGTCTGGGATTACCTTGGACGCCGATTCCGTCAACGTCAACCACAGCCTGCCAACGTCCGAGATTTGACGTTAGCGCTCCATCAGGAGTGGGCCAGGATCCCAAGGTATCTGTTACAAAACTTGTGTGGTTCCATGACACGACGACTTGCTGCGGTGGTTGCAAGTAGAGGTGGCCACACGCGTTACTGATTATTTCAGTCAAAATGTTCTGACCCTACAATCAAAATTCAAAATTTAAAGCCTAATTTTACCATTAAATGCTGTCCAATACGTCCATCGGTTCTCTTCAATGATCAGTTATGCAAATGGAATACATGTACTAGTAATTCTTTTCCATGATTTGATTTCGGTTAACAACATAATGTATCTTGAATTAGAATGAGGTGTTTCTTTATCTCGTCAGTGTAGTAAATTTCGGTCTTAATGAACTGCGACACAATATGGGTCCATAAGCGCCGAGATTCTTAAAAGGTGACCCCTTAAACAGTCTGTGGACAGCCTACTGGAATGACGATCAGAATTGATCATGGTATTATCTTGTATTCCTGGACAGAATCTCCACAGGCAGTCATGCCTTGATTATCTGTTGGGTAATACAACTGGCAATTGACCTGTGATTGATCATTTGACTCTACCGACAAGCCCCATCATTCTCTTCTCCGTGATTGCGTCTTTGGGAAATGCAAGTAATCCTGCAGGAAATATCTGTTTTGTATTTGATCTTGATCTACACTGTCTGCATAAGACACGCGTACTCTTGATAGATACACAGTTTGTTAATGATGTATATATATAAAATGAAGGAAGGTTTTAATGGATTTGTTTTATTGCATCATGATAAAAAGTGAAAACCCTAATCAGAGCGCCCGAAGAAGAATCCCTCTGATCTGGTCTACATTGTTTGCAGAGTACAAGTGTACTCTTCACAGGTACACTGTAAATGATGTCTATATGTGACACTATGTTTCAATGGGTGTTACAATTGATTTCAACATGTCAAACAGGGAAGACCCCGATCTGAGTATCCCTATTAGGAGTCCTCAGATCTGAGTCTCTAATGTTTGCATAGGACATGTGTACTCCTCACAGATATACAGTTTATAGATGGTGTAAATATGTGGTACTAGGTTTCAATGAGTTTGTTGCATTTTATTGAAACATGGCAAACAGTGAAAATCCTGATTTTAGAGGGCCCCTATTAGAAGCCAATGGTCTTGGTCGAAACTTAAAAACTGTTTGGATAGTTTCAAATTAAATTAGAAAATGCTAACGTCGACACCATGTCTACACTTAACCCTATGATGTGACTACCTATTAGAAAGATCTTGATGAGATGATTTCTAATGAGTTGTCATATCATAGGATACGATAGAGACATAAAGAATCAAACATCTTTAATATACATTTGTACACTCACTCAGTACAAAAAGAAACGCAAATTGTGCTCAGGCGCAGATTAAGATACTAAGACCATATCTCAAGATCAATTTAATTCGCCACAAGTTTGGAAAAAAAATATACTTAAAATAACTGTGCTGTATTGTAACCCTTTCACTCTTAATGACGTCAAAAGGCGCGTTTTCAAACAGTTTGGGTCCAGATCAGACGCCGCGTAACGCGGCGTCTGATCAGGATCCAAACTGTTTGACACTCGTATAGATATACTTTAAGTCATACTACTTTGAATCTTACTTTGAAACGATCTTGCAAACAACAAAATTGAAGCAGACGACAATGAAACGATGAAAGGCTAAAATCTCACGATTAATTTGGCAGCGAAAGAGAACTACAGCCTGTTTAAACATCGCACCCATTTGTGCAGGTTGTGTTTTTCAATATTGATACCCCCATACAGAACTACTGACTTTATTTAATGAAAAAATTAATTCACAAATACGTTCCTTCTATATACAAATAGTGTAATGAAAAATGTGCGTTTCTTTTTGCACTGAGTGTAGATGTAAATGGAGTGCTAAGACATGTCTTTTCAACTTAAGCAACACAAAGTTTGAGTTTCAAACAGTACTGTTCCAGATCAGATGTCAATTACCTTGGCATATGCTCAAGATTCAAACTGTTTGCAAATGTCTTCAAGATAGGCTCAGCTGGACTAGATAAAGGATATACATTTGTACTAGTAACTCAATTGCTCCTGAAAAAATTTATGGACAATCCCATTTTCAAATTAACTCTTTCCTCCCTAAAACTTTAAATGGACAATCCCAGTTTCCATTTTAGTCTAGTCCGTTTCTGACTTTTAAGGGTTGTTTTTGTCAATGTTTGGCATTACGACAAACAGTGAAGACCCTGATCAGAGGGCTCCTTACGGAGCCCTCTGATCTGGGTATTCACTGTTTGCATAGGACAAGTGTTATTTTCACATGTACACTGTTTGAAAAGGACGCCTATATGCGGGACAAGGGTTCAAAGGGTTAAGCCTGGTCCATTTTGACTACAGTAAAACCTCTCTATTGCAACCACTAAATAGAAGACTTATACTTTTATAAAAGACAGATGAAAGCTTAAATAAATGTGAAAGTAAGACAGAAAGCTCACTTTTCTTTAACCCTTTGAACCATAGTCCCGCATATAGGCGTCTTTTCAAACAGTGTACATGTGAATAGTAATCTTGTCCTGTGCAAACAGTGAAGGCCCAGATCAGAGGGCTCCGAAAGGAGCCCTCTGATCAGGGTCTTCACTGTTTGTCAGTAATGCCAAAATTGACAAAAACAACTCTTAAAAGCCAGAAATGGACTAGACAAAAATCGAAACTGGAATTGTCCATTTAAAGTTTCAGGGAGGAAAGAGTTAAGCAACGACCTGCATTAAAAACCTATTAACACATGATGAATATAGGGCACTCCACAATCACATTACGTAATCATAGGGGGTGTTAGAAATACACAATTATGGGTCAAAATACACGTATTTTAGGCAATTTCTGTGTATTGAAAGATGACATCATCAAACAGTAAAAGGGATCAAAATACACGTATTTTAGACAATTTCTGTGTATTTGAAGATGACATCATCAAAGAGCAAAAGGGATCAAAATACATGTACACATAAAAAGTAAAAAATACACAGGTTTAAGTGAAAACTTGTGTATTTTGTATTTGCTTCAGGTCCATATGGGATGATGTAAGAAATACATACATATGTTTCAAAGTACACATATTTTAGGGAATATCTGTGCATTTTAAGATGACATATCAAACAGAAACAGATCCATAAGTTAAGTTTACCTGATCTCTAAATATGTCACCTGCAAGTGTTATATGTTTTTTTCTCAAAGTTTATTTTGTGTTTTCACATCAGAAAAAAGTTTTGATCCTAGTCAGAAACCGCATTACGTGTCTCATTAGAATCAAAACTGTTGGCAAATAACGATGTCCTTATTGACTGAATTTGATTTATTGGTTCAGTTTTTTTAGCTCACCTGAGCCAAAGGCTCAAGGTGAGCTATTGTGACCGCTCACCGTCCGTAGTACGTCTGTCCGTTCACTTTTACTTCAAACGACATCTCCTCTGAACCCGCGGATTGTAGGGCGGATTCAAACTGCTCATGATGTTCCTTGGATGCTTCTCTACAGAAGTTGTTCAAATGAAAGAGAAAAAGCAAAAACTCTGTTGATTGCTCTCTATATGTTGATGATTTTTTGATCTGCTATAGATCAAAGAATATACCAACGATAGAGAGACAACTTCAACAATGTCTTAACAAGTTGCAAGATTGGACGGATAAAAATGGTTTTAAATTTTCCACATCCAAAACTCAATGTGTACATTTCTGTCAGCTTAGAAAAGCCCATGATGATCCAATTTTAAATTTGAATGGCATTCAGATTCCAGTAGTTGCGGAAGCGAAGTTTCTTGGTGTAATTTTTGACCAAAAACTATCATTCATCCCGCACATCAAAGCTTTGAGTACTAAATGTCTCAAGGCTCTTAATCTTCTAAGAGTCTTAGCCAACACTGACTGGGGAGCTGGTCGAAAAATTCTCTTACATTTATATCGTTCTTTGATTCGTTCCAAATTAGATTATGGAAGCATCGTATATGGATCAGCTCGAAAATCGTATTTAAAGATGCTCAATACAATTCACCATCAGGGACTGCGGCTTGCACTGGGAGCTTTTCGAACCTCACCGATCGAAAGTCTTCTAGTGGAAGCCAATGAACCATCTTTGGCCCTTCGAAGAGAAAAATTAGCTCTTAATTACATACTTAGTGTAAAATCCAACCCCAACAACCCAACCAATGAAGTCATTTTTGACCCAAAGTACTCCACCCTTTACGACAAGAAACCCACAGCAATATCACCGCTTGGGTCACGCATAAAACCTGCAATTGAAGCTGCAGGAATAAATGTAGATAGCATTCGACCATTAAATCCATCCAAAATACCCCCTTGGACAATGAACAAACCAAATGTAATTCTTTCTTTAAGTGATAGCAAAAAATCATCCACTAATCCATTGGAATTTCAATCCAAATTTAACGAATTAAAATCGCATTATCAAAATTATACAGCAATTTATACTGATGGTTCGAAGGATGGCCTCAGGGTGGGGTGTGCATCTGTTAGTGATTTGCACACCTCTAAGGTGAGGCTTCCTGACAACGCATCTATTTTTTCTGCTGAAACTCTTGCTATTGACCTTGCTTTGAGGTTCATACTGAAAAGCAATAGACAAAAGTTCATTATATTTTCGGATTCACTTTCTGTTCTTCAGGCTTTATTAAACCAAAATACTACTAACCCTCTAATTCAACAGCTTCTTTTGAAACACCACAGTATTTCAAATTCTAAAACTATCATACTCTGTTGGCTTCCTGGCCGTGTTGGCATTGCAGGCAACGAAGAGGTGGATGCCGCAGCCAAGTCTGCCCTAAATCTGAATGCTGCTCATATTAATCTACCTTTCACTGATTTTAAACCTCTTATTAACCAGTACATTACGTCTAAATGGCAAAGTTCTTGGAACAACTGCATAAGTAATAAATTATTTTCAATCAAGCCTATTATAGGTGAGAGTTGTTCATCAAACAGACCTGTGCGCAGAGAGGAAGTGGTTCTTTCTCGATATCGCATAGGTCACACTTATGTAAGTCATTCGTACATATTGAAACGAGAAATTCAGCCAGAATGTGTTTTCTGCATGGAACCATACTCTGTTAAACACTTCTTATTAGATTTTGTTGATCTTTCTATTATAAGACAAAGATATTTTGAAGCTCGCTCTATGAAAGAACTTTTTAGTTCAGTGCCATATGACAATATAATCAATTTTCTTAAGGAGACTGGTCTATACAGCAAGATTTAGTTTTTAAGAGGCTTTTATTATTACTTAGTTGTATGTATGTTTCTGTCCTTTTAGATTTCCTTTTTCTTTCCGTGCTTTTACACTCTCGTTGATCGTGATATTTTAGTGTTTTTACATGTAATCGTTTTAGTGTGACGTTTGTTGGCGCCATATGACCATTTCATGTGTCGCGGTGCCGTAAAACCCAACTCAATCAATCAATTAAAATTTCATGAACTGTCTAATTCTAAAGATGTAAAATTTTGTTGGGTACCTAGTCATTGTGGAATTAAGGGCAATGAGAGGGCAGACTTAGAAGCTAAGTCTGCCCTGTCGTTGCCTGAATCTGATATGGATCTTCCTTATTCGGATTTCAAACCACAGATTACTAAATTTATTTTAAGAAATTGGCAGGAGTCTTGGAGTGGGGAAACTCACAACAAACTCCATGCCATTAAACCTGTATTAGGTGAAAGTTTGAACTCATGCCGGTCGATTCGCCGGGATGAGGTAGTTTTAGCTAGATTAAGAATTGGACATTCTTATATTACACATTCATATTTATTAAAACGTGAGGTTCAACCTGAATGTTTATTTTGTTTTGAACCTTATACAATTCAGCACATTCTTATTGATTGTGCTGATTTAACTTTAATTCGTAGTAGATTTTTTCAGGCAGATTCTCTGCGGGAACTGTTTGGATTGGTAGATATATCTAAAATACTTGAATTTTTAAAAGCCATTAATTTATATTATAAAATTTGAATAAATTATATTTTTTTGAAGATAAATTTTTGTATGTTGATTATGTTTTGTCCATATTTTGTTTACTTTCCCGTTGATCGGGACTGACATTGACGTAATCTATTAGTTGATATTGTTTTAAATTTGATATTGTAATTATTTATTCGGCTCTAAATGACCTTTTTGTGTCGATGGGCCGTAAAACACCATTCATTCATTCATTCTAGAGTGGTAAACCTTCTTTTAAGAGGTTTAACGTGGAAGACTGTCCTAGCATTCCTCGACGACGTCCTGGTAATGGGACGAGACTTTGACGATCATTTGAAGAATCTGGTCGAAGTATGGGAGAGGTTCAAAATTCATGGTATGAAGCTCAAGCCAAGAAAGTGCGTTTTCTTTCAAAAACAAGTAGAATTTCTAGGTCGTAATGTCAGTGGTAACGAACTGACCATGACGTCTAAGGACTCGGATACCGTAGCGGCATGGCCAGTCCCGGTATCATCAAAAGATGTTGAACGGTTTCTTGGTTTGGCTAATTACCATAGGACTTTCATCAAAGATTTTGCTGCATTGGCTAAGCCTTTGTATGCATTAACAGGCAAAAATCAGTTTAAATGGGGTCCGGAAGAGCAAGAAGCTTTCTCTGCTCTTAAGAAAGTCCTAACCTCGCCTCCCATACTATCTTTACCCAATCTGACAGATCCATTCATTTTGGATGTAGATGCTTCACAAGTAGCAATAGGTGCAGAATTGCTACAGGTGCAAGATGGAGTTGAACGAGTTATTGCTTTCAGTAGTTTCTCTTTAACTCCTGAGCAGAAGAACTATTGCACGACCAGAAAAGAACTTTTGGCAATAGTAAGGTTTACCAGACAATTCAGGTATTATCCGCTAGGGAAGGTTTTCACAGTAAGGACTGACCATTCCAGTTTAACGTGGTTGCTACGGTTTAAGGAACCACGGGGTCAGCTGGCTCGGTGGATTGAGGAACTGTCACAATACCATATGGTAGTAAAGCACCGAGCCGGGGCTAAACATTGCAACGCAGATGCACTCTCAAGAATCCCCGATTCTTTAGTGCCCTGTTCAGCATATATAGCTGGCCTGAAACCTACAGATCTGCCATGCGGCGGTTGCCATTACTGCGTGAGGGCTGATAGTCAATGGGCAAAGTTCACGGAAGATGTGGACGATACCATGGGCTTAGTGGCGCCTCGGAGTAATGCGGCCATAAGGAATGCACCTATTCAGGGGGCAGCTGTAGTTATGGATAAAGTGTTGCTAGCAGATTTGTCTGGCGTGAAGCATGTAAGGAACAAGAATAGCACACCTCAAGGGACTATAAATCTTTCAGATACAAAGTTTGAGGGTCAGATTGGGAGTTCAGGTGCTATACTTGCAGACTGTACTCTTCCAGGCTCTGGTGTATGTCTTTCAGGCTGCCAGGGTAAGGTTGGCCAAGATTCGGATACAAATCTTTCAGATGTTCCGAATACAGCTTCAGGTACAGGTTCTGTAAGTGTTGTAGGTCCAGGTTCAGGTCTCAGTCTTTCAGACGGCCTGAATAAAGACACTACAGGTCCAGGTTCAAGTGTCAGTCTTTCAGACGGCTTGAATAGTGACAAAGTCGATCAAGGTTCAGGTGTCAGTCTTTCAGACGGCCTGAATGAATGAATGAATGGTGTTTTACGGCCCATCGACACAAAAAGGTCATTTAGAGCCGAATAAATAATTACACTATCAAATTTAAAACAATATCAAATTATAGATTACGTCAATGTCAGTCCCGATCAACGGGAAAGTAAACAAAATATGGACAAAACATAATCGACATACAAAAAATTATCTTTAAAATATATATTTTATTCAAATTTTATAATAGATTTTAATCTCTTTTAAAAATTCAAGTATTTTATAAATATCAACAAACTCAAACAGTTCCCGCAGGGAATCTGCCTGAAAGAACCTATTTCTAATTAAAGTTAAATCAGCACAATCAATAAGAATGTGCTGAATTGTATAAGGTTCAAAACAAAATAAACATTCTGGTTGAACCTCACGTTTTAAAAGATATGAATGTGTAATATAAGAATGTCCAATTCTTAGTCTAGCTAAAACTACCTCATCTCGGCGAATCGACCGGCATGAGTTTAAACTTTCACCTAATACAGGTTTAATGGCATGGAGTTTGTTGTGAGTTTCCCCACTCCAAGACTCCTGCCAATTTCTTAAAATAAATTTAGTAATCTGTGGTTAAAAATCCGAATAAGGAAGATCCATATCAGATTCAGGCAATGACAGGGCAGACTTAGCTTCTAAGTCTGCCCTCTCATTGCCCTTAATTCCACAATGACTAGGTACCCAACAAAATTTTACATCTTTA
This sequence comes from Gari tellinella, assembly GCA_922989275.2. Taxonomy (NCBI): domain Eukaryota; kingdom Metazoa; phylum Mollusca; class Bivalvia; order Cardiida; family Psammobiidae; genus Gari; species Gari tellinella. Next base: position 74,652,910 of record OV277865.1, on the reverse strand, counting down.
GAATTAGACAGTTCATGATATTTTAAAACAATATTTTTAATAAGTACATTTTTAGTAGAACCTTTACGCAATGATTGTAATACAGAAAGAGAATCCGAAAATATTATATGTTTACTATATGAATCCTCAGCAATATAATCAAGAGCTAAATCAATAGCCTTGATCTCTGCTGAAAATATAGAGGCATTGTCAGGGAGCCGAAACTTTGTAACCGTATTGTCAGTCACAAAAGCAGCAGCGACCTTCTCATCATCTTTCGAACCATCAGTATAAATTTGTTTAAAATCTTCAAATTTTGAAATGATTTCATTAAAAAAGGACTTGAATTCCAGCGAGTTTGTTTCAGACTTCTTATGCCAAGTTAGATCAAAAATGACATTTGGTCGTTTAATAGTCCAAGGTGGTATAGATTCGACTTTGGTCTCTTCAACCAAAGACAAATCTATACCACTACTTTCAAAAGAGTTTTTCATACGTATTCCAAAGGATGGAATAACCTTTTCTTTAGATTTAAATAAACGTTTATGTTTAGGTTGAAACACATTATTATATGTTGGATTTGAACGGTTTGAAGCTAACTTTGAAGTATATTGCATTGATAGTTTTTCACGACGAGAGTAAAGAGAAGGCTCATTGGCCTCGACATATAAACTTTTAGCAGGGGATGTCCTAAAGGCACCCAAAGCTAAACGTAAACCTTGATGATGTATTGGGTCAAGCATCCGCAAGTATGATTTCCTTGCAGAGCCATAAACACAACAACCATAATCAAGTTTGGATCTAACTAAACTTCTGTATAATCTAAGCATTACAGTACGATCTGCACCCCAGTCGGTATGTGCAAGAACGCGAAGTAATTTTAAAGTTTTCTGGCATTTTGCCTTTAAATATTTTATATGAGGGATAAAAGAAAGTTTCTTGTCAAAAATGACACCGAGAAATTTCGCCTGATCCACGACTGGAATGGGGCTACCATCCAGGTGCAATTCGGGATCAGGATGAAGTTTTCTAAGTTGACAGAAATGCACACAATTTGTTTTTGATCTTGAAAATTTAAAACCATTCTCAGTAGCCCATTTTTGAATTTTATTAATGGACAGCTGAAGTTGACGTTCAACAGTATTAATGTTTTTGGAACGGTAACAAATTAAAAAGTCGTCAACATACAATGAACAATCTGTGTCATTTGTTAAACATTTAACAATATTATTAATTTTTACATTAAAAAGAGTTACTGATAAAATACTTCCTTGTGGAACACCCATTTCCTGCTTTTGCATATCAGAAAGGGTAGTTCCAACTCGGACTTGAAACTCCCTATCATTTAAAAAATTTTCAATAAAAATTGGAAGTCGACCTTTAAGGCCATTTTCATGCAGGTCTTTCATGATACCATACTTCCATGTTGTGTCATATGCTTTCTCAAGGTCAAAGAAGACAGCAACTAAGTGCTCCTTCTTGACGAAAGCTTCACGAATAAAAGATTCCAATCTAACTAAATGATCATTAGTACTTCTTTGGCTCCTGAATCCACTTTGATACTCCGTAATGAGATTGTTGGATTCAAGATACCAAACAAGTCTTGCATTAATCATGCGCTCTAAGGTTTTGCATACGCAACTCGTCAATGCTATAGGGCGATAACTATTTGGGTCTGTGTTATCCTTCCCAGGTTTTGGAACAGGGATGACTGTCGCCTGTTTCCAAAATCTGGGAAGTTTACCACTTGACCATATATGATTAAAAATATCTAAAAGTACATTCATACAATTTATAGGCAAGTGCTTTAAAAATTGATAATGAATATCATCAGGTCCAACAGCTGTATCGTGGGATTTATTAAGAGAATCATAGAGTTCTTTTTCAGTAAAAGGTAAATTGTAACTTTCGGTGTTACAAGATTTGAAATTAAGTTTTTCTTTTTCTTTAGACTTTTTGATATTTCTAAATTCAGGAGAAGACTTAGCTGATGAAGAATTTTTAGCAAAAGCATCAGCCAAGGAATTGGCAATATCTTTAACATCTGTTATTTTTTTATCATCAACATTTAAATGACCAAATGAAGATTTACCTTTACCGCTTATTTTACGTACCATATCCCATACCTTCTTTACTGATGAGCGAGAATTTAATTTAGATACATAATTCTTCCAAGACTGCGACTTTGCAGTCTTAAAAGTACGACGAGCTTTAGCCCTAAATACTCTAAAATGGTTTAAATTGTCCTCAGTAGGACTTACTCTAAACCTTCTAAGAGCCGACTTACGTTTACGAATAGCCTCCTTACAATCATCATTATACCAAGGTTTTGGAGGTTTCTTAGGGTTTGATGAGGACTTAGGAATGCATTCTTCTGCTATTGAATATAAAATAGAGGTGAACTTTTCAATGGGGTCATCAATATCTTTAAAAATATCTGAATCTAATTTTTCTTTACACAGAATTTCAAATTTTTCCCAATTTGCCTTCTTGAGTTTCCAGCGAGGTACACATTCCTCGACTGGAGAAGCAATATTATTTAGAAATATTGGAAAGTGGTCACTACCACATTGGTCGTCACCAACTCTCCAATCATAATCCAAATAAACAGTAGGGTAAGAAATGGAAAGATCAATGCAAGTTAAAGACCCTGATGCCGGGTGAAGATAAGTTGGAGACTTATTGTTGAAGATGCACAAATCGTGCTCACCAACAAAATCCTCAACAATCTTACCCATAGCATTAGAATGATCAGAACCCCATAGACGGCCTGAATGATCGCTCAGAAGTATGCCTTCTAGAACATATCTTGTCTGTAGATGTTGTTGGTTTACATGGTAGTGATTCTCATTTTGATATCGTTACCAACCATGTAACTCAGGAAAACTACGTCTGTGAATGCTCCATTAAAGCAGTAAGTGAATCAGACACTTCAAATAAGACATGTTGGGGTTTCTCTTTCAATGACCTGAAAGAAGCACAAAGTAAAGACCTGAATCTAGGTTTGATTCTGGACTGGTTAAAGAATGGGATCACACCAGCTGAAGGGGTCCTGTTTCTTTCTAGTCCAGAAGCAAAGTTCTACTGGATCAATAAAGAGCTATTTCGGGTTATTGATGGGGTCCTCTTCAAGGACAAGTTGTCTGATGAAGATCAGGATCTGCTTTTAGTGGTTCCTGATAGTCTCAAAGAAACTGCTTTACTTTTGCATCATGATATACCAACATCTGGACATCAGGGGGTTGCAAGAACTAAAGCCAAGTTAAAGGAGAAATTCTTTTGGTTGGACGTAGATGCATATGTTTTGACCTGCAACATCTGCAACAAAAACAAGAATGAATGAATGAATGAATGGTGTTTTACGGCCCATCCCAAAAACAAGAAAAACAAGGCATATGGTAAGGTTCCCCTTACCGCATACCAAGCGGGAGCACCCATGGAACGTGTGCATATAGATTTTATTGGTCCATTGCCAAAAACATCTAAAGGTAATGAACATTGCCTCATGATGGTGGACCAATTCACCAAGTGGGTTGAATGCGTACCCTTACCAACTCAGAAAGCTGAGGAAACCGCAAAAGCTGCGATAAACAGCTTTTTCTCTCGGTTCGGTTTTCCTTTTCAAATCTTTTCTGATCAGGGTAGAAATTTCGATGGCAAATTGTTTGAAACCCTTTGCAAAGCTTTGCAAATCCATAAGTCTAGGACTACTCCTTACCGTCCGTCTTCTAATGGGCAGGTTGAGCGTTTCAACCGCACATTACTGGACGCGGTAAGGTGTTTTCTGGGCAAATCCCAAGATAAGTGGGATGAGAACGTTCAGCAAATTGCTATGGCCATCAGGTCTTCAGTGAACCGGAGTACGGGCTACACTCCCAACATGTTAATGTTGGGGAGGGAAGTTAATACTCCGGCTCAGCTGATGTTTCCTGGAGCAAAGGTTCAACCTGAAGGGTATGGTGAGTATATCTCTGGTCGTCTACAGAGTATACAGGCTGCACACGACATGGCGAGGAGTACATTAAAGACTTCATTAAAGAGAATGAAGCGCAATTATGATCTGAAGGTACTCCTGAGACCTTACAATGAAGGTGATATAGTATATCTTTTAGATACTGCTGTCACAAAAGGTAAGTGTCGCAAATTATGCTCTCCTTGGAAAGGTCCATCCATAATCATTAATAAGATCACACCCTATTTGTACCGGGTGAAGCTTCGGAAAGCAGTGTTGGTCGTGAATCATGACAGAATGATGCCATGTAAGGACAGAAACTTGCCGGCCTGGGTGACCAAGCACAGGGAATCTCCTGATCAAGTAGACGCCCTTCCAGACTCGGATGAAGTGGAAGTATATTGCTTCTGCAGACAGCCCTGGAAAGGTAGGTTTATGATTCAGTGTGATTTCTGTGATGAATGGTACCACGGTTCATGTGTCAATGTTGGTCCATCTGATGCATTGAACATTGATAAGTACAAATGTAGGGCTTGCAAGTAACACGACTGATATTCGGGTGAGCATTAAGCTGGTTAGGATCAGTAAACTAAGAGCTTGTGCTAATATGTTCTGCTTTCTGTTGTAGATTATGGCTGACCAAAAGAAACCGAGAGATTTCCAGGATGAAGTTGATGATTACCTGAAAAGGGGCCAAGTATATCAGCCTGCAGAGGCATTCATTAAGAAACTGTCTCTGTGCAAGAGATATATGGGTGGCTTGGATAAAGCCCAAGCTCTGTTAGCCGCTATTTTGCGCATGGTGGCTCTCGTGAAGGTTAAGTACACCACTTCTCGCAACAACAAAGGTTGGAGAAAATGGCTGAAAGAAGCAGCCAAGACCATGGAGTCTTACGAGCTCGTTGATCGAGATTGGATCAGCGAGAATGTCTGGGTTATGCCTAAGCTCCCTACGCCCAAGGAACAAATCTATGATCCCTTGGCAGGAATGAGTGACATTCGTTACAAAGATTCTGCCGAGGCGAAAATAGTAAGGCATGTTCTGCGGACGGAGATTAGCAATGAATGAATGAATGAATGGTGTTTTACGGCCCATCGACACAAAAAGGTCATTTAGAGCCGAATAAATAATAACAATATCAAATTTAAAACAATATCAACTAATAGATTACGTCAATGTCAGTCCCGATCAACGGGAAAGTAAACAAAATATGGACATAACATAATCGACATAAAAAAATTATCTTCAAAAAACTATAATTTATTCAAATTTTATAATATAAATTAATGGCTTTTAAAAATTCAAGTATTTTAGATATATCTACAAATTCAAACAGTTCCCGCAGAGAATCTGCCTGAAAAAATCTACTACGAATTAAAGTTAAATCAGCACAATCAATAAGAATGTGCTGAATTGTATAAGGTTCAAAACAAAATAAACATTCTGGTTGAACCTCACGTTTTAATAAATATGAATGTGTAATATAAGAATGTCCAATTCTCAATCTAGCTAAAACTACTTCATCCCGGCGAATCGACCGGCATGAGTTCAAACTTTCACCTAATACAGGTTTAATGGCATGGAGTTTGTTGTGAGTTTCCCCACTCCAAGACTCCTGCCAATTTCTTAAAATAAATTTAGTAATCTGTGGTTTAAAATCCGAATAAGGAAGATCCATATCAGATTCAGGCAACGACAGGGCAGACTTAGCTTCCAAGTCTGCCCTCTCATTGCCCTTAATTCCACAATGACTAGGTACCCAACAAAATTTAACATCTTTAGAATTAGACAGTTCATGAAATTTTAAAACAATATTTTTAATAAGCACATTTTTAGTAGAACCTTTACTCAATGATTGTAATACAGAAAGAGAATCCGAAAAGATTATATGTTTACTACATGAATCTTCAGCAATATAATCAAGAGCTAAATCAATAGCTTTGATCTCCGCTGAAAATATAGAAGCATTGTCAGGGAGCCGAAACTTTGTAACCGTATTGTCAGTTACAAAAGCAGCAGCGACCTTCTCATCATCTTTCGAACCATCAGTATTAGCAAGGAAGAGGAGGAAAGATTGTTAAAAAGTCCTTCTGTCACCGGGGAGCCCATGGAAACAGAAAGCCCCCATAGATCACCCGGACTAGCCACTAAACAGGCTGCTACAGGGGAGAGTAAAGCAGAGACTGCCACGGCTTCCAGCCCTTGTGTGGTTAGTGTCAGTTTTCTCTCCGTCCCGGCGAGTCAATCTCCAGTTAAGGTTTCCAATCTGTCTGGTGACTCTGCCAAACCAGCACCTGTTACTGCACCCACAGGCAAGGTTCCGGATCCTGTACGAGCTTCCAGTTCTAAGCAGGTAGAACCAATCAGACCCAGCCAAACTTCCAAGTCCTGGGCTGATGTTGTTCGCTATGGGAAAGCGACATCCAAGGGTCCCAGCAAAAAGATCAAAGGTCACCAAACTTCCAGTTCTGACCCCAAGATCAAGGAACCTGTTGTTGGTCACCAAACTTCCAGTTCTGGCCACAAGGTTACTGTGTCAAAGGGTGGTATAAGAGTGGTAAAGAAGGGTAAGAGGGGTAAGTCCGGTAGCTCGGGTCAGACATCCCAATCTAACTCCGCGGTCCGGGAACAGAAAGCTTCCAGCACTGTTCCTGCTGCCAAGGTGTGTGAGCGGGTAGTTCGGATCAGCCGGGACGCTTCCTCTGAACTTCTTGATCCCAGTCGCCAGCCTGAGACTGTTGGAGCCCAAAAACGGGGTTTCTCTGTTCTTGAGCCCTTGGTAATTTCTACCACGGTCCTTAAGAAGCAGAAAACCCAAGACATACTGCAGAAAGTTAAGCAGCAACGTGATGTCGTTAGCCACCCTGAATTGCCAGTGCGTCGTCACCACTGCTGTACGATGCCTGTGTGTGATGTGCCAACTACCTACCCTAAAGCACATGCATTCACATATCATGTACCAGGCATCTTTGCGGAAGCGTTGCCGACTGACAGCACTCTTGTCAATCAATCTAGAGTGGCCGCCCTAGAACAAGCCGCCAGATGGTTGTTAGGGACTCAAGCTTTCCTAACATTATTGCTGAATTTCATAAAGGCACAGCGTATGTTGTCAGCTCCGGACAAGTCTAGTTTGTCAGAAAATCAGCACAAGGCAATGACAGGTATGTGCCATCACCTTAGATTGCCTGTACCCCCTCACTTTATGTTTCAACCACCCAACTCAGTTGCTGTGCTTGTTCATTGGAAAGTTGTTTGTCTAATCGCTGCCAATCTGAAAAGGGAGGAGAGGCAGGAGTGGATGGACAAGTTTCAGAGACCAGAAATAGATTTAACAGATTATGCTGTGGATCAGATTTCTGCTGTGGATCAGACTGAATGTGTGGCTTCCAGTCCACTTGAAGTTTCGGCCCACATGCCGGCAGAGTCTGTATCTGCTGTGGATCAGATGGAAAGTGTGGCTTTCAGTCCGCTTGAAGTTTTGTCCCAAACACAGGCAGAATCTGTGTCTGAAACGCCTAAATTTGTTGAGGCAGAATCTGTGTCTAGCGCTCCTGAATTTATTGCTACACCAATGGCGGTCAGTGCATCTGTCGGTGAGGTGGACGTCTTACCAAAGGCGTTTGATAGCCACTTCCACCTAGACGGATCACTGAAAAGCTGCAAATTACCGGCTTCAGGATCGCTAACAGATTTGTTAGCTGCCGTTCGCGTACATAGAGCGGAACGAGTTCAGTTGGTGGGTTCTGTGGCGGTCTACTGCGATCCCAATACATATCCTTCTCGTAGAAATCTTTCAGACTTACCAGAAGATATGTCAGTGGCTGTCGGGTTTCACCCTAGGCATGCGAAATTGGGGTCAAATGAATGAATGAATGGTGTTTTACGGCCCATCGACACAAAAAGGTCATTTAGAGCCGAATAAATAATTACAATATCAAATTTAAAACAATATCAAATTATAGATTACGTCAATGTCAGTCCCGATCAACGGGAAAGTAAACAAAATATGGACAAAACATAATCGACATACAAAAAATTATCTTTAAAATATATATTTTATTCAAATTTTATAATATAAATTAATCTCTTTTAAAAATTCAAGTATTTTATAAATATCAACAAACTCAAACAGTTCCCGCAGGGAATCTGCCTGAAAGAACCTATTTCTAATTAAAGTTAAATCAGCACAATCAATAAGAATGTGCTGAATTGTATAAGGTTCAAAACAAAATAAACATTCAGGTTGAACCTCACGTTTTAAAAGATATGAATGTGTAATATAAGAATGTCCAATTCTTAGTCTAGCTAAAACTACCTCATCTCGGCGAATCGACCGGCATGAGTTTAAACGTTCACCTAATACAGGTTTAATGGCATGGAGTTTGTTGTGAGTTTCCCCACTCCAAGACTCCTGCCAATTTCTTAAAATAAATTTAGTTATCTGTGGTTTAAAATCCGAATAAGGAAGATCCATATCAGATTCAGGCAATGACAGGGCAGACTTAGCTTCTAAGTCTGCCCTCTCATTGCCCTTAATTCCACAATGACTAGGTACCCAACAAAATTTTACATCTTTAGAATTAGACAGTTCATGATATTTTAAAACAATATTTTTAATAAGTACATTTTTAGTAGAACCTTTACGCAATGATTGTAATACAGAAAGAGAATCCGAAAATATTATATGTTTACTATATGAATCTTCAGCAATATAATCAAGAGCTAAATCAATAGCCTTGATCTCTGCTGAAAATATAGAGGCATTGTCAGGGAGCCGAAACTTTGTAACCGTATTGTCAGTCACAAAAGCAGCAGCGACCTTCTCATCATCTTTCGAACCATCAGTATAAATTTGTTTAAAATCTTCAAATTTTGAAATGATTTCATTAAAAAAGGACTTGAATTCAAGCGAGTTTGTTTCAGACTTCTTATGCCAAGTTAGATCAAAAATGACATTTGGTCCTTTAATAGTCCAAGGTGGTATAGATTCGACTTTGGTCTCTTCAACCAAAGACAAATCTATACCACTACTTTCAAAAGAGTTTTTCATACGTATTCCAAAGGATGGAATAACCTTTTCTTTAGATTTAAATAAACGTTTATGTTTAGGTTTAAATACATTATTATATGTTGGATTTGAACGGTTTGAAGCTAACTTTGAAGTATATTGCATTGATAGTTTTTCACGACGAGAGTAAAGAGAAGGCTCATTGGCCTCGACATATAAACTTTTAGCAGGGGATGTCCTAAAGGCACCCAAAGCTAAACGTAAACCTTGATGATGTATTGGGTCAAGCATCCGCAAGTATGATTTCCTTGCAGAGCCATAAACACAACAACCATAATCAAGTTTGGATCTAACTAAACTTCTGTATAATCTAAGCATTACAGTACGATCTGCACCCCAGTCGGTATGTGCAAGAACGCGAAGTAATTTTAAAGTTTTCTGGCATTTTGCCTTTAAATATTTTATATGAGGGATAAAAGAAAGTTTCTTGTCAAAAATGACACCGAGAAATTTCGCCTGATCCACGACTGGAATGGGGCTACCATCCAGGTGCAATTCGGGATCAGGATGAAATTTTCTAAGTTGACAGAAATGCACACAATTTGTTTTTGATCTTGAAAATTTAAAACCATTCTCAGTAGCCCATTTTTGAATTTTATTAATGGACAGCTGAAGTTGACGTTCAACAGTATTAATGTTTTTGGAACGGTAACAAATTAAAAAGTCATCAACATACAATGAACAATCTGTGTCATTTGTTAAACATTTAACAATATTATTAATTTTTACATTAAACAGAGTTACTGATAAAATACTTCCTTGTGGAACACCCATTTCCTGCTTTTGCATATCAGAAAGGGTAGTTCCAACTCGGACTTGAAACTTCCTATCATTTAAAAAATTTTCAATAAAAATTGGAAGTCGACCTTTAAGGCCATTTTCATGCAGGTCTTTCATGATACCATACTTCCATGTTGTGTCATATGCTTTCTCAAGGTCAAAGAAGACAGCAACTAAGTGCTCCTTCTTGACAAAAGCTTCACGAATAAAAGATTCCAATCTAACTAAATGAGAAATTGGGGTCAAGGCAGATCAAGAAGGGCATTGAGAAAATGGCTAAACTTCTAGAGAACCCTAGAGTCAAAGCCTTAGGAGAGGTGGGAATTGATCACACTGAGCTAATACAAAACTGGCACTTGCAGATAGAACTACTGCAAGCAGTTCTGCCCTTACTTAAGGACCGACATGTTCTGGTAATTCATTGTAGGGGACTGAATGACGATTGCGGAACTGAAGCCTTCTTGCTTCTATTGCATTTCATGCGGTTTATGGTTCGCTCTCGTCATCCGATCCATCTACACTGTTTTAGCGGTAATCAGTATGTACTGAGGCGTTGGAGGGAGGTCTATCCGGAGACGTACTTCGGCTTCACCAATCAAGTCAGGACTTTCAGCCCTGATCAGGTGGAAGCGTTACGGAGTATTGAGGAGGGTCGCCTGCTTCTAGAGTCCGATGCACCCTACTTTTCAAGTATGGGCACTCGCTCCTCGTCGCCAGGGCAACTGATGACTGTTGCTAAGGAGGTTGCTCGTTGCCGAGAGACCTCTGCGACCGTATACTAGAAGTTACCGTTGCAAACGCTCGTCGTTTGTACCAAGGGCAGTAGTGTGATCTAGACATCTGGCACAACTAAGTAGGTACGCTTGCAGCTCTACTTAAATTGTAAAATGCCTGCAAGGCCCCAACCGTCAAGTAGTATCCTGGCTTTCAGTCGGATCAATCCTTGACGTTCAGAATCAGATCAATTAGGACCCAATTGTCAAGTAGTATCCTGGCTTTCAGTCGGATCAATCCTTGACATTCAGAATCAGGTCACTTAATTAATTAGGCATCAACAGTCAAGTAGTATCCTGGCTTGCAGTCGGATCAATCCTTGACATTAAGAATCATCCTGGAAAGTCGAGCTTAACAGGGGTAATCCTAGCTTTCAGTTGGATAAGCCTGATCCTGGCTTTCAGTCAGAATCGCCTAGTTCGACATCAAGCTTAACAGGGGTAATCCTAGCTTTCAGTTGGATAAGCCTGATCCTGGCTTTCAGTCAAGAATCGCTTAGCTTGATAAAGATGGTTAACCTGGCTTTCAGTCGGTTGCCATGGCTTGGGCTTTTAGCTCATAGCAAAAGGGATAGCTTTTTAACTATCCAACATGGTTACAAATACAGTCTTGACAAACATGTAATTCTCAACCCCGAAGCAAGGCTTTCAAGATAAAGATGGGGGGAGTGTTGTGATTGGTTAACCCCTGACCTCTACGGAACTACTTCGCGTATGAATCGGTACTACTTTATGTAGAAGCGCGGGTCAGGGACGGCATAAATAGGCTCTCGCGCCATTTGCAAATTGAATTCATTGCCAGAAGCCAAAGCAGACAGAAGTCAAGCACAGCCGTGACAACTTATATACAGAGTGGGTGAGTCAGTTTACTTAGTTACTCTTGATGCTTTATATGTGAACACTTTCATAACAACAACAATCAACAAGAGCCCCATGGGGCATATTCGCTCACCTGAGAATAATTGGAAAAATGGAGATATTGATTTATGTCCAGGACTGACCTAGATATGCAACAGACCGGAACAATTTGAACAAAATATGTAAAGTATATTTAAAAGTGTCACCATACAGAATATGAAAGCTCTGGCCATATTAGTTTCAGAGTTGAAGATGTTTGAAAATTTCACTATATAACTCTATGTAAAACAGTGACCCCCGGGGCGGGGCCAATTTTGACCCTAGGGGCATAATTTGAACAAACTTAATAGAGGACCTGTAGGCGATGATATTAGCCATATATCTAAGCTCTGACCCTTGTAGTTTTAGACAAGAAGATTTTTTAAGTTTTCACTGAAAAAATCTATTTTTAGCTCCTGTGACCTAGTTATGCAACGGACCAGAACCATTTGTACAATTTCGGTATAGGACATCTAGAAGTGTCACTATGCCAAATATCAAAGCTCTGGCCATATTAGTTTCAGAGAAGAAGACGTATGAAAATTTCACTATATAACTCTATGTAAAACCGTGACCCCCGGGGCCGGGCCAATTTTGACCCCAGGGGCATAATTTGAGCAAACTTGATAGAGAACCTGTAGGCGATTCTATGTGCCAAATATCTAAGCTTTGGCCCTTGTAGTTTCAGACGAAGAAGATTTTTTAAGTTTTCATTGAAAAAATCTATTTTTAGCTCCTGTGACCTAATTATGCAACCGACCACAACAATTTGAACAATTTTGGTAAAGGACATCTAGAAGTGTCTCCATGCCAAATATCAAAGCTCTGGCCACATTGGTTTCAGAGAAGAAGACGTTTGAAAATTTCACTATATAACTCTATGTAAAACTGTGACCCCCGGGGCGGGGCCAATTTTGACCCCTGGGGCATAATTTGAACAAACTTGATAGAGGACCTGTAGATGATGCTATGTGCCAAATATCTAAGCTCTGGTCCTTGCAGTTTTTGACAAGAAGATTTTTTAAGATTTCCTTATTTTTTCAATTTGGTTGCCATGGCAACCACAGTTCTGCATTGTTTTTAATTCTTTGAACAAATTTGAAAGAGCTTGACATAAGGAACATTTCTGTAAAGTTTGGTTGAATTCTGTGAAGGGGTATAGGAGGAGATGTCATTTGAAGCAATTGTTAACGACGACGCACATGCGCACGACGACTGGCCATCCCAATAGCTCACCTTGAGCCTTTGGCTCAGGTGAGCTAAAAAGGTAGTGACTAGGGGTACGTGACCGTACCTCTAATATTTGAAATTAGCGGTACGGTCACGTACCCCTAGCGAGCCCTGTGAGGGTTGACTAGGGGTACGTGAGTCCATAACACTGTATAGCAACACTTTATTGTGTCTGCAGATACGTTAATAACGATGCTAATGTTAATAATATCTCATTTCAACCTTCTATTCTGCCTGTTTAACGCAGAAAAGCAACAAAAAAAAATTCCAAAAATAGTTTCCAATCGGCATTTTTTTCACGGCAGCGAAAACTATACCTATGAATAAAGAACGTTCACACATTTTTACAAACATGTATAAATATCCAATACCAGCCTTGTTTAGAATAAATGCACTGTTTAATTGCGATCAGTTATCAAACGTGTTTTACGAGTTGATTTGTGTAGGTCATTAACCAGCAAACTTGGGTACCGGCAAACTTACATGTTTCGATACTTGATTGGAGCCAAAGCTTCGATATTTTTTATTTTCTTAGGTCTACCACTTTATATTCAACGCTAAGTTAGGAAGGCACATCAGCAGTAGTTTCTTACAAGCTTATTGTATTAATTAAGTTACCATTGAATCAAAATTTTAAGAAAAGAACTTAACATTGGTCACGGATTTTCAGATATCGGGCGTATCTGAAGATAATTAACCCAATACATGTATGCGGAATACATCTATTCTCATCGCTGCCGGTGAGAACAAGTTGGTTGGGGAATATTTGTCGAAGTTTCTTTGTTTTCTCCATTAAATATCCACAAGATTATGTAGAAATGAGAGATTATTAATATTAGCATCAATAAAACGTATCTGCAGGCAAATTAATATGTTGCTACATAGTTTAAATGACTCACGTACCCCTAGTCAACCCTCACAGGGCTCGCTAGGGGTACGTGACCGTACCGCTAATTTTAAATATTAGAGGTACGGTCACGTACCCCTAGTCACTACTAGTCACTACAGCATGGCAACCGTAAGTTCTTTCTTTTTCTTCACTTAGTAAAAATTAGGGTAGACAAAAACAATTGTAGGCTTGAATACTGAATAATACGGCGATCAGTCGATAATTATATTTAAATCGCTAATTACATTAAATAAATTTTAATGTGTGCCTAATGTGATATGTGATAGTTTAAGTTCAACACGAGTGGACGATCCCATGCTTCCGTGCTTCCAAGTATACGCCCAGTGGATTCTTCCATGCTTATATATTGGATTGGTGTATATTTGATCTAAGGGGTGCCTGATCTAATTTTTTCATTTTCGTTTTACATTTAAATTCAAATCAGCAAACAGTGTAGATTCTAATCATACGACGAGTTATGTTATACATGAGAACGCGGACACAGATCGATGGGTTAATATACATGGGAGAGTAGGCGCAAATGGGTTAAATTACATGATATTTTAAAAGAAAGAACTATCTATAGTAAAGATTACGCGAAACATGGTAGGATCGAGTTCTAATCTAATTGTGTCATTCTCTATTTCAGTCAAAGGATATTATTGTCATAAATGACAGCGAGGAGATTGAAACACCAGTCCGACCCTCTGAGGGCGAACCGGATGTAAGTTTCAACGTTATTACTTTTATTTACTGTTTGGAATTACTAAACCGGGAGTTATCGTTGGGTGTGATGTATGAATAAATATGTATGATGGAAGATCCTTGATTATTGTAAGGTCTAAGTTCAGGTTTCCCACGGATTATAAGAAGTTCTTTTGTTTTCTTTAGCACAAGGTGCGGGGAGTACTCTTTGAAGGAGAGCCTCAGAAAGAGACGGTCCCTCAACACCCTCCCAAACCAAGAGATATCGCCTGGCACCCAGGCGTAGTGAGAGTTGTGAGTACATCTTTTCTATTATTATTATCTTTTAAACTTTAGTGTCGGAGATTTATATGTCATTCTGTACTGTCGTATGATGCGTTTAAGGTGTATTGCGCTCAGTGCAGATGTTTCCCGGTATAATATTTAACCCTCTCCTCCTTTATTGTAGACCCAGCTAAGGAGACAAGTAGTTGTCTTGGAGGCCCTGCTAACAAGAGCAGGGGTGTTACTTCGGGGTGTTAAAAGGGAGTTGGATGAGATGGTGGGAGACTTTTAGTGCATGCATTGTTGTCTATTTCTTTTGTGCTATTTAAAGAAATGAAGATGATGTAAATAGAATGTCTCTATTTTGTTTTCTTTCATAAAGTCCAATCGAACGAGTTGAATTCACACAACAGTCAATAGTGGTTACAAAGGATCGAGTTCTAATCTAATTGTGTCATTCTCTATTTCAGTCAAAGGATATTATTGTCATAAATGACAGCGAGGAGATCGTTGGGTGTGATGTATGAATAAATATATATGATGGAATGAATGAATGAATGAATGAATGGTGTTTTACGGCCCATCGACACAAAAAGGTCATTTAGAGCCGAATAAATAATTACAATATCAAATTTAAAACAATATCAACTAATAGATTACGTCAATGTCAGTCCCGATCAACGGGAAAGTAAACAAAATATGGACAAAACACAATCGACATACAAAAATTTATCTTGAAAAAACTATAATTTATTCAAATTTTATAATATAAATTAATGGCTTTTAAAAATTCAAGTATTTTAGATATATCTACAAATTCAAACAGTTCCCGCAGAGAATCTGCCTGAAAAAATCTACTACGAATTAAAGTTAAATCAGCACAATCAATAAGAATGTGCTGAATTGTATAAGGTACAAAACAAAATAAACATTCTGGTTGAACCTCACGTTTTAATAAATATGAATGTGTAATATAAGAATGTCCAATTCTTAATCTAGCTAAAACTACTTCATCCCGGCGAATCGACCGGCATGAGTTCAAACTTTCACCTAATACAGGTTTAATGGCATGGAGTTTGTTGTGAGTTTCCCCACTCCAAGACTCCTGCCAATTTCTTAAAATAAATTTAGTAATCTGTGGTTTAAAATCCGAATAAGGAAGATCCATATCAGATTCAGGCAACGACAGGGCAGACTTAGCTTCTAAGTCTGCCCTCTCATTGCCCTTAATTCCACAATGACTTGGTACCCAACACAATTTTACATCTTTAGAATTAGACAGTTCATGAAATTTTAAAACAATATTTTTAATAAGCACATTTTTAGTAGAACCTTTACTCAATGATTGTAATACAGAAAGAGAATCCGAAAAGATTATATGTTTACTACATGAATCTTCAGCAATATAATCAAGAGCTAAATCAATAGCTTTGATCGCCGCTGAAAATATAGAAGCATTGTCAGGGAGTCGAAACTTTGTAACCGTATTGTCAGTTACAAAAGCAGCAGCGACCTTCTCATCATCTTTCGAACCATCAGTATAAATTTGTTTAAAATCTTCAAATTTTGAAATGATTTCATTAAAAAAGGACTTGAATTCAAGCGAGTTTGTTTCAGACTTCTTATGCCAAGTTAGATCAAAAATGACATTTGGTCGTTTAAGAGTCCAAGGTGGTATAGATTCGACTTTGGTCTCTTCAACCAAAGACAAATCTATACCACTACTTTCAAAAGAGTTTTTCATACGTATTATATATGATGGAAGATCCTTGATTATTGTAAGGTCTAAGTTCAGGTTTCCCACGGATTATAAGAAGTTCTTTTGTTTTCTTTAGCACAAGGTGCGGAGAGTACTCTTTGAAGGAGAGCCTCAGAAAGAGACGGTCCCTCAACACCTTCCCAAACCAAGAGATATCGCCTGGCACCCAGGCGTAGTGAGAGTTGTGAGTACATCTTTTCTATTATTATTATCTTTTAAACTTTAGTGTCGGAGATTTATATGTCATTCTGTACTGTCGTATGATGCGTTTAAGGTGTATTGCGCTCAGTGCAGATGTTTCCCGGTATAATATTTAACCCTCTCCTCCTTTATTGTAGACCCAGCTAAGGAGACAAGTAGTTGTCTTGGAGGCCCTGCTAACAAGAGCAGGGGTGTTACTTCGGGGTGTTAAAAGGGAGTTGGATGAGATGGTGGGAGACTTTTAGTGCATGCATTGTTGTCTATTTCTTTTGTGCTATTTAAAGAAATGAAGATGATGTAAATAGAATGTCTCTATTTTGTTTTCTTTCATAAAGTCAAATCGAACGAGTTGAATTCACACAACAGTCAATAGTGGTTACAACACTCAATCCTCCTATCGTTTTATAACTCAATAAATTAAAGGTAGATAAAACAGCAAGGCAAAGGTCTTTGACATCCATTACAGGCACGGATTTACCGGGGGCACAGGGGGCACGTGCCCCCCCCCCCCCCCCCCCAGCTGATCCGACTTTTTTTTTTTAACTTACTCTTTTTCACTCGTGAGACACCACTAAGCTCTACGGTTCTACTGTATTGGTGTGTGCCCCTTATTTGGCCCCTAAATTTTACTGTCTGGACACTGCGGGGTGCCTACTTCATTTAGATAACATTATAGCCCTGGGGCACATGTTTGGTAGTGGGAACAATACACCCTTTCACTGGTTAATCATGTTTGCTAAGCGCTTTGTTGTACAGCTATTTCAACCTAATAAGCGTTTTAGTAATTCGGATCACAGTTAACAGGTGCATCATGTTCCCTATTAGACCCTGGCAGCAGGAGTTTGGTTACTATGGAAATGAAAGTCTGGTTAAGTTCTTATAAGGAAAAATACAGATCTCGCACTGTTACTGTCAACATGAAAAGCAAGTTGGCAAGAATAGATTCATTCCAAGACTGCGACCATCCGCATCGCATCGTTTACACTGGTTACAGAAAGATGAGAAAAGACAGTTACTTAACAGTTTACCCCATAGCATGCCTTTAGTTGACAGGTGACTACTTAGAGCAGATTGAAAAGTAAAGCGGAATGTGCATTCAGGCACATTCTGCTTTATTTCCAGCAGGCCTACCATAATTTCAAAAAAAAAATCCTAAGATTTTCCAAAATTTTGATTTTAAAGCGCGATTTTTAAAATCGCGCCTTTATAGGCGCGATTCCCAAAAGCGCGCTTTTTAATCGAAAATCTTTATTTGTGCGCTTTTGTATTTAAAAGTTAAAAACCATCTTTTCAAATATAAATCACACCATTGCAAACATTATCTATATATTACAAACATACACACAAAGAATAACAGTATAAACTTTATTGCAATAAACACTGTAAAATAAAAACTATAATAAAAGAAAAATAAGGAAACATCATAAATACTGCTAGGGGCAACTCAACTGTATTCTCCATAGTTGCAAATATTTACCCTTTTTAGCAGTAGGTCCTATAGACCCCTGTCAGACAACTGTGTTCTGTGATAAGGATTAGAAAAGTTATAGTATCAATGTCTTACATCTGATTTGGCACATTTCTGGCCACTATGACCAGTAAGTTAATAATATTCATATAAATATACTCATGGCTAGACACTTTTAGCAGGGCGTCACGTCCTGCCTTTGTTCCATGACACCCTGCCGTAATTTTTTTAAAAAAAAATGAAAAATTCAAAGCCGATTTCATTTGGCTGCATTTTTTCTCTTGGGTATAGCAATTTTGCTCCCGTGTATAGCTTCTTCACGATATCGGCAATCTCGCTGTTTGCCTGCAATACCATATCACTTTATCGCTATGTAATTTGCGTGAACCTGTCGTGTCATAAAATGAAGTGTGTTACTGTATACCACACTATGCAACATGTAGAACCAGACGTGTCATAAATAATGTGCATGCCGTATCTACTTCTCAGCCCGCGCAGTCGAATCGGAACCACAGGTGGTAATTACATGTTTGATTGGTTGTGGACAAGCTGCTAATCCAGTCAATGACCCGATAAGAACCAATAAAAATAGCATTCGGAATACTTTTATTGCTTTTCTCTTATTTAAAAGTCCGAGAAGGTGCTGCTGCCGCACTGAATCGGGGATTAGAATTTTTTTCTGGTAGATTTTTGAAAAAATCCGGAGATTTCGGAAAAAATCCGGAGATCCGGAGAAATGACGAAAAATCCGGAGATTTAGGAAAAATCCGGAGGAACGGTAGGCCTGTTCCAGCCTACTTTAAGTTACCATCTACAAATATACTAGGCTATAAATACTAAATATATTTCTTACCGTAAATATTCGTGACTGTCTAAATAAGAAATATTTTTTTCAGTGGATGAATAAATTAGAGGCGTATGTATGGGTTAATCCTTCAGAAGTCCTCGATCAGGCTCTACACTGTCTGTCATTATATAAAGTATTGTAAAAATCGTTTGTTAGTGTCACTGGAATTGTTCATTTGATGTTTTAACTCTTTCCTCCCTGAAATCCCAGTTTCCATTTAAGTATAGTCCATTTCTGACCTTTAAGGGTTGTTTTTGTCAATGTTTTGCGATATGACAAACAGTAAAGACCGAAATCAGAGGGCTCCGTAAGGAGCCCTCTGATCTAGGTGTTCACTGTTTGCATAGGACAGGTGCACATTTCACATGTATACTGTTTGAAAAGGACGCCTAAATGCGGAACTAGGTTTCAAAGGGTTATGGGAGAATGATTTAAGTTTGAATTAACTGTAAGTAAACTGCAGTGTACTAGTGACCAGAACTCTTGTCCTGTACAAACAATGCTGACCCAGACCAGAGGGTTCGTAAATGAGCCCTCTCATCACTGAAACAGTGCATAAAGAGCTTCTGGGGTCTGCACTGTGTGTAATTTTGTAATAAATTGAATATGTTAACAGTTAAGTAGTGACTGGAAAACTTGTTTTGTACAAACAGTGAATATCCAGGTCAGAGGGCTCCTAAACGCTCAGGTTCTGCATTGTTGACGTTTTGTAATAAATTGTATAAAACAACCTTAAATAAAGTAAAACATGGACGAGTCTTAATTGGAATTGTCAATGTAATGTTTGTGGGGAGAGTTAGTTTCAAGGTGTACTATGTCATTTTGTGATATATTGTAAAAGTAGAACCTTGAATTAAAATTAAACGTAAATAAGAGGGCATTGAAGGCATTGATACCGCTCACCTGTTGTAATGAAGCATGATAGGTATACCTTTGAGTTTTTCACCCAAAATCGAAGTTAAAAAGCTTAATCTAAACCCATCCCAATTTGTAAACAATATTGGAATACAACATATATTTTAGTATAATCGAGTACATCAAGGGCCAATGAACTGCACATTGAGTGTACATGTTGTCACAATTTTATTAAATTCCCCATGAGCTATGCCCATTGCCCAATGACAGGGACAGTTTATACTATGAATATTAAACATGTAGTATCATTATCTCTGAACCACTTTTGGGGTTCTATAAAGGATATTTACATCATTCATTTGAAGTAAACTTTCTTCTGAGAATATTCTCAGAATGCCACCAGAAAGCACCATTTTATTGTTAATTTCAAAAGATTTCACCATATTATGTACTGTTTTCAGCGCTGGTTTTGTCAAGTATCGTTGAGAAAAGTTGCATCTTCTTTCTGTCTTATGAAACCACTTTTGGGATTTCATAAAGGATATTTATATCGTTCTTTTGAAGTAAAATTTCTTCTATGAATGTTCTCAGATGCCACCAGAATTCACCGTTTTAAGGTTAATTTTAAAAAAAAACTGTATTATGTACTGTTTTCAGTGCTGGTTTTGTCAAGTATTAATGTTAAAAATGTTCATCTTCTTTCCGTCTTTTGAAACCACCTTTAGGGTTTTATTAAGGATATTTAAACCATTCTTTTGAAGTAAGCTTTCTTCTAGGAATGTGCTCAGAATGCCACCAGAATGCACCATTTATTGTTAATTTCAAAAAATTTTGCTGTAACATTTACTGTTTGCAGTGCTGGTTTTGTCAAGTATCGTTAAAAATTGCATGCATCTTCTTTCTGTCTTATGACACCATTTTTGGGATTTCATAAAGGATATTTATATCATTCTTTTAAAGTAAACTTTCTTAGAAGATTGTTCTCAAATGCCACCAGAATGCACCATTTTAATGTTAATTTAAAAAAAGTTCCGGGTTTGTTCCCTCTTGATGACGATTGTAGCTTCTTTCTGTGAAACTAATATGGCCAGAACTTTGATATTGTAAAAGTAGAACCTTGAATTAAAATTAAACGTAAATAAGAGGGCATTGAAGGCATTGATACCGCTCACCTGTTGTAATGAAGCATGATAGGTATACCTTTGAGTTTTTCACCCAAAATCGAAGTTAAAAAGCTTAATCTAAACCCATCCCAATTTGTAAACAATATTGGAATACAACATATATTTTAGTATAATCGAGTACATCAAGGGCCAATGAACTGCACATTGAGTGTACATGTTGTCACAATTTTATTAAATTCCCCATGAGCTATGCCCATTGCCCAATGACAGGGACAGTTTATACTATGAATATTAAACATGTAGTATCATTATCTCTGAACCACTTTTGGGGTTCTATAAAGGATATTTACATCATTCATTTGAAGTAAACTTTCTTCTGAGAATATTCTCAGAATGCCACCAGAAAGCACCATTTTATTGTTAATTTCAAAAGATTTCACCATATTATGTACTGTTTTCAGCGCTGGTTTTGTCAAGTATCGTTGAGAAAAGTTGCATCTTCTTTCTGTCTTATGAAACCACTTTTGGGATTTCATAAAGGATATTTATATCGTTCTTTTGAAGTAAAATTTCTTCTATGAATGTTCTCAGATGCCACCAGAATTCACCGTTTTAAGGTTAATTTTAAAAAAAAAACTGTATTATGTACTGTTTTCAGTGCTGGTTTTGTCAAGTATTAATGTTAAAAATGTTCATCTTCTTTCCGTCTTTTGAAACCACCTTTAGGGTTTTATTAAGGATATTTAAACCATTCTTTTGAAGTAAGCTTTCTTCTAGGAATGTGCTCAGAATGCCACCAGAATGCACCATTTATTGTTAATTTCAAAAAAATTTGCTGTAACATTTACTGTTTGCAGTGCTGGTTTTGTCAAGTATCGTTAAAAATTGCATGCATCTTCTTTCTGTCTTATGACACCATTTTTGAGATTTCATAAAGGATATTTATATCATTCTTTTAAAGTAAACTTTCTTAGAAGATTGTTCTCAAATGCCACCAGAATGCACCATTTTAATGTTAATTTAAAAAAAGTTCCGGGTTTTTTCCCTCTTGATGACGATTGTAGCTTCTTTCTGTGAAACTAATATGGCCAGAACTTTGATATTCAGCATGGAATACAGGAAAATGGCCTGTTTCGAGTCATTCGTTCGGGATGTGAGTGATGCCAGACGAGCCGGGGACGCTTCCGAACACTTGGCCATTATCGCCGATACCATGAAATTGATCGGCAACAGCGGGTAGGTTTATTCGATGAGCGTAACCTCATTCTGTATTTGTTGATCTATGTCTCGTTTTGCTTCGGACACATCTTATTACCGTCTTTTTCAGGTACGGTTCACTCATCATGGACAAAACGAAACACCGCAGCGTGTTTTACGTGGAGGGGGAAAACAAGGCGTGCTTCGAAGTCAATAAGCCTCAATTCAGACAAACTACCTAGCTGTCTGGACGACGACGACCAATACTACGAGGTCGAAGCCGCTAAACGACGCATCAAGCTCGATCTCCCCGTACAACTGGGATACTTTATACTGCAATACGCCAAACTGAGAATGTTGCAGTTCTATTACGACTTCTTGGATTCCTACGTTGACCGCTCCAATTTCGAGTACTTGGAGATGGATACGGTACGTTGCTTCTTAAATTAAACGTTTTTGAGTATCGAACTGTAGATGAGATGATTTTATCTATTGTTCTAGGATCTTTGGAATAATAACGATTTTTTTTTTGTTTCGTTTCAGGACTCCGCTTATATGGCTTTGTCGGCGTCGAGTCTCCGGGAAGTCGTCAAACCCGAAAAACTGGAAGACTTCCAGCGTGGACTCACAGGGTTATGCGATAACCAGTATAATCCAGTTGGAGACCGTTGGTTACCTAGAGAATGCTGTCAAAAGCACGCGAAATACGACAAAAGAGTGCCCGGTCTCTTCAAAACGGACTACGAAGGAGACGAAATGATTGGCCTATGCTCCAAAACCTATATCGTGAGCAATACCGTGACCTCCAAGGCTACGAGCGCCCTCGTGGCCGCCACCTGTTTAATCAGAAAAGCCAAGCAACTACGCCCTAAGTGATTACAACTTCGAATTAAGTCCACGAAGGAGTGTAAATTTAGCTCCAAAGGAGTCTCGAAGGGCTTGATTAAGAATCCTCTCGATATTTTTAAAGGAGTCTTGCGTACAAGAAAACCCGCCTAGGGACATAACAAAGGATTTCGAGTGAGAAATAATGGCATTTATAGTTACCATCAAACGCGATGCGGTTTTTCGTACTTTTACTGCAAGCGTCAAGTCCTCCGAGACGGCAAAAACACCGTTCCGTTAGACATTATACTTTGCCCGAAGAAGAAAGAACCAGTCGTGGCGGAGGAAGAAGATCTGTTAGATAAACTATCGGAGGAGTTACTAAACCTCCTTAATTCCGACTTGGACTGAAATCCTCAAAATAGAAATATCGCGTGAATTGTGTGTTTGAGTTTGGACGATTGTTTACCAATCGACATATTTGATTCTGGAGCATTGAAAGGTGGAACATTTGAATGATATATTTATGCAGAATACATTTTAGGAAAGTTTACCAATCGACGTATTTGTTTTGGCACATTGTATATATCATTTAACAAGGGCCACTATGGCCCTAAATCGCTCACCTGGTACACCATGGCAAAATTGACCTATAGTGACCTAGATTATGACTAGACATGACCCCCAATCAACCTTTAGAGTGTAAACAAGATTTTTCTATGATTTGACCTTGTGACCTAGTTTTGACCGGATATGACCCACATTCGAACTTGACCTAGATTTCATCAAGACAAACATTCTGACCAAGTTTCATTAAGATCCATTGAGATTTGTAGCCTCGAGTGTTAACGAGGTTTTTCTATGATTTGACCTAGTGACCTAGTTTTTGACCGGAAATGACCCATATTCGAACTTGACCTAGATATCAATGATGCAAACATTCTGACCAAGTTTCATTAAGATCTATTGAGATTTGTAGCTTCTAGAGTGTTAACAAGGTTTTTCTATGATTTGACCTAGTGACCTAGTTTTTGACCGGACATGACCCACATTCGAACTTGACCTAGATATCAATGAGGCAAACATTCTGACCAAGTTTCATTAAGATCCATTGAGATTTGTAGCCTCTAGAGTGTTAACGAGGTTTTTCTATGATTTGACCTAGTGACCTAGTTTTTGACCGGACATGACCCACATTCGAACTTGACCTAGATATCAATGAGGCAAACATTCTGACTAAGTTTCATTAAGATCCATTGAGATTTGTAGCCTCTAGAGTGTTAACGAGGTTTTTCTATGATTTGACCTAGTGACCTAGTTTTTGACCGGACATGACCCACATTCGAACTTGACCTAGATTTCATCAAGACAAACATTGTCTTGAAGTTTCATGAAGATCCGTTGAAATTTGTAGCCGCTAGAGTGTTAACGAACAATTGTGACACCCTGATCTATCGCCCTAAATAAAACGCGATTTCGGGAACCGTTAGATTTCATTCTTTCGAACGCGTCGAACGTGTAAACATGAAGAAAATGGTGTTGTTACCTTACGACCGTTATCAACGACTCGTGTCGGCTAAACCTTTGACGGATACCCCCGAAGTGACGAATTGGTTTTCGGCCCGTCGTCTCACGAACATGCCCTCCGGCATGGGCTGGCCAATACTCCATAGATATAGGGCATTGGCATCGTAGCCTACGATCTTCTGACACAGTCGACCTCCTCTGATCCGAGTCTTGTTGGCCTGGTGATGACGCGTGAATATGATCGAAGGACCTGAAATTACGAAATATCGCGAGAGTTAGTTTTGACCGTGGGAAAGCGACCCGGATACGACTCTTCCGTACCTAATCGAGAAAGATACTCACCGCCTACGATATTTTCTTTAATGATGTTGTAGAGGTCAGCTTTGCTCTTGTCGACCAAAGAGAACTCCGCAGATGTTTCTCGAGCGGACTTGAATAGCAGTTGTCTCGCGATGCCCGGTACGGATATGGCCGTCTTAAATACATCGACACCTTTATCGAAATAAAAGGCCTGAAGACGTTCCGTCGCCTTAACGAAAGGACCCACGTCCAGGTTATTATACCACGTCAAAAAGTCATGAAAGGCGGACATGCCCCGATCGGTCCACACTTTCTGACAATAGGCGTACTCGGCTGGGAAAATGTTGGTTCCTTTTAGACCGCTGTAAAGGGCGTAGTGGGGAGGTAACTGGGTATGATCCAGTTTGGTGACGCCATCGAGCCACTCGTAAGGGAAGAAACCTTTGGCTTCTTCGACCCTTTAGGCTTTTAAAAATCCGGCGTAGGAAGTACCCGGAGCCAAGAAGTGACTGATATCTAAAAATTTGAAGGTATCCGTGGTGATACAGGCGTACGCGTTGGACTTTTTGACCACAAATCGTATTCCTGTTGGGGCATTTTCAAATGCTTGGCCAGCTTCTGTTTCACCAGATTCAGGTTATACTTGGCGCTGAAAGATAAATGAAGGAACGGGTGAATAAATACACGAAAGAACGAATAAATGGATCAAACACGCGCGAATTAAATGAGGATATTAGTCAATTTACCTATTAAAGCCGAGTACGGGTAACGTGGTCATGTATCCCTTGAACTGTCCATACAAGCTCTCGACTTTCTCCGCCTCTTTTCGCTCCTCTTCGTTCAAAGAATCCAAATGCCTTTTCAAGAGCTGTAAATCGTCGCTCCACTTCGTGTGCGACTCTCCGGAAGCCGTTTTCTGAATTCGGGTCAACGCACTTATTAGTTGGGAGAGCAACCTGTTCATGTCGGTTTCAACGAAACACTCGGGCTCCGTATGTCCGGTCACGTTAGAGCAGACGCTCACGCTAATAGGAACGTGCCGTTGAGTCCACTCCAGCTTCTCCGTGGCATCGTCTTCTACTTTCAGGAGCATGGATTCAAAGTCGAACACGGCGAACCAGGGAAAAGTCCGCTCGTCCTCGGTTACGTGAATCCCGAATTCTTCAAGACGTTCGAAGATGGTCTTTGCCTCTTTGTAGAACCCTCCGGGATAAACGTACAGGGTCTTCTGATCGCAACTGTTAGCGTGTCGTTTAAAATTACTGTGATGGTCAAACATTAGGTCGCAGAGCTGGCATTGAAATTTTTTTGGCGTACTGGGCAAAGTTTGTCACGTAAGAGCAGTGATTCTCGTGCTGGTTGACGTACATCGTGTTCGTATACCGTTCCGTCGATTTAAAGACTTGAACCACGACGCCATCTTCTCGGAGGGAGTACATTTGTACGTTGATTTGGAAACATTGTTCGAATTCGGGGAGGTCTAGTAGTTGCATGCCTTTAAATCCCGAAGGAGGGGTGAACTGAACCGTGGTGCGTCCCCCTAAGAAATCTACGTATTCTCGCTGATTCACGCTGGTTATGCGTCTTTTCCCACTGATTATAGGAGTCTAAGACTTTGGCCCTGTCTACGGATCCGTATCGATGTAGACTCAGACACCGAAAGAGACACAAGTTGTCCGTATAATGAACTAATGTAACGGGATCCTTATCTAGGAAATGATAACTTTACACCTCGTGATATATTCCGGCAAGGGTTCATCGTCTATGGCGCCCAAGGAGAAATAAGTGTTATAGACTTTGACCCAGATATTGGTGAAAAGCACCAGTCGCCACTTGGTATCGGGTCGGCTCTTGCTCATTTCTGTCATGATGTCCATTTCTCGAAATTTTTGAGGACTTTGTCAATATCGGAGCGCCTCGAAATCAATATGGGCGCGCCAAATGCGTTGACGTTGTCGAAAGGAACTAAATTGACCCGTCTCCGCGTGACGCATGATGAAGCCGAAGGCCAAATTCACTTTGAAAGCGTGTCGCTGTCGGTCGTAAAGCCCTTGTCCGATATCCGCTAGGGTGATACCTGGGAACATGGGTATGTTGTACAGGGACTCGACGGGTCCTTCCTTAAATCGCTCTAATATGAGGGCCCGATTAGTCCGGTAACAGTTTCGGAGCCCTTCGTCCTCAGTCCCATCTTCGTTGATCCAGGGTTCTTGACCTCGCTGGAAAGGTTCTGGGTGAAGTCCCGCGCCCACTTGATAATGGACTTGTACGTGATGGACATGCAGAGCTTGCCTGTCTCGAAACCGAGCCGGACATTTATGGCACTTATAGCTTTTGAGAGTCGATCGTCCCCCGAGGTGCTCTCTGGCATTGTGGACTCGAAGTTGATTCGGATGACGGAACTTAGCATCGCATTGCCGACAATCGTAAGAAGATACTCCGGGTTTAGGACTGCGTCGTTTGGCTGGCGGCATTGCACTGACCGCCTTCCCGGTTCTCTTCTTTCGGATTTTATGTTTAATTTTCTGATGAAACTCGAGTTCCCGGGCGCTTTATAAAACGTCTCGACACTGGTCGCAGGGAAAAGTAATGATGCCCTTGCAATTGGTTTCGTGCTGCTGGAGATTCGTATGTCTCGAAAAGGTTTTGTGGCATTTGGGACAACCGTAGCTTAGTTTCTGGTGGGCTGATTTAATATGTCGCCCCAGGCTTCTCTTTTGCGTAAACGTCTTGGAGCACTGGTCGCAAGAAAAGACCCGAGGACCCGTAGCATTCTGGATATTGGGTTGTATCTCTTTCCTGAAAATGAAATAAGATGGATGTTTAAAAATATTATAATGATAATAAATATTGAACCGTTTGTTATTTAAAATAATAAAAAAAATAACAAAACAGAAACAAGAGCCGAAACAAGAGCCCCATGGGGCATATTTCGCTCACCTGAGAAAATAGCTGAAACAAGAGCCCCATGGGGCATATTTCGCTCACCTGAGAATAACTGACAAAATGGAGATCATTATTTATGTCCAGGAAAGGGGCATTTTTTACCCGAGGGGCATAATTTGAACAATCTTGTAAGAGGACCTGTAGATGATGCTATGTGCCAAATATCTAAGATCAGGGTAGTAGGGTTTTAGACAAGAAGATTTCTGTAACTTTCCATTGGAAAAAAAATATCTATTTTTAGCTCCTGTGACTTACATATGCAACAGACTAAAACCAGTTGAACAAAAATAGGTAAAGGATATTTAGAAGTGTCACCATGCTGAATATCAAAGCTCTGGCCATATTAGTTTCAGAGGAGAAGACGTTTGAAAATTTCACTATATAACTCTTTGTAAAACTGTGACCCCCGGGGCGGGGCCAATTTTGAATGAATGAATGAATGGTGTTTTACGGCCCATCGACAAAAAAAGGTCATTTAGAATGAATGAATGAATGAATGGTGTTTTACGGCCCATCGACACAAAAAGGTCATTTAGAGCCGAATAAATAATTACAATATCAAATTTAAAACAATATCAACTAATAGATTACGTCAATGTCAGTCCCGATCAACGGGAAAGTAAACCAAATATTGACAACACATAATCGACATACAAAAATTATTTTTAAAAAATATAATTTATTCAAATTTTATAATATAAATTAATCTCTTTTAAAAATTCAAGTATTTTATAAATATCAACAAACTCAAACAGTTCCCTCAGGGAATCTGCCTGAAAGAACCTATTTCTAATTAAAGTTAAATCAGCACAATCAATAAGAATGTGCTGAATTGTATAAGGTTCAAAACAAAATAAACATTCTGGTTGAACCTCACGTTTTAAAAGATATGAATGTGTAATATAAGAATGTCCAATTCTTAGTCTAGCTAAAACTACCTCATCTCGGCGAATCGACCGGCATGAGTTTAAACTTTCACCTAATACAGGTTTAATGGCATGGAGTTTGTTGTGAGTTTCCCCACTCCAAGACTTCTGCCAATTTCTTAAAATAAATTTAGTTATCTGTGGTTTAAAATCCGAATAAGGAAGATCCATATCAGATTCAGGCAATGACAGGGCAGACTTAGCTTCTAAGTCTGTCCTCTCATTGCCCTTAATTCCACAATGACTAGGTACCCAACAAAATTTTACATCTTTAGAATTAGACAGTTCATGATATTTTAAAACAATATTTTTAATAAGTACATTTTTAGTAGAACCTTTACGCAATGATTGTAATACAGAAAGAGAATCCGAAAATATTATATGTTTACTATATGAATCCTCAGCAATATAATCAAGAGCTAAATCAATAGCCTTGATCTCTGCTGAAAATATAGAGGCATTGTCAGGGAGCCGAAACTTTGTAACCGTATTGTCAGTCACAAAAGCAGCAGCGACCTTCTCGTCATCTTTCGAACCATCAGTATAAATTTGTTTAAAATCTTCAAATTTTGAAATGATTTCATTAAAAAAGGACTTGAATTCAAGCGAGTTTGTTTCAGACTTCTTATGCCAAGTTAGATCAAAAATGACATTTGGTCGTTTAATAGTCCAAGGTGGTATAGATTCGACTTTGGTCTCTTCAACCAAAGACAAATCTATACCACTACTTTCAAAAGAGTTTTTCATACGTATTCCAAAGGATGGAATAACCTTTTCTTTAGATTTAAATAAACGTTTATGTTTAGGTTTAAACACATTATTATATGTTGGATTTGAACGGTTTGAAGCTAACTTTGAAGTATATTGCATTGATAGTTTTTCACGACGAGAGTAAAGAGAAGGCTCATTGGCCTCGACATATAAACTTTTAGCAGGGGATGTCCGAAAGGCACCCAAAGCTAAACGTAAACCTTGATGATGTATTGGGTCAAGCATCCGCAAGTATGATTTCCTTGCAGAGCCATAAACACAACAACCATAATCAAGTTTGGATCTAACTAAACTTCTGTATAATCTAAGCATTACAGTACGATCTGCACCCCAGTCGGTATGTGCAAGAACGCGAAGTAATTTTAAAGTTTTCTGGCATTTTGCCTTTAAATATTTTATATGAGGGATAAAAGAAAGTTTCTTGTCAAAAATGACACCGAGAAATTTCGCCTGATCCACGACTGGAATGGGGCTACCATCCAGGTGCAATTCGGGACCAGGATGAAATTTTCTAAGTTGACAGAAATGCACACAATTTGTTTTTGATCTTGAAAATTTAAAACCATTCTCAGTAGCCCATTTTTGAATTTTATTAATGGACAGCTGAAGTTGACGTTCAACAGTATTAATGTTTTTGGAACGGTAACAAATTAAAAAGTCATCAACATACAATGAACAATCTGTGTCATTTGTTAAACATTTAACAATATTATTAATTTTTACATTAAACAGAGTTACTGATAAAATACTTCCTTGTGGAACACCCATTTCCTGCTTTTGCATATCAGAAAGGGTAGTTCCAACTCGGACTTGAAACTCCCTATCATTTAAAAAATTTTCAATAAAAATTGGAAGTCGACCTTTAAGGCCATTTTCATGCAGGTCTTTCATGATACCATACTTCCATGTTGTGTCATATGCTTTCTCAAGGTCAAAGAAGACAGCAACTAAGTGCTCCTTCTTGACGAAAGCTTCACGAATAAAAGATTCCAATCTAACTAAATGATCATTAGTACTTCTTTGGCTCCTGAATCCACTTTGATACTCCGTAATGAGATTGTTGGATTCAAGATACCAAACAAGTCTTGCATTAATCATGCGCTCTAAGGTTTTGCATACGCAACTCGTCAATGCTATAGGGCGATAACTATTTGGGTCTGTGTTATCCTTCCCAGGTTTTGGAACAGGGATGACTGTCGCCTGTTTCCAAAATCTGGGAAGTTTACCACTTGACCATATATGATTAAAAATATCTAAAAGTACATTCATACAATTTATAGGCAAGTGCTTTAAAAATTGATAATGAATATCATCAGGTCCAACAGCTGTATCGTGGGATTTATTAAGAGAATCATAGAGTTCTTTTTCAGTAAAAGGTAAATTGTAACTTTCGGTGTTACAAGATTTGAAATTAAGTTTTTCTTTTTCTTTAGACTTTTTGATATTTCTAAATTCAGGAGAAGACTTAGCTGATGAAGAATTTTTAGCAAAAGCATCAGCCAAGGAATTGGCAATATCTTTAACATCTGTTATTTTTTTATCATCAACATTTAAATGACCAAATGAAGATTTACCTTTACCGCTTATTTTACGTACCATATCCCATACCTTCTTTACTGATGAGCGAGAATTTAATTTAGATACATAATTCTTCCAAGACTGCGACTTTGCAGTCTTAAAAGTACGACGAGCTTTAGCCCTAAATACTCTAAAATGGAGGTCATTTAGAATGAATGAATGAATGAATGGTGTTTTACGGCCCATCGACACAAAAAGGTCATTTAGAGCCGAATAAATAATTACAATATCAAATTTAAAACAATATCAACTAATAGATTACGTCAATGTCAGTCCCGATCAACGGGAAAATAAACAAAATATGGACAAAATATAATCGACATACAAAAATTTATCTTCAAAAAACTATAATTTATTCAAATTTTATAATATAAATTAATGGCTCTTAAAAATTCAAGTATTTTAGATATATCTACAAATTCAAACAGTTCCCGCAGAGAATCTGCCTGAAAAAATCTACTACGAATTAAAGTTAAATCAGCACAATCAATAAGAATGTGCTGAATTGTATAAGGTTCAAAACAAAATAAACATTCTGGTTGAACCTCCCGTTTTTACGGCCCATCGGCAAAAAAAGGTCATTTAGAATGAATGAATGAATGAATGGTGTTTTACGGCCCATCGACACAAAAAGGTCATTTAGAGCCGAATAAATAATTACAATATCAAATTTAAAACAATATCAACTAATAGATTACGTCAATGTCAGTCCCGATCAACGGGAAAATAAACAAAATATGGACAAAACATAATTGACATACAAAAATTTATCTTCAAAAAACTATAATTTATTCAAATTTTATAATATAAATTAATGGCTCTTAAAAATTCAAGTATTTTAGATATATCTACAAATTCAAACAGTTCCCGCAGAGAATCTGCCTGAAAAAATCTACTACGAATTAAAGTTAAATCAGCACAATCAATAAGAATGTGCTGAATTGTATAAGGTTCAAAACAAAATAAACATTCTGGTTGAACCTGAATGAATGAATGAATGAATGAATGGTGTTTTACGGCCCATCGACACAAAAAGGTCATTTAGAGCCGAATAAATAATTACAATATCAAATTTAAAACAATATCAACTAATAGATTAGGTAGTGACTAGGGGTACGTGACCGTACCTCTAATATTTGAAATTAGCGGTACGGTCACGTACCCCTAGCGAGCCCTGTGAGGGTTGACTAGGGGTACGTGAGTCAAAAACACTATAACGCAACACTTTATTTTGTCCGCAGATACCTTAATATCGATGTTAATGCTAATAATATATCATTTCTACCTTAAATATGACTGTTTAACGCAGAACATTATAGAAACTTCATCAACAAAAAATTTCCAATCGGCAATTTTTTCACGGCAGCGAAAACTATATCTTTGAATTTAAAGAACGTATAGACACATTTTTACAAGCATGTATAATTATCCAATACCAGCTTTGTTTAGAATTACTGCACTGTTTAATTGCGATCTATTGTCAAACGTGTTTTCAAGGTGATTTTTTTCACAGGTCTGTCTTTAACCAGCAAACTTCTTGCATGAATCGATACCCGATGACAGCCGAAGTTTCGCTAGTTTCTATATTCTTAGATCTACCACTTTCAATTTGTATTCCACGCTAAGTTAGATAGCAACAACGGCAGTAATTTCGAACACGCCTATTATATAATTATAAGTTACATTTGAATCCAATTTATAAGAAAAAGAAGAAAAAAACATTGGGGACGGATTTCAGATGGGAACTCTTTTCAGATATCGGGCGTAGCCTATCTCACGATATTTAACACTATACCCTATATGCGGAATACTTCTATTCTTATCCCTGCGGTGAAAACAAGTTTGGGTGGAGAATATTTCTCGAAGTTTCTTTGTTTTTCTCCATTAAATATCCCCAAAATAAGGTAAACATGAGAGATTAGTAATATTACCATCATTAAAACGTATCTGCAGGCAAAATAATGTGTTGCTACATAGTTTAAATGACTCACGTACCCCTAGTCAACCCTCACAGGACTCGCTAGGGGTACGTGACCGTACCGCTAATTTCTAATATTAGAGGTACCCTCACGTACCCCTAGTCACTACCAATAGATTACGTCAATGTCAGTCCCGATCAACGGGAAAGTAAACATCAAATTTAAAACAATATCAACTAATAGATTACGTCAATGTCAGTCCCGATCAACGGGAAAGTAAACATAATATGGACAAAACATAATCGACATACAAAAATTTATCTTCAAAAAACTATAATTTATTCAAATTTATAATATAAATTAATGGCTTTTAAAAATTCAAGTATTTTAGATATATCTACAAATTCAAACAGTTCCCGCAGAGAATCTGCCTGAAAAAATCTACTACGAATTGAAGTTAAATCAGCACAATCAATAAGAATGTGCTGAATTGTATAAGGTTCAAAACAAAATAAACATTCTGGTTGAACCTCCCGTTTTAAATGAATGAATGAATGAATGGTGTTTTACGGCCCATCGACACAAAAAGGTCATTTAGAGCCGAATAAATAATTACAATATCAAATTTAAAACAATATCAACTAATAGATTACGTCAATGTCAGTTCCGATCAACGGGAAAGTAAACATCAAATTTAAAACAATATCAACGTTTTAAAAGATATGAATGTGTAATATAAGAATGTCCTATTCTCAATCTAGCTAAAACTACCTCATCCCGGCGAATCGACCGGCATGAGTTCAAACTTTCACCTAATACAGGTTTAATGGCATGGAGTTTGTTGTGAGTTTCCCCACTCCAAGACTCCTGCCAATTTCTTAAAATAAATTTAGTAATCTGTGGTTTGAAATCCGAATAAGGAAGATCCATATCAGATTCAGGCAACGACAGGGCAGACTTAGCTTCTAAGTCTGCCCTCTCATTGCCCTTAATTCCACAATGACTAGGTACCCAACAAAATTTTACATCTTTAGAATTAGACAGTTCATGAAATTTTAAAACAATATTTTAAATAAGTACATTTTTAGTAGAACCTTTACTCAATGATTGTAATACAGAAAGAGAATCCGAAAAGATTATATGTTTACTACATGAATCGTCAGCAATATAATCAAGAGCTAAATCAATAGCTTTGATCTCCGCTGAAAATATAGAAGCATTGTCAGGGAGCCGAAACTTTGTAACCGTATTGTCAGTTACAAAAGCAGCAGCTACCTTCTCATCATCTTTCGAACCATCAGTATAAATTTGTTTAAAATCTTCAAATTTTGAAATGATTTCATTAAAAAAGGACTTGAATTCAAGCGAGTTTGTTTCAGACTTCTTATGCCAAGTTAGATCAAAAATGACATTTGGTCGTTTAATAGTCCAAGGTGGTATAGATTCGACTTTAAATTTTACATCTTTAGAATTAGACAGTTCATGAAATTTTAAAACAATATTTTAAATAAGTACATTTTTAGTAGAACCTTTACTCAATGATTGTAATACAGAAAGAGAATCCGAAAAGATTATATGTTTACTACATGAATCGTCAGCAATATAATCAAGAGCTAAATCAATAGCTTTGATCTCCGCTGAAAATATAGAAGCATTGTCAGGGAGCCGAAACTTTGTAACCGTATTGTCAGTTACAAAAGCAGCAGCTACCTTCTCATCATCTTTCGAACCATCAGTATAAATTTGTTTAAAATCTTCAAATTTTGAAATGATTTCATTAAAAAAGGACTTGAATTCAAGCGAGTTTGTTTCAGACTTCTTATGCCAAGTTAGATCAAAAATGACATTTGGTCGTTTAATAGTCCAAGGTGGTATAGATTCGACTTTGGTCTCTTCAACCAAAGACAAATCTATACCACTACTTTCAAAAGAGTTTTTCATACGTATTCCAAAGGATGGAATAACTTTTTCTTTAGATTTAAATATACGTTTATGTTTAGGTTTAAACACATTATTGTATGTTGGATTTGAACGGTTTGAAGCTAACTTTGAAGTATACTGCATGGATAATTTTCCACGATGAGAGTAAAGAGAAGGCTCATTGGCCTCGACATATAAACTTTTAGCAGGGGATGTCCTAAAGGCACCCAAAGCTAAACGTAAACCTTGATGATGTATTGGGTCAAGCATCCGCAAGTATGACTTCCTTGCAGAGCCATAAACACAACAACCATAATCAAGTTTGGATCTAACCAAACTTCTGTATAATCTAAGCATTACAGTACGATCTGCACCCCAGTCGGTATGTGCAAGAACGCGAAGTAATTTTAAAGTTTTCTGGCATTTTGCCTTTAAATATTTAATATGAGGGATAAAAGAAAGTTTCTTATCAAAAATGACACCGAGAAATTTCGCCTGATCCACGACTGGAATGGGGCTACCATCCAGGTGCAATTCGGGATCAGGATGAAATTTTCTCAGTTGACAGAAACGTACACAATTTGTTTTTGATCTTGAAAATTTAAAACCATTCTCAGTAGCCCATTTTTGAATATTATTAATGGACAGTTGAAGTTGACGTTCAACAGTATTAATGTTTTTGGAACGGTAACAAATTAAAAAGTCATCAACATACAATGAACAATCTGTGTCATTTGTTAAACATGTAACAATATTATTAATTTTAACATTAAAAAGAGTTACTGATAAAATACTTCCTTGTGGAACACCCATTTCCTGCTTTTGCATATCAGAAAGGGTAGTTCCAACTCGGACTTGAAACTCCCTATCAATAAAAATTGGAAGTCGACCTTTAAGGCCATTTTCATGCAGGTCTTTCATGATACCATACTTCCATGTTGTGTCATATGCTTTCTCAAGGTCAAAGAAGACAGCAACTAAGTGCTCCTTCTTGACGAAAGCTTCACGAATAAAAGATTCCAATCTAACTAAATGATCATTAGTACTTCTTTGGCTCCTGAATCCACTTTGATACTCCGTAATGAGATTGTTGGATTCAAGATACCAAACAAGTCTTGCATTAATCATGCGCTCTAAAGTTTTGCATACGCAACTCGTCAATGCTATAGGGCGATAACTATTTGGGTCTGTGTTATCCTTCCCAGGTTTTGGAACAGGGATGACTGTCGCCTGTTTCCAAAATCTGGGAAGTTTACTACTTGACCATATATGATTAAAAATATCTAAAAGTACATTCATACAATTTATAGGCAAGTGCTTTAAAATTGATAATGAATATCATCAGGTCAAACAGCGGTATCGTGGGCTTTATTAAGAGAATCATAGAGTTCTTTTTCAGTAAAAGGTAAATTGTAACTTTCGGTGTTACAAGATTTGAAATTAAGTTTTTCTTTTTCTTTAGACTTTTTGATATTTCTAAATTCAGGAGAAGACTTAGCTGATGAAGAATTTTTAGCAAAAGCATCAGCCAAGGAATTGGCAATATCTTTAACATCTGTTATTTTTTTATCATCAACATTTAAATGACCAAATGAAGATTTACCTTTACCGCTTATTTTACGTACCATATCCCATACCTTCTTTACTGATGAGCGAGAATTTAATTTAGATACATAATTCTTCCAAGACTGCGACTTTGCAGTCTTAAAAGTACGACGAGCTTTAGCCCTAAATACTCTAAAATGGTTTAAATTGTCCTCAGTAGGACTTACTCTAAACCTTCTAAGAGCCGACTTACGTTTACGAATAGCCTCCTTACAATCATCATTATACCAAGGTTTTGGAGGTTTCTTAGGGTTTGATGAGGACTTAGGAATGCATTCTTCTGCTATTGAATATAAAATAGAGGTGAACTTTTCAATGGGGTCATCAATATCTTTAAAAATATCTGAATCTAATTTTTCTTTACACAGAATTTCAAATTTTTCCCAATTTGCCTTCTTGAGTTTCCAGCGAGGAACACATTCCACGACTGGAGAAGCAATATTATTTAGAAATATTGGAAAGTGGTCACTACCACATTGGTCGTCACCAACTCTCCAATCATAATCCAAATAAACAGTAGGGTAAGAAATAGAAAGATCAATGCAAGTTAAAGACCCTGATACCGGGTGAAGATAAGTTGGAGACTTATTGTTGAAGATGCACAAATCGTGCTCACCAACAAAATCCTCAACAATCTTACCCATAGCATTAGAATGATCAGAACCCCATAATGGGTTATGGCTATTAAAATCCCCTAACAAAATAAAAGGTGAGGGCAATTGTTCAATCAGAGCGTCAAGATCTTTTTTATTAACTGTGGTCCTTGGCGGAATGTAAATTGAACAAAATGTAATAGCTTTGTGAAGGGTTACACTGACAGCAACAACTTGTAAATTAGATTTGATAGATAAATGACTATGAACAACAGAGTTGTTCACAATAATGGAAGAGCCGCCATCATTAAAAATATGATTATAAATAGAATAATTTCTAAAGTTGATTTGATCAGTGTCCTTCAAGAACGTTTCTTGAAGACACATGATAGCAGGATCATGTTTATTCAATAACAGAAGAATTTCATTGTAATTTGCCTTAAGTCCTCTACAATTCCATTGTATAACGCAATTTTTCATTATTGATTAATGATAAGAGTAATTAAGATCATTATTTAGATGGAGGATATATAGGGACTATCTTTTTGTCCTTAGGTTTCTTAATGGGAGACCCCGAGGAAGGAGCGATGGATGTATTAACATCCATTGATTCCTCCTCAAAGCCGCCACATTCAGGCACCTTTGCAGGTAAATTTCGCCATTCGTCGGTATCGGTATCATCCGACCATGATGGTGGACGCACCCAGCCCGAATGTGAAACATCTGCATCTTCAACAGATTAAAGTGCAGAATATTTGTTGTTTAAAGCGATGGGAGTATCGACATCAGCTCCCGATCGCTGCACTTTTGACTGGCTAGATTTCTTTTTCGGCGATTTTGTGTTACCTTTGTTTTCCTGTGTGCTACTTGACTTTTTCGGTTTTGATTGTTTACCATCCTTCGTTTGAATCGGAAGGGTAGGTGTTGAGGGTTTTGGTGGTAGTGTGGGTTTTAAAGGTGGAGAATTTTGAGAAGATTTAGAAGATGAAGGTTTAGGATATGAAGGTTTAGAAGAGTTGTCTGAAATAGCTTGAAGAACATCTTTGATTTTGGTTGCCTTTTCAGGCCTAGTTTTTGACCGGACATGACCCATATTCAAACTTGACCTAGATATCAATGAGACAAACATTCTGACCAAGTTTCATCAAGATCCAATGAGATGTGTAGCCTCTAGAGTGTTAACAAGGGTTTTCTATGGTTTGACCTAGTGACCTAGTTTTTGACCGGACATGACCCACATTCGAACTTGACCTAGATTTCTACTAGACAAACATTGTGATCAAGTTTCATGAAGATCCAATGAGATTTGTAGCCGGTAGAGTGTTAACGAACAATTGTGAACAGACAGACGGACGGACGGACATCCAGCGATCCTAAAAGCTCACCTTGGCACTTCGTGCCAGGTGAGCTAAAAAGGACTTGAATTCAAGCGAGTTTGTTTCAGACTTCTTATGCCAAGTTAGATCAAAAATGACATTTGGTCGTTTAATAGTCCAAGGTGGTATAGATTCGACTTTGGTCTCTTCAACCAAAGACAAATCTATACCAACTCTGTTTCCAGATGTCATCATGGTAGACAAGGTGGTACAGACCTCTAATCCTCCACTCTGTTTCCAGATGTCACCATGGTAGACAAGCGGGTACAGACCTCTAATCCTCCACTCTGTTTCCAGATGTCATCATGGTAGACAAGGGGGTACAGACCTCTAATCCTCCACTCTGTTTCCAGATGTCATCATGGTAGACAAGGGGGTACATACCTCTAACCCTCCTCTCTGTTTCCAGAGAAAAGTGTCCAAGGTCAGCGAATGCATGAGGAAAATAAAGAAGACAGGAAACAGCATGCAGCAAGGATTAACCCTACTTTGTAGGGAATTTGAGGAGTTATCCCTGCTGGGTACTGAAATAAAGGCCACACACAGGGATCTACAGAATAACAATAGATCAACACGATAATGAAATCGCTTGTATTGATTACATTGATGTTAGTAAATTGGGAGGTGATCCCTTTACATGTTAATATGCAGGCAACTGATAATTTGATACGGTTGTCTCTTAGTAACTGTAAAGGTATTATACTCATATCAACAGAAGATAGCAGCTGGAAAGGATACAGAACAGTAGACATACATCTGTTGGAGGCCAAGTGTTTGTACACTTGATTCAAATCAATTAAAACAAAACAAAAGACCAGTGCACGACGAGGATGAGGCCGACCACCCTGAGACAAGAGGGACTAGCAAAAAAAGAAAAGCACACACAGAGGTGCACGCCGACCAACCTGGCACAAGAGTGACTAGCAAAAAAAGAAAAGCACACAGAGGTGCACGCCGACCAACCTGGCACAAGAGTGACTAGCAAAAAAAGAAAAGCGCACACAGGTGCACGCCGAGAAGGAGGCTTGTCCCAGGTTGGTCAGTCTCCTCCTCGGCGTGCACCTGTGTGCGCCTCGTCGGCCTCCTCCTCGGCGTGTGTGCGCTTTTCTTTTTTTGCTAGTCCCTCTTGTCCCAGGTTGGTCGGTCTCCTCCTCTGTGTGCGCTTTTCTGTTTTTGCTAGTCCCTCTTGTCCCAGGCTGGTCGGCCTCCTCCTCGGCGTGCACCTCTGTGTGCCCTTTTCTTTATCTTCATGTATATAATCATTTTTTTTATATCATATGGCAGGTACATTTGTTCATGAACTTTCTCATGCTATTTTAATTTAGTATTATTTCTTTATCAATATAAACAACAATCATGGAAATTGTTGATTTTATTAATATAATAATGTTTTACACTGACATATCTTTGTCAACACAAGAGAGTTTAAACTTTTTTTGTAGGACTGGAGTTGACAGTGATACAATTATAGACGTAACAATAAAACTCTGGTTTATGGATAAAAGGAAACTGGGTTTTTCGGACCATCACTGCAAGTGATTGCGTGGTGTTTTTAAATACACAGTCTTCAGTACGTGTCTTTAAGAGAAATATATCGACATATTATCCCAATTCTGTAGACTATATGGATGCAATAAACTATTGCGCGGGTATTTTGGCCAATTTATTGACACTATTATTAAAAGAACGGAACACGGAAGTCCAAGATATTGAGATCATATTTAATCCTGGTCACTCGGACTCCTGTTTTGGATTCACACGTTTTGAAACAAAAACAAAGGTTAACATCGTTCTTCATGTAGATAATCATTTTTCTTTATATCATATGGCAGGTACATTTGTTCATGAACTTTCTCATGCTATTTTAATTTAGTATTATTTCTTTATCAATATAAACAACAATCATGGAAATTGTTGATTTATTAATATTATGTTTTACACTGAAATATCTTTGTCAACACAAGAGAGTTTAAACTTTTTGTGTTGGACTGGAGTTGGCAGTGATACAATTAGAGACGTAACAATAAAACTCTGGTTTATGGATAAAGGAAACTGGTTTTTTCGGACCATCACTGCAAGTGATTGCGTGGTGTTTTTAAATACACAGTCTTCAGTAATTGTCTTTAAGAGAAATATATCGACATATTATCTCAATTCTGTAGACTATATGGATGCAATAAACTATTGCGCGGATATTTTGGCCAATTAATTGACACTATTAAAAGAACGGAAAACGGAAGTCCAAGATATTGAGATCATATTTAATCCTGGTCACTCGGACTCCTGTTTTGGATTCACATGTTTTGAAACAAAAACAAAGGTTAACATCGTTCTTCATGTATATAATCATTTTTCTTTATATCATATGGCAGGTACATTTGTTCATGAACTTTCTCATGCTATTTTAATTTAGTATTATTTCTTTATCAATATAAACAACAATCATGGAAATTGTTGATTTTATTAATATAATAATGTTTTACACTGACATATCTTTGTCAACACAAGAGAGTTTAAACTTTTTGTGTAGGACTGGAGTTTGCAGTGATACAATTAGAGACGTAACAATAAAACTCTGGTTTATGGATAAAGGAAAACTGCAAGTGATTGCGTGGTGTTTTTAAATACACAGTCTTCAGTACGTGTCTTTAAGAGAAATATATCGACATATTATCTCAATTCTGTAGACTATATGGATGCAATAAACTATTGCGCGGATATTTTGGCCAATTAATTGACACTATTAAAAGAACGGAAAACGGAAGTCCAAGATATTGAGATCATATTTAATCCTGGTCACTCGGACTCCTGTTTTGGATTCACACGTTTTGAAACAAAAACAAAGGTTAACATCGTTCTTCATGTATATAATCATTTTTCTTTATATCATATGGCAGGTACATTTGTTCATGAACTTTCTCATGCTATTTTAATTTAGTATTATTTCTTTATCAATATAAACAACAATCATGGAAATTGTTGATTTTATTAATATAATAATGTTTTACACTGACATATCTTTGTCAACACAAGAGAGTTTAAACTTTTTGTGTAGGACTGGAGTTTGCAGTGATACAATTAGAGACGTAACAATAAAACTCTGGTTTATGGATAAAGGAAACTGGGTTTTCGGACCATCACTGCAAGTGATTGCGTGGTGTTTTTAAATACACAGTCTTCAGTACGTGTCTTTAAGAGAAATATATCGACATATTATCCCAATTCTGTAGACTATATGGATGCAATAAACTATTTCGCGGATATTTTGGCCAATTTATTGACACTATTAAAAGAACGGTTCAATGGAAGTCCAAGATATTGAGATCATATTTAATCCTGGTCACTCGGACTCCTGTTTTGGATTCACACGTTTTGAAACAAGGACAAAGGTTAACATCGTTCTTCATGTAGATAATCATTTTTAGCTCCCCTGAGCCAAAGGCTCAAGGTGAGCTATTGGGATGGCCCTGTGTCCGTCGTTAGTCGTCGTTAACAATTGCTTCAAATGACATCTCCTCCTATACCGCTTGACAGAATTCAACCAAACTTTACAGAAATGTTCCTTGGGTCAAGCTCTTTCAAATTTGTTCAAAGAATCAAAAACAATGCAGAACTCTGGTTGCCATGGCAACCAAAGTGAACCTTAAAAATCTTCTTGTCAAAAACTGCAAGGGCCAGAGCTTAGATATTTGGCACATAGCATCATCTACAGGTCCTCTATCAAGTTTGTTCAAATTATGCCCCATGGCTCAAAATTGGCACCGCCCCGGGGGTCACAGATTTACATAGAGTTATATAGTGAAATTTTCAAACGTCTTCTTCTCTGAAACTAATGTGGCCAGAGCTTTGATATTTGGCATGGTGACACTTCTAGATGTCCTTTACCAAAATTGTTCAAATAGTTCTGGTCGGTTGTATAACTAGGTCACAGGAGCTAAAAATAGATTTTTTTCATTGAAAACTTAAAAACATCTTCTTGTCTGACACTACAAGGGCCAGAGCTTAGATATTTGGCACATAGCATCGCATACAGGTCCTCTATCTAGTTTGTTCAAATTATGTCCCTGGGGTCAAAATTGGCCCCGCCCCGGGGTTTCAGTTTTACATAAGAGTTATATAGTGAAATTTTCAAACGTCTTCTTCTCTGAAACTAATATGGCCAGAGCTTTGATATATGGCC
This sequence comes from Gari tellinella, assembly GCA_922989275.2. Taxonomy (NCBI): domain Eukaryota; kingdom Metazoa; phylum Mollusca; class Bivalvia; order Cardiida; family Psammobiidae; genus Gari; species Gari tellinella. The sequence goes on along the minus strand of OV277865.1, from coordinate 74,610,455 downwards.
TGGTGACACTTCTAGATGTCCTATACCAAAATTGTTCAAAAGGTTCTGGTCGGTTGCATAATTAGGCCACAGGCGCTAAAAATAGTGGGTTTTTTTCAATGAAAACTTGAAGTCTTCTTGTCTGAAACTACAAGGGCCAGAGCTTATATATTTGTCACATAGCATCGCCTACAGGTCCTCTATCAAGTTTGTCCATATTATGCCCCTGGGGTCAAAATTGGCCCCGCCCCTGGGGTCACAGTTTTACATAGTTATATAGAGAAAATTTCAAACGTCTTCTTCTCTGAAACTAGTATGGCCAGAGATTTTATTTTCGGTATGGTGACACTTTTAAATATTATTTACATAATTTGTTCAAATTGTTCCGGTCTGTTGCATATCTATATGAATCCTGGACATATATTATTATCTCCATTTTTTCAGATATTCTCAGGTGAGCGAAATATGCCCCATGGGGCTCTTGTTCTTTATATCATATGGCAGGTACTTTTGTTCATGAACTTTCTCATGCTATTTTAATTTAGTATTATTTCTTTATCAATTATCGGCGCCATATGACCATTTCATGTGTCGCGGTGCCGTAAAACCCAACTCAATCAATCAATTATCAATATAAACAACAATCATGGAAATTGTTGATTTTATTAATATAATAATGTTTTACACTGACATATCTTTGTCAACACAAGAGAGTTTAAACTTTTTGTGTAGGACTGGAGTTGGCAGTGATACAATTAGAGACGTAACAATAAAACTCTGGTTTATGGATAAAGGAAACTGGGTTTTTCGGACCATCACTGCAAGTGATTGCGTGGTGTTTTTAAATACTCAGTCTTCAGTACGTGTCTTTAAGAGAAATATATCGACATATTATCCCAATTCTGTAGACTATATGGATGCAATAAACTATTGCACGGATATTTTGGCCAATTTATTGACACTATTAAAAGAACGGTAAACGGAAGTCCAAGATATTGAGATCATATTTAATCCTGGTCACTCGGACTCCTGTTTTGGATTCACACGTTTTGAAACAAGGACAAAGGTTAACATCGTTCTTCATGTAGATAATCATTTTTCTTTATATCATATGGCAGGTACTTTTGTTCATGAACTTTCTCATGCTATTTTAATTTAGTATTATTTCTTTATCAATTATCGGCGCCATATGACCATTTCATTTGTCGCGGTGCCGTAAAACCCAACTCAATTAATCAATTATCAATATAAACAACAATAATGGAAATTGTTGATTTTATTAATATAATAATGTTTTACACTGACATATCTTTGTCAACACAAGAGAGACGTAACAATAAAACTCTGGTTTATGGATAAAGGAAACTGGGTTTTTCGGACCATCACTGCAAGTGATTGCGTGGTGTTTTTAAATACACAGTCTTCAGTACGTGTCTTTAAGAGAAATATATCGACATATTATCCCAATTCTGTAGACTATATGGATGCAATAAACTATTGCGCGGATATTTTGGCCAATTTATTGACACTATTAAAAGAACGGTAAACGGAAGTCCAAGATATTGAGATCCTATTTAATCCTGGTCACTCGGACTCCTGTTTTGGATTCACACGTTTTGAAACAAGGACAAAGGTTAACATCGTTCTTCATGTAGATAATCATTTTTCTTTATATCATATGGCAGGTACTTTTGTTCATGAACTTTCTCATGCTATTTTAATTTAGTATTATTTCTTTATCAATTATCGGCGCGTATTATTTCTTTATCAATATAAACAACAATCATGGAAATTGTTGATTTTATTAATATAATAATGTTTTACACTGACATATCTTTGTCAACACAAGAGAGTTTAAACTTTTTTTGTAGGACTGGAGTTGACAGTGATACAATTATAGACGTAACAATAAAACTCTGGTTTATGGATAAAAGGAAACTGGGTTTTTCGGACCATCACTGCAAGTGATTGCGTGGTGTTTTTAAATACACAGTCTTCAGTACGTGTCTTTAAGAGAAATATATCGACATATTATCCCAATTCTGTAGACTATATGGATGCAATAAACTATTGCGCGGGTATTTTGGCCAATTTATTGACACTATTATTAAAAGAACGGAACACGGAAGTCCAAGATATTGAGATCATATTTAATCCTGGTCACTCGGACTCCTGTTTTGGATTCACACGTTTTGAAACAAAAACAAAGGTTAACATCGTTCTTCATGTAGATAATCATTTTTCTTTATATCATATGGCAGGTACATTTGTTCATGAACTTTCTCATGCTATTTTAATTTAGTATTATTTCTTTATCAATATAAACAACAATCATGGAAATTGTTGATTTATTAATATTATGTTTTACACTGAAATATCTTTGTCAACACAAGAGAGTTTAAACTTTTTGTGTAGGACTGGAGTTGGCAGTGATACAATTAGAGACGTAACAATAAAACTCTGGTTTATGGATAAAGGAAACTGGTTTTTTCGGACCATCACTGCAAGTGATTGCGTGGTGTTTTTAAATACACAGTCTTCAGTAATTGTCTTTAAGAGAAATATATCGACATATTATCTCAATTCTGTAGACTATATGGATGCAATAAACTATTGCGCGGATATTTTGGCCAATTAATTGACACTATTAAAAGAACGGAAAACGGAAGTCCAAGATATTGAGATCATATTTAATCCTGGTCACTCGGACTCCTGTTTTGGATTCACATGTTTTGAAACAAAAACAAAGGTTAACATCGTTCTTCATGTATATAATCATTTTTCTTTATATCATATGGCAGGTACATTTGTTCATGAACTTTCTCATGCTATTTTAATTTAGTATTATTTCTTTATCAATATAAACAACAATCATGGAAATTGTTGATTTTATTAATATAATAATGTTTTACACTGACATATCTTTGTCAACACAAGAGAGTTTAAACTTTTTGTGTAGGACTGGAGTTTGCAGTGATACAATTAGAGACGTAACAATAAAACTCTGGTTTATGGATAAAGGAAAACTGCAAGTGATTGCGTGGTGTTTTTAAATACACAGTCTTCAGTACGTGTCTTTAAGAGAAATATATCGACATATTATCTCAATTCTGTAGACTATATGGATGCAATAAACTATTGCGCGGATATTTTGGCCAATTAATTGACACTATTAAAAGAACGGAAAACGGAAGTCCAAGATATTGAGATCATATTTAATCCTGGTCACTCGGACTCCTGTTTTGGATTCACACGTTTTGAAACAAAAACAAAGGTTAACATCGTTCTTCATGTATATAATCATTTTTCTTTATATCATATGGCAGGTACATTTGTTCATGAACTTTCTCATGCTATTTTAATTTAGTATTATTTCTTTATCAATATAAACAACAATCATGGAAATTGTTGATTTTATTAATATAATAATGTTTTACACTGACATATCTTTGTCAACACAAGAGAGTTTAAACTTTTTGTGTAGGACTGGAGTTTGCAGTGATACAATTAGAGACGTAACAATAAAACTCTGGTTTATGGATAAAGGAAACTGGGTTTTCGGACCATCACTGCAAGTGATTGCGTGGTGTTTTTAAATACACAGTCTTCAGTACGTGTCTTTAAGAGAAATATATCGACATATTATCCCAATTCTGTAGACTATATGGATGCAATAAACTATTTCGCGGATATTTTGGCCAATTTATTGACACTATTAAAAGAACGGTTCAATGGAAGTCCAAGATATTGAGATCATATTTAATCCTGGTCACTCGGACTCCTGTTTTGGATTCACACGTTTTGAAACAAGGACAAAGGTTAACATCGTTCTTCATGTAGATAATCATTTTTAGCTCCCCTGAGCCAAAGGCTCAAGGTGAGCTATTGGGATGGCCCTGTGTCCGTCGTTAGTCGTCGTTAACAATTGCTTCAAATGACATCTCCTCCTATACCGCTTGACAGAATTCAACCAAACTTTACAGAAATGTTCCTTGGGTCAAGCTCTTTCAAATTTGTTCAAAGAATCAAAAACAATGCAGAACTCTGGTTGCCATGGCAACCAAAGTGAACCTTAAAAATCTTCTTGTCAAAAACTGCAAGGGCCAGAGCTTAGATATTTGGCACATAGCATCATCTACAGGTCCTCTATCAAGTTTGTTCAAATTATGCCCCATGGCTCAAAATTGGCACCGCCCCGGGGGTCACAGATTTACATAGAGTTATATAGTGAAATTTTCAAACGTCTTCTTCTCTGAAACTAATGTGGCCAGAGCTTTGATATTTGGCATGGTGACACTTCTAGATGTCCTTTACCAAAATTGTTCAAATAGTTCTGGTCGGTTGTATAACTAGGTCACAGGAGCTAAAAATAGATTTTTTTCATTGAAAACTTAAAAACATCTTCTTGTCTGACACTACAAGGGCCAGAGCTTAGATATTTGGCACATAGCATCGCATACAGGTCCTCTATCTAGTTTGTTCAAATTATGTCCCTGGGGTCAAAATTGGCCCCGCCCCGGGGTTTCAGTTTTACATAAGAGTTATATAGTGAAATTTTCAAACGTCTTCTTCTCTGAAACTAATATGGCCAGAGCTTTGATATATGGCCTGGTGACACTTCTAGATGTCCTATACCAAAATTGTTCAAAAGGTTCTGGTCGGTTGCATAATTAGGCCACAGGCGCTAAAAATAGTGGGTTTTTTTCAATGAAAACTTGAAGTCTTCTTGTCTGAAACTACAAGGGCCAGAGCTTATATATTTGTCACATAGCATCGCCTACAGGTCCTCTATCAAGTTTGTCCATATTATGCCCCTGGGGTCAAAATTGGCCCCGCCCCTGGGGTCACAGTTTTACATAGTTATATAGAGAAAATTTCAAACGTCTTCTTCTCTGAAACTAGTATGGCCAGAGATTTTATTTTCGGTATGGTGACACTTTTAAATATTATTTACATAATTTGTTCAAATTGTTCCGGTCTGTTGCATATCTATATGAATCCTGGACATATATTATTATCTCCATTTTTTCAGATATTCTCAGGTGAGCGAAATATGCCCCATGGGGCTCTTGTTCTTTATATCATATGGCAGGTACTTTTGTTCATGAACTTTCTCATGCTATTTTAATTTAGTATTATTTCTTTATCAATTATCGGCGCCATATGACCATTTCATGTGTCGCGGTGCCGTAAAACCCAACTCAATCAATCAATTATCAATATAAACAACAATCATGGAAATTGTTGATTTTATTAATATAATAATGTTTTACACTGACATATCTTTGTCAACACAAGAGAGTTTAAACTTTTTGTGTAGGACTGGAGTTGGCAGTGATACAATTAGAGACGTAACAATAAAACTCTGGTTTATGGATAAAGGAAACTGGGTTTTTCGGACCATCACTGCAAGTGATTGCGTGGTGTTTTTAAATACACAGTCTTCAGTACGTGTCTTTAAGAGAAATATATCGACATATTATCCCAATTCTGTAGACTATATGGATGCAATAAACTATTGCACGGATATTTTGGCCAATTTATTGACACTATTAAAAGAACGGTAAACGGAAGTCCAAGATATTGAGATCATATTTAATCCTGGTCACTCGGACTCCTGTTTTGGATTCACACGTTTTGAAACAAGGACAAAGGTTAACATCGTTCTTCATGTAGATAATCATTTTTCTTTATATCATATGGCAGGTACTTTTGTTCATGAACTTTCTCATGCTATTTTAATTTAGTATTATTTCTTTATCAATTATCGGCGCCATATGACCATTTCATTTGTCGCGGTGCCGTAAAACCCAACTCAATTAATCAATTATCAATATAAACAACAATAATGGAAATTGTTGATTTTATTAATATAATAATGTTTTACACTGACATATCTTTGTCAACACAAGAGAGACGTAACAATAAAACTCTGGTTTATGGATAAAGGAAACTGGGTTTTTCGGACCATCACTGCAAGTGATTGCGTGGTGTTTTTAAATACACAGTCTTCAGTACGTGTCTTTAAGAGAAATATATCGACATATTATCCCAATTCTGTAGACTATATGGATGCAATAAACTATTGCGCGGATATTTTGGCCAATTTATTGACACTATTAAAAGAACGGTAAACGGAAGTCCAAGATATTGAGATCCTATTTAATCCTGGTCACTCGGACTCCTGTTTTGGATTCACACGTTTTGAAACAAGGACAAAGGTTAACATCGTTCTTCATGTAGATAATCATTTTTCTTTATATCATATGGCAGGTACTTTTGTTCATGAACTTTCTCATGCTATTTTAATTTAGTATTATTTCTTTATCAATTATCGGCGCGTATTATTTCTTTATCAATATAAACAACAATCATGGAAATTGTTGATTTTATTAATATAATAATGTTTTACACTGACATATCTTTGTCAACACAAGAGAGTTTAAACTTTTTTTGTAGGACTGGAGTTGACAGTGATACAATTAGAGACGTAACAATAAAACTCTGGTTTATGGATAAAAGGAAACTGGGTTTTTCGGACCATCACTGCAAGTGATTGCGTGGTGTTTTTAAATACACAGTCTTCAGTACGTGTCTTTAAGAGAAATATATCGACATATTATCTCAATTCTGTAGACTATATGGATGCAATAAACTATTGCGCGGGTATTTTGGCCAATTTATTGACACTATTATTAAAAGAACGGAACACGGAAGTCCAAGATATTGAGATCATATTTAATCCTGGTCACTCGGACTCCTGTTTTGGATTCACACGTTTTGAAACAAAAACAAAGGTTAACATCGTTCTTCATGTAGATAATCATTTTTCTTTATATCATATGGCAGGTACATTTGTTCATGAACTTTCTCATGCTATTTTAATTTAGTATTATTTCTTTATCAATATAAACAACAATCATGGAAATTGTTGATTTATTAATATTATGTTTTACACTGAAATATCTTTGTCAACACAAGAGAGTTTAAACTTTTTGTGTAGGACTGGAGTTGGCAGTGATACAATTAGAGACGTAACAATAAAACTCTGGTTTATGGATAAAGGAAACTGGTTTTTTCGGACCATCACTGCAAGTGATTGCGTGGTGTTTTTAAATACACAGTCTTCAGTAATTGTCTTTAAGAGAAATATATCGACATATTATCTCAATTCTGTAGACTATATGGATGCAATAAACTATTGCGCGGATATTTTGGCCAATTAATTGACACTATTAAAAGAACGGAAAACGGAAGTCCAAGATATTGAGATCATATTTAATCCTTGTCACTCGGACTCCTGTTTTGGATTCACATGTTTTGAAACAAAAACAAAGGTTAACATCGTTCTTCATGTATATAATCATTTTTCTTTATATCATATGGCAGGTACATTTGTTCATGAACTTTCTCATGCTATTTTAATTTAGTATTATTTCTTTATCAATATAAACAACAATCATGGAAATTGTTGATTTTATTAATATAATAATGTTTTACACTGACATATCTTTGTCAACACAAGAGAGTTTAAACTTTTTGTGTAGGACTGGAGTTTGCAGTGATACAATTAGAGACGTAACAATAAAACTCTGGTTTATGGATAAAGGAAAACTGCAAGTGATTGCGTGGTGTTTTTAAATACACAGTCTTCAGTACGTGTCTTTAAGAGAAATATATCGACATATTATCTCAATTCTGTAGACTATATGGATGCAATAAACTATTGCGCGGATATTTTGGCCAATTAATTGACACTATTAAAAGAACGGAAAACGGAAGTCCAAGATATTGAGATCATATTTAATCCTGGTCACTCGGACTCCTGTTTTGGATTCACACGTTTTGAAACAAAAACAAAGGTTAACATCGTTCTTCATGTATATAATCATTTTTCTTTATATCATATGGCAGGTACATTTGTTCATGAACTTTCTCATGCTATTTTAATTTAGTATTATTTCTTTATCAATATAAACAACAATCATGGAAATTGTTGATTTTATTAATATAATAATGTTTTACACTGACATATCTTTGTCAACACAAGAGAGTTTAAACTTTTTGTGTAGGACTGGAGTTTGCAGTGATACAATTAGAGACGTAACAATAAAACTCTGGTTTATGGATAAAGGAAACTGGGTTTTCGGACCATCACTGCAAGTGATTGCGTGGTGTTTTTAAATACACAGTCTTCAGTACGTGTCTTTAAGAGAAATATATCGACATATTATCCCAATTCTGTAGACTATATGGATGCAATAAACTATTGCGCGGATATTTTGGCCAATTTATTGACACTATTAAAAGAACGGTTCAATGGAAGTCCAAGATATTGAGATCATATTTAATCCTGGTCACTCGGACTCCTGTTTTGGATTCACACGTTTTGAAACAAGGACAAAGGTTAACATCGTTCTTCATGTAGATAATCATTTTTAGCTCCCCTGAGCCAAAGGCTCAAGGTGAGCTATTGGGATGGCCCTGTGTCCGTCGTTAGTCGTCGTTAACAATTGCTTCAAATGACATCTCCTCCTATACCGCTTGACAGAATTCAACCAAACTTTACAGAAATGTTCCTTGGGTCAAGCTCTTTCAAATTTGTTCAAAGAATCAAAAACAATGCAGAACTCTGGTTGCCATGGCAACCAAAGTGAACCTTAAAAATCTTCTTGTCAAAAACTGCAAGGGCCAGAGCTTAGATATTTGGCACATAGCATCATCTACAGGTCCTCTATCAAGTTTGTTCAAATTATGCCCCATGGCTCAAAATTGGCACCGCCCCGGGGGTCACAGATTTACATAGAGTTATATAGTGAAATTTTCAAACGTCTTCTTCTCTGAAACTAATGTGGCCAGAGCTTTGATATTTGGCATGGTGACACTTCTAGATGTCCTTTACCAAAATTGTTCAAATAGTTCTGGTCGGTTGTATAACAAGGTCACAGGAGCTAAAAATAGATTTTTTTCATTGAAAACTTAAAAACATCTTCTTGTCTGACACTACAAGGGCCAGAGCTTAGATATTTGGCACATAGCATCGCATACAGGTCCTCTATCTAGTTTGTTCAAATTATGTCCCTGGGGTCAAAATTGGCCCCGCCCCGGGGTTTCAGTTTTACATAAGAGTTATATAGTGAAATTTTCAAACGTCTTCTTCTCTGAAACTAATATGGCCAGAGCTTTGATATATGGCCTGGTGACACTTCTAGATGTCCTATACCAAAATTGTTCAAAAGGTTCTGGTCGGTTGCATAATTAGGCCACAGGCGCTAAAAATAGTGGGTTTTTTTCAATGAAAACTTGAAGTCTTCTTGTCTGAAACTACAAGGGCCAGAGCTTATATATTTGTCACATAGCATCGCCTACAGGTCCTCTATCAAGTTTGTCCATATTATGCCCCTGGGGTCAAAATTGGCCCCGCCCCTGGGGTCACAGTTTTACATAGTTATATAGAGAAAATTTCAAACGTCTTCTTCTCTGAAACTAGTATGGCCAGAGATTTTATTTTCGGTATGGTGACACTTTTAAATATTATTTACATAATTTGTTCAAATTGTTCCGGTCTGTTGCATATCTATATGAATCCTGGACATATATTATTATCTCCATTTTTTCAGATATTCTCAGGTGAGCGAAATATGCCCCATGGGGCTCTTGTTCTTTATATCATATGGCAGGTACTTTTGTTCATGAACTTTCTCATGCTATTTTAATTTAGTATTATTTCTTTATCAATTATCGGCGCCATATGACCATTTCATGTGTCGCGGTGCCGTAAAACCCAACTCAATCAATCAATTATCAATATAAACAACAATCATGGAAATTGTTGATTTTATTAATATAATAATGTTTTACACTGACATATCTTTGTCAACACAAGAGAGTTTAAACTTTTTGTGTAGGACTGGAGTTGGCAGTGATACAATTAGAGACGTAACAATAAAACTCTGGTTTATGGATAAAGGAAACTGGGTTTTTCGGACCATCACTGCAAGTGATTGCGTGGTGTTTTTAAATACACAGTCTTCAGTACGTGTCTTTAAGAGAAATATATCGACATATTATCCCAATTCTGTAGACTATATGGATGCAATAAACTATTGCACGGATATTTTGGCCAATTTATTGACACTATTAAAAGAACGGTAAACGGAAGTCCAAGATATTGAGATCATATTTAATCCTGGTCACTCGGACTCCTGTTTTGGATTCACACGTTTTGAAACAAGGACAAAGGTTAACATCGTTCTTCATGTAGATAATCATTTTTCTTTATATCATATGGCAGGTACTTTTGTTCATGAACTTTCTCATGCTATTTTAATTTAGTATTATTTCTTTATCAATTATCGGCGCCATATGACCATTTCATTTGTCGCGGTGCCGTAAAACCCAACTCAATTAATCAATTATCAATATAAACAACAATAATGGAAATTGTTGATTTTATTAATATAATAATGTTTTACACTGACATATCTTTGTCAACACAAGAGAGACGTAACAATAAAACTCTGGTTTATGGATAAAGGAAACTGGGTTTTTCGGACCATCACTGCAAGTGATTGCGTGGTGTTTTTAAATACACAGTCTTCAGTACGTGTCTTTAAGAGAAATATATCGACATATTATCCCAATTCTGTAGACTATATGGATGCAATAAACTATTGCGCGGATATTTTGGCCAATTTATTGACACTATTAAAAGAACGGTAAACGGAAGTCCAAGATATTGAGATCCTATTTAATCCTGGTCACTCGGACTCCTGTTTTGGATTCACACGTTTTGAAACAAGGACAAAGGTTAACATCGTTCTTCATGTAGATAATCATTTTTCTTTATATCATATGGCAGGTACTTTTGTTCATGAACTTTCTCATGCTATTTTAATTTAGTATTATTTCTTTATCAATTATCGGCGCGTATTATTTCTTTATCAATATAAACAACAATCATGGAAATTGTTGATTTTATTAATATAATAATGTTTTACACTGACATATCTTTGTCAACACAAGAGAGTTTAAACTTTTTTTGTAGGACTGGAGTTGACAGTGATACAATTAGAGACGTAACAATAAAACTCTGGTTTATGGATAAAAGGAAACTGGGTTTTTCGGACCATCACTGCAAGTGATTGCGTGGTGTTTTTAAATACACAGTCTTCAGTACGTGTCTTTAAGAGAAATATATCGACATATTATCTCAATTCTGTAGACTATATGGATGCAATAAACTATTGCGCGGGTATTTTGGCCAATTTATTGACACTATTATTAAAAGAACGGAACACGGAAGTCCAAGATATTGAGATCATATTTAATCCTGGTCACTCGGACTCCTGTTTTGGATTCACACGTTTTGAAACAAAAACAAAGGTTAACATCGTTCTTCATGTAGATAATCATTTTTCTTTATATCATATGGCAGGTACATTTGTTCATGAACTTTCTCATGCTATTTTAATTTAGTATTATTTCTTTATCAATATAAACAACAATCATGGAAATTGTTGATTTATTAATATTATGTTTTACACTGAAATATCTTTGTCAACACAAGAGAGTTTAAACTTTTTGTGTAGGACTGGAGTTGGCAGTGATACAATTAGAGACGTAACAATAAAACTCTGGTTTATGGATAAAGGAAACTGGTTTTTTCGGACCATCACTGCAAGTGATTGCGTGGTGTTTTTAAATACACAGTCTTCAGTAATTGTCTTTAAGAGAAATATATCGACATATTATCTCAATTCTGTAGACTATATGGATGCAATAAACTATTGCGCGGATATTTTGGCCAATTAATTGACACTATTAAAAGAACGGAAAACGGAAGTCCAAGATATTGAGATCATATTTAATCCTGGTCACTCGGACTCCTGTTTTGGATTCACATGTTTTGAAACAAAAACAAAGGTTAACATCGTTCTTCATGTATATAATCATTTTTCTTTATATCATATGGCAGGTACATTTGTTCATGAACTTTCTCATGCTATTTTAATTTAGTATTATTTCTTTATCAATATAAACAACAATCATGGAAATTGTTGATTTTATTAATATAATAATGTTTTACACTGACATATCTTTGTCAACACAAGAGAGTTTAAACTTTTTGTGTAGGACTGGAGTTTGCAGTGATACAATTAGAGACGTAACAATAAAACTCTGGTTTATGGATAAAGGAAAACTGCAAGTGATTGCGTGGTGTTTTTAAATACACAGTCTTCAGTACGTGTCTTTAAGAGAAATATATCGACATATTATCTCAATTCTGTAGACTATATGGATGCAATAAACTATTGCGCGGATATTTTGGCCAATTAATTGACACTATTAAAAGAACGGAAAACGGAAGTCCAAGATATTGAGATCATATTTAATCCTGGTCACTCGGACTCCTGTTTTGGATTCACACGTTTTGAAACAAAAACAAAGGTTAACATCGTTCTTCATGTATATAATCATTTTTCTTTATATCATATGGCAGGTACATTTGTTCATGAACTTTCTCATGCTATTTTAATTTAGTATTATTTCTTTATCAATATAAACAACAATCATGGAAATTGTTGATTTTATTAATATAATAATGTTTTACACTGACATATCTTTGTCAACACAAGAGAGTTTAAACTTTTTGTGTAGGACTGGAGTTTGCAGTGATACAATTAGAGACGTAACAATAAAACTCTGGTTTATGGATAAAGGAAACTGGGTTTTCGGACCATCACTGCAAGTGATTGCGTGGTGTTTTTAAATACACAGTCTTCAGTACGTGTCTTTAAGAGAAATATATCGACATATTATCCCAATTCTGTAGACTATATGGATGCAATAAACTATTGCGCGGATATTTTGGCCAATTTATTGACACTATTAAAAGAACGGTTCAATGGAAGTCCAAGATATTGAGATCATATTTAATCCTGGTCACTCGGACTCCTGTTTTGGATTCACACGTTTTGAAACAAGGACAAAGGTTAACATCGTTCTTCATGTAGATAATCATTTTTAGCTCCCCTGAGCCAAAGGCTCAAGGTGAGCTATTGGGATGGCCCTGTGTCCGTCGTTAGTCGTCGTTAACAATTGCTTCAAATGACATCTCCTCCTATACCGCTTGACAGAATTCAACCAAACTTTACAGAAATGTTCCTTGGGTCAAGCTCTTTCAAATTTGTTCAAAGAATCAAAAACAATGCAGAACTCTGGTTGCCATGGCAACCAAAGTGAACCTTAAAAATCTTCTTGTCAAAAACTGCAAGGGCCAGAGCTTAGATATTTGGCACATAGCATCATCTACAGGTCCTCTATCAAGTTTGTTCAAATTATGCCCCATGGCTCAAAATTGGCACCGCCCCGGGGGTCACAGATTTACATAGAGTTATATAGTGAAATTTTCAAACGTCTTCTTCTCTGAAACTAATGTGGCCAGAGCTTTGATATTTGGCATGGTGACACTTCTAGATGTCCTTTACCAAAATTGTTCAAATAGTTCTGGTCGGTTGTATAACTAGGTCACAGGAGCTAAAAATAGATTTTTTTCATTGAAAACTTAAAAACATCTTCTTGTCTGACACTACAAGGGCCAGAGCTTAGATATTTGGCACATAGCATCGCATACAGGTCCTCTATCTAGTTTGTTCAAATTATGTCCCTGGGGTCAAAATTGGCCCCGCCCCGGGGTTTCAGTTTTACATAAGAGTTATATAGTGAAATTTTCAAACGTCTTCTTCTCTGAAACTAATATGGCCAGAGCTTTGATATATGGCCTGGTGACACTTCTAGATGTCCTATACCAAAATTGTTCAAAAGGTTCTGGTCGGTTGCATAATTAGGCCACAGGCGCTAAAAATAGTGGGTTTTTTTCAATGAAAACTTGAAGTCTTCTTGTCTGAAACTACAAGGGCCAGAGCTTATATATTTGTCACATAGCATCGCCTACAGGTCCTCTATCAAGTTTGTCCATATTATGCCCCTGGGGTCAAAATTGGCCCCGCCCCTGGGGTCACAGTTTTACATAGTTATATAGAGAAAATTTCAAACGTCTTCTTCTCTGAAACTAGTATGGCCAGAGATTTTATTTTCGGTATGGTGACACTTTTAAATATTATTTACATAATTTGTTCAAATTGTTCCGGTCTGTTGCATATCTATATGAATCCTGGACATATATTATTATCTCCATTTTTTCAGATATTCTCAGGTGAGCGAAATATGCCCCATGGGGCTCTTGTTCTTTATATCATATGGCAGGTACTTTTGTTCATGAACTTTCTCATGCTATTTTAATTTAGTATTATTTCTTTATCAATTATCGGCGCCATATGACCATTTCATGTGTCGCGGTGCCGTAAAACCCAACTCAATCAATCAATTATCAATATAAACAACAATCATGGAAATTGTTGATTTTATTAATATAATAATGTTTTACACTGACATATCTTTGTCAACACAAGAGAGTTTAAACTTTTTGTGTAGGACTGGAGTTGGCAGTGATACAATTAGAGACGTAACAATAAAACTCTGGTTTATGGATAAAGGAAACTGGGTTTTTCGGACCATCACTGCAAGTGATTGCGTGGTGTTTTTAAATACACAGTCTTCAGTACGTGTCTTTAAGAGAAATATATCGACATATTATCCCAATTCTGTAGACTATATGGATGCAATAAACTATTGCACGGATATTTTGGCCAATTTATTGACACTATTAAAAGAACGGTAAACGGAAGTCCAAGATATTGAGATCATATTTAATCCTGGTCACTCGGACTCCTGTTTTGGATTCACACGTTTTGAAACAAGGACAAAGGTTAACATCGTTCTTCATGTAGATAATCATTTTTCTTTATATCATATGGCAGGTACTTTTGTTCATGAACTTTCTCATGCTATTTTAATTTAGTATTATTTCTTTATCAATTATCGGCGCCATATGACCATTTCATTTGTCGCGGTGCCGTAAAACCCAACTCAATTAATCAATTATCAATATAAACAACAATAATGGAAATTGTTGATTTTATTAATATAATAATGTTTTACACTGACATATCTTTGTCAACACAAGAGAGACGTAACAATAAAACTCTGGTTTATGGATAAAGGAAACTGGGTTTTTCGGACCATCACTGCAAGTGATTGCGTGGTGTTTTTAAATACACAGTCTTCAGTACGTGTCTTTAAGAGAAATATATCGACATATTATCCCAATTCTGTAGACTATATGGATGCAATAAACTATTGCGCGGATATTTTGGCCAATTTATTGACACTATTAAAAGAACGGTAAACGGAAGTCCAAGATATTGAGATCCTATTTAATCCTGGTCACTCGGACTCCTGTTTTGGATTCACACGTTTTGAAACAAGGACAAAGGTTAACATCGTTCTTCATGTAGATAATCATTTTTCTTTATATCATATGGCAGGTACTTTTGTTCATGAACTTTCTCATGCTATTTTAATTTAGTATTATTTCTTTATCAATTATCGGCGCGTATTATTTCTTTATCAATATAAACAACAATCATGGAAATTGTTGATTTTATTAATATAATAATGTTTTACACTGACATATCTTTGTCAACACAAGAGAGTTTAAACTTTTTTTGTAGGACTGGAGTTGACAGTGATACAATTAGAGACGTAACAATAAAACTCTGGTTTATGGATAAAAGGAAACTGGGTTTTTCGGACCATCACTGCAAGTGATTGCGTGGTGTTTTTAAATACACAGTCTTCAGTACGTGTCTTTAAGAGAAATATATCGACATATTATCTCAATTCTGTAGACTATATGGATGCAATAAACTATTGCGCGGGTATTTTGGCCAATTTATTGACACTATTATTAAAAGAACGGAACACGGAAGTCCAAGATATTGAGATCATATTTAATCCTGGTCACTCGGACTCCTGTTTTGGATTCACACGTTTTGAAACAAAAACAAAGGTTAACATCGTTCTTCATGTAGATAATCATTTTTCTTTATATCATATGGCAGGTACATTTGTTCATGAACTTTCTCATGCTATTTTAATTTAGTATTATTTCTTTATCAATATAAACAACAATCATGGAAATTGTTGATTTATTAATATTATGTTTTACACTGAAATATCTTTGTCAACACAAGAGAGTTTAAACTTTTTGTGTAGGACTGGAGTTGGCAGTGATACAATTAGAGACGTAACAATAAAACTCTGGTTTATGGATAAAGGAAACTGGTTTTTTCGGACCATCACTGCAAGTGATTGCGTGGTGTTTTTAAATACACAGTCTTCAGTAATTGTCTTTAAGAGAAATATATCGACATATTATCTCAATTCTGTAGACTATATGGATGCAATAAACTATTGCGCGGATATTTTGGCCAATTAATTGACACTATTAAAAGAACGGAAAACGGAAGTCCAAGATATTGAGATCATATTTAATCCTGGTCACTCGGACTCCTGTTTTGGATTCACATGTTTTGAAACAAAAACAAAGGTTAACATCGTTCTTCATGTATATAATCATTTTTCTTTATATCATATGGCAGGTACATTTGTTCATGAACTTTCTCATGCTATTTTAATTTAGTATTATTTCTTTATCAATATAAACAACAATCATGGAAATTGTTGATTTTATTAATATAATAATGTTTTACACTGACATATCTTTGTCAACACAAGAGAGTTTAAACTTTTTGTGTAGGACTGGAGTTTGCAGTGATACAATTAGAGACGTAACAATAAAACTCTGGTTTATGGATAAAGGAAAACTGCAAGTGATTGCGTGGTGTTTTTAAATACACAGTCTTCAGTACGTGTCTTTAAGAGAAATATATCGACATATTATCTCAATTCTGTAGACTATATGGATGCAATAAACTATTGCGCGGATATTTTGGCCAATTAATTGACACTATTAAAAGAACGGAAAACGGAAGTCCAAGATATTGAGATCATATTTAATCCTGGTCACTCGGACTCCTGTTTTGGATTCACACGTTTTGAAACAAAAACAAAGGTTAACATCGTTCTTCATGTATATAATCATTTTTCTTTATATCATATGGCAGGTACATTTGTTCATGAACTTTCTCATGCTATTTTAATTTAGTATTATTTCTTTATCAATATAAACAACAATCATGGAAATTGTTGATTTTATTAATATAATAATGTTTTACACTGACATATCTTTGTCAACACAAGAGAGTTTAAACTTTTTGTGTAGGACTGGAGTTTGCAGTGATACAATTAGAGACGTAACAATAAAACTCTGGTTTATGGATAAAGGAAACTGGGTTTTCGGACCATCACTGCAAGTGATTGCGTGGTGTTTTTAAATACACAGTCTTCAGTACGTGTCTTTAAGAGAAATATATCGACATATTATCCCAATTCTGTAGACTATATGGATGCAATAAACTATTGCGCGGATATTTTGGCCAATTTATTGACACTATTAAAAGAACGGTTCAATGGAAGTCCAAGATATTGAGATCATATTTAATCCTGGTCACTCGGACTCCTGTTTTGGATTCACACGTTTTGAAACAAGGACAAAGGTTAACATCGTTCTTCATGTAGATAATCATTTTTAGCTCCCCTGAGCCAAAGGCTCAAGGTGAGCTATTGGGATGGCCCTGTGTCCGTCGTTAGTCGTCGTTAACAATTGCTTCAAATGACATCTCCTCCTATACCGCTTGACAGAATTCAACCAAACTTTACAGAAATGTTCCTTGGGTCAAGCTCTTTCAAATTTGTTCAAAGAATCAAAAACAATGCAGAACTCTGGTTGCCATGGCAACCAAAGTGAACCTTAAAAATCTTCTTGTCAAAAACTGCAAGGGCCAGAGCTTAGATATTTGGCACATAGCATCATCTACAGGTCCTCTATCAAGTTTGTTCAAATTATGCCCCATGGCTCAAAATTGGCACCGCCCCGGGGGTCACAGATTTACATAGAGTTATATAGTGAAATTTTCAAACGTCTTCTTCTCTGAAACTAATGTGGCCAGAGCTTTGATATTTGGCATGGTGACACTTCTAGATGTCCTTTACCAAAATTGTTCAAATAGTTCTGGTCGGTTGTATAACTAGGTCACAGGAGCTAAAAATAGATTTTTTTCATTGAAAACTTAAAAACATCTTCTTGTCTGACACTACAAGGGCCAGAGCTTAGATATTTGGCACATAGCATCGCATACAGGTCCTCTATCTAGTTTGTTCAAATTATGTCCCTGGGGTCAAAATTGGCCCCGCCCCGGGGTTTCAGTTTTACATAAGAGTTATATAGTGAAATTTTCAAACGTCTTCTTCTCTGAAACTAATATGGCCAGAGCTTTGATATATGGCCTGGTGACACTTCTAGATGTCCTATACCAAAATTGTTCAAAAGGTTCTGGTCGGTTGCATAATTAGGCCACAGGCGCTAAAAATAGTGGGTTTTTTTCAATGAAAACTTGAAGTCTTCTTGTCTGAAACTACAAGGGCCAGAGCTTATATATTTGTCACATAGCATCGCCTACAGGTCCTCTATCAAGTTTGTCCATATTATGCCCCTGGGGTCAAAATTGGCCCCGCCCCTGGGGTCACAGTTTTACATAGTTATATAGAGAAAATTTCAAACGTCTTCTTCTCTGAAACTAGTATGGCCAGAGATTTTATTTTCGGTATGGTGACACTTTTAAATATTATTTACATAATTTGTTCAAATTGTTCCGGTCTGTTGCATATCTATATGAATCCTGGACATATATTATTATCTCCATTTTTTCAGATATTCTCAGGTGAGCGAAATATGCCCCATGGGGCTCTTGTTCTTTATATCATATGGCAGGTACTTTTGTTCATGAACTTTCTCATGCTATTTTAATTTAGTATTATTTCTTTATCAATTATCGGCGCCATATGACCATTTCATGTGTCGCGGTGCCGTAAAACCCAACTCAATCAATCAATTATCAATATAAACAACAATCATGGAAATTGTTGATTTTATTAATATAATAATGTTTTACACTGACATATCTTTGTCAACACAAGAGAGTTTAAACTTTTTGTGTAGGACTGGAGTTGGCAGTGATACAATTAGAGACGTAACAATAAAACTCTGGTTTATGGATAAAGGAAACTGGGTTTTTCGGACCATCACTGCAAGTGATTGCGTGGTGTTTTTAAATACACAGTCTTCAGTACGTGTCTTTAAGAGAAATATATCGACATATTATCCCAATTCTGTAGACTATATGGATGCAATAAACTATTGCACGGATATTTTGGCCAATTTATTGACACTATTAAAAGAACGGTAAACGGAAGTCCAAGATATTGAGATCATATTTAATCCTGGTCACTCGGACTCCTGTTTTGGATTCACACGTTTTGAAACAAGGACAAAGGTTAACATCGTTCTTCATGTAGATAATCATTTTTCTTTATATCATATGGCAGGTACTTTTGTTCATGAACTTTCTCATGCTATTTTAATTTAGTATTATTTCTTTATCAATTATCGGCGCCATATGACCATTTCATTTGTCGCGGTGCCGTAAAACCCAACTCAATTAATCAATTATCAAATGTTTTACACTGACATATCTTTGTCAACACAAGAGAGTTTAAACTTTTTGTGTAGGACTGGAGTTGGCAGTGATACAATTAGAGACGTAACAATAAAACTCTGGTTTATGGATAAAGGAAACTGGGTTTTTCGGACCATCACTGCAAGTGATTGCGTGGTGTTTTTAAATACACAGTCTTCAGTACGTGTCTTTAAGAGAAATATATCGACATATTATCCCAATTCTGTAGACTATATGGATGCAATAAACTATTGCACGGATATTTTGGCCAATTTATTGACACTATTAAAAGAACGGTAAACGGAAGTCCAAGATATTGAGATCATATTTAATCCTGGTCACTCGGACTCCTGTTTTGGATTCACACGTTTTGAAACAAGGACAAAGGTTAACATCGTTCTTCATGTAGATAATCATTTTTCTTTATATCATATGGCAGGTACTTTTGTTCATGAACTTTCTCATGCTATTTTAATTTAGTATTATTTCTTTATCAATTATCGGCGCCATATGACCATTTCATTTGTCGCGGTGCCGTAAAACCCAACTCAATTAATCAATTATCAATATAAACAACAATAATGGAAATTGTTGATTTTATTAATATAATAATGTTTTACACTGACATATCTTTGTCAACACAAGAGAGACGTAACAATAAAACTCTGGTTTATGGATAAAGGAAACTGGGTTTTTCGGACCATCACTGCAAGTGATTGCGTGGTGTTTTTAAATACACAGTCTTCAGTACGTGTCTTTAAGAGAAATATATCGACATATTATCCCAATTCTGTAGACTATATGGATGCAATAAACTATTGCGCGGATATTTTGGCCAATTTATTGACACTATTAAAAGAACGGTAAACGGAAGTCCAAGATATTGAGATCCTATTTAATCCTGGTCACTCGGACTCCTGTTTTGGATTCACACGTTTTGAAACAAGGACAAAGGTTAACATCGTTCTTCATGTAGATAATCATTTTTCTTTATATCATATGGCAGGTACTTTTGTTCATGAACTTTCTCATGCTATTTTAATTTAGTATTATTTCTTTATCAATTATCGGCGCCATATGACCATTTCATGTGTCGCGGTGCCGTAAAACCCAACTCAATCAATCAATTATCAATATAAACAACAATCATGGAAATTGTTGATTTTATTAATATAATAATGTTTTACACTGACATATCTTTGTCAACACAAGAGAGTTTAAACTTTTTGTGTAGGACTGGAGTTGGCAGTGATACAATTAGAGACGTAACAATAAAACTCTGGTTTATGGATAAAGGAAACTGGGTTTTTCGGACCATCACTGCAAGTGATTGCGTGGTGTTTTTAAATACACAGTCTTCAGTACGTGTCTTTAAGAGAAATATATCGACATATTATCCCAATTCTGTAGACTATATGGATGCAATAAACTATTGCACGGATATTTTGGCCAATTTATTGACACTATTAAAAGAACGGTAAACGGAAGTCCAAGATATTGAGATCATATTTAATCCTGGTCACTCGGACTCCTGTTTTGGATTCACACGTTTTGAAACAAGGACAAAGGTTAACATCGTTCTTCATGTAGATAATCATTTTTCTTTATATCATATGGCAGGTACTTTTGTTCATGAACTTTCTCATGCTATTTTAATTTAGTATTATTTCTTTATCAATTATCGGCGCCATATGACCATTTCATTTGTCGCGGTGCCGTAAAACCCAACTCAATTAATCAATTATCAAATGTTTTACACTGACATATCTTTGTCAACACAAGAGAGTTTAAACTTTTTGTGTAGGACTGGAGTTGGCAGTGATACAATTAGAGACGTAACAATAAAACTCTGGTTTATGGATAAAGGAAACTGGGTTTTTCGGACCATCACTGCAAGTGATTGCGTGGTGTTTTTAAATACACAGTCTTCAGTACGTGTCTTTAAGAGAAATATATCGACATATTATCCCAATTCTGTAGACTATATGGATGCAATAAACTATTGCACGGATATTTTGGCCAATTTATTGACACTATTAAAAGAACGGTAAACGGAAGTCCAAGATATTGAGATCATATTTAATCCTGGTCACTCGGACTCCTGTTTTGGATTCACACGTTTTGAAACAAGGACAAAGGTTAACATCGTTCTTCATGTAGATAATCATTTTTCTTTATATCATATGGCAGGTACTTTTGTTCATGAACTTTCTCATGCTATTTTAATTTAGTATTATTTCTTTATCAATTATCGGCGCCATATGACCATTTCATTTGTCGCGGTGCCGTAAAACCCAACTCAATTAATCAATTATCAATATAAACAACAATAATGGAAATTGTTGATTTTATTAATATAATAATGTTTTACACTGACATATCTTTGTCAACACAAGAGAGACGTAACAATAAAACTCTGGTTTATGGATAAAGGAAACTGGGTTTTTCGGACCATCACTGCAAGTGATTGCGTGGTGTTTTTAAATACACAGTCTTCAGTACGTGTCTTTAAGAGAAATATATCGACATATTATCCCAATTCTGTAGACTATATGGATGCAATAAACTATTGCGCGGATATTTTGGCCAATTTACTGACACTATTAAAAGAACGGTAAACGGAAGTCCAAGATATTGAGATCCTATTTAATCCTGGTCACTCGGACTCCTGTTTTGGATTCACACGTTTTGAAACAAGGACAAAGGTTAACATCGTTCTTCATGTAGATAATCATTTTTCTTTATATCATATGGCAGGTACTTTTGTTCATGAACTTTCTCATGCTATTTTAATTTAGTATTATTTCTTTATCAATTATCGGCGCCATATGACCATTTCATGTGTCGCGGTGCCGTAAAACCCAACTCAATCAATCAATTATCAATATAAACAACAATCATGGAAATTGTTGATTTTATTAATATAATAATGTTTTACACTGACATATCTTTGTCAACACAAGAGAGTTTAAACTTTTTGTGTAGGACTGGAGTTGGCAGTGATACAATTAGAGACGTAACAATAAAACTCTGGTTTATGGATAAAGGAAACTGGGTTTTTCGGACCATCACTGCAAGTGATTGCGTGGTGTTTTTAAATACACAGTCTTCAGTACGTGTCTTTAAGAGAAATATATCGACATATTATCCCAATTCTGTAGACTATATGGATGCAATAAACTATTGCACGGATATTTTGGCCAATTTATTGACACTATTAAAAGAACGGTAAACGGAAGTCCAAGATATTGAGATCATATTTAATCCTGGTCACTCGGACTCCTGTTTTGGATTCACATGTTTTGAAACAAGGACAAAGGTTAACATCGTTCTTCATGTAGATAATCATTTTTCTTTATATCATATGGCAGGTACTTTTGTTCATGAACTTTCTCATGCTATTTTAATTTAGTATTATTTCTTTATCAATTATCGGCGCCATATGACCATTTCATTTGTCGCGGTGCCGTAAAACCCAACTCAATCAATCAATTATCAATATAAACAACAATAATGGAAATTGTTGATTTTATTAATATAATAATGTTTTACACTGACATATCTTTGTCAACACAAGAGAGACGTAACAATAAAACTCTGGTTTATGGATAAAGGAAACTGGGTTTTTCGGACCATCACTGCAAGTGATTGCGTGGTGTTTTTAAATACACAGTCTTCAGTACGTGTCTTTAAGAGAAATATATCGACATATTATCCCAATTCTGTAGACTATATGGATGCAATAAACTATTGCGCGGATATTTTGGCCAATTTATTGACACTATTAAAAGAACGGTAAACGGAAGTCCAAGATATTGAGATCCTATTTAATCCTGGTCACTCGGACTCCTGTTTTGGATTCACACGTTTTGAAACAAGGACAAAGGTTAACATCGTTCTTCATGTAGATAATCATTTTTCTTTATATCATATGGCAGGTACTTTTGTTCATGAACTTTCTCATGCTATTTTAATTTAGTATTATTTCTTTATCAATTATCGGCGCCATATGACCATTTCATGTGTCGCGGTGCCGTAAAACCCAACTCAATCAATCAATTATCAATATAAACAACAATCATGGAAATTGTTGATTTTATTAATATAATAATGTTTTACACTGACATATCTTTGTCAACACAAGAGAGTTTAAACTTTTTGTGTAGGACTGGAGTTGGCAGTGATACAATTAGAGACGTAACAATAAAACTCTGGTTTATGGATAAAGGAAACTGGGTTTTTCGGACCATCACTGCAAGTGATTGCGTGGTGTTTTTAAATACACAGTCTTCAGTACGTGTCTTTAAGAGAAATATATCAACATATTATCCCAATTCTGTAGACTATATGGATGCAATAAACTATTGCACGGATATTTTGGCCAATTTATTGACACTATTAAAAGAACGGTAAACGGAAGTCCAAGATATTGAGATCATATTTAATCCTGGTCACTCGGACTCCTGTTTTGGATTCACATGTTTTGAAACAAGGACAAAGGTTAACATCGTTCTTCATGTAGATAATCATTTTTCTTTATATCATATGGCAGGTACTTTTGTTCATGAACTTTCTCATGCTATTTTAATTTAGTATTATTTCTTTATCAATTATCGGCGCCATATGACCATTTCATTTGTCGCGGTGCCGTAAAACCCAACTCAATCAATCAATTATCAATATAAACAACAATAATGGAAATTGTTGATTTTATTAATATAATAATGTTTTACACTGACATATCTTTGTCAACACAAGAGAGACGTAACAATAAAACTCTGGTTTATGGATAAAGGAAACTGGGTTTTTCGGACCATCACTGCAAGTGATTGCGTGGTGTTTTTAAATACACAGTCTTCAGTACGTGTCTTTAAGAGAAATATATCGACATATTATCCCAATTCTGTAGACTATATGGATGCAATAAACTATTGCGCGGATATTTTGGCCAATTTATTGACACTATTAAAAGAACGGTAAACGGAAGTCCAAGATATTGAGATCCTATTTAATCCTGGTCACTCGGACTCCTGTTTTGGATTCACACGTTTTGAAACAAGGACAAAGGTTAACATCGTTCTTCATGTAGATAATCATTTTTCTTTATATCATATGGCAGGTACTTTTGTTCATGAACTTTCTCACGCTATTTTAATTTAGTATTATTTCTTTATCAATTATCGGCGCCATATGACCATTTCATGTGTCGCGGTGCCGTAAAACCCAACTCAATCAATCAATTATCAATATAAACAACAATCATGGAAATTGTTGATTTTATTAATATAATAATGTTTTACACTGACATATCTTTGATAACACAAGAGAGTTTAAACTTTTTGTGTAGGACTGGAGTTGGCAGTGATACAATTAGAGACGTAACAATAAAACTCTGGTTTATGGATAAAGGAAACTGGGTTTTTCGGACCATCACTGCAAGTGATTGCGTGGTGTTTTTAAATACACAGTCTTCAGTACGTGTCTTTAAGAGAAATATATCGACATATCCCAATTCTGTAGACTATATGGATGCAATAAACTATTGCACGGATATTTTGGCCAATTTATTGACACTTTTAAAAGAACGGTAAACAGAAGTCCAAGATATTGAGATCATATTTAATCCTGGTCACTCGGACTCCTGTTTTGGATTCACACTTTTTGAAACAAGGACAAAGGTTAACATCGTTCTTCATTTAGATAATCATTTTTCTTTATATCATATGGCAGGTACTTTTGTTCATGAACTTTCTCATGCTATTTTAATTTAGTATTATTTCTTTATCAATTATCGGCGCCATATGACCATTTCATGTGTCGCGGTGCCGTAAAACCCAACTCAATCAATCAATTATCAATATAAACAACAATCATGGAAATTGTTGATTTTTTTAATATAATAATGTTTTACACTGACATATCTTTGTCAACACAAGAGAGTTTAAACTTTTTGTGTAGGACTGGAGTTGGCAGTGATACAATTAGAGACGTAACAATAAAACTCTGGTTTATGGATAAAGGAAACTGGGTTTTTCGGATTCCGGGTCGTTTCGCGCCCAAACAATTTCGCACCCTAGACGTTTCGCGCCCAAGCCAGTTCCACCCTGGTCTTTTCCACCCTGGTCGTTTCGCCCCCAAAATATCATTTGGGAAAGGGGAATAACTCTTACATTATTATACCAGAATTATAAACCTAGTGCAAGACACATTCACTCATCAATCCCTTTTCTTTAATGAAGTATCATTTCGAAATCTTCAGTATGACAGAAGTAATCTAACTGCAGCAAAAGAAAAAAATGGAAAAGGGCATACGACAAGCGTACCTTCCATAGGTTCCGTACGTGCTAGTAGATCTCTTTACTGGTCAAAAGAGTTAAATGTGTTAAGCAATTACGATATATGATTACATCCTCTTAGAGCCCTCTGATTTGGATCTGCACGGCTAGCATACGACAATTGTACTTTTCATCCGTACACTGTTAGTAGGTGACGAGTATACTCGTCGATAGGGTTGAGGTTTGTTAAACAATTACGATATTCAATCATATCCATAAACGGTGCAGATCCTGATTGGAGGGCAGGGTCGCAGATTTGGGTCTTCACTGTTAGCATAGGACGTGTACTGCTCATAGGTACTGTGTTAGTAGATATCTATAGATCTACATGTCGCGAGTAATTACATATGTTAAAGCAATTATGTTATATGATCATATCCATAAACGGTGCAGATCCTGTTCAGATGACTCTTTTAGGAGCTCTCTGATGGGGGTATGCACTGTCAACATACGATAATTGTACTTTTAATAGGTATACTGTTAGTAAATGACGAGTAAACTCGTCGATAGGGTTGACGGTGTTAAACAATTACCAATCTTATGGTATGAATTACATTAAAACAAATTCGGTGAAAGTCGAATTAGTTGTCTTTCTCAAAACAATTTCAGGATCCACGCCAGTTGTTATTCGTCAACCCAATTTTATGGAAAAAATAAATAAAAACAATATCATTATAAGAATTTTAATCAAACACACTTATTTTATAAATAGGGGGCGAAACGACTAGCCCTTAGGGGGCGAAACGACCCGGGTCAAAATTGGGAGCGAAACGACCAGGGTGGAAACGACCAGGGAGGAAACGGTTTGGGGGCGAAACGTCTTGTCACCGGTTTTTCGGACCATCACTGCAAGTGATTGCGTGGTGTTTTTAAAATGAATGAATGAATGGTGTTTTACGACCCATCGACACAAAAAGGTCATTTAGAGCCGAATAAATAATTACAATATCAAAATTAAAACAATATTAATAAATAGATTACGTCAATGTCAGTCCCGATCAACGGGAAAGTAAACAAAATATGGACAAAACATAATCGACATACAAAAATTTATCTTCAAAAAACTATAATTTATTCAAATTTTATAATATAAATTAATGGCTTTTAAAAATTCAAGTATTTTAGATATATCTACAAATTCAAACAGTTCCCGCAGAGAATCTGCCTGAAAAAATCTACTACGAATTAAAGTTAAATCAGCACAATCAATAAGAATGTGCTGAATTGTATAAGGTTCAAAACAAAATAAACATTCTGGTTGAACCTCACGTTTTAAAAGATATGAATGTGTAATATAAGAATGTCCTATTCTCAATCTAGCTAAAACTACCTCATCCCGGCGAATCGACCGGCATGAGTTCAAACTTTCACCTAATACAGGTTTAATGGCATGGAGTTTGTTGTGAGTTTCCCCACTCCAAGACTCCTGCCAATTTCTTAAAATAAATTTAGTAATCTGTGGTTTAAAATCCGAATAAGGAAGATCCATATCAGATTCAGGCAACGACAGGGCAGACTTAGCTTCTAAGTCTGCCCTCTCATTGCCCTTAATTCCACATGACTTGGTACCCAACACAATTTTACATCTTTAGAATTAGACAGTTCATGAAATTTTAAAACAATATTTTTAATAAGCACATTTTTAATAGAACCTTTACTCAATGATTGTAATACAGAAAGAGAATCCGAAAAGATTATATGTTTACTACATGAATATTCAGCAATATAATCAAGAGCTAAATCAATAGCTTTGATCTCCGCTGAAAATATAGAAGCATTGTCAGGGAGCCGAAACTTTGTAACCCGTGGTGTTTTTAAATACACAGTCTTCAGTACAAAAAGAAAGGACAATTTCAGCGAAGTCTTCAAGCTGCAAAAGCGCACACAGAGGTGCACGCCGGAGAGCCGCACACAGAGGAGGAGGCCGACCAACCTGGGACAAGAGGGATTAGCAAAAAAAGAAATGCGCACACAGAGGTGCACGCCGAGGAGGAGGCCGACCAACCTGGGACAAGAGGGACTAGCAAAACAAGGGCCACTATGGCCCTAAATCGCTCACCTGGTACACCATGGCAAACTTGACCTATAGTGACCTAGATTATGACTGGACATGACCCACAATCAACCTTTAGAGTGTAAACAAGATTTTCCTATGATTTGACCTAGTGACCTAGTTTTTCAATATATTCAATCTTGACCTAGATATCAATGAGAAAAACATTCTGACCAAGTTTCATCAAGATCCAATGATATTTGTAGCCTCTAGAGTGTTAACAAGTTTTTTCTATGATTTAACCTTGTGACCTAGTTTTTGACCGGCCATTGCCCATATTCAAACTTGACCTAGATATCAATGAGACAAACATTCTGACCAAGTTTCATCAAGATCCAATGAGATGTGTAGCCTCTAGAGTGTTAGCAAGATTTTTCTATGATTTGACCTAGTGACCTAGTTTATGACCGGACATGACCCACATTCGAACTTGACCTAGATATCAATGGGACAAACATTCTAACCATTTTTCATCAAAATCCAATGAGATTTGTAGCCTCTAGAGTGTTAACAAGGTTTTTCTATGATTTGACCTAGTGACCTAGTTTTTGACCCAATATGACCCACATTCGTACTTGGCCTAGATTTCTACTAGACAAACATTATGATCAAGTTTCATGAAGATCCAATGAGATTTATAGCCATTAGAGTGTTAACGAACAATTGTGAACAGACGGACGGACAGACATCCAGCGATCCTAAAAGCTCACCTTGGCACTTCGTGCCAGGTGAGCTAAAAAGAAAAGCTCACATAGAGGTGCACGCCGAGGAGGAGACCGACCAACCTGGGACAAGAGGGACTAGCAAAAAAAAAGAAAAGCGCACACAGAGGTGCACGCCGAGGAGGAGGCCGACCAACCTGGGACAAGAGGGACTAGCAAAAAAAGAAAAGCGCACACAGAGGTGCACGCCGAGGAGGAGGTTTGTCCCTCTTGTCCCAGGTTGGTCGGCCTCCTCCTCGGCGTGCACTTCTGTGTGCGCCTCGTCGGCAAAAAAGCTATATGTCAAATATTAAAGACCTGGGCCTTACATTCTTGCTAGAAAATCATTAGGTTATGATACATACCAAATATCAAAGGTCTGGGCCTTTTGGTTTCTGAGAAGAAGATTTTTTAAGATTTTCTTATGCATTAAAAGTTGTCTATATGGTCATGTTAGAAACCCCAGAGACTACCTACTTTGCCGTAGTTCTGGGGCTTAATTGTCATAGGGAATGTTTTCCGTTTATTAGATCGAAATCATCCCATCTGACAAGAGCTAAAAGGAAGGCAGGTCCGTGGTTTTGATCCCATTTACTGTTTTACAATGCATGAGATTAGCCGAAATCACCTTCCTGAGATCATAATCATCTCATCATCCCTAATTAACTCATCGGCGCTATATGACCAATTGTGTGTCGCAGTGCCGTAAAACCCAACTCATCATCATCATGTTAAATGAATGAATGAATGAATGGTGTTTTACGGCCCATCGACACAAAAATGAATGAATGAATGGTGTTTTACGGCCCATCGACAAAAAAAGGTCATTTAGAGCCGAATAAATAATTACAATATCAAATTAAAAACAATATCAACCAATAGATTACGTCAATGTCAGTCCCGATCAACGGGAAAGTAAACAAAATATGGACAAAATATAATCGAAATACAAAAATTTATCTTTAAAAAATATAATTTATTCAAATTTTATAATATAAATTAGCACATGGCTTGGCGCTCTCGGCCAATCAGATGCCTAAAAAGCCTGTGAATATATCGTTTATTTCAACAAACCATGGAATAACTAACAAACTGTTCACTTATTCCACACTTCCGTCATCTCAAGGCAATTTGACGTCACAATTCTAGCAATCCTCCGAGCCAGCCACCGCGAAAACCTTTTGCCTGCAATGTAGCCTTAATGATAAATAATCGGAATAAACACCATATCTAGGATTTAAACTGAAGCAACACTGAAATTTCACAGTAACAATGGAAGACCTAGATCTACCCCGCTCCTCTTGACCTAGATATATGCATATATTCAGCTGTAGATGTAAAAACCGGAATACGCATGTCTAAATTGTCTTTAAAAACAGCTTAGGTCAGAGGTGAACTGCACACGCTTGATGACGTTATATTATTATGTAGTGAGACCTAGACTTTGAAGACAATTACTAATGAATTGTGCTAACATATAGAGCTTCAAAAAGCGTTATTTATGTTGGTGTTAAAGCATGCTTAATGTCTCATACTTCTCATTGAAATAACCTTTCAATTTAGATATAACAAACAAAATGATTTTTTCGTCCTAAACAAGAAGCAGAAACGAATGGTCATCTTGTTTTCCTCGAGCCCAAGCCAGTGCTAAATAGGTTAGACAATGGTTGCGCGCGGATAAACGACATAGTTCTCGGGGGGCTACGCCCCCGAACTATATCGTTTATTCGCGCTCAACCATGGTCTAACCTATACTTAATGGCTTTTAAAAACTCAAGTATGTTATAAATATCTACTAACTCAAACAGTTCCCGCAGAGAATCTGCATGAAAATATCTGTTACGAATTAAAGTTAAATCAGTACAAACAATAAGAATGTGCTGAATTGTGTAAGGTTCAAAACAAAATAAACATTCTGGTTGAACCTCACGTTTTAAAAGGTGTAATATAAGAATGTCCAATTCTTAATCTGGCTAAAACTACTTCATCACGGCGAATCGACCGGCATGCGTTCATACTTTCGCCTAATACAGGTTTAATGGCATGGAGTTTGTTGTGAGTTTCCCCACTCCAAGACTCCTGCCAATTTCTTAAAATAAATAGATCTGTGGTTTGAAATCCGAATAAGGAAGATCCATATCAGATTCAGGCAATGACAGGACAGACTTAGCTTCTAAGTCTGCCCTCTCATTGCCCTTAATTCCACAATGACTAGGAACCCAACACTTTTTTACATCTTTAGAATTAGACAGTTCATGATATTTTAAAACAATATTTTTAATAAGTACGTTTTTAGTAGAACCTTTACTCAATGATTGTAATACAGAAAGAGAATCCGAAAATATTATATGTTTACTATATGAATCCTCAGCAATATAATCAAGAGCTAAATCGATAGCCTTGGTCTCTGCGGAAAATATAGAGGCATTGTCAGGGAGCCGAAACTTTGTAACAGTATTGTCAGTCACAAAAGCAGCGGCCACCTTCTCATCATCTTTCGACCCATCAGTATAAATTTGTTTAAAATCTTCAAATTTTGAAATGATTTCATTAAAAAAGGACTTGAATTCAAGCGAGTTTGTTTCATATTTCTTATGCCAAGTTAGATCAAAAATGACATTTGGTCGTTTAATAGTCCAGGTGGTATAGATTCGACTTTGGTCTCTTCAACCAAAGACAAATCTATACCACTACTTTCAAAAGAGTTTTTTCTACGTATTCCAAAGGATGGAATAACCTTTTCTTTAGATTTAAATAAACGTTTATGTTTAAGTTGAAACACGTTATTGTATGTTGGATTTGAACGGTTTGAAGTATACTGCATGGATAGTTTTTCACGACGAGAGTAAAGAGAAGGCTCATTGGCCTCGACATCATCATCATGTTAGAAAACCTGGTCCCACAGCAAGGGGAATAACTCTAGCCAAAATTTTTGAACAAGATTTCGTTCCCCCTTGTCATTGAAGGTTCTGACAAAGTTTGGTTGAAATCGGGTCAGTGGTTTCTGAGATGTTGTTTGAAAATGTGGACGGACGACGTACAGAATGGGATCACAATAGCTCATCCTGAGCCTTCGGCTCAGGTGAGCTGAAAAGGGACTTGAATTCAAGCGAGTTTGTTTCAGACTTCTTATGCCAAGTTAGATAAAAAATGACGTTTGGTCGTTTAATAGTCCAATGTGGTAAAGATTCGACTTTGGTCTCTTCAACCAAAGACAAATCTATACCACTACTGTCAAAAGAGTTTTTCATACGTATTCCAAAGGATGGAATAACCTTTTCTTTAGATTTAAATAAACGTTTATGTTTAGGTTTAAACACATTATTGTATGTTGGATTTGAACGGTTTGAAGCTAACTTTGAAGTATACTGCATGGATAGTTTTTCACGACGAGAGTAAAGAGAATGACAATAACAACAAGGGCCACCATGGCCCTATATCGCTCACCTGGTACACCATGTAAAAATTCACCTATAGTGACCTAGATTTTGACCCGACATGACCCATATTCAACAGTAGCCTTGATTTTAATAAGGCAAACATTTTGACCAAGTTTCATCAATATCAAATGAAAAATGTAGCTTCAAGAGTGT
Organism: Gari tellinella; assembly: GCA_922989275.2. Classification (NCBI taxonomy): domain Eukaryota; kingdom Metazoa; phylum Mollusca; class Bivalvia; order Cardiida; family Psammobiidae; genus Gari; species Gari tellinella. Next base: position 74,578,193 of record OV277865.1, on the reverse strand, counting down.
AAACAATGTATTTTCATGATTTGACCTAGTGATCTAGTTTTAGACAGGACATGACCCACATTCAAACTTGACCAAGATGTTAATCAGTCAAACAATGTGACCAAGTTTCACGAAGATCTAATGAGATTTGTAGCCTCTAGAGTGTTAACAATGTTTTTCTATGATTTGACCTAGTTTTCAGTTAGACATAACCCACATTCGAACATGACCTTGATATGAATGAGGCAAACATTTTGACCAAGTTTCATCAAGATCTAATCAGATTTGTAGTCTCTAGAGTGTTAACAAGGTTTTTCTATGATTTGACCTACTAGGCTAGTGACCTAGTTTTTGACCTGACATGACCCACATTTTGACCAAGTTTCATCAAGATCAAATGAGATTTTTGTAGCCTCTAGAGTGTTAACAAGGTTTTTCTACGAGTTGACCTAGTTTTTGACCGAACATGACCCATATTCGAACTTGACCATTGTCATCAAGTTTCATGAAGATCTAATGAAATGTGTAGTCTCTGAGAGTGTTAACAAGGTTTTTCTATGATTTGACCTTGTAACCTAGTTTTTGAACGGACATGATCCACATTCAAATTTGACCTAGATTTTATCAAGACAAACATTGTCATCAAGTTTCATGAAGATCCAATTAAATTTGTAGCCGCTAGAGTGTTAACAAACAATTGTGGCCAGATGGACATCCACTTCGTGCCAGGTGAGCTAAAAATTTAAAATATCAACTAATAGATTACGTCAATGTCAGTCCGGATGTTGAGATGAAATAATGATTTCAGGGAAATTGTTTCAGTAAATCCTATGGATGGATGGATGAGTTGGGTTTTACGGCACTGCGACACAAAATAGGTCATATAGCGCCGATGATAGATGAGGGGTGATGAGATGATATGATGATGATTTCAGGAAGATGATTTCGGCTAATCCCACCCGTTGACAAGCAGCGCATGGGATCAAAACCACCGACCTGCCTTCCTTTTAGTTCTTGGCAGAGGGAATGATCTCGGTCTAATAAACAGAAACAATTCCCTTTGACAATTAAGCCCCAGAACTACGGCAAAGTAGGAAGGTCTCTGGGGTAAAAAAGTAAATCCTATTCGTTGACCAGCAGCACATGGGATCAAACCACCGACCTGCCTTCCTTTTAGTTCTTGCAGAATGAGAGGGCATAATCTGTCTTATAAACAGAAACAATTCTGTAAGGTTACCCCCCCCCCCCCCCCCGGACATCTTCTCTAGGTGTAGGGTTTTTTGTTCTGGGTAGATTCTAATGTCTCTCCCGAACTAGTCTGCGCCTAATTGGGGGCTAAGGAATAACTTCGAGGACTGCTACAATATGGAAAGCCCAGGTCAGGGGAGGCAATTTAAAGCCAAGTACGCGGCATTTTCGTTGAGTTGATTACCGACTGCCTAACCAAACGTAGTCAAGGCCAGTCGTGACAACTTATATTATACTGTGGGTGAGTACGTAAGTACTTTAATAGGATGTATGAATGAATGAAAATCTCTGGGGTTAATTCAGTGATTGCAACGTGTGTTCGAGCGTCAGCGATAATTGGCAATCAATTTTGTACAACGACATTTTATGACGGATGCGGGTCAACTCGGAATCTTTCTTTGTTACGACCGTTCCTGCCATCTTGTGTACAATTTGGACGCCCGGGAGAGGGAAGCGGATAGTCATACAGACCCTTTTGGGGTGGTTCACATCGTCTAGTAAATAGGTTCACATCGGCGATGGTTCACATCGTCCCTAATTCTTAATGTTTCACCCCACAATTCCTTGAATTTCTCCAAGGGAGTTGTTCGCAGTTATGACTTGCGTAACGCTTCCGAGGAGGAAATGCTCGAGGATTTGAGGGGTCAACATGTAACTGAGGTCACTCGTGTTCTTGTTACCAGAGATGGTATAAAGAAAAAGTCAAATACGTTTATTTTAAAGTTTAATGTTCCGACTCTTCCAAAATCTGTTAAAACTGCTCTGTCAGTTTATAAAGTGAAACCTTTTGTACCTAATCCACTGCGGTGTTTTACATGTCAAAGGTTTGGTCATCATAAGGACCAATGTACTAAGGGAATAGTTTGTGGTAGATGTGGCCAATCCGGGCACGATCTTTCTTCCTGTGAAAACCCTTTGCAGTGTCCTAGCTGCAAAGGAGATCACTTTGCATACTCCCAAGAAGTGTTCAAAGTGGAAACAGGAGAAAGAGATTCAGGCGGTTAAAGTTCATCAGAACTTAACCTTCATCGAGGCCCGGAGACAGGTTGAATCTAGGACACCTGGTGGCCCATCTGCACCATCCTATGCTGCTGAATCTAGACCAGCCTCTGCTGTTGTGTCTGGACCAGTCGCTGCTGTTGTGTCTGGACCAACCCCCCAAGAGACCTTCCTACTTTGTCGCAGTTCTTGGGCTTAATTGTCAAAGGGAATCTTTTCTGTTTATAAGGCCGAGATTATTCCCTCTGCCAAGAACTAAAAGGAAGGCAGGTCGGTGGTTTTGATCTCATGTGCTGCTTAGCAACAAATGAGATTAGCCAAAATCATCTTCCTGAAATCATCATCATCTCATCTCATCATCCTTCATTACTCATCGGCGCTATATGACCTATTTTGTGTCGCAGTGCCGTAAAACCCAACTCATCCATCCATCTGGACCAACCCCTGCCCAGGAGTGTGCTACTTGCAAGCTCTTGGTTCAACAACTGTGTTCCATCTTTCGTCGGGAAAATCGGTTCACATCGTCCAAAAACCCGGTTTACATCGTTTAATTGTATGGATAGATGAGTAGGGTTTTACGGCACTGCGACACAAAACAGGTCATATAGCACCGATGAATGATGAGAGATCAGATGATGATGATTTCAGGAGGAAGCATAGGATCAAAACTACCGACTTTCCCTCCGTTTTGTTATTAGCAGAGGGGATAATTTCGGTCTATCGAACGGATACCATTCCCAATCTCAATTAAGCCCCAAAACTGCGGCAAATCTTCTCAGCCTAGTTGTAAAAGGGTAGGCATGACGGTGGTTTTGACCCCCGGAGACCTTCTTTGCCGCAGTTCTGGGATTTGTCGGAGGGAATGCATGGTTTCTGTTTATCAGACCGAGATTATCCCCTCTGCTAAGAACTAAAAGGAAGGCAGGTCTGTGGTTTTAGATCCCATGCGCTGCTGGTCTCGAATGGGATTAACCGAAATCATCTTCATGAAATCATCATTTCATCTCATCAATCCTCGGCGCTATATGACCTATTTTGTGTCGCAGTGCCGTAGAACCCAACTCATCCAATTGATCCCATGCACTGCTTAGCAATGGATGGGATTTCCTGAAATCATCATCTCATTTCATCACCCCTCACCAATCATCGGTGTTGTAGGACCCATTTCGTGTCGCAGTGCCGTAAAACCAAACTCATCCTTCTATAATCTTTACGGATTCTCTTTTCTGTTTTTAGCTCTCCTGAGCCAAAGGCTATTGGGATGGCCCTGTGTCCGTCATCGTGCGTTGTCCGTCGTCATTCGTCATTAACAATTGCTTCAAATGACATCTCCTCCTCTACCGCTTGACAGATTTCAAACCAAACTTTACAGAAATATTTCTTTGATCAAGCTTTCAAATTTGTTCCCTCAGAGACCTTCCTACTTTGCCGTAGTTCTGGTTCTTAAAGGGAATTGTTTCTGTTTATAAGACCGAGATCATTCCCTCTGCCAAGAACTAAAATGAAGGCAGCTCCGTGGTTTTGATCCCATGTGCTGCCTCTCAACGAATGAGATTAGACGAAATCATCTTCCTGAAATCACCCCTCATTGATCATCGGCGCTATATGACCTATTTTGTGTCGCAGTGCCGTAAAACCCAACTCATCCTCCTCATCAAATTTGTTCAAAGATTTAGAAAAAAATACGGAACTCTGGTTGCCATGGCCACCAAAGTGAAATGTCAAAAAAATAAGAATTTCAAAGTCTTCTTGGCAAAAATTAGATATTTGGCACATAGCATCACCTATAGGTCCTCTATCAAGTTTTTTGCTCAAGGTGAGCTATTGGGATGGCCCTGTGTGTCGTTAACAATTGCTTCAAATGACATCTCCTCTTATACCCCTCAGAGACTCAATCAATCAAAATCCTCTTATACCGCTTAACATAATTCAACCAAACTTTACAGAAATGTTCCTTTGGTCAAGTGCCCCTGCTGGTGGGGGATAGAATACACCAGCTGCATCTCCTGCAGAGGGGTAAGATCCCCCCTAATAGGAGAACCCTGTTTGCCGTGGGTTGCGACTCGAAGCACTCAGATGATTGGATCCTGGTAGTTGAGCAGAAGGGATCTCTGAGCGCAGATCCCTGATGCAACACACTGCTTTGGCCTTGATTCTGGGTGTAGAAGAGCGCGGTCAGATACAGCCCGGTCTGATCAATCGGCTTACCATGTCTTGCCAAAGGACACTTCCTTTTTAGCTCGCCTGTACGTAGTACATGACGAGCTATTGCAATACCCCCGGTGTAGCGTCGTCGTGAACGGCGTAAACAATTTTTTTAAGAAAATGTCTATAACTTCTATGTCCCTTGAGGTATTGCTTTCATAGTTGGTATGTGTGTGTATATGAACAAAACCTTTCCATGCACAGAAAAATTTTGACCCCTGTGACCTTGAACTTGAACTTAGGGCTTGCGTTTAGGTTTCAAAATCCCCCAGAGACCTTCCTACTTTGACGTAGTACTGGGGCTTAATTGTCAGAGGGAATTGTTTCTGTTTATTAGACAGAAATTGTTCCCTCTGACAAGAACTAAAAGGAAGGAAACCCCTGCTGGTGGGGGATAGAATACACCAGCTGCATCTCCTGCAGAGGGGTAAGATCCCCCCGAATAGGAGCAACCTGTTTGCCGTGGGTTGCGACTCGAAGCACTCAGATGATTGGATCCTGGTAGTTGAGCAGAAGGGATTTCTGAGCGCAGATCCCTGATGCAACACACTGCTTTGGCCTTGATTTTGGGTGTAGAAGAGCGGTCAGATATAGCCCGGTCTGATCAATCGGCTTACCATGTCTTGCCTAAGGACATCTCATATTCAAAAACAGGTTACCTTTATTTCTGCTTTATATTGATATAATTGTTAGTTTCACTAATAGTTCCTTTCTGTATTGAGGTGTTCTTTGTGGCGGTGGTGAGGGCTAATCAGGTGGATTTGTGTATAGTTGACCAGCGGTTCTCGCGTTGATTAACCTATCGACCAGAAGACATCCTATTTAGCGGTAGTGTGTCCGAGGTACGGCGTTGGCTCTACTTTGCTGTTTATCTGAGTATATCATTCATGTAACCCTGGTGTTTTTCGCTGGAGATATCCAGAAAACATCCCCTTGTTGGACTCCGTGGTGGGTGGGGAACATGGATGATGAATTTTCTGCGGTAATGCCATGGCTAATCCAGCTCATAATCGCTCTAATAGCAAAGCTAATACTTTCAAAAGGTCACGGAAGGACTCCGAGTCATCGGAATCTGACCGTGAATACATATCAAAATCTCAATCTTCAACACATTGGAACAAATTCTTAGTCATTTGTCCAGTAAAGGATGACCAATCTTTGGCAAAGTTGTCACCTTTTGCAGTGGCGAAAGCACTGCAGGGATTCGCGGGTGAACCAAAAGATGTTAAAAGTTTTACGTTCAGGCAATATTTTGGTAGAATGTACGAAAAAACAACAATCTGATAACCTACTGAAAAGTAAAGTTTTCGCTGGCATTCCCATTTCAGTATCTCCTCATCAGTCTCTGAACTCCTGCAAAGGAGTTGTGAAAAGCTATGACCTTCGCATACTGATGAGAAGGAAATGCTGGCAGAACTTTGTAATCAGAATGTCACGGATGTTAAACGTATTAAGTTTGTGAGAAATGGTAAAGAAATAATTACCAATACTTTCATTCTTAAGTTTAACGTTCCTACTGTACCATCATCTATTAAATGTGGCTTTTTAGCTCACCTGGCACGTAGTGCCAAGGTGAGCTTTTAGGATCGCTGGATGTCCGTCGTCCGTCGTCTATCTGTCCGTCCGTCCGTCCGTTCACAATTGTTCGTTAACACTCTAGCAGGTTCAAATCTCATTAGATCTTAATGAAACTTGGTCACAATGTTTGCCTCAATAAAATCTAGGTCGAGTTCGAATGTGGGTCATGTCCGGTCAAAAACTAGGTCACTAGGTCAAATTATCGAAAAACCTTGTTAACACTCTAGAGGATACAAATTTCATTGGATCTTCATGAAACTTCATCAATATGATTGCCTCAATGAAATCTAGGTCAAGTTCGAATGTGGGTCATGTGCGGTCAAAAACTAGGTCACTAGGTCAAATTATTGAAAAACCTTGTTAACACTCTAGAGACTACTGTCCGTCCGTCCGTCCGTTCACAATTGTTCGTTAACACTCTAGCAGGTTCAAATCTCATTAGATCTTAATGAAACTTGGTCACAATGTTTGCCTCAATAAAATCTAGGTCGAGTTCGAATGTGGGTCATGTCCGGTCAAAAACTAGGTCACTAGGTCAAATTATCGAAAAACCTTGTTAACACTCTAGAGGATACAAATTTCATTGGATCTTCATGAAACTTCATCAATATGATTGCCTCAATGAAATCTAGGTCAAGTTCGAATGTGGGTCATGTGCGGTCAAAAACTAGGTCACTAGGTCAAATTATTGAAAAACCTTGTTAACACTCTAGAGACTACAAATTTCATTTGATCTTCATGAAACTTCATCTAAATGTTTGCCTCAATGAAATCTAGGCCAAGTTCGAATGTGGGTCATGTCCGGTCAAAAACTGTGTCACTAGGTCAAATCTTCGAAAAACCTTGTTAACACTCTAGAGACTACAACTTTCATTGGATCTTCATGAAACTTCATCAAAATGTTTGCCTCAATGAAATCTAGGTCAAGTTAAAATGTGGGTCATGTCCGGTCAAAAACTAGGTCACTAGGTCGAAGCATCGAAAAACCTTATTAACACTCTAGAGACTACAAATTTCATTTGATCTTCATAAAACTTGATGAAAAGGTTTGCCTCAATGAAATATAGGTCAAGTTCAAATGTGGCTTATGTCTTGTCAAAAACTAGCTCACTAGGTCAAATCATCGAAAAACCTCGTGCACACTCTAGAGACTACAAAATTCATTGAATCTTCATGAAACTTGAAAAAAATGTTTGTCTCATTGAGATCGAGGTCAAGTTAGAATGAGGGTCATACCCGGTCAAAAACTAGGTCACACAGTGTACATGGTTACATGATTACCAGGTGAGCGATTTAGGGCCATAGTGGCCCTTGTTAAACATCCAGGTTGACCCCCTCAGAGACCTTCCTACTTTGCCGTAGTTCTGGGGCTTAATTGGCAAAGGGAATTGTTTCTGTTTATTAGACCGAGATTATTCCCTCTGCCAAGAACTAAAAGGAAGGCAGGTCGGTGGTTTTGATCCCATACGCTGCTGGTAACGAATGGGATTAGCCGAAACCATCTTCCTGAAATCATCATCATTTCATCTCATCACCCCTCATCAATCATCGGCGCTATATGACCTATTTTGTGTCGCAGTGCCGTAAAACCCAACTCATCATCATCACCAGGTTGACCCATTTATTCCCAATCCTTTGCGGTGCTTTAACTGCCAAAGATTTGGCCATCACAAGGACAAGTGCACTAAGAAACCAGTCTGTGCCCGTTGTGGCGAAGAAGATCATGATTCCTCTTCCTGCGGAAACCCTTTGAAGTGTTTCAACTGCAAAGGGGATCACTTTGTATACTCGAAAGAGTGTCCAAAGTGGAAACAGGAAAAGGAAATTCAGACTGTTAAAGTTGTGAAAAATGTATCTTTTTCTGATGCTCGCAAGCTTGTGGAAGCTTCAAAACCTTCAACACCTGGTGGCCCATCGGCACCATCGTATGCTGCTGTCTCTCGACCAGCCTCTGCTTTTATGTTTGGACCAGCTGCTGGTGTTGTGTCTGGACCAGCTGCTGGTGTTGTGTCTGGACCAGCCTCTGATGCTGTGTCTAGACCAACCCCAGTCCAGGAGTGTACTTCTTGCAAGCTCTTGGTTGAACAATTGTGTGCCATCTTTCCTGAAAAGGCAAATAAGATTAAAGATGTTCTTAAAGCTCTTTCAGACAACTCTTCCAAACCTTCAACTTCTAAATCTTTATCTCAAAATCCTCAATCTTTAAAACCTACATTACCACCAAAACCCTCAACACCTACCCTTCCGACTCAAACGAAGGATGGTAAACAAACTAAAACCAAGTCAAAAAAGTCCAAGAAAACAAAGGTAGCACAAAATCTCCGAAAAAGAAATCAACCCAGTCAAAAGAGCAGCGATCGGGAGCTGATGTCGATACTCCCATCGCTTTAAACAACAAATACTCTGCACTTCAATCTGTTGAAGATGCAGATGTTTCACATTCGGGCTGGGTGCGTCCACCATCATGGTCGGATCCCGTCGATCCCGACGAATGGTGAAATTTACCTGCAAAGGTACGTGAATGTGGCGGCTTTGAGGAGGAATCGATGGATGTTAATACATCCATCGCTCCTTCCTCAAGGTCTCCCATTAAGAAACCTAAGGACAAAAAGATTGTCCCTATATATCCTCCAACTAACTAATGATCTTAATTACTCTTATCATTAATCAATAATGAAAAATTGCGTTATACAATGGAATTGTAGAGAACTTAAGGCAAATTACAATGAAATTATTCTGTTATTGAATAAGATGATGATGAGTTGGGTTTTACGGCACTGCGACACAAAATAGGTCATATAGCGCCGATGATTAATGAGGGGTGATGAGATGAAATGATGATGATTTCAGGAAGATGGTTTCGGCTAATCTCATTCGTTGACCAGCAGCGCATGGGATCAAAACCACCGACCTGCCTTCCTTTTAGTTCTTGGCAGAGGGAATAGTCTCGGTCTAATAAACAGAAACAATTCCCTTTGACAATTAAGCCCCAGAACTACGGCAAAGTAGGAAGGTCTCTGAGGGTTATTGATAAACATGATCCTGCTACCATGTGTCTTCAAGAAACTTTCTTGAAGGACACTGATCAAATCAACTTTAGAAATTATTCTATTTATAATCATATTTTTAATGATGGTGAAAGAGCTGCTGGCGGCTCTTCCATTATTGTGAACAACTCTGTTGTTCATAGTCATTTATCTATCAAATCTAATTTACAAGTTGTTGCTGTCAGTGTAACCCTTCACAAAGCTATTACATTTTGTTCAATTTACATTCCGCCAAGGACCACAGTTAATAAAAAAGATCTTGACGCTCTAATTGAACAATTGCCCTCACCTTTTATTTTGTTGGGGGATTTTAATAGCCATAACCCATTATGGGGTTCTGATCATTCTAATGCTATGGGTAATATTGTTGAGGATTTTGTTGGTGAGCACGATTTGTGCATCTTCAACAATAAGTCTCCAACTTATCTTCACCCGGCATCAGGGTCTTTAACTTGCATTGATCTTTCTATTTCTTACCCTACTGTTTATTTGGATTATGATTGGAGAGTTGGTGACGACCAATGTGGTAGTGACCACTTTCCAATATTTCTAAATAATATTGCTTCTCCAGTCGAGGAATGTGTTCCTCTCTGGAAACTCAAGAAGGGAAATTGGGAAAAATTTGAAATTCTGTGTAAAGAAAAATTAGATTCAGATATTTTTAAAGATATTGATGACCCCATTGAAAAGTTCACCTCTATTTTATATTCAATAGCAGAAGAATGCATTCCTAAGTCCTCATCAAACCTGAAGAAACCTCCAAAACCTTGGTATAATGATGATTGTAAGGAGGCTTATCGTAAACGTAAGTCGGCTCTGAGAAGGTTAAGAGTTAGTCCTACTGAGGACAATTTAAACCATTTTAGAGTATTTAGGGCTAAAGCTCGTCGTACTTTTAAGACTGCAAAGTCGCAGTCTTGGAAGAACTATGTATCTAAATTAAAATCTCGCTCATCAGTTAAGAAGGTTTGGGATATAGTACGTAAAATAAGCGGTAAAGGTAAATCTTCATTTGGACATTTAAATGTTGATGATAAAAAAATAACAGATGTTAAAGATATTGCCAATTCCTTAGCTGATGCTTTTGCTAAAAACTCTTCATCAGCTAAGTCTACACCTGAATTTAGGAATATCAAAAAGTCGATTCGCCGAGATGAGGTAGTTTTAGCTAGACTAAGAATTGGACATTCTTATATTACACATTCATATCTTTTAAAACGTGAGGTTCAACCAGAATGTTTATTTTGTTTTGAACCTTATACAATTCAGCACATTCTTATTGATTGTGCTGATTTAACTTTAATTAGAAATAGGTTCTTTCAGGCAGATTCCCTGGAGGACTTCTGTTGTTTCTTCTTCTACAGAGGCACCAACAATGGTGAGGGTTGTCTGTTCAAGTGGTGCTTCTGCGGTCTGAAATACATGCAAAATCTTGTTTAACAAAAAACTATTTCAACTACACTGAACCAGCTATCCCATACCCTGATTCTAGGTTTGAAAACAGAAGACCATTAAAGAGCTGAAAGTAAAGCAGGCTGTACTTTAACTTTCTTCAAGACACATTCAGCTTTACTTTCAGCCGACTTTAAGCAACCATCTAAAACCGCAAAGAATATAAGTACATATTCAGGACTATACTAAGATGGATCATTTTCCGAAATGAAGATATGAATAAGTGGCATTAATTAGGCTTCTATGTGCTACAGTTCATAGAAGCTAGTATTAGTAGGTATGGACATCGGCTGAAAAGGTATGTGATAATGCTACAATTTCCCCATTGACTGTATTCAAGCTTTTTATACGCCCGTCATCGACGGTCGTATTATGGTATACCCAGCGCTGTCCGTACGTCCGTCCGTCCGTCCGTTAACTTTTCTTGTTAGCGCTCTCTCACCTTCATTTATTTACCGATTTTGATTAAACTTCCTACAAATATTCCATACTACAATAGCTCGGACGAGTTCGCGTTTCAGAGGTTGGCGGCTATTTTTAGCAGAGTTATGCCCCTTTATTGTCAAAAATGGGCATTTTAAAAAAAAAACCAGAACTTTTTTATTTTTTATTCAATTGATTTCAAATTTGATATGGTGATACACTGAATGAAGTTACTTAACATATATTACGGGTTTTTGGTTTGACTCCGTATTTTCAGAGTTATGCCCCTTCACACAATTTTTGTAACAATATATTGTTTCCTGATCATAATTTTACTTACATTTTGTCTATTGTAACCAACTTTCATATTTAGCTTTCTCATCATGCAGGGAAGGCACCTGAGAATTTTGGTTCCTGTTAAATTATTTTTCAAAATTTAAAATAAGCCACACTTATGCCGTTAACTTTTCTTCTTAGCGCTCTCTCACCTTCATTTATTGACCGATTTAAATTAAACTTCCTACAAATATTCCATACCACAATAGCTCAGACGAGTTCGCGTTTCAGACGTTGGCGGCTATTTTTAGCAGAGTTATGCCCCTTTATTGTCAAAAATGGGCATTTTTTAAAAAAAAACAGAACTTTTTTATCTTTTATTCAATTGATTTCAAATTTGATACGGTGATACAATGAATGAAGTGACTTAACATATATTACGGGTTTTTGGTTTGACTCCGTATTTTCAGAGTTATGCCCCTTCACACAATTTTTTTAACAATATATTGTTTCCTGATAATAATTTTACTTACATTTTGTCTATTGTAACCAAATTTCATATTTAGCTTTCTCATCATACAGGGAAGGCACCTGTGAATATTTTGGTTCCTGTTAAATTTCCGATGTTGGCAACTATTTTTAGCAGAGTTATGCCCCCTCTATTGTCAAAATTCCGTGATATATCCAAAGTATGTAAATACGCCCAAAGAGCATTTGTTTATGAGAAAACATTTGGTAGAAAAACTATCGTGATAGTATTGCAATAGTTTCTTGACTATCGCAATACTATCGGGATAGTACTTGAGCTATCGCAATACTACAGCATAGTCTTTTTGAGATCAATAGTCGGGCCTACACTCCGGGCGACTTTTTCCAGTCGGGCTGAGTCTGGACGACTTTGACAGCAGCTGGCCATGACGGGCGTATTTTGCCGCACTGCGGTGCTCTTGTTATATATGTGTTGAACATCTGTTCTGTTCACAAACACTGTCAATGCCGACCCTGATCAGAGGACTCCTTAGGTAGCCCTCTGGTCTGGGTCTGCACTGTCAGTTTTCGACAAGTACACTTTCCTCCTGTACATTGATAATAAATGACAAGTAGATATATGCTCGTAGATAGGATTGAATGTGTTCTGTAAATATCTGTACAAATGTTTGAGGGCCACATTAGTTGCTTGTGTGTTCTAATTGTGTTACCCTCTTGAAATAAAGTCTTTACTATTATTATTATTTTCTGAACGCCTTTACTTTGCTGGTCCCCAAAAAGTCAGGGAAATATTGACATTTTACTGTTTATATAGAACCCCATGAGAAATAGGCTATCTGGGAAAATAACGAGATTTTGAGCTCAAAATCGGACTGCATACCTTTTTCAACAGAATTATCAGGAGCTAGTGCCCCCTAACCCCTAATGCAGTGTTTTCTCCAGCTTTTGCACAGAGGGGGCCCTTTAGGGCCCATGGGTACTAGTTTAGGGGGCCCTTTACCAAACTAGAGGGCCTTTTTATAAACTTTGTTTTAAAAATGGAAATAAAATCATTTTAAATGTCTTACTTAGTTCTGTTACTGTTTTGAGGTTGACTTGAACAGTCTCCTGGATTTTGCATCCTTCCAGACATTAACTGCATGGCTGAAGTCAAACTCTTCAAGTTTTGTGGTGTCTACAGCAATCCTCATGAGGCTGGAAAGTCTTTTGGATGACAGCCTGTTGCGTACAGAGGTTTTCAAATCATTTTGGACTGAAAAGCCCCGCTCACAGTCAGCAGTTTGTAGTGGCACTATCAGGGCTAAAACTGCAAGTTTGATGAGATTTGGAAATTGGTCTTTATGATACTGCCAGATAAGTTTCCACAAAACACATAAGGAATACATCTGCTGTTTCACTAGTCTCTTCAGTACTTGCCACTCAGATTTGGTTTCTTCAGTATTAACAACTGCTTTTCTGTTTCCTGAATGTTTTCCATAATGTGATGTGAGAGTCTCAATTCTATCATTGCCATGTTCATCCAAGTTTTCAATAAAATTTATTCCCCTTAAACTCAATGCAGAAAATGCTGCAATAACTGATGTGTCCTCAGTAGGGAATCTTCTCTCCAGTTGTGATATAACACCTGATATAAATTTCTTCTGAATAGTTGCAAAGTGTGTTTTCTGGTTTGCTGTCACAGAAACTTTGTGATCACGAAGCTCTAGTTTAGATCCATTGATTGAGTCAATGATTTTCTGAGTGTAAGGTCCATTGTTTGTGAGCAGATGCTCCAACTGAGACTTTGTAGAATCAATCATTGGTTGAACAAGTGAAATATCAAGATTTTCCTTCTGGAAAATAAGACTCAGTTTTGTAAGTATTGGAATGACATCCATTAAGAAGTAAGTCACAGCAACAAATTCAAATTGGGATAACTGGGAAAGCAAACCTTTGGCATTTCCCCCTTTCTCTGCCCTCTTTTCTTGCTCAAAGTAGGTAACAAGAGACCCCCAGGAATGATATACTGCCTCAAGTGCACTGTAAAATGCAAACCAGCGGACTGCATGCATTTCCTTAATTTTCAGCTGCTTTTCATCAAGAACACTTTCAATTGATTTGAGATCAGCAGTTCTCTGTGCTGAGTGTTTGAAATAATAGTACAGATTTGTAAGATTGTCTTTGTACTTCTGTAAAAAAGGCACATCAGTTGCTGCTTGAGAGGTGCAGAGGGCCAATCTGTGAGCCATGCAGTGTATATTCAACAGGTGGCCATTTTCTTCTTTCATTCGTGCTGACACACCAGACTTTACCCCTGTCATTACGCTGGCACCATCAGATCCAAGAAATAGCACATTTTCGATGGGTAACCCAAATTTAAGAGCACAGTCTTTCAACGCTTGGTGAATGATTTTGGCAGTTCCGTCTGCAACTGTTACATTATCAAGAAATATAGTCTCTGGGGTTAGCTCTGTAACTAGTCTGCAATAAATTACCATTTTCTTTGAGACAGATATGTCGGTGCTCTCATCACACATCAAAGAAACCATGTCTGCTTCAGAAACTTTTTGTTTCACTTTCAATTCAATGATTTCAGAGAAAACATCTTGAAATTCCTCTGCAGTTGTATGGGATAGGTAGGTAGCATTGTCACCAGAATATAGTTTATCAACATTTGGGCAGCCACGGAATTTCAATAACTGCACCAGGGACTCATATTTTATTGTTGCAATCTTCTCTTTTGTCAACCAGAAAACACATGACATGGCTGTTGTGATAGGTTCATGCTTTTCGTCATAGATTGTCTTGACTTGTTTCGCCATTGTGCGCTTCATATTCGACTCAACTAGTGCATCGCGGTGATCTTTTCCAGCCAAATGTCGAGTCAGCGTGCTTGTTCTAAAGTTGTTGCAACCCATTGACATAGGATTTGATTTATTAAAGTCTTTACAGATTGAACAAAACATCAACTTCTTTTCATTGTCGTAAGTTAGCCAGTTTTTGTATTTTTCATCAGTAAGCCACTTTTCAACGAAACCTTTCTGAGAGACACGAGGCTGTGGCACCGTGTCGGGAGATGTAGACGTGACATTTTGATCAGGCTGTTTAATTACATTTTGAGAACTCTCACTTTGAGACGAATCTACTGACCGTGATTTTTTGGGTCCTGGCGCTTCAAAACAGTCTGTTATACGTTTCATGATTTCTTTAAATACTTGACATAAACTACAACTTCGCAACTTTCGATACTGTAAAGCTTCTGCTATTAAGCATTCATCATGTATGTTTCAATTACTGCCTAGAGGGGTAATCAATTGTAGTTATCCCGGGCAATCGATTGCCAGGCTCCCAAGGCCGATTTCTGGTATTTTTCCAGATTTTTTTTTTATCTCGTACTCTTTAGGCATGCAGCTGCATAAGGATCTAAACCAATTTAAATCATGTTAGGAAAATGCATGATTAATTTCGACTAATTTAAAGCGATATGGGTGCGAGGAAAATGTTAGGAAAATGCATGACTAATTTCGAGCGATATGGATGCGATACCGATATTTTTATCTGATCCCGCAGTTTACCAGTGCAATGCTTATTCTAGAAGCTTGGAATGTAGTGCAATGTTCATGTCACCAAGCGCGTAGACGATCGTGTTTATTATCAAAACTTTTATGCGCTAAATATAGGATACGGAATTCCAAAGTAGATTGATTTTACCGTTCTGACAGTTAGAAATTTGGGTTACCCATTGAAATCAACAACGATGCATTACAGCGAGTGCGCCCATGAGGGCCCCAGGTAAGCACTCAAGTGCGTTCTTTGTGATTTTAGTGTGCTAAAAAACGCAAGGGCGCGGGCTGGAGAAAACACTGTTAATGGTCGCTTAGAAATGAAAGAGAAATTGATGATTACTCTTGCATGACAACCTGTTTGGTGAGAAGAGCATGGGGACTACAAGCTTAATCATAAAACTGTTTTGTTCTTAACATTTTATCATTGATAGCCAAGTTTTTATGTTCATTCAAATTAGAAACACTTTATTCTGCATATTTTAAGAAATATTTTGTAAGGGGAATGCTGGACTATTGTACAAAAAAAATACAGACTAAATCAAATGACATGTTTTAACTCATTCCACCCTACAGCCTGCTGTAGAGAATACTGATTACGTATGCAAACAGTGTAGACCCTGATCAGAGGGCTCCTATAGGAGCCCTCTTGTCAGGGTCTATACTGTTTGATATTTTTATTGGTTTTTGTTGGTTTACCAAAAATGTAACTGAAGCCTGGTTCAAAATACTTATTGTAGAATAGTGCAAAACAATTATTTATACCAACAAGAGATACTTAGGGTTTAAAGGGTAATGGTGTAATGGGTTAAAGAAGATCTAACATTAAAACAAATGCACATTGACCTTTTGCTTCATTTATACTTAATTTTGAGAATTGAATCTATTCCCCAATGAAGCAGAAGAACTGATTTTCAGTCATGTATGATGTATCTTAGCACAAGAAATACTTCCTTTATTCTAGCAGATGGTAGTTTAACCTTATACCTAATAGGCTGTTCCTAGGTTTTGAGAAGATGGTCACTTAATCCAGTAACCAAAAGCCTATTTTTGAAGTTTCAAAGACAGGTGACCAATTAGAGCTGACGTGAAGTAAAGCAGAATGTGCCTAAATTATCTTCTGTTTGACTCTCAGCCTACTTCAAGCTACCATCTGCTAGAATATTTTTTATTGGACACAGATGTAAAAGGACGAGTTAATGGGGTAACAGGCTGAACAGGTTTTAATCAAAGTAACTTTCACATTAAAGCACTTTCTTCTCAACTTTCAGCGTGCTTTAGGCAATCATATGCATTTATATAGAAGAATTTTTGTTGATACATATGCATGATTGTTTAAAGTGGAACTGGTCTAATTGTTTTCAGTGGAAGAAAAAAGTAAGTCAAAAGGAGTTTTTAATTACCACTCAGGCAATGTATATAACTAATGACATGAGCTCTATGTATTTCTGACTATTTAAGAAGAAAAAAAACCCACAAGTGGCAGACAGTGATTTTTAGAGCACAATATATATTAAAGAAACTTACCTTGATGGTTGTAGTAGCTGTTGCTGACAGGGACACTTCATTCTTGTAGGTGTTGATAACACAGTCAGTTATCTTGACAAAGTCCCCGGGCTTGACATTAGTGTCAGCAGGGCGCCACAGGGTCACCTTTACCCTGTCCACTTTTTTTTGTAGGCTTACGTAGGTCACCTGTATTTTTTTTTTTTTGGTATTTTTTTTCTTTTATTTCTGATTACATTTACATTTATACAGTTTGAATATACAATCCGTTAATAATTGTTTTTATCAAAGTCTATGTTAGCTTTTGTACATGCTTCACATATTGTATGTTCTTTACATTTACAAATTCCGTAGTTTTCTATCTGCCCATGCAGATCGAGCACAAGGACTCCTGATTCTGAGCTGTCAGACATCTCTCGGGACTTAGGCACTCTGCTGGGTCCTCGTGGTTTTGGTCCTGGGGCATCTGGGACTGTGTTACCTCCGAGCTTTCCGATTCGTTCCCCGAGTTTGATGATTGTCTCGTAGAGTTTCTTTTTATCTTTTTCATTTTGTGCATTCTGGAGCTGCACCCATTTCTTTGCTCGTTCGTGTCTGTAGAACTTGAGCCACTCTTTCTCTTCTTCGGAGTCACTTGCGTCGACACCGAACACCTCTTCGTCGGTGTCGTCTGTGTTGTACCCGCTGTTACAGCTATTTGACGTATCGTCACTGGCATAATTTCTTGTTGTACTGGATCCATCATTACTACTTCTGCTAGTGCCTGAAACTTTGTAACTTGTTTCACTGTCACTGACAGTAGCTCTTGATCTTTTTCCATTCTCTCTATCGTTTTCTCCGTCAATCTCTTTATCTCTCTTAACTGCAGTTGGAACCAGTTGGGATTTGGTAATCCCTTCACGCTCCATGTCTCTGCTACTCTGCTCTTTAATAGGTCGATGTAACTGAAACACCTGTTCATGAAGGCATCCTGTTCCGTCGCTACCCACTTCCATAGGTATTCGTTCGAGCTCAGTATCACTGGTTTCCGGTTCATGATCTCGCTGGGCTTGTGTTTTATGTTTTGACTGTCCATCTGTCCAGCCAATACCTTCTTCATTATTTCTGCTTGCAGAGGTGTTGCTATGGTTACCTCGTCTATGCGTATCAGTGGTTTGTTTACGCATTCCCCGAATGGGAACTCTTTTGATGTTACGTTGTGGTATCCAATCACCTTTAGATTTGGTGTTAAGCCGTGTAATAAGTACGTTTTTCCGCTGTTTGACTCTCCCTGCAGCCATAGCGTATTTTTCTTCGGGTTTACTTCGTCGAGGACGCAGTAGATATCCTCCAACATTTCTCGGCTGTTCAGTCCTTGTTCTTCGATCCATTGGTGCCAGAATTCTTGTGTCTCTCTGTTTGATAGATATTTGTGTTGTACTGACTGTTGACCTGGCTTCCACCTTAGAAACCAATCTAGGTATGTCTCTCCTGATAATTCTTTTTCCTGGGCTATTTCTGCTGTGGCTGTTTGTTGTATTCTTTGCCAGGCGTGGTCCCTGTGCAGTGTTACCAAGATCTCCTTGTCGAAGTTTATGTCCTGTGTAGAATAGAGAAGATCTTTATAATCAACTGTGTTATATCTGTTACACAGAGTTTTATACTGTTCTATTTTTTGATACAGGGGTGCCTTTTTCTTTGGTTTTTGTCCGTCCTCGTTGTCTGGGTCGTCCATGTCAACCCAGTCCTTTGAGCAGTATTGTCTTACCGTTTCTTCACTAGCACCTAGGTATATTTTTGGCTGCTTTTTCATGTATCGTCCGAAACAGTCTGGTTTTTTTAGTTTTTCTGTCTTTATGTCAATGTTCCACCTGCTCATGCTTTGTCTTAAGTCTCTTATGCAATTTGCCTGGGGTGCTGGGGTTCTTGTCTTCAGGAATAGATGTAGATGTTTCCCATTTGGGATCTTTAGTCCCGTCATGGTAGGACACAGCTACCGAGGTGCTAGCCAGAAACTTTTTTAGTCTGTTTATCAATGCTTGTTGGGACTTGTCCAGGGCGTCATATAAGTCTTTAGGTGTTGACCACCTTATTACTAACTGATCTTCTATGAAACCATGCTCTTCTGGTTTGTATCTTGTCGTACAGGGTTCTCCGTTGTCCTGTCTGTATTTAGCCTCCCCGTCATCCCCCGTCCATTGTATGTTAGGTTGTAGGTAATTTTCCTTGAACCATTCTGGTAGATTGTCTACTATGACAGAGCTTAGTACTGCTTCCATCTGAAATAAATAGTTAATTTTTACTCCAGATGAGGTCAGTCTCTAACTGTCCAATCTTGTCTAATTGTGTTTTTATTTTTTGTAAGTCTGCTTCTAGTTGGAATACTGACTCTATTGTATGTTCGTCTTTGTCTTTCATTTTTACTAATAATTCTGGCATGTCACTCCAATCCCCCTCATATTTTTTTGTTTTTATTTTAGTGTAGAATGTATGGAAGTTCTCTACTGTTTCTTGTGTGTCTGTTACGAATTTTCTTATTTGTTGTGCTGTTCCTATTGCATTTTGTATTGTTTCTGTTACACTTTTTACTGTGTTTACTCCATGTTCTATTGTTTGTATTGTTGCATTTACTGCTGATATTGCCTGTACTGCTTTTGTTATTTTGTCTTCCTGTTCATCATATAGTTTTTGCACTGTTGATGCTATTGATGCTGCACTTGACCCTATACTGAATATGCTTGCTAATTTTCCTAGTATGTTTGGATCATCTCCTGTTGTTTTCTTTTTTAACTCTGCTAAGTTTACTTAATTTGTTCCTGCTTTTGTTAATGCTCTTGTTGATTTTTGTTCTGTATTTGCTACTCTTTGTTTTAATTGTGCTAAGTCTCTTTGTAATTGTTGTATTTCATTGTCATATGTTTTCGGTGCTGGTTTTTCTTCTAATGTTCTTATTCTTCTGCCTAATCTTCTTAATGTTTGATTTTTCATTGATATTTCATGGTCTGATAATTTTGAGTTGAAGTTTGCTGCCATTTCTGCTATTTTTTTGTTTATTGCCTGTATTGCTGTCTGTGTGACTTTTGTTTGTCCCCCTTGTACCATGTTTTGGACCGTGTTTTTTAATCTGAATACCTCTTGTCTTACTACATTGTAATTTGCTGTTTGTGATTGTGTTTGTTGCTGGTTTTTATCTAATGCCTCTAATGTTTTTTGTGTCCAATGGAATATTTCCATTTCTTTTCTTTTCATTCTGTAGCATCTTATTCCTACCCATTCCATATCTGGATTTTCTGGGTCTACCTCATTTTTTGTTTTGTAATTCCACATTCCTGCTTGCATTGCCCCTGCTATTAAAGTGCATGGTATATTTTTTAACCTGTATTCTGTGTCTTCGTCCCATCTTACCCCTGTTTTGTGGTTTGGTACATATAGTTTGAATTGTAATACATACCATCTTGACTGTGTTACTCCTGTATGATTTAATATGTTGTCTTCTCCATCTGTATCTGTGAATTGAAATTCTGTTGACAGTAAGTGTCTGAATGGTAGATTTGGCCTTTTGTATACAAATTGGCTATCATTTATTTTTGTGGGTAGTTTTACTGCGTCAAACATTCCATCGTCTACATGTACATTTTGGCTTGTTTGGTCTGTCCACATTGTGAACATATTTGCTTCGAAATTGTATAAATTGTTTGTTTTTCTCATTTCTTCCCAAGTGTTTATTACCGACCATATTGACATTGGCATGTTCCATGCTGGTGTATTGTCTACTGGGTTTGATACCTGTGTTATGAGTGATTCTGAATAGTTTTTTTCGTATTCATTGTCTGTTCTAGTGTAGTATTGTCTTGACCCTGTTACTGTATAGTTTATATCGTGCATTTCTTTTATTCCCCCCTTTCCCGTTATTGGGTAATGTTCTTTTTTGAGGAATACTGGGAATTGACTCATTGTTGTGGTATGTCTATTGTTTTAAACACTGTTCCTTTTCTAGTTTTGCTTGCCAGTCTTAATCTACTAGTATATTTGCCTGGTGCTATTCTGAAGTCTGATAATGTTTGATCTGCTATATTTTCTTGGGGTGGTTCTGCTTCTGTACACGTGTCTTCCCATATGTCACCTAACATTGGGTCACAGGTTTTGTCTTGTGCATCTGCACTTTCATTTTGTCTTGGTATCCATTGTCTCATTGACGCTGGTACATATCGTTTACCGTCTACTGTCTTGTCACCACCGTTGTCTCTTACGTACTTTTTGTCATGTGTGTCCCATAAGAGGTCTCCCTGGACTAATTTTTTGACCTGTTGTCCGTCTGCTGCACCTGCAGTTAAAAGAACACCTTCAGGATCTAATGACATTCTGTATTTTTTGCCCGCCCCCGTGTTTGCTGTTGTCGCCTTAAACCTAGTTGGCGTTACTTTGAATTCTATGTCCCCGTCTACATTAGTTGCCCCTGCTGACACTGCCAGTGTGTCTGCATTATATGGATTATCCTCCAGATCGGGTTCAAATCCTTCCCCAGTCAGTGTTTTTTCTAATTCTGTTACTACGTCTGTATATATTGTTCTCCTACGTCTTTTTCTACCATGTCCCCTGTCATTTTCTGTGACGTCATCGTCATTGTCATTTTCTATGTCTCCCACCCTTACCATGTCTCTGTCGTGCAGTCTTTTATACCCTACTGCTCCCCTATAGTTTGTCAGTACCTCAGGTCTGTTAAAGTTGAAGTGTCTGTGGGGAATTGCCGTTCTGTCCCAGGGGTTTATCATGTCCATCTGTGCTGCCTGGCCACACAGTTGTAACACTCTAAATCCCGCATTTAATGGTGTTTTTCTTTCTAATTCGCACGTGTATGTGACCCTTATTTTTGCCGTTAAGTGTATTAAACCCGTTGGATTGTGATTATCTTCTAATTTTATCATGATTGGTTTTTGTGTTTCTAGTCTATTGTGATTGACCATTGTGAATTGATTGCATTCTAATGCTACCGGTTCCGTTGGACATTCTTTGGGTTTAAATGTGTTTGGTTCGTATAGGTTTAGAAAGCCTGTTGTATTGTAGTTTCCTACTTGATACCATCTGCATTGATTACTGTCAAATTCTGTACCATACTCCCTTTCCCCACCCACTTCTAATCGTTCTACCTCTAACATGCCCCGAAATAATTGTGTGCCATTTGTTCTGCATCTAGACGGTCATTCATCGAGTTGTAAAATTCTTTTCCTAAGTTAAATCTACATCTCTCTAATTTTCCGTCTTTGTAACTGGTTGGCTCTGCATGCTGCATTTTTCCGTTGGGACTGTATAGGTCACCATTTAGTCTCAATGGAATTATGCTTTGCATTCCCCATAGTCTAGACGGGTCTGTAGCTACCCAACAAGCAGGGTTATTTATAAATTGTGCCCTAACTTGAAGAAAAAAGTAAGTCAAAAGGAGTTTTTAATTACCACTCGGGCAATGTATATAACTAATGACATGAGCTCTATGTATTTATCGCCGGGTTGTCTCTATTAATCATAAAGTCATCGGTTTTCTTCACTTTTAATAATTTCAATAATCAATATTTCTTCAACTTCTTATCTCAATGGGAATTATAATGTAACATCACTCGCTTGGCATTGGTGAGAGTTAATTTCCTTTACTTCCTTTATAATAATTCAACTTAGACTTTCAAGTGTTAGTGACTAATTTCTAAAGTGCCTAAACTGTATCTCTTGCCTACTTAATCTTTCCTAACTTATCCAAACCGACCTGAACTTAAATCTTAACTCAACTCTACTGATTTCCTATATCTTCAAAACATCTCACCGACACCAAACTATAACAAGCCACACCCATTAATTAAGGGTAATGACCAATCAACTTTCATTTGTCTATTTGTCCCAGTTCTATACATCAAAGACCTATCTCCAGGTGCCAGTAATTAGCATCTACAGGTAGTCATTTGATTCAAGCTGGAGTGCCCTGTGACTCTACAGTGACCCACTAAGATAATGTCTGGGTTCTACAATTATTCTCTACTACCCAGAAGTTCCTATAATTACATAATGAATTCTGGCCACCTAATGGCTCTGGTCTAATTAACATCATAATTCATATACATAACTTTTTGATCTAAATAATCTTTTCTTATTTTGATATTAATAAATTTTTGACATATAATTTTCATATCTATAACTCTGTCACATATCCTCACTCTCTCAATTATTTTCTCCGCAAATTAATAAACTAAATGGGCTATGCTACACATTTCTGCAATGATGCTCATAGTAATTTTTACTACAAGCACTATCTCACAGAATTATGTAGAATTTGTAATGACATCTGTATTTCAACAACATTTAAATCAATTATCGTCAACAACATCATACAGACTTGTGACTTAATACTCAAAACACATATTAAACGTAAACAGTTCATATGAAATAAGTTATCATAAATGCATTTCAATTTAATATTAATTCATACATTGTCCTCATTCTTAATTTTCCTTTCTCAGTCCTCTGTCACTTTTTCTTAATTTTTAACTTTTTGCAAATTTTATTTCCTTTCACAATTTTCTTAATCTCATCATTGTTTGAAATTTCAATTATTTCTACTGGAGTTTCTCTCGTCTTCCTTCATTTCTAAGTTTGTCATTTGACATCTTTCTGGTTGATGTCTACAGTAAATTTCAATACCATCAAACATCATACAGAACCATGTTTTGATCAGGCTGCAAGAATACAATATTTCAATACACATAACAATCTTCAGAACTTAACAACAGTTCACAACAATTTCATATCAATCTGCAATCAACAAGTACATTTCAAATTAGCAATAACAATTCAATGTATTCAATACAACCATTGTTTCTACATGCTCATGAAAATATGCTTCATACTCTTATCATGTTACTGTTTCTCTTGAGCCTAATACATGTAACGCCTCTCTCCTTTTACTCTTTCATCTCCTTTATCTATGTTTTTCAATTTTTATACTGTTTTACTTTTATATTTATTATTTTTATATTTATTTTATCCTTTTATCTTACATCTTTCTCATAACCTCATTGCAAATATATCTTTATGCATTTCTTCCTACATTTAGTTGCAATCTCCTTTCATTGAAAGTTTCTCTTCTTCTATCATACTCTCTACTGTTTTCAATACTAAAAGCATTACACAAGATCAATGAGAATTCTTTGATATTTCTTGAATCAAGCCATTATATAGTTCACTTCGTCTTAGAACTTATGATGTATTCTCAAGATAACCCTTCTAATAACTCTGTAACCGCCTGCAAGTTTCTTCGAGAATAGATATGTTCGATTGCCGTACTTCTTTTAGGCTAAACAGTATCATTATTCCCTATATCGACAAATGCTCTTCACTGCATTGTCATTATTTTCTCTCTTCATGGCATGCCTTAAATACAATGACATCTTTCTATGTCATGTTCTTCTTCCTTACAGACAAATATGGCAAACAGAGCCCCACATGATGCCTAATAACTCAGATAACAATCGTTGAAAATACAAAAAGTTAAACTCTAGTTTCTATTGCAAATGCCAGTATCTTTTCCCAACCCCCCAAATATGTTCGAACATCGCACATGCTATAATTTTGAATTTCTACTAATACAAAACATTTCAATGAGTAAAATCTAACTTATTCATTTAACACAATGCTTCAGGTAAGTGCTGTGGTAGGTATACCTTATTCTCTTACGTGTTCTACTTTTTACATCAAGTTTGCTCATTACTTCTCTATATCTCATACAATTGAATAATGTGCAGCTATTTAACAGTATTTCTTAACCCTTCTTACATTATGCACCAGGCTGTCGGTCTATACAAATCTGGAGAACAAATCTATTCTGATTCTTCATTTCATGCAAAGTTAACTTCTATCTCTAGCTTTCGTCTCTATACATGTAACATGTTTTGTACTCTTCATGCACTCAGTCATGTGGTCCCTTACTTCTAGTTATAACAAATGATATTTCAATGTCCTAAACCTACCATGAGGTGAACTAATATACCTAGTCAACTAGCAAGTCTGTTACATACAACAAAAATAAAAACTTAAAGTTAATTTGTTAATTGTTCGCATCCATTGCGTCTCATATAGATAAATATGTTTAACAGCGACCTTGTAAGTGCTTAGGTCTCTTCAATCTCTTCATCAAAATCTACTTCCTTCTTTCTCATGCATTTTCTTAACAATCTACATTTAATGCGCTATTCATTTTAACTTTGCAACACCATGTGATTTTATCTTCTCAATTATGACATTTCAGTTTAGGATAATATTCAATTGCAAACCATATAGAACTGCGCCTCAGTCACTAGTCTAAAAATTTGCATTAACATACTTTATCCTTAAACTCATGTATTCAACTAATATATATCTCATCTTCTCAATCACATTTCTCTCATCCTTAATTCATTATTTACATACATTAAACAAAACTCTGTCTCTAATATAGGGCATGTTATAAAACACATTAAAATCAGTGATAGCAGTATTCAAATATTTAAATCACATGAAGAAAAGAATTGAAATATGTAGCTATGATGTGGAATAAGTAATATACATCAATCATAAAAATAAAATTGTTCTACATTACCGACTCCATCATAATTCACATCCATAGTCCAATTTTAAATCATTTGCTCACTTTGTCCTAGGTGTCACAACTTGTTAACTTATCTTATTTCAAATTTCTATTTAATTATTTCTTCACTTTGAAGTCCTAATTTCACATTTTCAGATATCACATAACATGTGTCCCAGTGTCTTTCTTGTCATCACATGGCCAGTCTCATTCCAGCCATTTCTACCTCGTCTTTCTTCTCCATTCACGCAAACGTCCTCGAATTGACTCTATGGCCCTCAACATTGCCATTGCTTCCGAAATCGTCCGTCTGGTCGTTTCCATCGTCCTCTTCATCGTCTTCGCTTCCAGTCTCTTCACCTTCGCCTTGGTTTCTGCTGATCAGCTTCTGTCTGGTTACTCCAGAAGCTCTCAACATAGGTTTTCTGTTGTCAGACCTAACTCCTCCTCCGTACACTTCTCGTTCCATTTTTCTTTTCATTTCAGTTTTTAGTTACTTCTTTAATCACTTCTTGAATTTTGAATTTCATAGTTTTTGTCTCTTGTGTTCCTTTCACGTTTTGTTACTTCTTCAAAATTCTGCATTTTCAATTCTGTATTTTCCAGTTTTTCAACTTTTCCACAATTTCAGTTCTCAAAAATAAAATCCAGTTTTAAAGTTTTCAATGTTTGTTTCCTTTTTGTCACTAACACTTTACATTACAACGGATTCTAACACCATTTTATCGCCGGGTTGTCTCTATTAATCATAAAGTCATCGGTTTTCTTCACTTTTAATAATTTCAATAATCAATATTTCTTCAACTTCTTATCTCAATGGGAATTATAATGTAACATCACTCGCTTGGCATTGGTGAGAGTTAATTTCCTTTACTTCCTTTATAATAATTCAACTTAGACTTTCAAGTGTTAGTGACTAATTTCTAAAGTGCCTAAACTGTATCTCTTGCCTACTTAATCTTTCCTAACTTATCCAAACCGACCTGAACTTAAATCTTAACTCAACTCTACTGATTTCCTATATCTTCAAAACATCTCACCGACACCAAACTATAACAAGCCACACCCATTAATTAAGGGTAATGACCAATCAACTTTCATTTGTCTATTTGTCCCAGTTCTATACATCAAAGACCTATCTCCAGGTGCCAGTAATTAGCATCTACAGGTAGTCATTTGATTCAAGCTGGAGTGCCCTGTGACTCTACAGTGACCCACTAAGATAATGTCTGGGTTCTACAATTATTCTCTACTACCCAGAAGTTCCTATAATTACATAATGAATTCTGGCCACCTATTGGCTCTGGTCTAATTAACATCATAATTCATATACATAACTTTTTGATCTAAATAATCTTTTCTTATTTTGATATTAATAAATTTTTGACATATAATTTTCATATCTATAACTCTGTCACATATTTCTGACTATTTAAGAAGAAAAAAAACCCACAAGTGGCAGACAGTGATTTTTAGAGCACAATATATATTAAAGAAACTTACCTTGATGGTTGTAGTAGCTGTTGCTGACAGGGACACTTCATTCTTGTAGGTGTTGATAACACAGTCAGTTATCTTGACAAAGTCCCCGGGCTTGACATTAGTGTCAGCAGGGCGCCACAGGGTCACCTTTACCCTGTCCATGGTGGAGTCCTTGGTGTAGACGTCTTTCAGTTTAACAGGGGACTTATTGACAAAGACCTCCCTCATGCTGTCCTCCTGCAATAGTTAATGGCTGATACATCTGTTTAACCCTTTGATCCCTAGTCACGCCTTTAAGCATCCTTTTACATGTGAAAAGTACACTTGTCTTATGCAAACAGTGAAGATCCAGATCAAGGCTCTGAAAGGCGCCCTCTGACCAGGGTCTTCACTGTTTGTCATAATGTCAAACATTGACAAAAACAACCCTTAAAAGTCATAAATGGACTAGACTAAAATGGAAACTGGAATTGTCCATTTAAAGTTTCAAGGAGGAAAGAGTTAAGTTAAAGGGGGGGGGGGCAAGTCATCATTTTTTGTGTCAAAAATCAAAATTACACTGTTATTTACCGATACGGTCCGACTGACATTGACGTAATTTATTAGTTGATATTGTTTTAAATTTGATATTGTAATTATTTATTCGGCTCTAAATGACCTTTTTGTGTCGATGGGCCGTAAAACACCATTCATTCATTCATTACCGATACGGTCCAACAATTTCACCACGACAACTGTCACATTTGGGCGATAAAACGCAATACATTTATTATTTGTCCCCCAGAGATCTTCCTACTTTGACGTAGTTCTGGGGCTTAATTGACAGAGGGAATTTTCTCTGTTTATTAGAAAGAGATTGTTCCCTCTGCCAAGAACTAAAAGGAAGGAAGCCCCTGCTGGTGGTGGATAGAATACACCAGCTGAATCTCCTGCAGAGGGGTAAGATCCCCCCCCCCCCCCCCGAAAAGGAGCAACCTGTTTGCCGTGGGTTGCGACTCGAAGCACCCTGGATGATGGGATCCTGGTAGTTGAGCAGATGGGATCTCTGAGCGCAGATCCCTGATGCAACACACTGCTTTGGCCTTGATTCTGGGTGTAGAAGAGCGGTCAGGCATAGCCCGGTCTGATCAATCGTCTCACCATGTCTTGCCCAAGGACACTTCACTTTTGATATACAATCTATCATTACTCTTGCTAATGACGTTTTAATCTATTTCATTAGTTTTACTAATAATCTCTTTCTGTTCTGAAGTGTTCTTATAGGCGGTGGTTTAGGGCTAATCGGGTGAATTGGTGTATGGTTGACCAACGATTCTTGCATTGATTAGCCTATTGGCCAGAAAATACCCTATTAGCGATAGTGTATCGGAGGTACGGCGTTGGCTTGACTTTGCTTATTTATCTGAGTATATCACCCTTGTATCCCTGGTGTTCTTCGCTGGAGAAAGACACCCCATGTTGGACTCTGTGGTGGGTGGGGAGCATGGGTGATGAATATTCCGCGGTTTTGCCATGGATGGAGCTAAAGCTTCTCGCTCTGCTTCTTCGGAAGCAAATTGTCTCAAAAGACTTCGTCAAGAAGATTCAGAGTCTGACTCTGACACAATTCCAGACACCTGGGCAAGGTTTCTTGTTATCTCTAGCAAGAAACCTGACCAAACCTTTGACAAAGTTTCTCCTTTCTTTGTTTCCAAAGCTCATAAGGGTTTGATCTGTCAAGCCAAAGATGCCAAAATCTTGCGATCTGGCAAGGTTTTGGTTGAATGTGCTAGACCGCAACAATCGGCCAACCTTTTAAGATGTAAGATGTTCGGCAATATTCCAATTAATGTTTCACCACACAATTCCTTGAATTTCTCCAAGGGAGTTGTTCGCAGTTATGACTTGCGTAACGCTTCCGAGGAGGAAATACTCGAGGACTTGAGGGGTCAACATGTTACTGAGGTCACTCGTGTTCTTGTTACCAGAGATGGTATAAAGAAGAAGACCAATACGTTTATTTTAAAGTTTAATGTGCCAACTCTTCCAAAATCTATTAAAGCTGCTCTGTCAGTTTATAAAGTTGAACCTTTTGTACCTAACCCACTGCGGTGTTTTACTTGTCAAAGGTTTGGTCATCACAAGGACCAATGTACTAAAGGAATAGTTTGTGGTAGATGTGGCCAATCCGGGCACGATCTTTCCTCCTGTGAAAACTCTTTACAGTGTCCTAACTGCAAAGGGGATCACTTTGCATACTCCAAGAAGTGTCCAAAGTGGAAGCAGGAGAAAGAAATTCAGGCGATTAAAGTTCATCAGAACTTAACCTTCATCGAGGCCCGGAGACAGGTTAAATCTAGGACACCTGGTGGCCCATCTGCACCATCCTATGCTGCTGTATCTAGACCGGCCTCTGCTGTTGTGTCTGGACCAGCCTCTGCTGTTGTGTCTGGACCAGCCTCTGTTGCTGTGTCTGGACCAGCCCCTGCCCAGGAGTGTGCTACCTGCAAGCTCTTGGTTCAACAATTATGTTCCATCTTTCCTGAAAAGGCAAATAAAATCAAAGATGTTCTTAAAGCTCTTTTAGACAACTCTTCTGGTAACTCTTCTCAATCTTCATCTTCTAAAACGCCATCTTCTAAACCTTCATCTCAAAATCTTCCAACTAAAAAATATTCTCTTCCACCAAAACCCTCAACACCTTCCCTTTCGATACAAACGAAAGATGGTAAACTTTCAAAAACTAAATCAAAGTCTAGTAGCACTCAGGAAAACAAGAGTAACACAAAATCCCCTAAAAAGAACTCAAAATCGAATCAATCAAAAGTACAGCGGTCGGGAGCTGATATTGATACTCCCATTGCTGTAGCCAATAAATTTTCTGCACTTCAATCTGTTGAAGATGCAGATGATTCACATTCGGGCTGGGTGCGTCCACCATCGTGGTGGGATGATCTTGGCGAATGGCGAAAATCCCCAGCAAAGGTGCCTGAATGTGGCGACTTTGAGGAAGAGTCGATGGATGTTAATACATCCACCGCCCCTTCCTCAGGGTCTCCCATAAAGAAACCTAAAGACAAAAAGATTGTCCCTATTCAACCTCCATCTAACTAAATGATTTTTACCTTTTTAGCTCACCTGAGCCTTTGGCTCAGGATGAGCTATTGTGATACCATTCCGTCCGTCGTCCGTCCACACTTTCAAACAACATCTCCTCAGAAACCACTGACCCGATTTCAACCAAACTTTGTCAGAAGCATCAGTGACAAGGGGGAGCGAAATGTTGTTCAAAGATTTTGGCTAGAGTTATTCCCCTTGCTTTGGGACCAGATTTTCTAACATGACCGTATAGACAACTTTTAATGCATAAGAAAATCTTTAAAAATCTTCTTCTCAGAAACCAAAAGGCCCAGACCTTTGATATTTGGTTTGTATCATGACCTAATGATATTCTACCAAGATTGTTCAAATTTTGACCCTTGGGCCAAAAATGGCCCCGCCCCAGGGCTTATCAGTTTTTCTTAGGAGTAGTATATAGCGAGGCGTTGGGGAGAGTGCCTGCAGCTGTCACGTGACCGATGACGTCACGATGGGATAACGTCACGGGAGGTCATTGTCATTGACCCGGAAACAATAGGGGCTCCACCCTAGAACAATAGAGCCGACCATTCCACATTCCGTAGATGACGTCAGGATGGGATGACCTCACGAGGGGTCACGGTCATTGTCTTAGAGGAGCACCACCCTACAACAATAGAGGTCACCCTACCCATCCCTAGATCAATAGAGGTCACCCCACCCATCCCGCGTTCCATAGAGGTTACCGTATGGCTGCCGTCACGTCACCCGAGACGTCACAATAGGGAGTATATCCTATGACGGGTGCGATCAATAACCTAGATCAATTACGTCATCCCACATTCCATAGAGGCAACCTCTCGGTCCGCGCTATACTCGGTAGTACCAAAATGTGCAAACAGTTTGGATACTGATACCCCCTACGAGTTTCCAATATCCTTCTCGTTTAATCCCATAATATTTTCGGTTTTGTCAAGCTGAAATCAAGTCGCATGCCCCTACTTTAAAGCTCGATCGATTTTCTACAGGGCGAGTATTGTCTTTTTTCTGTCAAGGTGTCAATGACCTGTACGGATACAATAACAGGACCGGCCCAACCGAGTGAAACGCGACACTTTTGCCCACACGACCGGATAACCTCGGCCACGCTTAAAACTTAATACAGTTCTGCCATTCGTGTGGATCCAAACTGTTTGACACTCATTATTTTATTTTACTTCGAAATCTTTTAAAACTTAAATCAATTTAGATTCACTTTTAACACATTAACCCTTACGTCACCATTCGGGACTTGACCGATATTTGCAGTCTGTTTGGATCCAGATCGTTACATCTGATTTGGATCCAAAAAATTTTAGGACACTCATTTGCGTTTTATTAAAGGGGTGTGGATCCAAACTGTTTGACACTCATTATTTTATTTTACTTCGAAATCTTTTAAAACTTAAATCAATTTAGATTCACTTTTAACACATTAACCCTTACGTCACCATTCGGGACTTGACCGATATTTGCAGTCTGTTTGGATCCAGATTGTTACATCTGATTTGGATCCAAAAAATTTTAGGACACGCATTTGCGTTTTATTAAAACTGAATTTGACAGAAATTACACTTTCTGACTGGAGGTAATAAAGATTATTATTAATAATGGTCTTTCAATACAAATATAAGCCTGAACGCACACGACTTTCATCTGTTATACTATAGGTGTCCAGCGTGAAAGGAGCAGATTGAATTTCCTCTGTTACTCAAGATATGCCGATATCAATCTTTTATATCCACTTAATCTTAATGACAGACACGATACTTTTAAAGCGGACGTGAAATGAGTTAAACAATGCTACAAGTTTTCACTCATTTAGCAATAATGGTCTTTCAATACAATTATAAGCCTGGACGCACACGACTTTCGTCTCAATCGGTGTCTGTTACACTATAGGCGTTCAGCGTGAAAAGGAGAGATTAAATATCCACTGTTGCTCATTGCTCAAGATATGCCTATCTTTTATACCCATTTTATATTAATGAATTAACACGTGATGATTCATAGAGAGAATGAGTCTGAACACGTCCAAAAGGTGCGGTCATTCTTTTGTTAAACAAAATAGAGAATATTAAAATCATATATCCAGTAGCTGACACGTCATTTCTAGCCCCGACTCGAAAGTGTAAAGATCACACCCGCTGAATAGAGATGCGTTTTATCGAATATTAATCCAAGGATCATTCGAATCTGCTCGGATAAAAGTTGTGTCCAATACTAATACCATTTAATTATCGTGGCTTATGTAAGGAATGACGGAAAAGAATAGGCAGATGTGTTTTGTTCTTAGTTATCCCAAGCTTCATTCGAATCTAATCAGATAAAGGTTGTGTTCATTTGATTATGAAATCCGTTTAAAGAACGTGTTTTACGCAAAGACTATCGGAAAAAGAATACACAGGTTAGTGAATTTTATTTTATTAAAGTTAACCTTTTAACTCTGTTGTTAAAGAATTCTGACTCGTATTCACGCAGACTCTACACCAAAGCTGCTTTTTCTTTAGCGTGGTTCTCTTATCCTCGTGTCCTATTATAACTCTATAAGTAAAGATCTTTCAAAGATACTAGATACAGATTCTAAAACGGGTTCGCTTATAGGTATCAATATTAACTGATACCAATAAATAAATACGAAAGAAGACTCAAGCAGGAAACGCAACACAAACAATACACCCATCTCTAAAGCAGAACACACACACAGCCATACCATAACAAACAAACACACACACACACACACACACGCAATACCATTCCTTCATCTACACACTAAATAGAAAACAACACGCAAGACAAACATAAAGCTAAGTGAACATAGGAGCCCGCCTTGGTACGGTCAGTAGCAATCAATAATCAATTATAAATTAATTAACTATTAACAACCACTGGGGGTTTAACCTGGGTTTAGGGGCGCCCAACCTCACACTTATCTCCTATATTCACCTATAACGACGAACAGTGTACATAAAATATAAACCCTGTTCCACAACCTTACAATCAAAAAGACCGCCAGCACAGTAAGTAAATACATGTAAAACATCAACTCCAGCACGTTTTAGATCCTTTATCTTTTATCTATAAACCGACTGTACTCGTTAACAGTTACAAGTCAACTAAATATAACAAATGGTTTAAATTAACGATGGAAGTCAAAAACCTTTGTCTTGCTATTTTATCTACATTTAATTTACCGAGATATAAAACGATAGGAGGATATTGAGTGTTGTAACCACCATTGACTGTTGTGCAGATTCAACTCGTTTGCTTGGACTTTATTAAATAATAATAAAAAAAGAAGTGATATACGTACGTGTATATATATATATTTACTAAGTCTATAAAATTACCAAACAACATAAAAGGAATAACACAAATTAAAAATCATCAACGACGTTGTCTAACTGCCGTATCAGGGAGTTTATTTTCTCCATGGTTCTGGCGTTGGCCCTCGCCACCGTCGCCTTCAGCTGTAAAAGCTCTCTCTGTATACGTGCCTACAACGAAGCGAGAGGGGATCAAATATAATACGGAAAAGTTTAGCACTAAGCGCAATACACCTAAAACGCATATCATTTTTCAATACAAAATGTTACATAAATCTCCGATACTAAAGTTTAAAAGATAATAATAATAAAAAATGTACTCACAATGGCCACGACACCCTGGTGCCAGGGGATATCTCTCCCCTCCCCTCGGGTTGTGGAGGGTGTTCAGGGGCCGTCTCTTCCTGAGGCTCTCCTTCAAAGAGCACTCTCCGCACCTTGTGCTAAAGAAAACAAAAGAACTTCTTATAATCCGTGGGAAACCTGAATTTAAAGGAATAACACAAATTAAAAATCATCAACGACGTTGTCTAACTGCCGTATCAGGGAGTTTATTTTCTCCATGGTTCTGGCGTTGGCCCTCGCCACCGTCGCCTTCAGCTGTAAAAGCTCTCTCTGTATACGTGCCTACAACGAAGCGAGAGGGGATCAAATATAATACGGAAAAGTTTAGCACTAAGCGCAATACACCTAAAACGCATATCATTTTTCAATACAAAATGTTACATAAATCTCCGATACTAAAGTATAAAAGATAATAATAATAAAAAATGTACTCACAATGGCCACGACACCCTGGTGCCAGGGGATATCTCTCCCCTCCCCCTCGGGTTGTGGAGGGTGTTCAGGGGCCGTCTCTTCCTGAGGCTCTCCTTCAAAGAGCACTCTCCGCACCTTGTGCTAAAGAAAACAAAAGAACTTCTTATAATCCGTGGGAAACCTGAATTTAGACCTGACAAACAATAATCAAGGTTTTTTCATCATGAATAATCATTCATACAAACCCCCCCACCCTAAGCGCAATACATCTAAAACGCATATCATTTTTCAATACAAAATGTTACATAAATCTCCGATACTAAAGTATAAAAGATAATAATAATAAAAAATGTACTCACAATGGCCACGACACCCTGGTGCCAGGGGATATCTCTCCCCTCCCCCTCGGGTTGTGGAGGGTGTTCAGGGGCCGTCTCTTCCTGAGGCTCTCCTTCAAAGAGCACTCTCCGCACCTTGTGCTAAAGAAAACAAAAGAACTTCTTATAATCCGTGGGAAACCTGAATTTAGACCTGACAAACAATAATCAAGGTTTTTTCATCATGAATAATCATTCATACAAACCCCCCCACCCCCCCCCCCCCCCCCCCCCCCGATAACTGCTATTTTCGGCGCTATAAGTCCTATAAAGTGTCGCAATGCCTTATATTCAAACGCACACACACACACACACAACACACACACACACACACGCACAAAATTCCGGGTTTTTTTTGGTAATTATAATCAATTAATAAAAGTAATAACGATGAAACTTACTTCCGGTTCTCCCTCTGCCGGGCGGACTGGTGTTTCGTCCTCAGCTGTCTCCACCTCCTTTTCGTTTGAAATCACCCTTGTCTGAAACGGAGAATGAAAAGAAACAGATTAGACACGATCCCATCAAGTTTGGCGAACCTTTACTATAGACAGTTCTTTCGTTTAACATTACACTGGTGCTGGTGAATTCGCCTAGAGACGAACTCGCCTACAATTAGATATATAGTAACCTAAATGGTGAATTCGCCTATAAAACAATTATATATTATAGTGATTGTATTTCACACCTTGTAGTACAGGTATATCTACCTTTTATAAGTAGATAAAATGAAAATATTTGTAGAGGATCAACTTATCTTGTTGTTTTCTTATCCAGATTTTTTTTAACAAAACGAAAGATCAGTGTAGCCCCTAATCACTACACCCATATTTGACAACCTGTTTGAAAGGGGATGATGCCAACGTAGAATACATCATTTATCATATTGAAAGTAAAAATGCCGCTTGCACTACATAAAAATTATTCTAACACCTGCATATGATGATCAGGGGCTACACTCATCATCCGATCTTAGTAAATACACGGTCTACTCCGTGGTAAATACTACCTGAAAACAAGTTTTATTATGTTATTGATACCTTACAATAGGTGCGAAATTCAATCACTATATAATTGCCTTCTAGGCGAATTCACCATTTAGGTTACTATATATCTAATTGTAGGCGAGTTCGTTTCTAGGCGAATTCACCATAAACCACATATATATATTAACCCATCTGTGTCCACGATTGCATATATGATACATGACGGAGACTGATTAGAGTCTACGCTGTTTGCTGATAGAAATTTCGATATAATTCAAAACCAAACATTTAGATCAGGCACCCCTTAGATCATATATTGATCAATTCAATATATACACATGAAAGAATCCACTACTCTAGGAAGCATGAAATAGCCCACTCGTGTTGAGCGCACACTTTCGTAAATCGTTGAGGCACACATTAAAATGATAATAAACGACTGATCCCCATATTGCCTATGATTGGTTTTATCAATCCCATCTTAAGTAAGTTAAGAAAACAGAAAAAAAACTTACTGAAGACATGCTGGTTTTTGTTGTTGTTGCTGTTGGCGGTGCTAGTGGTGATATGGTGTTATTCCAAAAAAGTCACAGAGAACTATGGCGATCGGAGGTTTGAAATTGAGCGAAGTTTTGATCCCTAACTAGATTGACATGATAACGTTTTCTTTTCATTATTGATCCATTGAGAGTCTATTGTTTTAGGGTTGTGAAATGTTATATCCAAACATCAGAGGTCATTGACCGGGTATGTTTCATAGACCAGATATGAGTTTTGAAGGGATCTACACAGCCGAAGATTTAGATCAAATTGACCAATTTGAGCGCGATGTTTTAATCAAATACCATTAACGGATTCTTACTTAACACAATTAAACGGTCTTGAAATAGCATGGAGAAAGGACAAATGGAGAAGTAACTTATACTCAAATCTGCATTTTCCCGAAAATGGTGTCGTCCGTTACCTGTATGTGCGATAACGCTTAATCGATCGATAATTCAACTGCACCGGTACGCCGATAGCGGGCTATCGCGTTTTTTATCGTGTTGAATGGTTACCTACTGTTAGTTTAAGTTACATAAAATCCTTAATTTTCACCCGATTTTCATTATAATGGTCTTAAAAGAAGGCTAAGATATTTATCTTTCACTTGTAAAAATAACAGATTTTATTTTTTAAAATTGATCCGTTTTATGGCGAGTTAAAGAGTGGTTTCCAAATGAATTTGCCGATAAAAGGGAGCAAGCACTCGGGCATAAATATATCACGCCCCGTTACAAAACCTTTCATAAAACCCTCAATTTTCCACCGATTTTCAAAGAAATGGTCTTAAAGGAAAGCTTAGATATTTTTCTTTCAGTTGTAAAAATGCAAGTGTTTATTTTCGAAATCGACAAATTTTATGGCGAGTTAAAGAGCGATGGCCAAATGAAATAGTCGATAAACGAGAGCAGGCGATCGCGAAATATATACTACGTCTCGTTTCAAAAACTTGAATTTAATCCATAATTTTCGTCCGATATATATTATATATTTTAAAAAAAAAAGGTCTTGATATAAAGCCGTGACACTTATCTTTCGGTTGTTAAAATACCAGGGTTTTTCTTGAAGCGAAAAAAGTAATGATGACCTACAAAGGTTGCTGGCTAATGATATGACTAGACCAACTCGCGTAAGAAAAGAATTCCTTCCGTATAAAAACTTAAGCAAACTTCTAAACTTCTAAAAATGTGTTCATGCATTGTTACAATGTTCTACATGGAGGAAATATTTCCTTGGAAGCAAAAATAAAAATCCATTTTGTATGTAATGAGACATTTGAAAGGAGTGCGCGTCAAACGGCCAAAATCCAAAACGGCCAAAGTTGTAACTGTATTATTATGTCGTATGTGATCATTATTATTATTGAAAGGAAAATTAGAATTATTAACATATTACTTCAAAAAAATGAATTTAGGGTTAGTTTTACAGCCAGACTAAAATATACATATTATCCGTCCCATTTCTATGAAAGAGGTAACAGTTTGCATTATCTTCAGAAATTAATTGCAAACATGATAACATGAGATCTCCGTTTCTTTCTGCTTTACTTATGTCTTATATAACGGAGTATATTATAAAGCAGCCAATGCATTAAGCAATCTATTTTACTGACTGCTTAACTCTTTGCCTGCTGATCGCAACTTTACTTTTTTTTTTTGCAAACAACTTGGATCAAGATCAGATGCCGCGTAACACGGCGTCTGATCTGGATCCATAATGTTTGACACTCGTCCTTAGCTTTATTTACTTACAAAATGTCTACCATATTACACATCACAAAGGAATGTGACACATTACGTAACCGTATACAGAACCCGCACCAAATTAGCAGGACAATTATCAGCGTCATAAAACTGTCCCAGCATGAAGTCCATGCTTCTTGAACATGCCGATTATCTATGAAGATGGACAGTCACACCAGCGGGTTGCTACTTTAATGAAAAAGATCAATGCTACCCGTGCGTGTAACTTGAACATGTGTTCTTGACTTCTGTAACCGCATGATGTTTATATATTATACAAATCACAAAAAATAAAGATAATAGAATTGAATTAAAAAAAAAAAAAAAAAAAAAAAAAACCAGCATCAATGCACCTGGTTTGGTTGATGACTGGATTAACCCTCTCATTATTGAATACCAGTAACATGATGACTATTGCAATTGCAAACAGTTGTAATCCAGACCAGGCTGCAAAAATGTCGGATTCATAGAGTATGTCTCTTGAAATATAGTTTACCCCTTTTTCAAATTAAGCTCTTTATGACACACTTTACCTTTTCTCCGCATGAGGATCATCAGAGAGACAGACAGACATTCATACAGAAAGATGGAGACAGAAAAGAAGAAGCGAGAGACTGACAGACAGAGATAAGAGAAAAACAGACAGACAGAGAGACAGTCACAAAGAGAAACAGAGACATAAATAGAGACAGTGGCAGAGAAATATAGACACACACAAACTTCGTAGGTAAACGAAAAAATACGTTTTTCTCTCGTTTTCAAAACCTCACTAAACTATCAATTTATAAGCTATCGCCTCAAATTTTGTACTACGCGTAAGATAATGGTCTAATAAAACATCTGTATTAAAATTTATAACGATAAGATGACATTAAAAGCATTTATATTAACACCAAACTTCGTAGGTAAACGAAAAAATACGTTTTTCTCTCATTTTCAAAACCTCACTAAACTAACAATTTATAAGCTATCGCCTCAAATTTTGTACTAGTCGTGAGATCATGGTTTAATAAAACATCTGTATTAAAATTTATAACGAAAAGATAGCATTAAAAGCATTTCTATTAACACCAAACTTTCGTAGGAAAAACGGAAAATACAGTACTGTACGTTTTCTCTCTCATTTTCACAAACTCACTAAACAAACAAATTATAAGCTATCGCCTCAAATTCTGTACTAGTCGTGAGATCATGGTCTAATAAAACATCTGTATTAAAATTTATAACGAAAAGATAACATTAAAAGCATTTCTATTAACACCAAACTTTCGGAAAAACGTTGTTTTCTAGCCGCCAGCGAGCGCCGCTGATTGAACGACACGATAAATCGCGAGCAGGCCGGATACTTCTCCATTTGTCCTTTCTCCATGTGAAATAGTGACTAGTCTCATTCGCTTAACGCTTTTAATGCCTATGTTGTTTTATAGAGGCCGATCTGTCTGCGGATTCTTTCAATCTCAACGAAGATACATTCATCTCTTCACCACTACTACTACATTCTACACCCCTCAATACCAACGAAACTATTCCAAACAACTTAGAGGTCCAGCCCAGCTCCCAAGGTAAACATAATTTTTACAGAAAGGGCGTATTTCGAAAGAGTACACCAAGTGGCAAAATCACCAAATTACGCCAAAAGATCGATTGAATTAAAATACTACCATCGTTTAGGTCTCATCGAGACGATTCCGAAAATATATACTTTTATATAGCTACGAGGATTAGTTTTAGAGCTAGAGACCTTTTAGTGCGAAACCCTATCATAGTATTAAAGGGTCATTGCTCCGTCAGTCGACTTTAAAGAGACAATTCATCAAATTTCGTCAAAAAATAGAACGGATTAAAAGTATTACCAATGTTTAGATCTCATCGAGACGATTCCGAAAATATATAGTTTCGTATACCTACGACAGTTCGTTTTCGAGTAATACTCGATATTTATTTCAAAATGGCGACCATAAAATGGCGGGAAAACTTTAAATCGCTCTAGCTCCCTTATTTGAAGTCGGATCTATCTGGGGTTCATTTCTTTGTGCTCCGTATCACATTCCGCGTCGTATAAGGTCGGTTACGCATGAGTGATTTTCTAGGTCATATAGCTTAAATCACTCTAGCTCCTTTATTTGAGGTCGGATAGACTCGGGGTTAATTTCTTTGTGCTCCGGATCACATTCCGCGTCGTTTTAACTCGGTCACGCATGAACGATTTTATAGGTCACAAAACTTAAAATCACTAGCTCCCTTATTCGCGAACGGATCGACTCGGGTTTTATTTCTCGTTGGGCGCCGTAGACGATGCTCCGTTGCCGGAATATATTACGAGATGTAAAGTTATCGTTTCATTAGATAAGGACCCCATCACGAAATGGTCGTATACGGACAACTTATGTCTCTTCCGGTGTCTGTGTCTGCACCGATCCGGATCCGTGGACAGAACCAAAGTCTTAGACTCGTATAATCAATGGGAAAGGGCGCATAACCAAAGAGAATACAAAGATTTCTTCGGCGGTCGCACCGCGGTTCAGTTCACCCCTCCCGCGGGATTTAAAGGTATGCAACTACGAGACCTCCCCGAATTCGAACAGTGTTTCGACATCAACGTACAAATGTACTCCCTCCGAGAAGATGGCGTCGTGGTTCAAGTCTTTAAATCGACGGAACGGTATACGGACACGATGTACGTCAACCAGCACGAGAACCATTGCTCTTACGTGACAGACTTTGCCCAGTATGCCAAAAAGTTTCAATGCCAGCTTTGCGATCGGATGTTTGATGATCATTGGAACTTTAAAAGACACGCCAAAATCTGTGACAAAAGGACCCTGTATGTCTATCCCGGGGGGTTTTACAAAGAGCGTCAGACCATCATCGAACGCCTGGAAGAGTTTGGCATTCACGTACCCGAGGACGAGCGGACTTTCCCTTGGTTCGCCGTATTCGACTTCGAATCGATGCTCATGACCTTAGACGGCGATGCTACGGAGAAACTGGAGTGGACCCAACGGCACGTTCCTATTAGCGTGAGCGTCTGCTCTAATGTATCCGGTTATACGGAACCCGCGTGTTTCGTGGAACCCAACATGGATCAGCTTCTCGAGCAACTGATTCGAGCTTTGACCTTGATTC
Organism: Gari tellinella; assembly: GCA_922989275.2. NCBI lineage: Eukaryota > Metazoa > Mollusca > Bivalvia > Cardiida > Psammobiidae > Gari > Gari tellinella. The sequence goes on along the minus strand of OV277865.1, from coordinate 74,537,428 downwards.
AGAAAGCGGCATCCGGGGAAGCGCACACGAAGTGGGGTAACCATTTACAACCCTTAAAGGCGCATTTGGCATCCCTGAACAAAGACGACGAAGAGGACCGAAAAGAGGCGGAAAAAATCGAGACCTTGTACGGACAGTTCAAAGGTTATATGAACACCTTGCCCGTGCTCGGTTTTAATAGGTAATTTACTCTCTTCATTTTTTTATTCATTCATTCATTCATTCATTCATTCATTTACTCTCTTCATTTTTTCATTCATTCATTCATTCATTCATTCATTCATTCATTCATTCATTCATTCATTTATTCATTCATTCAGTCATTTTATCTTCATTCCTTTATTGTTTCAGCGCCAAGTACGACCTGAATCTGGTGAAACAGAAGCTGGCCAAACATTTGAAAATGCCTCAGCAGGAATTCGGGTTTGTGGTCAAAAAGTCCAACGTGTACGCCTGCATCACTACGGATACGTTGAAGTTTTTGGATATCAGTCACTTCTTGGCACCGGGCACTTCTTACGCCGGCTTTTTGAAGGCATACATACGAGTCCAAAGGTTTCTTCCCTTACGAATGGCTCAATGACGTCGCCAAACTAGACCATACCCAGTTACCACCCCACGATGCCTTCCACAGCGGACTTAAGGGAACCAATATTACCCAAGCCGAGTACGCTTATTGTCAGAAAGTATGGATCGAACGGGGCATGACGACCTTCCGTGACTTTTTGATATGGTACAATAATCTCGATGTCTCTCCGTTCATTACTGCGGTTGAACGTCTTCAGGCCTTTTATTTCGAGAAAGGAATCGATGTATTCAAGACGGCTATGTCCGTACCGGGCATCGCGAGACAGCTGTTATTCAAGTGCGCTCGCGAGAAATCGGCAGAGTTCTCCTTGGCCGACAAGAGCAACGCTGACCTCTACAACACTATTATAAACAATATCTTAGGTGGTGAGTATTCTTCCTGATTATACGTCAAAGTAGTTTCCGGATCTCTTACCCCCATTTTAAACTAACTCTCAACATTCGGTCATAATTTCAGGTCCTTCGATCATATTCACGCGCCACCACGAGGCCAATAAGACCCGGATTAGAGGAGGTCAAACGTGTCGGAAGATCGTGGGTTACGATGCTAATGCTCTATATCTATGGAGTATTGGCCAGGCCATGCCGGAGGGTATGTTCGTGAGACGACGAGCCGAAAACCAATTCAAACCTGAACACAGAGACCACTACATGCAAGCCATCAACTGGCTCAACTACTTGAATCAGTATGAAGGGACTCATATCCTACACCAAAGGAATAACGGCAAGGAAGTCCGGTTCGGCAAATACCCCGTAGATGGGTATGATCCTAAGACCAAGACCGTCTACGAATTTCAGGTAAACCTTCGTTAAGTATGCAGTATTTCAATTTAATTTACTTCTTTCCATTACTACACTACCATATTCAAAGTCTAATACCTCATTATATCAATTATTTCAATTTGGTTCTTTTCTTCTAGGGTTGCTATCATCACGGCCACGTCTGCGACGTCACGAAAAACGTCACTAACGAAACTTGGCACAAGACCAAAGACACGCTAAAGGAAAAGACCGCCAAGAAAGTCGCGTACTTGCGTAGAGAGGGGTTTACCGTCAAAGAAATGTGGGAATGCCAGTTCCGGGGCTTTTGTAAAACACATCCTAAAATCTACGGGATTCGGGATAAATGTCGCCCTACGTTTAGCCAGAAGAACAGGACCGCTGTGACGGAAACCCAAATCTTAAACGGGGTCCGTTTCGGCCAACTGTTTGGTATGGTAGAATGTGACATCGAAGTCCCGGAACAATGGGGACCGGAATTTGCTCACATCTCTATGTCTCCCCGAGAATACTTTGAGGAAATGTGTCCCATCTTCTGCAATACGGAGGTCGGGTTTGACGACATCGGGGCGCATATGCAGGCCCATGTCTGGGAGTACCAGCTGAGCGATAAACCTAGACGCCTGCTGCTGAGTGGTACCAAAGCCCGACAAATTCTCCTGGCGACCCCCCTCCTGAAATGGTACTTGGATCACGGGATGAAAGTCACCAAGATTTATCAAGTGGTCGAATATAGAAAAATGGACTGCTTCGAAAACTTTGTCCAGGACGTGAGTGACGCTAGACGAGCCGGGGACACTTCGAAAGACTTGTCTATTATCGCCGACATCATGAAATTGATCGGCAATAGCGGGTAAGTTTTTAGCATGACTCCATATTTAGTTCTCTGTTTATTTATTTATTTATTTATACATTTATCTATTCGGATATATCTACTCGTTTATTTTATCAATTTTAGGTACGGTTCACTCATCATGGACAAAACGAAACACCGCAGCGTGTTTTACTTCGAGGGAGAAAACAGGGCCTGCTTCGAGGTGAATAAGCCTCAGTTTAGACAAACTACTTGTCTGGACGACGATGATAAATACTACGAGGTTGAAGCCGCTAAACGACGCATCAAGCTCGACCTCCCCGTGCAGCTGGGATATTTCATACTGCAGTATGCCAAACTGAGAATGCTGCAGTTCTATTACGACTTCCTGGATTCCTACGTGGACCGCTCCAATTTCGAATACATCGAGATGGACACGGTACGTTGTTTCGGATATGTATGAGTATTGTGAACTGTTTTGCGAACTGTAAATGTAGTGAGCTTATCTGTCGATCTACGGCCTTTGGAATGATATCGTTTTTTCATCTCATTTCAGGACTCCGCCTATATGGCTTTGTCGGCGTCGAGTCTCCGGGAAGTCGTCAAACCCGAAAAACTGGAAAAATTCCAGCGTGGACTCACAGGGTTATGCGATGACCGGTATAATCCCGTTGGAGACCGTTGGTTACCTAGGGAATGCTGCTCAAAACACGCGAAATACGACAAGAGAGTACCCGGTCTCTTCAAAACGGAATACGAAGGAGACGAAATGATAGGGCTATGCTCCAAAACCTATATCGTGAGCAAAACCGTTAGCTCCAAAGCCACGAGTGCCCTCGTGACTGCCGCCCGCTTGGTCAGAAAAGCCAGAAAAATACGGCTACAGCGTCAACCCAAAACCACCGTAGAGTGTAAATTTAGCTCCAAAGGAGTCTCTTAGCGCTTGATCAAGAATCCCCTCGGTATTTTTAAAGGGGTCTTGCGTACGGGAAAACCTGCCTCGGGACAAAACAAAGGGTTCAGAGTGAGAAATAACGGAATTTATAGCTACCATCAGACCCGATGCGGATTTTCTTACTTTTACTGTAAGCGTCGAGTCCTCGAAGATGGTATTCACACCGTACCGTTAGACATTGTACTGTGTCCCGAGAAAGCGCGAAAAGAACCAGATATCTCGGAGGAAGAAGAAGATCTGTTGGATAAACTGTCGGAGGAGGAGTTGCTCAACCTCCTCAATTCTGTGAACTGTGACTGATAAACGAGTGATGGGGTCTCTTTGTGAGACTCTACACCTCTGAAGAGTAATAACGCGAGTGTTATGACGATAGTTTATCAATCGAAACATTAAATACTGGATAAATAAACAAATGTTGATAATTTGAATTGAATATGTATCATAATGTGTGTAGTATATTTTTAATAAAATTTCGAAACTTTGAAACGTCTATGTATTGATTTATTTGAAATGTATATAGTTTTAAAAATAAAATTAGTTTCGCGACTTATAACCCTGTCCCATTGTTAAATGACGTATAAAAAGAACCGAATTGAGGACTTCTTCTCATTTTCAAAATGTACCCCTTTCCCGAATGTACTTCGATTTCCGTGACCGGAGCTACGTGCAGTGGCAAGACCACCTGGTTGTTTCGACTCTTACGTCACAAAAACGAGATGTTTATCAACCCGCCCCAAAAAGTATTGTATTGCTACGGCATATACCAACCTTTGTTCGACGTGATGGAGCGAGAGTTGTCCTTTATTACCTTCCATAACGGCTTACCATCCGAAGAAGAATTGAACGCTATCGCGGACGACAACGTATGCAATCTTGTGGTGTTAGACGACTTGATGGATAGCGTAACGTCATCACCGGAAATTGAAAATTTATTCGTCAAAGGGATGCACCATCGTCACTTGAGTTTGTTATATCTCAATCAAAACTTGTACTGCAAAGGTAGACACAGTCGCACGATTAATTTGAATACGCACGTATCGGTACTCATGAAAAACCCTAGAGACGTATCTCAACTCCAGTGTTTGGGTCGCCAGGCCTTTTTAGGGAAAGGCGCTTTTCTCATGGACGCTTATAAAGACGCTACGTCCTATCCGTACGGTTATCTCGTTTTGGATTTCTCACCGTCCGGACAAGAAGAGTATCGCGTAAGAACCAAGATATTTCCGGGCGAGACACCGTCATTTATCGTCCTAAATAAAACGAGATATCGGGAACCGATAGACGTCATAGCTTTGAACGCATCGAACGTGTCAACATGCAGAAAATGGTGTTGTTACCTTACGACCGTTATCAACGACTCGTGTCGGCTAAACCTTTGACGGATACCCCCGAAGTGACGAATACGCGGCGAGAAAATGAATCAGAACCATTAACGTCTACCGTCGAAGTTGAGGAACCGGAAAGAGGAGCCGACATTTCCGACGAAATAGAGAGAGTGGTCTCATCAATGCCTAAAAGTTTGAAAAGCAGGGCGAGAACGTTATTGACGTATATTTCGCCTCCCGTGACGTGGAACGAAAAGGGAGAAGTCTCGATAGACGGTGAACGCATACCGAGTTCTAATATCGTGGATCTCGTGAAAGTACAGCTGCAAGATTATAAAGACCTTCGTCCAGTTGGCCTGGATACATTTTCTAATATATTGAAAGACAATAACGTTCCTCTTAGTTTATTATCGAGCTCCCGAAGAGTGCAGACGGGACGGGGCTTTCTTCCACCGCCTCCAGGTAGTCCCGTGAAACGAAAACGGAAAGATACTCGGAGAGTCAAATGGCTCCGGCTGTAAAGTACGAAGACTATCTAAAACGTATCTACTATGATCCGAAGCATGCCGGAGCTTACGGGGGAGTGGATAAATTATATCGAGCCGTGAGAAAAGACGGGAAATTCGTACTCGGCAGAAAGAAAATTCGCGATTGGCTTTTAAAACAAGAAGATTACGCCGTCCATCGGAAAGAAAGAGAAAAATTCGTTCGTAGAAGAGTGGTCGCTCCCGAAGTAGATTACCAATGGGACGTAGATACGGCAAACATGGAATATTACAAGAAACAAAATGACGGATACGCTTACTTCCTGTTAGCCGTGTATATTTTATCCAAGTTCGTCTAGACGGTGGCGCTGAGGGGGCGAACCGGAAAAGAAATGGTCGAGGCCCTAGAGAAAATCTTCGTTCACGGGAGAAAACCGACGCGAATCAGAAGCGATCCCGGAACGGAATTTGCCAACAAGGACGTAAAACGTTTCTTAAAAAACGAAGGAGTGATATATTTCGTCACACGGAATTTAGTCCAGGCTTCCTTGAGTGGTGGGTGTTTATGCGGCGGATCAGCTACGAACGCGAGTTGACAAACATCCCTACGGTTTCATCGCTAACACCCAGGGACATTTATTACCCGGAGAACATTGGTGCGCTTTTTATGACGACGGACTAGGTCATATACTATTCTTTGATAGCTACGGAAGACTTCCGAGGGACAATAGCGCGTTTTTTCAAAGATGGTTGAATAAAAAAGCAAAAATTGTTCGAATGTCGAGGACCCAAATTCAAAGCGACGATTCCATCGTATGCGGACTCTACTGCATTCTATTTTTGCGTCAAGTACTCGCCGGATATACGCTCGAGGACTTTGTAAACTTATTGGATTCCGCCAATACCGAGGCAAATGACTCTTACGTTACCGGTATCGTATCACGAGCCTATTCCGAGTGTGTATCTAGGCAAAACGGACAAAAGTGTACATCGTTGTACAAAACCTCGTGCATTTCATAATAGTGTCAGGAAATGTGCGTCTTACGATAGTGTCTTATCGAGAAAATTGTATATTATATATGTGTGTGTGTGTGTGTGTGTGTGTGTGTGTGTGTGTTTGAAAAAATAAAAAAAATAAAAGGTAGACTAGAAGGACGTGTTGTCGTTGTCATTTAGGTTGATTCCTGTCAACCTGGACCCAGAAAGAAATGGTGTGGAAAACGATACAACAAAAATCAAATTTGCTTCATATATTTTTATTAGAGTATACGGACATCTTTCATCTATAATCTAACGCAGTCTATAGTCTAAGCGAATCAATTGACATATGAGTTTATACATTTGTGTTTTCCACGCTTCCGTCTTCATTTCGATCTCCCTCCATTCTCGACAGTAAATCTTTAGTTTATACATGTCCAGGAGTTCTGGTGTAACGTTGGACATCACTGAAATAACCGATTCCCATTTGTTTAAAACCTCCGAGACATCGACTTCACTTAGAATACGATCCATATACAAGTCGAGCAATTCCAATTCAGATAAACTTAAACAGGCGTGGTCCAGTTGAGATAATCTTCCGTATTGGCATCCGGAACAGGTTTTCTTAACACCCCGCGCATTTTATTCATAATTTCCATAGCAAAGATACACTCGAACGTTGACTCTAGCGCCCTTACTGTATCCATAGTCTCAGTTGTCTTCCAGAAAATGTGTCAAGTAAGCGACGCTGATGTGAGAGTGACAAAGCTCCTCGAACACGTCAAAGGGAATTTTTAAACGTCTCCTTCCGCTTTTTAGAAATAACTGGACCGAATGTCTTTGGCGTTTCACGACGATCGAAAATCTGTCGTTTATTTGACAAGTCACTTCCTTATTCGAAAATGTCACACTTTGAAACTCGTCGTAGGATAACCGATAATGAGAAACGTCTAAATGTTTTTGTGTCATGCTACATATGTGAACAGTTCGAGTACTCCGATGGTAATGATCGTACGCTAGCGTGACATAACGATATATACAAAACACTCGCTAAAATACGTCATCAACACTCATGAGTCAAAATTATTGGACTTTAGAGTTATCGGGGTGAACATTCCACGCAGTCGGCCACGTCGTGGTTAGAATCGGAGTAGTACGCCATGCTAGTCCTCAGTTCCGGCACAAAACTATCTAGGCTTCGTAATCCGTTTCTCAACTCCCTGAATTGTTCGAAAGTAAGCGACACTCCCTTTCTAGTGGCCTGTATTTCCTCAGATCCCTCGGGAAACCAAAATTGTCTAATATCGACGCGGTTAAATCCGCTCTGAACGGTCACGTGCCAGTTTCCACCCAGATGACGTCTGTAGAACGTGTCTTGATTCAGTTCCATCATAGACACGGCACAGTCAAGGAACGGTAAACTCGCAAACAGTTCGTTACACCGCTGTAGAGTCAAAGCGATGCCGTCCTTGGTAGGAGTGTTTTCGCGTAATAATTTCCTGATGTGTACGTAGGATTTTCCGTTAAAGACGCTATCGAAAAGATACCAGTCTTGTCCCAAGTGTTGTCGATATCTTGGGTTAATGACGGCCATCTGTCTGGTGGGTGCGAGCGTGTTCCTGATTAGAAGTTAAAGACGACTAGAGATACTGGGCTATCTAGCCTATTCTCTGACGTAAAGGCGTAGATGTAGGTGGGGTCCTAGCTGGTTTAGAACGTTTGACCTTCTTGGGTACGGGTCTAAGTCGATTCCCTTCGGGTATCACGTAATCAACACGAGTAATTTTATCCTCAAATCGAACGGTTTTCTGCGACATGCGTTCCCTTCGAAATCGTAAGCTGAACTGCGAGTGTGTACTCCAGGTTTCGATAAGTATAGGATTCAATAAAGGAGTTTCATTGGTCAACGCATCTAAATCCATTTGATTGGATAGGAGTCGGTGCCCCTTGTGACGTCATTCGTGAGTCATATTTATCTTAGGGAATGTTGTGGCAGCAGTTTTGAGGATCGGTTGTGACGAGTCACGCCTGCGGTTTGATGATCACTACCAATAAAGGGATGATACTTCCATTTTAGCCGATTCCGTTTGAACGGGGACGATCGGTTTAGTCGATATGTTGGAAAAAAGATGAGATCCGCTGCTAAACGGTTGAAATCCGGTCGTTTTATTCTGTTCTTTTTTCTGGTCAAAGGGAGGAACATCGAACGGTTTAGCCGACTCAGCGCCGATCATTTTTATATACATGCACGAGGGTGATAATTTTTCGTGTTCTTTCATGGGGTCGTCATTTTGATCCCAGGCGTAGGCAGATACGTTACAACAAAAACACACCACTTTGTCATAGTGTCCCGTGTAATAAAAACCCGCTTTGGCGAGCTGGTACTGAGTCCGTTTCATTTGTTTGGGCCAATGTTCGTAGGTCATTAAACGATCCTTGTAAAAGAGCATAGCGGCGTTATTCCACTGATACACGTTCATCGCGGTAGATGTACTAAAATTAAAGGATTTTTAGGTTTCAACGTCTTTTAAACTATTGTTCTAGTTTATTACGTTCTCATTGTGACGTCATCTGGGATGGTCAGCTTTATTGTTGTAGGGTGGTGCTCCTCTAAGACAATGACCGTGACCCCTCGTGAGGTCATCCCATCGTGACGTCATCTACGGAATGTGGGATGGTCGGCTCTATTGTTCTAGGGTAGAGCCCCTATTGTTTCCGGGTCAATGACCTTGACCTCCCGTGACGTCATCCCATCGTGACGTCATCGGTCACGTGACAGCTGCAGGGCTGCAGGCACTCTCCCCAACGCCTCGCTATATACTACTCTTAGGAAAACCTTTGAAAATCTTCTTCTCTGAAACTGTATGGCCTTGATCATTAATATTTGACATGTAGCTTTGCCTTATGGTCCTCTACCAAGTTTGTTCAAATTATGACCCCCGGGTCAAAATTGGCCCCGCCCCCGGGCTTATCAGTTTTACATAGAATTATATAGGAAAACCTTTAAAAATCTTCTTCTCTGAAACTGTGAGGCCTAGATCTTTAAAATTTGACATATAGCTTTGCCTAATGACCCTCTACCAAGATTGTTCAAATTATGACCCCTGGGCCAAAAATGGCCCCGCCCTTGGGCTTATCAGTTTTTCTTCAGAAAACCTTTAAAATTCTTCTTCTCTGAAACTGTATGGCCCAGATCATTCATATTTGAAATATAGCTTTGCCTTGTAGTCCTCTTCCTTGATTGTTCAAATTATGACCCCCGGGTCAAAATTGGCCCCGCCCAGGGGCTTATCAGTTTTACATAGAGTTATATAGGAAAATCTTTAAAAAATCTTCTTATCTGAAACTGTAAGGCCCAGATCTTTCAAATTTGACATGTAGCTTTGCCTTATGGTCTTCTACCAAGACTGTTCAGCTTATGACCCCATGGCCAAAAATGGCCCCGCCCTTGGGCTTATCAGTTTTTCATAGGAAAATCTTTAAAAATCTTCTTCTCTGAAACTGTAAGGCCCAGATCATTTATATTTGAAATGTAGCTTTGCCTTATAGTCCTCTACCAAGTTTGTTCAAATTATGACCCCCGGGTCAAAATTGTCCTCGTCCCGGTGCTTATCAGTTTTACATAGACTTATATAGGAAAACCTTTAAATTTCTTCTTCTCTGAAACTGTAAGGTCCAGTTCTTTAATATTTGTCACATATCTTTGCCTTGTGATCCTCTACCAAGATTGTTCACATAATGACCCCCGTGCCAAAAATGTCCCCACCCTCGACTTATTGGTTTTTCATAGGAAAACCTTTAAAAAAACTTCTTCTCTGAAACTGTAAGGCCCAGATCATTTATATTTGACCTGTAACTTTGCATTATGGTCCTCTACCAAGATTGTTAAAATTATGACCCTTTGATCAAATTTGGTCCTGTCCCAAGGCTTATCAGTTTTATATAGACTTATATAGGAAAAACCTTTAAAACTCTTTTTATAGCTATATATATCACGATATTGTTTTGCCTAGTCAGCTTAGGTGCAATGTTCTCAGGTGAGCGACTTGTGGGCCATGGCCCTCTTGTTTATCTTTAATTAATAATGAAAAATTGCGTTATACAATGGAATTGTAGAGGACTTAAGGCAAATTACAATGAAATTCTTCTCTTATTGAATAAACATGATCCTGCTATCAAGTGTCTTCAAGAAACTTTCTTGAAGGACACTGATCAAATCAACTTTAGAAATTATTCTATTTATAGTCATATTTTTAATGATGGTGAAAAAGCTGCTGGCGGCTCTTCCATTATTGTGAACAACTCTGTTGTTCATAGTCATTTATCTATCAAATCTAATTTACAAGTTGTTGCTGTCAGTGTAACCCTTCACAAAGCTATTACATTTTGTTCAATTTACATTCCGCCAAGGACCACAGTTAATAAAAAAGATCTTGACGCTCTGATTGAACAATTGCCCTCACCTTTTATTTTGTTAGGGGATTTTAATAGCCATAACCCATTATGGGGTTCTGATCATTCTAATGCTATGGGTAAGATTGTTGAAGATTTTGTTGGTGAGCACGATTTGTGCATCTTCAACAATAAGTCTCCAACTTATCTTCACCCGGCATCAGGGTCTTTAACTTGCATTGATCTTTCTATTTCTTACCCTACTGTTTATTTAGATTCTGATTGGAGAGTTGGTGACGACCAATGTGGTAGTGACCACTTTCCAATATTTCTAAATAATATTGCTTCTCCAGTCGAGGAATGTGTTCCTCGCTGGAAACTCAAGAAGGCAAATTGGGAAAAATTTGAAATTCTGTGTAAAGAAAAATTAGATTCAGATATATTTAAAGATATTGATGACCCCATTGAAAAATTCACCTCTATTTTATATTCAATAGCAGAAGAATGCATTCCTAAGTCCTCATCAAACCCTAAGAAACCTCCAAAACCTTGGTATAATGATGATTGTAAGGAGGCCATTCGTAAACGTAAGTCGGCTCTTAGAAGGTTTAGAGTAAGTCCTACTGAGGACAATTTAAACCATTTTAGAGTATTTAGGGCTAATGCTCGTCGTACTTTTAAGACTGCAAAGTCGCAGTCTTGGAAGAATTATGTATCTAAATTAAATTCTCGCTCATCAGTAAAGAAGGTATGGGATATGGTACGTAAAATAAGCGGTAAAGGTAAATCTTCATTTGGTCATTTAAATGTTGATGATAAAAAAATAACAGATGTTAAAGATATTGCCAATTCCTTGGCTGATGCTTTTGCTAAAAATTCTTCATCAGCTAAGTCTTCTCCTGAATTTAGAAATATCAAAAAGTCTAAAGAAAAAGAAAAACTTAATTTCAAATCTTGTAACACCGAAAGTTACAATTTACCTTTTACTGAAAAAGAACTCTATGATTCTCTTAATAAATCTCACGATACCGCTGTTGGACCTGATGATATTCATTATCAATTTTTAAAGCACTTGCCTATAAATTGTATGAATGTACTTTTAGATATTTTTAATCATATATGGTCAAGTGGTAAACTTCCCAGATTTTGGAAACAGGCGACAGTCATCCCTGTTCCAAGACCTGGGAAGGATAACACAGACCCAAATAGTTATCGCCCTATAGCATTGACGAGTTGCGTATGCAAAACCTTAGAGCGTATGATTAATGCAAGACTTGTTTGGTATCTTGAATCCAACAATCTCATTACGGAGTATCAAAGTGGATTCAGGAGCCAAAGAAGTACTAATGATCATTTAGTTAGATTGGAATCTTTTATTCGTGAAGCTTTCGTCAAGAAGGAGCACTTAGTTGCTGTCTTCTTTGACCTTGAGAAAGCATATGACACAACATGGAAGTATGGTATCATGAAAGACCTGCATGAAAATGGCCTTAAAGGTCGAATTCCAATTTTTATTGAAAATTTTTTAAATGATAGGGAGTTTCAAGTCCGAGTTGGAACTACCCTTTCTGATATGCAAAAGCAGGAAATGGGTGTTCCACAAGGAAGTATTTTATCAGTAACTCTTTTTAATGTAAAAATTAATAATATTGTTAAATGTTTAACAAATGACACAGATTGTTCATTGTATGTTGATGACTTTTTAATTTGTTACCGTTCCAAAAACATTAATACTGTTGAACGTCAACTTCAGCTGTCCATTAATAAAATTCAAAATGGGCTACAGAGAATGGTTTTAAATTTTCAAGATCAAAAACAAATTGTGTGCATTTCTGTCAACTGAGAAAATTTCATCCTGATCCCGAATTGCACCTGGATGGTAGCCCCATTCCAGTCGTGGATCAGGCGAAGTTTCTCGGTGTCATTTTTGACAAGAAACTTTCTTTTATCCCTCATATAAAATATTTAAAGGCAAAATGCCAGAAAACTTTAAAATTACTTCGCGTTCTTGCACATACCGACTGGGGTGCAGATCGTACTGTAATGCTTAGATTATACAGAAGTTTAGTAAGATCCAAAATTGATTATGGTTGTGTTTATGGCTCTGCAAGGAAATCATACTTGCAGATGCTTGACCCAATACATCATCAAGGTTTACGTTTAGCATTGGGTGCCTTTAGGACTTCCCCTGCTAAAAGTTTATATGTCGAGGCAAATGAGCCTTCTCTTTACTCTCGTCGTGAAAAATTATCCATGCAGTATACTTCAAAGTTAGCTTCAAACCGTTCAAATCCAACATACAATAATGTGTTTAAACCTAAACATAAACGTATATTTAAATCTAAAGAAAAAGTTATTCCATCCTTTGGAATACGTATGAAAAACTCTTTTGAAAGTAGTGGTATAGATTTGTCTTTGGTTGAAGAGACCAAAGTCGAATCTATACCACCTTGGACTATTAAACGACCAAATGTCATTTTTGATCTAACTTGGCATAAGAAGTCTGAAACAAACTCGCTTGAATTCAAGTCCTTTTTCAATGAAATTATTTCAAAATTTGAAGATTTTAACAAATTTATACTGATGGTTCGAAAGATGATGAGAAGGTGGCTGCTGCTTTTGTAACTGACAATACGGTTACAAAGTTTCGGCTCCCTGGCAATGCTTCTATATTTTCAGCGGAGATCAAAGCTATTGATTTAGCTCTTGATTATATTGCTGAAGATTCATGTAGTAAACATATAATCTTTTCGGATTCTCTTTCTGTATTACAATCATTGAGTAAAGGTTCTACTAAAAATGTACTTATTAAAAATATTGTTTTAAAATTTCATGTTAATTTGTTACCGTTCCAAAACATTAATACTGTTGAACGTCAACTTCAGCTGTCCATTAATAAAATTCAAAAATGGGCTACTGAGAATGGTTTTAAATTTTCAAGATCAAAAACAAATTGTGTGCATTTCTGTCAACTTAGAAAATTTCATCCTGATCCCGAATTACACCTGGATGGTAGCCCCATTCCAGTCGTGGATCAGGCGAAATTTCTCGGTGTCATTTTTGACAAGAAACTTTCTTTTATCCCTCATATAAAATATTTAAAGGCAAAATGCCAGAAAACTTTAAAATTACTTCGCGTTCTTGCACATACCGACTGGGGTGCAGATCGTACTGTAATGCTCAGATTATACAGAAGTTTAGTTAGATCCAAACTTGATTATGGTTGTTGTGTTTATGGCTCTGCAAGGAAATCATACTTGCGGATGCTTGACCCAATACATCATCAAGGTTTACGTTTAGCTTTGGGTGCCTTTAGGACATCCCCTGCTAAAAGTTTATTTGTCGAGGCCAATGAGCCTTCTCTTTACTCTCGTCGTGAAAAACTATCAATGCAATATACTTCAAAGTTAGCTTCAAATCCAACATACAATAATGTGTTTAAACCTAAACATAAACGTATATTTAAATCTAAAGAAAAAGTTATTCCATCCTTTGGAATACGTATGAAAAACTCTTTTGAAAGTAGTGGTATAGATTTGTCTTTGGTTGAAGAGACCAAAGTCGAATCTATACCACCTTGGACTATTAAACGACCAAATGTCATTTTTGATCTAACTTGGCATAAGAAGTCTGAAACAAACTCGCTTGAATTCAAGTCCTTTTTTAATGAAATCATTTCAAAATTTGAAGATTTTAAACAAATTTATACTGATGGTTCGAAAGATGAGAAGGTCGCTGCTGCTTTTGTGACTGACAATACGGTTACAAAGTTTCGGCTCCCTGACAATGCCTCTATATTTTCAGCAGAGATCAAGGCTATTGATTTAGCTCTTGATTATATTGCTGAGGATTCATATAGTAAACATATAATATTTTCGGATTCTCTTTCTGTATTACAATCATTGCGTAAATGTTCTACTAAAATGTACTTATTAAGAATATTGTTTTAAAATATCATGAACTGTCTAATTCTAAAGATGTAAAATTTTGTTGGGTACCTAGTCATTGTGGAATTAAGGGCAATGAGAGGGCAGACTTAGAAGCTAAGTCTGTCCTGTCATTGCCTGAATCTGATATGGATCTTCCTTATTCGGATTTTAAACCACAGATAACTAAATTTATTTTAAGAAATTGGCAGGAGTCTTGGAGTGGGGAAACTCACAACAAACTCCATGCCATTAAACCTGTATTAGGTGAAAGTTTAAACTCATGCCGGTCGATTCGCCGAGATGAGGTAGTTTTAGCTAGACTTAGAATTGGACATTCTTATATTACACATTCATATCTTTTAAAACGTGAGGTTCAAACAGAATGTTTATTTTGTTTTGAACCTTATACAATTCAGCACATTCTTATTGATTGTGCTGATTTAACTTTAATTAGAAATAGGTTCTTTCAGGCAGATTCCCTGCGGGAACTGTTTGAGTTTGTTGATATTTATAAAATACTTGAATTTTTAAAAGAGATTAATTTATATTATAAAATTTGAATAAATTATATTTTGTAAAGATAATTTTTGTATGTCGATTATGTTTTGTCCATATTTTGTTTACTTTCCCGTTGATGGGGACTGACATTGACGTAATCTATTAGTTTATATTGTTTTAAATTTGATATTGTAATTATTTATTCGGCTCTAAATGACCTTTTTGTGTCGATGGGCCGTAAAACACCATTCATTCATTCATTCATTCTGACATTGACGTAATCCATTAGTTGATATTGTTTTAAATTTGATATTGTAATTATTTATTCGGCACTAAATGACCTTTTTGTGTCGATGGGCCGTAAAACACCATTCATTCAGTCATTCATTTTTAATCTTGTTCAAGAAAGTTAAGTACTGTACTAGAATATCTTACACTGCTGATAAGTAAAAGCAACTGTTTTAGTCAGACGATCATGTCATGGAGCTCGACCGTTACATTCAATGGTGGGAACCGATGCGACTCTTTGCAACTTCGGTCGTCCTCTAGGCTTCATCGGAAACTTTTCATTCAATTTTTATTGGGTCTGCTTACGTACTAATGGGGCAAATAAACTAACATGCACATTCATTTAACAGTTAATATGGCAGCAGACCTATTACAAAGCGAAATACTTACAGTTCTGTGTTCTACGTCATATAAGCAAGGCGTGTTGATAAACAATACGATATATAGCTTTAAAACGGTTTATCGTGCGCACTATTTTTCACCTTATAACTATGTAATCATACACCCACAAGAACAACATCAACACTAGAATTATGCGCGTCAGATATGTAGTGCGTGCAAGGGCGGATCAGCAACTCCTTTACCGAATCAAATACGAATTCTGCAAACGCTTTGCGTTTTTTAATTATTTTTTTAAGTAAATAACTTCCAAATTCGTTTAATAAATAAAATGTGAGTAAAAGTCCAACTGTAAGTAGTGTTTCTACATGTAGATCCTAACCACTATATTGCTCCACTCAATATTGTTTGTGTGTGGATACGCACCTGGCGCATTAATCTGAAATAGTTAAACCTGCATAGGCTCTGGCCGAGTACAACCTCTGGAAATGGTATAGTAACATAATCCTGCCGGCAAAAGCCGACAGTCTAAAAAAACTGTCAAAAGTTGCACGCTGATGCATAAGTATAGGTCCTATCATAACTTGTTCCACGTTTTGTTTGATAAGGAACATTAAAGTTCTGTACGTTGTTATAGATAGGTAATATTTTCCAACAATAAAAGTAGTGTCAATGCCAAAAATGGAAAAATCCTCTTCATTCGTACAAATTGTTTCAAGTTCTTCTAGCTGGCGGTCACTGGCCATGAACATAAAAAACTCTGGTGCTGATCTTACGTCTCTAATAAACCGATTTTTGCTTTGTTCCTGCCCTTTAGCAAGACTAGAGCATTCTAGTACAGGATCATTATTATTGTCAATGTTTCTCTTGTAGTAACTGATTTGCTGTTTGTTTTTGGCAACTGGACTTTACTTCTTCCAAACCTCCTTGCTCCTCTATAACTACATTGAATATATCATTTGTTTTCCGGCTTTCAGAGCTTAACCCTTAGCCCGCCAAATAAATTGTCGTCTGCTATATTTCTCGTCTGCTTCAAGTTTCAAAGTGCTTCAAAGTTGCTCAAAATTGCTGAAAATGTTGTCCGAGTGTCAAACAGCTTGGATCCGGATGAGACGCCGAGTTACTCGGCGTCTCATCCGGATCCAAGCTGTTTGCATATGGAGCTATAGTCGTGACTGGCAGGCTAAGGGTTAACTTCTCTTTCACGTGTAGTATATAATGTTCGCTTACATGGCATTGATGACTTTGAATTCCCATTAGGTTTGATGGTACAATTTGTAATATCAAATGCAGTTTTGTTCCGGCCTTGAGGTATATTGAACACACATAATTTTGATCTAATAGTTTTCCAGATATTTTGTTTTCAAGAGTTACCACTGATCGATTCAGTCCTGTGTTTTCACGATTATAGTTTCTCCTGGTTGCAATCGGATCAAGGTATTTGCTGTTAACTGTCATCGTTCCTGTGTGTATTTTCTCTTACTTCCATCGCAAAGCACATTTGCCCAATATCCAACGGATTCGATAGAATACACATTTTAATAATACTTCTCTATTTATAATATTTGGACTAGATTTTGCAACATTTTCATTTGAAATATCACTTAGTAAGATTTTAAGAATTTTGTTTTGTTTGGATACCGTTTTCTGCGTTATAAATTGGCAAACATCGGTCACCATTATAAAATTCCCTGGTTGGGTGTCCTAATTCCGGTGCTTTAATGGCATTTGTTGGTGAATCCGAGTTTGAAATCTCTTCCACTAAATTAATGAAGTCTGTGGAATCGGAGGTAACATTCATTTATTTTGTGTTGTTCTCATCGCTCTCATTGTTCATATTTTCAACCTTCTCTTCATCACTCTTGAATTCTGGCTTGTTGATTCCAATGTCCGGCAGGCTATCCCCATCTTCACAATGTACAG
Organism: Gari tellinella; assembly: GCA_922989275.2. Taxonomy (NCBI): domain Eukaryota; kingdom Metazoa; phylum Mollusca; class Bivalvia; order Cardiida; family Psammobiidae; genus Gari; species Gari tellinella. The sequence continues at coordinate 74,520,134 of OV277865.1, read as the reverse complement.
TGAAACCCCTCTAAACCGGAGGTGTCTGGGGACAATATAAATGTCCGGTTTAGATGGGTTTTAGCCTATATGTTGTTTCTAGTATTGAAGATAGCTGATCACTTAAAGCAGGCGCATTCTGCTTTACTTTCAACCTGCTTTAAGCTATCATCTGCTAGAATATAGAAAATATTTATGATGATACATATTCATTAATGTATTTTCTTCAGTGAAGAAATAAATCAAAGGCGAAAAATGCCTATTTATGGCGTAATGGGCTAAAATAAAGAAGGGTTGGAAACGGGACCAACGTTTTTGTCCGGTTTAGAGAGAATTCCGGTATTTAGAGGTTCCGGTTTAGAAGGGTTTCACTGTAGCCCGGGAAGGTCCTCGCTGTCACTTGACAGCACTATGACTGGCTCTTCGTCCCGCACTGCAATATAAGATGAAGCAAAGGTCAGTTTCTGTGGAAAACAGAATTCAGCTTATGATCTACTTGAACACCAAAAATACAAACCATAGACCCTTGGGCGCTAAATTTTGACGACCTTGGTTACATACTACTGTCTTCGTTCCGACGGTTGAAAATGACTTGCAATAATGGTCGAAATGTTATGATTGTTTTAGATTACTTCAGATATCAACTAGAACTGCTATCACTAAAGGTGATAAATACCCCCACTCCAAACTGACCTGTCACAATCACCACAATGACATGTAGAAAATATTATACATGCATATTAAGGAATTAAATTTCAAGTTGAAAAGGGGCATAATTCTGTCAAATTTTATGCAAGAGTTGTCATACTTGAAGAAAAGTCTCACAATATAACACGCATAATGTGTACCACTATGAAGACAATATCATGAATAGTTTTCAAGAAAATGGCATGTTCCAAGAAAATAGAAAAAAAATCAAGTTAAAAGGCATTCTTCTGTAATTTGTTGGCAAGAGATATCCAACTTCAAGTAGAGTCTGCAAACATCACGCTTATAATGTGTATCAAGTTTGAAGACAATGTCATAACTAGTTTTCAAGAAAATGACATGTCCAAAGAATAAATGCATATTAAGGAACAAACTTTTAAGTTATAAAGGGGCATAATTCTGTCAAATTTTGTGCAAGAGTTGTCAAACTTAATGAAAAGTCTCACAATACAACTCTTATAATGTGTACTAAGTTTGAAGACAACATCATGAATAGTTATCAAGAAAATGTCATGTTCAATGAAAAAATTCTCAATTAAGAGACAAAACAATCAGGTATAAAAGGGGCATAATTCTGTCAAAGTTGGTGCAAGAGTTATAAAACCTGTCAATGAGTGTCCCCAAATGACAAATGATAATGTATACCAAGATGGTATCATGAACAGTTTTCAAGAAAATGCAAATGTCCCGGAAAAACGCGACGGACATACGGACGGACAACGTGATTCCTATATAGCCCCACCACCGGTTGTATGGGGGCATAATTATTTGTTAATTAGCTTGCCTGTTCAAAGTAAGTATATGTACAAGTTGAGCTTATGTGACACCACGGTGTAGTTATCATCATTGTTGTCGCCGCAGCCAAACTTTTAGAAAAATGCCCATATTATCTAAGTCCTTGATGCATTGTTTTCATATTTGGTATACATATTCATATAAATAGGAATTTCCATATAAAGAATTTTGACTCCCGTGACCTTGACAGTCTGAAATCTCTTCCACTAAATTAATGAAGTCTGTGGAATCGGAGGTAACATTCATTTATTTTGTGTTGTTCTCATCGCTCTCATTGTTCATATTTTCAACCTTCTCTTCATCACTCTTGAATTCTGGCTTGTTGATTCCAATGTCCGGCAGGCTATCCCCATCTTCACAATGTACAGTGAAACCCCTCTAAACCGGAGGTGTCTGGGGACAATATAAATGTCCGGTTTAGATGGGTTTTAGCCTATATGTTGTTTCTAGTATTGAAGATAGCTGATCACTTAAAGCAGGCGCATTCTGCTTTACTTTCAACCTGCTTTAAGCTATCATCTGCTAGAATATAGAAAATATTTATTATGATACATATTCATTAATGTATTTTCTTCAGTGAAGAAATAAATCAAAGGCGAAAAATGCCTATTTATGGCGTAATGGGCTAAAACAAAGAAGGGTTGGAAACGGGACCAACGTTTTTGTCCGGTTTAGAGAGAATTCCGGTATTTAGAGGTTCCGGTTTAGAAGGGTTTCACTGTAGCCCGGGAAGGTCCTCGCTGTCACTTGACAGCACTATGACTGGCTCTTCGTCCCGCACTGCAATATAAGATGAAGCAAAGGTCAGTTTCTGTGGAAAACAGAATTCAGCTTATGATCTACTTGAACACCAAAAATACAAACCATAGACCCTTGGGCGCTAAATTTTGACGACCTTGGTTACATACTACTGTCTTCGTTCCGACGGTTGAAAATGACTTGCAATAATGGTCGAAATGTTATGATTGTTTTAGATTACTTCAGATATCAACTAGAACTGCTATCACTAAAGGTGATAAATACCCCTACTCCAAACTGACCTGTCACAATCACCACAATGACATGTAGAAAATATAATACATGCATATTAAGGAATTAAATTTCAATTTGAAAAGGGGCATAATTCTGTCAAATTTTATGCAAGAGTTGTCATACTTGAAGAAAAGTCTCACAATATAACACGCATAATGTGTACCACTATGAAGACAATATCATGAATAGTTTTCAAGAAAATGGCATGTTCCAAGAAAATAGAAAAAAAATCAAGTTAAAAAAGGCATTCTTCTGTAATTTGTTGGCAAGAGATATCCAACTTCAAGTAGAGTCTGCAAACATCACGCTTATAATGTGTATCAAGTTTGAAGACAATGTCATAACTAGTTTTCAAGAAAATGACATGTCCAAAGAATAAATGCATATTAAGGAACAAACTTTTAAGTTATAAAGGGGCATAATTCTGTCCAATTTTGTGCAAGAGTTGTCAAACTTAATGAAAAGTCTCACAATACAACTCTTATAATGTGTACTAAGTTTGAAGACAACATCATGAATAGTTATCAAGAAAATGTCATGTTCAATGAAAAAATTCTCAATTAAGAGACAAAACAATCAGGTATAAAAGGGGCATAATTCTGTCAAATTTGGTGCAAGAGTTATAAAACCTGTCAATGAGTGTCCCCAAATGACAAATGATAATGTATACCAAGATGGTATCATGAACAGTTTTCAAGAAAATGCAAATGTCCCGGAAAAACGCGACGGACATACGGACGGACAACGTGATTCCTATATAGCCCCACCACCGGTTGTATGGGGGCATAATTATTTGTTAATTAGCTTGCCTGTTCAAAGTACGAAGTATATGTACAAGTTGAGCTTATGTGACACCACGGTGTAGTTATCATCATTGTTGTCGCCGCAGCCAAACTTTTAGAAAAATGCTCATATTATCTAAGTCCTTGATGCATTGTTTTCATATTTGGTATACATATTCATATAAATAGGAATTTCCATATAAAGAATTTTGACTCCCGTGACATTGACTCTGAACATGGGGTCTGCATTTCGATTTCAAAATAAATTTTAGTATGTTGATTATGTTTTGTCCATATTTTGTTTACTTTCCCGTTGATCGGGACTGACATTGACGTAATCTATTAGTTGATATTGTTTTTAAATTTGATATTGTTATTATTTATTCGGCTCTTAATGACCTTTTTGTGTCGCTGAACCGTAAAACACCATTCATTCATTCAAAATATGCGTTTCATTTCTAAAGTGCTTACATTTTCTAAGTCCCTTTATGTATTGCTTCCATATTTAGTATTATGTGTATGGACATGACCTTTCCATACATCAAAATCAATTTACACTCTGTGACCTTGACCCTATGGTCTGTGTTTATAAAAATAATATATTGAAATTTGAGTTTAGGTTACTAGAAATGCTCGTATTTTAAGTGACTGAAGATTTTGCTTATAACATGACCTTTTCATACTCGTATTTAAAAATGACTACTGTGACGCTGACCTTAACCGTAGGGTGTCTGACTTAAAGTTTTTTATTGAATTTGGTGTATAAATATACTAGTGTCATCTACCGTCTAATCTTAAAGCAGGCTGAAAGTAAAGCAGAATGCGCCCTAAGGCGCATTCTGCTTTACTTTCAACCTGCTTTAAGTAGTAACTTGTTTTAAAAACTATAAACGGGCAATGGGTTAACCGCTTTTCGCTATTTCAGCCCAAGATCTTTTGAGAATCAACTTCTTCGACATAATTATTATAACAAACTGTTCTGGACAATTGTTAGACACAGAATGTGATGGGCAGAATTCTGCTTTACTTTCAACCTGCTTTAAGTGGTCAGCTACCTTCCATACTAGAAACAAGCTATGGGTCAAGTCCCCTCTAAACCGGAAACCCCTCTAAACCGGATGGTTTTGCTGTCCCAAAACATGTCCGGTTTAGAGGAGTTTCACTATACTCGATCCTTTACGAGGAGAAACCCACAGCAATTTCACCGCTTGGGTTACGCTTAAAACCTGCAATTGAAGCTTCAGGTCTAAATGTAGATAACATTCGACCATTAAAACCATCCAAAATACCACCTTGGACAATGAAAAAACCAAATATAATTCTTTCTTTAAGTTATGATAAAAATCATCAACTTAACATCCCATTATCCAAATCACAAAGCAATTTATACTGATGGTTCGAAGGATGGCCTCAGGGTGGGGCCTGCATCTTCTAGTGATTTGCACACCTCTAAGGTGAGGCTTCCTGACAACTCATCTATTTTTTATGCCCCCGGCATCGACAGATGCGGGAGCATATAGTAATCGTCCTGTCCGTCCGTCCGTCCGTAACCAGGTTAAGTAGATTTTACCGTTTCGTCTAGCATCAACACCGCTTATTCAAATGCTTGGATACTTATACAGTTGTTGCCTTGGACCATTCCCTAGCCACCAACAATACCCAACCTTGATTTTGACCTTGACCTTGACCTAATTTGTACTTAGAATATTTTGAATGGGCTATTTCTTGGTTAACTAGATTTTACCGTTTCGTCTAGCATCAACACCGCTTACTCCAATGATTGGATACTTATACAGTTGTTGCCTTGGACCATTCCCTATCCACCAATATCACCCAACCGTGATCTTGACCTTGACCTAATTTGGACTTAGAATATTTTGAATGGGCTATTTCTTGGTTAACTAGATTTTACCGTTTCGTCTAGCATCAACACTACTTACTACAATGCTTCTATACTTATACAGTTATTGCCTTGGACCATTACCAACCCACCAGTAATACCCAACCTCAGTTTGACCTTGACCTTGACCTTATTTGGACTTAGAAAAGATTCAGAATATATTGTCAAGGATGCCACCGGGGGCATAAGCGTTTATTGAACGCAGTCTTGTTTTCTGCTGAAACTCTTGCTATTGACATTGCTTTAAGATCCATACTGAAAAGCAATAGACAAAATTTTATTATATATTCTGATTCACTTTCTGTTCTTTAGTCTTTATTAAATCGGAATACTACTAACCCTCTAATGCAACAGCTTCTTTTGGAACACCACAGCATTTCAAAATCCAAAAATATCATTCTGTTGGCTTCCTGGCCATGTTGGCATTGCAGGCAACGAAGAGGTGGATGCTGTAGCAAAGACTGTCCTAAATCTGAATGCCGCTCATATTGATCTGCCTTTTACTGATTTTAAACCTCTTATTAACCAGTACAGTACGTCTAAATGGCAAAGTTCTTGGATGAACTGCATTAATAGTAAACTGTTTTCGATCAAACCCATTATAGGTCAGAGTTGTTCATCAAACAGAACTGTGCACAGAGAGGAAGCGGTTCTTGCTCGATGTCGCATAGGTCACGCTTATGTTAGCCATTCGTACATTTTAAAACGAGAAGTTCAACCAGAGTGTGATTTCTGCATTGAGCCATACTCTGTGAAACATTTCTTATTGGATTGCGTTGATCTTGCTTTCATAAGACTACAGTATTTCAAAACTCGTTGTATGAAATAACTTTTTAGTTCAGTGCCAAATGATAATATAGTCAATTTCCTTAAAGAGACTGGTCTATACAAGAACATTTAGCTTTTTAGCACGTTTTCACTGATATGTTTGTAAATGTTTCTGTCCTTTTCGTTTACTTTTTTTGTGTTATTACACACTCGTTGATCGAAAATAGTTTTTGGTGTTTTTCCATGTAATCGTTTTAGTTTTACCATTTCTCGGCGCCATATGACCATTTCATGTGTCGCGGTGCCGTAAAACCCAACTCAATCAATCAATCAGATGACTGAGCCGTTGTCTGCACAATGTTCTCATGTTTTACCTATATTTTTACACCTAGTGAGAACAATGTAGGGGGGGGGGGGGGTATGAATGGACTGGGTAATCTCTTTAACTCAATGTCACAACCCTGTTTCACGAGGTTTTGTGTTTTGTGCTTTCCTTGAAACAGAACGTTACACAAACTTATTTATATGATCTACATGACTGAACCCAGTGCACTGTGATATACAGAGAATTTTTAGTGTTTTCTTCTGACCTGTCAAGTTATTTTTAGATTGGAACATTCTAAAACTTTAAAAGGGATGAGTTTTCTCTACATCCAGTTAAAGATACGGATGTTGCGTAATGTACAGTAGAGGACACATTATTCTTTCTCGTTTAAACGCAAACGCAATGCACTAAACTGTGGAAATTTACATTTAGAAATTTTAACTATATTTTTAATCTGTGTAGCAAACAGGTTGGAGCATTATCAGACGCCGGGTTACCCAGAGTCTGATCTGTCTCTAACCTGTTTGCAATGGAATTAATAGTTTTAGTATATAACCGAGTTTATTGGGAAAGAATAAAATATCAGTAAAGTTAGCGCAGCGGTCTCGTTCTGCAAGAGGATCATTCTTATTTCAAGAAGAAAATTGTACGATTACATAGTCGATGTTACCTTGCTAACCTATTTACCATTATTAAAGGCAGTATGTAAGCCAACATAGCGCATTTTTCAAACCTGAACATTCAGGCACATACATAATCTAAACATATAAAAAGAAGTAATCCGCTATGTTTATGGAGGCAACATTGCTTATAAACCCATGAATTTGGTGGAAAGACGTCGATTTTTAAATCGGTTTGTTGACATCCGATCAACGGCGGAGATTTTCCGAGTTCGTTCGGCTTGCGCCCGGTAAAGATGTTTTCATAGTGTTTTCATCTGACTTGGCAGAGTTATTTTTAGATTGGAACATTCTAAAACTTTAAAAGGGATGAGTATTCCCTACATTCAGCAAGAGACATTGATAGCTGTATTTATTGGGCGCAATATACAGTAGAGAATACATTTTTCTTTCCGGTTTAAACGCAAACGCAATTCACTACACTGTGGAAATTTACTTTTAGAAATTTTAACTATTTTTTTAATCTGAGTAGCAAACAGGTTTGAGCCTGATCAGACGCCGTGTTACGCGGTGTCTGATCTGGTTCCAACCTGTTTGCAATGGTAATAAAAGTTTTGTTTATAAATGCGTTTAATTTGAAAGAATAAAATATCAGTAAAGTTAGCGCAGCGTTCTCGTGCTGCACGATGATCATACTTATCTCAAGTAGGAATGTGTACGACTATGTATTCGATGTTACCTTCCTTACAGTGGAGAATATATTATTCTTTCCCAATAAACGCGCTTACGCTAAAACCATGCTTTCAATTGCAAACAGTTTGGAGCAGATCAGACACCAAACTGTTTGCAACTCAGACTAATATGAATGGTCATAATTGTCTAAAGGTTGTGTTTTTATGCGTTTTATTGTGATGCGTTTGCGTTTCGTTTGCGTTTTAAACGGGAAAGAATAACGTTTTCTCCACTGTTACCTATTTACCATTATTAACTATTCTGTTCTAAAGTAACACAGACAAGTCAGAAAAATCGGATCGATCACGTGACTATTATTCGACCATGCGGAAATTCTCGGAAGCCGACACGAAGATTTGTTATGTAAACAAAAAGCTTATTTTTCCAACCATCTCGATAAGAAATCGGCACATTTATGTATGGTTTTTAAAGAAAGGGGGGCATGTTTCAGGCACCTGACAGCGGATTTCGCTGAGTTTTAATACATAGAAAATGTTCTTATATAAGAAATTGCACGATTTAAACATACATTTGGGCGACATTCTGGCTTTAATTATTCTGTTCTTAAAGACATTAAGCCAGTCCTTTCATTGATCCCCCCATTGTTTAGTAGGTGTCAAAATACAGGTATATACCGGTATACAGCATGAGAAAAGTGTTCAGGCAATTGCTCAGCTTTGAATAGAGGCTCTTACATAATATATCTCGATAGGTTTTTCAATATAGGGTTAATACACCTTTTTTCGTGCATTAACATCTGAAGAAGCCCGCGGGCTGTATTTGAAGCCCGAGGCTTTAGCCGAGGGCTCCAAGACAGCACAAGGGCTTCTGCAGATGTAAATGCACGAAAAACAGGTGTATTGACACTATTCTTGCATAAAAATATGTCTATTTCCCCTTCTTTTTGGATTTCACCTAACTCCGTTCTCTAATACATTGACAGAATACGCGCACCTAGAGAGGTCAAGTTTGTTTACAAAATGTTCATGTATTTTATATATCAACGGCTTAGATACAGGGCCACATGCACCTGATTTATCAATGTCGGCCATTTTTAAAAGCGACTCGATTCGCATGTGTAATAATAATTTACGCTTGGCACTCAACAGACATCATGCTGTTCTTCGTCCGTTAATTCAAGGATTTGAAAATGTTACAATATATCTGGATATGAGGAGAAATGTGGTTGGATGTTGGAATAACGTTGAATGAGTTGGTCTGGTACAACGTGAGACGTAGCATACAGACCGGTCAGGTGCGACGCAATACAGAACGTCAGAGACTTTCTCTAGACCAATTCTATGGAAATACAGGTACACCGATTTACAGTTTAGCATGTTTAGGGTAGGACTTTATTTATAATGCTATATTTATTAATAAATATCAGATACATGAATGGATTACCAGCAGTAGGTTGCAGTTATTTAACTCATTATAACTCCATACTGTAGTCTAGCGGGATCGAGTGTAGTCTATTTCTATTTCTATTTATTACTTCTACGCCATCAATTCTTATGATTATGAGAAGGGGCACTTTTTAGGTGCACCATTAGGACTGTACCTGTCGAACACAGGCACAGAGGAGATAACGTTATTCTTTCCCGTTTTTAAACGCAAAGAAATGCAAACGCAGTGCACTAACATGGAGAAAATGACATCTTTTTTATACTTCTAACTGTTTATTTTAATCTGAGTACCTAACATTTGGGAGCCTAATCAGACACCGGGTTACTCGGCGTATGATTTGGCTCCAAACCGACGTCTGAACTGGCTCCAAACTGTTTGCAATGGAAACAATAGTTTAAGAGAATAACGGTTTTTTCCACTGTTATCTTTGTAGAAACTCAACAAGTCCCTACAGCTCAGTCGTTAGAGTGCTAGAATGTTACGTCAGAGACCCTGGCTTCAAGGTTATAAAGCTTTTGAGTTAAGTCTGAAATCGTCCTAAAGCGTGTGGTTGGTCAGATTTGAGTTTTTGATGAGCAAAAACTGAAATTTGACTTATCAATGTCTAAGAACCATATAAGACTCAACTTAAAAGTTTTAACTTTCTATACGTCCAACTGTCATTGTGCTTGGTAACCATTTTTATACTACAGTTGTCTAGGAATTTAGAATAATTTTGAAAATATGTTTTGATAATTTTGTAAGCCATTTAAATATTAGGAGCGTACTAAGAGTCAGTTACTGAAATAGCTGGAACGGAATTTGGGTTGACATGCTATTTTATCAACATTGCCGTTATAGATTCTAAATGTGTGTGTCTGTTAGATTTACTTGTAGGTTTTAAATAAAGATTTGAATTTGAATTGTCTCATTCAATCATTGCCTTCATTAAAGAATCAAAAATAATTCTAAATAAGATGATAAAGCTGTCTATGTGTTTAAACTGTTATTATTTATTTTCATGCATGTTTGTTGTTTCAGATTCTATCACCAGATGTCACTGGCCATCAGCCTTGGATATTGGTCTAAATCTTGAGAAGTCTGCAATATTAACCCTGGAGTCATCCTTTCTCATTGACTGTGAACAGAATGTGTTTGGTGCTTACTCAACAGAGAACAGTGACAATAACGAGAATGAACCAGATTTAACAAAACAAAGTTTAACTCATGATGAATTTATGTTTACACAAAGTCATCACCCGGCTGGTCTCAAAATAACAGGAAAAGTCTTAGTTTAATGAGGAGCAGCTAACACAAGACATCTATTACATGTACATGTACATAATTTGATTGCACATTAACCTATCACTCAATCAATATGCAGTTTCCCCCTCTTATCTATTTCTCCACTGAGCAAAATAGTTCAAAACTATGGAATCATGAATGTATGCACTATAAGGAGCCTAAAGCATTTTGAAAGTAAAGCAGAATAAACCATTAGGTACTTTCTACTTTACTTTCAACATGCTGTAATAAACAACCTGGATTAAGGGTAAAGGGTTAAACAGACATAGTCTGAAAGATCAAATTACTACAGAGCTACAGGTAAAAGGCATGATTTTATCTTATTTTCAAATATTCTAAATGTCTATTTTTTTCATTTTTAATTCCATTTCTAAAAAATAATTATTTCCTAAATGCATTACTTTGGATACTTAAACTTCTTAGAACATATCTATTACATTGTGCTTCAGTATATTTACCAAGTTCATTTATTATCTTGAGCTATGTAATTTTTTAAGTACTTGAAATATGTGTACAAAACCAGAATTTCAAATAAAATATATTTCAATAAGCACAATTTTGCATAGATATAAATAATAACAAGAACTTTTGTCTTTATATTTGAGATCCATTTCCATTTTTTTTTTATTAATATCAGTCATTTTCTTCCATATCACAGCTTCCTTTATTCTAATTACACACCAATTGTATATCTTGCAAGTATTATGCTTCACTACAAACAGTGTACTTACAAGGAATGCACTTGTCTTCTGCCTCAGTGTAAACTTTGAACAGAACATCCCCTAAAGGAGCCCTCTGATCAAGGTCGCCACACGAAGAATAATTTTCAATGCATCGGTGTACATGTATACTTTAAACAGAACGCAATTAAACAAGATGGACAAACTTTTATTTTGATTTTAAATGTACATTTAAATCTCCAGTGGTTATTGAATGAGAGGTTTCGCCTAACTGTGGCCAACGTATGCAAATAGTCGCTGTCATGGACATTTTACTGAAATGAACAACCTGGTTGTAGACCAATTGGAGTGTCAGATGGCCGATTTTGTCAATTTCAAAATTGATTGATTTGGGTTTACAGCCACACACTGTGACACAAAGGTTGTCATAATAGCGCCGATATTGTGTCAATTTCATGTCATCTATAATAGCAAGTCGCTGCCGTCGAAAGTTCGGCATTTTAAAAATATGTACATGTATGTGCACAATTACGGTACAATGTATAAATAACTCGTATACGATAAATGGGATTCAAGCTGTTTGTTATCGCTTTTATTAATGAGTTAACTGCAAGTTTTAATAATAATCAAAAGCTACTTTGCCTAGTGTGTTTACTTATATGATGTGTTCTGCTTTGTATCCATCCTAAAGTGGAGAAAACGTTATTCTTTCCCCTTTAAACGAAGACAAAACGCAAACGCAAAACACTAAAATGTAGAAAAGGACAATTGTTCGGCATTTCTGACCTTTCATTTTTTCAGAGTGGCAAACAGTTTCGAGCCTGATCAGACACCGGCTTAACCGGTGTCTGATATGGCTCCAAACTGTTTGCAAAGGAAATAATAGTTTTAGCGTAAACGCGTTTATTGGGAAAGAATAACGTTTTCTCCACTGTACCTAATAATGTCACCTGTCAACAGAATTATTTAGTTGTACAAGTTTGGTTGGACTGTATACTATGGAGAAGACGCTATTATTCCCCAATAAACTCGTTTAATGCTAAAACTATATTTGAATATAGTTTTCCATCGTAAACAGTTTGGAAACTGATCAGCCGCCGGATAACTAAATAGTAATGAGTTCAAAAGGTGCAAACTGAATGGGAAACTGTTTAGATCCCGACCAGAATGCTCCCCCAGGAGTCTACACCATTTGTTACAGTAGAGAATCTGTTATTCTTTCCCGTTTAAACGCAAACGTACGCAAACGCAAACCACTAAAACGTAGAAAAGTACAACTTTTTGACAATTCTGATAATTCATCTTTATCGTGGTGGCAAAAAGTTTGGAGCCTGATCAGACGCCGGGTTACCCGGCGTCTGATCTGGCTCCAAACTGTTTGCAGTGAAAATAATAGTTTCAGCATAAACGCGTTTATTGGGAAAGAATAACGTTTTCTCCACTGTAGCTATTGTCTGTCCAAATACTTAGGGTTATTACAGTAAAAACCTTTTGCATTTCGCCTTAATGACCGTTATGTGTATTTGGCGCACGGTGATTATTTTGTAATTTCAATAACAATGCATTCACCAGCATCTTTGCACTGACAGTGTAGGCTGCAGTTTGGCCAGAACGCTGTTCAAACCGTCATTGTTATTGTTTATACTGGGCCCCGGAACAATCATAACTATAGCGGGCATTAACGGCGCGTGTGCACGTGAATCGCCTTGTTAATACACGTTAAAGTACTCGTTAATGTACCCCCTGGGAACGGCTTTTTATGCAAGAATGGGTTTTACTAACAAAGCTATCAAATATTATGTGCGGGCCTCACATGAGACGCCTGCATGATTATTTGCCTAGAAGCTACCACCGTTAGTGCATGCATTGACTCAAACTATTTAAGGGGGTAGGTGTTACCACCAAAGCTTGGTCATGTGATGTCTTTAAAATAAATCGGACAGGTCAGAACAATCGGACAATACCCGCATTTCTTTGATTGGTTAAAGCTCGTTTACAAAATATTGCAAAAATGTTACCCAGCGTTTCTTTATCCTTTGAGTGTTTTTTGTGTCACAGTGTCGTAAAAGACACTTATCCATCCATCCTATAGGAGCTTTCTGATCTGGGTCTACACTGTTTGCAAATGTAATGAGAATATTTTAAACAGGTCCATTGTCTTAAACTTTTAAAATGAATACATATATATTCAACATCAAACACTATGATTAAAGATAAAGGTATGATTTAATATTTAACAATCACAATCATGAATATTTACACATTTGTATTAGTGTTTTCTTCTGACCTGTCCAAGTTATTTTTAGATTGGAACATTCTAAAACTTTAAAGGGATGAGTTTTCTCTACACCCAGTTAGAGATACGGATATCTGTAATTTATGTGCGTAATGTACAGTAGAGGATACATTATTCTTTCCCGTTTAAACGCAATGGACTAAACTGTGGAAATTTACTTTCAGAATTTTTAACTATATTTTTAATCTGAGTAGCAAACATGTTAGAGCCTGATCAGACGACGGGTTACCCGGCGTCTGATCTGGCTCCAACCTGTTTGCAATGGAAATAATAGTTTTAGTATATAACCGAGTTTATTGGGAAAGAATAAAATATCAGTAAAGTTAGCGCAGCGGTCTCGTGCTGCGCGAGGATCATACTTATCTCAAGCAGGAAAGTGTACTATTACATATTCGATGTAATGCCACTATTCCACACCGACTACGAATCCTACGAATCCCACGAATTGATAAATTCTGTGATTCGTTGAATTCGGCATTTCTTTCTATCCAATTCGTGGCCCTCTACGAATCGGCTACGAACGAGTTAAGACTATTCGTGGGATTCGGCTCGAATCTTACGAATACTGTCAAGAATGCAGTACGAATTACAAGAATCAACTACGAATACTGCACGAACGCTAAGAATCAGTTACGAATAAGCCGAATGCATCTACGAATATGCCGAATGCATCTACGAATCAGCTACGAATAAAGTTTAAATCTTGACGGTTCGTGGGATTCTTGAAGGTATGCAGTGTTCTCTCCCTACAACGACCCTCCCAACAATGAGTCCCTCCTTACAACAACACTTTTCGTTGTGTTCCAACCAAAACAAATATGTCCAACCTTTTCGGACCTGCTATATTGTTTACTTAAAATTGTTGTCTGCTGTTTGCACAAAGTTACATACTACAGTGCTCCCTCCCAACAACGACACTCCAAATAACGGGTTTCTCCTTACAACAACGCTGGCCGCTATACCCAAAAACAATGTCCAACTTATTCGCGGCAGCAATGTCGTCTGCTTGAAACTATCGTCTGCTGTTTTTCTCAAAGTTACATAATGGAGATGTTGATGGAAAAACCTTAATGACAAGTGACAAACAGATTGAATCCAGATCAGACGACGCCGCATTTCGCGGCGTCTGATCTTGATTCAAGCTGTTTGCATAGTAAGCCAATTTTACTCTGTGTAACGACTCCCTCCGCACAACGCATATTGTTTTTTTTTACTTCCATGGGGTGTCGTTGAAGAGAGGGAACGCTGCAGACATTTTGACAGAAAAAAATTAATGACGAGTGACAAACAGCTTGAATACAGATCAGCCGCCGTGTTAAGCGGCGTCGGATCTGGATTCAAACTGATTGCAATTGTAAGCCACTTTCCCTCCCAATAACAACTCCATCCGAACAACGAACCCATGTTTGTCTCCCGTTGGGTGTCGTTGTAGAGTGGAAGCGCTGTAGTTCCCGTTTCAACTCGGGCATCAGTCCCGAAATGGACTTTTAAGATAGAGCAGGAGTTGCGCTGGATTTGGAACTTGCGAATCAACGCAAGCTGCATGCTAATAGCAAGAATATACCCCTAAGAAGAAGGAGAAGATCCACAAGGTGATGGGTTAGACAGTGGCTGACTCGATCTATAGAACGCTAGAACATTAGCTTAGTGTGGAAGATGAGAATGCCTATATCAACTATATATATATATGTAAGAATGCCAGGATTATGGGTCAGTCATCCATGTAGAGATGGGACACTCACGCGAGCCCAAATTTGTATGCCAGGGTGAAGCTGGCATTGACTCTCAGACTCCTGGCTACAGGAGAACGTTATCAACCTGGTACTCACGAATCCCACGAATGAGTTAAGAATACCACGAACGTCCAAAAAGCCGTTTACGAATCAGTTAAGAATCCTACGAATCAGCTACGAATCCTACGAATCCACTACGAATTTGTTACGAATTAACTACCCATTGTTCCATTCGTGGAGATCTTGGCCAAAACTTTGAACAGCTCAAAGTTTTTGCCACGAATCCCCGACCGCTCACGAACTGCAAGAATCGACTACGAATCAGGAAGGAACTCCACGAATTTGTTAAGAATCATCTATGAATCCTAGCATTTTCCAATTCGTCGCGATTCGTGGGATTCGTAGTCGGTGTGGAATAGGGGCATTACTTTGCTTACCAATTTACCTAACTATTCTGTTCTAAAAATAAATCTGACAGGTCAGAAAAATCAGACAAGAACTATAGTAACAATAGCGCCTTGAAGACGCTGGTATCGCTCACCTGTTGTAATGAAACCTATTAGTTTTACCTTAGAGTTTCACCCTTACCGAAACAAAAATAGAATCTAAATCCATTCAGGTTCGGTAAACTCTATTCTAACACACCTCGCCCACACCCCTATAAGAAACGTCTCAGTGTACGAATTTCCAGTAGAACACTCACGCGCTAAACGTTCTAACGTGACGTCATTTGGCTTCGAAAATGCGTACGCCAAGAAATGTAGCACCGTTGCTTCGGTGCAAATTAAGGTTAAATTATGTGTAAGAATCGAAATAATAAATTAATACCAGTGTTTTATCTAACAATCGAACACGGGTAGTCGTTGAGATGCTTGTAATTAAACCACTCGGCCTAAAGGACTCGTGATTAAATTACTACGCATCTCAACTCCTACCAGTGTTCGATTGCACAATAAAACACTGGTATGAATTTATTATTTCTTAATTCTAATATAACATAGTCTTATATAGCCGAGTACATCAACGCCAGATACCTCTTGGCACATTAGACAGTTATATTAAACCAATAATTGCACTTCTTCTAGAACTTGCAGCGCTCCCTCCCTACAGCGGCCCTCCGAACGATTCCCTCCTTACAACAATATTTGCCACAGTAACCAAACAAAAGAGATTACAATTGGAATCCCTAAAACGTTCACTGCTAATAATATGCTGAACATGTTTTCTGCTGCATATCGTTTACTAAAAATAATCATCTGCTGTTTTTCTCAAAGTTACGTGACGTATAGAACATTTTGACAGAAGAAACCTTTAGACGAGTGACAGACAGTTTGCACCCAGATCAGACGCCGCGTCCCGCGGTGTCTGATCTGGGTTCAAACTATTAATGTGATGCAAGTCATGCTCGGCACTAAGCGTATTAAATGTCCCTCCGTATAACAACTCCCCTAACAACACAGACGGTCTTTGTCATCCATTTGCTGTTGCTGTAGAGAGGGAGCAATTTATTAGTGTTTTCTTCTGACCTGTCAGAGTTATTTTTAGATTAGAACATTCTAAAGTTTTAAAAGGGATGATCACCGTACTCGTGATTTCCGTACAGTCAGCCAGGGGTACGGAAAGCTGTATTTATTGTGCGTAATGTACAGTAGAGAAGACATTATTTCCCGAAAAAACGCACTACAGTGTAGAAAATAAATTTTATCTTTTTAATCCGGATGGCAAACAGGTTGGAGCCTGATCAGACGCCGTGTTACCTGGCGTCTGATCTGGCTACAACATGTTTGCAAGGGACATAATAGTTTTTAGCATAAACACTTTTATTGAGATTGAATAACATATCAGTGAAATTAGCGCAGCTGTCTCGTGCTGCACGAGGATCAGTAGCGCGTTCAAGTACCGTATCAGCGAACAGTAACGTTTACCGATGCAAACAACCTATAGTGTACGACATCTAACGTTCAACCATACTCTTCAATAATAACTCATTGCGCCCTCATGTTTATTAACTTTTCGAGGGTACGAACGATTTGTGTACGAATCTATATAACAAGCAAAAGTGCACTAATCAACTGAAATGCATCAATTTTACCGCATATAAAAATAAGATTTAGCTGCTCAGATGTAAGCTGCTTTGTTTGAAGCATTAAGTATCGGAAAATGTTGGTTTATTGATGAGAAATTATATCGGCAGCTGGTTTTATCAAATTCATTTCGTCGTCATTTTGTTTTTCCTTTGTTGGCGATGGCTAACTACCTCTGAAGCCGTTCGCAATCGGTAACAACCAAACGGTCGTTAAAGGTAAATTGTTACCGTTTTCTGTTGCAATCGATACGGTACTTGAACGCGCTACAGGCTTATCTCAAGTTGGAAAGTGCACGACTGATATAGATCCGATGTTACCCTGTTATCTATTTACCATTATGAACTACATGTTTTCTGTTCTAAAAAATAACTCTGACAGGTCAGAAAAATCGGACAATATATGCATAGTGTGCTAGTATGATTAAAATCAATTGAAAACTAGGTGCTTGAATGTAAAAACTGTTAGATATGGCATTTTCAACACATAGAGGACATGTATCTCTTGACATATATGTCCGATTTCAGACTCAACTTACCATGTCGTGGTTTTGGGGATTAGTTCTGTTTATTTTGACATTGCGTCTGCATAGAACTAAAAGGAAGGCATGTCGGTGGTTTTAATCTGGTATGCTGCTTTGCAACGAACGATATTAGCCAAAATAATCTCCTTGAAATCATCATCATCATTCTTCGGCGCTTTATGATTTGTTTTGTGTCGTAGTACGGTGAAACCCATTTCATCCATCCATCCGAAAATTTTAGGTTATATACAATCTGAGCAAGTTTGAGAAAGACTGTATAAAACAGTGTGGCCTCTATAGTGTTAACACTAAAATTGTAGGGCGAAACCGGACAATCAAGTACATTTATTAGGAAAGCTCACCCTGAGCTGGCAAATAACGGGCCCGTTTCATAAAATTTCGTACGACAAAACGGAAAACGGCCGAAAAGTCAATTTCTGTACAATTTAATTCTGATTTCTCTATCTAATCCTTGTTTGTAACATCTCTTTGGATCTTTTTTTCAAGACGATTCTAAAGAGATATCATAATACAGGATTATATAGAGAAATAAATATTAATTGAGACTTTTATAATCTGACTTTCGACAACATTAACCCTTTACCCAATAGCCAGTTTCTAGGTATGAAAACATGTGATCACTTAAAGCAGGTTGAAAGTAAAGCAGAATGCGCCTTAAGGCGCATTCTGCTTTACTTTCAGCCTGCTTTAAGCTACCACCTGCTAGGATATAGAAAATATTTCTTATGCTATATGTTCATGACTGTATAAATTTGAACTTTTTTCTTCAGTGGAGGTATAAATTAAATGCGCTAAAAGGCGTTTATATCAGGGAAAGGGTTAATTTTGTCGTACATGTATGCTGTTTTATGAAACAGGCCCCAGAATTTCGAAACCCCTGTACCCCTTCATTGCAATGACTCGTCGACAATTTTCGTCCGCTTTTATTTTCTCTATATTTTAGTTCTTTATATACAGTAATTTCATGTTGAGTATCAGCCAGTTTTGAACCTGATCAGACGCCATATAACACAGCGTCTGGTCAGGATCTAAACTGTTTGCAAGTAACTATTGTACTCGGGGCAAGGCAGTGGAGGGGTAAATAAAATAATATTATACACATTTTATTTAAAAAAGGAAAATATGCGTCATGTTAATTGAAAAGGGCAAGCACAAGCATCAGGATCACTGAAATAGGCACAGCTGATTGGCTAAACGGTTTAATGGCGGCGTTGTTCATTTTGGATGCCTCGTCCATGGCTAACTCGTGGTCACATGAACTCATTTTCAGCCAGAAACTCAGCATGTTTATTTTCTGTGTCTTGTCTCTGACGTCATCTATATGTTCTATGAGGTAGCTTCCCAAGCTGCTAGAATAGCAAGGATGGTGCTTGACTCGTTTTAGCAGCTTCTTGCATTCATAACGGCAGATCTCCGCCGCGCAGTCTTTTTGCACCTTCAAGAACTCTGGTACGTGTTTCGTGTCACTGTAAAGGGAGATAAGTACGGCGCATTAACTCATTTACTGCCTTACCTCTAGTACAAAAAAGAAATGAACTGATTTTTCGGCATTTATGCGAAATAAACGACAGAAAATGATTGGCAAATTCCATGAATCACGCTAGCGATTCATTGTAAATTTTCTGATTATTTTCTGTCGTTTATTCGCTAAACCTATTATCCCATAAATACGCCGTACATTTATTTCTCCACTGAGGAAATTAATTCAAATATATGCAGTTTTGAATATGTATGATAAGAACTATTTTCTATATTCTAGCAGAGTATAGTTTAAAGCAGGCTGAAAGTGAAGCAGAATGCGCCTTAAGGCGCATTCTGCTTTACTTTCAACCTGCTTTAAGTGGTCACCTATTTCCAAAACTAGAAAAAAAAATTCAGTTCATTTCTTATATTTACATTATATTTGCTCTATTTTCTAATAATAAATCAACATTTGATTAGTTGTCCCATCACCCCTGCCTCCTCTGCGCAAGATACCCACAAGTCCCGCCCTCTAGAGAAATTGTGTTTACACGAAATAAACGTCACTCTTTTCAATGGAATGGAATGGGGCGAATGTAAATATTTGTTATTTGCAAACAGTTTTGATCCTGATTGGACACCGCGTAAACTGCTGGACATTCATTTTAATATTTCTTAAGTTTAGATACCCAAAGTTGAAAATTGAGAAATTAACCCTTTCCCTTATAGAAGCGACTTTTAGCACATACATTTTGTTCATCCGCTGAAGAAAATAGTTCCAAATTATACTGTAATGAATATGTGTCATATTTAATACTTTCCTTATTCTAGCAGGTAATAGCTTAAAGCAGGCTGAAAGTAAAGCAGAATGCGCCATATGGCGCATTCTGCTTTACTTTCAACCTTCTTTAAGTAGTCGCCTATTTTCAAAACTAGAAACAGGCTATTGGGTAATGGGTTAAAGCTGAAGACAATTATTTAAAAATGATGACCTCACTTCAGTGAATGGTAAGACAGGCGAGGATTTAATTTGATTTGTTTTGATTTTACGTCGTTTTCAACAGTTTTCAATCATATCGTGACATCCTGCTAATTACAGGTGAAGGAAGACCCCAGCAGTCCTTTATGCACTGTTTCAGGCACAAATTAGCAACTGGGTAGAACCACCGACATTCCGCAAGCCAGCTGGAAGGCTTCCCCACATGCAAAATCCGAACTGGAATTCGAACTCACAACGGTGAGGAGCTTAGTGATGTAAGTCACAGTTACTAGGCCACGGAGGCCCCCTGACGGGCGAGGATGGATGTCCAATGCCGACAGTTTGGTGCCCGGTCAGACACCGGGTAAATCGTCGTCAGATTAGGCTCTAGATTATTTGAGCTTCATTTCAAATAAAATGTCAATATTTTCAATACATTGTATTTTTAGTAGTTTCATTTCTGATGATTTTTTTCAGGGCTGCCATTTCTCTGGATTTTTCCTAAATCTTCGGATGTTTTTTCTCCAGTACATGGTAGCTTAAAGAAGGCTGAAAGTAAAGCAGAATGCGCCTTCAGGCGCATTCTGCTTTACTTACAGCCTGCTTTAAGTAGTCGCATGTCAACAAAACAAGAAAACTGGCTATGGTGTAAAGGAACGATTTGTAAAGCCGCACTGGAAAAATGCAAATTTGGAAACCTTAGGATTTTTCATGTCAACGTATGGCAGCCATATTTTTTTCGAAAGGAAAATGCAGAATAAATCTAATCTGAGAAATGTTACAGGTGTCTAACAGGTAAGCCTTTGAGTGATCAAACTTTTGTAAGAAATTGAAAAATGACAAACTTTATAAATAGATGCAAACGAAAAGGTCCTTAAGACGACCCTCGAGATCTTCCTACATCGTCGCGGTTCTGGTCATAGGGGATGTTTCTGTTTATTTAACATGAAAATTATATGATTTCATCCGCCTCAGGGCTGTGATAAATCCTAAAATTTCCAAAAAATATTAAGCGCAATTACTTTAAGCAGTTGACCGTAAATCATAATGCACCTTAAGGCGCATTCTGCTTTACTTTCAGCCTGCTTTAAGCTACCATCGGAAAATCCAGAGAAATGGCAGCCCTGCTGCCTATAACTTCAAGACAGGTCAGTGGTTTTGGTTTCATGTGTCACAGCCGTTGTGATTAGCCAAAATCATGTTCCTGAAACTATATAATAATGGTTACCTAAAATTTTGCTTTCTGAGATCACAACCTCTGATGACGTCATCTTCAAAGTCGCAAGTGTCAAGGTCACCATATGCTTTGCAGGCTGAAAATAGAGCAGAGAACGATATATAAGAGAATGCTATCTGAAGTTGTATGTGCGTGTTGGTCATAATCGAATAAAGCAAATACCCAGCAAGAAATATCGAAAGAATTTGTGTTCTGTTTAAACTCTTTCCTGTCCAGATGTTTCGTCTGCTTTAACCCTCTTACCACCAAAATATCGTCTTTGTTGATAGTGAAGTAAGTAAAACTTTTAAAGTAAGCGTTAGGACCGTTTTGACTTGAGAAATCAAATGTAGATACAATTGTCAAACAGTTTGGATCCTGATCAGAAGCCGCGTAACGCGACTGTTTGCAAACGCGCTTTTTGGCGCCAGTTGCAAGTGAAAGAATTAACCTCTCCCCTCTCCACCGCCTCCCCCGATTACATTAGTTATTTACAGGACATAGATAAATCTCTGTAACGACAAATAATTTTAGTGTATGAAATATTAGCTGTTATAGGACAGGTGACTGCTTAAAGCAAGCTGACAGTAGAATAGCAAGCTCATTCAGGAACTTTCTGTTTGGCTGTCACCGTGCTTTAAACCGTCACCTGTCTTTTAAACAACTTATTGAAACTCTTTTGATGGGGTCGTAATAGAGAGGGTTTACTGTATGCTGTATTGATGGATATGTAGGTAAGTAGTAGGAGGGATCTATAAGTAGGGCGGATAGGTAGGTAGGGTGGAAGAAGGGATATGTATGTTGGGTGGCTCGGTAGGTGGATAGTAGCAGGGATATGTAGATTGGGTAGGTAGGTTTGATTTTCGTTTTAACTCTTTCTCTGCCAAGCTTTTTTTCGTTTCTTTAAACCTCTTACCACCAAAATATCGTCTACATCGGAAGTGTCATCTGCTTTGTTTTAAAGACAGCTTTATGGCAGCTTTGACTGAAGAATTGTGAAGAAACGAGTGTCAAACAGTTTTGATCCTCATCAGACGCAAAACTGTTTGCAAAGTCGCCTTTTAGCGCCATGGGCAGTGAAAGAGCTAATCAACGTCAGCGATACTGCCTTAACCCTTTCCCTTATAGAAGCGACTTTTAGCACATCAGTTTATTCATCCGCTGAAGAAAATAGTTCCAAATTATACCGTAATGAATATGTGTCATATTTAATACTTTCCTTATTCTAGCTAGTAATAGCTTAAAGCAGGCTGAAAGTAAAGCAGAATGCGCCCTAAGGCGCATTCTGCTTTACTTGCAACCTGCTTTAAGTAGTCACCTATCTTAAGTACTATAAATAGGTTATCAGGTAAAGGGTTAAATCTAACCTTGAAACCAAATAAACAATACTCTCCATTGCAAATGGTTTAGAGTTACTCAAGTTATCGAGTTACCCGGCGTCTGATCAGCCTCCAACTGTTAGGCCACTTAGATTGTCACAAATTGTTGATTTTATAAAAAAAAAGCGCGTTTGCAAACAGCTTGGATCCTGATCAGACGCCGCGTAACGCGGCGTCTGGTCAGGATCCAAACTGTTTGACCATTCATTTTATTGCATTGAGTTTATACAGTGCTCCCTCTCTGCAACAACACCTAATTGGAGAAATACATTGTGTGCGTTGTTCGAAGGGAGATGTTATAGGGAGGAGAAATGGTTAACGTTTGCAAACAGATTAAATCCAGACCAGACTCCGCATAACGCCGGATCTGATCTAGATTCAAGTTGTTTGCAAATGTAAGCCAATTCTTAATTTCCCTCTCTTTAACGACTCCCTCCGAACAACACACACAATCTGTGTCTCCCATTGGATGTCGTTGTAGAGAGGAAGCACTGTACATGATAAAGCCGTAATAGGCTATACAGTAAAACCTCTCTACTAAGCATAAAAAATAAGGCTAAAACACCGCATAAAAGACAGGTGATAGCTTAAAGCAAGGTAAAAATATAACAGAAGGCAATCACCTGCCGTAAACACATAATAATTAACACAATTTAGTTATCAGTAATAGAAATAAGTGATTAGTAAATTAATACAACTTAGTGCTTAGTAATAGAGATCAGTGACTAGTAAAACACCACAATTTAGTGATCGTAATAGAGATAAGTGATTAGTAAACTATCACAATTTAGTGGTCGTAATAGAGATAAGTGATTAGTAAAATATCACAATTCAGTGGTCGTAATAGAGATACGTGATAAGTAAAATATCACAATTCAGTGGTCGTAATAGAGATAAGTGATAAGTAAATTATCACAATTTAGTGATTAGTAATAGAGATCAGATATTAGTAAAACACCACAATTTAGTGGTCGTAATAGAGATAAGTGATTAGTAAAATATCACAATTTAGTGATTAGTAATAGAGATCAGTAATAAGTAAAATATCACAATTTAGTGATTAGTAATAGAGATCAGATATTAGTAAAACACCACAATTTAGTGGTCGTAATAGAAATAAGTGATTAGTAAAACACCACAATTTAGTGGTCGTAATAGAGATAAGGGATTAGTAAACTATCACAATTTAGTAGTTAGTAATAGAGATCAGTGATTAGTAAAACAATACAATTTAGTGTTCGTAATAGAGATTAGTGATTAGTAAAATATCACAATTTAGTGGTCGTAATAGAGATAACTGATGAGTAAAATATCACAATTTAGTGGTCGTAATAGAGAAACCGGTAAGTGATAAGTAAAATATAACAATTTAGTGGTAATAGAGATCAGTTATTAGTAAAATATCACAATTTAGTGGTCGTAATAGAAATTAGTGATTAGTAAAATATCACAATTTAGTGGTCCTTATAGACATAAGTGATTAGTAAAACACCACAATTTAGTGGTCGTAATAGAGATAAGTGATTAGCAAAATATCACAATTTAGTGGTTAGTAATAGAGATCAGTGATTAGTAAAATATCACAATTTAGTGATTAGTAATAGAGATCAGTGATTAGTAAAATATCACAATTTAGTGATTAGTAATAGAGATCAGTGATTAGTAAAATATCACAATTTAGTGATTAGTAATAGAGATCAGTGATTAGTAAAATATCACAATTGAGTGGTCGTAATAGAGATAAGTGATTTGTAAAATATCACAATTTAGTGATTAGTAATAGAGATCAGTGATTAGTAAAACACCACAATTTAGTGGTCGTAATAGAGATTAGTGATTAGTAAAATATCACAATTTAGTGATTAGTAATAGAGATCAGTGATTAGTAAAACACCACAATTTAGTGGTCGTAATAGAGATTAGTGATTAGTAAAATATCACAATTTAGTGATTAGTAATAGAGATCAGTGATTAGTAAAATATCACAATTGAGTGGTCGTTATAGAGATAAGTGATTAGTAAAATATCACAATTTAGTAGTCGTAATAGAGATTAGTGATTAGTAAAATATCACAATTTAGTAGTCGTAATAGAGATTAGTGATTAGTAAAATATCACAATTGAGTGGTCGTAATAGAGATAAGTCGTTAGTAAAACACCACAATTTAGTGGTCGTAATAGAGATAAGTTATTAGTAAAACACCACAATTTAGTGGTCGTAATAGAGTTAAGTTATTAGTAAAACACCACCATTTAGTGGTCGCAATAGAGACAAGTTATTAGTAAAATATCACAATTGAGTGGTCGTAATAGAGATAAGTCATTAGTAAAACACCACAATTTAGTGGTCGTAATAGAGATAAGTTATTAGTAAACTACCACAATTCAGTGATTAGTAATAGAGATCAGTGATTAGTAAAACACCACAATTTAGTGGTCGTTATAGAGATTAGTGATTAGTAAAACACCACAATTTAGTGGTCGCAATAGAGACAAGTGATTAGTAAAATATCACAATTGAGTGGTCGTAATAGAGATAAGTCATTAGTAAAACACCACAATTTAGTGGTCGTAATAGAGATAAGTTATTAGTAAACTACCACAATTCAGTGATTAGTAATAGAGATCAGTGATTAGTAAAACACCACAATTTAGTGGTCGTTATAGAGATTAGTGATTAGTAAAATATCACAATTTAGTGGTCGCAATAGAGACAAGTGATTAGTAAAATATCACAATTGAGTGGTCGTAATAGAGACAAGTGATTAGTAAAATATCACAATTGAGTGGTCGTAATAGAGACAAGTGATTAGTAAAATATCACAATTGAGTGGTCGTAATAGAGATAAGTGATTAGTAAAACACCACAATTTAGTGGTCGTAATAGAGATAAGTTATTAGTAAACTACCACAATTCAGTGATTAGTAATAGAGATCAGTGATTAGTAAAACACCACAATTTAGTGGTCGTTATAGAGATTAGTGATTAGTAAAACACCACAATTTAGTGGTCGCAATAGAGACAAGTGATTAGTAAAATATCACAATTGAGTGGTCGTAATAGAGATAAGTCATTAGTAAAACACCACAATTTAGTGGTCGTAATAGAGATAAGTTATTAGTAAACTACCACAATTCAGTGATTAGTAATAGAGATCAGTGATTAGTAAAAC
Organism: Gari tellinella; assembly: GCA_922989275.2. Lineage (NCBI taxonomy): Eukaryota > Metazoa > Mollusca > Bivalvia > Cardiida > Psammobiidae > Gari > Gari tellinella. The sequence continues at coordinate 74,494,257 of OV277865.1, read as the reverse complement.
ACCACAATTTAGTGGTCGTTATAGAGATTAGTGATTAGTAAAATATCACAATTTAGTGGTCGCAATAGAGACAAGTGATTAGTAAAATATCACAATTGAGTGGTCGTAATAGAGACAAGTGATTAGTAAAATATCACAATTGAGTGGTCGTAATAGAGACAAGTGATTAGTAAAATATCACAATTGAGTGGTCGTAATAGAGAGGGTTTACTGTAGGACAGGGATGTAACAATACGCTTAAAAACCAATTGCAATATATTTTTGCAACTTTTAAGTACAAGAATCGGATAGGAATCAACCTTAAAAACTTACATATAGTTTTGAAAGGATAAAATGAGTGCTTTAAATACAAGGTAGGGTACACATTAAGAGACATTTTCTGTGAATGTTGTAATCAGTATTACATTAAACATTTACAGGGCATCTTCTCGTATATGCTGAAATAATATAGTACATGTTATAGAATATTCCAATACGGAACACCCGTATTGCAATACGTATTGCTAAGATTGTAATATAACAATATACAGTAAAACTTCGCTATTACTAAAACGAAGGCTAATTGATTGTATAATAGAGAGGTGACAGCTTAAAGCAAGGTGACAGTGAAACAGAAAGCTCATAAAGGAGCTTTCTGTTTCGCTGTCACATTGCTTTAAGCGGTCACCTATCCTAAATACCCTTATATTTAACATAATTTAGTGGTCGTAATAAAGAGGTTTTACTGTACTGCAGTTTTGTTACACCACTACTGTAGGATATAATTACATGATAGAGCCATATTTTCTGCTGGGTAGTACATGACAGAGCCGTAACAAGTTTCGTCCTCCATGGGATTGCCGCCTAGGCGGGTTGTCCTGTTCCGCTTGGTGCTATCATAGTGACACTCTATATTCAACCTGTCCCCTGGGTTGATCTGTAGAGGTTCCTCGAAACTTTGAAATAAGAAAAATATTGCACTTATTTTTTACCTGTATTACGCTATACATTAGCCCTTTACCCAATAGCCTGTTTCCAGTATTGAAAATAATTGACCACTAAACGTAGGTTGTAAACAGAATCCGCCTTTACCCTTTACCCCATAACTGGTTTCTAGTTTTGAAGATAGATGGCTTAAAGCAGGTTAAAAGTAGAGCATAATGAGCCTTAAGGGCTTAAGGAGCCCTCTGATCAGAATCTACACTGTTTACATAAGACAAGTATAATCCGCACATGTACATTGTTTGTAAATGAAAAGTATACCCGTCGCTAGGCTTGAATGTGTTATGGTTCAGGGGCCGGTTTCATAAAACTTCGTTCGACAAATATTGTCGTAAATCAGATTATAAAAGTCTAAATGCTTTATTTTATTTCTCCGTCTAATCATGTGTTGTGATATCTCTTTGGAACCGTCTTTTCAAGACGATTCCAAAGAGATGTCACAAGACAGGATTAGTAAGAGAAATCAGAAATTAAATGTACTTTAAAGTTTTGACTTGCGATCGTTTTTGTGACGATTTTTTATGAAACGGACCTCAGGACTCTAATGCTATCAGACTAAAATCGGCACGAGATACGTATCGTCAATTGTCAGCTGTTCCGAAATATTCTTGTTGGAAATGTTCGGAAACGAGTCAACAATAGGGTTCGGAATGAGCCGACAGTAGACGAGAATGGCCGATCGCTCTCTGTACCGATATTGGCAGCACTGGTTTGATCTTATTAGGGGTCATCGACCTTAAGTATAGAACTTTGCATCATCAGAGGGAAGGGTCGTGGCATACCTGTGATACGTAGGGTAGGTGACGTTATACTTTTCATCGTAGCCAATGTAGTTGACTCGTGGCTCTTTGGTAATCCACTGGGATATGGCGGACACACCTGGCGACATAGAACATACAAATCGTAACAATACGGACAATTCCGTCCTCCAAGGGCGACTTCATGTGGAACTATAGTCCGGTCTATAGTCGTCTATAGTGACTATAGATCCAACTGAACGCCGATTGGTTCGACTATAAGTGACATCATTTGACCTGTGAACCTAACCGCAGACGGACAATTATCAGTTTTCAGTTGGTTCGACAAACTTTGTTACTTTGCCGACCTTAATTCGCATGCGCCCGGGCCGTAATTTTGCCTGACTTTATTAAGGTTCGAACTATACATGTAGTTCCAAGTGAATGAAGCCCAGACAGTAATTGGCATGATCCTGACCATTGTCTCAATCCTGACGACAATGGGGTGACGCCCCTGAAAAAGCTTATCCGGGACTATAAACCTTAGAAGCAACACCAACGTCTAAGTGAAGACGCTCTTTTTTGTGAGATATTCCGAAAGGGAAATTGCGGGAATTGGCGAAGAGTTCCAATTGACGCCATAATCGCTTGGTATAATTAATCCTTGCTATTTCGGCGACTTTACGGCCTTCCCCTGCATGAGTACATTGGTTATCTGCAAACAGTTTAGATCCTGATCAGGATCCAATCTATTTGACACTCGTTTCAATATTTTTTAAGTCAAAAATTCTAAAATTTAAATTTGAGAAATAAAAACAGACGGAAACTGTTTAAAAATGATGACATCATGCAATGAAGTGGTTAATTTTGTCTTCTGCAGTTTTGTGTCCAATTTAAATTCTGAATATTCACTGATTGAATTGTGTCACACAGTTTGGATTTTTAGTTACTCAGCACATTATCAAGATCAAATCTGCGGCAATTTCTTCCATAAGATAAGATAAGCTTTATTTTGAGTCAGCAAGACATAATTATACACATAACATAAGCTTTCAAGAGCTTTTATAACCGACCATTTGTGTGGAATTTTGTTCGCCGAGCGAAACGTCACGCACTCGGACACGTATGGAATAGACATGTCCAAGAATGCAGGACATATTTGCATAGTTGTCTCCCTTGTTCAGCCGTGTTGGAGATACGTAAACCATTATCTCCCGTGGTCCGCGATATCAATAATCGATTCGCTTGTTCGCCTTTAGCCTTGATAAGAAATCACGAATGCTCCGTTATCATTCGGCTGCCTCCGGAACACTGCTTCCGATGTCTTACTTGTTCTCAGCGGGGTCTCGTGTATAAATGCGCCTGATCTGGATCCAATGCTGTCCATAGTAAAGTGGACCTTGTACAATTATTATAAATGAAAGTTTGATAAAGTAAAGTTTAAATTCATTCAATCAAAAGATTCGGTACTCAGAAAACATGTATAATAGACATAAGTTTCTCGGGTCCTATATCCCCTGCGGCACTGACATCAGCCCCAATAAGACAATGCACAACGGGAATCTGAAGAGTGTGATCACTGCTCCAGAGCGACACCGATTCTGTTTTCCGGTAAATTACGGAAATAGCCGATTATGGGGTGGGGGGGGGGGGGGGATGACTAAGTCCGATTTCAGCATTACGAAATTTCTCAATATTCAAATCAATTTGGAAGCAAAAAGACTTAATTCAAATTCAAAGCAAAAGAGATTTTTTATTTGTTCAGAAAACATTCTTTCACCTCATAACTGTTAAAATATTCGCAGATATTATAAAGAATACTTTATTTGCGTTCAAAATCAGCAAACTACACATTTTCATTTTGTTTTACTATGTGTTTAATGTGTCGACACTTACCATTTTCAAATCAAAATGGAAGCAAAAAGTCGTTTAAATAGAAAATTAAAATTTACACCATGTGAAAAAGAAGAAAATAAAGTTTATTGCTATAACTGTTAAAATATTGACAAATATATGCAACACCTTAAAATATGACTTTGAAAATTATTCCCTTATATGTTCCATATACGGCAGTCAGGCCAGAAATTTATCGGTATCGACTTTATCGGCGTTTTTCAAGGGGGACAACCTACTTGATTAAGCCAGTCAAAATGGACTGAACGTTTGGTATGACCAACGATTTCAGACACGTATCACGGAACAGGGAACGATACTGAGCGACTTCATGTGGAATTATGGTCCAATCAATACACTCTTAAGTGACGTCATTTGACCTGTGAACCTAACCCCAGACGGACCAATATCAGTTTTTTATTGGTTCAACAAACCGTGTTCAGCAGACACCTGCAATCATACTATACAGTCTCTCAAGAAGGTAGAACTGTTATTAACCCTTTCCCCCAATAGAAGCGCCTTTTAGCGGATATAATTTATTCATCCGCTGAAGAAAATAGTTCCTATTTAATCAGTTATGAAGATATATGATAGGGAATATTTTCTATATTCTAGCACATGATAGCTTAAAGCAGGCTGAAAGTAAAGCAGAATGTGCCTTAAGGCACATTCTGCTTTACTTTCAACCTGCTTTAAGAAGTCGCCTATCTTCAATACTTGAAATAGACTATCAGGTAAAGGGTTAAATAGTTTAACCATAGTAACAAAACCCTATATTGCCTTTTGGAGATTGGACGATTATTTCTGCTGCATCTTCTGTCTATTCTTAAAATGTGATTTGTTTTAACAATGCCATTTTTCGATTCATTGTGTATGTAAAAATTAGGGAAAGGATTATTACTTAGTTGTGAGCACTTGTAGCCAAATCCTTTTATTGTACAATATCGAAATAAAACATGTTTAAAATAAACTGGAACTATTTTCTCCAGTGAAGGAGTAAATAACATGCGCCAAAAGACGATTCTATGTGGAACGGGTTAACCCCATAAATCTTTTTGGTTTTGTGAATTCATAAAGCAGGTTAAAAGTATAGCAGAATGCGCCATAATGTGCATTCTGCTTTACTTTCAGCCTGTTTTAACCTATCACCTGCTAGAGTAATGAAATATTTCCTTATGATACATATTCATGACTGTATAGATTAGGACTATTTTCTTCAGCGGAGGAATAAACTGAATGCGCTAAAAGGCGCTTCTATGGGTGAAAGGGTTAAAAGAAAAGAACACCATATACGTCTTCAACTTACCAGCGTAGTTCATTTGATTGAAAGCTGCAGTAATATTTATCGGTCCGCTCATCTTCTTCTTTGTGCAGCTAGGACTGCAGCCTCCCATGAGCTTGTAATCTCCCTTACCAGGTGGAATATTTATATGTTTCTGTCCAAAGTAAAGCATGGCAGCGTCGTAAGGCCGTCGATTTGGTGTGAGGAAGATATCAATACCGGACTTATCTTCCACCGTCTCGTCACCAGGGTTGTACAAATCCAGCTGAAGCAAGAATAAAGTAAAGCAAACAAGAAATATCTTTAAAAAAGATATTCAGCGGAATGGGTGGTGGAATTAAGTCTGTGCAAAAGTGTATGAAATTGGGGTTTTTCAAATAATTGTAATATCTTGGATTTACAAGCAGAAAATACACATTCAAGGATATAGCATAACTCTGACTAAAAACCTATAATGTACAGAAATGGAAAACAATAATTTAACCCTCATACAGATACTGTAGCAATTTTGTAACAGTAGTCTGCTGTAAAAGTTCTACCATCTCGCTTTTGTAAATAAATGATGAAACAACATAATTGTGTTTAACTCACTTGAGGCCATTTATTATATTGCTATCAATGTATGGTAAATTTGTACAAATAGTTAACAATTAAAATAAATTGGAATTAAACCATAACAAAACACCTTAGAGCTACCACTGTCTATCTATAGAAAGACAAATTGTCATAATCTTAAAATAGAAGCATGATGTAATCAGCTCAGTATAGTAAACACTGCACTGTGTCTCACAATTAGACCAGTAGCCTGGCTACAGTTTATCAGGGCTCCAGATAAGAGGGAGTAAACTGAACAAATCTAACATTTTCTCACTCATTTCAGCACCAAAACCTATGGTGTTACCACTCATTTTGATCGTCACGAAGAGACAATTCAAATGAGTAGGACATAATAGGGTTTAATGCAGAAATAAAGATTTTAAGTTTTGAAATACTCCACTTATCTGGAGCACTGGCTACTATCCAATCAGGCAATTCAGTTTTCAACAGGTGCTCTTTATTCTAAACATCTGATCAAATATGATTGGTTGAAAATGTTGGAAAAAGTTCAAAAGTGTGTTGAAATAGAAACAATTCAGCTCCGCTGAAAAATCATAATACCTGGCCCCAGGGTTATAAAGTTTGAGCTGAGTCTGAGTTCGATCTCAAGCATTTGATTGGTCAGATTACATTCACAATCACTTGCCCCTGGGTTATAAAGTTTGAGCTGAGTCTGAGTTCGTTATCAAGCATTTGATTGGTCAGATTACACTCAAAATACCTGGCACATGGGTTATAAAGTTTGAGTTGAGTCTGAGTTCGCTCTCAAGCATTTGATTGCTAGTAAAGGCTCAAATTTAACCAATCAAATGCTAATAAAGCTCAAATCAGACCATTCAAATGCTTGAGAACGAGCTCAGACTCAACTACTCAAACTCTTTATAACTTGGGACCCAGGGATAGAATTCATATCTCTTCTCCAAATTTAAAGTTACATGTATAGTGAAACCCCTCTAAACCGGACAAGTGTGGTGACAACAAAAAGTGCCGGTTTAGAGAGGTTTCCAGTTAACTTAATAGCTTGTTTCTAGTATGGGAGATAACTGACCACTAAAAGCAGGTTGGAAGTAAAGCAGAATGCGCATTAAGGCGCATTCTGCTTTACTTACAACCTGCTTTAAGCTATCATCTGCAAGAATAGTTAAACTTTTTTCTTCAGTGTAGCAATATACTAAAGACGTAAAAAGCGTATTTATGGTGTAATGTTTAAAAAAGAAGGGTTGGAAACGGGACCAAAACTTGTGTCCGGTTTAGAGAGAACTCGTGTATTTAGAGGTTCATGCCGTTTTGAGTGGTTCAACTGTATATCAAAATTTCGTTACATCAGGTCTCTTTTACAAAACGTTAATTAGAGATAGGGAATACGATTTGTTTTCTTAGATCCAGTATTTAATTATATCCAATATTTCATTATATCCAATATTTCGTTATATCCGATATTTCGTTATATCCAATATTTCGTTATAACCAATATTTCATTATATCCAATATTTCATTATATCCAATATTTCATTTTATCATATAAAACCGACTCTGGGAGTGTTATAAAGCCATTCAATAAACTATAGTGAAATATCAATATTTGGGCTCCGGCCCTACCTGTTCGTCCACGAGCGCTGCATGGCGCTGGGCGCCAACTTACGTCATTTGCCATGGCGTTACTGTAAACATCGTCAAGTTTTGGCGAAAAATACATATGGCGGAGAGACAAAAAACTACGGATTCAGTTCACTTAAAAGGGTTTTAAAATGTTTATGTGATAAATGTGATAAATAGGATCTAACATTCGTGCTCATTATTTATCATTCTTAATAAACTCGTTGACTAAAACAAATATAACGCTCGCCAAGGCTCGCGTCATATTGTTTTAGTAAACTCGTTTATTAAAAATGATAATTAATGAGCACTCATGTTAGATCCTCTATATATCCAATATTTCGTTATATCCGATATTTTGTTATATAAAAAATTCGTTGTAAGCGATCTTCACTTAACCCAATACCAAATAACCTGTTTTCAGTTTTGATGTCATGTGGCCACTAAAAGCAGGTTGAAAGTAAAGCAGAGTGTGCCTTAGGGCGCACTCTGCTTTGCTTTCAGCATGATTTCAGCTTTTATCTGCTAGAATATTAAAAAAATATTTCTTATGATATATATTCATTTCTGTATAAAAGGTAACTTTTTTCTTTAGTGGAGGAAAAGGTAAAGGCGAAAAAGGCGTATTTATGGGGTTATTGGTTAATACTTACCCTAAGAAGTCCTCTTTTTATGCCTTTGGTGTGGTTTCCTACTCTGATACCAGCCTCATGGTAGAGACAGACATCCGGGTCTCCCATGTTCAGGTGAAATGTATCCATCCCACATTGAGTGTTCGTGTGACAGGTGTGTACAAGGTCTGGTCGTTCGGGGAAGTCTGAAATATTCAGGGCTGCCATAAGTTGACATAAAAAAAATCCTGAGATTTCCAAATTTGCATTTTTCAAGTGCGATTTAACGAATCGTACCTTTACCCCATCGCCTGTTTCTAGTTTTTTTCACACGCGGCTGCTTAAAGCAGGCTGGAAGTTAAGCAGACTGCTCCTTTAAGCTATCATTTACTAGAAAAAATCCAAAAATATGGGGAAAATCCGGAGAAATGGAAGCCCTGAATATTCGATAGAGAAAATGCTCTTTCCCATTTAAATTGAAACATGTAGAAAATACTTTTTTGATTTTTTTAAACAATTTATTGTAGTCTGAATGACACTTTGACAGTTTATAGCCTGATCAGACGCCGGGTTTCCCGGCGTCCGATATGGCCCGAACTGTTTGCAATGGATAAGGTTTTTAGCATATACGTGTTTAATTAAAATATAAGATTACATCATGAATCTTCAACTAGGATATCATACTTGAGGGTCAGCTATTCACACAGTGTCGAGATTTTCCCTCTGAATCCCCAGACGAATTGGCGATTGTTGTGTTGTTTTGTCCTACTAGTATTTATCTTATTTTAAATCTGATAGATTGCCATTAGGCTGTCATCTTCTAAGTACATGTATCATGTGTAATTACAGCATCGTGCCATTTCAAAGTCGTCGTATAGGGTTTGGTGAATAATGATATCAAGCATTGCAGGTGTACAATAACCACTATCATCTTACCTCACCTTGACATGTCAACATAGTTTCTAAAATGCATACACAAAATGTATGCTTTACCGGCACGAACTATAAACATTAGTCTGTTTTATATTGCGAAAAAAAAGACAAAAAAAAAAAGAATAAAAAGATAAAACCAAGTGGGGTTTTATTAAAAAAAAAATGTTGGGGGGAGGGGGGATGTTATTTTTGCTATTAACGGTTCCGGCATTTCACGTAATCTATACTGTTTGCTACTATCTAGTTTTGTCAACGATATGCATTTGTGTGTTAAATATAAAGACATTTATTGAGAAAGAACAACACCCTGCTTTAGAACAAGTTTTATTGTAAATATGTGGAAATATAGACATTTCATTATACTATGGGTTGCAAACAGTTTGGAGCCTGATCAGACGCCGGGTAACCCGGCGTCTGATCTGACTCCAAAACTGCATGCCAGTATCGCTCTGTGGGTCTCCATGCGGGACACGAAGCCGATAGAATAACGTATTCCCGTTCGTTGCGCAGCGTCTTAATGGCGAACGGGGATATTGGAGAGTAGTTATCCGGGGAGATACATCATGCAAAACTTTTAAATAGAATCGTCTATAGTAGAATACGTTTGGTTGTTATATGTGTTGAGATATACATACTGTTCCCGTCACAGCTGAACACAAGGATATGTGCCTCCAGGTCGGAATTCTGCAGGTGCGGAGCAACAGATACAATGTGGTAGTCGTTGTTAGTTGGATAATTAAACACCATGCATGCGTGTACCCACTCCTTCCTAGGCACGCTGACAGGTGTCGACATAGTAACTGTGTGACGCGTTACACCTGGAATATTGAAAAGTAAAGATAAAGATCTTATCATTACTGTATGCTGCTAAAAGTCATGGTGTTGTAACCTCCGTGACCTAGTGGATATAGTCTCTGTTACTGACGATCACTAATTCATTATGCTCCTCACCCTTGTGGGATCGAATCTCCGTTTAGAATTTTCATTTGGAGAAACGCCCGGCGTCTAATCTGACTCCAAGCTGTTTGCTATTCAGAATGAAATAAACATTTATTTAATTTAGGATTTGTTTAAAACACGTCACTTTCATCATTTAACTTAAGTGCGTTTGCGTTTCTTTTGCGTTTAAATAGGTAAGAATAACGTCTTTTTCACTGTGCCTTATCTATTTCCTCCCTGAAACTTTAAATGTTTCCATTTTAGTCAAGTCCATTTCTGACATTTAAGGGTTGTTTTTGTCAATGTTTGGCATTATGACAAACAGTGAAGACCCTGATCAGAGGGCTCCTTTCGGAGTCCTCTGATCTAGGTCTTCACTGTATGCACATGACAATCGAACTATTCACATGTACATTGTTTGAAAAGAACGCCTATTTGCGGGACTAGGGTTCAAAGGGTTAAGAGCTTCATGTTAAGCGATTATTTCACGAACTACCATGCAAGTGTCTCAACCATTTCCCATGATGTGACTTCTCATTAAAAATGTCATTTAGAGACGATTCAAATGAGTATCCACAACATAAGTATATAGTGAAGATGAAATAATGACAAAATAGAAATGTTCAGTTTACTCAGACAATCTCACCTTGAGCTATGTACCTTCGAAACTCAATACTTCGAACTCGCTTAAATCGAATTTATCAGTATTTCATCAGTTTAAATTCGAAAACTCGATTTTGCATAAGCTAAAGCAACTAAAGTGATTACAGACAGTATCATTTTTCAAACCTTATATAAAGCTTACAGTGAAACTCGATATATTCGATCTTGTTTAAATAAGTTTTACTTCTTTGACCTCGCTTAATTCGAAAATACCCGTATTTCAAAGTCAAAACGTGGCTAAGCCTGGTGACTGGTGTATGGCTAATCCACGTGTTATCTTTGAAATATGGGTATGTTCGAACTAACGCGAGTTCGAAGCATCGAGTTTGGACTTTCTTACCGTCTTCATGGAGTCCGCTACAGAGGTCTTCACAGTCCACATAGTCAGCAGCACAGTCAGCAGAATCCAGGGGCTCGCAAACACCTGACAAACAAAACAACCACGTTATCACACGTTAACCCGTTCACCGCTTTTTTATCGTCTGCTTTATTATTGTTGTCTGCAATACACGTTTCAAAGTTAGAAATAATGTTGTTTGACTTAATCAATATCGATAAGAGTGTGAAACAGTTTGGGTCCTGATCAGACGCCGCGTTACGCGTTCCCAATCTGTTAGCAAACGCGCTTTAAAGCGTCATTGAGAGTGAAGGGTTAATAGTTTAGGCCTTAGAGTATACGGATGTGTCTGATCAGAAAATAAACAATTTGACACGTGAGTATCCAAAATACATTGAATCGCCTTCTCTAGGTTATGTCGTAAATAAAACATAACATCCTTGTTCATAACATATTGTGAAGGAATGAAAGAATGAATGAATGGTGTTTTAAGACCCATCGACATTGGTGTTATCCGATATAACGCGAGTGTTAATAATTTATTGGATATATCAAACTCATTTTAGAAAACGATAAAACTCGGCAAAGCTTGTTTAGTATCTTCCTATAAAATATCAACACTATTGAAGTATCCTATAACTATGTTAGGTTTTAGTGAAAATATCGATAACCCGGCGTCTGATCTGGCGCAAAACTGCTTGCACTGGGAATAATAGTTTTAGCGTAAACGCGGTTGCTGGGAAAGAAAAAAGTCTTCTCAACTGTTCTGGGAGAGAATAACGGACGGACAACTGTTTATTTCTTAAGTTACAATATGACAGATTATTTCCCTTATCATAGTCTGCATGTTAGAATCAAAATAAAAGTAGTATACGGATGAAACATAAATCATCGCTTCGATCACTGAATATAGTCCTGTTCCCTCCGGGAGAGCATTAAACACATACTCCAAGGATGGAGAGCTACATAATAATACAAACAGTGACAAGAAATATCTTCAAAAAAGATATTCCGTCGAAAGTTACAGTTTATTTTGGGAGTGAACAGTATACAGGAATTATAGATTCATGTTATAGATTAAGATTTTATTTCCACCTTTAGACTAACAAGTCCATGAGGTAACACATTCAATACATTCATCAAGATGACATTGATCAACAGAAATAATCTATATCATTCAAGCTAGTTTTCAATGCGTACATATAAATTTTCAGCGATCTAGCCACCCTGAAAAAGTTTTTTCTAAAAATAATTAGACTGCAGACTGATACAAGTCATCTGCAAACCACAGGGCCGCGACACGATTGCTTTTTGAGAGAAAAAAAATCGTCAGAAAGTATATATAGAGACAAGGGATACAACTGGTTGTCAGTATATTCTCACCCCACCTCGACAAAACCGGGCATATCATGAATAAATATTGATGAAACGACACCCTTTTTGCATTTCTGTCTAGCTAATATGATACCCTTCCATAAAAACATAACATAAAAACAACTGTAAGCATGCAATTTTAACAGTAACTGCGTCCACTCACTGAAATCATCGATTTTCGGAAAACGGGACAGGTGTTCGTTCATAGCTAACACAGCATTGGCCCCTACTGTACGCTTGTTTATGCGGTATTTTCGAGCATTACAGTCATTGGCCACTACTGCTCGCTTGTTTAGGTGGTAATATCGAACATGACAGTCATGCAGTTGCATAGATATACATTTTTGACACCGATCAAAGCTGATTTCTTCTTAAATCATTGCCGTACCAAAAAAGCTTACATGTACAAGAATAACTTTACTGCCGATGAAAACATGCTAATTTGTTGATGGTATGGCAATGATTTGAGTACAAATCAGCTTTTATATGTGTCAAAATTGATATCTATGGAACTGTATTACTGTAATGCTCGAAAATACCGCCTAAACAAGCGTACAGAGGTGTCTAATGCTGTGTTGGCTATGAACGAACACCTGTCCCGTTTTCCGAAAATCGGTGATTTCAATGAGTGGACGCAGTTACTGTTAAAATTGTATGCTTACAGTTGGTTTTATGTTATGTTTTTATGGAAGGGTATCATATTAGCTAGACAGAAATGCAAAAAGGGTGTCGTTTCATCAATATTTATTCATGATATGCCCGGTTTTGTCGAGATGGGGTGAGAATATACTGAAAATCAGTTGTATCCCTTGTCTCTATATATACTTTCTGACAATTTTTTCCCCAAAAAATTAATCGTGTCGGGGCCCTGTGCTGCAAACAGTTCAGACTAGGGTCAGACAGTTCCTTCTATGGAGACTCTGTCTGATCTTTGGTTACTCTGTTTACCAAACACTAAAATCTACCTTAAGTTACAAAGCTGCAGTACTTTTTGAAATTGTTATTGTAATAAATATTTTGAAAGAGAAGCTGTATGGTGACTAGATCTAGATCTTATACTGAAACTGTTCTCATTTACAATGCAAGTATAAGTACAAATTAATTGTTATTTATCATAAATGCTTTTTGTATAGTCGTAGACTGTTATTGTTTCAATGCTCTTAAAGTAATCGATGAAATATAAACTCAAAAGCTCTAAACTTCGTTCTTGATTTATCAACTTTTTCCAAGAGCAAATTTCCATTATCTCTTGAAACTGTGTCCATCAATCTAGAACCTCTACTATGAATCCTCTGGAAACAAGTTTTGTTTTTGTAGCGGAGAAGGTGTATATGTAGGCTATTTATTTATATAAACTTAGCCTTGTGTAACTTTATAACTTATAAAACGACCAAACAGAACGCACAACGTATAGTTCTATGGCATACTTTTCTACCCACATAAAACCTATAGTTCTGACAACGTATCAACAACAAATTCAGTAATATATAGAACTAGTAACATCTGAACAAATGCATGACATAACAAATGCATGACAATGCATGAAAAGCATTATATACAGTAGCCATTTATTCTATTATCATAATGAGAGATCTTCGCATATAACGTCACAACTGTCAGTAGAATTGATTTATGGTCCAAGGGACGCAAACCCTATAATTACATTTAAACCTGACGCGATGAACTATACACAAATTGGCCCAATGAATAAGTCCGTGCTTAAAAAGTATGTTCAAATTTGGTCAACACAACCTTGAAAGTTAAAATGGAGGTCTATGGTAAATGTTTTGGTGGTCTCTGACCTCTAGGTCATTTCTGCCTATTGACCAATGAACGTTCTGCAATTCAAGCAAGCGGTCATTGACCAAGATTTCTGATCATTGCTGATTGGTTCAATTGTTTCAGCCAGAAGCGGTTAAATCATATGACATTCCCGTCTTCGACGGGAAAAACATAACATAGAAAGACAGAATCAATGGTGACAGAAATAATATGTACAGTTTAAATTGCGGTAGATATTTATAATTATGTATTGATGTTACATGCACAGATACATCTACATAGCGGTAAAAGAGTGCATGGTTTAAATTAAACAAAAACAAACATTTCAAAACAGTGCCGACCTAGATTTACCGTCATGCCCGATTTAGTATAGGGGAGTGCCTTAACTAATGTTGGTAGAACTTGTGGCCCGACCCGTTTTCATGAATTTCAAATAAATATGGTTAAACTATTTAGTAACCCGTTCCCTCATACAGTGGAGAATCTGTTATTCTTTCCCGTTTAAACGGAAACGTACGCAAACGCAAAGCACTAAAACGTAGAAAAGAACAACTTTTGGACAATTCTGATAATTCTTGTTTATCTTGGTGGCAAACAGTTAGGAGCCTGATCAGACACCGGGTTACCCGGCGTCTGATCTGGCTCCAAACTCTTTGCACTGCAAATAATAGTTTTAGCGTAAACGCGTTTATTGGGAAAGAATAACAGATTCTCCACTGTAAATACGCCTTTTACGATTCTTATTTATTCCTCCACTGAACAAAATACTTCCGATTTGTAAAGTCACTAATATATTTTAGAACAAATTTTCTATATTCTAGCAGATGGTAGCCGAAAGAAGGCTGAAAATAAAGCAGAACGTGACATAGGACAAGTGTTCCATTCACATGTAAACACTGTTTCCATCATGTGTCCATTTTAGTCTAGTCCATTGCTGACTTTTAAGGGTTGTTTTTGACAATGTTTGGCATTATGACAAACAGTGAAGACCCTGATCAGAGGGCTCCTTTCGGAGCCCTCTGATCTTGGTCTTCACTGTTTGCACAAGATTCACATGTACACTGCTTGAAAAGAACGCCAATATGCGGGACTAGGGTTCAAAGGGTTAAACACAATCGTATAACATGACAACTGTTTGAATGTGTGTACGAGTAATATCATTCCGATTCGCCAAAAGACTCAAATTTACTTGTAGTTAAAGGTAAAAAGTAACTTTTAGCTTAACTTTAGATGTTTATTTGAGGTAGAAAAACGCCGGCTAGGGTTAACAATTGGTCCGCCACCAAAAACTAGGGGTAGGGTTTGGGTAAACTTTAGAGTCTGTCCGCAGGTCTTTTGGGTATTTTCGTAGAAACTAACTGGCCATCTCTTGTGACATTAACCTGGCCATTTATTGTGACATTAATCTGGCCAGTTATTGTGACATTAACCTTGCAATAAAAATGACGTTTTTGGTGGCGGACCAATTGTAAAAATGCTCCATAACACCTTCTCTACTGTACTTATCGCTACGGCTAAGTGCGTTTTAAAGTTTTATAGTTTTCCATTTTTTGTGTTTTGCAATTTTGTGAGGTGAGTCGTTGCAAATAGTTCATCCGTATATATGCACATGTACATTGTAAACGCTCACAGCCAATATGTCATCTGCTTGAACATTATCGTCTCTTTATATTTCTTTGGAGCGTGATGGTTTCTTAACTCTTCCACCTATAGCAGTTTGATTTATTCATTCAATGGAGAAAATAGTAAACAGTTTAAACATATTTCATTTTCCATATTAACATGAAACTATTTCAAATGTAAAGCGTCATGAAAATGTACCATAGGAGATACTTTCTATATCCTAGCAGGTGGTAGCTTAAAGCAGACTGAACGGTTTAGCTTTATGGCATATTATGCTTTACGTTAAATCTGCTTTAAGTGGCCATCTGTCTTAATATTCGGTAACAGGTAATAAAGGAAAGGGTTAAGACAGACAGGGGACCTTCGTGGCCGCGTGCTTAACCCATTACCACATAGCTTGATTTTAGTTTTGAAATAGGTTACAACTTAAAGCAGGTTGAAAGTAAAGCAGAATGCGCCTTAAGGCGCATTCTGCTTTACTTTCAGTCTGCTTTAAACTACCATCTGCCATAATGAAATAATATAATTCTAATGGTACGTATTCATGACTGTATAAATTGGAATTATTTTCTTAAAGGGACAGAATAAATATGAGGCGTAAAAAGGCTCACTGTGACTGACAACCAGTTAACTCCTCAGCACTGAGGGTTCGAATCCCGGTCATTGAGCACTTCGGATTTTTTCGTGTGGGAAAGTTTGGACCCCAGAGACTTTCATACCTTGTCATGGTTCTGTGGGCTTAATTAAATGTTTCTGTTTATAAGACCGAAATTAACCCCTCCTCTACCAAGATCTAAAAGGAAGGCGGTTCGGTGGTTTTGATCCCATTCGTTGTTTTGCAATGATGATATTAGCCGAAATCATCTCCCTGAAATCACCGTCGTCTCATTTCACCATCCATTATCATTCATCGGTGCTATATGACATATTTTGTGTCGCAGTGCCGTTGAAGTTAAAACCCACCTCACCCATGACTTTCGGAAAGTCGGTGGTTCTATCCAGTCGCTGAATTTCATCTAAACAAAGAATAAACGCCTGAAACGGGATCTGGGGTATCACATGTATTATTCTACCTGTAGCTAGCCGGACGTCGCGATATCTCACCACGACACATCAAATACGACAGACAGTCGCTTAACCCTTTAACCCATAGCCTGTTTCTAGTATTTAAGATATGTGACCTATTAAAGCAGGCTGAAAGTAAAGCAGAATGTGCCCTAGGGCACATTCTGCTTTACTTTTAGCCTACTTTAAGTTAATAGCTGCTAGTATAAAGAAAATATTTCTTATAGTACATATTCTTGACAGTATAAAATGGAACTATTTTCTTTGGCGGATGAATAAAATGAATGCGCTAAAAGTCGCTTCTATAAGGGAAAGGGTTAATGCAGGGTGCATGGACATATGACAGTGAAGAAAATCGTTATTCTTTCCCAAATAAACGCGTTTACGCTAAAACTATTATTTTCAATGCAAACAGTTTGGAGCCAGATCAGACGCCGGGTAACCCGGCGTCTGATCAGTCTTCAAACTGTTTGCCTTCAAGGTTAAAATAAACATTCAGAATTGCCAAAAAATTGTCACTTTCTTCATTTTCTAGCAATGCGTTTGCGTTTCGTTTGCGGCTAAACGGGAAAAAATAACGTTCTCTTCACTGTAAAGAAGGCTCCTATGTATAGGGTGACTTTCAGTGTCGCTTTTATCCTCCTTTGAATAACAATATTTTTTCCCGCATTAATTTATGAAACTGTTTAGGGATAATACCAGTTTCGAGCAATTCTACCTCGTGTTTGACTATATAGGAGTGTTGCTTACGATATAAAAAAATATGGAAAACAGTGCAGACCCTGACAGAGCACTCCTTCAGAATTCATCATAGCAAGGTCTACATTGTTTGCGTAGAACGATTATACAGTGGCTCCCTCTCTACAAAAACACCAAGTGGGAGACAAAGATTGTGTATTAATTGGAGGGAGTTATAATAGGGAGGGAAATTAGCTTACATTTACAAGCAGCTTGACACCAGATCAGACGTAACGCGGCGTCTGATTTTGATCCAAGCGGTTTGTCACTCGCAATTATGTTCTCTCATACTAGTGAATGTTTTGGCATAAGAAATATAATGACGAGTGACAAACAGCTTAAATTCAGATCAGACGCCGCGTTACGCGGCGTCTGATCTGGATTCAAGCTGTTTGCAAAATTCTCAGCATATGTCCCTCCCTATTACGACCCCGTTCAAACAACACACATAATTCTTTTTCTCCCATTGAATGTCGCTGAAGAGAGGGGATATTGTATATTCAATAAAACAAAATCCTTTTCAAAATCATCAACAAGTCCTAAGGTTATAAAGCTTTTTGAGTTAAGTATGATATCGCTCTCAAGCATTTGATCGGTCAGATTTGAGCCATGCTCGAAGCTTTAGGCATGAAAGGGTCACTGACTTGAGGCGTGTTACCGGAGAACTTAATTGTAGTCATTTGCGTTTTAAGCGAACTTTTAACCTGGACAGAATTTTATAAAGATTTAGACTCAATGTGAATTTCTGGCAATTAAATTGGCACACATATTCTGTCATTCTTGCAGGAGCAGAAACCCACACTATTGTGTAAGTGATAACTGCAAAGTCTTGCGTTTTCTTACAGAAGCTGGGTCCCTTTTCATCAAACTTCGTACGACAAAATAGGTCGTAAGTCAAAACTTTATAATACATTTATCATCTGATTTCTCTATCTAATTCTGTCGTGTGACATCTCTTTGGAATCGTCTTTTAAGACGATTCCAAAGAGATGCCACAAGACAGGATTAGATAGAGACATAAATAATAATTCCGACTTTTATAAATTGACTTACGACATCGTACCAAGTTTTATGAAACGGGCTCCTGGAACCTTAAACCAGAGAGTCTGGCCTAGTTGCGTGCAAGCTAAAGCAAGAGCAGGTTATAGTTCACCTGCGGTCAGACTTGGTGACCATATTTGATTACACTATGATTAACCCTAATCATAATAATTTATCGTCTGCTTAAACTTTTTCGTCTGCAAAAAAGTATTAGTTACTTTGATATTTTTTAAACTTGAGAAAATATTAATGTGAGTGGCAAACAGCTTGGATCCAGATCAGACGCCGCTGTCATGACGTTATCTGTTTTATCCTGTCACGTGCCTATTTTCCTGACGGATAAAGGGGTGACTGATAAACTTTGCTTTATTATGCTAAGTGGTCACATGACCGATGTTATTATGTCAAGTGGTCACATGACCTGTAGCCGGAACTATTTTTATCCACCGAGACGCTTATTTTTCCCGCTGTTAGGAAAGGTATTCTAAAATTCTTTCAACAGAATCCGACGTGTAACGACGTTTATTCGAACTATTCGATGTAATCAAAGCGTTATAGAGTACGCGCCACCAGTCGCTTGCTGACATACCTCTATAGTTATCCATCGTTTATATTTCTTGACTGAAAAACACTAGATACTAAGATTTTTAAAGGTTCTTTTATTTCTTTTCAACGTAACTAGGATGTGACGTCACTGACGTCATCTATATAATAGCGCGCTTTCCTAGAGTAACATAGTTCTTTAGTGAGAATCTTATCTAGACTAAAAATGATTCTAGCTTTAAAAAAAAGGATTCTCTATTTACTTTACTATTGTGACAAGGATAAATAGAATATTTGGTGACTAGCTTTGAATGAGAAATGTTATCTGGCTCGGCTTCTGAAAATATCAGGTTCGCCTGCGGCTCACCTGATATATTCATCCGCCTTGCCAGATAACATTTCTCATTCAAAGCTAGTCACCAAATATTCTCTATTTAAATAATTGTCGTCTGCCTCTATTTCTCAAATTTTAAATTTTAGCTATTTTGACTCAAGAAATATTGAAGTGAGGGTCAAACAGTTTTGGATTCTGATCAGACGTCGCGTTACGCGGCGTCTGATTAGAATTCAAACCGTTCACAAGCATTACATGTACACTCGGGGTAAGGTAGTTACACGCTGTATGAGTACAACTTATTTTATGAATAATAGTCAAGAGTGACTGAATCAACGTTTACATGTAGATGAAGTATGTATGTTTTTTGCTATATTTTGGTGGTAGTTTAATTATATATCCAATAGGATATCACAAGCCGTGCGTCGTGCATTCAACCATTGAAAATTTGAAATGCTAACATCCTAGTTTTCAAGGCAACATATCTCGAAAACTTATTACTTCAAGCTGTCAAGGGTATTTGCAGAATATGTTGATACCGATTCGATATCTAGTAACTCGGCGTCTAATCCGGATTCAACCAATTTGACACTTGTCACCCAGTTCGTCTTATTCTTCGAAAATGGCAAGCATTCAAATTGATTTTAAAGCAATACAGTTGTTGTTGTTGTTTGTAAATTTTGAAAATGGGTTCAACAAAATTCCACACATTTGCAGATGACAATTCACAGCAAACGCTAATTTCAAGGCAGAGGTAGTGTGCATAAGATATATACAGTAAAACCTCTCTATTACGACCACTTAATTGTGGTAATTATTAGGGTGTTTACGATAGGTGACCGCTTAAAGCAAAGTGACAGTGAAACAGAAAGCTCCTAAAGGAGCTTTCTGTTTCACTGTCACTTTGCCTTAAGCTGTCACCTGTCTATTATACAATCAATTAGCCGTGGTTTTAGTGGTCGTAATAGCGAGGTTTTACTGTACTATATTTGCATGAACGCATATAAATTTAAAGTTTTGTTGGACTGTATCATACCACTTAGGTAGTTAAGTTTCATTAAGATTAGCCCCTCCACTGACATAGAATGACATGTACATAATCTATAAATGAGATAGATTTAAATTTGAATTCATTCTTCATTTTTCACCAAATACATTTTCGGCTCTTAACGACCATCTTGTGTCGATGGGTCGTAAAATACAATTCACTGCCTTATTCCGAGTGTGACGGCTGTTTATAAACAGTTTGTATCCTGATCAGACGCCGCATAACGCGAGGTCTGAATAGGGTATAAACTGATTGATATTCATTTCAATATCTGTAACGTCAAAATACATAAAATGTTGTTTAATGGGACGCTAAACCTCATCACGCACAACAACAATACAATAAAACCTCTCTTCTACGACCGCCCGTCTAAAACGGCCAACTCTCTGTTACAGCCGCCTGTCTGTCACAACCATATCGCTTTTACGACTATCTGTCTTGAACGACTACTTCCTTATTACGACCACTCAATTGTGCTAATCATTTGGTGTTTACGACAGGTGACTGCTTAAAGCAATGTACAGTGGAGAATCTGTTATTCTTTCCCGTTTAAACGCAAACGTACGCAAACCCAAAGCACTAAAACGTAGAAAAGAACAACTTTTGGACAATTCTGATCATTCTTGTTTATCTTGGTGGCAAACAGTTTGGAGCCTGATCAGACGCCGGGTTACCCGGCGTCTGATCTGGCTCCAAACTGTTTGCAGTGAAAATAATAGTTTTAGCGTAAACGCGTTTATTGGGAAAGAATAACAGATTCTCCACTGTAACAGTACAGTAAAAGAGAGAGCTTCTTAAAGGGACTCGCAACCGGATGGTGTACTTGTCAAAATAAAATAAAATACTCAAATAAAAGCAAATTTGTGGCATTATTTGGCTTCTGACATTAAAAAAATATGATCAGTCCAAAAAAAGTCTCAAGAATCGTCACCGAATCTTAGATTTTTAGATATTTTCCATCGTTTTTCTATACCGACTAGTAGACGGTATAGTTGTTGTTGTTGCTTCTCTACACGGGCTCAGACATAAACTCGAGCCGAATTGTGAAGTTTTATACACTTTCGATCGCTACACATTGAAATACGTTAAATCGATCCGAGATAAACGAATAGTTCCGTGGTCCATTGGTCTAAGCGGTTTCCCCTATTTTGCATTCTGTCCGCCAATGCCGGGCCCCGGGTTCGAATCCCACCAGAGACCAATATTTTTTTTTATTGAAATACATTTTTTTAAACAGAATTTCTTATCCTAAACTAATTCTTTACCATTTATATAAGCGTTTGACACATATTTACAAATTACTATTTTTAATGCACCATCTGGTTGCGAGTCGCTTTAAGCTGTACACTGTATTTTATAATAGTCAATAGTCAATGAGCCTTCGGTTTTAGTGGTCGTATTAGAAAGGTTTTATTGTATTGGTGAAATAACGAGCCAGTTTGATCAAAATATACGTAACGCTTTGTTTGGCAAAACCATCATTATAACCTTTGAAATGTTTTGATACAAATGAGACGCCGACAAATTCGGTTTCACGTTTTTAATCGAAAATTTTGACAGAAAGATCGTAGATTTATTATGGAGAGAGTTTTTAGAAAAAATCTTAATTTCAGAAATGTAGCAGACGATAAATGATGCAGAACTTTACCAAAATATCTATCATATGATATAATTTAGGTAAATTCACTGGAGTGTGTAGATGTAGATTTATATATACAGCAGGGCTGCCATAATTTGATAATAGAAATCCTAAGATTTCAATTTTTCAGACGCAATTTTACTTATCGTACCTTTACCCCATAGTCTGTTTCTTGTTTTGAACACACGTCACCGCTTAAAACAGGTTGAAAGTAAAGCAAAATGCGCCTTAAGGCGCATTCTGCTTTACTTTCAGCCTGTTTTAAGCTACGATCTACTAGGATAAAAATCCGAAGACTTAGGAAAAATCCGGAGAAATGGCAGCCCTGATACAGTATAACCTCTCTATTATGGCCACTTAAAAAGGATAATTAACAGCATGAAAGACAGATGACAGCTTAATACAAGGAGAACGTAAAACAGATTTCCTAAATGAGTTTTCTGTTTTACGTTCACATATGCGTTAAGCAGTAACCTGTCGTGAACACCTTATAATTAAAACAATTAAGTGGTCACAATAGAGAGGTTTTACTGTACACTTTAACTCATACTAAGCGACTACTCTTTGAATTTCAATGTTCAAGACAGATGACATCATACTCATACTGCAGAACATTAGTCTAAAAGAGAGATGCTCTGCAAGTCCTCTGGTTTACCTTAAGCATTCTTTAACCCTTTCCCCCATAGAAGCGACTTTTAGCGCATTTAATTTATTCCTCCGCTGAAGAAAGTAGTTCCAATTTAATCAGTTGTGAATAAATATTATAGCTTATATTTTATATATTCTAGCACATGGAAGCTTAAAGAAGGTTGAAAGTAAAGCAGAATGCGCCCTAATGCGCATTCTGCTTTACTTTCAACCTGCTTTAAGTGGTCATCTATCTTCAATACTAGAAATAGGCTATCAGGTAAAGGGTTAAGCTGCCACCTGTCTTGAAACTATTTGTTGAAAGACACGTTCTTGGCAGCTAGATAAAGATTGATTGCACATACTATTACAATGGAGAGGACGTTATTCTTTACCCATAAACACGTTTCCGTTAAAACTATTATTTCCAGTTCAAACAGTGTGAAGCCAGATCAGACGCCGGGATAACCCGGCGTCTGATCCGGCACCAAGCTGTTTGCCTCTCGGATTAAAAAAATATCCAGAATTGGCAAAAGGTTGTCCGTTTCGCCATTATTTTGCATGCGTTTCGTTTGCGTTTAACCCTTTACCTGATAGCATTGTTTCTAGTATTGAAGATATGTGACTACTTAAAGCAGGTTGAAAGTAAAGTAGAATACGTTCAGCCTGCTTTAAGCTATTAACAGCTAGAATAAGGAAAGTATTAAATATGACACATATTCATTACGGTATAATTTGGAACTATTTTCTTCAGCGGATGAATAAAATGAATGTGCTAAAAGTCGCTTCAATAAGGGAAAGGGTTAAACGGATAAGAATAACGTCTTCTCTACTGTATATATACATGTACAGTGGAGAATGTGTTATTCTTTCCCAATAAACGCGTTTACGCTAAAACTATTATTTGCAGTACAAACAGTTTGGGGCCAGATCAGACGCCGGGTAACCCGGCGTCTGATCAGGCTCCAAACTGTTTGCCACCAAGATAAACATGAATTATAAGAATTGTCCAAAAGTTGTTCTTTTCTACGTTTTAGTGCTTTGCGTTTGCGTACGTTTGCGTTTAAACGGATAAGAATAACGTCTTCTCTACTGTATATGTACATGTACCGTTCGTAACCTCTCTGTAGCTTACTCATCCACCCCATTAACTTCACGTGAATTATTACAGTTTATGATTTAAATCTTGTTCAAGTGTACATATTTAGGGATGATTTTAACAATACAGTAAAACCTTTTTATAACGACTACATAAACGTAACTGTTTCAATTAGCAGGTGTTTACTTCAGTTGACTGCTTCAAGGTGACACTTACTGTGTTCCCTCCCTACAACGACCCTCTCAGCAACGATTCCCTTCTTACAACAACGCCTACTGGTTTCCCCCAAACAAGGCATTTAAGTACAATCTATTCACAGCTACAAAGCTGTCTGCTTAAAATTGTCGTCTGTTGTTTTTCTCAGTTACAAAATGGATAATTTGACAGAAAAAAATAATGACGAGTGACAAACAGCTTGAATCCAGATCAGACGCTGCGTTACACCTTTTTCCACAACTTTGTAAGTGCGATTTGGTCAGGGTCTACACTGTCTTAATTTGAATCTTTATCGCCCATTATAGCTTTAAAATAGGGGCCCGTTTCATAAAACTACTTACGAAAAAACGATCGTAAGTCTAATCTTTGAAATATATTTAACTTCGGATTTCTCCATTTAATCTTGTCTTGTGACATCTCTCTGGAATCGTCTTTTCAAGACGATTCCAAAGAGATGTCACAAGACAGGGTTAGATGGAGAAGAAAATAAAAATTGAGGCTTTTATAACTCGACTTACGACAACATTTGTCGTACGAAGTTTTATGAAATGGACCCAAGGTGTCTGCACATTCAGCATTGTGCAAATGTTAACCCTTTCCCTTATAGAAGCGACTTTTAGCACATTCATTCTATTCATCCGCTGAAGAAAATAGTTCCAAATTATACCGTAAAGAATATGTGTCATATTTAATACTTTCCTTATTATAGCAGTTAATAGCTTAAAGCAGGCTGAAAGTAAAGCAGAATGCGCCTTAGGGCGCATTCTGCTTTACTTTCAACCTGCTTTAAGTAGCCACATATCTTCAATACTAAAACAATGCTATCAGGTAAAGGGTTAAAGACGAGGCGCAATCAATTTTAATCCAGAAAAGATGCCGAGAAACTGTCTGAAACTACAAATACTAATTTGGATCCAAGCTTATCCCAAATACTAAATAAGAAACTGTACTTAAATGAATTATGAGCTCCAAAACTTTTAAAAACGGATTTGTTGTGTTGTCAAGTTAAGCAATATAAATGCTGATTTTACAGTACCCGGATGTGAGAGTCCTGTGGTTTTCTCAGGCTGGGCTCCAGGGGTCCACTTGCAGTCTGGGTCGCCAAGTTCGACCCCATTGGTCCGACCGTCCCCGTCCGAATCCTTCTTACATATTGCCTCGTCCCATGTCTGTAAACACACACAAACATAAACAATACGGCATATCAAACGGTGCATTATCAAAGGAGAAAGCTACAACCTCTCTATTACGACCACCCGTCTGTTACACCCACTTATCTATTACGGCCACTTAGTTGTGCCAATTATCAGGTGACTGCTAAAAGCAAGGTGAACGTAAAACAGAAAGCTCCCCAAAGAGCTTTCTGTTTTCCGTTCACCTTGCTTTATGCTGTCATCTGTCTGCTACATGTATGCATTCAATTAGCCTTCTTTTAACCCTTTACCTGATAGCCTATTTCTAGTATTGAAAATAGGTGACTACTTAAAGCAGGTTGAAAGTAAAGCAGAATGCGCCCTAAGGCGCATTCTGCTTTACTTTCAGCCTGCTTTAAGCTTCCATGTGTTAAAATATTGAAAATTTTCCCTATACTACATAATCATGACTGATTAAATTGGAACTATTTTCTTCAGCGGAGGAATAAATTAAATACGCTAAAAGTCGCTTCTATGGGGTAAAGGGTTAAGTGGTCGTTATAGAGATACTTACTGTTAGCATATACTTATCTAAGCCGTGATATCATAAAACTAGACTTGTTGCATTGCAAACGGAGTAGCCAAAGACCAATCGCTGTGCCAATGACAAAATGACTGGTCTACACTGTCTGGCACTCACCAGCATGCCAATTACAATGAAAGTGTAGTGTTACATTATTACAATTATTAACATTGACAAGAACCCAAGACTGAGGTTATTTCTTAGAATCTAAGACTAATATTATGCCTAAATTTTGCGAACTTGACCAAAGCCGAAGGCTGGGATTATGACTAGTTTGTTTTTTTACCTTAATCAAAGCCAAATACATAGATTATGACAAGGTTTGTTGACCTTAAACAAAGCACAAGGTTGGAATTATAACTAGGTTTGTTGACCTAAACCAAAGCTCAAGGGTGAACTTATGACTAGGTTTGTTGACCTTGACCAAATTCAAAGACTGGGCTTATTATTACGTTTTTTTACCTTAACCGAAGCACAAGGTTGCGATTATGACTAGGTTTGTTGACCATGACCAAAGTGAAATACTGGGCTTATGATTAAGTGTTTGACCTTAACCGAAGCACAAGGTCGAGATTATGACTAAGTTTGTTGACCATGACCAAAGTGAAATACTGGGCTTATGATTAAGTGTTTGACCTTAACCGAAGCACAAGGTCGAGATTATTACTAAGTTTGTTGACTATGACCAAAGTGAAATACTGGGCTTATGATTAAGTGTTTGACCTTAACCAAAGTCCACGGTCGAGATTATGACTAAGTTTGTTGACCTTGACCGAAGCACTGGCTGAGATAATGACTAGGTCTGTTGACCTTGAACAAAGCCCAAGACTGAGATTATGACTAAGTTCGTTGACCTTAACCAAAACACAAGGTCGAGATTATGGTTTGGTTTGTTGATCCTGACCAAAGCACTAGACTGAGATTATGACTAGGTTTGTTAGCCTGAAATAAAGCCCAATACTCAGAGTATTACTAGGTTTGTTGACCTTGACCAAAGCCAAAGACTGAGATTGTTACTAGGTTTGTTGACCTTGACCAAAGCCAAAGACTGCGCTTATTAACAATTTGTTGACCTTAACCGAAGCATAAGGTTGGGATTATGACTAGGTTTATTGACCTTGAACAAAGCACAAGACTGAGATTATAACTAGGTTTGTTGACCTGGAACAAAGCCAAGACTTAGATTATGACTAGGTTTATTGACCTTGAACAAAGCACTAGACTGAGATTATAACTAGGTTTGTTGACCTGGAACAAAGCCAAGACTTAGATTATGACTATGTGTGTTGACCTTGACCAAAGCACTAGACTGAGATTATGACCAGGTTTGTTGACCTGGAACAAAGCCCAAGATTAAGCTTATGGTTTGCTTTGCTGACCTTGACCAAAACCAAAGACTTAGATTATGACTAAGTTTGTTTACCTTAACAAAAGCACAATGTTGAGATTATGAATAGGTTTGTTGACCTTGACAAAAACGAAATACTTAGATTATAACTAGATTTGTTGACCTTTAACAAAGCCTAAGACTGAGATTGTGGTTAGGTTTGTTGATCTTAACCAAAGCACAAGGTTGGAATTATGACTAGGTTTGTTGACCTTGACCAAAGCACTGGACTGAGATTATGACTAGATTTATTGATATTTATGACTAGGTTTGTTGACCTTGACCAAAACCCAAAATTGAGAATATGACTAGATTTGTTGACCTTAACCAAAACTCAAGACTAAAATCAAGACTAGGTTTGATGACCTTTACGAAAGCACAACGTTGAGATAATTACTAAGTTTATTGACGTTAAAAAAGCCCAAGACTGATATTATGACTAAGTTTGTTGACCTTTACCAAAGCACAAGGTTGAGATTATGGCTTGGTTTGTTGACCTTAACCAAAGCACACGGTTGAGATTATGGCTTGGTTTGTTGACCTTAACCAAAGCACACGGTTTAGATTATGGCTAAATTGGCTTGGTTTGTTGATCTTGACCAAAGTCAAATAAATAGAGTATGACTAGATTTGTTGATCTTAAACAAAGCCAAGGGTTGAGATTATGGCTCCGTTTGTGATCTTGACCAAAGCCAAAGACTAAGATTATGACTTGGTTTGTTAACATTTACCAAAGTCAAGAATTAAAATAAATTCTAGGTTTGTTGAACTTAACCAAAGCACAAGATTAAATTATTGTTTTACCTTGAACAAACCCAAGACCAAGATTATTGCTAGGTTGTTTTACCTGGGACAAAGCTAGGTTAGGTCAACACTGTTTTCCAACACATATCATCTTTTCTTCTCTTGGCTCTGCTCAAACTTATAATTCATAAAGTTGATATTGCGTAACGCGACGTCTGATCTTGATCCAAACTCTTTGCTGGGTAGAGAAGGATAGAAACAGACGCCGAAATTGGCAGTGAAAGGGTTGATAATATACATGTACAGCGCTCCCTCTCTACAATGGCCCTCCCAACAACGATTCCCTCTTCACAACGACGCTTGCTGCTGATCCCGAAACAAGAAATTATGTCCAACCTTTTTACGTCTGCAATAATCTTCTGCTTAAAGTTGTCGTCTGCTGTATTTCTGAAAATTACATATTGGGCATTTTGACATAACAAACCTTAGTGACGAGTGACAAACAGCTTGAATCCAGATCAGACGCCGCGTAACGCGGCGTCTGATCTGAATTCAAGCTGTTTGCAAATGTAAGCCAAATTCCCCTCCTGTAACGACTCCCTCCGAACAACGAACATATTTTGTGTCTCCCATTGGGTGTCGTTGTAGAGAGGGAGCGCTGTATACATGTATATACCATATCGTTTTCCTCGAAGTCGTCCCCAAATTGGTTCATTTCTCCTCCTCCGTAACGATTCTCATGACCTGGCTCCCTCCATAGATACTCCGGGTTACAAGGGTGAGGAACTAGGTGACCATTGGGAATTAAAGCCCGGAGGGACTCTAATCCTAGCGCACTTCCGGCCAAGATGGCGGAAAGCAGCACGAAATGTTGAAATCTGGAACAAAAAAGGCGACATGGAAAATGCTTATCAAAACCAGTAATCCCTCTCTACATTAACACCCAAGGGAAGACAAAAATTGTGGGTTTTGTTCGGAGGGAGTTGTTATAGGGAGGGAAATCGGCTTACATTTGCAAACAGTTTGCATATAGATCAGACGGCGCATAACGCGGCGTCTGATCTGGATTCAAGGTGTTTGTCACTCGCCATTGTGATTTTTCTGTTGAAATGTCTAATAATTATGTGATTTTGACAAAAACAGCAGACCACATATTTTAAGAAAACGATATTGCAGCCGTGAAAAGTATGGTCCTAATTATCTAGTTTAGGGAACAGTGGCAAGCGTTGTTGTACTGAGGAAAGTATTGTTCGGAGAACCCTTGTAGGGAGGGAGTACTGTAGTCAAAATTAATGAACCACTGCACTGTCATAGGTGACTCAAAGTTATCTTTGCGAACAGTTTGAATCTAGATCAAATGCCACGTAACGCGGCGTCTGATCATGATCCAAACTGTGTGTCACTCGTATCGATATTTCTTAGAAACGGACGTAAGTTATCAAACAAAATAAATTCTAATATTGAAAATAGGTGACTCTGATTTTAAACCAGGTTGAAAGTAAAGCAGAATACGCCTTAATCCTGCTTTAAGCTACTATCTGTTAGGATAAAGAACTAATTACTTAAATTACATATTTATGACTATATAATTTGGATTTTTTCAGTGGAGAGATGAATTAAATGCGCTAAAAGGCGTTTCTATAGGGGGTACGGTTAAACAGCACTATTCCAGTCTGTACAAAGGTTCTGTTTTACAGTGGAGAATCTGTTATTCTTTCCCGTTTAAACGCAAACGTACGCAAACGCAAAGCACTAAAACGTAGAAAAGAACGAATTTTTGACAATTCTGATAATTCTTGTTTATCTTGGTGGCAAACAGTTTGGAGCCTGATCAGACGCCGGGTTACCCGGCGTCTGATCTGGCTCCAAACTGTTTGCACTGCAAATAATACTTTTAGCGTAAACGCGTTTATTGGGAAAGAATAGCACATTCTCCACTGTATACAGAGCTCCAGATAAGAGGAGTATTTAAACCCAAACATCTTTATTTCTGCATTTAATCCTATGGTGTAACTATTCATTAGAAATCATCTCGAAGAGATGCTCCTAATAAGTAATTACACCATAGGATTTGGTGCAGAAATAAATGATACATTGGATTTGTTCGGTTTACTCTCTCTTATCTCTTAAGCTAGTCTGTCTTTTCATTTTATTTTTGTTCTGTTTTTTACGGTGTAGAAAGCCTTATTATTTTCCGTTTAAACGGGAACTACACTCAAACGCAACGCAGTGCAGTATAGAAAAGTACACTGCTTGAAAACAGTTTGGAGCTCAATCAGACGCCGAGTAACTTGTCATCTGATCGGACTCCAAACTGTTGGTAATGGGAATAATAGACTTAACCATTTCACTACCAAATTTTCCGTGAGTTTGTTACCCCTGCACCGTTTCATTGTCGTTTCTTTCAATTTTGTTGCTTGCAAGATGGTTCCAAAGTTATATTCAATGTAGTATGACTTAACAATGTTTTGAGAGAAACACGAAACAAAACTAAAACAAAACCAAATCAAGACAGGTGTTTTAATCTATTGTGGATTAGAATGCGTGTCCTATATTTCGTTTTTAGTGCGCGAAAGGTGAGCTCATTAGAAAACTCAAATGAAAATGTAAAATCATTTAGGATTGATAAATTACTTCAAATTATAAAAATCTGTTTTGAAACCTATTTTGAGTTGCAAACGCCTAATTATAACATTTGAAAGTGCAAAACAATATGCTTCATTTTCCTCTCTTTATTTGCAAACGTAAAACCTTTACCATCTACCATTGACGTTTAGATTATGTATTTATAGTTTTGAATTTACCTGTACTGATGGGCCTATGGTCTTTTGTATCAATAAAATATCTATCTATCTATCACATATCGATACGAGTGTCAAACAGTTTGGATCCTGATCAGACGCCGCGTAACGCGGCGTCTGATCGGGATCCAAACTGTTTGCAAATGCGCTTCGAAAGCGTTTATGTGGACCATATTGAAAATTGGTTTGTTTGTTTGTTACCAAATATGTAATCCACATGAAATAAAGTCGTTATTATTATTATTATTATTATTATTATTGAGATTTAAAGGGTTAAAGAACTGTTTTAGGGACAACGTGTTTTCCCGAAATACATTGGGTCTGACTCACGACAAAAGCGGTCGTAAGTCAACATTTTAAAATGCATCTAATCACTCATTTTTCGGCCTATTCCTTTTTTATAACATTTCTTTGGAATTGACTTTCCAAAGCAGGATTAGATGTAGAAATATATAAAATTGAAAAATTTAACACCTAGCTTACGACAATAATTGTCGTACCACGTTTCATAAGATGGACCCAAGATCATTACATGTACGATATTTTCGTGAAATTTCTCACGATTGTTCAACATTTCGAGTAACAAACAGTTTTCAGTCCGATTGATAATCGAGTTACTCCGCGTCTTAACGGACTCCAAGTTTAATTAGAATACTTTGTTTCGGGGGAAATTCCGTTTTCCCCTATGTACATGACCATAACGGATGACCTTTAAGGCCTACCTTAAAGCGAAATCCATATTTCCCTTTCACAAATCCAACTACATAGTTGTCAAACCAGTTTAAT
The DNA here is from genome assembly GCA_922989275.2 of Gari tellinella. Taxonomy (NCBI): domain Eukaryota; kingdom Metazoa; phylum Mollusca; class Bivalvia; order Cardiida; family Psammobiidae; genus Gari; species Gari tellinella. The sequence goes on along the minus strand of OV277865.1, from coordinate 74,463,125 downwards.
TTTGTCAAGCATCAATGAGCAAAATTTCGAATAAATGTGACTCCTTCACGCAGTAATCGCAAATTTAACTAAAATATTTAAACAGTTTGATTCAAGATTGGAACTCGAGTGACTTGATGTGTCTGATTAGGGTCAAAGCTGTATGGCGCTCGTGTAAATAGATTAAGTTAAAAAGGGCAAAACGAAAGTTTGAAAAAAATATTTTTTGCAGATGACTTTGAAGCAGACGATAATTCAAGCAAATTTAAGATGAGTCTTACGTAAGTAGAACGCGTGATGTTTACCAGAGCGTGACCGTATCCTTTAGTAGATATACAGCGCTCTATCTCTACAACGACACCCAATGGGAGACACATACTGTGTGCGTTGTTCGGAGGGATTCGTTATAGAGAGGGAAAGTTAAGACGCGACTAACATTTTCAAACAGCTTGAATCCAGACCAGACGCCGCGTAACGCGGCATCTGATCTGGATTCAAGCTGTTTGTCACTCGTCATTATATTTATTCTATCAAAATCTCCAGTTGTATATATGTAAATTTGAGAAAAAAAGCAGACGATATTGCAGCAGTAAAAGCGTTAGACATACTTGTTTCGTTTAGGGTACTGCGACAAGGGTCTTTGTTGGGAGGGCAGTTGTAGAGAGGGACAACTGTATACGCTTTGGAATTGTCGTCTGCAAAAATTATCAAAGTAAAACATTACGCATTTTCTGTAAGATTTTATTTTTCAAAATTAATGTTCAACAGTTTAAACCCTGACGAGACGCCGAGTTACTTGGCGTTTTATCTGGATAAAAAAGGTTAAGCTTGTATCACAAGTTTGGGCGTGACGGGTAGATTGTTTATAGGTATGACAGATATTATTATCGATAGACTGTATGTTTAATGTACCCGAACACCGAGTCGTACTACAGTATGCCCTCCCTATAACGACTCACTGCGAACAACACACACACTCCTTGTCTCCCATTGTATGTCGTTGTAGAGAGGGAGCACATACATGTATTGAATATCAAGACCTTTAACACATTTCCCCATAAATATGCCCTTTAACGCTTTAAATTTATTATTCCACTAACGAAAATAGTTCTGTCATATACAGTTATACAAATGTCTCATAAACAATCTTTCTATATTCTTGTTCTCACAAAACCAACGAGTTTAAGCTATTTTTTAAAAGCAATGGACATTTTTTTTTTGAATCCCGGTGACATCAAAACGCCTTTATAAATAGTGACGTTATAGTGGCGTCATCAAATTGATCTCACAAATGTTGGAGAGAAGGATATATTTATTCGTAATCGTTGTTCGCTTTAGAAAACAGGGGTAACTTTGTGAAAAAGTACAGTGCTTCCTCCCTACAACGGCCCTCCGAACAACGAAAATAAGTCTTTCAACAACCCTTGCCACTGTTCCCTAAGCAAGATAATCATATCTAACGCTTTCACTGCTGCAATATCGTCTGCTTAAAATAATCGTCTGCTGTTTATTTTATCAAAGTTACTTATAACTGAACATTTTGAAAAAAAGAAATGTAATGACGAATAACAAACAGCTTGAATCCAGATCCATACCCAACTTTCAGTCCATTTTGACTGGCTTTATCAAGTAGGTTGTGCCCCTTGCAAAAAGCCGATAAAATCGATATGGATAAATTTCTGGCCTGACTGCCCTATATAGAATATATAGGGGAATAATTTTCAAAGTAATATTTTAAGGTGTTGCATATATTTGTCAATATTTTAGCAGTTATAGCAATATTCTTTATTTTCTTCTTCTTCACATGATGTAAATTTTAATTTTCTATTTTAACGACTTTTTGCTTCCATTTTGATTTGAAAATGGTTGATGTCGGACACATTAAACATATAGTAAAACAAAATGAAAGTGTGTAGTTTGCTGATTTTGAACGCAAACAAAGTATCCTTTTTAATATCTGCGAATTCTTTAGCAGTTATGAGGTGAAAGAATGTTTTCAAAACAGTTATAAAATCTCTTTTGCTTTGAATTTGAATAAAGTCTTTTTGCTTCCAATTTAATTTGAATATTGACAAATGTCGTGATGCTGAAATCGATCATTTTCCCTCAAACCATAATCGGATATTTCCGTAATTCACCGTAATCGTTCAAGGGCAGTGATCTCACTCATCTGATTCCCGCTGTGTGTTGATTGGGGCTGATGTCCACGTGTGATAAATAAATGCCATATAGATACTTTATTCAGTACAAAAGCCAGCGGCTTATCAGTACACATTCGCTTTATACAACTATACATGTAGTTATGTCAATGGTGGAACAGTCATAATATTAATGATAGTATACGCTGCATTGAAAACAAGTCGCAAAGTGTAAATGTTTTAAACTTTTAATCTTTTAATCCAAGAGGGAAATGAAATGTAATTAGTTAACTCACATGCATGCGGTTTACTGCATATATGTGTGTTATTTAATTACCTCCCTTTACTATTCAAGGAAATTATTAACGAACAAGCGGTATAAACGGTTATCATACCAAGAATAAAATATGGCTATTATATATATATACGACGTGTTTGCTATGCCTCAACTAGGTACATGTAATAAATTAAAGCAATAGTGACGTGGAACAAGTAGATCAATCATGTATTGAGCGGCCACCGCATAGGGAACCAGTTGGTTGATCAAAATACAGTGATATGTAGCAGCCAGATACAGGGCCAGACAATAGAGGGAGCCAGTGGTTACCCTCATTATCGTTCAAATCCCACATCAGGAAGCCCCACCCCACTATATCCCCGATATGCGCCCCCAACAATGTGGTCGTCCAACACAAGATCGTCTTAGCAGAGTTAACATGATGTGAACAAAACAAACACAAACATAAAAACAGTGATACTATGAATAGTATCAGTGATTTCCTTGCAGACACTGGATACACAGATCGGAGGGCCCATGAAGGGGCTCGCTGATCTGTGTATGCAGTGTCTGTCATTTTGCGTTTCGGTAAATCTATGAATAGTGTTTATGCAAACAGTGTAGACCCAGAACAGAGGTCTCAAATGAGCCCTCTGGGTAAGCCAGAACACTTTACAGTTCACAGTACAATTCAACTATGAGAGTATACAATATTTATGCAGAAGGTATTACAATAGATACTGTGTAGACCAAGATCAAAGTACTCCCCGGTGGGTCCTCTAATCAGAGTCTGCACTAGGCCAACCTAATACATGTATGTTATGTGTCAGGGTAAATGTGCAGAGTACACTTTTCCTATGCAGACAGTGTAGATTCGGAGCAGATGTCTCGTAATTGAGTCCTCTGATTTGTTTCGCCCCTCTCTGTCATCTTGCAGTACAGTGCAGCTATGAAGGGTACACTTTTCTATGCAAAGAGTGCAAACCCAGGACAGATGTCTCATAAATGAGCCCTCTAATCTGTGTCAGCACTCTTTGTGCAAATAAATTCCTGATACGTACAGTGCAGACCAGGATCGGAGAGCTTCCCAATGAATCCTCTGATCAGGGTCTGCACTATCTGTTACATTACAGGGTAACTGTACAGAGTACACTTTTCCTATACATACAATGTAGAAAAGGACAATGCGATTCTTGAATGAGCCCTATGACTTGTTTGCTTATTGTCTGTTATACTGTATTACAGTATAGTTATGTATAATCCACTTTTCTTCAAGCAGACAGTGTTGATCCTGACCAGAGGACACGTACTTGAGCCCTCTGATCAGGGTCCGCACAGTCTGTCATTTGCATTAAGTTGAAGGGATAAATATCAATAGGCATAACAACAGGGTGATACATGTAATGTCTAAAGAAGAGCTTAGTACATGTAGTTTGATTCTTGTCTTAATTTGTACTCGATTATTTTTTAACTATATTAGTCTTTTTGCATATTTGGATTTCTGCTGATGAACGTTTTATGTATGAATATTGCCAAATTCTTCAGAGTTTCGAAATTATCGGAACTTAATAGGCTGGTAAATTTCTCACTGTTAGGGTGTTTCCAATAATAATCTTTTATGTATGTATTTCTAAGTTCTTGATTCAGAGGGCAAACTAAAATAAAATGAAATTTGTCCTCTAGTGAGTTACATAAGTGACATTTCCTTTCATTAAGTGGTATTTTCTGTGGTTTGTGCCACCGACCGGTTTCAATTTCGAGCCTGTGAGACGATAATCTTAGTCTAGTTAAAGCCTGTCTGAATTTTGTTATTGCTAATTTGTCTAAGTACACCTTAAAGCCAAAATCAGAAAAGAGTTTATAAGTTTTACCCCTAGTTGATTGTGTTATGTTTTCATCCCATGACTGTAGATAAGTGTCTGAAAGTCTTTGTTTTAGCGTTACCAGAGACATCTTAACGTTACCAATCCCTTGTGACAGCCAAACATGATTAAAACCTAGGTTCTCCAGACAGGCCTTAATATCTGTTACCCATGAGCGTTTGTTAGGGTTTGAGTGTAAATCATTTAGCATGATATTGTAAGTTATACGAGTATATTTTTGCTCTGAAAATGTAGTGATTTTTAACCAGTATTTTATTATGTTTTGCACTCTATATAGTTTAAGCGGTAGTCTCCCTAGTTCTCCATATATAAGATTGTTTGGTGTCTGTGGTTTGACGCCAAGTAAGTTTTTGCAAAAGCGAAGATGGACTATTTCAATGTTGATAGCCTCTGAGAACCCCCAGACCTCGCTACCATAATTCAAGATAGGTAGGATAAGTTTATCAAAGAGGTCTAACGTATGACTTACTGATAAATAAATACGAAAGACTCAAGCAGGAAACGTAACACAAACAATACACCCACCTCTCAAGCAGAACACACACACACACACAGTCATACCACAACAAACACACACACACGCAATACCATTCCTTCATCTACACACTAAATAGAAAACAACACGCAAGACAAACATAAAGCAAAGTGAATATAGGAGCCCGCCTTGGTACGGTCAGTAGCAATAAATAACCAACTATAAATTAATTAATTATCAACAACCACTGGGGGGTTAAACCTGGGTTTAGGGGCGCCCAACCTCACACTTATCTCCTATATTCACCTATAAAGACAAACAGTGTACATAAAATATAAACCCTGTTCCACAACCTCACAATCAAAAAGACCGCCAGCACAGTAAGTAAATACATGTAAAACATTTAGCAAAAATCTATGACAAGATCATTAGTAACATGGGAAAGAATTAAACATTCAAGCCCGTGTTAAAAATAACCCACTATGGCAACGGTCAAATTGTAAACTTGCATCTATAACAATTTAGCTTAAACATAGCCTTAAGTGCTTGACAAGCTAAAGCTTCATGTGTACCGCTAAAAGCACCACCGGTAGTATATATATAGGGGTAAAGGACCCTAGAAACATGTCTATTACACATGCTTTCAGAGTACCGGATTTTTTTATTTAATAAATTGGTAAACAGTTTGCAACTTGACGTATGGACAAACTACTTAGTCTGATCAATTGATCATAATTCATACCACCGTTTGATCGATTCAATCGATAATGCTGATCGGGGTATAATAGTTGTAAAGCGCGAATGTTTGGTGATAACTTATTGATCATTGATACACGATACCCCGCTGAGAACAAGAAATACTTCGGAAGCAGTGTTCCGGAGGTAGTCGAGCGATAACGAAGCATTCGTAATTTCTTATCAAGGCTAAAGATGAGCAAGCGGTGCCCGATAGTATGCCTAACGAATCGATAATTGATCTCGCGGACAAAGGGAGATAATGGTTTACGTATCACGATCAAGACAGATCAAGGAAGACAACTATGTAAATATGTCCTGCATTCTTGGACATGATGCATGTATGTGTTATCCATATTAGAGGTTGTTAATATGAATAATGTGTACCTTGAAAGGAATAGCCGAAACGGCACTACTGAAGCAACGCAACAAAATGATTCGCGGATAGCAGACCAATAAGCCCCGCCTCCTCTGCGGAATTGTATACACAAATCCCGCCCCTAGAGAAATAACGTTTATACAAATTGAACGTCACTTTGTCCAATGCAATTGCATTGGGTGAATGTAAATATTTGGGAGTGGAGTGACGATCTCATTCAGGAGCATGAATGGCCTTCACCCTAATCTGACTTCTTAAATACATGTATAGTAGGTACTAAAACCATCGACGTTCAAAAATATCTTTCAACAACCAATTAACCTTTTGGAACCTCTCACACTGCTTTTGGAGCCACCATAAACGCACCTCTTCAGTCAACACCTTCCATTGTATTTTACGACGAAGGACTTCGGTTGATGGAATGATAAGAGAGAATATAACTCACTGATTGTGACCGAAACAATATGATAGGCCAGGAAAAGTGGAATGTCGAAGATATGTTTATATTAAACAGATTCTGTATTTGTTACGGCAGCTACGGTAGACCTATCATCTGTTTAAATTTGTCGTCTGCCGTTTTTCTTAAAGTTACATATAAGTTGACAATTTGGCAGAAGAAATATTATGACGAGTAACAAATATAAACCAAGTCTTAATTTCCCTCCCTAAAACAACTCCCTCTGAACAGCATACATAATCTGTGTCTCCCATTGGGTTTCATTGTAGAGAGTTGGGCATGCTACGTCATTGCCGTTTGCAATATTCTGTCGACTGCAACAAATCTTGTTACCTGGCTAATACAGTCACCACCAAATCATCGTCCTTTTAAATTCAGCATTTAACATTCACATGTCTTTTATCTGCGTTAGTTACCCACAAGTCAATACAATTGGACTTTTTAAAAAAAAAAAAGAAAAAAGTTTTGATTCAAATGAGACTCGAACCTATGACCTTTTGATTGTTAGTCAACCACACTACCGACTGAGCTATCAGCACTTAATTAGAATAGGGGTACATGTATGAGCTGGGTGCTGGGATCCTAACACCTTTTATTAGCTCACCTGAGCCAAAGGCTCAAGGTGAGCTATTGGGATGGCCCTGTGTCCGGCGTCCGTCGTCGTCCGTCGTGCGTCGTGCGTCGTCCGTCGTCGTTAACAATTGCTTCAAATGACATCTCCTCCTATACCGCTTGACAGAATTCAACCAAACTTTACAGAAATGTTCCTTGGGTCAAGCTCTTTCAAATTTGTTCAAAGAATTAAAAACAATGCAGAACTCTGGTTGCCATGGCAACCAAAGTGAAAACATAAGGAAATCTTAAAAAATCTTCTTGTCAAAAACTGGAAGGGCCAGAGCTTACATATTTGGCACATAGCATCATCTACTGGTCCTCTATCAAGTTTGTTCAAATTATGCCCCTGGGGTCAAAATTGACCCCGCCCCGGGGGTCACAGATTTACAAAGAGTTATATAGTGAAATTTTCAAACGTCTTCTTCTCTGAAACTAATGTGGCCAGAACATTGATATTTGGCATGGTGACACTTCTAGATGTCCTATACCAAAATTGTTCAAATGGTTCTGGTCGGTTGCATAACTAGGTCACAGAACTTAAAAATAGATTTTTTTCAATTATAACTTAAAAAATCTTCTTGTCTGAAACTACAAAGGCCAGAGCTTAGATATTGGCACATAGAATCGCCTACAGGTCCTCTATCTGCCCCTGGGGTCGAAATTGGCCCCGCCCGGGGGGGGTCACAGTTTTACATAGAGTTATATAGTGAAATTTTCAAATGTCTTCTTCTCTGAAACTAATATGACCAGAGCTTTGATATTTGGCATGGTGACACTTCTCGATGTCCTATACCAAATTTGTTCAAATAGTTCTGGTCGGTTGCATAACTAGGTCACAGGAGCTAAAAATAGATTTTTTTCAATTATAACTTAAAAAATCTTCTTGTCTGAAACTACAAGGGCCAGAGCTTAGATATTTGGCACATATCATCGCCTACAGGTCCTCTATCAAGTTTGTTCAAATTATGCCCCTGAGGTCAAAATTGGCCCGCCCCTGGGGTCACAGTTTTACATAGAGTTATATATAGAAAATTTCAAACGTCTTCTTCTCTGACACTAATATGGCCAGAGCTTTTATATTCGGTATGGTGACACTTTTAAATATACTTTACATAATTTGTTCAAATTGTTCGGGTCTGTTGCATATCTAGGTCAGTCCTTGACCTAATTTATTATCTCCATTTTTTCAGCTATTTTCTCAGGTGAGCGAAATATGCCCCATGGGGCTCTTGTTCATATGCTAATCTAGGACCAGTGGCGATACGGAGTTCAAAACGACTGATGTACGTTTTATAATTTTCATTATATTTAATTCAGATAGCACAGCTTGTATAAGATTGAATGAATAATTAATAATTATGATATATTTCCACGTAACCATGTGCATTTAAAAGCTTTTTGTATTACTTTCAGAATTTATTTTAACTTGCTGAATGTTAGAAATGTTTTATTTAAGATGTCATAAATTTCCCTTCTGCCAATTTCATTGAAAAGTGCAATACTTGCGTTCTTTGAATAGATTCCCTTAAGGGTAATCACTGACGCCTTTGGTGTCATTTGTATTTGTATGCACCGGTCTTGCACCGACGGGGTGAATTAGACTGTGTGTTTGCTGTTCTTTTTCAACAGCAGCAATCGAGTGCCTGACTATGTCTGTAAGTCACTCGGCTTCTTTGAGTGCTTGGCTATGTCTGTAAGTCACTCAGGTTTTTTTTCCTTTGCACCATTCCTTTAAGGGGACAGTGCATCAATGGATAGAAGTCTGACATATGGTCGTCGGATTCTTCCAGTTCCAACTCATTCCCAAAATGGTCTGCTTTATTTCTGCGTTCGATTCTCAAAGCTTGCTTAAATCAAACATACATACTTCTTTTAAAGCTTTAGTTTTGAAATACATGTATGTTTGTTCTGAGTAATAATAAAACGTCTCAAATACGACCACTTAATTATGTTAATTATTAGGGTTTTACAATAGTTTGATTGCTTAAGGCAAGGTGACAGTAAAACGAGGAGCTTTCTTTTTCACTGTCAACTTTCTTAAGCTGTCACTTGTCTTTTAAACACTCAATTAGCCTTCTTTTAGTGGTCGTAATAGAGAGGTTTTACTATTTATAGCAATAGAGTTGTGTTCGACTGATTGAGAGATTCCCGAATACCTATAAGTGGCGAGATGCTTTCCGTTGGCGCAGAAATTGAGTGTAACCTGTCACGAATTCGCCTATAACATCCAGATGCCCGTTGCGTGTTATTATCCGCCCCAACCACCATCTTTCACGAAAACGTAACACAAGCACATAGTACTAACTCGCATTCCGTCTAAAAGATGTTCGAAGAAAACAAAATGTTGGGGATAGGGGGGATTTAATTTTAATCAGAAAAAATGTCGTTTTACGGTTTATACTTTTTATATTTATAGATAACAGTGGTGTAGATATTTGTGTGCTGTTGAAACCTGTGCTTTGTCTATATTAGTGTTTTCTTCTGACCTGTCCAAGTTATGTTTAGATTGGAACATTCTAAAACTTTAAAAGGGATGAGTTTTCTCTACATCCAGTTAGAGATACGGATAGCTGTAATTTTTGTGCGTAATGTCACGGAGTAATTAGAACTCGCTCTAATTACTCCGTGGTAATATACAGTAGAGGATACATTATTCTTTTCAGTTTAAACGCAATGCACTAAACTGGGGAAATTTACTTTTAGAAAGGTTAACTATGGTTTTAATCTGAGTAGCACAGGGGTGCCTGGTTTAAATTTTCATTTTCGTTTTGCTTGATATTGAAATTCCTATAATGCGGCGTCTGATCAGAGTCTACACTGTTTGCCTATTTCCCTTTTGTAGGATGCATTAAATACAAGAATGAGGAGAAGGCGTTATTCTTTCCAAATAAACGCGTTAAAGCTATTATTTCCATCGAAAACAATTCATATCTTGCAGTCAACAATGAGTGGTCGTTAAGTACTTTGTTGTTGATTAAAACAAAATTATGGCTAAAAGATCATTCAAATGGCTTTATTACATGAGATAGAAACACATAGTATCCCTTTCCCACATACATGTAGAAGCGACTTTTAGCGTATTTAATTTATTTCTCCGCTGAACAAAAAAGTTCCTATTTAAACAGTTTTAAACATGCGCCATAAGATATAATGTCTACATACATGTATTAGCAGATGGTAGCTTAAACCAGGCTGAAAGTAAAGCAGAAATCGCCTTAAGGCGCCTTCTGCATTACTTTCAACCTGCTTTAAGTATTCCCTTATTTTCAATACTTGAAATAGGCAATTGGGTAAAGGGATATAGATGCTTAAAGTTGAACCTATACATACCTATACATTTTTATGAACACTTTGTTGTATTTGCATATTAAAGGGATACATTGCCAGTAAGTAGTTCTGTAATAGCGGAAACACTTAATATGCCAGTGTATTTGGGGACAACTGTATGCATGTATAATAGCCAATAATGCAGACGCAGGTGAAACATACAACATCTATAAGTGAAATTGGCAGATGCAAAAAGACATTTGCCCTCATCTCTTTTAGACTTTTTCTTCCACTTGAATTACAGAAGCAAACAATGTACATTGTATATCCAGATCAAACAGCAAGTAACTGATCTGATCAGAATTTAGCCGGCACTCATCAATCAGATAACAATAACAAAATATTAACCCATTGTCACTGACAAACAGCGTACTTATGTTTGAATTTGAATTTCTAAATGTACACTTGTCGTATGCTAGCATAAGTCATCTGAACAGGGCATACACTGTTTGCCATTTTGCAATATATTGTCGACATCAACCCTAAAAAGTAAAGAATGGACTAGACCTAATTGGAAATTAACATGTCAGTTAACCATTTTATGGTTGAATGAGTTAACGAAACAAAGTGTCATAACTTAACCCTTATCCTGCTGATTTGTCGTCTGCTTCAAATATAATGTCTGCGAAATATAATAACTTATTTTGATCTTTTTAAATCTAAAGAAAAAGGACTTTTCGAGTGACAAACAGCTTAGATCCAGATCAGACGCTATGTAACGCGGCATCTGATCTGAATCCAGGTTGTTTGCAAATATAAGCCAAGTCCTGCTTAGCACGATAATTAAGGGTTAAGGATCAGTGACTCGCGCCTTTAGTTTTCCCGGGGGCCTTTTTACTATCCCGGAGCAGAAACTTGAACTTTGACACGTGTAACCCAGATCAATCAGTGTCAAATAGATTGGATCATGATCCGACATAGATAGTCTAAAATGAATACGACATTGTTTCCTATAGAATTGCATTCAGTTTCAAAGTTTTTCACACAAAACACTCAAATCAAGATTGTTTTCAGAGTAATTTCCGACACATAACTGTTGGGGTCTGATCTTGATCCAAACTGTTTGCAATAGAACAGAAACTATCATTTTTCTGTGTTTATCATACAAATATATCTTTTTCGAAACATATTTACGCATTTCCATCATATTAATCTTATATGTGTATGTGTTTTAATTTAATTTAATTTTTGTTTTTTACCATTTTAGCTATCAATTAGTTTTGATCCGATTGGTTAACAGTCGCAAATTGACGTATAGACAAATTACTTAGTCTGATCATAATTCATACTATCGTTTGTTAACCCTTTACCCAATAACCCGTTTATAACATTAAATATAGATGATTACTTAAAGCAGGTTGAAAGTAGTATAATTGATGTAGAACGCGAATGTTAAAGTAACAATTTAATAACACAAATGGCTTTTCAGATGTCCCGCTGAGAATAAGAACGAGTCCGGAACCAGTGTTCCGAAGGCAGCCGAATGATAACGGAGCATTCGTTTCTGATCAAGGCTAAGATGATCAAGCGATTCCCGATAGTCTGCCTAACAAATCGATAATTGATCTCGTGGACCAAGGGAGATAATGGTTTACGTCTGATATACTAAAGTGAGCAAAAACGACAATCCTGTAAATATGGCATGCATTCTGGGACATGAGACGCCGCATTACGCAGCGTCTGGTCTGGATTCAAGTTGTTTGCAAATGTAAGCCATGCCTTAATGTTCCCTCCCTATTGTACCTTATGCAGTCATGAATATGATAGGTGTAGTAGTCTAGTAAGTATATTTTTTAATTAAAAGAGGATTTGCTCCTTATCCTGTTTTTATAGTCATGAAGATAGGTGACTACTTCAAGAAAGTTGAAAGTTAAAGAAAATGAGCCTCAGGGCGCATTTTTGCTATACTTTCAGCCTGCTTAGATGAGTGAGATCACTGCCCTTGAACGATTACGGTGAATTACGGAAATATCCGATTATGGTTTGGGGGGAAATGACCGATTTCAGCATCAATCATTTGTCAATATTCAAATTAAATTGGAAGCAAAAAGACTTTATTCAAATTCAAAGCAAAAGAGATTTTATAACTGTTTTGAAAACATTCTTTCACCTCATAACTGCTAAAGAATTCGCAGATATTAAAAAGGATACTTTATTTGCGTTCAAAATCAGCAAACTACACACTTTCATTTTTTTTACTATATGTTTAATGTGTCCGACACCAACCATTTTCAAATCAAAATGGAAGCAAAAAGTCGTTAAAATAGAAAATTAAAATTTACATCATGTGAAAAATAAGAAAATAAAGTATATTGCTATAACTGCTAAAATATTGACAAATATATGCAACACCTTAAAATATGACTTTGAAAAATATTCCCCTATATATTCTATATAGGGCAGTCAGGCCAGAAATTTATCCATATCGATTTTATCGGCTTTTTTTGCAAGGGGGACAACCTACTTGATAAAGCCAGTCAAAATGGACTGAAAGTTGGGTATGGATCTGGATTCAAGCTGTTTGTTATTCGTCATTACATTTCTTTTTTCAAAATGTCCAGTTATAAGTAACTTTGATAAAAACAACAGCAGACGATTATTTTAAGCAGACGATATTGCAGCAGTGAAAGCGTTAGATATGATTATCTTGCTTAGGGAACAGTGGCAAGGGTTGTTGAAAGACTTATTTTCGTTGTTCGGAGGGCCGTTGTAGGGAGGAAGCACTGTACTTTTTCACAAAGTTACCCCTGTTTTCTAAAGCGAACAACGATTACGAATAAATGTATCCTTATCTCCAACATTTGTGAGATCAATTTGATGACGCCACTATAACGTCACTATTTATAAAGGCGTTTTGATGTCACCGGGATTCAAAAAAAAATGTCCATTGCTTTTAAAAAATAGCTTAAACTCGTTGGTTTTGTGAGAAAAAGAATATGTTACTCGTCGATGTTTAAGACAAGTGGATCTCAAACTCGTCTAGAATAGAAAAGTTATTAAGCTCGCCAAGGCTCGCTTAATAACATTTCAATTCTAGACTCGTTTGAGATCAGCTTGTCTTAAACATAGACTCATGACAGAATATATATTTATTACTTGTTACAGATGGTACATTATCCATCAGACAATTACATATGTTATAGCGTTTATAATTCCCCTCTACAACGGCCTTCCGAAAAATGACACCCTCTTTATAACGATTCTTGCAACTGATCCCCCAAACAAGACCATCATGTCTAAACGCTTTCACTGTTGCAATATAGGCCGCTTGAAATTGTCGTTTGCCTTTTTTTTCTCAAAGTTGCGTATTGGATATTTTAATAGAAGAAACATTAAGACGAGTGACAAACAATTTGAACCTAGATCAGATGTCGCGTTACGCGTCGTCTGATCTGGGTTCAAACTGTTTGCAAATGTACTCTCTTAGTATTAATTTTCCCTCCCTAAAACAACTCCCTCCGAACAACACAATCTGTGTCCCATGTTTTAGCATTTTGTCATTTTTACTCGCAACTCTCCCGAACTAAAATACACATGAAATCTGGAATCTAATAGTAAAAACTTATGAAACTGATAATTTACTGAAATAATTGTTTGTGAATTTGTAAATCACGTGTTCATTATTTTTTTCATGTAAACTCATGAACTGAGAGTTATAAAGGAATTTGAATTTGAATCGCCCTGACAGGGCTGCCATAAGTTGAAGTGAAAAATCCTAAAATGTCCAAATTTGCATTTTTCAAGTGCGATTTTACGAATCGTACCTTTACCAGTAGCCTGTTTCTAGTTTTGTTGACACGTGGCTGCCTTAAGCAGGCTGGAAGTAAAGCAGAATGCGCCTTCATGCGCATTCTGATTTACTTACAGTCTGCTTTAAGCTACCATGTAGAAAAAATCCGGAGAAATCATTGGGTGTTGACCTGGATAGAACACAGTACATGTACTTATTTCAGGACGAAGGTCATGCTCTCTCAACCTTTAACGTTATACTTGACTTATTCTGACCTTAATTATGCTTCAGTTATCGCCTGCTTCAAAAATATCTGCAAAACAAATATGTTTTCTAACTTACCCTTTGCCTCTTTAACATTAGATATATATACGAGTGTCATACGGTTTGGACCCTGATTAAATGCTGAGTCACTAAGCTTCCGGATCTCGATCTAAAATCTTTGAGCATGTGGGTTAATTTTCCGATGTCGATACTAAGTGGTAGCTTTACTCAAATTGCCGTCCATTGATACCTGACAAAACTTAACTGGCTTGACACGTCCATGGTTGGATTTGTGAACGAACATATGGATTTAGCTTTAAGGTAGGGTTTATAGGTTATTCCCAAATTATCATGTTGTACATTCAGAAAAAATAATAATTTCGAAATAAAAAACATTATCAATTTATTAAAAGAGGGAACGCATTTGGCAAAATCCAATCTTTCATGTGGCTCTCTTGACATAATATACATTTAAAAAAAACACCAAAAAACAACTAAAAACAGCAACAATACCAATCAAACAGTTTTAAAAACCAATTTCATTATTAGATCTATATGTATAAACAAAAGAAAATCACGGTAATTATCTTTGATAGTCGTGTCGAAAATTACGACAACAAGTGTTTGCCGATAGGAATTTCTATATAAAACAAAATGATAATAAAATATTTTATTATATGCCTTCATATAATATCGAGCGTTTTCGCGTGTATCTGCAGAGTAAAATACAAGAGTCTGTATCAGCCACCTTGTATCAGCCACTTTGTATTTTACTCTGACGTCGATTTCGATTTAACGTGACGTCATTTACGTACATGTACGAGTGCCGCGTTATTCTTTGTGGCATACAAAAAATCCTGTTCTGCTTCAAATAACTTATAAATTTTGGATATAAAATGATTTAAACAACTACTCAGTTGTTTCTGGTTTGTATTCAAGGCATATAATAAACACATCACCAGTTGGCAGTGCGCAACAGAGTGTTGCATTTAGCTCTCGACGTTTTTGGCGGAAATAACTGATCAGACTCGCGCCAAGGCGCTCGTCAGATCGGCTATTTCCGCCAAAAACGTCTCGAGCTAAATACATCACTCTGTATCGCACTGTCAACTGGTAATGTGTATAGACCAGGCACCCCTTAGATAAAACATTGACTTATCCAATATACAAGTACGGAAGAATCCACTGGACGTAAATGGATTAACCCTATCGTCGAAAAAAAAATCAATCAAAATATGTATGTCAAATTCAAATATTTTGTAGTTTTGAAGTCCAACACTATTGGTTCATATATCCTGATCAGACGCCGCGTTACGATGTGTCTGATCTGGATTCAAACTGTTTACAAAGTCAATTTTAAAACACCAATGATGGGTAAATCGATTTTGTCTCTACGACACCCAATGGGTGAGCTGTTCGAAGGGAGATGTTATTGGGAGGGGAAATTAAAATCATTAGAGTGGTGACTGACGTGGCTTACATTTACACACATATGGAACCAAGTTCAGACGCCGCGTCACGCGTGTTTCTTTTGACAAAGTGTCCCATATGTTACTTTGAGAATTTAAAAAAAAAAACGAAAAATTTAAGCGGACCATATTACAGCAGTAAAAGGTTAGACATAATTCTCCTGTTGAGGAACAGTGACAAGCATTTGTTTAAAGAGGGAATCATTATTTGAATGCCTTGTGGGGAGGGAGAACTGCATTTGATGTGCATTTGTACTTGAAATTACATTTTTTGCCTCTTTGTTCCAGATTCCAACATTTTGCGCTTCTTTCCGCCATCTTGGCCGGAAGTGCGCTTGGATTGGAGTCCCTCCGGGCTTTAATTCCCAATGGTCACCGAGTTCCCCACCCATGTAACCAGGAGTATATATGGAGGGAGGCAGGTTACCAGAACCGCTACGGAGGAGGTGAAATGAATAAATTTGGAGAGGACTTCAAGGGAAACGCTATGGTACAATAAAACTATATAGAGCGTTTCCTCGTGTATCTGCACAGTAAAATACAAGAGTCTGTATCAGCCACCTTGTATCAGCCACCTTGTATTTTACTCTTACCTCGTTTTCGATTTAGCGTGACGTCAATTACGTACATGTACAAGTTGCGCGTTATTCTTTGTGGCATACAATAATCTTGTTCCTGCTTCAACTAACTCGATATAAAATGATTTAAACAACTTTATAGTTGTTTTTGATGTGTATTCAAGGCATATAATAAACACATTACCTGTTGGCAGTGCGCTACAGTGCGTTGTATTCAGCTCTCGACGTTTTTTGCCGAAAACAACCGATCAGATTCGCGCCAAGGCGCTCGTCAGATCCGCTATTTCCGGCTAAAACGTCTCGAGCTGAATACACCACTCTGTATCGCCCTGTCAACTGGTAATATGTATATACTGTTTGCAATTCAATAAGTCTGGTTTTATCATAGCACTGTCATGTGTGTTTGCTCTTTCCTTTTTTATTCTCACTTTTAACCCGTTGCCCATTTGACGCGCATTTCAGCGCATTCAATTTATTCCTCCGCTGAAGAAAATAGTTTATACCGTCATAAATATGAATCATAAGGAATAATAATTTCTTAATTCTAACAAGTGGTAGCTTAAAGCAGGTTGAGAGTAAAGCAGAATGCGCCTTAAGGCGCATTCTGCTTTATTTTCAATCTTCTTTAAGTGGTTACCTATCTTTAAAACTAAAAACTGGCTATTGGTAAAGAGTTAACATGGCGTATTGGTAGTAGAATGCCTATCTTTGTTTACAGACATGGGACCGGACTATATGTATGATGGATTCGGACGGGGACGGTCGGACCAATGGGGCCGAACTCGGCGACCCAGGTTGCAATTGGACCCCTGGAGCCCAGCCTGACAGAACCACAGGCCTCTCACATCCGGGTACTGTAAAATCAGCATTTATACTGCTTAATTGACAAAATAACAATTCTAATTTTGAAAGTTTACTATAGTTCATGTGGAATTTAAGAAATGTTACCAGTAAATATTCGGATCTAAATGACATTTTTGTGTCGATGGGCCGTAAAACACCATTCATTCATTCCCAGTAAATAGTTAATCTGGCTTCTTGTGATGCGAACTCGACTTTAATGCGCAACAGTTTGGATCCAGATCTGAAGTCAATCTGTTTGCTTTTGTCTTAGCGTCTTGAATTTAAAAAAGGAAGATGCTTGATTTGACAAATATTGCAGGCATCAATTCTAAAAGTATACTAAATATATAGTAAATACGAGAGACGAATATTACAATTAACACATTATCACATTCAACAAGAGCGACGACTATACTCGTTTTATACAAAAAGTGTATCAGCGAAGAGTACACTTGTCCTATGCAAACAGTGTATACGCCTATACGGTGATCAGAGGGCTTCGTAGCCCCTGTCTCCCTGTCTTTGTAGTTCTTTGTTATAAATCTGATTGTCCGGTTTTGAATTGTTTTTTAATGTTTGTATAGATGAACACGTCTCTTCAAGGTGTAGCTGCTTAATAGCTATTGGAGGAATGTATAAACTACGTGTACATGTATATAAATGTATATTTATCGATCTTCACACTCCAATAAATTAACAACATAACCTATATGCCACATGAAAGTTGTATTTAAAACAACCGCTGAATTGTTTTCTGCTGCAGTTCTTAAATGAGTTTTTTTCTTCTAAAGATTATCTTCACAACAGGGTCAATTTGTCAAATAGTTTCGCTCCAAATGAGATGAAGAGTTAAGTGGCATCTGGTCTAGATCCAAAGTGCGTGCAAAGACATAGTTTTGTCTTTTGCATGTAAAGCGCTACTTAGTTTTGATCACACCGGGTCGTTGCAAGCTTTATGATTTCTACCGGACCGTGCAATATCGTGTTTATCAAATCGAGGGATATATATATACCTTAAAAATCCCCCAAAGTGGGACACCCTGTATATCTGTTGTAATCATCCGAAACTTTTAAATAATTGCTCTTATCACACAATGATTTGTGGCAAATAGTGCAAACTGATCGGCAAACAATGCAGACCATGATCAGACTGCTACTAAGGGAGCAGTCTGATCAGGGTCTACACTGTTTGCTCGGGTTTGTCTGTTATCGCGATGTTCGTTCAGGGTCTTCAATGATAACTTGCGCTAAAATACACTTT
This sequence comes from Gari tellinella, assembly GCA_922989275.2. Taxonomy (NCBI): domain Eukaryota; kingdom Metazoa; phylum Mollusca; class Bivalvia; order Cardiida; family Psammobiidae; genus Gari; species Gari tellinella. Next base: position 74,444,715 of record OV277865.1, on the reverse strand, counting down.
ATTGTGTCCAAATTCATTCCACTGTAAATATTATCGTCTGTCATTATTTGTCTTCTGCAGTTGTATGCTAAAATCAAATTCCTGAAGTTTTGATGAAATATTGATTCGTGTGACAAATTGTTTGGATCCTTATCAGATGAAACGTTACGCGGTCGAGGATTTAAGCTGTTTTGCAAAGTCGGATTTAGTCGGCTTATGGCCTTGAAAGTGAGAGATACAGCGCTCCCTCTCTACACCAACACCCAATGGGAGACAACTATTATGTGCGTTGTTCAGAGGGAGTCGTTACATGGAGGGAAATCGGCTTACATTTTAACAGATTGAAACGCGGCGTCTGATCTGGATTCAATCTGTTTATCACTTGTCAGGAAGTTGTTTTTTGTCAAAATGTCCATTATGTAACTTTAAGAAAAAAACAGCAGACGACAATCTTAAGCAGACGATATTGTAGCGGTAAAAGCGTTTGACATAACTGCCCTGTTAAGGGAACTTCAGCAATGGTCGTTGTAAGGAGGGAGTCGTTGTTGGGGGCCGTTGTAGGGAGGGAGCACTGTAGCATTATTGAATGTTTCTTAACGAAAAGGGAATTTGCTTGCTAAATCTGACGGATTTAAACACGGACTTATACAAAAGTATAAGTCCGTGTTTAAACTACCTATCACATATATAATATGAATCATTACAAGCTGTTTACGTATGCATATATTTTCCATTTTATCAATCATATCTTTAATTTAATATCGCCTGCTTTGAATTTGTCCCTTTCAAATTTCAAACCTTTAACGGTTTTTTTGCAGATTTTAAAATTAACAGAGACAACAGCTAAATGTGCCACGCCGTTTGGGCTCGGATCTAATGCCGAGTATCTCGGCATCTGATCTGGTTCCAAACTTATTGCAAATACCATTGACGTCTTGGTCGACAGAGTAAGGAGTTAGCGAAGTATATAACCTTGAAAACTAGGATATTAGCAGTTCAATGTTTGAAAGCCTGCTTTATGGACTGTGACATCCTACTGGGTTGATTTACAAGCTATCAACAAAATATATCAAATACACACGTTCCAGGGCTGCCACTTCTCCGGATTTTTCCTTAACCTTCGGATTTTTTTTCTAGAACATGGTAGCTTAAAGCAGGCTGAAAGTAAAACAGAATGCGCCATAAGGCGCATTCTACTTTACTTCCAGCCTGCTTTAAGTAGTCACGTGTCAACTAAACTAGAAACAGGCACTGGGGTAAAGGTACGATTCGTAAATTCGCACTTGAAAAATGCAAATTTTGAAATCTTAGGATTTTTCATGTCAACTTATGGCAGCCCTGACGTACTCACAATGGCTTTATTCATATACAGTATAGAATATCTCCATTGCAACAACTGAATGGGGTAAGGTTTTCTGTGATTTCATGCAAGTGATTTCTGAATCATTTAACCCCTTCACTGCCATGACGTCATCATTTTTTAACAATGGTGTCGTCTGCTTTTATTTCTCAACTAACTTTTTTTAGGTATATTGACGTGGAAAATATATAATTGAGTGTCAAACAGTTTGGATCCTGACCAGACGCCGCGTGACGCGGCGTCTGATCAGGATCCATACTGTTTGCAAATAACTATGGTAATCGGGCTAAGGCAGTGAAGGGGTTAATGAAAAATTCCAATTTCAAGTTACGTTTACGCTAAATATGGGTTTAGTCTTGCTTTTAACAATATATTGCAAAATAACAAACAGTAAAAGAGCCCTCTGATCAGGGTCTACACAGTTTGCATAGGATAAACGTACTAATGACAGGTACTTGTTTGTAAATGACGAGTATACTCGTCACTAGGGTTGAATATGATAACGACAAGTTCACCTAAATGTACATGTCCATAAAACGGTCTCAGTTCACCGGTTATTTTCTATATTTTCAATTTCAGCTCTTAGCGTTATTTGAATCACAAATGAATTTTTTGTTAACAAATTATACGACATGGTAAATTGCTATCATTTAATATTGAAATACCCGTTTTATATTATTACAGTCAAATCTGTCAGCTAGGCGACCACTGAAGGAAAATGCATGGTGGTATTTAAAGACAGGTGACCGCTTAATACAGGGTAAAAGTCATGCAGAAGGCTCCTATAGGAGCCTTCTGCATGACTTTTATCCTGCATTTAGTGATCACCTGATATGACTTCAACATATTTATTGTCGTTGTACATAGTGGTCGCTTAACACAATGGCCGGTTAATACAGGTTTGGCTGTAGTAAGGATAATAACATAAACCCTTATTGTAACGGTCACCCTACAAAAGGCTGGAGTTTGCCGCTCAAAACAGATTACCCCTAAACATATTCACTGGTGAAACTTTGAATGGAAAATTCCATTTTCTATAAAGTTTAGTTCATTTTTAGGCTATTTAGGGCTAATTTTTAAAATAATATTTAAAATGACAAACTGAAGATCCGGGTCAAATGGCTTCTCTAGGACAATTGCACTCAACACATGTACACTGTTTGCAAATTGACGAGGAAATGTGTGGCTTGGTTGTATGTATTAACGCAGGATACAAATAAAGCAGAAAGTTTTTTAATATTCTTTTTTTTATTGACACATTGTACACATATAAGAGCCTTCTGCATTATTTATATCCTACCATCAGTCATTTTTGGTTTACCCTATCTAGGAACCTCCTACCATTATCAGCCATTTGTGTTTTACACTAGCTTCTATAGAGGATTGTAACAATTTATCATTACTGAAGAAACCTTCGTGGTCAATACTGTACATCACAATAACCAACCGTTGTCTAAAACCGTTTAACAACGATAGAACAAAGATTATTTCCATTCTAACATGATCAGCTGAGTGCAGTTTTCTGACCGACTTACTTGCCTGGTCAAATATGATTTTAACAAGAATCAAACATACCTACAGCGATATAATAATACTTAGATTCTAGAGCACAGACACACAACGAATATTTACCGATCCATCATCTGACACAGAATACACATTACACGAAATAAGACATAACAATGGGAAATAACAGGTAACATGATTGGTTACAAGGTATCAGGGGCCAATTTCTTCGTACGACAAATGTTGTCGTAAGTCAGATTATAAAAGTCTCAATTATTATTTATTTCTTCATCTAATACTGTCTTGTGACATCACTTTGGAATTGTCTTGAAAAGACGATTCCAAAGTGATGTCACCAGACAGGATTAGATAGAAAAATCAGAGATTAAATGTATATTTAGGTGGTTCGCGGGTCAGCTTATTCCGTGTCAGAATTCTTTGAAACCTCGATTAAATTGAAATATTTCATATGGAGAGTGAAAAATCGTTAAAATAAAAAAAATTACAGTGCCGTTTCTTTCTGACAGGACCTGTGTGAAAAATTCCTTTTTTTAATAAACAGGAATAATTTCTTTATAAAATAATATACCTCAATCATTTCTTTACATTCGAGTAAAATGTACAGAGACTATAAGATATTGTGCAAACAAAAATATTTCATGACATTATTTCAGGAAATATCAATATTTTAAAAAAGTCAAATTCTGAAAAAGTAAAAGTACAAAAAATCTAGCTGTTTAACATACAATATTTTTAGGCTTATTAGATAGATAATACTTATTTCTTCTTGTCACAAATTTGTTATGAAAATCTACAGTAGACTTTACATTTTACACAGGATTTTCAGAAATTCTGACAAAATGTTAACACAAACCGAGTTACCTCCCTTGAGTTCAACTTTAAAATGCCGTCAGCTCTAAATAATACCATAAGTAAAACCTATAATAATGGACCATTGAATACGGTAGCCTGTAAATCTTTAAAGACATGTGACTGCTTAATGCATAACAAAAGTAATGCATAACAGCTCCTTTAGGATCTATATTTTAGTATTACTTTTGTCCTGTGTTAAGCTGCCATCTGTCATATAGGCTATAGCTCCTCACAACGGTTAGTTGTCACTTGACTTTACTTGCATCTGATATAATTCATTATTACGTGAGTAAACATAGCCTTTCCTTTGATCACTGCGTTATGAATTGACTAGTCAATAAAATCGGACAATTTTTTTTTTTTTAAAAGTTTTGTAGCGAGGTGGAATCGAACATTGAACCTTTGCTAGTCAATCACTCTACCAATTGAACTAACAAAGAAGACACTTAAACTGATCAAACTTGTCTTTATGTAAAATTTCTACTATAATCACGTGCCGAAAAGAGCATGTGAAAGTCATGAGCATTTCCGGAACTCGAGATGCGGGCCGCCCGCTGTCGAACCACCTGAAAGTATTGACTTACGACCGTTTTTGTTGTACGAAGTTTTATGAAACGGGCCCCGGCCTTTAGTTTTTATGGGCTATAGGACTAGTGTCACAGTAGAAGGTAAAAAACAATGATAACGCATATTTATGACTTCATGTCATTTTGTCATGATAAGTTAACCGCGGGAGGAAAAGGAAAGAGCCTATACGACCTACATTACCAACGCTGTTAAAACCAAGCAATTGAAACTTAACTGGAAACATGAACCGTCCATTTGAATTTTTAGCGAAGTGTCAGTTTCTAGACACGAGTACTGCTTTTCACTCGTTCACCCCTGTAACTTTTAATAGACAATACCACTTCTAATATATTTTCGATTATTTGGAGGTTTTTTTTCTCATTATTATTTATAATCATAAAATGACAAACGGTGCAAACCCGAAACAGAGGACTAATCAAGTAACCCTCTTATCAGGGTCTACGATCTTTGCATCGGACAAGTGTACTCTTCACAGGTATTTTGTTTGCATACTCGTTTCCAGGATTGTGTTTGTTAAATCACGCATATAAATGTTTCTTTACTCCAAATGCGTAATATCTAAAGAAATAAAAGCAGACGACAATATTAAGACAAACGATGTTTTGGCCGTCAACAAGTAATATTCTTAAGTGTATATACGGATAAATTATTTTGCCACGAATCACTTCACATGACTGGTGATACACAAGAAAAGGTAGATCTGCCTTTCATCAAGGTTTTGTAATAGATACACTATTGGTTTCGCTTCAAAAGTGTCCTATAACGACTGTAAGAAGATTGTTTCACGAGGACGGACAACAAAATGCCCCTTTCATTTTCCCAGTGTCTATTATGCAATATTATGCACGTGCTGCCTGTGCAACATGTTTACAAGTACAGATTTTCCCAAATAGATATCTTTACTGATTATGCAATAATAAAACCACAGTACATTTGAATTAAACTCGTTAACAAGCTGCCACGGCTTCAAGAAAACGAACGAACTTAGACACTTCGGCAACTTTCATCCGACGTCAGCGTCTCTAACGTCACTGGGCAGTGACGCAGTGGGCAGTTTGATTGCCACCGAAACACCATCATGACCCTTCGACATCGTAACGGTCAAAAATGTAAGATCAGTCAGGATTCAGCAAGCCAGCACGTCAGGGTAGATACATGACGTTGACGAATTTACGTCACAAGACGTTACGTCAGATCAATGCGTCCGAGAACTATTGCATTGGTCAGTTTAAGATGAGGACATTACACATACCGATTTAAATCAATTTCCATTTTTCAAATATTTAGGAAACTATACCGATTTGCAACTTTTATTTTTACCTCTACTTCATTCACGCGCCAACAGTGCATTTATAATTACACGAATTTGATTATAAAATAAAGCATCGTGTAAAAGAAATATTTACAAACATTTTGATACCACATTAGCCTATATTTCTTTAAAAATAGAGGCAAATTTTAATTCCTAAACAAGTGCACAGTTTCTTTTTCGTGTCAGTATATTAACGCTGGTCATATTAGAAGCGTAAGATATATGTACTATTCATCTTTCGTTTAGTCTTCGTTGTAAATTCCTGCAGCATTACAACTCCCAGCCGTCGTCTAATACTGTTTAATAACGGTATGATATACTGGTAGATTATTTCTTAAGTACACTCGTCGTTAGGGTTGCACGTGTGATAACGATGGGTTGTTTTTTTGCTAGGTGTTTGCGAGCCCCTTGATTCTCCTAACTGTAATGCTGATCATGTGGATTGTGAAGACCTCTGTAGAGGACTCCATGAAGACGGTAAGAAGTTATAATTATTTAGGGGTTGTTTTTTTTTTATATATAATATTTACATGCTGGCAAACAGTGAAGACTCTGATCAGGGACTTCACTGTTTGCATAGGACAAGTGCACTCTTCACAGGTACACTTTTGGTAAAAGACGTATATATGCGTCATGGGGCTCTATGAGTTAAGCGAGTTCAAAGTATCTAGTTCCGAGTGTGAATGGATCAAGGTGATAATGATTAACCTAAACACTTTCTAGTATTCCACGTTTTTATATTCATCATCACAATATTGTGACTTCTTACTAGAATCATCTCGTAATGAAGATCCTAATGAGTAGTCGCACCATAGGATTGGTTAAGAAACGTATACGTTTTATTTTATTTTGATGTTTTCAGGTGTGACATTATCATCAGATATAATTGTGATATCATGTTTTTATTAAACTGCAAAGTTAATTCCTTACTTTTGATTGGGTACCGAGCCCTAGACATGATCCCATGTACCCTGTGAGCTGACAGGGTACGTAGAAAATGCAGATTTTTTCATTGGCTGACAGGTCACTGGGTCTTGCTTTGCAGAAAATAAGCAAGAAAGCAGATAATGTTGATCGTAATTGACGTCAAGTTTCTGACGGTTGTTATTCACAAGAAAATGGCCACGCTCGTAGACGTCGGCGTCAAACTTTCCCAAACAAAATGCGACTGTTGAAAGAACCAACCCAAGATCGATCGGTTCTTTGCCAAAATGGACTTACAAAGGAAGATGCACGATTGAATGCACTCAATCCTGTCGATCAGTCGGTCATCTTTTTTTCTGCAAGCAAGACTCAGGGACCTACCAGCCAATGAAAATATCTGCATTTCTACGTTCCCTGTCAGCTCACAGGGTACTTTTGTCCACGTCTACGACTCAGTAGCCAATCAGAAGTAAGGAATTTAATTTACAGTATAATAAAATTTATTGCAATTTATTGCAAATGCTGAAACTGCTGACTTTACTATTTTACCATTTCAGGAGTAAAGCGTCACACTGTTACCATGTCGACACCTGTCAGCGTGCCTAGCAAGACGATGGTACACGCATGCATGGTGTTTGATTACCCAACTGACGTCGACTACCACATTGTGTCTGTAGCTCCGCACCTAGACAATTCTGCCCTGGAGACACACATCCTTGTGTTCAGCTGTGACGGTGACAGTATGTATGTTATGGTCAATTTGCGTAATCAGTCACGTCATGGAATGACTGAAAATTTCAGTCACTTCGTGAAATAACTGTTTCACATCGTCATTTTCACGAAATGACTGAACAACATATTCAGTTAGTTCGCACAGCATTCCCTCTCTACAACAACACCAAATGGGAAACACAGATTGTCTGGGTTGTTTGTAGGGAGTTGTTATAGGGAGGGCATTGGGTTTCATTTGCAAACAGCTTGAATCAGGATCAGACGCCGAGTAACGCGGCGTCTGATCTTGATTCAAGCTGTTTGTCACTCGTAATTATATTTTGTCAAACTGTCTGCTAATACGGTATGTAATTTTGAAAAAATAGAACAATCGGCACTTTTTATGCAGACGATATAGCAACCGTAAAAGTGTTAGAAATATGGGATCTGTCATGAGTCGATGTTTAAGACAAGCTGATCTCAAACGAGTCTAGAATTGAAATGTTATTAAGCGAGCCTTGGCGAGCTTAATAACTTTTCTAATCTAGACGAGTTTGAGATCAACTTGTCTTAAACATCGACGAGTGGCAGATTCTTTTTCTCACATTACCAACGATTTAAGCTAATATGTATTTAGGCTTTGCCTATGGACGGAAAAAAGCAAAATTGTATTAATGAAAACGGAGTAGATCTATCGCCAGTGTGTGATCAGCGCTCTTGTATCAGTTCGTTGTGTATTCCAGATCACACTCGAGGCTACGCCTCTCGTGACTGAGATCTGGATTACACAACCGACTCGAACTTTTATTATAAACCTAAATTGTTTGGGACAAGATCTATATGTTGTTACCCAATAATCAAATAGATATATAAGCACCCGTGTATACAATGTTAAAAGTTAAAACTCCTCCGTACAGCTATATTATCAGGGCTGCCATTTCTCCGGATTTTTCCTAAATCTCCGGATTTTCCCCCAGGTTATGGTAGCTTAAAGCAGGCTGAAAGTAAAGCAGAATGCGCCATAAGGCGCATTCTGCTTTACTTCCAGTCTGCTTTAAGTAGTCACATGCCAACAAAACTAGAAATCGGCTATGGGGTAAAGGTACGATTCGTAAAATCGCGCTTGAAAAATGCATATTTGGAAATCTTAGGATTTTTCATTTCAACTTATGCCAGCCCTGTATTATAATGCAATCTGAAACTATTTTTGGAAGTCATATGACCACCAATAATGACGTCATTATTTATATTGATGACGTATGGTAATCCGTTATTTTTATCGGTTCGATTGAGAAGTAGCTTTTTGCAAATAACGTTCATTTTTAGCGTTAAAGGGTATGAATTGAACTGTTTGAAAGTTTGCCATTTAGAGGAAATCATTACAAGTGAGTGTTGTGGGTTATTCATTCTTAAAATGGTTTAAAAATATCACCGAAATCGGGAATTCCGAAACGTCACGCACAACTCTTGGTAAAAGCCGTGACGTCATCATCCAAGATGTCAGCCCCCATGTTTTGTAGTTGCCTAGTTTTGAGGAAATTATTCACGCGCAAATCAAACACTTTTCAAAGTCTGTCAGTGATTAAATAGAATTGGAATACCTTTGATTTTATCATGCATTACTTAAGAACGGAAAAAAGGCAAGCCTTTTTTCCGTATTATTGGAACCCCGCTGACGTCAAAACGCCGTTATAAATAGTGACGTTATAGTGACGTCATCAAAGTGATCTTACACATGTTGGAGATAATGATATTCGTCATCGTTGTTCGCTATAGAAAACAGGGGTAGTTATGTGAGAAATGCATGTCTTGTTCGAGGAACAATGGCAAACATCGTTGTTAGGAGGAACTAACTCAACTCAACTGAAAAGCTTTATAACCTTGGACCCTGCTACTTGAACGATCAATGTGTAACAAGTTTTCGTTAATGATCTGAAGAGCTGATTGATCTACCATTCAGTGGAAGAATGCGTTAACCCTTTCCCCATAGAAACGACTATTAGCTTATCTAATGTATTCCTCCGCTGAAGAAATAGTTCCAGTTTAAACCCTCATTAACAATTACCATTACAATTATTTTATATAGCCTAGCAGCTTAAAGCAGGCTGTAAGTAAAGTAGAATGTGACTTAAGGCACATTCTGCTTTACTTTCAACCTGTATTTATGGAGTAAGGGGTTAAATTCGTTTGAATCAGGCAATGATTTGGTCTCTGAGTCAGGGTAACAGTAAGAATTGTTCCTATTCCTATTTTAGATTTTCCCGAGCCGCCCAACCATGTTCACACCTGTTACATGAATGGTCAATGTGGGATGGACACATTCCATTGGGACATGGACGACCCAGATGTTTGTCTCTACCACGAGGCTGGTTTCAGGGTTGGAAACAGCACACCATGTACTAAAAGAGGTCTTCTTGAAGTAAGTTTACTTATTAAATATGGTTATTGGGTTGATACGTAACAAGCTTTCGTTTATAATTGATCTACCAATTCGATGAAATAACCATACAGTGATCTATCTGGTCATTTCATGATATTACTGGATAAGATGGAGATATGAGAGCGTGAGGGAGGGAGAGAAGGAGTGAGAGAGCGAGATATACATCTACAGAGAAAGAGACAGGCAGAGAGAAAAAAATACACAGAAAGAGACAGAGACAAAAAGAGACAGAAACACAGTGACAGTGAGACTGTCAGACAGACAGAGATACAGAGAAAGACAGACAGAGACACATACAGAGTGAAAGAGAGAGAGAGTGAGAGATATATGGAGAGAAAGAGAGAAAAAGAGAGAAAAACACAAAGAGACAGAGAGACAGATTTATTCCACCACTGGTATTTTGATTTTACTTTTCTTTTTACATGCTCCAGTTGCATTTGTACAACCCTGGTGACGACACGGTGGTAGATCAATCTGGTATTGATTTCTTCCTCACGCCAAATCTACGGCCCCACGATGCTGCCATGCTGTACTTTGGCCAGAAACATGTAATTATTCCACCTGGTGAGGAAGATTTCGTGCTCACGGGAGGTTGCAGTCCGGCGTGCACCAGGGCGAAGATGAGTGGGCCGATACAAGTTATAGCAGCTTTCAATCATATGCACTACACAGGTACTGTTGATTAAACGTGAACCCTTTACCCCATAGCCTATTTTTAATTTTGAATAAAGGTGTTCACTTAAAGCAGATTGAAAGTAAAGCAGAATGTGCCTTAAAGCACATTCTGCTTTACTTTCAACCTGCTTTAAGCTACGATCTGCTAGGATATAGAAAATATTTATCATGGTGCATGCTTATGACTGTATAAATTGGAACTATTTTCTTCAGTGGAGGAATATATTGAATGCGTTAAAAGGCGCTTCTATGGGGGAAAGGGTTAATTCTTCCCTTTTAAACTAAACTAAACGCAAACTAAAAATCAATCTTAGAGGCTAACGGTTTCGAGCCTGACCAGACGCCAAACTCCAAACTCCAAACTGTTTGACACGCTTATCTAAATTCGCTAGGACAAACTTCTGATTTTGAATCTGACACAAAAATGCAGACGACAATTTAAGTTACACAATAATTTGACGAAGAGAGAGTAAACACTAATCGAACATATTCGTAATAAAGTTTGGTCTCGATCGGAAAACCTCGCCGATTCTCGCTAATTCTCAATCGGAATATCTCACTTAAAGTCGGAATGGTCCGAGTAGTTACGATTGATTGGTTCTATGCCATCAGGTGTGTCTGTACGATCCCAGTGGATTACCAACGAGCGACGAGTCAACTACATTGCCTACGACGAGAAGTATAGCTACGACTACCCGCCGTATCACAGGTATGTGACAATTATGTAAACAATAACAGTCGAAACTCGATACTTCGAACTCGCGTTGGTTCGAACATATCGGTATTTCAAAGTTAAAACGTGGCTTAACCACGTTTTGACTTTGAAATACGAGTATGAACAACATAGGCGAGATCATAAGTTGACTTATGAAATACTGGTACGACGATTTAAGAGAATTCGAAGTATCGAGTTTGGACTGCATTTCCGTTGCAAACAGTTTGGAACCAAATCAGACGCCGGGTCTGAACAAGTTCAAAGCTGTCGTCAGATTTTTTTTCAAAACGTTGTCAATTTCTACATTTCCTGAAACCCTTTCATGAACAAATTTATCGTGGGATTTTTACCCCTTTCACGCCATATTGTCGTCTGCTTCGATATTGATGTTTGCATACCGTTTGAATGTTAGAATTAAGGCAATATGTCTGACTTAATTTCAAAACAAGTGGTAAACAGTTTCGATCCTGACGCGGCATCCGATAAGGATAAAAACTGTTCGCAAAAGCGCTTTATAATAACGTCATTGTCAATAGCACAAAAAGGCGACTTTGCAAAACCTATGCCAAAACAGCCACTCAAATCAGGATGAATGGCCAGGCATATATAGAAAAAGTGGCTTAATGCAAGACAACAGTAATACAGAAAGTTTATTTGTCATGCGAGCAACCCAGAAACTTGAAATGGTTCCTGGGCAGCATTAAAACTGTTTTCAAATGCGCTTTATGACGTAGTTGACAGTTAAGGGTTGATTTCGTTTCACTCCTTCAGTTCCTTCATGGCCTTACCCCGTGTATAATATTAATTTCAAACAGACTTAACGCGGCGTCTGATCAAGATCAAAACTGTTTGAAACTCATTTCAACATTTCTTACGTCAAAATACCGGAAAAAAACTAAAACAAGGCAAATGTAAAACAGAAAGCTCCATTAGGTGCTTTCTGTTTCACGCAAACCTTGCTTTAAGCTATCCAGCTGTCTATTATACAATCAATTATTATGCCCCCACGCCACCGGTGGTGGGGGCCATATAGGAATCACGTTGTTCGTCGGTCCGTATGTTGGTCGGTCGGTCCGTCCGTCGCGTTTTTTTCGGGACATAGTCCTTTTTCTAGAAAACTATTTATGATACCATCTTCAAACTTGTTATACATTATCAATGTTATTTGGGGACACTCAGTGACAGGTTTCATTACTCTTACACACAATTCGACAGAATTATGCCCCTTTTTAACTTGATTTATTTTGTCTATTAATTGAGATTTTTTTCTTTGAACATGCCATTTTCTTGAAAACTATTCATGATGTTGTCTTTTAACTTAGTACACATTATAAGAGTTGTATTGTGAGACTTTTCATTAAGTTTGACAAGTCTTGCAGAAAATTTAACAGAATTATGCCCCTTTAAAACTTGAAATTTAGTTCCTTAAAATGCATTTGTTCTTTGGACATGTAATTTTCTTGAAAACTATTTATGGCATTGTCTTCAAACTTGGTAGACATTATAAGTGTGATGTTTGCAGACTCTACTTGAAGTTACATAACTCTTGCCAACAAATTACAGAATAATGCCCCATTTTAACTTGATTGTTTTTCTCTATTTTCTTGGAACATGCCATTTTCTTGCAAACTATTCATGATATTATCTTCAAATCGTGGTACACATTATATGTGTTATATTGTGAGACTTTTCTTCAAGTATGACAACTCTTGCATAAAATTTAGCGTATTATTCTTTCTACATGTCATTGTTGTGTTTGCGGCAGGTCAGTTTGGAATGGGGGTATTTATCACCTTCAGTGATAGCAGTTCTAGTTTGTTATAGTGGTCGTAATATAGAGGTTATCTTATTTGAGAGTAGGTCGAAAAAAAGAGGTTCACTGTATTTTAATGTTTGGAAGAACCTCTACAGATCATCACAGGTGATAGGCTGAACAAAAAGTGCCACTATGATTGCAGTAAGCGCAACATGACAGTCCGCCCAGTGGTCACCTATTTGAAATACAGTGCTCCCTCTCTATAACGACCCTTCGAACAACGATTCCCTTTTTACAACGATTCTTGCCGCTGATCTCAAAACAAAACGATATATATATAACGCTCCACTGCTGCAATATCGTCTGCTTAAACTTGCCGTCTGCTGTTTTTGTCTCAAAGTTACGTATTGGACATTTTGACATAAAAAAAACATAAAGACGAGTGACAAACAGTTTAAAACCAGATCAGACGCCGCGTTACGCGGCGTCTGATCTAGGTTCAAACTTTTTGCAAATGTACACTAAGGTGTACATTTTCCGCCCTATAACAACTCCCTCCTAACAACACACACCCTTTGTCTTCTGTTGGGTGTTGTTAAAGAGAGGGAGCACTGTACAAAATTTATGTACTTCAAACAGGCTATTGGTTAATGGGTTAATGTATAGAGTATAGGACAACAGGTCAACAATAAATCCTATGTTTTTTTATTTTAAAGTTTCAAAGAGCCTCTACAGATCAACCCAGGGGACAGGCTAAACATGGAGTGTCACTATGACAGCAGTAAGCGCAATACGACCATCGTCATAGGTGGTAGTGCTGTGGAGAACGAAATGTGCTATGGCTTTATCATGTACTACCCAGCGGAGAATATGGATCTAAAAAGTAATTACATGTCATCTTATACCTTTGGGTGATTACCTTGTTATGACCTGATCAAATGGGTGATAAGCCATGTGTTTATCTCTGTGGGGCTCATGCGGGGCATGAAGCCGATAAAATTACATGTATACTTACTTACTGACCATTCCATCTACCATGCTATCTAGCCATCTATACCCTATCATCCACACATTATGTTCAAAACTTGATACTTCGAACTCGCGTTTGTTCGAACATACACATATTTCAGAGTTAAAATGTGGCCAAACCACGTTTTAACTTTGAAATACGGGTATGGTCGATATAAGTGAGATCAGCTTATTGAAATTCGACTTATAAAAAAAGTTGAACGATCGATTTAAGCGAATTCGAAGTATTACATGTATACCTACTTACTGACCATTCCATCTACCTACCTAGCTAGCCATCGACCCTATCATCCACACATTATGTTCAAAACTCGATACTTCGAACTCGCGTAAGTTCGAACATACCCATATTTCAAAGTTAAAACGTGGCTAAGCCACGTTTTAACTTTGAAATACGGGTATGTTCGACATAACCAAGATCGACATTTTGAAATTCGACTTTTGAAAAGTGGAACGATCGATTTAAGCGGGTTCGAAGTATTAGAGCTTTCGGGTGAAACAGTTTGTTTGAGTCTCACCACTTTGTACTGGTGGCAATGGTGGTATCTATCACCCCTTATTCCGATGGGATTTTTCCTTGTTGAATTACAAGGGTGTTTCCTACATTCGTGAAATATATAGATGTACTATGTATCATATTTACTACAAGTATTGAAATGTAAAGATATCGTCTGCTTAAATTTGTCGTCTATTTTTTATTTAAAGAATTTGAACTTATTAGCGTTACGTAAGAGCCGATGATATGGGTGTCACATATTTTGGATCTTGATCAGACGCTGCATCATGCGGCAGTTGGCACATATTGATGTTATACAGTCTGTCAGCGAAAGGGTTAAATTTAGACTGTGTTCATTAACCTATTTGCACCCAGTGGATTCTTCCATGTTTTATATATTAGACTAGTCCATTTCTATTTAAATGGATGCCTGGTCAAAATTTTCATTTTCATTTTGTTTAATATTGGAATTCCTATCAGCAAACAGTGTAGACTCTGATCAGAGTCTACACTGTTTGCCTATGTCCCATGGCCATTATGTATCGCGGACACAAACGGGTTCAAACGGCGCACTTGTCCCGTAGAAATACTCTGATCAGAGTCTACACTGTTTGCGTATGTCCCATATATGGGATCGTGGGCACGAATGGGTTAACTTAACATTATTTTCTGCTCTATTGTTTTAGCCTGTAAAGCGTTTGGTGACCTTGACACCTGCGACTTCGAACATGACGTCATAAGAGGTTGTGACACTTCCAAGCAAAACTTCAGGTAACCATTCTGAAACCATTTCAATGTGTGTCTTTGCTAGAGCTTAAGCTCAAATCTGACCAATATTATGCTTGGGAACGATCTCAGACTCAACTTTAAAGCTTTATTACTTTGGGGCATGATCAGTCTCCGTGTAGCTCAGAGGCTGATCAGACTCCAAACTTTTTTGCATTGGGCATCCGTCATCGTCTCTCTTACCAGCACCCATATTTGCACATACAGTGCTCCTGTCTACAACAACACTCATTGGGATACAAATACTGTGCATGGTGTTCGAAGGGAGTTGTGATAAGCAAAAATGACGAGAGACAAACAGCTTGTATCCAGATCAGACGCCGCGTAACGCGGCGTCTGATCTGGATACAAGCTGTTTGTCTCTCGTCATTTTTGCTTTTTTTCTGTCAAAATATCTATTATGTCACTTTGAGAATAAAAGCAGACAAGAAGTTTAAGCAGACGATATTGCAGCCGTAGAAAGGTTGGACATTAGTGTCTTGTTTTGGGAACAACGTCAAGCGTTGTTGAAAGGAGGGTCGATTTTCAGAGGGCCGTTGTAGAAAGGGAGCGCTGCATATATTGCGATTTTGAGGTATCGTATATACTTATCTCCCTTTGCAGTGACCCGCAACATGTACAAGAGTTCTCGGTCGTGCAAGAGCACTGTGCGGCGGCGATTTGTCTTAGAGAGTGCAAGAAGCTGCTGAAACGAGTCAAGCGACATCCATGCTATTCGGGCAGCTTGAGAGAATACGCCATAGAACATATAGAAGATATCACAGACCCGACAGAGAAAGCTAACATGCTTAGTTTCTGGCTGAAAATGAGGTCATGTGACTACGAGTTAGCCATGGACAAGGTACCCAGAGGGACAAGCACCGCCAGTAAACCGTTTAGCCAATCAGCTGTTCCTATCTCAATGATTCTGTTTTTTGTACTTACCAAGTTTAACAATTGAGATGGTGCAGATGTATACTGTTATACAGTCGAAACTCGATAATTCGAACTCGCGTTATTTCGAACATACCTACCGGTATATTCCAAAATTAAAAGGTGGATGGCCCACGATTTAACTTTGCAACTAAACCGATACCGATCTATCGAAATTTATCTGAGGATAAACTGGTACGATCGATTTAAGCGAGTTGGAAATATCGAGTTTTGACTGCACTTCTAAAGTTTATTTCTAACCATTTATTTGCCCACCAAGTGCCCAACCCCGAATACAATGGTTATTTAAAAAAAAAAAAAAACAAGGTATTACCCTGGTCAGACGCCGCTTAACGTGACGTTTGACCAGGATCAAAACTTGCTTATATTCCTTACGATACAACTCTATACAATTCACACAAAAAATCAAAAATAAAAGCAGGCGAAAAGTTTAAAGCTGACCACGGCATCGCAGTGCATGGGGTTAAATTGCTTTTAAAAAACCGAAGATATGGCATTTGACCAAGATCAAAACTGTGTGACGCTCACAGTAGATGTTTCTTCACTTAACCCTTTACCTTATACCCTATTAATGATATGAAAGATAAGTGATCACTTAAAGCAGGTTGAAAGTAAAGCAGAATGTGCCTTAAGGCACATTCTGCTTTCCTTTCAGCCTTCTTTAAACTACCACCTGCTAGGCTATAAATTATTTGTTCTTGAAATTGGTCATGAGGGTATAAACTGGAACTATTTTCTTCAGCGGAGGAATAAATTAAATACGCTAAAAGTCGCTTCTATGGGGGAAAGGGTTAACATTCCCAAATTGAGAATCGTTTGCAGACGATAGTCTTTTCTCCCATTTTGCCTATGTGGGATAGGGATTTACCCCATGTGGAATCACTCTATCCTCCATACCACATGATGTATTTTATTGTTGGTCGAGCTTAGCCACAAACCATGCATGACGTTGGTAACTAAATGGCATAATTTCTGATTTCTATAAATAACGTCATGTTTTGGCGGGAAAAATGCAGACAAATTATTTCGTTATTTAACTTATTTGTATCATGTTTTAGTGATTTAAACGGGAGAAAAAAATCCACCATTCGCTTTGTTGATGTAGGATAGGAATTTCTCCCCTCGGAGGAGAAATTCCTATTCTAAATCAACACTCATTGTCGATCCTATTACTCTTGAAAACATATACTATGTGTAGTCATGACATTGATTCTTAAAGGTTTCTTAAACCTTTGACTCTCAATGACGCCTTAAAGCGCGTTTACAAACGCGTTAAGCGGCGTCTGATCACGACCAAAACTGTTCGACACTTTTATCGGTACTTATTAAGTCATACAACCTTTAATCTAACTTTGAAACTTATCTTGCAGGCGATAAAAAGCGGTGGAGGGGTAAACATCTTCTAATAATTTGATCATGAAAGGGTTAATTCTTACGTTTCTCGAGCTCAAGGGTTTTACTGTTGTATAGCAAGTGAGCAACTTCATCTATATCAGTGTTGTGACTACTAAATACTAAATCACAGCAATATATTCACTGTGTATGCTACTGGTATTATATGTATTCAATATAACCCTTTACTCCATAGTCTGTGTCTAGTTGTGAAAATATGTGACAACTTAAAACAAGGCTGAATGCGTCTTATGGCGAATACTGCTTTACTTTCAGTTTCAGCCTAGTTCAAGCTACCATCAGCTAAGATATAGAAAAAAATTCTTATCAAACATATTCATGACTGTAAAATGGAACTATTTTCTTCACATGTAGAATAAAATAATTATGTAAAAATGTATGTCTACGGAATAATTGGTTAAGTCGGTGAACTCAGTTTGTAGTAAGATCAAAGGGTAATGATTCGGCGTCTGAACTAGCCAAAACTGTTTGCCAACACTTTAAGATCAAATACTTCAAATAAAAAAAAAGAACATTATTTTCTAATTTTTATACATTGCATTTACGATCAGTTTAGTCTAACCGTCTTTTGCACTGTGACCTCTGTAAAGTTGCATTTATGAAAAGCGGATGCGACTGTGAAATTAACATCTAACAATCCTGCTATTTGCTCATTAATTGATCAGCGAATGAAAATGAGGGACTCTTACGAAAGTTGATCTTTAACTCTTTCACTCTTAATGACGTCATAAAGTTCATTTGCAAGCAGTTTTTATCCTGATCAGACGCCGCATAACGCGGCGTCTGGTCAGGATCAAAACTGTTTGCCATTTGTTTTGAAATTACGTCAGTTCTACTGCCTTGAAACTTACTTTGAAACGATATTGCAGACAACATTGTTGAAGCAGACGACAATATGGCGGTGCAGGGGTAGAAACCTCACGATAATTTTGACCATGAAATGGTTAACAGATGCAAATTCATATAATGAAGACCAAGACAAAATGTTGTGCAAACATCGCGTCACCAATTGCTTGGTTTAGGGTCAATTTGTTTGCATGACCAAGCTATGTGTTGTACTGTATTTTCAACAGTTATATATATATTCCAATGATATCGAAAAACAAATCTTTTATTTCACGAAAGAAGTTCATTAGGATGGGTTAGCCACGAATTTAAATATTATTTTGTACATATCCAATCTTTGTTTACCTTAGTTACAGTTTCAGTCCTCCATTTGAGGTCATTCATGAGTAAAATCTACAGGCCTTTGTTTGCTGTTGGAATAGACCGATTCTTTTCACCTGGCAAGGGCGGAGCTAACCTTTGGCAAAGATAAAGTAATTTGCATTTGATTATAGGGGTGACAGGTATAGTTTCGTATTAAATAGTTATTTTCCGATACTTCAACATGAAGAAACAGATGGGCATGCAGCCATATCCAAGTGAAAAAGGTGTGTACAATGCTCCCTCTCTACAATAACACCCAATGAAAGACAAAGATGGCGTGTGTTGTGCGGAGGGAGTTGTTAAAGGGAGAGGAAATTAAGAATTGTTTTACATTTGAAAACAGCTTGAATCCAGATCAGACCCCGCGTAACGCGGCGTCTGATCTGGATTCAAGCGGTTTGTCATTCTCAAATGTCCACTTATATGTAATGTTGAGAAAAACACGACAGACGACAACGGTAAATTCCGATAATAAAAGAGCGTGCTTTCGCCCCCAAAGTTGAAATGCAACGGTCCTCATCGAAACTCCGCCCTGTCGGGTCAATAAAAATCGGCCTATAACATTGCAAGAAGAAAAGTAAGCATGCCCTATGACGTTGGTTCCAGGGAAGATCACAGTCTGGTGAAGGGCCTCCAAAGGAGGACTGAAACTGTCACTGAGGTAAACAAAAATTGGATATGTACAAATAAATCTTTAAATAAAATCTGTAATTTATCGTTAAAGCGAAACTTTACCAGAACCTACGCATGTAATAACACAAATGTATTGTCAATATTCATGTATCCTTGCTGAATAAAATATATACACAGGTGACGTTCTTATCAACTTTTATATTCATACATGTATAATGTATACTATATGTGGTATGAGAAAACAGGACTTTACCAAGACCAGCCACCGGTTTGTCTGGGCCTACCTATTATGTTTGGTATTCTCTAGCTTAACCCTTTTCCCTATTTATGACGTCATAAAGCGCATTTGCAAACATTTTTATCCTGATCAGACGCCGCGTAACGCGGAGTCTGATCAAGATAAAATTTGTTTGCCACTTGTTTTGAAATGACGTCAGATATACTGACTTAAATCTAACTTTAAAACGATATTGCAGACACCAATATTGAAGTAAAATACAATATGGCGGCGAATGGGGTAAACCCTAACGATAAATTTGATTATGAAAGGGTTAAAGAGTAATCCGTTTTCTGACTTGTTAGCCTAAAAATTGTAGAACCAAATCATGTGCTATGCCTGAGATGACAGCTAGTTTTGATATAGTTGTATACTGTTTTTGCATTGCAGGCAGCCGAATTTTCTTATGGCACTGCTCATACGTAAGAACAAGAGCGTATGTTGAAAGATATACATGTATTCGTGCGTTGTTTATTCTTAAGACATTTTTCTCAATCACGATATTTTTAGAACAATAATTGTACTCGTTTTTTAAGTACAAAATCTGGCAAACATACATAAGAGACATTTTTGTTAACAATATACAGTAGAACCCCTCCAAACTTGGACCTCTTAACCCTTTCCCTTATAGAAGCGACTTTTAGCGCATTCATTTTATTCATCCGCCAAAGAAAATAGTTCCATTTTATACTGCCATGAATATGAACTATAAGAAATATTTTCTATATACTAGCAGATAGTAACATAAAGTAAGCTGAAAGTAAAGCAGAATGTGCCCTAGGGCACATTCTGCTTTACTTTCAGCTTACTTTAATAAGTCACATATGTTAAATACTAGAAACAGACTATTGGTTAAAGGGTTAATACCGGGTTTCTCTCTAAACCAGACAAACAATTTTGTTCCGTTTTCAACTCTTCTTTATTTCAATGCCATTAATCCTTTTACATTCTCTGATCAGATGGCTCATTTAGGAGCCCTCTGGTCTGGATCTTCACTGTTTGCATAGGACAAATGTACTTTTGACAAATTTTACACCGTTTGCAAAGAACTTCTATATATACGTCAATAAGGTTCAAAGAGTCACTATAATTATTTGTATCGTGGGATATGTAATATGCAGACTCGCTTATGTATTAGGAAGTTCGTTCCATCACCAAAACCGCCAAAAGGCGGCTACTGACGACGCCATGATGTGAAAGGGTTACAAAAGACAATATATTTACAAGTACAAGTGTTAAGAATAACACATAAGTAGCTTTGTCGTATACAAATTATTACTACGAGACAAATAGCACATGGAGAGTAATATATTATTTGGTATATTTTATTCAATTCAGGTGAAACCAATTAGTTTATATGCACTTATCTGCTTCGTGCGTTCACACACGCTGTTATAAAACATAAAATAATTGCGAAACATCTCACAATTGGTATATTTTTCATCGGGACAATATACAAAACACGTAATAGTGAAAATTGTAACGATTACCCTGCTTCTAGATATTGCATTAATCCTTTCACTGCACGTTATCGTTTTTAATTAATTAGTGTCTCTTTTTATTTGTAAAGTTTTGATTTCATGCATTTTTTTCTGCAGAGACATCGATTCGAGTGTCAAAATGTTTGAGTCCTGATCAGACGCCGCGTGACGCGGCGTCTGATCAGGATTCAAACTGTTTACAAATAATCATTGTACTTGGGTTAGGCTATGAAAGGGTTAGCAAACTACAAAGAAAGTATTAGTTGATTTGGTTCTGCCAATTTGAAACTCTTTAAAAAAAATAACTTGAGCTAGAATATTGAATTAATTAACCCTTGTTTGGTGCTAAGTGTAGTTTAAAAGATGTTTAAACAAAGAAATGTAAGCTTGATGCAGGGATAGCGGTTTTCCTTGTCGATGAAATGAAAATGAACGTTGACGATATGCACAAAATGTAAAATATGACAATAGTTTAAATCATTGCACCAAGTTGATTATTCAATGCTTAATTTTTAGATAAGTTCAGTTTTTATCATGGGGCTAACTGATTTAAATTTTTATTTTCGTTTTGTTTCATATTAAACTTCTATCAGCAAACTGTGTAGACTCTGATCAGACACCGCATTATGCGGCGTCTGATCAGAGTCTATACTGTTTGCATATGTTAATATATAGGACTGTGGGCACACATGGGTTAAAGCAATTGATGAACCTGACTTTTAAAATTGTTTTAGCCAACCGAGCTACCCTGTTTGCAATGTAACTCGCTATTGGGACAAATATACCCAATGTCCCCTCCAACAAATACAAACTGTATTTACAGGTACATATTTTTCCCTGAAAAGAAAAAAATGTTACACGACATTTTAACTTATTTTCTAGTTAATGTGTACAATCTGTATGTTAGGAGAAATAATGTAATATAGATATATATGATATAGTTCATGTTTGTATATACAGCGCTCCCTCTCTACAACGGCCCTCCTAACAACGATTCCCTCCTTACAACGACCCTTGCTGCAGTTCCCTAACAGGACAATTATGTCTAACGCCTTTACTGCTGTAATATCGTCTGCTTAAAGTTGTCGTCTGCTGTTTTTCTCAAAATTACATATTCGACATTTTGACAGAAAAATACTTAATGATGAGTGACAAACAGCTTGAATCCAGATCAGACGCCGCGTCACGCGGCGTCTGATCTGGATTCAAGCTGTTTGTAAGTGTAAACCAATTTCCCTCTCTATAACGACTCCCTCCGTACAACGCACACAACCAGTGTCTCCCATTGGCTGCCGTTGTAGAGAGGGAGCGCTGTAGTAGAATGTATATTAGGCGACCACTTTGGATACCATAAAAGGCAAGTAACCAGTGAATGCAAAACAAAAGTAGCATGACCTTTGCCCTGAAAGGCTACCTATTCATCTTGTTTCAGTCCCTGCTTGACACAACGTAACTTTTCTGTTTATCTTTGGAATTTCATTTAACAAGGTCAAGGAAATAATGTTTCTGTCCAAGTAAAATATAAGTCAGGAACAGATCAAGCATATAAACTATTTATGTTGTTTTTACAATCTAATGAAAAATGACAAACAATGCAGGCCCTGATCAGAGGGCTCATTCAGAAGCCCTGTGATCTGAGATATCACTGTTTTCATTGGACTGGAAAGGTAGTCAAAGACATTTGAAAGAATATTTGTTTTAAGTAAATATCAATTGAGAATATCGTAAATACTGCAGATACCGGTCCGATGTTGCGTTTTCAACGCTGCTACTGATTAAAAGCTATACTTTTTTCAATGTCTTAGATGTTTAAAGTTACATTGTTTATAAAAATGTAAATAAATATGAGATAAAAACTATTCACCTATTTCATGACATTTACAGTGTGTATGTTAATAATATTCCGAGTACCCCAGAGTGTGATCAGTATATAAACTACTCACACCAATACCGAATCTTTTTTTGGCAAAAATGCCTAAAATCTAAATTTGACAAACTAAAGCATACGGCGTTTTCCAGGCCATGCACCGTCCGATTGTTAACTCCTTAACTGCCTTACCCCAAGTACGGTTGATATTTGCAAACAGTTTGGATCCTGATCAGACGCCGCGTAACGCGGCCTCTGATCAGGATCCAAATTGTTTAACACTCGTTTTCAATATTTCTTAAGTCAAAATAACTAAAACCTGTTGCGTTTTTTTCAGAAATATTAGTAATAGTGAAGTGGTTGTAATAATTGGGCGGTCGTAGTAATTGGGTGGTCGTAATATAGTGGTTTAGTGTAATGCAGTCTTTAGATTATCCGGCCAGTGTACATATACAGTCTAACTTCGATATCTCGAAGTCGGTTAAATCGAAAATACCCGTATTTCAAAGTTAAAACGTGGCTTAGCCACGTTTTAACTTTGAAATATGGGTATGTACGACCTAACCGAGCATGAAACAATGCAGTTCATGTGTCGAACTATCGGATAGTTCCAGTTAAGCGAGTTCGAGATATCGAAGTTCGACTGTATATGGAATATATATATACTAATGGAAAATTTTAACTAGCAAACTTCATTGCAATATCAAAGTATAAATGAATTAATTTAAACATTTGCAAGTACAAGTAACAGAATAATTGAAATCGGAACTGCTGATTGGCTTAGCGGTTTGGTGGCCGCTCCTGTCATATCTGACGTCATTTCCGCGCCTAATTCGTAGTCACATGATCTCATCTTCAGCCAGAAACTTTGCATGTTTATTTTCTCTAGCTGGTTCGTGGTCGTTTCTAACTTTGACATGAGGTAGTTTCTCAAGCTCCCAGAGTAGCAGGGGTGTCGCTTGAGTCGCTTAACTAGCGTCATACATTCCTTTCGACAGGTGTCCGCATTACAGTACTCCTTCACGACCGAGAACTCTGGAACAGTATCTGGATTGCTGTAAAGGGAGATAATTTAAGTAATATACACACATGCTCACGCAGCATTTTTATCAATATAAGAATTGTATTTATAACATAACAGATTGCGTGAGCGTTGAATGACACCCGTTGTTTAAATGTCATATATAACTAGTAATATAACTATGCAAATGAGGTACGCCACGACGTTGTTTACTTGTGACGTCGTTAAAATGCGTTCTATGCGCGTTCGATTTCCAACGTCTTCATTCCATCATGTAGATTCAATTTATAGATTTTTGGTGTAATTAATCAATATTAGATCTAGATCTACACGAAAGTGTTTATTAATACATATAACAACATAAACATTATGCTAGTGAACGGGGTTAAACCCAGGTTTAACCCCCCAGTGGTTGTTAATAGTTAATTCATTTATAATTGATTGTTGATTGCTACTGACCGTACCAAGGCGGGCTCCTATGTTCACTTAGCTTTATGTTTGTCTTGCGTGTTGTTTTCTGTTTAGTGTGTAGATGAAGGAATGGTATTGCGTGTGTGTGTGTGTGTTTGTTATGGTATGGCTGTGTGTGTGTTCTGCTTTAGAGATGGGTGTATTGTTTGTGTTGCGTTTCCTGCTTGAGTCTTCTTTCGTATTTATTAATTTGGAACAACTTTTTTCCTGTATAGATCTACAATGTACTTATATCGCGCTTAGCATTCACTTGACCTCAAAGGCTGCGATAAATAACATTTCTAGGTTTTGTTATAAAAAGAATATAACATTCGTGTTAATAATTTATTGGAATTATCAAACTCGTCGTTTTAGAAATCGATAAAAACTCGGCAAAGCCTCGTTTTTATCGTTTTCTAAAAGACTCGTTTAATAAATCCAATAAATTATCAACACTCATGTAATATCCTATATATAATCTGTGTAAAAATATAGTAATCAAGCGTTAACAATTTACTTTATTTTAACCCCTTCACTCCAATGACGCCACCAACTTTCAACAATTATCGTCTGCTTTTAATTATCAAATTTAGTTTTTAGGTAAATTGAATAAAACAAATAATTATGGTAATGATAACTAATGAGCGTCAAACAGTTTTGATCATGAGCAGACGCCGCGTGACGCGTCTGATCTGAATCAAAACTGTTTACAAATAGCCGTTGTACTCGGGATAAAGCAGTGAAGGGGTTTATACTGTTAGGTATACTCGTATCATATTGCTACGGCAGTAAAACAAGAGGAAATCCTATCCAAATGAAACTATATTGTGTCTGATAATTTTGATTTGACATAGATTGCAACTTATTTGGCATCTCACCTGGAACCAATATGTTACCATGGACACCAATATTATGACGTTTTAGGCAAGATTAATCGACCTTACTAGTCGTTCATTAATTTCATCTCATTAACTTGATCTCGCTTTAATTCGCACATACCCGTTTTTCAAAGTTAAAAGTTGCTCAACCGTTATATTGGTATGTTCGAACTAAAGCGAGTTCGAATTATCGAGTGTCGATTGCATTTATACAGTTAAATCTCAATAACTTTAGCTCTCTGTTCAAAGTCGAACATATTCATAATTCACAGCGAAAACGTTGTTAAGCCACGTTTTCAGTTTGAAATACAGATATATCCGACTTAACCAAGATGGATATATCGATGTCCGGCTGTATTTGGCATTGAGAAGCTGGTTTGCATGATCTTTGTAGCAATTTCTTGTTTCAGTTTGTGTTACGAAACTCGGGATGTTACGATATTTGGCTCCTTCCATATACTTTGCGTTCAACGAGTTAAAAACTTACCGGAAGTCCAGGCTCGCTACGTCACAACCCCTTATTACATCTTTCTCAAGGTCGCAAGTGTCAAGGTCCCCATAAGAATCGCACACTGAAATAGCAACGTTTGAGCCATTTAACCATTTACCCAATAACCCGTATATGACATTAAATACAGGTAATCACTTAATTAAAGCAGGTTGAAAGTAAAGCAGAATGTGCCTAAAGGCACATTCTGATTTTCTTTCAGCCTGCTTTAAACTACCATCTGTTAGGCTATTTAAAAATATTTGTTATGGTAATTGTTTATGAGGGTATAAACTGGAACTACTTTCTTCAGCGGAATAATAAATTAAATACGTTAAAAGTCGCTTCTATGGGGGAAAGGGTTAAACAATTGGGAACTACATGCAAGGACGGTATTCTATACAATCACTCGTGTCTGTGCTTCAATAACAATTCTAATATGACACGTGAATTCGTCTTTAAAAACAAAGAACAAATTCACCCTGATATATCTAGTATGTTTAACAACGCTTTGAAAATATTCTGTTTATGCGGGCTCTTTCTGTGCCAACACTATGTAAGGTCGCAAATATTAAACGACTTTTGTCACGCTCAATTAAAAAACATATCTGCAGAATTTTAAATCAGTTTTGCTGATATTTTGTACAGTATGTGACATTGTTAGACTTTTTTTTGTAATGTCAGAATCGAAAAAATCTTGTTCCATGGTTTGTTATGGTCTAATATGCTACTTTTGTCGTTCTGATGCGACGACCCTCGTGGTTAATTTGCTACACATCAGCACGGAACTCCAAATCATGGTATATAAGGCCATAACGAACAATGGAACGAAGATAATTTCCTAAATAAACATAACAAACAGTTTAACTCTAAAACCATGACAGACTCAAAACTGTTTGACACTCATATAAACAATTAATTGTCAAGATTTTCAAGCAACAGCTATTTTCTTACCATCTATTGCAGCGCTGCAATTTCTCCGGATTTATCCTAAGTATTCGGATTTTAGCTTAAGGCGCATTCTGCTTTACTTTTAACCTGTTTTAAGCAGCCATGTGTCTTCAAAACAAGAAACAGACTATAGGATAAAGGTACGATAAGTAAAATTGCGTCTGAAAAATTGAAAAATTGAAATCTTGGATTTTTATTATCAACGTATGGCCGCCCTGCTATTGCATTAACGAATAGAGCAATCATGATATGTTGTATACGTAATACCTGGAAGGGCCACGTTCTCTTTCGGATAGAACATTGCGAACCCGTAACACATCTCAGCATCGTGCTTGCCCGGGCCGAAGTTCATGGTCCTGTGTTGTGATGAGGTATTGAAGTGACACACCATGTGTAATCTGTCTCCAGGGTTGATCTGGAGCGGCTCATCTTGGTAACTTCAAAATACAAATGTATCATCAGGCATCATTTAGTGCGCTACAGGGCTGCCATTTCTCCGGATTTTTCCTAAATCTTCCGATTTTTTTCTAGTACATGGTAGCTTAAAGCAGGCGCATTCTGCTTTACTTTCAGCCTGCTTTAAGTAGTCACGTGTCAACAAAAAATAGAAACAGGCGATGGGGGTAAAGGTATGATTCGTAAAATCGCACTTGAAAATGAAAATTTGGAAATCTTAGGATTTTTCATGTCAACTTATGGCAGCCCTGACGCTATGTCATTTTCGTATGTGAATGCGTCCTCTGCAACAACTTGAAGAGTTTATATATGTGTATGTTCGTTCTTAAAATAGCTACAGAGGGCAAAACATTTAAGAGCTGGGTAAAACAGTCTTATCTGTATCAAAAACAGGTACAGTGCTCTCTCCCTATAACTTCCCTCCAAACATCGATTCCCTCCTAACAACGACTATTGCCGCAGTTCCCTTAAATGGACAATCATGTCTAACGCTTCTACTACTGTATTATCGTCTGCTGAAAGTTGTCGACTGCTATTTTTCTCAAAGTTACATATTGGACGTTTTGGCACCAAAAAAACTAAATGACGAGTGACAAACAGCTTGAATCCAGATCAGACGCCACGTTACGCAGCGTCAGATCTTGATTCAAGCTGTTTGCAAATGTAAACAATAGTCCCTCCCTACAACGACTCCCTCCGAACAACGCACACAATTTATGTCTCCGATTGAGTGTCGTTGTAGAGACAGAGCGCTGTATCACCCATGTACAGTGGAGAATCTGTTATTCTTTCCCGTTTAAACGCAAACGTACGCAAACGCAAAACACCAAAACGTAGAAAAATACAACTTTTTGACAATTCTGATAATTCATCTTTATCTTGGTGGCAAACAGTTTGGAGCCTGATCAGACGCCGGGTTACCCGGCGTCTGATCTGGCTCCAAACTGTTTGCAGTGAAAATAATAGTTTTAGGGTAAACGCGTTTATTGGGAAAGAATAACACATTCTCCACTGTACAGTAGATAAAACGTTATTCTTTCCCGTTCAAACGCAAACGAAACGCATTGCAATAAAGTGGATAAATAAAACATCATTTTGGGACATATCTGACTACTTATTTTACACTGAGTGGCAAACAGTTTGGAGCCTGGTCAGACGCCGGGTTACCCGGTGTCTGATCTGGCTCCATACTGTTTGCAAAGTAATACATTGTTTTTGCCTTAAAGCATTTATTTGGAAAAAATATCACGTCTCCACTGTATTTCTACTGTAATTAAATTTTCTAGAAATCACATTGAAACAGCTCATTGTAATGTCAAGGCATATAAGTACTTGGGTTAAACTACAGGTTCTTTTGCAGTGGAAAACTGCGTTGTCTTAATAATGTACAGTATAGTTTTTTGAATTATTTTTCTTTATCCTACATTAAACAGAACAGAACAGAACAATCATTTCTCTTTCAGATTTATCACTGGTCATCTATTGTGTGTAGTTGCTTGATAGATTTACGAGGTTCAGTCAAAACGTTCCAGGACTGACCATTTAAAACGACATTTTTTACGTCGGATTTTTATTAAATTTGGCATGCACCAAACTCACATACAATTATGACTGGCAATAGATTAATTCACAACGGTAATTATTTACTAAAAACAATTAATACTGTACAGATTATGGGCACTTTGAACAATTTGCATTCCCGCAATTACCCACCACTTGCCTTAAATAAAATACTCGGTAAATTGATACTATAAGGTGGAGAAGACGGTTTTTCCGCTTAATTAACCCATTTATACCCAGATGATTCTTCCATGTTAAACTATTGGATTAGTCTCTTTTTTATCAAAGGGATGTCTGGTCAAAATTTTCATTTTGTTTTATATTGAAATTCCTATTAGCAAACAGTGTAGACTCTGATCAGACGCCGCATAATGCGGCGTCTGATCAGAGTCTACACTGTTTGCCTATGTCCCATACATTGGATCGTGGGCACAAATGGGTTAATTAAACGCATGCGAAACGCCTCTTAGTACATGTAGGTCTAAAATCGGTATATTGGCTGTATTCCTGTAAGGATGCGACCTACCTGTGGTATTTCGGGTAGTCAAAGCTAAATGGTTGATCATTGGCCAGGTAGTGGACACGGCTTTCATTCACAACCCATCCAGACATTCCCGCCACACCTAGTAAGGTTATAAACAAATACGTCACTTATTGTACATATAGGATCTGTCATGAGTCGATGTTTACGACAAGCTGATCTCAAACGAGTCTAGAATTGAAATGTTATTAAGCGAGCCTTGGCGAGCTCAATAACTTTTCTATTCTAGACGAGTTTGTTGAGATCAACTTGTCTTAAGTATCGACGAGTGACAGATTCTTTTTCTTACATTACCAACGATTTAAGCTATTTTTTAAGCAATATGAGTTTATTTGGAACCCCGGTGACGTCAAAACGCCGTTATAAATAGTGACGTTATAGTGACGTCATCAAAGTGATCTTACACATGTTGGAGATAAGGATATTCGTCATCGTTGTTCGCTATAAAAACAGGGGTAGTTATGTGAGAAAATTAATTCACATAGATCTACATGTAACAAATACTTAAATTATTGTACAATTAATTCACATACATGTATATTATGTAACATTTATGAATGTGGGTCGGGACATGAACAATAATTTATTATTATTGTTCATGTCCCGACCCACATTCATAAATTTTGCCGATATCCAAATGCTAAATGCTTTTCGCAAGTTGCTACGTGTCAGTGGCTTGCGAATTGGCATTTTGTCATCCTTCTGATTTCTTTTCACTGAAGATTGTTTGTACTGTTAATCGGCAAATAGGACGATACGTTTAGTAGGCGAAAATCGCTTCCGCACCATTTTTTTCAGGATTCGGAAATTATTAGATAGATCTGGCTTCACACAACAATATGTTTTGAAACCTGTGATGATTTTGTTAAACTTTGAAACAAAATACATGTTAAACAATACGTAATGTGGGTCGAACGTTTCTATTGGCAATTTTGTTTTGTTGCTTGCTTTCCATTTGCCATATGGCAAAGCTAATTTGCCATTTGCTAGTTGCTTTATGCTAATTGCCAATATGTAACTTGTCAGTCTAGATCGAGTCTTATTTAAGTTGTCAAGTGTCTCCAAAACTTAAAACAGGCTAGGGAGTTATTGGTTAATTCAAGTCTGCTGTCCCTTTACTTTGAAACTTACCATGTAAATGCATATGATTGTATGCTGCAATAACTTGTATCGGTCCGCTCATCTTCGCCCTTGTACAACTTGAGCTACATCCGCCCGAGACCACGTGATCTTCCTCACTTGGCGGAATGTTCAAGTATTTTTGTCCCCAAAATAGAACACCGGCATCGTAGCGCCGCCTGGTGGGCGTTATGAAGAGATCAACGCCGGACATGGTGTTTGCTGTGGCATCATGTGGATTCTTCAAATTCAGCTGAAGAAAAGAAACTTAAATGTCTTCAGCGCGTAGTGATTAAAAACGCCACTTTACGTCTATAATTTATTTATTCACAGAGGAAAGTAGTTCCACTTTATACACTGATTAACTTAAGGCGTGTTCTGCTTTAAGTAATCACATTTCTTCAATGCTAGAAATACTAAAAGCAGGCTATTGGGTAATTGGTTAACTCAATAATGCCTGGATAATTCAACGAACTCTCCCTCTATAGTTGCTGGAATATTTCATTGTAGATATACAAGGGTGATCTAAAGACTATGAAGTGTTTGTCTATAGATCTACAGTTAAATATTTCGTAAAACGTTATGATATAAATAGCCCCCATTGCTCTCGACCGGCATGAACGTAACTGTAAAGGCATGCAGTCTATGCTATACCAAATTTAGTTTGACTAGTGAGGCCAAGACGTACTCATACTAAAGAGGTTTTTCAATAGTTATTTCTAACCAAACTATAAAATTCGGGCCCCACATGAGAAGCTTAAATGATTCACAGTAATACAGGTACATAAAAATCATGATTTTTGCACGGGAACTGCCTGACTATAGATTATCACCGAAGGGAGGTCAGGAAATGTCTTTAACCCTTTACCCCATAGCATGTTTCTATTTATGAAAGTAAGTGACTACTTAAAGCAGGTTGAAAGTAAAGCAGAATGCGTCTTAAGACGCATTCTGCTTTACTTTCAGCCTGCTTTAAGCTGTAACCTGCTAGAATAAAGAAAATATTCCTAATCATACATATTTATGACTGTACAAATTTGAACCATTTTCTTCCGCGGAGGAATAAACTAAGTGCGCTAAAACGCTTCTATGGGGGAAAGGGTTAAATGGGTTAAAGTAACTAACCTGGATAACTCCTCGTTTAAAAGCAGTAGTGTCATTGCCTACTCTCACGCCGACCTCAGGGTTCAGACAGATATCACTGTCACCCCTTGTCCAATGGAAGAGCTGAGTTCTGCACGGGACGTTCATGTAGCACGTGTAAATGTCATCAGGATCTTCTGGAGTATCTAAAAGCACACAAACAAGTTTTTCATAAAAATCGTAATATTTCCAAACTAAGTAATCGTACCCTTTACCCTTTCGCTGACAAGCTTTATAGCACTAAAATTATTATGCAAACAGATTACATCCAGATCAGACGCCGAAGATTTCGGAAAATTCCTGAGAAATGGCAGCCCTGCAAACACCCTACTTCTTCATTGTAATTTCATAAACAAAAAGGTTATTAAACGTTGCTTTTTTCCCAGCAACAGCCTTGGTTCTCATAAATATGAAGACTATTGCAAAAGGTTTGGAGTCAGATAAGACGCCTCGTAAACTTCACAGTCAATAATTCTTTTTTTTCTTTTTAGGAAACACTATGTTTTTCTACATTTTATTACTTTAAAGAGCGCACTCATTATCTTTCATAATGTACAAAATTCCCAATATCTTCAATTCAAATAAATAGTAACACCCACTACCCCCCGCCCCCCCCCCCCAAAAAAAATACAAAAAACCAAACCAAACAAACAACAACAATCCCCCTCCCCCCCCCCCCCCCCCCCCCCCCCGAAACAAACCCAACAACAACAACAACAAAAAAACGAAAAGAAAACCACCAAAAGCAGACACACACACAAACATAGATAACGAATAAAATATTGATTCCATTTAAATGAAAGTTCGATGAAACTCGAACAAAATGATTTACACCACTTGCTTACCACTCATTAAATAATAATTATGCAGCTCATAGGATAGATAACTGCCTAATGCAAGACAGTAATGCTCAAATCATTTAAATGTCACATATACAGTGGAGAAGATGCTCTTTTTTCCGTTACACGCAAACTCATTGCAATTAGATGTAGAAAATGACAACTTGTTCACAATTCCGAAGGTTCATTTAAACTGAGTGGCAAAACAGTTTGGAACTTTCTCAGACGCCCGGCGTCTTATCTAGCTCCAAACTGTTTGCAATAAGAATAGTAGTTATAGCGCATACGCGTTTAATCTGAAAAGAATAACGATTTCTCCACTGAATGACGTCACTGATGACGTCAGAATAACGATTGTCCACTGAATGACGCCACTGATGACGTCAGAATAACGATTTCTCAACTTTACACAGTACCTCCATTGCAGCCAAATACGATAATGTGCTCCAGGATGTCAGGATTGTCTATATGCGGAGCTAGAGACACTATATGATAGTCTTTTTCGGGTGGGAAGTCAAACACCATGCATTTGTACGCCGTTCCCTTACTGGACACGCTGACAGCTGACGTCATAGTCACTCTATGACGGGTTACGCCTAAAATGTTCACAGAAGGAAGCATTTAAAGACTCGCAACATATTATTATTATTAATTTATCCAACTCGTTTAGTAACTCAGTACTTAAAACACACTCATTCAATATCCTCTATTGGATATTAAAACAAATCGTATTTCCCATCTCTAATAAATGTTTTGTAAAATGAACCTGATATAACGAAATTTTGATAAAACGAAAGAATTCACACGCCCCGACGACTTCGTTTTAAGTGAACTATATTTGTATAAAACGTTTCGTTGATTGCCTTTGCAAATGTTGTCCTAGGTCAGATTATAAGAGTCTTAATCATTATTTATTTCTCCGTCTAATCCTGTCTTGTGACATCTGTTTGGAATCGTCTTTTCAAGACGATTCCAAAGAGATGACACAACACAGGATTAGAAAGAGAAATAAGAAATTAAATGTATTTAAAAGTTTTGACTTACGACTGTTTTTGTCATACGAAGTTTTATGAAACGTCCTCCATGTGAGAAGCAGGATAACGTGTTGTCTCACCAAGGTGTATTTGAGATTTTTAAAAAATAAACAACACTAATTATTCAGCAAACATGTAGGCGACAATGGTAAAATAAGCTACAACAGACGATACATTTGGCGGCAAAGGATTCTAACGAGCGATCAGGGGCCCGTTTCATATAACGTCGTGCGACAAAAACGATCGTAATTCAAAACTTTTAAATTAATTTAATTTCTTATTGCTCTATCCAATCCTGTCTTGTGACATCTCTTTTGAATCGTCTTTTCAAGACGAGTTCAAAGAGATGTCACAAGACAGGAGTAGATCGAGAGAGAAATTAATAAAGATTTCTATAATCTGCTGACTTACGAGAACATTTGTCGTACGAAGTTTTATGAAACGGGTCCATACGCTAGAGGGCTACTCACCAATCTCGCTGAGACCGCTACAGAGGTCTTCACAGTTTACGAAACTCGACTTGCCTCTACAAGTAACAGAATTCAGGGGCTCACAGACGCCTACGAATGAAAAAAACCATTCACGTCACAAATAACAGTTCTAGATTTATAAAGTAATGAATAAGCTATAAAGAGAGAAATAGTTCCTAGA
This sequence comes from Gari tellinella, assembly GCA_922989275.2. NCBI lineage: Eukaryota > Metazoa > Mollusca > Bivalvia > Cardiida > Psammobiidae > Gari > Gari tellinella. The sequence goes on along the minus strand of OV277865.1, from coordinate 74,410,622 downwards.
TCCAAGCAGATGGTAGCTCAACCCTTTCCCACACAGAAGTGCCTTTTAGTGCATTTAATTTATTCCTCTACATGTAGCAGCTGGTAGCTTGAAGCAGACTGAAAGTAAAGCAGAGTGCGCCTTAGGAGCATTCTGCTTTGCTTTCAACATACTTTAGTTGGCCCTATGTCTTTATAGGAATTTCAATATAAAACTAAACGAAAATCAAAATCTAGAACCAATCACCCCTTAGAAAAAAACAATAGACTAATCCTATATGCATGAAGAATCCACTAGGTGCAAAAGGGTTAACAAATAATAAAAATGCAGACGATAAAATGGTAGCAGACGATATTATTAATAGCTAGTGTGTTCAAATGGATTACTTCTTTTCACGTTGTCGCATTAAAGTGATTATATGCACACACAGTTTGGATCCTGCTGAGACGCCGAGTAACTCGGTGTCTCATCAGGATCCACAATGTATGACACTTCGAATCTAGTTTGGAAAGAGATTTTTAAAAGTTATATTTTTAAAACAGAAGCAGACGACATGTCTTGCAAACGAAACATAACTTGGCGCTCAAAGAGTTAACCTAAATCTATATCAGGTGTGCTTCGTTACACAACTGCAATTATGTGAAGAAGACTTTACTAACCTCCGTTTAAACGAAACTTAACGCAAATGTAATCAAAAAATGTCGAAAATTACAATTCCTGAAAGAGTTAACAATTTCTTTTAAACTGAGTGACAAACAGTTTGCAATGGACATGAGGTTCTTTAGCATAAACGTAGTTATTTGGAAATAATAATGTCTTCTCTACTGTATGTACAGGGCTGCCATTTCTCCGGATTTTTCCTAAAAAATTTTCTAGAACATGGTAGCTTAAAGCAGGCTGAAAGTAAAGCAAAATGCGCCATAAGGCGCATTCTGCTTTACTTCCAGCCTGCTTTAAGTGGTCGCATGTATAAAAAACAAGACAAAAACTATAGGGTAAAGGTACGATTCGTGAAATCGCACTTGGAAAATGCAACTTTGGAAATGTTAGGATTTTTCATGTCAACTTATGGAAGCCCTGTATGTAATGAGTACAGAAATGTGTAATTTATATTCCGTGTAACATGAAACGTATCTGTTACGTATTGTGCACCGATTTCTGACATTATTTCTAACCTAAATATTTGGCCTTGAGCATGCTTTTGACGAATCTTTAAGAATCCTTACAAACAGTTTAGATCCTGATCAGACGCCGAGTAACTCGGCGTCATAGTCCGAAACTTACTTTTTGAAACTTTGATGTTTTTTTTTTCTTTTGTTTTTTTAAAAAAAAAGAAGAAAAAATCAGATTTTCTAGTTTTAAATATGCATGTTGAAGACAAATTTTGCAGATGCAAAAAATGCAGACTCCTGCTAGTATTCCGAAGGATTGTGAATCAAGAGTGGTATGCAGTTAAGTACAGTAAAACATCTCTAATGCGACCACATGAAAAATGCTTTATATATATCATTGCATACATGTAAAACTAACACAGGTGACATCGTTAAGCTTAAAGCAAGATGAGCGTAAAACAGAAAGCTCCTTAAAGAGCTCCCTATTTTACGTTCACCTTGCTTTAAGCAGCCATCTGCATTAAACACATAATAATTAACACAATTTTGTGGTCGTAATAGAGAGGTTTTACTGTACGTCTTTTGTTACTTCGTCTAACATGTACATGTAGCAAGACCTCATACTGTTTGTGAGGGGTCGCCTTAGTTTGCACGCAAACGAAATATAAAGCAAACGAAAACGCAATTAAAGTGAAGCTATTGCTGTTGCTTGAAACAGTTTTATTCTATCTGAAGTATGGTCTGGTTCCATACTGTTTGTCGCTAACGAACATTAAAGCAGTTGCGCCCACGCGAGTCTTCCATGATTCCATTTGGATGTCCCATATACTGTAAAACCGGTTTTATTCGCGTAAATTAGCGAATGTGTTGCCTCGCGTCACTAGTTTTGAAAATAGGTGACTTCTTAAAGCAGGTTGAAAGAAAAGCAGAACGTGCCTTAAGGCACATTCTGCTTTACTTTCAACCTGCTTTAAGCTATCCACTGCTAGAAATATTGCATGATGTCGCGAATTGATACAAAATCGCAAATTACGCGAAATATTCATGACGCGAAAAATACCTGTTTTACAGTATGGGATCATTGACATAAATGGATTAATCTTATGGACAGACTGTCAGAAAAACAGGCATGTGCACTTCCTACACTATTATTAATTTTACAGTACCCGGATGTGAGAGGCCAGTGGTTGTTTCAGGCTGGGCTCCAGGTGTCCACTTGCAGTCCGGGTCGCCGAGTTCGGCCCCATTGGTCCGACCGTCCCCGTCCGAATCCATCATACATATAGTCCGGTCCCATGTCTGTAAACAAAGATAGGCATTACATGTATACACTACCACTAGAGTTATAACTCATGATCATCGTTACACTATTAACCCATGCCCAATTAAACGCCCTTTTACGCCATATATTTATTCCTCCACTGAACAAAATAGTTCCACTTTACACAGCCATGAATATACGCCAAAATAAATCATTTATATCCTAGCAGATCGTAGCTTAAAGCAGCCCAAAGCAAAACAGAATGCGCCTTAAGGCACATTCTACTTTCAGCCTGCTTTAAGTGAGCACCTATCCTTCAAAATAAGAAAGAAAAGGAATACGGGAGAAGGGGAAACAAAACTACAAATTTAAATACGATAACGAAACATATATATACATTAATGTTTTTATTCAGTAAAACCTCTTATTGTGCACGAAAAATAAGGTAAATTGATTGCATGAAAGACAGGTGACAACTTAAAGCATGGGTGATGTTATACCTCCCTAACGGCTAGGTAGATAGATATATAAATTTATTTCGGTAAAAAGTGTATACATACATAACATGGATAATTCTGTTTTACTTTCATGTTTCTCTTAGCAGTCACATATCAAATAATACAGTATGTGATGGTAATACAGGGATTTTACTGTACATGAATTGCAAGAACATTTAAGATTAAATATTAATTCAAAATTTGAATAACTCACACATTGTTTTTCATTTAAATAGCCCAAGAGACTGTCCATTAGGATTATTTTATGTGTCAGCTGGTTTTAATGTGATATAGAATATTAAATTTGTGTGTTTTCAGCATTGAATTTATTGAACTATAACATTATATGTTGCCGGCCAAGGCTGGTAAAATATTAGTTTATCCAACTCGTTCAATAAATTCAATACTGAAAGCAAACTCATTCAATATCCTCTCAAACTATTTATTGGCAAAGTATACCATTTTCTTCATGCGCTTTATTTATATGTAAATTCGGTAGCCTCTTTATACACCTTTTTATATAGGTTAAAATCTATTTAACTTTTTCATCGCCTACTCATGCTACTTATAACATTAGTTTCACCCACAACCCTTTTCTAGTTTCGAAAACAGATTATCCCCTAAAGCATATTTAAAGTAAATAAAATTCTTCTTAACCCTTTACCTGATAGCATTGTTTCTATAGTATTGAAGATATGTGACTACTTAAAGCAGGTTGAAAGTGAAGCAGAATGCGCCCTAAGGCGCATTCTGCTTTACTTTCAGCCTGCTTTAAGCTATTAACTGCTAGAATAAGGAAAGTATTAAATATGACACATATTTATTACGGTATAATTTGGAACTATTTTTTTCAGCGGATGAATAAAATGAATGTGCTAAAAGTCGCTTCTATAAGGGAAAGGGTTAAGGAGTATTCTGCTTTACTCTCCACCTGCTTTAAACTTTCAATCGAAAACCCGCTAAAATTACTCCTTTGTTTCATGTTCCTGACTTCCCAGGAAGTTCTAATTTGCTTAACCCTTACTGTGCTAAGAGAGACTTAGCTAATATTTGAAACATCTTGGATTCAGAATAGATGACGCGTTACGCGGCCTCTGATCAGGATCAAAGCCATTTTCCACTTATATTTAAAAAAAATTAAGAGTTTTAGAAAATCAAAAATAATTATTATATTTTTCGCAGACGATAATTTTTAAGCAGAAGACAATTCTGCACGATAAAATAATGCAAAAATAGTTAGAATACAAGGCTTTTAAAATATGGTCCAATATACGTCCTTTTTATTTGGTTGTATAATTTCTCGATTTCATTTTATTCACAAAAATGGAAAGCATTGTTTAAGCACAAATGCTTTTATCGGGGAAATACAGGGCTGCCATAAGTTAATCATAAAAGTCCTAAGATTTCAAATTTTCAATTTTTCAGACGCAATTTTACTTATCGTACATTTACCCCATAATCTGTTTTTTTGTTTTGAAGACACGTGCCTGCTTATAACAGGTTGAAAGTAAAGCAGAATGCGCATTAAGGCGCATTCTGCTTTTCTTTCATTCTGTTTTAAGCTACCATCTGCTAGGATAAAAGTCCGAAGACTTAGGAAAAAACTGGAGAAATGGCAGCCCTGAAAATAACGTTTTCCCAACTTTACCATATAGTTAGCCTCGAAATCGACCCCAAACTGGTTCATAGGTCCAGATCCATGGTGGTTCTGGTACCCTATTTCCCTCCATATATACTCCAAGTTACAAGGATGGGGAACCAGGTACCCGTTTGGAACTCTCGATTGGATGTACTTTGTTCCGAATGTACTTCCGGTAAAAATGGTGGCAAGAACCACGAAAAAAGATAACCTGTAAAAGGAAAGAAAATTCTTTTTCACGAATGTAGGGCTATACATTTTTTCGATGGCTGGTTTCATTGTGTAACCCTTTATTCAATTGATAAACCTTTTTACGCATTTTAATATATTCCTCCACTGAAAAAAGGTTCCACTTTAAACAGTCATACATGCAATGTAATGTACCAAAAGTTCATATCCTGGCAAATGGTAGCTTATGTGACATTCTGCTTTACTTTCAGACTGCCTTAAGCAACTATCTGTCTTGATTACTAAAAATTATGTATGATTGAAGGGTTAAGATAAACAACAGCTGAAGGTACGGTGAAGAATTCTTGAAGAAACTGCAACGCTGTTTTACTTTCAGATTGTCTCAAAAAAAGATTTCTCAGGGTGCAACAAAATATCCTGAAACCTACAGGGCTGCCATTTCTCCGGATTTTCCCTAAATCTTCGGATTTTTTCCCAGTACATGGTAGCTTAAAGCAGGCTGAAAGTAAAGCAGAATACGCCTTCAGGCACATTCTGCTTTACTTACAGGTTGCTTTGAGTAGTCGCATGTCAACAAAACTAGAAACAGGCTATGGGGTAAAGGTACGATTTCGTAAAATCGCACATGAAAAATGCAATCTTAGGATATTTTATCTCAATTTATGGCAGCCCTGTTGCTTCAAAAAAAGGATTTCTCAAGGTGCAACAAAATATCCTGAAATCTTGACTAATGACAAGGTTGAAGCGAATATGTAATAGATACAGTACGACCTTCGCTTTATAAGTATCTGGTAACAACTGTAAAAAGAAAGTTTCGGGAGGACGACAAACAACAAAAGGCAGGTTGATAGGTAGGAAGGTTGGTTGATAGGTAGGTAGGTAGATAACCAGGTTGGTTGGTTGGTAAGTAGGTAGGTAGGTAACCAGGTTGGTTGGTTGGTAAGTAGGTAGGTAGGTAGGTAGGTAGGTAGGTTGGTTGGTTGGTAGGTAGGTAGGTAGGTTGTCAAAATGTCTAATATGTAATTTTGAGAAAACCAGCAGACGACAATTTTAAGTAGACTACCAATGGTCGTTGTAAGGAGGAAACCGTTGTTCGGAGGGCCGTTGTAGAGAGGCCGTACTGTATTACATGTTTATGATAGATAAGGGCTTGAACAAAACAAAAACAAAGCAGTGCTTACCAGTATGGAAGATTACAGAATTTTAAAATGGTTTCCGTTCTCTTTTACAGTTGTCCCTCTTTACCACGACAAATACTGTGTACGTTTTTCGGGAGTTCTTAAAGGGAGGGAAACTGGCTTACATTTGCAAACAGCTTTAATCCAGATCAGACGCAGCGTAACGCTAAGCTGTTTGTCACTCGTCATTAAGTTTGTTTCGGTCATTATCGGTATGTAACTTTGAGAAAAAAAACAGACTTGATTTTTTTAAGCAGGCGACGTTGCAGCCGTGAAAAGGGTGAAAATAAATATTGTTTTGGGAAGAGCGGCAAGCGTTGTTGTAAGGAGGGAATCGTTGTTTGGAGGACCGTTGTGGGGAGGGAGCACTGTAATATGAGTATTTAAAAGTGTTGATCTTGATCTTGCGCTGAGTTAGTTGGAAGCCAGATCAGATATGCAGTAATACACTTACAGTTTAAGCAATTAGGTGAAAAAAGACAGTATGTTGAAACTGTTTACGGATTATTTTTTCAGGGCTGCCGTTTCTCCGGAATTTTCCTAAATCTTCGGATTTTTTCTTGTACATTGTAGCTTAAAGCAGGATGAAAGTAAAGCAGAATGCGCCTTAAGGCGCATTCTGCTTTACTTCCAGCCTGCTTTAAGCAGCCACGTGTCAACAAAACTAGGAACAAACGATGGGATAAAGGTACGATTCATAGAATCGCACTTGGAAAATGCAAAATTTTAGGATTGTTCATGTCAATTTATGGCAGTCCTGTTCTTTTGGAGTCTATTCAGATGCTGAGTTACTGGCCCAGCGCCAAACTTTTTAGCTGACTTTATCAGAAGGTCGTTAATCAGTTAAAAAAGCATATTTCCCCACCCACTGGTTCAACTTACTTTAATAGTAGGCCCATATTTCCATTAAAGAATGCACCAATATCTACTCAACTGTATTTTGTTGTGTCAACACGAGGCATAAATAAAGAGGAGTATTCCAATACAATACCCGAATATGCAAAGTCAGTTTGCAGATCTAATTGTAACTCAATAAGGCATGACCGTGCTTAACTATTTGTAAACCCGTCTAATCCACCCGTCTATACTTACCGCATACAGTCGTACTCAGTCTTTACTTACCAAAAATAGTCGTACTTCGAAAACTATTTATAAACCCATCTAGTCCATCCGTCTATTCTTACAAAGACATTAACAATAAAATATCTCTACTACGAACACTAAGTTGTGTTAACTATTAGGTATGAACGATTGGTGACTGCTGTTAAAAAGCAAGGTGACAGTTAAACAGAATGAGCTTTCTGTTTACTGTCACCTTACTTTAAGCTGTCACGTGCCTTTTATACAATCAACCAGCTTTCATTTTAGAGGTTTTACAGTACAGTCACACATTGAAAAGACGAATTTGTTTAAGCAGAGCTCCTGGTAAGGGGAGTACTTTAAAAACTAAATTGTTTTATTTCTGAATTAAACCCTATAGAGTCATTACTAATAAGAATCGTCTCTCTGAGACGATTCTAATGAATAGTGACGCTATAGATTTCGGTATTAAGTGAAAAAACGTTGCATTTGTTCAAGTTACCCCCTTTTATCAAGAGTCTTGTTAACTCGAACATACCCGTATTTAACTTGAAAATACGGATCTTTTCGATTAAAGCTAGTGTGAGTTATCGATCCTGTTAACCCCTTCAATTTTAAACATTTGTCGTCTGCTTTTATTCCTCAAATTTAATTTTGTAGGTATTTTGATTTAAGAAATATTGAAATGGGTGTAAAACAGTTTGGATCCTGATCAGACGCCGCGTCACGCGGCGTCTGATCAGGATCCAAACTGTTTGCAAATAACCATCATACTCGGGGTAAGGCAGTGAAGGGGTTAACACTTTTAGTGCGATCAGTATTTTCAAATAGTTTGGATCCAGAACAGACGCCGCGTAACTATTTAACTTTTCCTCTGTTTAGAAAAAATATATAAATATATATAAAATTGTTTGACCCTTTTCGGCAGACGATATATTTGAAGCAGACGACAATTCAGCGTGATGGGGATTAAGCGAGCCAGAGTTATAAGGTCTCGTTAATTACGAACAATGAAAGAAGCGTGTACATATATGTGGGGTTAATTGAATTTGACTGCTTAAAGCAGGGTGAAAGTAAAACAGAAAGTTGTTATTTGAGGTTTCCTTCTTACTGCCACCCTGCTTTCCGGGCATTTATGTTTACCCCCTTCACTTCCTTACCATGATTATTTGCAAACAGTTTGGATCCTGATCAGACGCTGATCAAACTATTTGACACTCATTTCAATATTTCTTAACCAAAAATCCCTAAAACTTGAGTTGAGAAAATTAAAAGCAGACGATAAATGTTTAAAATTGATGACGTCACGACAGTGAAGGGATTAATATCCCCGATATTTACTATCTTTTACAGGGTGTAAAGAGATTTTAATGAACATGAAAAACACTCGTGATATAAATCACAATATTGGTATAATAGGGTAGACGCATTGACAATCAAATCAAGTATTTTCATTTATCAAATGTAGTTTTTGTTTTAGGTATTTGGGCCTGATTTATTGAGATGAGCGCAGAACGCAAACGAAATGCAACAAAATGTAGATTTTTTTTTCTTACGCTATATTTTAATATTTGTTGCAAATAGTTTGGAACCTAATCAAATACCGAGTTACGCGGCGTCTGGTCAGGAACCTCACTGTATGCAAACAACTAGATCTATCGTACTCGGGGTAAGGCAGTGAAGGGATTAAACAACCACCGACCACAACAATAGACACACGAAAGATAACTCTTTGGCAGTCTTAACAATTTTTGGCTGCCCGGGGGTATAACACATATCAGTATGTGAGACACTCCGTAAGAGTAGTCTTGTTTCAAGCAATATCCAAGGACAAACATCATATTTGTATACTCACATGTGTCGATTTGACAACTGACGCCATTTTTAACGGGAACCGATACGTTAGATTAACGGGAACTGAAGCGTTAAGCGGGAGCCCGTTCGTTTTGCCATACCAGTGTGTATCTATAGAGTCAGGATATTAATTTTCTACTGTATGCGTCCAAAATGACGCGCAATATGAGTTACTGGCGCGCCCTCCGTAAGCATTTTCTGTGATTTTCAGAATGCTGTGGCATCTCAGGTTTAAAACGCAATTGATTACAAGTGTGTTGTTTCGGTGATTAGCTAAAGCATGCGTGTGTCTGTTGCACTAAATAAACTTGAAATAAACTATGTACAAATTATCGAGAGTATGGCTCTGTATGGTCTTTATCGATTACTTCATTATGAAATGTGCGTATATCTTATGAACCGTCATTAAAACATCGCTTAAACTGGCTCTAAAGTATGTAAAATTTCTTTATTTTGTTAAGTATATAATTATAGCGTTGAAATATTCTAACTATGTGTAGATCTACTCAAACGCATTTGGAAATGAGTCAGTGACGCTTATTGGGACTTGCATGTATTTCGTAGAAATCGAACAGAAATCTACAAGAATTTTAACGGACTTAGTATCATATGTCAGAGTAACATAGGCCTACTTTATAACAGTTCAGTTCAGTTTTTATTTTCAGCTCAAACATGCTATGCATGTTCATCGCCATAAACACAATATAAACATAAGCGGTACATTTTTCATAGCAGTAAGAAGAGTATAACATTATATACATACAAAAAGATTGAATAATAAATACATGCAGTTAATCTGATCAATATACACTACGTTTGTATCAGTATATAAATGACATATAATTATGTAGTATCATCGTAGTAAACTAAGAGAAAGCGTTTAATACCTGTGGAAAATGTGATGTAGTGGCTAACCCACTCACACAGTACATTGTGTACATGTAACACCTGTAACAAGGGAGATAACTATCTAGTAGAGCCAAAGGGACATAATAAATAATATTTGCTATTACGAGATCGCTTGTGTACATAATGCACATATACAAGAATGAACATGCGAAAAGGGAGAGAACTGAGAAGGTAGTATCAAGGGATATAATAAATAGTCTTTCCTATGGATACATGAATCAAGCAATTAGAAAGACGTGTTAACGATTTCGCGATATGCATATAACAAGGGAGAAACTTTGTGGATTTTTTCCAGGGTTCCTTGTTACAAATGGCAATTTATGATAAGATGAAATTTTGGTGGAGCTTTGAAACAGGTATTTAACGCTTTCACTAGTAATAAAATTAACAAGTATTATTGCATTACCACTCACCGCACAATGCAGGTCAGAAACCACACAGAAAGCTCCTGGCGAGGCTTTCTGCGAAATTTCTGTCCTCACCTGTGCGTTTCTTGTTTTTAGACATAAGTGAATATAACACTGTATTGTGATACAACTCACCGAACAATGCAGGTCAGAAACAACACAGAAAGCTCCTGTCGGAGCTTTCTGCGCAATTTCCACCCTAAATTGTTCAGATTTTGTCTTTCTATTTCGACAGTAAGTTGACCAATGCAGGTGAAAACCAACACAGGGAGCTTCTGCATGAACTCTCTGCGTTACTTCTATCCTGAATTGCGCCAGTATTTTAATTTAAGATTAACTTTGATAATTACTATTGCAACACTACTTATCGTACAATCCAATGTCAGAAACAACACAGAACGCTCGGAGCTTTCTGTCTTATTTCTTTCCCGAATTGTGCGATTTCTGTCATAAGATTTAAATAGATAAAACACATGTAGATGATTTAATTTTGAAACTTTTAATTATCGTACAATTCAGGTCAGAAACAACACAGAAAGCTCGGAGCTTTCTGTGTTATTTCTATCCCGGATTGGGCGATTTCTGACATAAGATTTAAGTGGATATAACACATGCAGATAATTAAATAATAAGTTGCACAATGCAGGTCAAAAATAACACAGGGAGCCTGTGCATGGACTCTCTGCGTCATCCCTACCCCGAGTTGCGCAATCAATATTTTTTTAAACAAATACAAATAAATATTTTATTTTACAACTTATATACATTGTTACCTTGTTAAATGTACTATTAAAAAGGGTTTATATGAAGATTTATAATACATCATTAATTGATTCTCTTTTGACGTTTGCTAAATAAACATATCGAGCCAACTTAATAAGTGTGCCTCTCTGAGAAGACGTCATAAGAGATTTGAATTTCTGTAAAGTAGGCCAAGAACAGTAATAACTGTTTAAACATGTATTCCTAATGTCTCTGTAATATGGACATACTAACATAAAATGAAATTCAGATTCAATGGCACCTATATTACATCTAGTACATATTCTATCGATTCTATCGATGTTTCTATATCTTCCTTCTTCAATGGCAAGCCTATGAGCGGAGCATCTCAGTCTAGTTAAAGACAATAGCGAGATGTATATCGCAAAGATAGAAGTGATATGAACTAATTTTCCTTAATCGCTTAACCTTTTCAATATCAATACAGCCAAAATAAGATTTTGCAAACAATTTTGATCCTGATCAGACACCGCGTAATGCGTTACATCTGATCTAGTTCCAAACTGTATGAAAATTAGCTTTTCCCCATAAACGCTTTCATTTGGAAAGAATAGGGTATTCTCCACTGTAACAAGACCTCGATTTATAATAATACAGACAACCTAACCCTTTCCCCCATAGAAGCGCCTTTTAGCGGATATGATTTATTCATCCGCTGAAGAAATGGTTCCAATTTAATCAGTTATGAATATGTATTGAATATTTTCTATATTATAGCACATGATAGCTTTAAGTAGGCTGAAAGTAAAGCAGAATGCGCCTAAGGGCGCATTCTGCTTTACTTTCAACCAGCTTTAAGTAGTCACCTATCTTCAATATTATAACTAGGCTATCAGGTAAAGGGTTGATAGCGGTCCAACATTTAAAGTGAACATTTTGAATCTATGATATCATTATAGGCAAGACAAGAACCATGTTCGGCAACAGAGAAAGGAGTTGAAAACTTGATAATGTATAGGACTGGTTGTGTGTTTATCATCTTAGCAGCTACAGGTGAATATTTCATTTAATCACTTAAACATGCAAAATATACAGTGCAGCATGCAATATAAATTGTATGCACCGTGTGCATATACACTGAAATTCAGTTAAAGTTCCGTTTTTACTTAGAAGATTGCGAACATTTTACCCCATTAACGTTTAACTTTTATTAACTTTAACAACATAAACAACACTATGATTGATAAACCAATGGTTGAGAGACACTATTTTTGAACTTTTTAAAAGTTATGACCGATATGTGTGATATGCATCAGAAATCTCATAACTGAATGAGCACGTATCTTGTTACCAAAAATAGAAGTATTTTATTTTGTGTGTTGATATATAATTACATATAAAAAATGTAACACATTGTGTAAAACATGTTCGGAATTGATCATTTATACAGAAGAACGCCAGTAAAGGAACAAAATTACTGATGGAGATAAAATCTATTTACAGTTTGTGTGAGCGCTGCAGTACAAAGTGCTTATACCATGTTGTCTTTGAAAAGTATGAGTAAATGTACTAAACAGAAGATTGAAAGAATTTAAATAAAAATGGTGTGTTGGCTAACTTGCTCGCCAAGGCTCGTAAATATATAATTTTATCACATAATTTGCGGTCTGGGAGTTGCATAAAGCTATTGTATAAATATCGTAACCCACTAGTGGAATATCGTTTTTTGGGCTCCGGCCCAACTTGTTCGTCCACAAGCGCTGCATGTAGCGGGACGTCAGATGACGTCATTTACCATGACGTTAACGTAAACAACGTAACGTTTTGGCGGAATTTCTATATAGCGGAGGGTCTACAAACTACGGCTTCAATCAATTTAATAGGTGCTTAAACTTTATGTGATGTTATATGATAAATAGAATCTCACATTTCGTGCTTCTTATTTATCATTTTTAGTAAACTCGTTGACTAAAATGAATATGACGCTCGCCAAGGCTCGCGTCATATTATTTTAGTCAACTCGTTTATCAAAAATGATAAATTATGAGCACTCATTCAAGATCCTCTATTTATTCAACTCGTTTAAGGAATGCAATACTGTAAACACTCTCACTCAATGTCCTATATATTTTTAGAAATGATTTATCTAAAAAAAAATGATGAAGTGACCTTTTTACCACAAAGAAAAGCCGATGAAAACAAAAAAGAATGAGAACAGTGACAAAGAAAGAATAAATGAATAATGAAAATGTTGTTAACACTTCACCAATGTCAGTTTTTACAGTATATACACTCTAGCAACTACAGCTTTAAACAATACTTGTGATTATACCTGTGACGTCAGGTCTTGTTTGGGCTGGATAGTTCGTGTTGACCAAGAGTTATCTGCCTTTAATGTTTTGAATTTTTCACATTTTACAGTATTTACACTCTATCTTCTATAGTTTTAATGGATTTTGATTTATCTGGTACAAAATATATATCGTAATACAGTGTTCCCTCTCTACAACGGCCCTCTCAACAACGATCCCCTCCTTATAACGACGCTTGCCGCTGTTCCCCCAAACAAGACAATTATATGTCATATAGTCTCACTTCTGCAATATCTGCTGCTTAAAAACCGTCCTCTGCTGTTTTTCTCAAATACATATATTTGAACATTTTGATAAAAAACATAATGACGAGAGACAAACAGTTTGAATTCACATCAGACGCCGCGTGACGCGGCGTCTGATCTGAATTCAAACTGTTTGCAAATGTAAGCATATGTCCCTCCCTATAACGACTCCCTCCGAACAACGTACACATTTTCGTCTCCCAGTGGGTGTCGTTGTAGAGAAGGAGCGCTGTACTATAAGTCTTAGAACATATTAAATTTGGGTCAAATGAGGGTCATTAGGTAATGAGTTGCATGCCTTCGATGTGCTTTCATTCATCGCCACCCTGAAGGGTGGCGATGTATTGGAATGTGTTTACAAATTTACCCATGTAAGAGGGGCAGCGAAAAGTTTCTACAACACTTGATCAGCGATAATGACTGAGTTGAACCAAAATGTGTATAAATTCATTTGGTTCAACTTCGTCATTTTCCTAAGTAAAATGGGTAGCAGAGAATAGTTTCTATTGAATGTGCTACAGCAAATATATAGTATATTTGATGAAAGAATACCCCTTGATTAGTAACTCAGGTAAACAGAGTATCTATAGTAAGAGATTAGTAGCACCCCAGGTGAAGAGCTTGACTAAAGCTATGCGCTGTCAAATCTATAGTACATTTGATGGAAGGCTACCCCTTGATAAGCAACACTCTACAGTGAGATTGCCCTTCAATAATTAGTAGCATTCCAGGTGAAGAGCTAGACTAAAGCTATGCACTGTCTGATATGCAGTTCCTGTGGATCGCTGATTTTGGCAATAATGAGTTTCTGTATGGACATTATAACAAAGTTTTACTGTACATACTGTATCCCTAGCATCTGTTGATGTTAGGGTGTTGAGGCGTTTGAATGTTATAGCATGTACATGATAGTTAACCCCTTCACCGCGTTACCCCATGTGAATACCCAGACGCCGATAAAATCGGCGTCTAATCAGGAGCCTAACTGTTTGGCTGTTAAACTATTAAAGAAAGCAACAAACATATTTTTGACATTGTTCATTCTTATATTAAGAGCTCAAACCGATTTAACTAACTTATTATCACTTACTACTATCCCTTGGTTAAATGATGTATCGTCAAGGTTTAGCGTCGCCACATCTTTCCAGTCCCGTATCCATTATTCTTTAACTACCATCTTCCTTATCTCTATTCTTTACAAAAGTTTACTGTATCTCTTTTAAACTGTTTGAAAATATTGCTCATCAAACGATGTATTTACTCCAATAACAAATTGATTGTTTTTGTCCGCATGCACCTACAGTTTGTCTTGTCTCCAGCGGCACCCTGTGAATGAATATGATGCTCTGCTAAAATGTTGATAATTTGGTACATTGCAGAAGTAAATCAGAAATACACTTTGTGCTTTCTCCTTTACTTCTGTTCTGTATCAAGCAACCGAAAGTAATACAATATGAAACTATACTTTCTCTAGTAAGAAAGATTTCTAGGAAGCCGCTGAACACAAGCCTAACTGTTTAGTTTATAAGTAAGGAGATAAACTCAATAAGTTTATTCTTTCGTTTCAATCCTTTTGTATATCCTAAGTATTGTAAAATAACGTTAGCATGTATAATTGTAATCATATGTACTTCTGGAAATAAATATGTTTAAACTAAACTATTATGTCGCTATGTATACACTCAATATAGTCATATCTTCTAAATTTAGGAAGCAGAAGCAGACAAGACATTATCTGTTCATTTTGTCATGTGAATTAATATCCATGGCTCCAGATAAGTAGAGTACAGTGGAGAAAACGTTATATTCTTTCCCGTTTAAACGCAAAGGAAACGCAAACGCAAAGTACTAAAATGTAGAAAATAACAACTTCTTGACAATTCTGACTATTGATATTAAGCTGAGTGGCAAACAGTTTGAAGCCTGATCAGACGCCGGGTTACCCGGCGTCTGATCTGGCTCCAAACTATTTGCATTGGAAATAAAAGTTTTAGAGTAAACGCGTTTATTGGGAAAGAATAACGTTTTCTCTACTGTAAATGTATGTCAAATTCTAAATTCTCTGTGTATGCAGCAGACAGTGTGATGTCATATTACTCATTAGAATAGCCATCTGAGAAGGATACAAGTCTTGTGAGTGATCATATCATGGTGTTTTGTGCAAGTACATAGGAAAAATGTTGAAAAACGAGTTAATTTCGGAATTCCCTGATCTAAATCCATGAACATCTTTAGCTCTTTAGCCGCCTCATGTATTTACAAGCAGTTTACATCCAACTCGGATTCTGAATAACTCTGCTTCCGAACAGAATGAAACTGCTTGTCAAATGCCAGCATCCAAAAGTTTCAAACAAAAAATAAAGAATAGTTTTATAATTTCATTTAATAATGTATCTTCATAAACCTGCTAAGATAAGTTGGGTCATAATGATCCTTTGACATGGAAGTAAACATTTAGTGTGCATGCCCATACCATGCATTTAGTATCTTCTGTTCATAAATATTTTGCTTTGCTATAGGCATCCTGTATGATGTGAAATGCAATAAAAGACAAAGCAATTCCATTCAAAATCGAATTAAAAGAGACTATTAAAGGGGAGGATTCATTAGTAAAATCATATTAGCATTAGACGTTTCTGGTACAATCTTTATATTATGCATTATAAGACGTACCACTAAAACCAGGAACGTATATCTAATATACATTCCTGATTGTACTTAGTTTCAAAGGCTTACGTTTCTACATTTTCCTTGTCATACCCGTTATCTAATTATTACCATTCAAATGGTATCTCTATATTTCAGATTGTATTGTGATAAAGTTAATATTAGTACATTATAAATTTTAAGCTACTTAACAAAGATCAGAATCGGATTTTGCAGTTTGGTGTGAATAAAGTTGAGTTGAGTATGTGCAATGGCGTTTTAATCTTATTGACACCATTCATTTCCTTGTACACAAAGTTTGTGGCGATCCAGAAGCTTGCATAAGTGTTTGTCTTGTATACTGTTAAAGGCAATGTTTTACAATACCACTCTTATTATTTTTATACCCGATTTATTTATCGCTCCTTTCACACAAGAGTTGTACGTTCAAAAGCGCTTCACATGAAATTATATAAATGTACCTTCTACAAAGCGAGAAAAGGCAAATAACTACATTCACAATAAACATGATGCATGATGGAGTTACATGTAAACCAAGATTAAATACAATAATATGCAGTATTTGTCGAATGTTGATACAATATCAGATATCTCGAACTCGCTTAACTCGAACTATCCGATATGTCGACACATGAACTTCATTATTTCATGCTCGGTTATGTCGAACATACCCGTATTTCAAACTTAAAACGTGACTAAGCCATGTTGTAACTTTGAAATACGGGTATGTTCGACTTAACCGAGTTCGAGATGTCGAAGTTCGACTGTACAAGGAAACCAAAATATGTTTGTTGGTTCGGTCAGTAGGTGGGCAGCGCAAACGAGTTAAGGACTGTCTCAATGCAAATTTAAAGAGGCTTGGCATATGTACTGAAACATGGGAAGATCTGGCAGAAGACAGAACGGCTTGGAGAGCAGCTATATCAACTGGGGATCTGCTGAAAATAAACGGTTAGATGCAGGGCTGCCATAAGTTGACATGAAAAATCCTAAGATTTCCAAATTTGCATTTTTCAAGTTCGATTTTACGAATCGTACCTTTACCCAATCGTCTGTTTCTGGTTTTGTTGACACGCGACTACTTAAAGCAGGCTGGAAGTAAAACAGAATGCGCCTGAAGGCGCATTCTGCTTTATTTTCAGTCTGCTTTAAGCTACCATATACCAGAAAAAAATCCGAAGATTTAGGAAAAAACGGAGAAATGGTAGCCCTGTAGATGCGTGCTACAGGAAACATTCGCTTCAAAAGACGAGGATGGCAAGCAATTCACAACGGACCTGTTGTCGTTATTTCAGAGCAAAAATTGGCCGGCCAAGTCAGATCAACTACTAAGTTGCCCTGCCGGTCGTCGATAACGACGGAGGAACATCACAGGGCTGCCATTTCTCCGGATTTTTCCTAAATCTTCGGATTTATTTCTAGTCCATGGTAGCTTAAAGAAGTCTGAAAGTAAAGCAAAATGCGCCTTAAGGCGCATTCTGCTTTACTTTCAGTCTGCTTTAAGCAGCCACGTGTCAACAAAACTAAAAACAGGCGATAGAGAAAGGGTACGATTCGTAAAATAGCACTTGAAAAATGCAAATTTGGAAATTTTAGGATTTTTCATATCAATTTATGGCAGCCCTGACATCACCATCATCATTTTGATCAAACGTTTGCATTGGGCAGGTATTAAATGACGCATATGTGTTCGAATTCATATGTTCACAGTATAATATACTACTTTCCTAGTCCTAGTCCTTCTAGAAAGACCCTGTGTTTCGAATTTTTATCATTTCACATTTAGCATGTTGGTTTTTTTACATTTTTCAGTTTCAGCTCAACCAGGGTCTTTCACTAATATGTCATTTTCCGATAGCAAGTTACGCATCAAATCAATCCGTGAATTCAAACACTACTTTGAACTTTGTCTGCACACAATTTGTGCTGTAGTCTACAATTTATGCCTTTATTTTCAATATTTTTGACCAAAAAAATAATGACAACTACCTTAGCGTCTTATTCCTTCCTTTAAATCCGAACACTACACGTTTTTTTCGAAACTCAGCCATTGTGGTAGTCTGGTCCCCTGTTTAATTATTTTTCGTATAGGAGACAGTGAACCAGACTACCATTGTTGAACAAATATCACGTAAAGGTCATGTATAAAACACAAGAATACCAATTTCCGTTTCCGGTTTGAACGAAAATCGGCTCGCTGGCTCCCAGTCCATTTTAAGTTTTTGTTTCGTTTGTTTTTTTACTCTCATTACATACCGGAAGTTGACGTTTAAATTGCTCACCGGAAGTTGAAGATTCAACTCTTATTCTCTCGGATTTCTCTCGCTCAACTGAGGAAAGTTGTGAAATAAAGCAGAAAAATGTTAGGGGATTATTCTCTTCTGTGCAGAATGCTAATTAAAATGTTTTTGACCTTATAATAGAACTTTAGTTCGCCTGACTGACGTTGTTAGTCGCGATATCCATTTCATTGCTATCGGGAATTGAGCAAATGAACTTGGACCCTAGATTCATTAGGGATCCTCATTATTTGTACTATCCTACTCCAGGCTATTGTTATGATTGTGGACCCGACTGGTTTGTAAATGTCCATCAAAAGGCGTGCTACACTATTCCAAAAACTCCAGCGAGTTGGAAAAATGCCAGGGACTCCTGTCACCGACACGGGTATGATACCACTCTGGCCAACCTCAAGGACCACACTGAACAGCTTTTTATCAAGGGTAAGCTAAACAGCCACGACTTCAGTAAGGTAAAAATCGATGACCGTCGATGGCCATCGATTGCGAGTTGGTTACCATGCTCCGAGGTTATAAAGCGTTTTAGCTGAGTCTGAG
Source organism: Gari tellinella (assembly GCA_922989275.2). NCBI lineage: Eukaryota > Metazoa > Mollusca > Bivalvia > Cardiida > Psammobiidae > Gari > Gari tellinella. The sequence continues at coordinate 74,391,673 of OV277865.1, read as the reverse complement.
TGTGTTCCCTAGGCCTCAAATCTGACCAATCAAATGCGCGGGAACACACTCAGACTCAGCCCAAACGCTTTATAACATTGGACCCTGGTCTGAAAAACAGTAGAGAACACGTTATTCTTCCGTTAAAACGCAAACGCATTGCAATGAAATATAGAAATCGACAACTTTTTAACATTTCTGACTACCAGTTTTAATCTGAGTGGCAAACAGTTTGGTGTACGATAGATCTATTTGATTATTTGGTTTAACAACATATAGTTCTTGTCCCAAACAATTTAGGTACATAATAAAAGTTCGAAGTGGTTGTGACAACTTCCTTTCTCATTGCTATATCATTTTCAAAGACTGGTTAAATACTTTAGATGTTTTTGACTTCTGAAAGGCATATTCGTGTTATGAAAGAGCAGACAGTCTATAGTCTGAATTGCGAGCGGTCATATCGACGTTTCCGGTTTCACATACACTGGTTTTACATTTTATCATCACCACCGTCTATAAATAATCTCCTCTTCAGAGAGTATTCATTCATTGACCGGGTTTTTTACGCAATGGAAAGAAAACGGCTATATTTCTTTAAAAGAGAAATCAGAATAAAATGCTATTTCTATTTAAAATAAATAGTAATTGTCTAAGTAATAATAAAAACTAGTTCCACGGTCATTATAATCTATTTAATGCTAAAAACTACCGAGAACCGACTCAGCCAAAATATGAAGGGTTATCGGAATGAACGGAAAACCCGCTAATGAGTCGTTTCGGCCCTTGGTCGTTAGCCGCTTTTAAGCATTCCCTTATTTCGGCCCTTGGACGTTAGCCACTTTTAAGCATTCCCTTATTTTATGGTAAAGTAAAAGGAAAAACAATCTGTCAAGTACCTATTGTAATTTATAACAAACTCCTACCCCAGTTAATGAATGAATGAAAAATAGAATAAGCATATATACATACAGAGTCAGTTTATATATGTAGCCCCCAACTAAAAATGTAAGACATGGTTTTTAAAAGTAACATTACCAATAGATTCAGGATGCAAAAATACACCAACCTGGTACCAAAAAACAAATTCTTTAGATGACTCTAATTTACTTTTAATCCAGAGTTTTAAATCTGGTGTGTTTACCTGCTCTATGGACAGTGTACAACACAACGATAAAACAACTTATGCTGGAGTATTTTGAAAAATAAGAATTAAATTAATAGCGACCTGAGGTCAGAATTGGTTTCAATATGACTTATAGCAATTTTTGTGTGAATTTCACTAGAATATGTGACTCAATCTTCGATTTTACGGATTGGGGCCACATAATTTTCCTCTTAGATCATGGCTTTTTTTAACCAATAGGGGAAGATACCCGCTATCCACAGAAGGGGGGAAAATGCGTCGTTTTGGGTCAATTAGGGAAAATTTAAAGAAAATATTAACCATAAAATTTATTTTATTTGTTAAATGAAGGCTTAAAGCAACAGCAGTTACAAATGTAATTGTTATTGGATTCTCTAAAGCTCCATGTCCTTGTTCTTTGATGCTTTGAAGCATTCAAGTATAGCTTCAAAGTCCTCATCAGTGAGGCTTTTGGAATTAGACCAATGTTCCTTGAGACAGGGATCTAGCATCTGTGCATGTGTTGTTCATGAGAGAAAAGTTGTTTTTTTTAATTTGATGTAACATCATCATGGTCTATAATTTGGTCTTTGCTTGATGTGTGCTGCAATATCCAAACAATGATGATGAGACTCACGTATGACACTTAAAACAGTACAGACACTAAACAGTTGACACTTCATGATGGTGAAGGGCACTAAAGTTTGATTGATGTTACCTACCATTGATCATAAAAATTATTTTTATTTTATTTTTTTTGGAGGGGAGTTTTTTTAGAGGGGAAAAAATCGGGAGGGGAAGAAGCCGTTTAACGGCGGCTGTTATATAAGAAAAAAACCTATCTCTGTATATGTCGTACTTCCATGAGACCCTGAGATGGCACCTGTCACAAATTTAGCATGCCGTTACAGGGGTTCATTGTTGAGACTCACACTTAAGAATATGTACACAGGTCTTTTGGTATCTGCATAGATATTTACTGTCTATCTCTTGTGACATTTACAGGTCAATTTTTCATGGCATTAATTTTGCCATTAGTGGAAATAGGGTATGGGTTTGCGTCATTCTGTTCAAAGGTTAGCGCACCGGCAAATGGAATGATTCTCGAACTCACTTAACTCGAACTATCAGATAGTTCGACACATGAACTGCACTATTTCATGCTCGGTTAGGTCGAACATACCAATATTTCAAAGTTAAAACGTGGCTAAGCCACGTTTTAACTTTGAAATACGGGTATGTTCGATTTAACCGAGTTCGAGATATCGGAGTTCGACTGTATTCTGAACTTGCTCCAAATGTTACAGCTGCGCTCGCTTGTAGGCTATGCCTGTTTCATATTACAGTTCTCCCTCTCTACAACGGCTCTCCCATCAACGATTCCCTCTTTACAACGACACTTGCCATTGTTCCCCAAACAATACATCAATGTTCAATCTTTTCATGGATGCAATTTCGGTTGCTTAAGATTGTCGTCTGCTGTTTTGTTTCTAAAATTAACATAATGGACATTTTGCCAGAAAAAAATCGTAATGAAGAGTGACAAACAGCTTGAATCCAGATCAGACGCTGTGTAACGCGCCGTCTGATCTAGATTCAAGCTGTTTGTAAACGTAAGCCAATTTCCCTCCATATAACGACTCCCTTCGAACAACGAACACAATTGTTGTCTCCTATAGGGTGTCGTTGTAGAGAGGGAGCGCTGTACAATCCATTAACATTCGTTTTTGTAATCTTAATAGAGAGGTTTTACTGTATTTGTAATTGAAGATATGGGTTTAATACAGACGCTTTTATTGATAAATAATTGGAAGCCCCCTTCAGGGCGGTTTCCTTAATGAGAAGTTGAAAGAACCTCTGTTAATGGCGAAACGGAAAAACAAATTGGAAGCAATTTTGTGCAACCAATACTGTACATTGACTATAACCAATGCAAATCTCCTATGAAGGAGGAAATGAAGATTGTATTGTATTGTATTGTATTGTAGTGTATTGTAGTTTATTGTATTGTATTGTATTGTAGTGTATTGTATTGTATTGTATTGTATTGTAGTGTATTGTATTGTATTGTATTGTAGTGTAGTGTAGTGTATTGTATTGTATTGTAGTGTATTGTAGTGTATTGTATTGTATTGTATTGTATTGTTGTGTAGTGTATTGTATTGTATTGTAGTGTAGTGTAGTGTAGTGTAGTGTAGTGTAGTGTATTGTATTGTATTGTATTGTATTGTAGTGTATTGAACAGCATAAATTTTCGTAGTACTTTAGATTGTTCCGGTTAGAACTAAAAACTCCTACCGAATCTTATCACTCCGGTTATGAATAATACTCATAGCCAAAGATCACAACAGCAAATGTTAAGGGCTTTTGTAGTGGCCGTTAAAGTCGCATACAGCAACTTGCGTAGTGTATGCATGTAATCATAGGGGGCTCGTTTTACGAATGTCGTACGATAAAACATCGTAGATTAGATTCTTTAATTCCATTTAATTATTTATTTCACCATCTTATTCTGTCTTGTGACATCTCTTTGGAATCGTCTTGAAAAAGACCGAAACAGACGATTCCAAAGAGATGTCACAAAACAGGAGTAGGTAAAAAATAAAGTATGAGAAATTAGATGTAAGTTTTGGTCTACGACCGTTTTGTCGTCCGACGTTTCGTAAGGCCCGAGATTATAAAACTTAAAACGAACTCTGTGTTCAAAACTCAGTTTCGAAAACAGGCTCTAGTTTTCACAAAACCCCGTTTTATTTGATTTTTGTAATCTCATTTGGATATATTTTTACCGTATAAAAATGTATGCAAATACTAGTCATAACATGAAATGTTTGCTGGAGTGTTATGTTCTGAGAAAAATTCTGAGTTTTGAGTACAGAGTTCGTTTTAAATTTTATAGCCTCGGGGCCTGGGCCCGTTTTACTAAACTACTTACGCAAAATATGTGCGTAAGTCAAAATTTTGAATTTTAATTTATATTTTTTATTATCACTTGCTACAAACAGCAAATAGCCAGATCAGAGGGCGCGCTTTTAGCGCGTCCTCTGATCTGGCTATTTGCTGTTTGCAAACGTGTATGATCGAAAAATAGGAGTTAAACGATATTGACTTACGCAAAAAATTTGCGTAAGTAGTTTAGTAAAACAGGCCCCTGATGTTTTGTTTTGTTAGAAAAACTTCTCAAGGGCGTGAAGGGTATTGGCATCTGGCTAGGTGGAAACGACATTAGGAAGGAAAGAGACTGGCGGTGGGTTGATGGCACTAAAATGGATATAAACAAATACTACTGGAAGCTAGGTAAGGAACGAAAGCATGTAAAAATGACGATACTATTCCTTTTCCAATGAATACATTTATGGCTATGTTCATAGGTAACATACAAAAGATAAAAAAAAAATCACATTATTGTTTAATGTAGTAAAATGATAAAAAAGGAGAATATATTTTAATAAGATGTAAACTTATTTTTATTTTATTTTAAAAAAGACATGATCGAATTTCAATAACTTAAACACGCGTTTAACCCCTTCACCCTCAATCGCGCTTCAAAACGCGTTTGCAAACAGTTTGGAACCTGATCAGACGCCGCGTTACGCGGCGTCTGATCAGGATCCAAACTGTTTGACACTCGCATACTGACTCTTTTTCTAACGTAGAAACGAGATTGAAAACAACAAAATAGAAGCAGACGACAATGAAACGGTGAAGGGGTAATCATTTCCCGAATAATTTGTCATAGCACCGTACGGGTCAATTCGTTTCAGGTCAACCTGACAACGGTGACATGATTATTCTATTTCGTACTGGTGCAGATTGTTTATTAATGAGCGCCGAAGGTTCGACTCTTGGCAAATTAGATGACTACAATTGTGGTGACGTCTTGCCATTCGTCTGCAAATCAACAGGTAGGTTTACAGCGCTCCCTTTCTACAACTACACCCAAATGGAGACAAAGATTGTATGCGTTGTTCGAAGGGAGTCGTTATAGAGAGGGACTTTGTATTACATTTGGAAACAGTTTGAATCCAGATTAGACGCCGCGTAACGCTGTTTGTCACTCGTCATTAATTTATTTTCTGACAAGATGTCCATTATTTCACTTTGAGACGAACAGCAGGCGACAATTTAATTTTAAGCAAATATTACAGCAGTAAAAGTGTCAGACATAATTTTCATGTTAGGGAACTGTGGAAAGGGTCGTTGTAAGGAGGGAGTCGTTGTTACGAGGGCCGTTGAAGAGGGGGGGGGGGGGCACTGTATTAACACTTTCACTGCCACATGTTTCGTGAGAGTTTTACACCTTCACCGTTTCATTGTCGTCTGCTTCAATTTTGATGTCTGCAATGTCGTTTCAAAGTTAAGAAATAAGGCAGTATGACTGACGTAATTTCAAAACGAGTGTCACGCGGCGTCTGATCAGGATCCAAAATGTTTGAAAACGCGCTTTGAAGCGCGATTCAGAGTGAAAGGATTAAACACCTATATTGTCGTATACAAGATTGCTTTAACCCGTCCACTCTCAATGACGTCATAAAGCGCATTTGCAAACATTTTTTTTCCTGAGCAGACGCTGCATAACGCGGTGTTTGTTCAGGATCAAAACTGTTTATCACTTGTTTTAAAATTACGTCATTTATACTGCCTGACTTAAAGGTAGACTGAACTGTCAACTTAAACTGCTGCTAAAATCGACGAGTCTCAGTAATTTGCTTGTTGTGTCCTCGTGAATTGACTATTTTTTCAAGATTTACATTTTTTATGAAATAGAGGATAATTGTTTTTTTCAGTATAAGATAGAAATTTAATCCATTGAGTGAACATCATACAGTCTGATGTTCACTCAATGGATTAAATTCGATCTTATACTGAACAAATACAATTATTCTATTTATTTATGCTTTTAAGCCACTTTTTAAACGAAATTGTTCGACAATTGAGAAAGCGAAAGTAAATGATTTACCCCGTGTTGAGCCCCAACTTTATATCGAACACATTTTCGAAACAGTTTCCCGTACGATGACGTTACTTATTTATTGATTTGACGTCATCCGAATTACTTCGTTGCTCCCGAGTTTGGATTCGTGCTCTTCCGGTGAGTAGTTCGCGACAAATCGGACTGCCGGAATTTAACGATAAGACACGATAGACTACGATTCTTGGGGAGCCCTACGGGGAAAATTCATAATAAAAGCGATTGGTGATAATCCACTGCAGTGGATTACCAAGTGATAATCCACTGCTATTTCGTGGTAATCCACCGAAAAGCATAAATAAATTCCGTTAGATAACACGTGCCTTTGTAACGAAAATATGCATAAAAGTAGGCCATGTCGTTTCTGACGTCCATGTGAAAGAGAGTATCCTTTACCTTATAGAAGCGCCTTTAAGCGCATTCCATTTAATCCTCCGCGGAAGAAATTAGTTCCAATCTTACAGTCATAAATATGTATAAATATTATAATAAGAAGAAATATTTTCTAAATTTCTAGCAGGTGGTAACTTAAAGAAGACTGAAAGTAAAGCAGAATGCGCCCTCAGGCGCATTCTGCTTTACTTTTAACCTGCTTTAAGTAGTCACGTATTTTCAAAACTAGAAAAAAACCTTTGGGGTAAAGGGTTAAGTCGGTTTTCACAGTAAACACCCTTTACGGCTTGAACTTTCAGCAAATTTCATTACAGGCAACAAGCAAATCTAATCATTTTACTAGGACACCACAAGCGAATTTCAGTGATTTAGTCGATTTTAGAAGCAGTTTAGGTTGATAGTTCAGACTATTTGTTCGATTCCCGTGGTATATAGGCCGATTTTATTCAACTGGCAGGGCGGAGCTAACCTTTGGCAAAGATCAACTATTTTACTTTTGACTTTAGGGTTGATAGGTATAGTTCCGTATTATATCGTTATTGTCTGATACTTTCAACTTGAAGAAACACAATTTATGCGTGCACCAATATCCACGTGCAATTGGTAGGCCTATATACAGTGGTCCCTCTCTACAACAATACCCAATGGGAGACAAAGATTGCGTGTGTTGTTTGTAGGGAATTGTTATAGGAAGAGAAACTAAGACTTGGTTAACATTTGCAACCAGCTTGAATCCAGATCGTAACGCGGCGTCTGATCTGGATTCAAGCTGTTTGTCATTCTTCATTATCTTCCTTCTGTCAAAATATCCATTGATATGTAATGTTGAGAAAAAACCGGCAGACTACAACGGTAAATTCTGATAATAAAAGAGCGTGCTGCCGGCCCCAAAGTTGAAATGCAAAGGTCCGTATCGAAACTCCGCCCTGCCACGTCAATAAAATCGGCCTATACCTTTTCACTATAAAATATAATATTGTCTATGCAAAACATCAGTGAAGCGTCTCATGTCAGGGCCATTTCTTTCTTTTGATAATTTGTTTTGAAAAAAAACTCTTGAGTTTGAGTAAGTCAGGGCCTCTCTTAACCCTTTACCCCATGACCTGTTTCTAGTTTTGAAAATAGGTGACCACTTAAAGCAGGTTGAAATTGAAGCAGAATGCCCCCCTTAGGCGCATTCTGCTTTAATTTTAGTCTACTTTAGTTACCACCTGCAAGAATTAAGAACATATTCCTTTTGATACATATTCATGACTGTATAGATTGGAACTATTTTCTTCCGCGGAAGATTAAACGGAACGCGCTATAAGGCGCTTCTATGATGTTAAGGGTTAACATAGTGAGACAGCTTGGCCGACATGTCTCAGGCTTTTACAGTTATTTCCACGCATATTGAGAAGACTCGGTGTGTAGGTCATAAAAAGGACCGAAGAAAAATACACTTTCCCCCCATAGAAGCGACTTTTAGCGAATATGATTTATTCCTCCGCTGAAGAAAATAGTTCCAATTTATTCAGGCATCCATTGATATTATATTATAGGGAATATTTTCTATAATCTAACACATGATAGCTTAAAGTAGGCTGAAAGTAAATCAGAATGCGCCTTAAGGCGCATTCTGCTTTACTTTCAACCTGCTTTAAGTAATCACCTATCTTCAATTCTAATACAGGCTATCAGGTAAGGGGTTAAGAAATATTTAAAGGAATGGCAAACAGTTTGGAACGGGATGAGGCAGTAAATGGCTAAGCATCTATTAGGAAGACTTTGATGTTTTTGTAGAACGATATCGGAATTGGAAAAGTAGCATTGATGGTACAACAAGTTCCTTTATAACAAGGTCTGGCCGGCACAATAGGCTATTTCCCACACCAACCAACACACCGAAAAGTAGTTCATCTGACACAATGGATACTTCTGTTAATGAAGTCACGGAGGAAGCTATTACCCAAACGTCACACACTATTGTTGACGACTCCTCGCCTACCCCGTACATCGTGGTGATCGTCGTTGCAATTGTTTTGGTGCTTACATGTGGGGTAGTCATCTTCATATGGTAAGAGAACATTTGTCAAACATTCGTGTGTTTTCTTCTAACTAAAATCTTACTTCACCGTTCGAGAACAATCTGACATTTGCAAACAGTTTGGAACTTGATCCGTCGCCGAGCTCCTAGGTCGAGATCCAAGCTGTTTGAAATTCGTTTGAATTGGTCTCGCTAGTTGGGATGCGTTCTAAAGTATGGTTTACTAAGCATATTGTGAGTTGGAAATATGCCATATCTTAGCAGCCGAAAACTCCAAATTATTGACGTGCGTGTGTTTCAAGGCAAATATCTAAACCACTTGCACTATTGTTTAACCGCTCCCTTCAAGAGGGTATTTTCCCTGAAACTTGGAAAGTTGCTAATGTTATTCCAATTTTTAAAAAGGGAGATAAATCATTGTCATCTAACTACAGACCTGTATCTTTACTTAGCTGTTGTAGCAAACTATTTGAAAGAATCGTTTTTAAACATATTTATAACTTTTTTATGGATAACAACCTGATTTATAAATATCAGTCTGGTATCTTACCAAATCACTGTACTGTTTACCAATTGATCGATATATTCCACCACATATGTCAATCTTTCGATAACAAACAATATCCATGCATGGTCTTTTGTGATATATCCAAAGCTTTCGATAGAGTATGGCATAAAGGACTTATTTTAAAATTGAATGAAAATGGTATAGATGGTCGCCTTTTATCATGGATAATAAACTACTTAAATAGCAGATCTCAGAAAGTTGTTCTTAACTCTATTGATTCTGATATAAAGACAATATCAGCTGGTGTTCCACAGGATCAGTGTTAAGCCCTCTGCTCTTTCTAGTATATGTAAATGATACATCAAATTCATTACTAAGCTTAACCAGATTATTTGCAGATGATAGTTCCTTATACGTTTCTGCTACCTCATTAGGTGACATTGAAGGTATTCTAAATCACGACCTTAATTTAATCTCAGCATGGGCTAAGACATGGCTTGTTAATTTCAACCCAAACAAAACTGAGGCAATACTATTTTCACTACGACCTCAAAATATACATCTAAATTTAACATTTAATGGAACTAGCATACAATTCGTTGATGCTCATAAACATTTTGGGGTAACTCTTAGCTCGAATGGACAATGGAATGATCATGTTGACAATATATTGCAATCAGCCTCTAAAACTATTGGAATTATGAGGAAACTTAAGTTTACACTGAATAGAAATGTTCTTAATCAGATATATATTTCCTATGTCCGTCCTATATTAGAGTATGCTTCAGTTGCCTGGGACGGTTGCTCTGGAAACTGTTCTGATACATTGGAAAAATTGCAAAATGAAGCAGCCCGTATAGTCACTGGGCTTACAAGATCAGTGTCTCTTAATAGTCTATATAATGAATGCGGTTGGGAATCTCTTGCTAGTAGACGTCATCGTCAAAAGCTTTACTTTATGTATAAATCATACCATCATATGTCACCGTCTTACATCAATGATCTGTTGCCCCCTTATGTAAGGGAGATAACCAATTATCCTTTAAGAAATAGAAGTAATAAAGAAGTCCCTTTAGCACGAACAACAACTTCTCAAAAGTCTTGTATCCCATCTTCAATAGCTCTATGGAATGGTACTGATATTGAAATAAGAAACTCAAACACATTAAGTTCTTTCAAGAATGCTCTGCTTAAAAACTCTGATAAGATGACTATTCCTACTATATATTGTTTTGGTGATCGATATCTGTCTGTCTTGCACGCCAGAATAAGAAACAAATGTAGCAATCTAAATAATGACCTATTTAATAACCATATTAATCAAAGCCCTTTATGTGAATGCTCAAACGCAATAGAGGATGCTCGTCACAATTTTTTTAAATGTCCGTTGTTTCATAACCAGAGAATATCTTTGTTTCATGCAACACATGCCTTTCATCCCCTTAGCATTGAAACACTTTTATACGGTAAACCTGAATTAAATTACAATGATAACAAAACCTTATTTGCTGCTGTGCACGTGTTCATTAAACAAACAAGAAGATTTTAACTTGAATAAGTCAGATCAACAATTGCATCTTTATAGTCGGACCTGTGCTTTTTGTTTTTTTGAAAACCATAGGAGTCGTTATCAACTGATGGTTGCTTTGTGCTGATCTTGCGTGAAGCAGAAATCTACCATTGGGGGCGTTTGGTTTGCTCTTGTTATGCGACAGGCTGTCATCTGTGTAGAACACTGGATTATCCACCCTGACCTTATGGGACGCTAACTTCTTTTTTTTCAGCGGAGCTGTCTGGTTTCTATTTAGCCACACTTTCTATTTGGCCACACATTTCAACCAATTATATTTGATCAGAAATTTAGAATTAAGAGCACCTGTTGAAATTGTCTGATTGGATAGTAGCCAGGGCTCCAGATAAGGGAATTATTTCAAAACTTAAAATCTTTATTTGTGCATTAAACCCTATGGTGTCACTACCCATTTGAATTGTCTCTTTGAGGCGATAAAAATGAGTGGTAACACCATAGGGTTTGGTGCTGAAATGAGTGAGACAATGTTAGATTTGTTCAGTTTACTCCCCTCTTATATTGAGCCCTGAAACTCTATGCACAACAGTTTTACCAGTGTGTGTACTACTGAGCTGATGACATCATGCTTCTATTTTAAGATATGATAGCAGATGTCGTTTTATAGAATCTATAGATAGACAGTGGTAGCTAGGTGTTTTGTTTAATAATGGTTTACTACCAAATTATTTTAATTGTTATCTATTTGTACAAATTTACCATACATTGATAGCAATATAATAAATGGACTCAAGTGAGTTAAACACAATTGTGTTGTTTCATCAGTTATGTACAAGAGTTAGGTTACATACTGCTGTTCTGTTATGATGGACATGCACAGTTTATTTAGTTATAGTTTGTTTCAAGAAACTCCCCATGAATGAAGTTTGATATATAGAACAATAGTTTAATCTGAGGATCTCCTACCAGTTGCTAGGATATGGGTTATATTATTGTTTTGCATTTCTGTACATTTATAGTTTTTTAGTCAGAGTAATTTATATGCTATATCCTTGAATGTGTATTTTTTGCTTTTCAATCCAAGATATTACAATTCTTTGAAAAAATCCAATTTCATACAATTTTGCACACCCATCTACAGCATGAATTCCACCACCCATTCCGCTGAATATCTTTTTTAAAGATATTTCTTGTTTGATTTGTTTTGGTAAACTTATCAAACTGAATAAAACAAATACTGTTCAGTCGTTACCTACATTAACCATTTATGATTGTTACTGCATTCCTGACTAAAAAATAGACAGTTACATTTAATTAAAATGGCTACTGTTGATTTGCTCCAATTATCAATAGCTTTCTATCATGTTGTAGATCACACATTATGCTCGCTCTCTCTCTCTCTTCTCTATCTCTTTCTCTCTCACCTCCTCTCTCCATCTCTCTCTCTCATTTTCATAAATATAAGTGTATTAGTTACGAACAATTGATTATGTTTAACTCATTGACCCTGTAAATGCTTGCTTCCAATTACGTCTAATCCTTCATGACTGTTGAATGATGTCTTTGTAACGACGGTCATTGCATACTCTGATCGTAAAGCTCCTGCAAAAGCTCTCTGATCATGGTTTTCACTGATTGCAACAGATGAATTTACTCTTCATAAGCCAACAGTTTGTAAAGGACTAAAGTATTGATATTAGGGGTCAGTGTGTTAATATCATGTGTTGATAGTTCTTGTTTACTCAAATATGTTTCATATTTTGTTTGCCATTGTTCCATTGTTTATATACATTGTAGGGGAAGGGTCGAATCTAATGTTGTGCGAACTTGTGACCCGACCCCATTTCCTTATGTATATGGAAATGAAATATGTTTAAACTAGCGATAGGTGTTACCTGATTCAAGACAGAAATATATAGGTTGGGGTGATGCGTTTACTTTATACAAAAACAAACAACTAAATAGTTTTAATCATTTTATATCCAGAAAAATTTGATATCTCAGCAGAACAAGATTTTTTTATGCCACAAGAAATAACGCGGAATTTGTACATAGATTGAGACACTTCTCAACCTGACATATGTGGGGACAACAAAAAAGTCCGGTTTAGAGGGGTTTCCGGTTTAGATGTGTTTTAATTTCTTTCTAGTATGGAAGATGGCTGACCACTAAAACAGGTTGAAAGTAAAGCCTGTTTTAAGTAGTCGCATGTCAAAAACAAAACAAGAAAAAGGCTATAGGGTAAAGGTATGATTCGTAAAATCGCACTTGAAAAATGCAAATTTGGAAATCTTAGGATTTTTCATATCAACTTATGGCAGCCCTGGATACATACACATCACCAGTTGACAGTGCGATCCAGTGTGGTGTATTTATCTCGAGACCTTTTTGCGAAACAACCGATCTGACGAGCGCATTGGCGCGAGTCTGATCGGTGGTTTCCGGTAAAAGTGTCGAGAGCTAAATTATGGTGGCATATTTCTGACACCAGTTAACCTCTTAATTATCATGATAACTTCCTGTTAATATCTCACATAAATATTTAACTAGTTACTTATCTAGAAAGCTTTCGCGTTAGTTTTCAGATAATTATCGGGTAAGTAGAATGTGGAAACTTTTCACGATAACCAGATAAATATCTGAACACCAACTTTGTCATGATACTGCTTTAAACCGCCACCACTTAACGAATTTAACTAGTTACTTAACTAGATAATTAACTAGATAATTAACTAGAAAAGTTTCGTGTTACTAGTTATCTAAATATAGAAACATTGTATTCGTACTTTGACTATTTCGGATTCTTTTAAAAATACACATGTAGGCCTATTTACAAAATGACAAACAGCGTAGACCTTGGTCCAATGTTTCCTTTAGGAGCTCTCTGATCTGGGTCTACACCGTTTACCCAGGGTAGATTTACTCCACTAGGGTACACTGTTTGTAAAGGACGAGTATACTCGTCGCAAGGGTCGAATAAGTTAACACAGGTGACAGCTTAAAACAAGATGAAAGTAAATCAGAAAATTCATAGGCTACTGCTATAACTTCATCCGCCCCAAGCAGCCACCTGATTAACAAAACAAACTATTAACGAAGTCTTAGAGCCTTTCAATCTGGGTCTACAATGTTAACATAGGTCAGATACAGCTGTGAAAATATTATTCTTTCCCGTTTAAACGCAAACGAAACGCAAACGCATTGCAATAAAATGTAGAAAATTACTACTTCTAGCCAATTCTGAGTGTAAATTTGAACATGGAAGGCAAACAGTTTGGAGCCCGGTCAGACGCCGGATAACCCGGCGTCTGTTCGAACTCCAAATGTTTGCAAGGGAAATAGTACATTTAGCGTAAAAACCTTAATTGGGAAATAATAACATTTTCTCCACTGTATATACTTAATGGATATCATAAGTGCAGTTTAGTGGTGTATAACCTTTATTAGGACTCATATGACTCTTCTGTGAAGGAGGATGATTATTGCAATGAATATCGCCGAACATCACCAAATCCGGGATATATAAATTTGTGGTGACAGTATATGGCATTAACAGGTGATTTTGTCGCGTTAAGATAATTATCAGGTTTTCATGAAAAAAAATCCACTTTCCACTTACTAGATAATTATGTCAGATATTAACTGGGTTTGTTTTTTCAGAAAAGCTAAGTGGTAACTGGTGTCAGAACCATGCCACCATACTAAATACAACACATTTTCCTTAACACATTTAACTAATTAACATAAATAAATGGTCATTATAGAGGGGCTTTACTGTACATTTATGTCTAAGTGTATCCGTCCAAAGATGGACTTTTCTGGTCCTTGGGAATCATTGATTTCAGCGTATTTACAGTTGAAAGTTGAATTCCGCTTAAGCCGGTGCTAGGGGGCGTGAGCACTGTTGCATATTTCAAGTATTGCTCATGAACAGACTCAATTAAACCGAGTCTGCGATTTTCAGTATTTGCTTTATTTTCTGTGCTTTCAAAGGATCTCCCCTTATTCAGATTTTTTTTTACTATTCTGCATTTCAGTTTCATTCGCAAACGAAAGTCTACGAACAAAACGGATGCTAAGGTATCAACCGACGGACACACAAACGACACTTCCTCACACGATAGTCACACAAATCCTCATCATGATGAAGCTGACGACATACGTTTAGAGCGGAAGGCCGATACTGTCCAGTTTAGAGCTATCACAAAATTAACTCAACGGGAACAGAGTACCGTTGAAATATATGCTTCAACAGAAGTGACCACAAAACCTGAACGAAACTCAGCCTGTTCTGATTATCTCATTCCAGACAAACTTCAAGAGCAGACAGAGCTTGATGAGCTTGATTATTTAATGCCAACTTCACAAAACAATGAACAAGAATCAAGGGAAAAGCAGACGGAACTTGACTACCTAATGCCGTTTAACGCAAAAATTTCACAAACCAACGAAAAAGAAGCACTGGACCAGCAAGACACGTACAAAAGTACCGTTGAAATATATGCTTCAACAGAAGTGACCACAAAACCTGAACGAAACTCAGCCTGTTCTGATTATCTCATTCCAGACAAACTTCAAGAGCAGACAGAGCTTGGTGAGCTTGATTATTTAATGCCAACTTCACAAAACAATGAACAAGAATCAAGGGAAAAGCAGACGGAACTTGACTACCTAATGCCGTTTAACGCAAAAATTTCACAAACCAACGAAAAAGAAGCACTGGATCAGCAAGACACGTACAACAAATAGAAAATCAAAGCGCTGAAAGCGCTGGAAGACTGTCGGTGTGATAAAAGAACACTCAATATGTCTTTTCAATATGCGAGATTTAATTGCAGTTTTTCAAGGTATACTGCAGCTATGTTTAATGCAAGACAACAGTAAAGCTGGAGGAGTTTTCTACACCAATAGTGTTCTTCATAAAGCAGTCCCATAAGTCCATGACCTTTCATTGATTTTTTCATTTGCCCATAACTAGGGTTACAACACTTTTTGACAATACATAAATTATATGGTGAGAAAAATATACAGTCAGACAGAGACTCGTACTTCATTGCAACCCTGGTTTACGAGGCGATTGCTTCCCCGACTGAGCTACCAGACTGCTTACACAAATCTCTCACTATTTCACTATAAACTCAAACTAGCTACAAACACCCATATGTAAAATAATTCGTCCCGAATTTTTATTTCAAGAACACTCCGCCAGTTTCTTTTTATTATGTTTGTACACTCATAATTTTGTTACATATTAATTATGTGTGTTGTTTACTTCGTGTGCCAAATTTAACATGGTGAAAAAGTTGTGACTCAACTGGGACTCGAATCCAGTGCCTTTGGCTTACTATGCCAGCACTCTACACACTGAGCTATCAAGCAAGCCAGTGAAGTATATCAATCTGTTTCACCATAATCTCAAACCAGCTACATAAAGAGACATGTACAGCGGATAAAACGTTATTCTTTCCAATAACGTATAAAAATTGCTCTAAATTATTATTTCCATTGCAAACAGGTTGGAGACACTGAGTAACCCGGTGTGTAATCAGGCTCTAAACAGTTTGCCATTCAGATTTAAATGAATATGCAGGGTTGTCTAAAAGTTGTCATTTGGTGTGTTGCGTGTGCGTTTCTGTAACATTTAAACGGTAAATAATAACGCCTTCTTCATTGTAAGTAAAAAAGCAATCAGCAAAAATTTCATGTATTCCTTTCCAATTGCAAGTTCATTCAATTAAAAATCAACAACTACCAAAACAACCACATTTAATCTATTCTTAGTCGGATCACGATTGGAAAACTTGGTCTGTTACAAACCAGACTCCGAGGTTATAAAGCGCTATAGTTGAGTCTGAGTGTGTTCCCAAGCATTTGATTGGTCAGATTTGAGCCTAGGCTCAAATCTGACTAATCAAATGCTTGGGAACGAGTTTAGACTCAAGTCAAAAGCTTTATAACCTCGGAGCCAGAAGTGTCTTAAGATGAAGGCAATTTCTCGTAAAACAATATAATATTATTATATTTATATAGCATAAAAATTAGTTGTGTACCGATTATCGCTAGATGGTCGATAATCAATTATTTTCCTCCGAGTCGCCGATGCTCAATTGAACTTATATCTCTTCCGCGACGTCGTAAATGTATTAAAAGTGTTCAAAATTATAAAAAGATTTGACTGTTGTTGTAAAATGTGGAAAATAGAGCTTTTGAATCGGAAGAGCAAACGCTCCACTTTTTTATATTCTAAAACAATAACTGTTTAACTGATCATCACCCCATACCCTTTTTCTAGTTTTGAAGAGAGGTGACCACATAATACACCTTATTCTGCTTTACCGTCAGTCTGCTTTAAGCCAATTATAATGTATGCCTATACTATTTCAAAGGTAAATAGACACAGCCCCCGCTTAAACCCTTAGAATTTTCATGCCACTTTTTTCAGGCTGATCCAATACGAAATATTAGTTTCACTGTTGTCACGTGATATTATATGTACATGCTACTATTCATATCTTATCAAATGCTGCTTGTATGCCTGGGTGTATTAAAGATGTTCTGTTCTTTAAAATCTGTGTTAAGCGGTCATTTAACCCTTTACTCCATAGCTTGTTTCAAGTATTGATGATAGGTGTCCGCCTAAAGCCAGCTGGCAGTAAAGCAGAACGTGCCCTGAGACGCATTCTGCTTTACTTTCAGTCTGCTTTAAGCTTGTCCTCTGCTACAATATAGAAATTATTTCTTAGAGAAAGGTAGCAGCTTAATGCAGGATAAAAGTAATGCAGAAATCACCCTACTGCATTACCGCTGCCCTTCATTAAGCAACAACTCTTCAAAATTTAATGTGACCTATCATTGAGTGGACGTATTATTTAAATTAGTTCCAAAGTTGATTCTGATTCTCGATTATTTAGACCCTGATCAATTATTGCTATAATTACCTTGCAGAGTCGAATGCTAGTTCTGGAGAACGAATTAAAACAACCTAAATAGTTTGTATTCCTAGCTTGCATCCACCGTATATGAAAACCCTTTATTTTACAGTCCTTCTTTTTTACAGCCTTTGAGTTGAGTTGAGTTGAGTTGAGTTGAGTTACTCTTGTTTATGATTATACGTGTGTTGTCGGAAAATAGCTGTTACAGCTAATGTTTACTGTTATATTGTAGCCGACGTTAAAATAAATATTCTTGTATCTTGTATCTTGTACCCGATGAGTAAAACCTGTTGTTTTTTTTAATGTAATGTATGGAATGTCATAATGACATTGTCTGATCTACAATATGTCGAACAGTTTGGATATTGATTAGACGCAGCTTTACGCGAGATCTTGGTTCACACTGTTAACACTTTGATTTTTAAAAAAAAAAATGTATTTAAATAAACTGACAATTGCCGCGAGTGCAATCTTTACTGTCTGTAACTAATACTCGATACGTATTTGATGTTCTTTGTATTAATTAAAAAAAAAACAATTAAATGCAGAAGTGTTAGTTTGTGTTTAAGAGAGATGGCTTTGTTACAGTACTGAACCTTATTAAATTAAATTGATAATCGAAAGCGAATTGCGTATACAGGATGCAATTAATAGTTAATGTTTCTACACGAGTGAGTTTTATGCATTGTATTTCATCATGAAATAGCATCGGAGTGTCAAACAGTTGATCCAGATCTCATCTAGATGCAAACTATTTGCAACAGTAATCATGAATTCGCGGTATCGTGTATAAGGTTAATAATCGTCTTGATCTAAACTATTTCCAACAATAACCATACTTCCAAATTGAGTTAGCCTTCTCCTTGGTCAAGTATGAAAGTGTCGTCTGCAAATTCCGTCTTAGTGAATTGTAATGCATATCATATCAACATAGAGAAACATCCGAGTGTAAAGCAGTTGTTCCAGATCTCATCTCGATCCAAATTATTTGCAAAAAAAATGTTTAACAAAAATAATCACTCTTGAAGATTGGGTTATTTTAAACATAATTTATTTCCATATGCATAATGAAATGGGGTCGGATCACAAGTTCTGACAACGTTAGATTCAATCCTCCCCCTCTGGGTTAGCCCTCTAGCTGCTTGCTATGTATTTGTCCTCTGCAAACTTTGCGTCTTCAACAATTCCATGAGTTGATTTTTTTTATATATTTATAAAATCGCACCCGATTGTTCAAACAGTACGTATCACGATCTGATCTGGATCCAAAATATTTGCAGCAATACTCATGAATTCGCTCGTAGCGTGCAGTCATCTGGATCCAAAATAAAATCGCACCGAGTGTCAAACAGTCCATATCACGATCTGATCTGGATCCAAACTATTTGCAGCCATGAATTCGAGCGTAATGTGCAGAAGGTAAATATTCACTATGATCTGGCTTCGAACTGTAAAATCGCACCGAGTGTCAAAAAGTTCGTATCACGATCTGATCTGGATCCAAACTATTTGCAGCAATAATTAAGAAATCGCCTGTAACGTACAGAAGGTTAACATTCAAATGAATCCAAACTGTAAAATCGCACGCGAGAGTCAAACAGTTCGTATCACGATCTGATCTGGATCCAAACTATTTGCAGCAATAATCAAGAAATCGCCTGTAACGTACAGAAAGTTAACATTCATCTGAATCCAAACTGTAAAATCGCACCCGAATGCCAAACAGTTCGTATCGATATCCACATCTATTACTAAGCTAGCCAATTTATTAACCAATGTGTTACCTAAAACTTATGAGTACATGTATAAATATTCTGCAGATTAGCTGAACAGCCGAAATGTGCTGAAATAAGCCGCGATCTTATCATGTGCCGAGGTATCTGGTACCAGGCTTTATTTACAGACCCAAAGTCGATTCGGGTACCAGCGTGAAATAAACAGGTGTTGACCTCACATGACCTGGGTTTGTCTTTGATATTTTAACACGGGAAATAATGTGTAAGGCAACACTCACTGTTATGTTGAAATCTCTATTTGTGTAATTAGGTTTATATAACAAAGAAGTTTGCAAAAACTGCAAGAATTTTCTTAAAATATTGCATTAAAACTGTTTTATCGCGCGCACTATTTTACTCTATGTAAGCTTACACCCGCTGACTCACCAGAATTATGCGCGCCAGCTTGTAATAAGCCCAAGGGCGGATCAGCAACTTCATTACCTAATCAATTATGCTTGCTGCAAACCCCGTGCGTATTTTTTATATATTTTCCAGTAAATAACTTCCAAATTCGACTACAAAATACAATCTGAGTAAAAGTCCAACTGTAAGTAGTGTTTCTACATGTATATCCTAACTACCATATTGCTCCACTCAATAGTGTCTTAGTGTGGATACGCACCTGGCGCATTAATCTGAGATAGTTAAAGTTGCATGGCTTTGTACGAGCACAACCTCTGGAAATGGTATAGTAACATAATCCTGCCGGCAAAAGCCGACAGTCTAAAAATCGCTTCACTAGAAAAAGTTGAGGACAGTAAGGCGCGCATAACTCCAACGCATGATCACTTGACGAACTGGACGAGAGTAAAGCGCGCATAACTCCAACGCTTGATTCTAAAGTCATTTCACTAGACGAGCTGGATGAAAGTAAAGCGCGCATAACTCCAACGCACGATTCTAAAGTCACTTCACTAGAGCTGGACGAGAGTAAAAGGTAAATAACTCAAGTGCACGATTTTAAAGTAACTTCACCAGATGGCCTTGATGAGAGAAAAGAGTACATAACACAAGCGCATAATTCTAAAGTCACTTCACCGATTGAGCTTGATAAAAGTAAAGCGCGCATAGAAAAAAATCGCTTCACTAGACAAGTTTGAGGACAGTAAAGAGCGCATAACCCCAATTCATGATTCTTAAGGATCACTTGACCAGTTTCCATTCTTCATGCACCAACACCACGAACTCTCAACAGCACATGCTGATTTTCTCATTTCAGACAAACTTCAAAAGCAATCAAAGGTAACTGGGCTGGTTATTTGATAACCAGTTTGTACAGAATTGGAATAATAGGATTAATGAATCAAGTAGAGCTCTGTGTTACAGAAAAATATCCAATTTTGGAATACAGCCATACCTAAATATTGTTAATGTAGATAAGTTTTGTACATCTATGAGTAGACAGGGAGATGGAATAAACCATTGCCAATATCATTCAATGATAGAAAATGTAATGCATGTGGAGACTAAGCTTCAAACCCTTGATAGATTGGAGTCCAAAGTTGACAATTTTGAAAAAGATCTCAGGAACCTGTGGCTCCATGTTGATAAAGTCAGTTCTAATATGAAAGATAAAATCACTATGTTAGACGATCGGATGGACAATATAGAGCTGGCAGAGGGACAACAGCAAAGCAAACTGCAGCAACTTGAGGATGAGAATACCAAACTCAAGGACTCTATTTCATATCTTCAAAGCCAGTCGATGCGAAACAACCTTGTGTTCTGCAACGTCGAAGAAGAGCAAAATGAGAAGCCTGCCGATACAGAAATTATATTGAGACGCTTTATGTCAGAAAAGTTAAAATTCGCACAGGATCAAGTGGATTCAATGAAAATTGAACGTGCCCACAGGATGGGAAGCGCGCCTAATGGATTACATGGTAGAGGCCCAAGGAAAATTGTGTGTAAGTTTAACCTGTTTAAAGATCGGGAAGCAACTAGACGTAAAAGCTACGAGCTCAAGGGGACAAATTATTTCGTACATGAACAATTTCCGCAGGATGTCGCAGATAAGAGACGCAAATTTGTACCATTGCTAAAGAAAGCTAAACTTGAGAAGAAAAACGCCTGGATTTCTTATGACACTCTTTACATTGATGGCAAACCAGTTAAGGCTGATTAGGAAATACAGGAGAATGGGCCGCAGATTTTGGTGTGGAACTGTAATGGACTTACTGAAAGTAAATTAAGTGATGAGGACTTTGTAAAAACTCTATCTGAAAATGATATTATTATCTTATTAGAATCTTGGACTGATGAACACTCGAATATTGATATTAATGGTTTTACTTGTTATAATTATTTTCGAAAGTTTAAACATAGAAGGGCAAAAAGAAACAGTGGGGGTATTTGTGTATATGTAAAAAATGACATTAAGTCGGGCATCTCTATTGTAAGAAATCATTTTGATACTATTATTTGGTTAAAATGTCATAAAGAGTTTTTTCATTTGGTTGATGATGTATATTTATGTGGTTTGTATTTATGGTCTGATGAATCCCCAGCCGCCCGTATTATTGACTCTGATTTATTTGATTTGCTCATGCAAGATATTGATTATTTTGATCAGTTTGGTACTGTTTTAATTGCAGGGGACTTTAATGCAAGGGTGGGCTGTAAACATGATTATGTTGTTTGTGACAAGACTGTCACAAATATCGATGATCATGAATACAGTCCAGACCAACCCCTCGATAGGGCCTCAATTGACAATACTTGTAATGCACGGGGAGTAAGATTGCTTGAGTTATGTAAAGCAATGTCATTGAGGAATAGTTAACGGTCGGCTGGGGTCAAATTTTAGCACAGGTAAGTATACATACTATAGCCATCAGTCAGGTACTGTAATCGATTATTTGCTGTCAAGACAGAATGATTTCCACATGATTATTGATTTTTTTGTTCAGGAATTTAATATATTTAGTGACCATGCACCACTGCAATTTAGTATCAGAGGTAATACTGCGTTAAGTTCAGGCAATAATAGCGACGAAAAGACTTTTGTTTATTTTAAATGGAACAGTGAACACAAGGGGTTGTTTAGAAGAGGTATTTTGGGTAATTTGCCTGAGTTTAACCGTATTATCTCCGATACGGCATCGAATGACAGTTCTAGCATAAACCGTATGGTTCAACAATTTTCTGATGTTATTTGCAGTGTTGCGGATCCATTATTTAAACGTTCTTTTAATAGTAGTAAAAATAATCGCTATTGTGATAAAGCATGGTTTGACAGTGAGTGTATAATTGCTAAGCGTGAATACAAGAATGCCTTATATGAGTTCAACCGTATTAAAACGGATGATAGTCGACATATTCTTTGTAATTGTAAGAAGGTATATAAGTCTTTAGTTCGCAAGAAAAAACATGAATATCGATTAAATCAATCTGTTCAACTTCAGCAAATGAAACGAAGCAAGCCTGCGGAATTTTGGAAATATTTTAAAAAGAAAAGACAATCTACTCCAGATATTGATATTAATGACTTTAAAAACCATTTTGCCGAAATATATGAGGATATTAGAATTACTGCCATTGAAGAGATAGAATATTTTAATGAAAATAATGATTTTAACATTAATGACCCTACTTTTGTTGAGTTGAACACACCTATTACGTACCAAGAAGTTGAGAAGGCAGTTAAAGGATTAAAGGCAAACAAAGCATCCTCGCCAAGCGATAATTTGATAAATGAATATTTCATTGAATCACTTGATATACTTATAGGTCATTTGACTGATATTTTTAATAAGATATTTGACGCAGGTTATTTTCCTGAATCGTGGTCTCAAGGGTTTATCATACCATTACATAAGAAAGGTGATAAAAATGACACAGGAAATTATCGCGGTATAACGCTGCTTAGTAACCTTGGCAAATTATTTACAAGTGTTTTAACAAATAGAGTAGAAAGGTGGTTCGAGGAAAATAACTTTTTGTCTGACACACAATTTGGGTTTCGCAAGGGCAATAGTACGGTGGATGCAATATTTGTATTGCATAATTTAATACAAGATGTACTTAGTAAGCGTCTACGCTTACCATGTGCATTTGTAGATTTTAAAAAGGCCTTTGACTCGGTTTATCGAAATGCATTATGGTTCAAACTTTTCAAGATGGGATTGGATGGTAAAATTCTTTTAATGTTTAAAGCAATGTACGCAGTTGTTAAATCATGTGTTAAATTTAACAACTCGCTCTCGGACTTCATTAATGTAGCTATTGGATTACGACAGGGCCAAAACAATTCACCGGCAATGTTTGCTCTATTTTTAGAAGATCTTGAGTTGTTTTTACAGTGCGATACGGAAAGCGGTTACTCACTTTTTGAGTTGAGTATTATAGTGCTATTGTTTGCTGATGATATGGTCATTATAGGCTCATCTAATCAGGATTTGCAAGACAGTTTGAATAAGTTAAACGAATATTGCAATAAATGGGGTCTTGAAGTGAACACATCAAAAACTAAAGTTGTTGTATTTAGACAAAGGGGTCGGGTAAAACCCAATGAGCACTGGTACTTTAATGATGAGCTTCTTGAAGTAGTAGACGATTTTAATTATCTCGGGGTTGTTTTCAATTACACTGGTTCTTTTGTTCTAAACAATCAATATTTGACCGGTAAAGCTCTTAAAGCCTTAAATATCTTATACAGCAACATCACCAAGTTTGAAATTAATCCACGTATAGCTATGCAACTATTTGATGCCTTTGTAGGGTCTATTCTCAGTTATGCATGTCCAGTTTGGGGCTTTTCCAAGTCTAAAGATCTAGAGAGAGTGCATTTGAAATTTTGTAAACTGAGTTTAGGTGTAAGACAAAATTCTTGCAATGATGCAGTCTATGGTGAGTTAGGTCGTTACCCGCTTTACGTAAATAGGTATGTGCAAATAATTAAATATTGGTTTAAGTTATTGAATTCAGATAACATTATTTTACAAAGTATTTATCGCTATGCTTATGAACAAAGTCTAAAGGGGAAAGATAACTGGGTTAAACGAGTAAAGTCATTATTGGATGAATTCGGGTTTTCACATATTTGGACTAATCCATGGAATATTAATTCTAAATCTTTCATTTTGCTTTTTAAACAACGTGTGATTGACAGTTTTTGCCAAAACTGGTATTCTGATGTAGAGACAAATAGAGTTCTCAGTTCTTTATATATACATATTAAACCCAGCTTTTGCTATGCGAATTACCTCAATGTTATCTCCTCAAAACGCTTAAGACAATGCCTTACAAGAATTCGCATATCTGCGCACAGCTTACGTATTCAGACTGGTAGATACGGTAGAGATAGATTAGACCGGAACTTAAGAATATGTCAGCTGTGCAATGTATACGATGTTGAAGACGAGTATCATTTTATTCTTAAGTGTCAGGCTTTTGAAGAGTTAAGAGTAAATTACATAAAACCCTACTATAGAGTTAGACCAAACATGCACAAGTTTGTCGAATTGCTTTTGTCAGACAGTAAAACAAAACTTACGGATCTATGTAAATTTATCAGTTTTGCAAATGTTAAACGGAATGAAATGTTACTAACAATATAATTATTAATGTTATTTGTTAGCTGATAACTCATTGACTTTTGATTCTTTACTGCATTTAGTCTAGCATCTTATTGAAAACCTGAGAGTGGATATTATAGTGTTGTTTGTGTTTTGCAATGTGTTTGCATAATGTCAGACATTGCAGATCCTGATCGGATGCTCACGTGGTAGTTATCTGGTCTGGATCTGCACTGTTTGCATCAGACAAACTATTTGACAAACTATGTGTGTTCAGCTGAGTAGGGCAACACTGTACTTATCGTCTGCCAGTGTTATTATGTACTAAAAGTTCAAATCTGCACGTGCTGACTGTGATTGAAATGGACAAAATTCCCACGGTATCTGTCAATAAAATGAAGTACAGTGTAGCCTTCTTCCCCCGGACATTATGCCACATACCTCGCACTTGTGCATTTTGTCGCCAGAACGGGATCCAAACAGCCTGACGCATTCCGGAGGCAGCGCCTCACTCTGTTTTCTTCTTGTTCTTGGTTGACGATGTATTTGTCTCAATTTGACTTCGATTTTTTAAATGTCCGGTTGGGGAGGGCTACACTGTACTTCTATCTTCTCTCTTGTCAACTATGTTATTTACTATTAGACTACATTAGCACGTGCTGCAATTAGAATAGTCTATTTTGATATTTAGGTCTAACTTGAATATACGTATTTTGAAATGTACAAACAGTGCATACCCAGATCGATGGGCTACATTAGGAACCCTAGGACCAGGGTCTGCACTGTTTGCATAGGAAAATGACAAGCTTTATAAGTACACTGTTTGTTAACGACGAATATACTTGTCGCTAGAATCGAATGTGCTTCACTTTTAATGTGTTACATGTCGCTTTCATGGAAACACGGTCCAATGGTCATTTGCTTTACCCTGCCCTTTAAGTGGTTTCATTTCGCTTATGATGAAACCTACTTGAACGACTGTTACTCTTGTTGTTAAGTTTGTACATATTAAGTAAAGTGCTTAACAATTATTCTTTATTAAAATGGCGGGCAAACAGGCCAGAGACCGATCAGACGCAGAGTTACTCGACGTCTAATTTGGACAAAAACTGGTTGCAATTGGCCTACCTGATTTTGTACGTGCTCTTTTGAGAGTGAATCGTATAGTCCGATGTGCGTAACTATGTTGTTACTTTGTTACTATAAGTTATATACATATACATGTACATTATATATAACGCAAAATGTGCCATCGCTTTAACCTTTTCTCCGGTTGTGAGCTTTCGGTGTTTAAAACAGATGGATACCTGAGCAGAGGGGGGCTGGGCCGAGAATTCCGTTAAGAGTTTTCTGCTTTGCTTCGCTTTGTTCTAGACGTCCGTTATTTACAAAATTACAATAACGTGGTTCACTTGAAAACAGGTGTTCATTCTCCTCATATTTCATCCGAGGAATCTTTTTCTCCTTTTTCTTTCTGTGATTGATCTCAATCATATGATCTTTTTTGTTTGGATTTATACATAAGAAAATAGTTTTGTCACGTGATATGATTTGCCCTGGTTAAACAATTTGATTATATATGCTGATGTAACGAGATACAATGTGTATAAGTTACCAAATAAACTATGTCTATGTCTATGTCATGTTCCACCTTGGAAAACGAATTTCATTAAAAATTGTATTAGATTCATTTTGTATCAACTCCAAGATCTAAGAATAAAATATATTTCAGAATATTACTGGAAAAGGCCAAGTATGTTAAAATTTACAAAATTAATGACTAGTTTTGATGTTAAGACTGTTAGAAAATTATCAATGTTTGTTCACTATGCATTTCAAGCTAAACCCCTTTGATCTGATGACTATTACTGTAGTTATGATGAAGATGATTCAAATTCTTCATGATTAAATGTACATGTACTTACATGAAAAAGAAGTGTACCAGGTTGAACTGCTTGTTTGGAGTAGTTCAGTCTACGTCTAGTCTGTTTGCTGGGTTGTAAAGGTTTTCTATGTAAATGACTGTATTTGTTTAACTTCGAGTTCCAATAAGTGTTTAAATGTTACTAGTATAAGTTTTCGGTGCAAATGAATGTTTTAGTTTAAATTCGAGTTCCATTAATTGTTTAAATGTTACTAGTATAAGATATATTTTATTCTTATAACATCAGTATTTTCTAAAACAAATATAATAGATATTTGATTTAAGAATATTAAGTTATGATAATGGTGATAATGACATCAATTCTGATTAAAGCCAATATTACTGAAATCGTAATTTTAATTTTCTCTTTACTAACATCTTCTCCGCTAAATGTATTTTTATTGTCATAACTGTTTGTTTGTATATGTATTACATGCCTCTGTTTGTTTGTACATGTATTACATGTCTCATGGATGTGTTAGTCTGAAGGAAGAATAAAATCATATATATCTATCTTTAATGCCATTTAAGGAGCAATCTCTGCCAGGGTCTGACAATTACTATCAGTCTATCATCAAGGATGTTGATACACATGTATATGAAGCACTAGATCGGCCGTAGAATATTTACTACACCTTACTGGCTCAACAAGTGGCAACAGATAATTCAGTACAGGGCTGCCATTTCTCCGGATTTTTCCTAAGTATTCGGATTTTTATCCTAGCAGATCGTAGCTTAAAACAGGCTGAAAGTAAAGCAGAATGCTTTAATTTCAACCTGTTTTAAGCAGTCATGTGTCTTCAAAACAAGAAACAGAATATGGGGTAAAGGTACGATTAGTAAAATTGCGTCTGAAAAATTAAAAATTTGAAATCTTAGGATTTTTATGATCAACTTATGGCAGCCCTGTCAGTAGCTTCAGAAACCAACGAACAAGAATGTTTTCCCAAGCATGGAGGACTCACGCCAGCAAGCTTTTTAGGCCAGCAATACTCTTTTCGCTTCAAGAACAAACCCAGGTTTTTTACAACCGAAAGACATGTGTCACGGCTTCATATCAAGATTTTTTGAAAATCGGACGAAAATTGGGGATAAAATTCAAGTTTGGAAACGGGACGTAGTATATTTTTTGCGATTGCTTGCTCCCGTTTACCGACTACTTTATTTGGCAATCGCTCTTTAACTCGCCAAAAAATTGATCGATTTTTAAAAATAAACACTTGCAGCTTCACAACTGGAAGAAACATGTCTATCACTCATTCTTCATATAAGGATATTATTCCAAAAAACAGTGTCGCAGACACTTTAAACGATAAAAATACTGTGATATGCTCTGGTTGTGTTACTCACCGATACGTATACAGTGTCACCAATCTACATGCATAATATGTTTTTTGAGATTGTGTCATTTATTTTATGGTAGTCAAAATATCCGATAAAAGGGTCAATTATCCTGTCTCCCCTATCATGATCTTAATCGTAATCTTTCTAAGATATAGTTTGCAACAAAATATCGTTTTAATTACATTCTCTCGAAATTTTTCTATAACTGTTTACTTTCACTTGTTCAAAAACAAAAACAAAATCACATATGACAAGTATCCTGTCTCCACTAGCATGATCTGAATCGTTATCTTTCTACGATATAATTCGCAAAATTTTAGTACTCAGCTAGTAAGGTAGGCGCTGTCTCTCCTGTATTTATCAGTTTTGTCGACAATTTATTTTTAAGCATTTAGCATTAAGGACAATAAATATTTTAACCTTATTATTTTAGCCCGATATAATTTCTTTTCAGCCCCTTTATGATCAAACCAATGTCAAGGACTAAATTGAGTGAAAACTGAATATGAGTGCCAAACAAGTTCTTTTAGATCACATGCTGCGTCACGCGTGTCTTCTCTGGATGGATGCAGACTGTTTGCAAATGTTAGCCAAGCTAGGCGTCTGATCTGGATCCAAATTGTCTGCAAATTCGAATCCAATCCATTCAGGCAGCGGGTGAAGAAATAGTGTTTCTCAAGTTTACCGGGTACAGTGTTCCTTCTCTCTGGTGGCCCACTCAACAACGACTCCCTCGTTACAACGACCATTGCCGCAGTTTCCTAAACAGGACAATTAAAGGCACATTCTGCTTTACTTTCAGCCTGCTTTAACTACCATCTTCCAGGTTATATAAAAATATTTGTTATGATAATTGTTCATGAGAGTATAAAATGGAACTATTTTCTTAAGCGGAGGAATAAATTAGACAGGCTAAAAGTCGCTTCTATCGGGGAAAGGGTTAACACCTAGAAATTGGCGTCTGCTGTTTGTTTTCCTCAAAGTGACAATAAGTGGATATTTTAAAGAAAAAATATAATAACGAGTGACAAACAGCTTGAATCCAGATCAGATGCCGCATTACGCGGCGTCTGATCTGGATTTAAGCTGTTTGCAAATGTAAGCCAAGTCTTAATGTTCCCTCCCTTGTATTACTCCCTCCGAACAGCACACACAATCTGTGTCTCCCATTGGATGCCGTTGGATGTCGTTGCAGAGAAGGACAGAGCTGCCATAAGTTGACCTGAAAAATTCTAAGATTTCCAAATTTGCATTTTTCAAGTGCAATTTTACGAATCGTACCTTTACCCCATAGCCTTTTTATTGTTTTGTTGACATGCGACTTCTTAAAGCAGGCTGTAAGTAAAGCAGAATGCGCCTTAGTGCTCATTCTGCCTTACTTTCAGCCTCCTTTAAGCTACCATGTACTAGGAAAAAATCCGGAGATTAAGGAAAAATCCGGAGAAATGGCAGCCCTGGCCCGAAGAAAACATTGTATCAGTCAGTCATTTCGAAAGTTTGTCATAGTTCCTATTATATTTTCGATGCAAAAGCCGATGCTAGTTGGGAACATGATTTAGTAACGTTGCCATTTTCAGTATTGCTCATTTAAACCGAGTCTGCCATGACGTCATCAAATTGATACAATTGTCGTCTGCTTTTATTTCGAAAATTAAATATTAAGTTATTTTGACTTAGGAAATATTGAAATGAGTGTAAAATAGTTTGTATCCTGATCAGACGCCGCGTTACGCGGCGTCTGATCAGGATCCAAACTATTTTCAAATTTCTAGTGTACTCGGGGTAAGGCAGTGAAGTGGTTAAACCGAGTCTGCATCTTTCCATGTTGGTTTTGTTCGCAATACAGCGGAGGAGATGTTATTCTTTCCCGTTTAAACGCAAACGAAATGAAACTGCATTGTACTAAAATTTAGTTAATGATAACCTGTTGACAGTTCCGACTATTAATTTAATTTGAGTGGTAAATAGTTTGAAGCCTGATCAGACGCCGGGTTACCCGGCGCCTGATCTGGCTCCAAACTGTTTGCAATGTAAAGAATAGTTTTAGCGTAAACGCGTTTATTGGGAAAGGTTATCGTCTGCTCCATTTTACGTTCAATCTCCTCTTTTTCCGAATATTGCGTCTCTGTATGTATTATGACAATTGTTTATGTAATTAACACTTTTTTCTGTCAAAGTCGCCTTAAGTCGACTTTGCAAACAGTTTTGATCCAGATCAGACACCGCGTGACGCAGCGTCTAGTCGGGACCAAAACTGTTTGACACTCGTATCGATATTTCTTGAATCATACAACTTTAAATCTAACTTTGAAACGATCTTGCAGACAACAGTATTTAACCCTTTGAACCCTAGTCCCGCATATAGGCGTCCTTTAAAAACGGTGTACATGTGAATAGTACACTTGTCCTATGCAAACAGTGAAGACCCAGATCAGAGGGCTCCGAATGGAGCCCTCTGATCAGGGTCTTCACTGTTTGTCATAATGCCAAACATTGAAAAAAACAACCCTTAAAAGTCAGAAATGGACTAGACTAAAATTGAAACTGGAATTGTCCATTTAAAGTTTTAGGGAGGAAAGAGTTAAGCAGTCGACAGGGGTTAAAACCTCAGTATTAATTTGGCGCTGAAAGGGTTAACACAAAAAAATGCATTAAAAACAGGACAATAATTTTATTTGAATTGTACACAAGATACATCGTCATACTTGTAAAATGCCATTCAAGTACATATTGTTACGTGTTACCTAATTACAGTGGAGAAAACGTTATTCTTTCCCAATAAGCGCGTTTACGCTAAAACTATTATTTCCATTGCAAACAGTTTTGAACCAGATCAGACGCCGGGTAACCCGGCGTCTAATCAGGTTTATAACTATTTGCAACTCATATTAAAATTAGAACGTTGAAATATTCAAACGTTGCCATTTTCTACACTGAAGTGCACTGCGTTTGCGTTTCGTTTGCGTTTAAACGAGAAAGAATAATAGTGTTTTCTCCACTGTAATAGGCTTATTTAAACATATACCAATATACATGATATACATATACGAACAATTGTTATTAAGTCAACGTATCCTGTTTCCTCTAGGTTATGTTTACTAAACGGAAATGTATATACAGTGCTCCCTCTCTACAACGGCCCTCCCAACAACGACTCCCTCCTAACATCGACCATTGCCGCTGTTCCCCAAACAAGACCATAATATCTTAAGTTTCAACGGCTGCAATATATTCTGCTTAAAATTGTCGTCTGCTCGTTTTCTCAAATTTACATCATTGGATATTTTGATAGAAAAAAAACATAATGACGAGTGACAAACAGCTTGAATCCAGATCAGACGCCGCGTAACGCGGCGTCTGATCTGGATTCAAGCTGTTTGCAAATGTAAGCATATTCCCTCCCTATAACGACTCCCTCCGAACAACGCACACAATCTTTGTCTCCAATTGGATGTCGTTGTAGAGAGGGGGCGCTGTACCCGATATTTGAATGATGAACTGTAGAGAAGACCGAACTCTTTCCCCAATCAACGTGACTATGATTAAACTATTATGGTAAGTGTAAAAAGTTGAAGACAAAATGCAAAAACTATGAAAGTCGGAAAGACTCCAACAAGGCTAAAGTACCTTTATTTGCTCAGTCACATTGTTCAATTTCCAAGTTTTATTCTTCATTTTCTCAATATGTACAATCACATAAACAATAAAAAAAAATTACATATAAGAGTTTTCTGCAATTTTTATTCAGTATTTAACAGGCATCAGTCTTAACCCTTTACCTGATATTGAAGATAGGTGACTACTTAAAGCAGGTTGAAAGTAAAGCAGAATGCGCCTCAAGGCGCATTCTGCTTTACTTTCAGCCTGCTTTAGGCTAATATGTGCTAGAATATAGAAAATATTCTCTATAATATAATATTCATGACTGATTAAACTGGAGCTATTTTCTGCAGCGGAGGAATAAATCATATTCGCTAAAAGGCGCTTCTATGGGGGAAATGGTTAATTGGTCTCCATGTTTGATCAATAAGTGGTTCTTTAATCTAAGTTTTACTTACATGTCTGTAATGATAAGGTGAAACCCCTCTCAACCGGACATGTGTGGGGGTTTACATAAATTCCGGTTTAGAGGGGTGTCAAGTTCAGAGGGGGTTTAACCCATTACCACATAGTTTGTTTCTAGTACGGAAGATTAAAGACCATTAAAGGCAGGTTGAAAGTTAAGCATATGCGCCTTAAGGCGCATTCTTCTTTACTTTTAATCTGCTTTAAGCTATAATCTGCTGGAATATAGACCATATGTTCAGTGTAAGACTAATTCAAGGGCGTAAAAATTCATATTTATGATGTAATGGTAAAAATAAAGAAGAGTTGGAAACAAGACCAAAGTTTGTGTTCAGTTTAGAGGGAATTCCGGTATGGAGGTTCCGGTTTGGAGGGTTCCACTGTTTATCAATTTGTTATATTAAAGTTATTGTTAATGAAAGTGTGCGATGAAGTGGCTGGATACATTTACACGTACAGTGGAGAATCTGTTATTCTTTCCCGTTTAAACGCAAACGTACGCAAACGCAAAGCACTAAAACGTAGAAAAGAACAACTTTTAGACAATTCTGATAATTCTTGTTTATCTTGGTGGCAAACAGTTTGGAGCCAGATCAGACGCCGGGTTACCCGGCGTCTGATCTGGCTCCAAACTGTTTGCACTGCAAATAATAGTTTTAGCGTAAACGCGTTTATTGGGAAAGAATAACACATTCTCCACTGTATGTAGAGGCTGACTAAACGGTAGTCGGTTGATAAACGAGTCTAACGTAAGAACACGCTTTAACCTAACTCTTTGTCTGCCAAGTTCTTCGTCTGCTTTAACCTTCTTACCGCTAAAATATCGTCTGTAATGGTAGTGCCGTCTGCTTTATTTCTAAAGTCAGCTTTAGGGGTGTTTTATGTGAAGAAATTCCAAAACGAGTTTCAAACAGTTTGGATCGCGATCAGACACCGCGTGATCTGGATCCAAGCTGTTTGCAAATTTTAATCAATCGTGCTTAGCACGTTAAGGGTTTAAACGTATAAAAAGAAAACGATAGTTTATATCTTAAGGTCATAATTGTATTACTTTTCAAATACGTGTAACTAAATGTTGGATGTCACTTTCAGGCTTCTGTACGTGTGTTTATATTTAGATTTATCTAAAACAGGTGTTATACTTAATTGATTTTGATGGCTTAAAGTAAATACATTATTACTCGTTTGTAATCTTCAAGAGTATATCACACTCTTCTTCTGCAATGCACGCTATGGTCACGTGATATGGTCAAGTACAGTGAAATTCACTTATAACGAAGTTCCCGGGACCGCCTGATTTATTTCGTTATATCAAACGTTCGTTATACCAGGTAACTGTACGTTAATAAGAATTTGGGAATAATGTTTGTTTTGCTATATCCAATATTTCGTTATTACTAATTTCGATATAAGAGTGCTTTACTGAAAACGGTTATGAACAGTGTACATGTTTAATGCTAGCCAAATTTGAATTGAATTGAACTGAACTGAATTAGAATTGAACTGAACTGATCAATCATATAAACCAATCACAACGGATCAAGCAGATTATGGGACCGACATTTTCAGGTGCAACAACGTTTATTGGCAATGCACATTCTTGGTCTTGTCTCTATTCCTGGTTGGCTGGTTGTGTTGCTAACACTGGTTCTGACATTATACATGTAAGTACAAACTTAATATTTCCTGGATATTAAACAATAGTCGAAACTCGATACTTCGGACTCGCGTTAGTTCGAACATACCCATATTTCAAAGTTAAAACGTGGCTAAGCCACTCACCAGTCGCCAGGCTTAGCCACGTTTTAACTTTGAAATACGGGTATGTTCGAACTAACACGAGATCGCCTGATCAAAATTCAACTCATGAAATACTGGTATGATCGGCTTAAGCGAGTTCAAAGTATCGAGTTTCGATAGTATATACATGTACAACGTTTAAACAATCATTATGTACATACAACAGAGAAGACATTATTCTTACCCAATAAACGTGTTTTTGCTACGCAATTGTTTCCATTGCAAGCAGTTTAAAAAAAATTGCTCTTCAGAAAATAAACGTGAGCAATTTCGAAGAGTTCGAATTTTATATATTTTATTATTATTACATGTACTTAACTGAACTAAACTAAACTGCATAATGGACTCATCGAAGGAAATGTGTTTTGCAATTGCGTGTTTAGTATCATTTAGCTCTTTCAACACTCAGTAACGCTTTTCGGTTATTATTTTCCCTTGTGGATCATTTTATTTACCAAAAGCTGAACTAGTCTACTTGGAATTCTGGGTAAATTAAATTTAAATTGTCTTAAATTGGCAAATAGTGTCGATCCAGATCAGAGGGTCTACAGTGTTTGTAAATGTAATGAGTATGAGTTAAACATGTCCATGGCGTTGAAAGAGGTAAACAAGAAAACATAAAGTCTTCTACAAAGTCAATCAATCTGTAAGAATGCCCTTGTCCTTGTTCCTTTTTATAAACGAAGACTATAGGTTACGTGACACCAAATAAATCCGAAGTGTTGTCATGGTAAACTAGTTCCCCGAGATATAGTGCCAACTTGTTTTGCCTCAAATTGCATCTTGTCACTACAAGGCTTCGATAAGTTGACATGAAAAATCCTAAGATTTCCAAATTTTTCAAGTGCGATTTTACGAATCGTACATTTATCACATAGCCTGTTTCTAGTTTTGTTGACATGCGACTACTTAAAGCAGGCTGTAAGTAAAGCAGAATGCGCCTTTACTTAAAGACTGCTTTAAGCTACCATGTACTGGAAAAAAACGAAGATTTGGGAAAAATCCGGAGAAATGGCAGCCCTGTCACTAGACATAAGTTGTTTTGTGATTTTGATGTACAGTAAAACCTCTCTAACCCGGACATATGTGAGGACAACAAAAATGTCCGGTTTAGAGGGGTTTCCAGTTTAGACGGGGTTTTAACCATTTACCAAATAGCTTGTTTTTAGTATGGGAGATAGCTGACCACTTAAAGTAGATTGAAGGCGCATTCTGTTTTACTTTCACCTGCTTTAAGCTATCATCTGCTAGAATGTATAAACTATTTTCTTCAGTGTATAAACCAAATACGTTCAAAGGCGTAGTGATGGAGAAATAGGTAAAATAAGGAAGGGTTCGAAACGGGACCAACGTTTTTGTCCGGTTTAGAGAGAATTCCGGTATTTAGAGGTTCCGGTTTCGAGGGGTTTCATTGTAGTACATTGCTGCCATTTTTGTACCTTTAAAGGGGTTTATACGGAAAGTATGTGTGCTGAAGTGACATATTCCTGTTTTCATTGAAGTCATGGTAATTTTCTTACATAACAAAATGAATGTCCCCCTGGTTTTTGTCTTCAATTTCAGTTTTGTATCTCTGGGGAAAAATATAGAGTAACTATTGCACCTTACTAGGCCGTAAATGTTGACCAATTTTGAACTTGAATATACCACCTGCTTTATGAACTATATAGGAGAGCCTAATTGGTGTTCCATATCATATAGTCGACTATTCAATATTAGTTTGGACCATAATCAGACGCCACGGCGTCTGATAAAGGACTAAACCAGGTCTGCCAAAACTTGATCACGAAAAATCCTAAGATTTCCAAATTTTCTCTACTTCAAGCGCGAATACTTAGAGCAAGTTGAAAGTAAAGCAGAATGCGCATTAAGGCGCATTCTGCTTTACTCTCAGCTAGATTCAAGCTACCATCTTTTAGGATAAAAATCCGAATATTTCGAAAAAATCCGGATAAATGGGAGCCCTGCAAAACTGTTTGACAGTCATTGTGGTATGCCTAAAGTCCTATTGTATGAACTGTATAGCTTTGAAACAACAGTTGTTTTCGTGGTTTACGTTTTCAATGTACGTGTGAATTTGTTTAATACAGATATGGCTGGTATAAGCACAGTTACTTCGCGTCAATGGGCATCCACTGCATACCGGGAACCTTCATGTTGGGAGATTTTCCTACCGTCATGAGCAAGGTGATTGATATCAAATGCGTGCACAGTCTTTCAATATTTTCAAATTGAGCCGTACAATGAGAAAATCTGCCTTATTGGATTGCAAATAATGTATATTAACCCTTTGAACCCTAGTCCCGCATATATGCGTCCTTTTCAAACAGTGTACATGTGAATAGTACACTTGCCCTATGCAAACAGTGAAGATCCAGATCAGAGGGCTCCGAAAGGAGCCCTCTGATCAGGGTCGTCACTGTTTGTCATGATGCCAAACATTGACAAAAACAACCCTTCAAAGTCAGAAATGGATTTAACTAAAATGGAAACTGGAATTGTCCATTAAAAGTTTCAGGGAGGAAAGAGTTACGGTCATCCGTCGGGTCAAAGACACGGCGACTGACCTTGGTCTACACTGTTTGACACCCGAAAGCATCTAAAGCACTTTATGCAGCTATATCGGTATTATATGCGGTATTTGGTAGCGTACACATATCAAACTCAGATACAGAGCCCGTGATGACAACGGTGCTTGGTCTGTACAGTTTTGCATGCAATTAGTCTAGTTTTGTCATGGCACGGCTCAATTATATTTGCGTTCCCCCTATCTGTCCGGGTGCCTGTCTGTCTGTTTCTCTATTTAAATGTGTATATCTATATGTCTCCCCCTGCCTCTCTTTCTCTTTATTTCTCTCGCTCGCTCGCTTGCTTGTTTCTGTCTATGTCTGTATGTATATATGTATATCTTTGTCTGTCTGTCACGATTTTTTTTTCTTCAAAATTTCAATTCACAGTTGTACTATTTAGAAGTTAGAGTAATTGATTAATTGATCGCGTGTTACTTTTATAGAGAATGAAACGTTGACATGACGTTTTGCGGTTATAACAGACGGTTTTTCAAAATCCTTTTTTGTCTTTCTAATTTCAGGGCTTTAACTATATCGACGCAGATTTAATAAAGACGCATGGGAAAGTGTTCGGGTGGGTGTACAGCGGAGAATCTGTTATTCTTTCCCGTTTAAATGCAAACGCGCAAACGCAAATAACTAACACGTAGAAAAGAACAACTTTTGGACAATTCTGATAGTTCATGTTTATCTTGGTGGCAAACAGTTTGGAGCCTGATCAGACGCCGGGTTGCCCGGCGTCTGATCTGGCTCCAAACTGTTTGCACTGCAAATAAT
Source organism: Gari tellinella (assembly GCA_922989275.2). Classification (NCBI taxonomy): domain Eukaryota; kingdom Metazoa; phylum Mollusca; class Bivalvia; order Cardiida; family Psammobiidae; genus Gari; species Gari tellinella. Next base: position 74,354,438 of record OV277865.1, on the reverse strand, counting down.
AGTTTTAGCGTAAACGCGTTTATTGGGAAAGAATAACAGATTCTCCACTGTAATGTGTTCTTCTTCTTGTGTCTTGATTTGAAAATTATAACTAATTATGTTAATGATGTAACAGTGTGGTCCGTTAACCCATTAACTCTTTCCTCCCTGAAACTTTAAATGAACAATTCCAGTTTCCATTTGAGTCCAGTCAATTTCTGACTTTTAAGGGTTGTTTTTGTCAGTAATTGGCATTATGACAAACAGTGAAGACCCAGATCAGAGGGCTCCGAAAGGAGCCCTCTGATCTGGGTCTTCACTGTTTGCACAGGACAAGTATACTATTCACATGTACACTGTTTGAAAAGGACGCCTATAGGCGGGACTAGGGTTCAAAGGGTTAAACAATAGTACAGCAGAGAAAGCGTTATTATTCCCAATAAACGCGCTTACGTTAAAACTATTAATTCCATGGCAAACAGTTTGGATCCTTTTCAACAGCATTTTTTCAATAACTTTTCAAGACAGTCTTTCAGCCAAAATGCTTTTCAAGCCCTACAAATCCGGGGGACTCTGACCTGGAACCCACCTGTACGCACCAGTTACATGTACTGTGAAGACTATGTTATTCTTTAAACGAATAAAAAATAATTATTTTTTCTTCAAACGATATGGAGCCAGATCAGACTCTGCATGGGTATCCAAACCTCTGATCAGGCTCCAAACTGTTTCTCACATTGTTAAAATTGAATTGTCGGAAAAAATGTAAAAGATGTTGTTTTTCTTATAGGATTTGGTATACGGGAATTTATTGTGTACATGAATTTATTGTGATTTATTTAACTTGTTCTATTTCCTTGCGCGTATTTCGTTCTTTCCAGGGCTGCCATAAGTTGACATAAAAATCCTAAGATTTCCAAATTTGCATTTTTCAAGTGCGATTTTACGAATCGTACCTTTACCCCATAGCCTATTTCTAGTTTCATTGACATGCGACTACTTAAAGCAGGCTGTAAGTAAAACAGAATGCGCCCTAAGGCGCATTCTGCTTTACTTTCAGCCTGCTTTTAACTACCAAGTAGTTAGTACTAAAAAAAATCCAAAGATTTAGGAAAAATCCGGAGAAATGGCAGCCCTGTCTTTCTGTTTTAGGATCTACATGGGAAATCAACCGTCACTGGTCGTGTCTGATGCTGATATGATAAAAGATATCACGGTGAAACAGTTCAACAAATTTACAGACAGAAATGTGAGAATATCAAATAATTTAACCCACTACCCCATAAATACGCCTTTTTACGCCTTTAATTACTTTCTCTACTGAAGAAAATAGTTCTAATTTATACTATCACAAATTAAAATCATAAGAAATATTTCCATATTTGAACAGATAATAGCTTAAAGCAGGCTGAAAGTAAAGCAGAATGCGCCATAAGGCGCATTCTGCTTTACTTTCAACCTGCTTTAAGTGGTTACATATCTTGAAAACTAGAAACAGGCTATATAGGGTAATGGGTGAACAGACCTCCAGATAAGAGGAGTATTTCAAAAATTAAAATCTTAACTTCTGCTTTAACTCTTTCCTCCCTGAAACTTTAAATGGACAATTCCTGTTTCCATTTAAGGCTAGTCCATTTCTGACCTTTAAGGGTTGTTTTTGTCAATGTTTGGCATTGTGACAAACAGTGAAGACCCTGATCAGAGGGCTCCTTTCGGAGCCCTCTGATCAGGGTCTTCACTGTTTGCATAGGACAAGTGTACTATTCACATGTACACTGTTTGATAAGCGGGACTAGGGTTCAAAGAGTTAAGCCATATGGTGCCACTGCTCATTAGAATCAAATAGACGGTTCTAATGCGTAGAACACCATAGGATTTGGTGCTGAAATAAGTGTGAAAATGATGGATAAGCTCAGTTTACTCACTGTTATCTGGAGCCCTGAAATAACTACTGTTACAGTGGAGAATCTGTTATTCTTTCCCGTTTAAACGCAAACGTACGCAAACGCAAAGCACTAAAACGAAGAAAAGTGCAACTGTTGGACAATTCTGATAATTCATGTTTATATTGATGACAAACAGTTTGGAGCCTGATCAGACGCCGGGTTACCCGGCGTCTGATCTGGCTCCAAACTGTTTGCACTGCAAATAATAGTTTTAGCGTAAACGCGTTTATTGGGAAAGAATAACAGATTCTCCACTGTACATGTACTTCAAAATATCTGCCAATTGTGTATACAGTATAACCTCTCTTTTACGACCACTATTTGATTCAGACAGATGATTGCTTAAAGCAAGGTGACAGAAAAAAAAGAAGTTCCTAAAGGGGCTTTATGTTTTACTGCCACCTTGCTTTAAGCTGTCATTTGTCTTTTATACAACCAACTAGCCTTCCTTTTAGTTGTTGTATCGGAGAAGTTTTACTGTATATGCACAGTGCCTCCCTCTCTACAAAGACACCCAATGGGAGACAAAAAGTGTGCACGTTGTTCGGAGGCAGTTGTTCAAGGGAGGGACATTGACTTACATTTGCAAACAGCTTGAATCCAGATCCGACATCGCCTGTTTACCATAATTCTTCATTATGTTTCTTTTATCAATAAGTCAAATATGTTACTTTGAGGAAAGCAGCGGACGACAATTTCATAGACGATATTGCAGCAGTAAAACAATTAGGCATAGTTGTCTTGTTTGGGAAACATCGACAATGGTCGTTGTAAGGAGGGAGCCAATGTTGGGAGGGTCATTATAGGGAGGGGCACTGTAAATACTTAAATATGTTTAATTGTAACCTTTCTACCACGTTAGTTGCTTAACAATTTCAGTGTACAAACTATAATAAGATGTTTACGCCTACACGACCATACTGTCCTGAGCTTCAAAGTTGTTGTCTGCAATATCGTTTGAAAGTTATATCAAAGGCAGTATGACTGACAAGATTTTCGAAATTAGTGTCCTGAACAGTTTGGATCTTGATCAGACGCCGCCTTACGCGGTGTCTGATCTGGATCCAAACTGTTTGCAAACGCGTATTTTGGCTTCATTGGCAGTGGAAGAGTTATTTCCCTTTATTGTCTTACGTGACAACAGTTGACTTTGCAAACAGTTGAGTTTTTGTTTTGTTTTGATTTTACGTCGCTTTCAACAGTATTTCAGTCATATCGTGACGTCCAGCTAATTACAGGTGGAGGAAGACCCCAGAAGTCATTTATGCACTGTTTCAGGCACAAATTGGCAACTGGGTAGAACCACCGACCTTCCGCAAGCCAGCTGGAAGGCTTCCCCACATGAAAAATCCGAACGACCCTACTGGGATTTGAACTCACAGCGGTGAGGAGCTTAGTGATGCAAGTCACAGTGACTATACCACTAGGCCACGGAGGCCCCCCGGGCCCGTTTCATATAACTGCGTACGACAAAAACGAGCGTAAGTCGAAACTGTAAAATACACTTAATTTCTGATTTCTCCATTTAACCCTGTCGTGTGACATCTCTTTGGAATTGTCTTTTCAAGACGATTCCAAAAAGATGTCACAAGACAGGTTTAGATGGAGAAATAAATAAAAATTGAGAATTTTAGAATCAGACTTACGATCGTTTTTGTCGTACGAAGTTTTATAAAAACGGGCCCCTGATCTGACACTTTACGCGGTGTCTGATCAAGATCTAAACTGATTGACAACATCATTTAGATTATATGCCTTCAGTCAGCTTGCATTCACTCTAGCTTTAAAACAATAGTACAGGAAACAACATTAACCCGTATCATGCTTATCGCGACTTGGTTTACATTTGCAAACAGATCCAGATCAAACGTGGCGTATCTAGATCCAAACTGTTTATCTGTAAATATGTTCATATTGTTTTGTCTTCTAATGGCAAGAAACATTGTAAAAATGTTTGAGCCAATAAAAGTATGTTATTGTATGTTTATCACTCACGTCCAACTTTTTCTGTTTAAAAGGCATAAAACTACGAGTTTTTTTAACTTTAACGTCGTTAATATTTTTTAGCCAGTGGGTCCCTTGCATGAGAGATGGCGCTGTGGACTTCTTAACGCCGAGGGAGACCACTGGAAATTCCTGAGAACAACCCTGAGTCCAACTTTCAGTTCAGGGAAACTGAGAAACGTTAAGTGTAGCACCTTCATAGATACAGTATAACTCACTTATAACGAAATCCCCGGGACTGTCTGTTTTACTCCTGTATACAGTAAAACCGCTCTAAACCGGAACCTCTAAATACCGGAATTCTCTCTAAACCGGACAAAAATGTTGGTCCCGTTTCCAACCCTTCTTTATTTTAACCCATAACACCATAACTATGCCTTTTATGCCTTTGATTTATTCCATCACTGAAGAAAATACATTAATGAATATGTATCATCAGAAATATTTTCTAAATGCTAGCAGATTATAGCTTAAAGCAGGTTGAAAGTAAAGCAGAATGCGCATTAAGGCGCATTCTGCTTTACTTTCAACCTGCTTTAAGTGATCAGCTATCTTCCATACTAGAAACAAGATATTGGTGAAACCCCCTTTAAACCGGAAACCCCTCTAAACTGGACATTGATTTTGTCCCCACACATGTCCGGTTTAGAGGGGCTTCACTGTATTATTTTTATAAGTTCGTCATATAGACACCAGCGGGCAAACAACGTTGTTTCAAAGTTGATTCAACGTTGATTCAAAGATTACAACGTCGTTTCAAGTTTGTGTAGCATCTTTGTACGTACATACAGTAATCGAACAACAGTAGGGCAAAGAACAAAAGGTATTCAGCGGTTAATGTTCTATATTAACCCCTTCACTGCCATGACGTCATCAGTTTTTAACAATTGTCGTCTGCTTTTATTTCTTAAATTTTAATATTAGGTTTTTCGACTCAAGAAAAACGTAATTGAGTGCCAAATAGTTTGGATCATGATCAGACGCCGCGTTACGCGGCGTCTGATCATGATCCAAACTGTTTGCAAATACGTATTGTACTCGGGGTAAGGCAGTGAAGGGGTTAATCAGCACACATGTTAACCCTTTGCCTGCTGGTCGCGACTTTATTGAATTTTGCAAACAGTTTAGATCCAGATCAGACGCCGCGTTACCTGGATCCAAACTGTTTGACACTCTTCTTTAGGTTTCTTTACTTAAAAAATGTATAAATCTAAATTTAACAAACTTTGTAGACGACAATGTCGAAGCAGACGACATCACCGCAGGATAAGGGTTAATAATATTTCCGTCATCAGATCATTTCATTCATGCTTTAAAAGATATATCGAATCTCTTTGCAATTTGATAAATGCATTTCATTTGAAACTATATATACATCCATGTTTGAGATTAATTAAGCAGACACGTGTTTAAATAGTTTTGACTCGCCGACGCTTGTAATTCACATACAGCCGACACTCGATAATTCGAACTCGCGTTAGTACGAACATACCATATCTCAAAGTTTAAACGTGGATTAACTATGAGAAAAAACCGGCAATCGACAATTTTAAGCAGACGGTATTTCAGCAGTGAATGCGTTAGGCATACTAAGTGTCTTTATTGGGGAACAGAGATAAGAAGTATGTGGTTATCGAAATAATTCAATTGAACATTTCCATGTAACACCTATTTACTAAAACATTTACTAAATTATGACTACAGAAATCCCTCCTTACAAGTTATAAGTGTTTTCTTCTGACCTGTCAGAGTTATTTTTAGATTGGAACTTTCTAAAACTTTAAAAGGGATGAGTTTTCTCTACAGCCAGATAGAGATATGGATAGCTGTAATTTTTGTGCGTAATGTACAGTAGAGGATACATTATTCTTTCCCGATTAAACGCAAACGTGATGCACTAAACTAAGGGCATTTACTTTAGAAATCTTAACTATATTAATAATCTGAGTAGCAAACAGGTTTGAGGCCTGATCAGACGCCGGGTTACCCGGCGCCTGATCAGGCTCCAACCTGTTTGCAATGGAAATAATAGTTTTAGTATATAAATGCGTTTATTGGGAAAAATTAAAATATCAGTAAAGTTAGCGTAGCGGTCTCGTGCTGCACGAAGATCATACTTATCTCAAGTAGGAAAGTGTACGATTATATATTCGATGTTACCTTGCTTACCTATTTACCATTATTAACTATTCTGTTCTAAAAATAACTCTGACAGGTCAGAAAAATCGAACAATACATATCATTGGACATCCTGACAGAAGAAATACAATAAGGAATAACAAACATGTAACGCGGCGTCTGATCTGGATTCAAGCTGTATGCAAATTTCAGCCTATTTCCCTCCCTATCACAACTCCCTCCGAACAACACAGACCAGCTTTAAATAACATATTAATCTCGACTATCTTTGTCTTTTAGATGTGTCCAGTTATTGAGAATTGTTTGAAAACTCTCCACAGCACTATTGACAGAGAAGTACACGAACATCCGGAGGGGTTTGATATTGTTCCGTAAGTTTGTTTTCACCCTGGTCATTTCAATAAATACAGACAATACGTTATTCTTTCCCGTATTTATAAACGCAAACGAAACGCCAACGCACTACACTAAAATTAAGAAAATGACTACTTCTTGACAATTCCGACGATCCATTTTAATTTGAGTTGCAAACATTTAAGAGCCTGATCATACGCCAGGTTACCCTCGTAACTGTTTGCAACAAATATAATAGTTTAACTGATCTGGAAACTTTCTGTGATGAATCTAGTAGGTTAAATAGCAGATCTAGTTGTGAACGCATTTAAATTGGCACTTTTTATAGTCCTTAGTTTAAGCATTTATTCTTAATATTGAGTCTGTTTTTAATATTACGAATAATGTTGTATAATTCAGTACCACTAAGAACATATAGTCAGCCGTACATTTTAGTAAATGTTCTGTATAAATTTGTAGTCAATTGATAATTCTAACATGACACGTGAATTCGTCTCTATAAACATAGAACAACCTCATCGTGGTATACCTAGCGTGTTTTACCACGCTGTAAAAATAGTCCTTTTAAACTGGCTCTTCCTGTAATTGTAAAGCGCAGTTTTTAATGAATAATCATATGATCGTTAAAGGTATTTTCTTTCATGTTTTGTTACTGATTTGTCTAAATGGTTCTATGACAGAATGAATTATTTCGTAACCGATAATATCGAGGAAACAATATCGAGCAAATGAGGGATTTACTATATAGATAAAGAAGGAATTTGCCGGGACCGGTGAAAAATATCGACGTAAGCGGAGTATCGACGTATCGAATATCGAGGTAACGGTATTCGACTGTATATATATGACGTACTAATATTGGTTTCATGAAATAGCCATACAAGGGAAGTAATTCGGTCGAAAACTGCAACAGCAGAGGAAATAAGCCTGACACATTTGCTTGCATTTCTTATGATTTTGTTTAAGTAAGTCCTGTTAGAATCGAAATAATCGATGTTCTAACGTTGTTAAACTGTATTCTACAACGGTTGGTCATTGTGATGCGCAGGAATTGACCACTCAGGCCTTCGGCCTTCGTGGTCAATTCCTGCGAATCACAACTCCCCACCGTTGTTTAACAACGGTAGAACATCGATTATTTCTTAAATATGACCACCGTGTGTATTGTCAAAGTTACTATATGTCTCTTAGGCTCCTAAATGGACTCACTATGGATGTAATTTGTAACGGCGGGTTTGGAATGCACGTTGAAGCACAGACAGATCAGGAAAACACTTTCGTGCAGCATGCCAAAAAGCTGATAGATGACTTGTTCGTCTTGTACCCAGTTGTTTTCCTAAATGGTAGATGTAATTTTTATTTAGGCTTATAACAGGGCTGACATAAGTTGATCATAAAATTCCTAAGATTTCAGACGCAATTTTACTAATCGTACCTTTACCCCATTGTCTGTTTCTTATTTTGAAGACATGTGGCTGCTTAAAACAGGTTGAAAGTAAAGCAGAATGCGCCTTAAGGCGCATTCTGCTTTACTTTAAGCCTGTTTTAAGCTACCATCTGCTAGGATAAAAATCCGAAGACATAGGAAAAATCCGGAGCAATGGCAGCCCTGTTATAATGGCACAAACAACATATAATATATACGAGCCGTGCCGTGACAAGACCAGTCTTATTGCATTACAAAATTGTACAGATCAAGCACCATTTTTCTTCCTAGGTTTTGCATCTGAGTTTTCTCTACACTGCCAAATACCATATATAATGCAGCTGTATAAAATGCTTTAGATTCATGGCGGGGTCAACAGTGTAGACCAAGACCAGCCGCAGCGTCTTTGACGTGGCGACTGGCCTTGATCTACACTGTTTGCAACGTAATAAGGCATTTTTTTCTCATGACACCGCTGATATGTATTTAGCTGTAAAGAGACTGGCAACTAGATGTTGCCTTAAAATTTAAATTGATGCCAGGCGGTAATATAACGACGGTTACCTTATAGTTTAGAAAAATTATTTATGATAACATAAAGTGGAAACATAATTGTCCATATCAATATTCCATCCTATGAGCGGCGTCTGATCAGGATCCAAACTGTTTACCACTCATATTTAAAGAAATCGTGAGAAATTTCAAAACATTGGAATTTTGTGCATTTTAGTACCTTGCGTTTGCTTCTCGTTTGCGTTTAAACGGGGAAAATTAACATCTCCTTCGCTGTACATCAATGGACAAATGTCATGTGAAACTTTTATTTTTTCAGCATTGTTTCCAGAGTTGGCCTTTCTGTTCAATTTATTTCCAGTCAACTTAATCCCGATGTCAACTTACAATTACTTAAAGTCTGCGACCATGTCTGCATTTGCTGAAAGAAAGAAGTCAGATTCGGTAGGTTTTTTAACCCATTGATCCATGTAGCACGTATAAACACGTCATTTACAAACTGCAGTGTATCTTTACAGAGTATATTTGTGCTATGACTATTTCAACAGTGAATACTCATGTTAGATATTCCCTGATTAGCAATATCTAAAACATACAAAATAATGAAAAGTGTACAGTATAATCTCTCTATAACAACCAATATATGAGTATTAGTTGAGTATTAGATGGTTACAACAGGTGACTGCTCAAAGTCAGGTGACAGTAAACCAGAAAGCTCCTGTAGGAGCTTTCTGTTTTACTGTCACCTGTCTTTTATACAATCAATTAACTGTCGTTATAGTGTTCGTAGTATAGTGGTTTTACTGTACTCCACTTAACCCTTTGAACCCTAGTCCCGCATATAGGCGTCCTTTTCAAACAGTGTATATATGAATAGTACACCTGTCCTATGCAAACAGTGAAGACCCAGACTCCAAAAGGAGCCCTCTGATCAGGGTCTTCACTGTTTGTCATAATGCCAAAACTGGACAAAAACAACCCTTAAAAGCCAGAAATGGACTAGACTTAAATCGAAACTGGAATTGTCCATTTAAAGTTTCAGGGAGGAAAGAGTTATATGATAGGTGGGGTTTCCTTTGAACATGTATTTAGGATTTAGAGGCTTCTGAACAGGATCTAAACTGTTTTCAAAGTGCCATTGTAGCCAGATTTGGGCAGTAAAGGGATATCGGCCAAATTATTCGGGAGATATTTACCCCTTCACCGTTTTTTGTCGTCTGTTTCAATATCGTCGTCAGTATGAAAGTTTCAAAGTAAGAGTTAAGGTATTTTGAAATAGGAAATGTCGATACGAGTGTCAAACAGCTTAGATCCTGATCAGACGCCTCGTTATTCGGCTTCTGATCAGTATTCAAACTGTTTTAAAAAATCGTAGTTATGCGACTCCGGCGCCGAAAGGGTTAATTGAAATTTAAGCTCATGTTTTAATTGTCTAATCTCATGTTGTTATTGTTGAAAAGTGTTGAAAACATCTTTTATCTTACTATTTGTGGACAATAATGAAGTTCAAATTATTTCCATATACATTTGTTCGTATTAAACAGTGAAGAAGACGGTATTCTATCCCGTTTAAACGAAAACTAAAACGATACACTGTACTCAAATTAAGTGAAATGACAACTTGTTGACAATTCACTTAATTTGAGTTGCAATACTTTGGCGCTATAGCCTAGCGTTTTATGGGTTAAACAGTCATATGTAAGGATGTGGAAGACTTTCTGGTGACACTTTATTATGTTAGGGTAGATATATATTTTGTTTTTCGTTTTTAAGACAGGCGACCACTTAAAGCAGGGTGAAAGTAAAGCAGAATGCGCCTCAGGCGCATTCTGCTTTACTTTCAGCCTACTTTAAGCTACCATCTGCTAGGATATAGAACATATATCTATTAGTATATGTTTATGACTATAACCTGGAACTATATTCTTTAGTTGAGGAATAAACTAAATGCGCTAAAAGGCGTTTCGATAGGGAAAAGGGTTAATGAAATTACAATTGGACAGACTGTGAACTTTGTTTTAGTCACACAAGGACCTGTTACAACTTATGATCAACGCCCATAAAGGCGAGGACCCGTCAAGCGAAGAATGTTATACATATAAAGATTTCAAGAAAAGAGGTACACATTAATTAACATTAATTCAGTCAATATTGTGTGTAAAGCGGCCACACAGTAAACTTCTTAAATACATGTGACTGCTTAATGGGTAATATTAATTCTGAAACTGAATTAATTTTGGTAGACATTTTGAAAAGGACGAAAATAATTTTTGGGATACTTTAGACAGATTTATGTTTTAAGAATTATACTTAAATATAATCGAAATTCAATAGTTGTTTTTACAATTAAAAATCGATAAGTCGAGTTCGATAAGGTCTGAAAATGTATGTACATCCAAGTTGATAATTGCTACTTTAGTTAAATATACCTTGTGCATTAAGTTAGAAATATTTATATGTTCGACTAAAGCGAGAGCTCGATATATCCACGCTTTTCTGTACACCATTATCAGGGCTGCCATAAGTTGACATGAAAAATCCTAAGATTTCCAAATTTGCATTTTTCAAGTGCGATTTTACGAATCGTAACTTTTCCCCATAGCCTGTTTCTAATTTTGTTGACACTTGGCTGCTTAAAGCAGACTGTAAGTAAAGCAGAATGCGCCTCAATGCGCATTCTGCTTTACTTTCAGCCTGCTTTAAGCTACCATGTACTAGAACAAAAATCCGAAGATTTAGGAAAAAATCCGGAGAAATGGCAGCCTTGCATTATGTACTCAGTCAAATAAAAAACTTCCAGCTTTTTACATTTACTTTACATTCAGTAAGTTTTAAGGCTCCTTATCTTATAAGGTATCTTATCAACAGTTTTGTTTGAGATTTTGATGGCTCATACATTCACTTAATAAACCCACGAGTATTGTGATATATGAAAGTCTAACGTGATTTTATTTTCATTAAGCAAAAGTTCTAGCTGCTGAATATGAGCACCATTGTTTTTTCTTCTATAACAAACATTTCTGAGCAAACAATTGTTTTCAAGAAAAAAAGAGTTTTAAACGTTTTATTGTTAATACAATTTGCCAGACATTTAGCCATTTCATGTTGTCTGCCACATTCTATTTAACAAAATTTAAATACAGTTTAGGCCAAATAAAAAAAATCCTCTGTTTCCGGTAACCCGACCGACCCTTCTTTTTCCCTCCGACTCTAAACTTACTTTTTTATCTTTCGAAAAATGCATACATGCATACAAAACATTTCAAAAATACTATTACATGTAATTCCATCTATCATATATAAGTCACTACTTTGCCTTTTTCACCGTATAGCAACGACTCCGGAAATAGGTACCAGGCGAAGCGAGGAAAGCAATGTAAATAAACAGAGCACGTATGAAAAATCGCTGCTCATTTGAATTTCCAAATAGTTTGACATCACAGGAAAAGCATGCCTGGATCCAAGAACACTTTTTATTTCACTCATAGTTTAAACTGATGCATATATCACACGATCGTCGCATTTCAACTGTAAAATGCCTCCCTGGTACCGAGGAAAAGTCAACATTACTTCATGTTAGGATCTCATTCACGGAGAAAACGTATAACTACGTTTACGGGGTTACTGTCGGATATAAATATATGATCATTCCATTTCATGTACCAAATATTGTAATTTTACGTACACTGTATGAGAATTTATCCGAAATTAAAAATGTAGGAGTGTGTACGGCGAATAGTTGTCATTGTGTACGGAGTATAGCCGATATGGTAAACTCTACTGGACGGCGAATAGCTTCCTCATACATCGTTAAAAAAAACCTTAAAAAGTAGAGTTTTTACAACAAAATCTAAAGGACAAGAGTATGCTATGTAAACTTGATATATATAACTAAATATTTAAGAGAAATACTTAAGTATGAACTGCAACATATACAATTATCATACACATTAAAAATATACTAGGTACCAGCAGGTGGTTCAATTTTTGTTGAACCCCCCGGGGTCATTATTCAGCTAGATATTTCATTGTTTTATTATTTTAGGCAGATATACATTTATTTAACTGGTTTTGGGAAGGCTTCACCAATTCTGCGAGATCATCACAATTTATTGCAGATTCACGGATTTGAAGAATTAAAAGTCAAGAAGTACAATGGGAATGAACAAAATTACGAACTAAGTACGATAAGTTTTAACTTCAAGTTTTAAGATCACCCCGGATATGTGTCGCAAACAAGGCCGGGTGATTACAACTGACAACAACAATCAGAAATTATATGCCTCAAAAGCAGATATCCAATACAATAACCACGTGATCAAAGCAGACAAAGAGATATCTAATCCTCATCACGTTGATTTGCACCTAAGGTCGTCGTCATAGTTTGACAATGTAGCCGGTCCTTTTCTCATGCCTGTACTTATACCCAGCTCCAGCTTTTCCCCTCGTCTCCTCTATTGACTAACGTCAGGTTTGATAGGTCTGCCTCTTAGAGGTCGACCAATAGGTGTCCAACTCTGGGTATAGCTGACTCTTCCATTCTTAGATTATGGTAAAACATCTTCCGCGCATGATTTCAATGGAAATGCGAGTTGTTTCTGTTCAAAGACCGAGCTCTGCATTTGTCGTTGTGTTCAGGCCAGCAGCTTGGGAATATCCCTCTAAAGCAACTTCTTTGGACGTTGTGACTTCAGGGATTCAAAGCCAACAACAATACCTGCAGTGTTTGACCCTTTAATATCCTTATTTTGATAATATAAGAAAGCTAAGGAATTTCTAAATATTCCGCCACAAAGGCTCAACTGACTTTAAATCTAAAATTATCTTCCGACTTTCCATTGCTCATGGCCTTGCTACTACGATAAACAACATCCTTCACCTCTTAAATTGCATTGTGGTTGTGTTGACTGGTTGAACTGTCTTTTTATTGATTTTCATTAGTTTAGTCTTGTTGATATAAATGTTCAGTCATTGGGTCCCTAAAAGAGTCAAGGTTGTCTGTTTTTGTTTGGATATATTGATGATATTTAGCACCAGAAGCGCGTTATCATCAGCAAAATTAAGGCCCCAGCAAGTCTATAAAAGAAAACTGAAGTCCCTTCGAGTAGCCTGTCTATACAAAGTGAAAATAGCATAACGTGTGTGTGAGCTGTGCAGACAATCATTATGGTTTGATATTCTCCATAATTATAATGCTGGCCTGATCATACTATCGAACACGATTTCTAAATCTTTAAAGTTTGCATAGACTTTTGCATTCCAATCTGACTCTGTTCAATGATGCAGAACCTGTTCGTCCTGAAACAGGCTCGGTTATTCCACAGCAGCTGATCGACAATACATGTACATTTTGTAGTTATAATTATGTTCCAGATTATACAGTGACACTCACTAATAACGAAATCCTGGAGACTTTTGCAAAATAGTTTGTCCTATCCAACGCTTGTCTTATTCATATGAAAAGAATTCGTTGTAAATTTATTTGCATATTATGAAAATCTGATTAGAAAGGAAGGTAAAAAACGACAATAAATCTGAAATAATAGATGAATATTGGTTTTTAAACGAATGGCTACAAAACAGAATTGGCTACGAAATAATAAATTCTAAGATTTTCTTAGAAATTAACCAGTTCCCTGTTCAATTCATAAAAAACACTAATTTGTTCCGTGTTTAATATTCATAGAAAAAAAATAACACTTTGTGAATATTTGATAAGTAGACTTTATAAATATGAAACAGTATGGTTTACTAACATCTTGAATTATTTTCAAGAAAACATCCTATTACTACGTATCCTGTCTGGATCCTTAACAAACCCAGCATACACTCATTTACAAATGTATGTCCCCCGCTTTCAGCAACTGTGAAACTTTGCCTGTAGATTTGCTATCCAAAATGCCTTTTCATTCTTTAGTTTCTCGGTGGCTTGCCTGATCTCCTGATTTCCTACTGGTGATTTCATTCTGATGTACAGTGGCACTTCTGCTAGTGTATGTTCAGCCTAAGTGGCAGGGTAATTCATATTAAGTACACTATCGAAATACTCTTATCAGCACCTGAGCTTTTGGGCATCGTTGGAGATGATTTCACTCTGTTGGTTTCAATCTGGTGTATCTGTGGAGTCGAATCATCCTGTCCGTGCCTTAGTGGTTTTTACACTATACCTGCAGCTGCTTCTTCAGTTTATGTGGCCAGATAGTCTGTGTTGTTCCTTTTCATGCCTTTGCATGTCTCTTTGCACCTTTGTCAAGTGCTACATGGGTGTAATTTAACTAATTCTTCACGCGTTACTTAGTATATTTAGCCCCAGGGACTTTCCTGCCTTGTCTTGGCTCTGGGGCTTAATTGTCATAGGGGATCTTTTCTGTTTATAAGACCGAGATTATCCCCTCTGCCAAGAGCTAAAAGGAAGGCGGGTCGGTGGTTTTGATCCCATGCGCTGCTGGCAACGAATGAGATTAGCCAAAATCATCTTCCTGAACTCATTCTCACATTATGTAATGGTGGAGCCTCTTAGTGTTTGTCTTGCTGTGTTGTTTTTCTTACTTTTTTGAGTGTTTCGTTTGGTTTGATGTTTATGTATATGTAGTCGTTTCTCGGCGCCATATGACCATTTTATGTGTCGTGGTGCCGTAAAACCCAACTCAACAACAATAGTATATTTAGTTTGTAGAATAGCCCCCTTTCTTACGTCGTTTTCCACATCTATTCTTATCTCAACTATTCCTTCCTGATTTTCTCCAGTCAAAGGAATCCGATGCTTAAAGTTACCAATTTCCATTTCCAGATGGTCATTTACTAAGTTCATCGTGTTCTGAAATTCTGCTTGGAAGCGTCTTCTCACCCAATGATCCGTAAACTTTTGCAACATCTAGTCTTGAGTGTTCTTATTCTCGTTTAGTTTTTTCAACGTGAGTTTCAGCTTGGCTATGATAAAAGTATGGTTATTTAACTCATGTCAGCTCTTCTAATTACCCTTACATCATGCAACTGCCTCGCCATCTTCCCTTGGTGATGATGGTGGTCAAACTGGTTATTTGTCTAACCATATGGAGATTTCCAAGTCAATTTGTAAATTTCTTTGTATCCCAATTACATAATTGTTTTCATTTCACTGTTTTACCAGTCTCATTGTTATTTCGAATTCAAGGTCCATATTAGCGGTTAATAAGCGAGCAAATTTCACAGATGCAGATCTTGGATTAGAAACGTATATTGTATCACGCAGTAATGGAACTCCGACCTTATACTTTACCATTCAGGACGTCGTACATTTCGTGTCCAAATTCATTTAATTATATAGAGCTATTCGCCGTACACTTCTCGAGCTATTCACCATACAGTCATCAAAACATAAAGACCTATTCGCCGTACACTGGCACCTTTCTTCTTTAATCAATTTCAAAGCCATGTTCGGTCATACGCTGTATTCATCGCTTGTACAGACATTATATATGTAATATGATGCCAACAAATGTTTGAAAGTGTGTATAAGAATATAAGAAATGTGCTTGAGAGAACGTTTTTGTCTTACTCGCTGCTGTTTTTGTTGTACCAACCCGAGAAAAATGCAATCAAAAAGGTATCCACACATAGTTTAAGAAGAATCAATAACAGGCTACTAATTGTTGTATCTTTCAATCAGTAAACTAAAAGAAATGTAATTCTAGATCCTTCCTATTTACTACTAATATTGCATTTTATTAACATGCCCCTGTATAAACGACCATCTATTTATCGATTTGCTGGTACCTATTTCCGGAGTCGTTGCTATACGGTGTTTTTGGTAAACCAATACTGGTTAACAATCAAACCAGTTTCAATTTGAAGATAATTTTGGTAATGGGATCTTTCAATTAAACCAACAATTTGATTTGATATTTCAAAGGGTTTTTTATTATGGCCCAGGGCTCTGCAAAATAAAATACATTAATATATTTTCATATATGAATATCATTATATAAAATACTCCATCAAATAAGTTAAATATATTATTAGATATTATATATTAGATCTATATGGGTGTGTTTTAAAATAAAGATTTTCCGACCGTCCGTTCCTAATTTTTTTGGGCATGTAGTAGAAAACACAGGTAATTTTTTATTTGGCCTTATGTATGAGAAGCTGATAATTCAGATAAGAAGTAGGTACAGTCGAACTTCGATACCTCGAAGTCGGGTTTGTACAACATACCCGTATTTCAAAGTTAAAACGTGGCTAAGCCACATTTTAACTTTGAGATATTGGTATGTTCGACTTAACAGAACATAAATTAATGTAGTTCATGTGTCGAACTATCAGAAAGTTCGAGTTAAGCGAGTTCGAGATATCGAAGTTCGACTGTATTTTCTTTTTTGGCTGAGTAAAGGTCTGACCGACGAGGAAGTGTTGGTCAACTCGATCATATTCCTGTCAGCTGGCTATGATACAACTGCCTCGGCGCTCGCCTGGTGTGTATATGACATGGTTCTTCATCCTGGCGTCCAGGACAAGTTGATTCAGGAAATAGATACTGAGCTAGGTATAGGTTAGAGCATGTTTATTTCATACTACGGAATATAGTCCACGAGGCGCGGGACCCGCCGAGTGGACTATATTCTGTAGTATGAAATTAACATGCTCTGACCTATTTAGCACATGGCTTGGGCTCGAGAAAAATAAGAATACACTTCGTTTCTGCTTTTTTTGTTTCAGACGAAAAGTCATTTTATTTGTAATATTTTACAAAATTATAAGATTATTTCAATGTGAAGTTTGAGACCTAAAGCATGTTTATTCGCGCGCAAGCATGGTATAACCTATTTAGCACTGGCTTGGGCTTGAGGAAAATAAGAAATGACGTGACCTTTCGTTTCTGCTTTTTGTTTTTGAGACGAAAAAATTCATTTTATTTGTAATGTTTTACAAAGTTTGAAAGGCTATTTCAATGTGAAGTTTATTGAAGTACTATATGTAGGCACATTTCATTAGCAATTGTCTTTAAAGTCTAGGTATCACTGTTCATATTAAAAATAAAATATGAAGTCATCAAGCGTGTGCCGTTCCCCTCAGATCTCAACAATTTTTTTAAAGACAATCTAGGCATTTAGATCCCGTTTGTTTACAGTGGAGAAAACTTTATTCTTTGCCGTTTAAACGCAAACGAAAGGCAAACGCAAAAAACTAATACATAGAAAACTACACCTTTTTGACAATTCTTACTTTTTATTTTTATCCGAGCAGCAAATACTTTGATGCCTGATAAGACGCCGGGTTACCCGGTGTCAGATCATGCTCCAAACTGTTTGCCCTCGAAATAATAGTTTTAAGCGTGAACGCGTCTATTGGGAAATAATAACGTTTTCTTTACTGTACATCTACAGCTAAAAAAATGCATATATCTAGGTCTAGCGGGACGGTGTAGACCTAGACATATTATTGTTACTGTGAAATTCCTGTATTTCTTCAGCTTAAATCCTTGATATTGTGTTTATTTCACTTAACTTTCGATTATTTATCGTTACGCCTACAGAGCAGGCTAAAGGTTTTTGCAGTCGCTCGCTCGGAGGATTTCTAAGATGTTGATGTCAATTACCTTCAGATGACAGAAACGTGGACTATATTAAATAGTACATGTACATGGTTTTTAAAATTTACGCGATATAGTCAACAGCTTTTGAGGCACCTGATTGGTCGAGAGCTCCAAGCCATGTGCTAAATGGGGTATGTATGATGACTGAGTTGGCTTTTACGGCACTGCGACACGAAATAGGTCATATAGCGCCGATAAATAATGTGGGTTGATGAGATGAAATGATGACGATTTCAGGAAGATGGTTTTGGTTATTCTCAGTTGTTGCGAAATAGCCCATGGGATCAAAACCACTCACCTGCCTTCCTTCAGTTCTTGACAGAGGGAATAATCTCGGTGTAATAAACTGAAACAATCCCCTTTGACAATAATTATTAAGCCCAAGAACCACGACAAGGAAGGAAGGTCTCCGGGGATCGGGTATGACAACACAAAAAACAGGGCTGCCATAATTTGACATGAAAAATCCTATGATTTCCAAATTTGCATTTTTCAAGTGTGATTTAACGAATCGTACCTTTACCCCATCGCCTGTTTCTAGTTTTGTTGACACGTGGCTGCTTAAAGCAGACTGGAAGTAAAGCAGAATGCGCCTTAAGGCGCATTCTGCTTTACTTTCAGCCTGCTTTAAGCTTCCATATACTAGAAAAAAAATCCGAAGATTTAGGAAAAATCCGGAGAAATGGCAGCCCTGAAAAAAATCGAGCCATGTTGCTACAATGCAGAAGACGTAATCATTTCGTGAATAACCGATTCCCCATTCAATGCGCCTTTTTACACCTTTTACTTATTGCTCCACTGAAGAAAAAATGCCCGGCTTATACAGTCATAAATATGTACCAAGAACTAATTTTTATTTCCAAGCAGATTTCAGCTTTAAGCAGGTTGAAAGTAAAGCAGAATGTGCCTTAAGGCAACATCTGCTTTACTTTCAGGCTGTTTTAAGTGGTTACCTATATTTAAAACTAGAAACAGGCAGAGTAATGGGTTAAAAGAAACGAAACCCAAACGTTATGTAATAAAATAAAGAAAATAACAGGTAACTAAAAAAGTTGACTATTCCTTATGAAACACATTCATGACTGTATAAATTGGAACTATTTTCTTCGTCAGAGGAATAAAGTAAATTCGGTAAAAGGCGCTTCTAATTGGGTAAGGGGTTAAAAGCATTATTTCATGTCAAATTTTATATTTCATCTCAGGTGTTTCCTAACTACGACAATGTAACTAAGCTGTTTTACTTAGACATGGTGACGAATGAAACTCTCCGGATGCACCCGCCGATCGGAAGGTAAAACAGCGCCACATACATTGGTTAAACTTTTCGCCGACAAATCTTTTTGAGCTTTTACCCATTCACCGCCATTGTCGTCTGCCCTTAGTGGAGGAATTCCGCGCGTATTTCGGATAGCTTAACTCTTTCCTCCCTGAAACTTTAAATGGACAATTCCAGTTTCCATTTTAGTCTATTCCATTTCTGACGTTTAAGGGTTGTTTTTGTCAATGTTTGGCATTGTGACAAACAGTGAAGACCCTGATCAGAGGGCTCCTGTTTGAAAAGCACGCCTATAAGCGGGACTAGGGTTCAAAGAGTTAAAGCGGAAAAGGCTAAGCGTTGCCTCTACTCAAAGTAGTATGTGAAAGTAAAGGCCGTTAGGGTTAACAGTTAAAACCTATAGTCCAATATATTTCCAAGTATGTGGACACATCTTAATCATATCATTATATTCGGAGCTATTGCCCTTTGTTATATTTGTCCAAGACAGGCTTGTGCGGAGCATAACTCCCAAAGTTGGATATAATGGTCGTATTGGGAACAGCGGAAATCATTGTTTTCAGGAGGGAATCGTTGTTCAGAGGGCCGTTGTGGGTAGGGAGCACTTTAGTACACACACTTACCTGTCACATTGACCTTTAGTGACAAAACCCTATTTGGGGTATGAACCACCATTTGTGATAGGTCTATTATGCATGTAAAATTACACGTAATGAGTTCTCTCAGAGCCCCTTGAGCTCAGTATTCTCTGTGTGCACAGGACAAGTGCACTCTTTGCATGTAAAGGGATGTAAACGAATAAACCAGAGTTTAACCCCATTCACTGCCTTACCCCGAGTGCAAGAGTAATTTGCAAACAGTTTGAATCCTGATCAGACGCCGCGTAACGCGGCGTCTGATCAGGATCCAAACTGTTTGCCACTCATTTCAATATTTCTGATATCAAAATACCTAAAAGTTAAATTTTAGAAACAAAAGCAGACGACAGATGTTTTTAATTGATGACGTCATGGCAGTGAAGGGGTTTAGCGTCAAACGTCTGTTTCTTACAGGTTTGATCGGAATGTGACGGAGGACACAGAGATCAATGGTATCGTGTTTAAGAAGGACATGAACGTCGCCTTCTCTACAGTGGCGCTGCACTATATGCCGGAATATTGGCAGAATCCACACCAGTACAACCCGGAAAGGTACAAACGTTTATTTTCCCACTCATTTCCAGAACATTGTCTGCTTTAGATTATGTATTGTCATTTGTTTTTTTATTTTTCAAATTAAGATCAGAAATATTGACTATTGAAAAATCCTCATATACTGTTTCTACTTTTAAAGAAATAAAAGGTGAATACTTAAAGCAGGCTGAAAGTAAAGCAGAATGCACCTGAAGGTGCATTCTGCTTTACTTTAAGCTACCATCTGATAGAATACCAGTAAATAGGATATCTTTTTTATGATACCTATTCATGGCTTCACAAATTGGACCTATTAACTTCAGCGGGGAAATTAACTAAATGCGCTAAAAGGCGCTGCTAATGGGACATGAGTTTATAGTCAAATCCGTTTAGATTCTTAGATTCAGAGGTTAAGTACCGTGTGACTTCTGGAAACCGGGCTTCAAAAACCGGAGCGGCCAAATGCATTGTCTGCTTTGCCATTTTTCACAGTTAATATAGTATTTGCTTAGCGGTCAAATTAATTATATTCGTTGTTTCTTTCAAGACAATACTATCATTTATTTAGCACCGTGTCTGTAGTATTGTTTCAAATTAAGATTGAAGGCAGTTTGACTAAGAGTTTGATTCCAATTCTTGGTCCGAGTGACTCGATCTAATCTATATATATTTGCAACGACGGATTTTTCATCTCTATTTTATTTTTTTATTATTTTTTTTTGAAATTTTGACCGTTAGTACAGACTTTACTGTATAAAATATTTTGAATCGCCAAGGCAATATTTATCACTTACGTACACTCGTTTGTATATATATTATGAGATATATGTATACAAAACTTTTAATTTCAAGGTTTGCCCCTGAAAACCAAGACAATATCAACCAATATGCGTATATGCCGTTTGGACGTGGTCCACGTAACTGCATTGCGATGAAACTTGCCAAGTTAGAGGTGAAACTAACTCTAGCGAGCTTGTTTCAGAAATGGCGTATGGTGAAGACAGATGAACTTCAAGTAAGATTATCAAAATTCAAATTCAAATTATTTTCTCATATTGTATTTATGTACAAAACCTGAGGACTGTCCCTCAAACACATTCAATATTTTAGGGCATGCACATCTTTTATAATATAACACATCAATTTCATTTAATTTCTAATGACTCAACCATATCTATCAATTTCGAAAGAAAGAGAACAGCATACATTTGTTTTTAAAATGAAACATCTATGTAACTTGAATATGCATGTATAAATATTTTGTATGAAATTGAATACAGTAGAACCTCTTTATTACGACCACTAAAATGTGTCAAATATTAGTCGTTTAATTAAGGATGTCGGCCTGTCTTTTTGAGCATTATGAAATTTCCGAAAAATTTTACGAACTCATTTTCCGAAAAATGTTAAGAACTCATTTTTGGTGAATGCAAACAGTCATAAAATACTATTTTCCCGGGAAAAAATTAGATTTTTCGTTCCGGAAGGGACTTTTTAAGTTTTATGTCCTATTCGTAGTTTACAGCATACACCGTTTTCATAGGTAGGTTGCATTTTGTTACATCCGATTTCATTTCAATTTCTCAGAATATAAGCATGAAATTTTCATGGAAGTACAGTTTTAGTATAAATTATAGATAATTCAAAATATCAAATGATGGTAAAAATACACCAAAAAGTGAAAAAATGAGAAAAAATGGATTTTTTCAATAAAACGATCTATATCTTTTTTAAAAGATCCGGGACCTTGTGTTTTTATTTGCTATTTCACTAAAACTTTATGTTTGGAAGGCTAAAATCAACAAATAAAAAATTTGGTAATTAGTTTGCTACAATTTGTAGGGCAATTTTCACTGTGCCTTATTCTCCCATTATAAAAAAGTGGGTTTGGTAAATTTTACTCCTTTTCGGTGAAATCAAACATTTTTATTTTGAATCTTGACAAAACATTATTTTCAGAGTTTATTTTTACTATGGTAATATAAATTAGGATACTTTTTGTACAAATAGTTTGTTTAAATAAAGATTGAAAAACCGTAGTACAAAAAAGTAGGAGTTTTTGTGAAGTTTCAATTTTAGGGGGGTAGCCCTGAAAAATCTCAAATTGTGAAAAAGAAAGGTCCGGTACCCCCACTTTTTTCACCAGTTTTGTCACAGAAACTAATTTTACTGTCTGTATGCAAAGTTTGAAGAATTTGGTAATTACTTTCCAAAGGTGCACCTACCCCCTTAAAACAGGTGACTGCTTAAAGCAATGTGAACGTGAAACAGAAAGCTCCTACAGGAGCTTTCTATTTCACTTTCACTTTGCTTTAAGCTGTCACCTGTCTTTTAAAAAGACAATTAGCCTTCTTTTTAGTGGACGCAATAGAGAGGTTCTACTGTTCTGTGTTTTTGTTTTTTTATTTATTCAGATACCGATGCCGTTTAATATGTTTGGTATCACCCGACCAGTGAACCCCGTGACGATCAAGGCAATTTCGAGGAAAGAATGAGCTGTTAACACTTTCACTGCAAAGTGTTACCGCCCAAATATCGTCTGCATTGATAGTGTCGTCTGCAATATTTTCCAAGTCTGATTTTGTACTTTTCAGGGGACCGTTGTGAGGAAGAAGCACTGTAGTTTGAAATGTGTCTTAATTTTTGTTTAGTACATGTACCTATACTACGACCGAGAAGACGTTATTCTTTTCCATGTAAAAGAAAGTAAATGCACACGCAATGAACTGTAATAAATTACTCTTATTTGACAATGTTGATGATGTGTATAGATCTCGGCAACAAAAATAGCTAAGAGCCACTAAGATTCTACTTAACCCTTATGTCGTCTGCTTCGAAATTGTCGTCTGCAAAGTTTGTTAAATTTAGACTTTTACATTTTTAAGTAAAGAAACCTAAAGAAGAGTGCCAATCAGTTTGGATCCAGTTCAGACACCGCGTTACGCGGTGTCTGATCTGGATCTAAACTGTTTGCAAAAATCAATAAAGTCGCGACCAGCAGGCAAAGGGTTAATATGTTCTTAGAATATTACTGGTATTTGGATTGGCCCAGGATAAATTATCCCCACTGTTCTAGTAAACAAACCTCGCTGATTCTGGTTGTAAGATCGCCAAATATGGCAGTGTTTACAACTAGTTGCTAGAAGGCGGAGGTATCCATACCGCGTGCAGACTCCACGCGATGTCGAAAAACAACAAAAATCGTAATGATTAAATGCCGTATTAAAAGGTACTTTGATTGGTTAGAAATGTAGGTTATATTCTAAATTCGTCTTAGATCAATAAAGGTTAACGGGACTTATGTGTTGACTTTTAAGCTAATTAACCCAATCTAAAAATTGCCGTATGTTTAGTGGGTCCTTGTTTTCATTTAAGGGATGCCTCTTCTGATTATTTATTTTCAATTTAATTTTATAGAAATCCCTGTTAGAAAACAGTGCAGACATTATGTTTCTTCTGTCAAAATGTCCTCTAATATGTAACTTTGAGTAAAAAAACAGCAGACGACAGTTTTAAGCAGACGATTTTGCAGCAGTGCAAGCGTAGGACATAATTGTCTTGTTCGGAGAATGATTGCAAGGGTCGTTGTAAGGAGGGGTTCGTTGTTCGGAAGACTGTTTTTGTGGTTTTGAAATTAAGTCAGTTGTACTTCATTACATCTGACTTTGAAATGATTTTCAGAAAACAAAATTTAAGCAGACGACAATGAAACGATGAATGGGGTAAAACTCTCACAAAACATTGGCAGTGAAATGGTTAATATCTGAATATACAGTGCTCCCTCTCTACAACGGCCCTCCCAACAACGATTCCCTCCTTACAACGACCCTTGCCGCTGTTCCCTAAACAGGACAACTATGTCTAACGTTTTTACTGTTGCAATGTCGTCTGCTTTAAATTGTCGTCTGCTATTTTTCTAAAAGTGACATAATGGACATTTCGACAGAAAATAAATTAACGACGAGTGACAAACAGCTTGAATCAAGATCAGACGCCGCGTTACGCGGCGTCTGATCTAGATTCAAGCTGTTTGCAAATGTAAGCCAATTTCCCTCCCTATAACGACTCCCTCCGAACAACGCACACAATCTATGTCTCCCATTGGGTGTCGTTGTAGAGAGGGAGCGCTGTACATGTAAACTGAAAATAGCTTGGTGAATTTCATGTTTATGTTATAAATGACCTTATAACATATACATGAAATTCACCAAGACATTTTCAGCCAAGGCTCGCAACATATTTTTTTATCGAACACCTTCAATAAATTCACTACTGAAAACACACTCGTTCAATATCCTCTATATAGCTATGGCATGCTAATATTATTCATCAATGTGCTATCTGATATTTCCTTAGATAATCTCTAACATATTATTAGACGAGAGAAATGACACACGAATACCAGTAGATACATACTCTTAGTCAGTGTTTCGTTTCATGTATTAAATGCTGGCTTTACCGTGTACTTGACAGTATATAAATATCACATGTCTGACAGGGTGACGGTAAAATTGTCTACTTTCGGAAAAATACTATCAACTGATACGCCGAGGCGATATGCGATATTTATTTTAATATACTGAAATCATGGCCTTATCCATGAAATCTAGATATTTCCTAAAATGGCTAGAATCATGCATGTGACTAGATCCGCATGCGATTCATAATGAAATTCATTGGTTATAAAAACGATTGGAATTTGAATGAATTATACAAACTCTAAGCTGTATCTCCCCCATTATATAAATAATCGTGCATAGGTTATAATAAATATACCGTCAAACAAATATTTCCCTAACTGCTTCAAATTGTAGATCCAACTTTTAACGTTTAAAGGGACGCTTTGTGCGTGGTTTTGACGTCATCGTCGGTTTGTATGTTTTCCTTGGACTACCAACGTTTTACAAAGACTCAATTTCCCTGTTTTATCAGAGGCCCGTTTTATAAACCATCGCACGGCAATAAGATATATCAATATAGGTAAAACTCTAGTAATAATTACTATAAAGCAAACAACTTATAGCGTTTAACACATACAGCAGCATCATATAAAGGTTGAAAGCTCTTACACAACAAATGGATGAGTTGGGTTTTACGGCACTGTGACACAAAATAAGTCATATAGCGCCGACGAAAGATGGGGGATCACAAGCTGAGGTGATGGTGATTGATTGATTGTGTTGGGTTTTACGGCACCCCGATACATTGAGATGATGATGATTTCAGGAAGATGGTTTCGGCTAATCTCAATCGTTGTGAAACAGCGCATTGGATCAAAACCACCAACCTGACTTCCTTTTAGTTCTTTGCAGAGGGTATAATCTCGGTCTTATAAACAGAAACAATTCCCTACGACGATGAAGCCCGAGAACCACGACAAGGTAGGAAGGTCTCTATGGGAAAGCTCTTACAGAAATCTATATTACACAATCGAAAAAACCCTGCTCATTTTGACGCGGTTAAATTTCTTCTGTTTTCTCAGATTGTTCTATGAAACCAACCCTATAACTTCATATATGTACATGGAGAAAATTAGTCCATTAATGCCAATTGGAGTCGTCCATGCTTATTTTTATAGGATTAGTCCATTTGTTATGTAAGTTACGTCTGGTCTAAATTTTCACTGTAGTTGTGTTTTATATAGAAATTCCTATCAGCAAACAGTGTAGTTTCTGATCAGACGCCGCATTATGCTACACTGTTAGCCTATGTTCTTTTTAACCCTTTCCCTTATAGAAGCGACTTTTAGCGCATTCATTTTATTCATCCGCCAAAGAAAATAGTTCCATTTTATACTGTCATGAATATGTACCGTAATAATTTTTTTCGATATCCTAGCAGATAGTAACTTAAAGCAGGCTGAAAGTAAAGCAGAATGCGCCCTAGGGCGCATTCTGCTTTACTTTTAGCCTGCTTTAATAGGTCACATATCTTAAATACTAGAAACAGGCTATGGGTTAAAGGGTTAAAGGATGCTAGGCACAAATGGGTTAAACATTTCAACAGTGTAAACAAAGCAATATTCAGGCAAACTCTATAATATCTCTAACTTTTCTGAAGCGGAGAGTATCACGACGTTGGTACATTTTGTACATGTAATTGGGGTAATTAAATCATTCAATCCTGAAATTTGAAATGAGCAATTCCAATTTTCAATTAAGTCTATTTCATGTTTTACTAAATATGTTTGAGTTTTACAATATGTTACAAAATGACAAACAGTGCAGACAAAAACGGTTGTAAGTCAAAACTTTAAAATATAGATAAATTCTGAATTCTCCATCTTATTCTGTCTTGTGACTTCTCTTTGGAATTGCCCTTACATTAAATATGCTTTTAACAGGAGAAATAACTTAGTGAACTCTACTACGTGAGTCATCTCAAACTACACATCATGAACAGTGTATTTAATTTAGTAAATTGCTTATGCAAGTGTAGTGAAATATTTGTATGATTTCTTTTGTTATTGTGTATGCATATGAAATGATAGAAACGTAACCTATAGTATATGTAGTATTAATGTTTTGTATGATATTAAAAACGATGTACTATGTACAAGTTGAAATAAAATATCTAATATCTATCCTTTCAATGCGATTCCAAAGAGGTTTAGATGGAGAAATAAATAATTATTAATAATCTTATATTCTGACTTACGACCATTTTTGTAGTACGACGTTTCATAAAACGGGTCCCAGGGTTTTACAAAACGTCGTATGACAAATATTGTCGTAAGTCAGGGGCCCGTTTCATAAAACTTCGTACGACAAATGTTGTCGTAAGTCAGATTATAAAAGTCTTAATTATTATTTATTTCTCCATCTAATCATGTCTTGTGACATCTTTTTGGAATCGTCTTTTCAAGACGATTCCAAAGAGATGTCACAAGACAGGATTAGATAGAGAAATCAGAAATTAAATGCATTTTAATGTTTTGACTTACGACCGTTTTTGTCGTACGAAGTTTTATGAAACGGGCCCCAGATTCTAAAATTCTCATTTTTTTCTCTATCTTCTCCTGTCTTGTTACATCTCTTTCGATTTGTCTTGAAAAGACATTTCAACAGAGATGTCACGAGACAGGATTAGATGGTGAAATAAAAAAATTGATGTATTTTAAAGATTTGACCTTCCACTGTTTTAGAGTTACGATGTTTCGTAAGACGGTCCCCAGGGGGCCCGTTTTACTAAACAACTTACGCAAAAAATTTGCGTAAGTCAAAATCGTTTAACTCTTATTTTTCGATCATAAACTTTTGCAAACAGCAAATAGCCAGATCAGAGGACGCGCTAAAAGTGCGTCCTCTGATCTGGCTATTTGCTGTTTGTAGCAAGTGATAATAAAAAAAAAAATTAAATTTAAAATTTTGACTTCCGCAAAAATTTTGCGTAAGTAGTTTAGTAAAACGGGCCCCTGATCCTTTAGAAGCCCTCTAGTAAGAGTCTACACTGTTTACACAGAACACAATCATGTACTTTTCACATGTGCAGGTAGACCGTTTATTGTTGATGAGTATACATGCGTCGTGTGAAACTGAAGAAAAATCACGAAAACCACCTTTAACTCTTAAAATCGTTTTATTCTGGTAAAACACAGGTCGCGGAAATTCATAATGCAGAGTTTCTTGACATTAACCGTAGAACAATATCAGTTGATTGTCAGATAGTTAAGATACAAATGGCACGTCAAATACTCGGCGTTTCATCAGGATTCAAATGTTCTACAAGGGCTTTCGAAATTTCAACCATAAGACTAGGACATTGGCCCCATTGAAACTAGCACTAATTAATGTAAAGATTAGATATGTAGATTTACGATAATAGATCCAATTTCGACAGCGATTTAATTAAAAGATTTTTAAAAAAAACGTGTTTTTTTCTACACAGTTCGAGCGAGTTTTCGATAGCTGCGACAAACAGTGCGGATCCTGATGAGACACCGAGTAACTCGGTGTCTTATCTGGAATTAAACTGTTTTTCCTCACAAAAGATTGTAACACAGTACACATTGTGCAATAACATCGCGCTAAAGATTTACCCGTACCGTGATTAAGTGCGATGTGACTGACATTTGCAAACAGTTTGGATCCAGACCAGACGCCGCGTAACGCGGCGTCTGATATGAATCCAGACTGTTTGCCTCTCATATTCAACGTTTCTTCGGTTTAAAAGGCATATAAACTTATTTTGTTGTTTTTTTTCGCAGCCGGTATATTTGAAGCAGTCGACAATTCAGCATGATAAGCGTTAACTAGGGCTCAACTCTATTTCGATTTTAACACTTTGAACCCTAGCGACGAGTATACTCGTCATGAACAAATCGTATACCTATCAAGAGTACATTTGTCCTATGCAAACAGTGTAGACCTTGATCAGAGGGCTCCTTAAGGAGCCCTCTGATCAGGGACTACACTGTTTGTCACTTTGTAAAATATTGTTAAAATCCACCTAATTATTCAAAAATGGACTAGATTTAATTGTAAACTGGAATTGTCCATTCAAAGTTTCAGGGGTAAATGAGTTAAGTTACTATGCTTAATAGTGTCTGCTTTAAAAATATCATCAGCAAAACAACTCGAAAATAGCTTCGGCGCCTTTTTTCAAATGAATAAAAACAAACGAATGACGAATATATTTGTTCTCGGTGTGTCTCAGGGCCTTATCTGGAACTAAACTGGTAACTAATATTAGCAAAGATGTGGTTAGAATCAGGCCCGGATCCAGAAATTGTAAAGTAAAGTGGGGGACACACTTGGAGCACAGGTACATGTAAATATGTTTTAAAATATTAATTATATAATGGTATTAGTGCATCTGATTCGAATAAGGCGCAAAATCGGCCTGAATACATAGTCTGAAAAACAACCTTCCGACAGCCTATAAAACTGTCGGAAGGGGTGTTTTTTCAGACTATGTAATCAGGCTCATTCGAATCAGATGCACAAAAAACATTATATAATTAACATTTTAAGACATATTTACATGTACCTGTGAATTGGAGAGGGTATTGGATTCATCCGTCTAACTGTGGTTCCGAATCATCTTTTTTCCTGATAAGAACTTACCCAGACATTCGATTCCATGGTCACCAAGTGTATGGCATCTGAAACAAATACCGAAACACCTAGACGTTTGCATAGGGATGCTATATGTAGTGACATCAATTGTCTTCCTGATATGTTTTAACCCATTATTCCACAGCCTGTTTCTACTTTCAAAGACAGGTGACACTTAAAGCAGGCTGAAAGTTAAGCAGAATGCGCCTTAAGGCGCATTCTGCTTTACTTTCAGCCTGCTTTAAGCTTCTATCTGATAGGATATAGAAAATATAGCTTATGGTGCATATTCATTTCTGTAATAAAGTGAAACTGTTTTCTTTAGTGGAGGAATAAAATAGAGGCGTAAAAGGGTGTATTTGTGGGGGAACGGGTTAAACCACTTCTACTGCCAAGCAAAGCCTGTATTGTTACAGTGTGCAAGGTTCAAACATGAAACACGGACCAGATCAGACATGATTTGAAGGCTCGCCGGGATGAGGTAGTTTTAGCTAGATTAAGAAGTGGACATTCTTATATTACACATTCATATTCATTAAAACGTGAGGTTCAACCAGAATGTTTGTAGATATTTCTAAAATACTAGAATTTTTAAAAGCCATTAATTTATATTATAAAATTTGAATAAATTACTTTTTTAAAGATAATTTTTTGTATGTTGATAATGTTTTGTCCATATTTTGTCTACTTTCCCGTTGATCGGGACTGACATTGACGTAATCTATTTGTTGATATTGTTTTAAATTTAATATTGTCATTATTTATTCGGCTCTAAATGACCTTTTTGTGTCGATGGGCCGTAAAACACCATTCATTCATTCATTCATTTGATGGCACATGATAAGAAACACACCAATGAAGCAGTCCCAGTTTAGTAGTAACTTAGAGGGGTAAACGGGCCAACCAGGGAGCACATGTTCCCCCGTGCAGGGCTGCCATTTCTCCGGATTTTTCCTAAATCTTCGGATTTTTTCCTTGTACATGGAAGCTTTAAGCAGGCCGAAAGTAAAGCAGGCGCATCCTGCTTTACTTCTAGCCTGTTTTAAGCAGCCATGGCACGTGTCAACAAAACTAAAAACAGGCGATGGGGAAAAGGTACGATTTGTAAAATCGCACTTGAAAAATGCAAAATTGGAAATCTTAGGATTTTTCATGTCAACTTATGGCAGCCTTGCCCGTGCGCCGCGATGGATCCGGGACTGCAGAATTCCTAGAACTAATGACTCACTTCTGTAATATAAGACAACCTGCAAATAACCGTAGTATCATTTCAAAGCAAACCGCCTAGAATGCATCTCTTAACAATTGTAGCTATTCTTCTGGGTTTAGGAGGTAAGTACAATTCTTTTATATTCAAAATATAGCATGAACATTTGCAAAATATAGCATGAATATTTGCAAAATATAGCATGAATATTTGCAAAATATAGCATGAATATTTGCAAAATATATTTTAGACACATGGTTGAAACATTATTTGTTCTTTGGTTATTGCAAGATCTATATCATAAATTGTTCAAAAATTAATTATTATAATGTAAGAAAGGAGAAAAAAGAGTTTCATAA
The DNA here is from genome assembly GCA_922989275.2 of Gari tellinella. Taxonomy (NCBI): domain Eukaryota; kingdom Metazoa; phylum Mollusca; class Bivalvia; order Cardiida; family Psammobiidae; genus Gari; species Gari tellinella. The sequence continues at coordinate 74,323,433 of OV277865.1, read as the reverse complement.
TGTGCAGAACATGTACAGTAATGACACTAAGTCTTATTTTACCCATTTGTGTCCACGATCACATATATAGGACATAGGCAAACAGTGTAGACTCTGATCAGACGCCGCATAATGCGGCGCCTGATCAGAGTCTACACTGTTTGCTGATAGGAATTTCAATATAAAACAAATTGAAAATGAAAATTTTGACCAGGCATCCCTTTGATAAAAAAATGAACAAATCCAATATATAAACATGGAAGAATCCACTGTGCGCAAATTGGTTAATCTAATTTATAGCGCTAGCGAATCACAAATTCAATGTGCTCATTTTGCGATCGACTTAGACGCTTCTTATGATGGAGTGAGTTGGATTTTGCGACACCGAGACACATAATATGGTGTATTGAGGACGCTTCTTAAAAACAATTGCTTCGATCAAGCGATTTTTCCGGAGCGGTTTTAACAACACTTCTATAGTTCAAATAAACGAAAGCACACATGCGATTTTCCATCTTTACCTGGGCCATACATGCACATCATAAAATTAAATCAGCCAAGCGCGAACTTATATTAAACACATACTGTCATTTAATTCGTGATTTTCAAATCAACACTCTCCGAACTCAGCATAAATAATACATCAACTCAAATCAACGCAGCGCAACTTTACTTAAAATCGGCAACAATAATTGCCACTGTAATTTATTACATGTATCTGTATTGTATTATATCAACTTATATATATATTAGTTTCCTTTTATTCGTAAGGTAGTGTGGTTTAACTTAGTGGTGTTTATTATAACTAGTTGAATAGTTTCGGGACACCGACGCAATCTAAATTGACATATTTAACTAAATATTCATAAAGCATAATAACAATGAAAAACTTTAGGAAGAGCGTATAAATGAATAATAATTACAAACTATTAAATGAGTCTGGAATACCTTACAGTGGAGAATACGTTATTCTTTCCCTTTAAAACGCAAACGCAAAACATTTAAACGTAGAAAAAGTGCAACTTTTTGACAATTCTGATAATTCATGTATATATGTATTGTGGCAAAAAGTTTGGAACCTGATCAGACGCCGGGTTACTTATGACGGTAAAGTAACGTATTCTATAATGGAATATCATTACTGACTTTGCACTTTCGTTGCCAAGTTTTATCATCTGTTTTAACCTTATTGTCGCCAAAATATCGTCTGCATTGGAAGTGCAGTCTGCAATATCTCTTGAACCCATTCACTGCACTACCCAGGGTACAATAGTTGTTTGCAAACAGTTTGGATCTTGATCAGACGCCGCGTTACGCGGCGTCTGATCAAGATCCAAACTGTTTGATACTCATTTCAATATTTCTGAAATCAAAATACCTAAATACTGAATTTGATAAATAAAAGCAGACGACAATAATTGTTTAAAATTGATGACGTCACGGCAGTGAAGAGGTTAAAGTCAGCTTTTATGGTGTTTTTACTGAACAAATGTCGATAACCATAATCTCATAGGACTTACCCTCAGTAATGATAGAAAATGACATGCTGCAATTTGAATAAAGCACTCCCTCCCTACAACGATTCCCTCCTTACAACGACCATTGCCGCAGTTCTATAAACAACACAATTATGTCTAACGCTTTTACTGCTTTAATATCGTCTGCTTAAAGTTGTCGTCTGCTGTTTTTCTCAAAGTTACGTATTGGACATTTTGACAGAATTCGTAAGAAATTTTCTGAAATGGGCCCCAGATATTACACCATAATTGGCATAGTAAACGTTGTCTTTGTACAGTGGAGAATCTGTTATTCTTTCCCGTTTAAACGCAAACGTACGCAAACGCAAAACACTAAAACGTAGAAAAGTACAACTTTTGGACAATTCTGATAATTCTTGCTTATCTTGGTGGCAAACAGTTTGGAGCCTGATCAGACGCCGGGTTACCCGGCGTCTGATCTGGCTCCAAACTGTTTGCACGGCAAATAATAGTTTTAGCGTAAACGCGTTTATTGGGAAAGAATAACAGATTCTCCACTGTAACAACTTAAATAAATACTTGTTTCCTCTGTTTCAGGCATCTTGGTAGATGAAAGTCAATCAGAATCTACCTCATACTAGTAATAACGAGCGAAGCGAGCTTCTACAGCTACGTATACAATAAATTTCAAGTTAAAATTCACATTTTTAGACCTGTATGTTAGACCTGTATGTACATTGAATAGATTTTTCTTCGTAGGTTTTTTGTACTTCCGCCGGATCTACTTGCTACATTATTTTTCACAGACTGGTCGACCCTGCTCGCGTTTTATTTATGAACATGTTGAACAAAAAAAGTTTCGTTAAAAATTTTGCTTCCGGTTACCCATACGTTGACCCGGAAGTTATTGTCTATCACTTGCGACCTCTCAGCTATTTTTCACATACTGGTCGACCCTGCTCGCGTTTTATTTATGAACATGTTCAACAAAAAAAGTTTCGTTAAAATTTTTGCTTCCGGTTACCCTAGGTTGACCCGGATGTTATTGTCTAACACGCGCGACTATTCTGACTGACCTCTCAGCTCTGGAAGAGTCTATTTGAGATTTTTTAAGTGCACATTTCCGGTTATCTCCAAAGAAAACATAATTAATTGCGAGAATCACACATCAAATTTAAATCAAAAAACCTCGCTCGTTAATACCATCCTACTGAAATTATCAACACAGTCAAAACTGTTTTATTGAGTTTCCCCCCTTTGTTTATCAGTTGTGATGTTTATGACGTCACTTCCTACGATTAGAAAAGTACAATGTCACACACATTCGACCGGTTTCGACTAGGCCTAGAACTTTATTTCTGTGATATCAGATATGTTGTTTCTAAATCTTGTCAATATCAAAGTGCATGTGTATAATACACAGATGATTTCAACACTGTGCTCGATCATGCCAGGTGGGGTAGATTTACGTAGATAGTCTGGCAGTGTTGACAGTTTCAGCCGGTTTCGAAACACCTAGAAACCCAGGGCTATCCACTATTAAAACCCACCGTCCAATAGCCATGAAAAAAGTCATTTTCTGTAATAGTTTTCAGCTATATGGAAGTAATAATATTAGTGCCAACTATACACTTAATCCTCATTCATCAATTCACCCAAAGTCACCCAAATCCACCCAAGTTCAACAGTCTAGAAGCCACAATATGTCTCCAATCTTTCTCAAACTTGGCCAGATTGTATATATGACCATAAGATTTTGTATGAGTTCGATTATGCTTAAAATCAGATCAATAGATCTATATCACATCAAGAGTTTTCTATCTTTGAATTGCTGAAAATGCCATGTTTAACAGTGTCTACACTCTAGCGGCCACACTTTTTCTTCAAACTTGCTCAGATTGTATATGACTATAAGAGTTCAGATGAGTGTGATTATGCTTGAAACCAGACAAATGGGTTGAGAGTTATCTACCTTTGAATTGCTGAAAATGCGTGTTTACATTCTAGAGGCCACCATTTTTACCCAATCTATTTTAAACTTGCTCAGATTGGATATGACCATAAGAGTTCATATGAGTTTGAATATTGTTGAAATCGGACCCATAGGTTGAGAGTAACCTACCTTTGAATTGCTGAAAATGCCATATTTAACGGATTTTACACTCTAGAGGCCAGAATTTTTATATAATCTATCTCAAACTTGCTCAGATTGTATATGACCATAAGAGTTTAGATGAGTTTAATTATGGTTGAAATCGGACCAATAGGTTGAGGATTATCTAAATTTGAATTGCTTAAAATGCCATATTTAACAGTGTTTACACTCTAGAGGCCACAATTTTTATCCAGTCTTTTTCAAACTTGGCCAGATTGTATATGACCATAAGAGTTTAGATATGTGTGATTATGGTTGAAATAAGACCTATAGGTCAAGAGTTGTCTGCCCTTGAATTGCTGAAAATGCCATATCTTACAGCGTTAACACTCTTGCAACTACAGTTTTCAATGGATTTTGATTATACTTGCACACAAAGTATATAGCTATAAGTTCTCAAAGGAGTGCAATTATTGTTGAAATCTAATCATTGTGGCAATAGTTATCTGCCCTTGATATACTCTGAAATGCTAAAAAGGCTTAATTTCAGTATTGTTTAGGCTATAGTTATCTGCCCTTGATGTACTCTACTATACTAGAATTATGAGGTTGTATTCCAAAAAGTTTTACATGGTATACTTAAGAAATAATCTATGTTCTACCGTTGTGAAACGGTATTTTACAACGGTTGGGTCAATTCCTGCGCACCACAACGACCGACCGTTGTAAAATACCGTTTCACAACGGTAGAACATAGATTATTTCGATTCTAACATGACCAGATGCAAGGAAATTCATTAGAAAGGAAATCAAATGTTCCATACTTATTTCCTCAGCGGATGAAGTTTTTCGACCGAATAACTTTTTCCGCGGCATTACAAGAATCTAACACCCATAAGCAAATTTACAATTACCGATCCATAATCTGGCATAGAACAAACATTACATCAAACAAGACAGAAGAATGAGAAAATTACTGTAACGTTACTGGTTAAAAGTATATGGTCTTTACGGGCTATATGAATAACGAAAGAAATTTAAAAAACATAACGTATGAACGCACGTGGTCACGTCATGTCATATAACCGTGGGAGGAGCGGGGTAGGGAAGAGCGTGGTATACCGTCTCAGGTATACCACGATAGACCTGTTCTTTGTTTATAGAGACGAATTCACGTGTCATGTTAGAATACAAATTTGAATGGATTTAGATTAAAACGGATGAAACAGAAAGGTAAAGCTTTCAAGCTTCAGTACAACAGTTGAGCGATATCAGGGCCCTCAGGTTATTAAATCATTTAGTTTATTAACCCATTACCCAATAAATACGCCTTAATGGGTTATAGTCAAAGCGTACCATGGTTAAAGCGTACCAAGTCAAAACGTACCATTTTTGGTCGAAGCATACATAGGGAACATTTTCAATATGTTATTAGTCGATAATTTATTGTTTTTTGCACATTATATAACCTCGCGTAAATATCATAATTAGATCTAGTGTATTAAATATATGTCTTGATGTATAGTTTTTACCCAGACACAACAGTATCTTTGAAACTTTAGTCATTAGGAACAAATTTGCCATTATGATCATCAGTTCTCAAAGTTTCGAAATTATTAATATTAACATTAGTGCCAATAATTATGTTGATCCTGACCATGCGTCGCCGTACACATCTTCTAATAATCTACGGACTGTCACAAGTTCAGCTTCTTCCCGCGCACCATTCCAGTGTGGAACAGGCTCCCAGCGACTGCAGCTGACGCTCCTTCTTTGGCATTTTTCAAGAAGGAGCTCTCCACTCTCTCCATTTAAATGTAACAAGCCAACCGCCGGTAGACTCACATGACGGGTAGGAGTTGTGCCAGCGGGGTTTCGTACCCCAGCAGGGCCTCCCAAGCTGGATTGGTCTTACCCAGATGAGTTGAAAGTGGTTTGGTGACACTATCTCTTTTTCTTACTTTGTCTGTGTGTGCATTTCTCCAGTTTCTCTTGTCCGTGTCTTTTTCTATCTTTGTCTATATTTCTCTTTATTTTTCTGTCTGTGCGCCGCTGCAGTATTGTCAGTCTGTATGACAGTTCAGCGTATTATGTAGATGTAGATATTATAAGGATCCAAACTGATTGAAAATAAATTGTGCACCCATGCACCACAGTATCTTTGAAGATTCAGTTCTCAAAATTTCGAAATATTAACATTAGTGTCAACAATTGTGTACGGTAGATCCTGATCATTCGCCGCCGTACGCAGCTCCTGATCAGGATCCAAACTGCTTGAAAAATAAATTTCGTGCCCATGCAAAATATAGTCTCTAATTACGAGGCTTCTGATCAGGATCCAAACTGTTCAAAAAGTAAATAGTTCCATTTGATACAGTCCAAAATCTGTACCATAAAATTATATTCTATATCCTAGCAGATTCTGACTTAAGGCAGGTTGGGAGTAAAGCAGAATGCGCCGTAAGGCGCATTCTGCTTTACTTTCAACTTGCTTTAAATAACCCTTCATTCTGTTTTCAAAACTAGAATTAGGCTATGGGGTAATGTGTTAATTTGTTTAAATGCTCCATTATTTAACAGCTTCGCTCGCTTGTAGGCTGTGCCTATTTCATATTATATATGCTGATCTGTTGGCCATGACCCTTTTATCCCTTTTGCGCCCTGCAGATTCTTCCTTTGCTTATATATTGGAAAAGTCCGTTTTATTATATCCTTATATTTATAGTCTGATGTGGGTCTGTACTGTTTGCAAATGTGCAAAAGTCAACATAGGAAGATCCTAGGCACGTGTGGGTAATTGGGTATATCTGAAAGTGTGAATCAGAGTATTGGCTATACCAAGGGAAGTAATCAAACCGTTATGGTTTCTTGGTTCTGGCATAGTTACCTTCCCTTTTGAATGCCATTGAGTATGATAAAAAGTGTGTATATATATATATTCACCATTGAACGGTCGTGAAAAACAATTTACAATGTTAATGTTAGTTTACTGTGGTGACGGTGGGCAAATATTGCCTAGATTTCCTGAATAAAATCTATCTATCTATATTTCAATATCATTCCCAATCTGTAAAGACCGACACTTATGACATATATAATTTATTGTATACCTTACTATAAATAGTAACAGATTTTGCTATGATGACAATGCAATACGCCCTTGCTGAGCGGGCTAATAACCGGATGCAGTCCAATTACAGGTTATTTGGACTGCATCCGGTTATTGGCCCGGGGGCAACAGAATTTATGAACGTGAAAACGTTAGCAACGTAACGTTCAAAATGGCCAACGTTCGTTGAAGATGACGTCATTTGATTTCTATAACGGCCGCGCTTATGTAAACATTCAAACAATCTATAAAAAAAAGGTAAATTTTGCGCGCTGAACCGTGACTGAGCTTTTCTATTTATAGAAGTTGCAACCATTCCATGTTATGGGTAAGTTAGGGTTCAAACCTTAACTTGATATTCAAAATAAGATTTTGATACCTATATTTGTCATCGTGGTCGAGAGAGTAGAGTACTTGCTGCACACGGATAGCGTTTTACTGAGAAAGGTCATGGGTTCGATACCCAGTGGATGCTGTTTTTTTATATATGATTTTGGTTTGGAAAGGTATTTTATACTACATATGACGATAACCACAAGGACATAAAGTAATTGATCAGTATTTAAATAATACATATGTATATATTAGTCAAATTTTATTACATTTCTGTATAACCACATAGTTCAAACTAAAGATGGTACGACAGACAAAAACACCGCGTCAATAGTCTAAATTTCAATGGCAATGAAGCTTGTAGAACACTTCTACGTGCCTGTAAGAAGGAGAAGCAAAAACGATTTAAAATCCAATAAAACTTAAACGGCAAGTATACTCGTCATTTAGAAAGAGTGTACTTCACTTGTCTCCTGAAAACAGTGAATACCAGATCAGAGGGCTCCTTAAGGAGCACTCTGATCAGGGTAACACTGTCTGTCATTTTTCAATTGTCATACATTACTTGACCTAATTGGAAACAGAAATTGCCCGTTAAAATTTCAGTGATGAATGAAAACAAATTACATACATTTAAAACTTTCAATACTTCAAAAAGTTAAACGTTTTAGGTCGTCCATGACACATTTAGCATAATTATATGTTAAACAATTCAAATAAGTTATTGTTTGAAAAATAATGCAATAAAACATAAAAATTTAAATTTAAAAGAAATAATTTCTATTGGGAATCGAACCCACAGCCTTTTTATCCTATTGCAAGTACGCTTACACTCTACCTATTACTCTAACTCGATTATTGATTTAATTTCACTACACAAGGCACAATATCCTTAGTAAACCATGAAAGGTAGGTAACTCCTGAACGAATTTATGCTTTTTGATGCGTTTTACCTCTATGGGTGGACTCGTCCTAAAGGTCACGGCTCACGGGTCAAAATCTACCTATACGTATTGTCGATAAGGTTTGACCTGACGGTTCATGCATATTCCGTCTTTTTCCGTAAGTTATTCGTTAACTTCCGAAAACAACTACAGTGTATTGAGAATAGACAATTCAACGGTGACTCGAACTGTAATAGTGTTATCGGTTATAGATAAATACAGTCGGTGATGGCTCAGTGGTAAGGTCGCCGCGCTACCAATGTAAGGGTATTGGGTTCGATACCCGGTAGAGTTTTGTATTATTTATCGAATATGTACATGTATTTTTTTTAAAAATGCGGATAGACGCATGCAAACCATGACATTCATGCAATTGCATGTACATGTATATGAAATAGAGTACAGTGCTACTTGCCTAGGAAAAACTTGGCTAGAAAACTGGTCCAAAGAAGACCACGTTATGCAAAACACTCCCAGAAAGCACTATGCGTTACTTTTGTATTTCGTCAAGCATCAAAAGGCATCAGGCAGCAGGCCGTTTTTCAAAAAAAATGCTGACTGATTTATTTTAGTATCGTTTAAGGCATACTAAACTTTAAATTTTTTACTATTTAAAAAATATTTACAGCCGAAGTTTACAAAACAGTACCGAGAATCGAACCCATGACCCTTCCACAACGAGTCATTAACGCTATCCATTCAGCTATAGCAACACAGTGACTTTTGGTATCGGCTAAGGTATATATCAATAAAGTATCCGGAAATTCCCGATTGTACCACCGATTGTACCAACGAAAGCTGACGGAAAGTGATGACCGTCAGGTCAAACCTTATTGATAATACTCGTTGATTTTGAACCAGTGGCTTGTTCAACTGGCTTTCCGATTGGCGAGCGGACGGTCGCTCGCCTCTTGAACGACATTGCTCGCCGAGCGCTAGGCAAGCGGAAGGTGTCACTGAAAAAGGCTGCTTCGGTGTGCTCGCCGTGACAACAAAGATGGCGGACAAAGCACAACATTGATCTTTGAAAGTTGCAAAAATGTTGAAAACGACTTTGTCAGACCAAACTACAGCACGAAACTGCACCGGGTGATGTCCTTAGACATTGCCGTGAAGGTAAAGTGAACTATTGTTACATATTTTCCCTTACGATGGACCCAGACTAGATTCTAATATAAATGTGATGGAAGTGTATACATGTATAAGGCACCCAGTCGAAAACTACACAGCGCACGTTTCCTAACATTGCGATGTGCGGATCCAGAAAAATCATATAGAAACAAGAGAAGAATAAGATTACACTGCATTTGAAACAGATTAAAGGCGTGTTTGGACCCTCCCTCCCCCCCCCCCCCCCCCCCCCTTCCCCCCGGGAACTGGTCATTTCGTCAAACTACTGTGATCGGCACATCGATGTGAACAGGAACGTATATTAATCTATGTCTCTGGTGAGAATAAGTTTTAACGGGGAGGAGTAGAACAGTCCTTTCATCATCTTTATTTACCTGTACTGTAGTAAACTACAGTAAAACCTCTCTATTACGACCACTAAATTGTGTTCATTATTAAGTGTTTAATGCAGATGATTGCTTAAAGCAAAGTGACAGTAAAACAGAAAGCTCTTTTAGGAGCTTTCTGATTTACTCTCACCTTGCTTAAAGCTGTCACTTGTCTTTTATACAATCAAATAGCATTCTTTTTAGTTGTGGTAATAGAGGGGTTATACTGTAGTTTACCACGGAGTTTTACACATAGTGACACATGTGTATAATTCGATGATAGGTAAACTTTGTTGTTTCACAACTATGCCGCGGACTGCATCTGTTGTTAGATGATCAAAGAGGCGTGTGCTTGAAATAATTGCAAACTGTCAATCAGAAAACTAAATTTCATACTTTTGATCCCAATCAAGATCAGCTTTATGCTATGACCAAGATAAGTTTGCAGTTTGTTATATTTTAAATATTTCCTGAACTACTTGTAAGTGTTTTATCAATATTTATTATTTATTTTTAGCTATCCGTTACTCGTACACTTGGAAAATCCTAAAGTATGTTCTTGAATGACCATGTAAACACTTGTCAAAGTTTTCATTATGTTTATAATGCCTGTTATTTGTATTTTTCAGGGTGAAGATTCTGCCAAATAGACGTGTTGACAGTTGAGTGGTCACATAAAAACATTCTGCTAGAGCAATTAAAGCAGATCTAGATCTAGATGCTTTTAATCTGCACGACGCACAACCCCCATGCCGATAATACACGAAAGTGGAGTCCGGCATTATCGATAGATAGATAGATAGAAGTGTATTCAGTACATTCCCCAGTGTCCACAGCAATTGCCAATAATTATTGACACTGGTTGTAACATTGACCTTTCTAATGAAGAGGGACAGAGATGGCTCTTCAATAAATGGAATGAGAATGAATAAAGTGTCTTTAAAACAATATGTATGCTTTGCTGTATGTCACTTTTCAACCAATTACTCCATAAATACTAGGACACGTTGTGCCTGTTATTTAAACCTCCAGTGAATTTTATACAGTTATGGAGTTTTTTCCAGTATAAATATTTCTATATTATAGCAGATGGTAGCTTAAAGCAGGCCGGAAGTAAATCAGAGTGCACCTGATGGTAGCTTAAAGCATGCTGCAAGTAAAGCAGAGCGTGCATTATGGGACATTCTGCTTTACTTTCATCCTGCTTTAAGTGGTCTTGTCTCTTAATACTGCAGTGGAGAAAACGTTATTCTTTCCTTCAAACTGCAAACAAAACACAAATGCATCGCAATTAAACTATGAAAATGACAACTTTTATATATGTTCATCTGAGTGGCAAACAGTTTGGCACCTGATCAGACGCCGGGTTACCCAGAGTCCGATCTGGCTCCAAACAGTTTGCAATGAAAATAATAGTTTTTGCATAAACACATTATGAATTGGAAAGTATAACGTCTTCTCCACAGTAGCAACAGGCTAAGTGGTTCAAATTAATGTTTCATTGGGGTAAACACAAGTATGTTTTACTTAAATGAGTTTGAGATACCAAGGTTCATCATGCATTATTTTTAATCTTCGGAAGTAAATCAGAGTGCACCTGAAGGTACATTCTGCATTACTATAAACATGCATTTAAGTCACGAGAGTCAACTATCTTTAATATTAGAAACAAGCTATGGATAAAATGGTTAACCCATTACCCCATATAATAAGCCTCTTATTTATTCATCCACTGAAGAAAATATTTTCAACCTGTACTATCAACATGAATATGTATCATAATAAATATTTTCTACATCTAAGCAGAGGATAGCTTAAAGCATGCTGCAAGTAAAGCAGAATGTGTATGATGGTGCATTCTGCTTTAATTTCAACCGGGTCTAAGTGGTCTTGTGTCTTCTAAAGCGACTTGCAACCAGACGGTGTATTTGCAAAAATAAAATCAATAAAAATAAATATGTAGCCGTATGGTGCATCTAGCATTAGATATTTTCCATCGCTTTATCCGTTGCGTCCAGAAATTGATCACAGGCTCAGACATAAACCCGAGCGATTTATGTACTCTCCATCGCTACATACTGAAGTACGTTAAATCGATCCCAAATATATAAATAGCCCTGGGTCCAATGTGCTAAGGGGTTGACTCATTTTCCCCACATGCCGGCTTCGAATCCCACCAGAGCTCAATATATTTTTTATTGAAATGCATTTTTCAAATAGAATGCCAACTTTTAGATAATACTGCCTATGTTAATCTGAATGGCAAAACAGTTTTGGGCCTGATCAGACGCCTGGTTACCCGGAGTCCGATCTGGCTCCAAACTGTTTGCAATGAAAATGATGGTTTTTGCATAAACGCATTAATTGGGAAAGAATAACGTCTTCTCAACTGTAGCAACAGGCTAAGGGGTAAAGGGTTAAACACTAAAAGGAATACTACTCAAATTTTCATACTAGCTCTAACTCAAACGTTTAAGTCGAACACATCTATATTTCAAAGTTCAAATGTGCTAAGTTTGAACTTTGACATGCTGATATTTTATTATTCTAAATCAAGTTTAAATTAATGTTTCATTGGGGTAAACACCAGAAATTTTGACTTAAATGAGTTTAAGATACCAAGGTTCAAATATATGCCACCAGGAACGTATCTATAATATACGTTCCTGATGCCACTTACCCACTAAGGGACCCAAATCTTGTTGTTTTTATTTAGCTCACCTGAGCACAAAAAGCCCAAGGGTGAGCTTTTGTGGTCGGTCTTTGTCCGGCGTCGTACGTCGTGTGTCAACAATTTCTTTAAACATCTTCCTCTGCTTAACCACTTGCCTGATTGCGACCAAACTTCACCGGAATGTTCCATGGGTCAAGGTCTTCCAAGTAGTTCAAAGAATTTGAAACAATGCAGAACTCTGGTTGCTATGGCAACAAAAGTGAAAAAATAAGGAAATCATCAAATAAAACTTCTTGTCAAAAACAGTAAGGACCAGAGCGTAGATATTTGGCACATAGTATCATACGCAATATTTTCTCAATACTAACAAGTGGTTGCTTACAGGAGACTGAAAGAAAAGCAGATGCACCTTAAGGAACATTCTGCTTTACTTTCAAACTGATTTAGGTAGTCACCTATTAAAATAGAAACAGGCTGTTGGGTAAAGGGATAAGTAAACCATGAATATTCACACTGGAGTCGCACACCTTGCATATTAAGAAGGCTTTGCTTGTCCTGTACAGAGTTGGACAATTAACCTATAATCCCATGGTCTGTTTCTAGTTTTGAAGACAGGTGACCGCTTAAAACAGGCTGAAACTTAAACAGAATTCACCTCAAGGAGTATTATGCTTTATTTTCAATCTGATTTAAGCTTATAACCATCTGCTAAGATATAGAAAATATTATTGTGCATATTTATGAGTGAAGATTAGTTGAAAAATAGACACAGTGTTCTTTCTCTGCAACGACACCCCATGGGAGACATGTATTGTGTGTTGTTGGGTGGGAGTCGTTATAGGAGGGAGATTAAGACTTGGCTTAAAATTGCAAACTGCTTGAATCCAGGTCAGCCACCGCGTTACGCGGCGTCTGATCTGGATTCAAGCTGTTATTCACTCGTCATTATATTTATTATATCAAAATGTCCACTTATATGTAACTTTGAGAAAACAGCAGACGACAATTTTAAACATACGATTATTACAGCAATGAAAGTATTGTCTTGATAAGGGAACTGCGACACGTTTCGTTGTAATTTAAGGAGGTAGTCGTTGTTGGAAGGGATTTTTGTAGAGAGGGATCACTGTAGATGTATTTATGGCATAAATCTTTCTGTCGCATACACCATTTTACTGTACCTACCCCCCCCCCCCCCCCCACCAGGAAATACTTTTTCAGGATAAAATATTATTAGCTTTTACTATTCCCTGAAAGATGACAGTTTACGGCAGGGTGGGAGTTAATCCGAAAACTCATACAGTAGCCTTTTCTTGCTCTTATCCTATTTTAAGTAGCTACCTGCTACTTAAATGTTTTTTCAGCCTATACAGGAAAGGGGTAACAGTTGCAGGCCTTTAGTCTGTTAGGCCCTGTAAACCCTTTACTCCATAGATGTGCCTTTTTAATTGGGTATTTTATTAATTTCTCCATTTAACAAAATAGTTCCCATTGATACAGTAATATGCACCATACTAAAAAAATCCTATTTTCTGGCAGATGGTAGTTTAAATTGCGTTGAAAATGAAGTTCGATGCTCTTTAGCCCTTTAAAGGGGATATTTTGCTTATTACATTTAGCATGCTTAAACCAAACGTCCGTCTTCAATACTGCAAGCAGGCTATATGGGAACGGGGTATTCGAGAAATAACCAATTTGAAATATATAAGTTTGGTTTTGGCACAAGGAAACAACTGATTAACACATTCACCCCTGAAGCTTTTAATGGACAATTCAAGTTTCCAATTAAGTCTAGTCCATTTTGACTAATATGGGTTGATTTTCACAATATATTGCCTAATGACAAACAGTGTAGACCTTGATCAGAGGGCTCCTGTAGGAGCCCTCTGATCACTAGTGATCAGCGTCCACATTGTCTGCATCTATATAGGACAAGTGTCCTCTTCAATAGTAAACTGTCTGCTTATGACGAGTATTCTCGTAGCTAGGGTTGAATGCGTAAACCCATTACCCCATTAAGTTGCCTTTTTATGCCCTAAATTTATTCCTCCGCAGAACAATGTAGTTCGAATTTAAACAGGCATGAAGTAGTGTCTATATCTTAACAAATTGCAGTTTATAGCAGACAAAGTAATGCGCGTTCTGCTTTACGTTCAATCCGCTTTAAGAGGTCATCAGTCTTTCAAAACTAGAAACTGGCTATGGGGCAATAGGTTAAGTAGTCAACCATGATAGCAAGCAGTGTTGATGCTTCAGCCTGCTAATGTCAAGTTTCAAAGTTAGGTAAACTAATTAAAACTGTCATTTACCGAAACTTCTGACACCATATGTATCTAAGATTGTCAAACATTTTGGAGTCTTATCAAACGCCAAGTTAAGGCAGGAAAGGGGGAAATATTTGTTACCAAATGTATCGTGCAATTTTAGCGCATAGCATATAAATTATAATACGTCCGTGGATCCTACACACAGGTCTTATTTTGATATGAGAGTGCTCGAGACCAACGTGTAATTTTAACTAGAAGTCTGATCAGGATCGAAACAGTTCGGCACTCTTAGTACATGCATGAGTACTAACCCCATCACTGATTTATCCAAAATACAATGGCAATTGGAAAAAAGTGGAACCCTGGTCAGATGCCGAGTAACTCGGCGTGTGATTAGGGTCAAGACTAGTAGTCAATCCTTGACTTAAATTCCATGTACTTGAACATTATATTATTGTTCATTTTCATTATTAGATGCTCTATTATAAAAAATAAAAGTTGACGATAAATATTTAAATCAGGTGACGGAATTGCACGGAAATGGGTTACAGAAATTGCAAAGTTGAATAGCCGTGCGGGTATATTAGTGAAATATGGACGACATCGTAGCTTTCTTATCTTATATGTGCTCACAAAAGCAGGCTCCGCGTTTTCCCATCTTCGATGCAAAACTTCGATTAAAAAGTATATATGGGATTCTTACACTGATAGAATTATGTATAGATCTAGTACTATGTAATATAGTATATGCATTGTGTATATATCTGTATTCAACATAAGGAAACAGTTTAGTAGTTAAGGTTAGTATAAATAAATATAGATCAATGTGAATTATATACTCTTTATTCATAGTGTTCTAAGTGTATTAGTATCTGTATCTGTATCAATACGTCGTAGAATCCTACAACGGCTTTTAGTAATGTCAATATAGAGTATTCATTAATATTAGTATATTAAATTGGCCGAGTTGAACCAGGCCGAGTTGGTAATTGGCCGAGTTGACACATTACCGGTGTTAACGTACACCGGGCGAGCGCTAGGTTGCTCGCTATCGTTCAACAAGCACAGCGACCGCTAGGTTTCCGCTAGGTTTCCGCTCGATTCAGTTGAACAGAGGGCTGGTATACAATAAACAAGTCATTAAACGGCCGAGGGCGGGCCGTCGTTGCTTATTGGCACTCGTTAGCCACATTGGCACTCGGGCCAAGGCCCTCGTGCCATTATGGCTAACTTGTGCCAATAAGCAACGACGGCCCGCCCTCGGCCGTTTAATAACTGTATAATATCGCTTATGGGAGTATAAACTGTGATTTATTTAAGGGATATCACACAAGCTGAACTTATACATAAACTACAGAAAATACTATTGATCTAATATCCAGAGGATTTGGTTTAGAATTACATTATTCTGGAGAGAACAATATTGTATCTAAATCATAGTCATTAAGGATGATACAAATGTGATGGTTACATACGTGAAATAGTTTTATTAACCCTTTCACTCTCAATGATGTCATAAAGCGCATTTGCAAACAGTTTTCAAGCCTGTTTGTTACTTGTTTTGGAATAACGTTAGTTATTCTGCCTTAAATCTAACTTTGAAACGATATTGCAGACAACAATATATTAAAACAGACGGCAATATGGCGGTGAATGGGTAAATATCTCTCGATAAATTTGACCATGAAAGGGTTAACAAAGCACCTGTAACACTATACAGTGTCGGTTTACATTTCCTAACCCTTTGCCTGCTGGTCGCGACTTTATTGATTTTTGCAAACAGTTTAGATCCAGATCTGACGCCGCGTAACGCGGCGTCTGATCTGGATCCAAACTGTTTGACACTCGTCTTTCGGTTTATTTACTAAACAAATGTATAAATCTAAATTTAACAAATTTTGCAGACGACAATTTCAAAGCAGACGACATCACCGCAGATAAGGGTTAAGAGAATTCTGCGATATACTCAGCGGAGAATCTGTTAACACAAGAAAAAAGGTTATTTATCCCGTTTGAAACGGAAACTTGACGCCAACTCAATGCAATAAAATGTCAAATATGAGTTACTTGAAAACGTTTCTGTTTATTTACAGTGGTAAATACGCTATTCCTACCCACTTTACGCGTTTTTTAAGCGTTTCTTACGCGTTTATTATCCGTTTCGTTACACGCGTTTCCTAGCCGTTTCTTTACGCGTTTCTTTACGCGTTTAAAAGAGACCGGATGAAAGGGTCATCACTTAGCCGACGGACCCTTTATCCGAGACTGTATTGGTATAATCGTTTATTAACGCGTTTAAACGCGTTAAAATCGTTAGGCGTTAACCGTTCCTTAAACGTTCACTGTGCGTTTCTTACGCATAGATTAACGCGTAAATGGGTAGGAATAGCGTATTTACCACTGTAGATCTGAGCTGAAAACAGTTTAGCACATGATTAGACGCCGAGCTACATTCGACTGATATTTGCAATAAGCCAAGAAGAACATTGAAAAACATAGTGCCAATACTTGCTCTATATATAGTTTCTCATTTATCACTGATAAATACGACACGCGTGGGTTAAGTGCTTTAAGCATTTTTAGAATCCCTATAGTGTTGCAGATTTTGTCATACGCGTTACAAAATTTTCTGTTTAATATTTAATCACATTATTTCTAGCCGCTAGAGACAAACATATTAGTGCCATAGCTTTTTCTATGCTTAAATCGACAACTGAAACTCATTTTCTATGACACATGGATATGAGAGCGAGTTTATGCCTATACAACGTGAAACAACGGACTATTTCCTATAAAAGGAGTCCATTATTGTATTACAGAATATTCTAGTAAAATGCTAGAAGCATAGTACATGTCTATGTCCAAGCTTATATTTTAATGTTTGAGTTGAGTCTGAAATCGTTCTGAAGCATTTGATTTGTCAGATTTGAGACTAGGCTCAAATCTGACCAATCAAATGCTTGAGAACGCACTCAGCCTCAACTCACACGCTTTATAGGCTCTGGGCCTGGGGCCCGTTTCATAAAACTTCGTACGACAAATGTTGTCGTAAGTCATATTATAAAAGTGCCAATTATTATTTATTTCTCCTTCTAATCCTGTCTTGTGACATCTGTAAGGAATCGTCTTGAAAAGACGATTCCAAAGAGATGCCACAAGACATTATTAGATAGAGAAATCAGAATTAAAATTTATTTAAATGTTTTGACCTACATGTACGACCGTTTTTGTCATACAAAAGTTTATGAAACGGGCCCCAGGTTGTTTTTTTTAATTGTTGCGCTGGGAACCTTATGTAGAGCCGTCGAGGGACAAAATAAAGCCATTTCAGTGATATGGATTTTAGAGAAACTTTTAGATTGATTGCCTTGTAAGGCAACAGACGCCAGTGTAAACTGTATATATTTTGGCTGTGTGAATGCTTTTCTTAGTATTTTGTTTATTCCGTACAGCTCTCGTCAATTTTCCTTGTTTGATTCATAGGAGCATAAATGTTATTAACTGATATAACTGATACATGGCGCGGCATAAGTATCATTTCGCATGCATGGCCGTTGAAGTAGGAGAAACGATAGCAAGCTTAAAATAGACAAATCAAATCAATTTTATTTTGAGTCGGCAAGACATAAAAACAGTAAACATAAGCTGTAAAGCTTTTTAACCGACTAACAAACAATTGCAATGGAACAAAGGTAAAACAGCTACTAGGAGAAAGGACATATTAAAAGGATCACAATGAATTACTATTGTGGCTTAAGCTTGAGATTGATTGAAGCTGTAGCAGGATGCTCCTTAAGGCTTATTCTGCTTTATCCCCAGCTCAGTCCAAGTGGAGACCTGCTTTCACTTTAAGTAGCAGACTAACATACAGTTACCACTCCGTAGAAATGATTTATACATTTACTTTAGATTTGAATAGACGGCTCAAAACTCGAAACCTGAGGCCGGGTCACAGTGAAAGCAGAACAGAAAGTGCATTGGGGCTCTCTCTGAATAGCGCTACATCCACCTCAAGGATCAACCACAGGCATAGGTTAAACAAAAGTACATATACCAATAGTTTCTTTCCCAAAACCAGAATATATTAGGTAACATAGTACAGTATAGATACTGGTGAGTATCAAACTGTGTAGATTAAGTCTAACCATTATCTCCTGCCCGGGGTCTTACCTGATCAAGGTCTACACTGTGCAACATATTAGGTAAAATAGTACTGTAGTTACTGACGAGTGTCTAACAGTGTAGAACCAGACCAGCCACCGCGTCAGTGTCGCTGAATTTTTTTATCTGCTTTGTATGGAATAATTCTGGTTCCCTCACGGCAGGCTCGTTTATATTATATATTGTCCACAAAGCGAATACAAACTTTACAATAAAACCTCTCTATAACAACCACTAAAGTGTGATAATTTATTAGGTGTTGTCGACACTGCTTAAAGCATGGTAACAGTAAAACAGAAAGCTCCTTTAGCAGCTTTCTGTTTTACAGTCACCTTGCTTTAAGCTGCCAACTGTAATTTATACAATCAATTAGCCCTAGTTTTAGTGGCTGTTATAGAGAGGCTTTACTATATAAGTAATTTACAAGAAAAAAAATCGTAACTATACATTTTGCTTTTCTATAATGAACGGTATTAAATGTTTGCTAACGTTGTTCAAGGGTTAATAGTGTTTATATCATGTGTTGTGAACACTCATTAGAATCGTCTCTTCGCAACGATTTCGGTGGGTGGTCACAGCAAATGGTTTGGAGAAATAAGAAAGTTGTTATTTTAAATACCCATCTTATCTTGAGTTCTGCTTTTGGATTATAGAATGTTAAATTATATTGTTTAGAATTCTACCGACTGTTAAGAGAGATTGTCTTTCAACCTGGTTTAAGTGGTCACCTCTCTTCAATACTAGAAATATACCATTGATTAAATGGTTTAAAATATCTGTGGTATCTCTTTTGATATATAATTTAACTGGTCTAGATATTTCCTACTTGTTAAAACGTCGTTTTATTTGCGCTTTATATTGCCTATATCTATTGAATATTCATGTGTAAATAACAAATCGTGAACAGTATGACACTAATGCATTATTATTTTCAGTTTGATCTTTAAAATTCTCTAAGTAAACAGAGAAGTCCCTGTGTAGAGCTCCTACAGGTTCTGTCTTTTCTGGATCCACTCTGTTTGCAAAGGTTTAAAAATACTGTTTTTGTTCCCGTCTCACATAATGCGTGTTGTATATATGTTAATTTTGTTTGTGGACCATATTGAAAATTGGTTTGTTTGTTTGTTACCAAATATGTAATCCACATGAAATTAAGTCGTTATTATTATTATTATTATTATTGTGTTATTATTTGCTGTTAAGACAATATATTGTTATAGACTATATATTCTATTCTGCTTATAGATACGCCTGGAGGATTTTCAGATCATATGAATTCTGCATCCGGGTAAACGGAAAGTGAAAACAATGGTACTACTGTGCACTATACTGTAGAGAAAATTCACCCCGTTTCTTGATTCCGTTTCCTTTTATCCATAGCTCTTTCTTGTATTCAAGAAAAGTGGCCATTAAAGCAGGTTGAAAGTAAAGCAGAATGCGCATGAAGGCACATTCTGCTTTAATTTCAGCCGCTGCTTTAAGCTACCATTTGTAGAATATTGATACTTACATATTCAGGACTGTATGAATTGGAACTATTTTCTTCAGTGGAGGAATAAATTAAAGGCGTAAAAGGCGTATCTATCGAGTAAAATCATCCGCAAATAGTAAACAATTTACTTCACTTAATTGGAAAGTAGAAAGTTTCTGGGGTCATTGGGTTTAAGTAGTTTTCAATTTCAGTTTCATTGTGTTATTCAAGTTAACCCATTAACCCTTGGTGACCTGAATATGCGTCACGTACAAACAGTGTTCGTACGAAGAGTATACTTGCCCAATTAAAATAGTGTAGACCCAAATCAGATTTGCAATAATTATGTTGAATAAAAACGCAAAAGTTTCGCCGTTTTCAGTAAATACAATAATTTAAAGAATTACTAAAGGCATGAAAGACGTGTAGGCGTTGAGCTACAGTGGAGAAAACGATATTCTTTCCGAATAAACGCGTTTACGCTAAAACTATTATTTGCAGTGCGTCTGATCAGGCTCCAAACTGTTTGCCACCAAGATAAACATGAATTGTCAGAATTGTCAAAAAGTTGTACTTTTCTACGTTTTAGTGTTTTGCGTTTGCGTACGTTTAATTCTCTTAACACATCATTATATAGAACCTCAACGTCAGAGCCTACTAGCGAAACGAAACCGATAGAGAACGTATTCTAGTCTCTATGAAAATAACAGTTCTTATAACACACGCTTGTACATAAACTCAATTGACAAACTAACCTAGAGAACTTATTAGAGTAATAGTTACATTCACCCTGTAAAGCCTTTATGTAATCGTATGAAAATATGCAGGCCATTTCTCAACGAACCTACAAATCGAAACTGGTTTAAGCCAGTTAGAAAGCGGGCGGAGTGTCCGCCGGAGAGATACCGACCTATCGACCAGCTAATGGTTGCTATGGCGTGTAATTAGGCTGAAATAAACATGCGCGACCTAATTTTTAAAATATACTTTGATAATAGATATTTAAGTTGCATTGTTTATTTTTAATGTCTTATAAGTGTTCGTTAAGCACACAGCGACAGTTTACTGGGTAAAAGCTTGACTTTGTAATCAACTCCGAAACATGTATTTTGGACTGCTTTTCATACCGTATATTATAGAGATCGAGTGACTGTTACATCCAGGATAACATCTATCAAACTTTTGTGGCCGGTATATGATATAATCATATACATGAAAACAAATCTGGTCAAATACACATTAAATGGACAAGACAGAAAGTAAAAATATGAATATAAGGAATAAACAAGATATTTTTTCCGTTCACGCGGTATGAGCACATCAAGTGCGTTTACGAATTTTACTACCTGTGAAACGAATGTGTTCATACTATCGTGAACGGCAAAAATATGTTGTTTATTCCTACATTTGATGTAGTATTGTAACGTTAGAGTCTGCTATTGTTATATAAAAAAATATGTACAGTAAAACCTCGCTATTACGACCACTAAATTATGTTAAATTTTAGGGTGTTTACAATAGGTGACCGCTTAAAGCAAGGTGACAGTGAAACAGAAAGCTCCTATAGGAGCTTTCTGTTTCACTGTAACCTTGCTTTAAGCTGTCACCTGTCTATTATACACTCAATTAGCCTTCGTTTAAATGGTCGTAATAGCGAGGTTTTACTGTATTATAATTATGAACGATGATGACAAAAACGTTTGAAAAGTAGTTTTGATACTGATGAGACACCGAGTAACTCGGCGTCTGATCAGGGTACAACCCCTTAAAAGTATAACGTCATGACTAAGTCATTACACCTAAAGTTTAGGTTTGAGAAATAAGAATACAAAACCGGTGTAAGCAGGTGCCGTTATGGCAATGGATGGTTAAGTATTTATTTGCGAAGTGACTATTCATAAGAATCTTCTCTTCGTTTCTCATATGAATATCATGAAATTGGATTTGATGGCCTAGTGGTATAGTCATTTTAACTAACATAACCACTGTGGGTTCGAATCCAGGTGGTCTGGGCATTTAATTCGGATTTTACATATGGGGAAGTCTTCCAGCTGGCTTGCAAAAGGTCGGTGGTTCTACCCATTTGCCGATTTGTGACTGAAACAGTGCATAAAGGGCCTCGGGGGGGGGGGGGGGGGGGGGGCGTATTCACCCACCTGTAATTAGCTGAACATCGCAATATGACTGAAATGCTGAAAAGCGACGTAAAATCATAAAAAATCCAAACGTTTCCTCGACTCTACTATGAATATTATAAAAATGATAATAATAATAATAATAAAGACTTTACTTAACGAGAGAAATCATTTTTGACATGAGATTTGGTGGATAGCTAAAGCAGAGAATTGTAACAGTGATCCTTCGGAATAATTCTGTGTCCCCGACGGTTATAAGAATCGATTAACCTATTACCCCACAGCATGTTTCTAGATTTAAAAACAGTTGACAACTTAAAGCAGATTGAAAGTAAAGCAGAATGTGCCTAAGGGCACATTCTGCTTCACTTTCAGCCTGCTTTAAGCTATTATCTCCTAGAATACAGGAAAATTTATTGTAGTAAATGTGCATGACTGTATAAATTGGAAATATTTTCTTCATTAGAGGAATAAATTAGAGGCGTCAAAAGGCGTATTTAGGGGGTAATGGGTTAAACATGTCTTTATGGATCTAGCTGATACATGTACCCTAGTCTGGATTACCTGTCCCCTGAAGTTACCGGAATAATATTAGGCAGGGAACCAGATTAATGATACCAATGCTATCATAAACAAGATTCTGTTTGCAGCAGTAACGGTGCATCCTGCAGATATAAGCGGCATTGTTAATGCCTTATAATCGGCCAGGCACACTCGATACCTTTCTTCATCAATTCTAACTGATATATTGAGGAGCTCACTTGCAATGTCGCTTTCGAAATGGATGTTGTTTGGATTGTATTCTATGCTGGGGCAATATACAGTGTGATTAGTGAAAGATATTGGTAGACAATCAACGCCTTCGTCAATAAGGTAATACTTTGTTTGGGAATACCATTGCTGGTTATCATACACGTATATTGGTAAAGAGAGTTGTTCGCCATCTATAGTCGCCTCAACCGTGGTCTCCCTGGTCAGTATGGCAATTGCCTTTAGCAGTGTCAAATGATCGCATGTTTCAGTTGATACCATGATGATATCAGCACAGATATCGCTGGTTGGGGTATCTGATATACGCCAAAATCCAAACGCACAGTCAATGCGCAAATGATTAAATATTCTTTGAACGAGTTGACTAATGCCGTTGGCTAGATTCCTGGCATCGATGGTCTGAAATACACTCTTCTGCTGTGCGGTCAGTCTAACTCCGAAGATAATACCAAGACAAAAGTGGTCAATAGTTTCAACGTATGTCTTACACTTTCCATTTGTAGGCAGAGTTCCATACGGACACAACAATTTCAAGCATTGCTTCTGTAAACAAAAAAACAACTTATTTATTTGAGCTTCACATATTTTAACCATTACCCCTTAAAAATACCTTTTTAAGTCTCTTGTTTATTCCTTTACTGAAGAAAATAGTTTTTATACAGCCAAGAATATGTACTAGAAGAAATATTTCCTATATCCTTGCAAATGGTAGCTAAAAGCAGGAAGAAAGTAAAGTAGGTTGTGCCTTAAGGCACATTCTGCTTTACTTTTCAGCCTACTTTAAGGGGTCACCTGTTTTCAAAGCTAGAAATAGGCTAAGATGTAATGGGTTAAATGTAAAACGGACATTATGTTCATTGACTTATACAACTGAAAACAGTATAGGGCGATGTCTAATATAGACCCAAACTGTAACACTCGTCTTTGAGTTTCAGTAATTTTAACCCTTTCAATATCAATTTTTTCGCGAGGTTTACCCCTTCACCACCATAATGTTGTCTGCTATAATATTGATGTCTGCAATAATGTTTTAAAGCTAGGTTTAAGGCAGAAAAATGACGTAATTTCAAAACAAGTGGCAAACAGAGAGATGTAAAGTTTGCTTTTACGCAGGCATATCTATAAATAGACAACATACCGGTATGTTATTTAACCACTTTGTGCCCAAGATTCCATATATGGGACATAGGCAAACATTGTAGACTTTGACCAGACGCCGCATTATGCGGCGTCTGATCAGAGTCTACACTGTTTTTATAGGAATTTCAATATAAAACAAAATGAAAACGAAAATTTTGACCAGGCATCCCTTTGATAAAAATAGACTAATCCAATATAAAACAGAATCCACTGGGCGCAAATGGGTTAATGAACGTCTCAAGTCATAAATGATTTCTCGGGACAACAAAAGTGAGTTAAGCAAACGTTGTAAATGTACATTGAAAGACGCTGACGTAATTCACGCTTTGTAATTGTAGTCTGCAAAAATGCGCCGACGTCGTTTCATCCATTATTTTCGGGAAAATTTAGAACGGTTCATTTTTAATGTTATCATGGGGACACCAATTTTTTACGTGTAAGTCTAGATAGATCTAAATGAAATAAAACACTGATAAGTGCACGTCTACACGATGAATACTCCACCCAAACAACTAAGTCTGTGACGAATATCTTGTTTAAAGATATTTCTTGTTCCCAAAGAGCCCGCGTTTATGATAAATACTTCATTGAAAACAGCTTAGAGCCAGATACATTTGTAAAATATTAACTTTCTGCAATAGTTGTGACACAATCGCCAATAGCCTCTCAGAGTACTGACGTCAGCATGTAGCATGTAGAGCGCTCCTTCTCTACAACGACACCCAATGGGAGACAACAAAATGTGTTCGTTGTTTGGAGGGAGACGTTATAGAGAGGGAAATTTGCTTACATTGCAAACAGCTTGAATCCAGTTCAGACGCCGCGTAACGCGGCGTCTGATCTGGATTCAAGCTGTTTGTCACTCGCCATTAAGTTTTTTCTGTCAAAATATTGAAAATGTAGACTTTGAGAAAAAAGGAGACGACAGTTTTAAGCAGACGATATTGCAGAAGTGAAAGTATTAGACATATAATTTTGTTGTTGTAGGAGACAGCGGCAAGAGTCGTTGTAAAGAGGGAGTCGTTGTAAGGAGGGTCGTTGTAGAGAGGGAACACTGTAGACTGTTTCGTTCTATGTTTTGTAATATGTGCAGTTGAGAAGATGTTATTCTTTCCCATTTAAACGCTAACGAACTCAAACGTATAAAAATAGAAATTGTTTGCAATTCTGACCATTGATTCTAATCTGAGTGGCAAACAGTTTGGAGTTTAAATTTATTAACATTTTTCTTGATTAAAAACTACAGTGCTCCCTCACTACAACGGCCCTCAAAACAACGACTACCTCCTTACAACGACCAACGCCACAGTTCCCTAAACAGGACATTTATGTCTAAAGTTTTTACTGCTGTTATATCGTCTTCTTTAAATTGTCGTCTGCTGTTTTTCTCAAAGTAACTTATATATAAGTTGATATTTTGATATAGTTTAATTATAGTAATGAGTGCCAATTAGCTTCATTTCAGAACAGACGCCGCTTTACACTGCGTCTATTCTGAATTCAATCTGTTTGCAAATGAAAGCCAATTCTTAATTTTCCCTCCCTATAACGACTCCCTCCGAACAACACACAAAATATGTGTCTCCCGGTGTCGTTGTAGATAGGGAGTACTGTAAAAGGTAATTTTACAGAAGTAAAAGCTGAGGGTCAGTATGTGATTACCTACCGTAAAAGGGTCAAATACGTCCATGTCGGTGCATCCGCCAGACCATGACCAATTATGTTGCCTTTCCCACTCTGTTCTTTCAGGGTACTTTAGAATCGTCGTGAATACGGGATATAATGAAAAAACATAGCTTGTCGCATCCAACACATCGCATTTCGAAGAGGTGGGCGTATTTCGGGGGTTATTGCAAATGAAGCAATAAACGTTGGCATACCAGTCCCGTAAGCTGACGGCGTATGGTAAAAACAAAATATCGTGGTTTTTGCAGTTCCGTTCGATTTCGCGATCATAGAAATCCCACCTTCCCGTGAAATTACATTCTGCAATAATGTTAGTTGAGCAAACCATTGGGGCCAAGTTAAAATCGGCTGGTGGTTTTGAATACACGTCGCATGTATCAAATATGACGGCTGTAAGATCATTAAACGATGACATTTCCAACAAAGGCATGTCAAAGCAAGGTATGTATAAGTTCCATACTGTGAAGCTTGTAACACCGTTACATTCTGCACAAAATCTATTGAGGTAAATTCTGTTATTTTCATCTGAGACAAAGACAAGGTCCTCCAATTCCAATCTATATAAACATCTTTGGCTAGCTTGCTGTAGATAGTGGTTACTGTAGGCATGTTCTGGGCAGAAATCAATGACTTTTAACTCAATTTGAAGATAGTTGTCGACAGGTCTGTCGAGGTACTGTCCGTAGATGTCGGCCTGGGTTCTACAGGAGACTGTCTGCGGGACTATAGAATCAGAGGATTTGTCTGGACAGCAGTTGCCAAACTCGTAACAATCACCGGAACACGAACAAGGCATACAGCAGGGCCTGGTGTCAGAATCATTGAAAATAGATACAGGTCCTTCTGTACAAAATCTGGTGTGTGGACAGAGCTCATGTATGGCCGGGGAACTAAGAGTCGGTGACGTCAGACGAGCCACAATCATGACCACGGCATGAACCCAAGACATCTGCAAGATGAACAAATACAGTGTAGAAGACGTATTATTATTATTATTATTTTTATCTTTTTCGCCCCTAGACAATTCCAGTATCCGCTTAGATTTATTCAATTCATAACGAATGAGGTTGTTTTTTTCTGGAATATATTGTAAAAATGACTAAAGGGACAGACCCTGACCAGAGGGCTCCTTTTGGAACTATAAAACTGTCTGGGGCTACATTATTTGCTTAGGACACAAGCTCTCGTGGTCAATTCATGCGCAACACAACTCCCAACCGTTGTAAAATACCGTTTAACAAGGATAGAACATAACATAGATTATTTCCTAAGTAGGTCGCTTGTATCAATTAAACGCAATACAACGCAATTCAACAAGATGTTGAAATTTACAGGTTAATCACGCGGATCATGTCTGCTCTACTGTATATTAATATATATACTGCTCTTTTCTAATATTTCGACCTCTAAGGGCCTTTTTCAAAGAAAATCACGTCAAAACACACGTCACATTTTTGTTACATGCATTCAGCTGAATGCATGTAACAAAAATGTGACGTGTGTTTTGACGTGATTTTCTTTGAAAAAGGCCCTTAGAGGTCGAAATATTAGAAAAGAGCAGTATATATATTAATATTAATTTAATTCCCTATCTGGAATATTGAAAAAATTATTGCTCTACTGTAGTCTATGTTTACAATGGAGAAGGCACTATTCAATCCTCGTTTAATCCTCTCACCGCCGAAGTGGCACAGAGTCGTTTTTGCAAACAGTTTGGATCCAGATCAGACGATGCGTAGTGTAGCGTCTGATCAGGATCCAAACTGTTTGATACTCGTATTGATATTTCTAAAGTAACTTTAACACTGAAATGAGCGTGCAGACAACACTATTGAAGCTGGCGACAATATGGCGGCGAATGTGTACACAACTCACCGTTTTGCGCCGAAATGGTAAAATTGAAGTAAACACAAAAGCACATCAATAAAAAAAGAAGATGGTCGTTTTAAACAATGTAGATGGTTTTATTAAATGTGAGTGCTAACCCAGTCACTGCCTAACCCCGAGTACACTAGTAATGTGAAAACAGTTTGGATCCTGATCAGACGCCGCGTAACGCGGCGTCTGATCAGGATACAAACTGTTTCCACTCATTTCAATATTTCATAAGTCAAAATAACTAAATATTTGATTTTAGAAATAAAAGCAGACGACAATTGTTTAAAATTGATGACGTCATGGCAGTTATGGGGTTAATTAAACAGCTAAGAGCCTGATCAGAGGCCGAAAGACTTGGCGTCTAATCTTGCTCTAAACTGTTTGCGATGGACATTGTAGTTTTAGTATTTACCCATTTATACCCAGTGGAAATTTCCATGTTTACACTCAGAGGATCTTCTAACCGATCAGTCAGATTAAAGGTGCTACTCTAAAAACTGGTTAATCCGTGTGCCAAAAATTACATTTTCCATGAACTGAAGATGTTTTATAACAGGAATAAAAGTTTCATTAAAATTGATCACGAATTATGGAAAATATGAATGAAGTTGTAACCTAGCCCAAAAATGACAAGCCACAATGCCATGAATGACATTTGTCTGTTGGACTACCAGCTTTCAACGCGACATTGGTGCCATATGTAGCACTTAAATGATTACTTTGAAAAAATACTATCTACGTATTGATGGAATACTGTCAATTGGCACTGAAATAAGAATACTGAGGCATCTCCTGGTTTGTTTTCTTATACTATATAAAATACCAAAATTTCAACTAGCTGTCAGCAGTGGCTGAATGATATTTACAGAATACATAAAGAATGCCACCCTAAACGGCTTCAGCGAAGTGCAATATCAATTTATCAATAAAAAGGGGGAATTTTGAGCCGCCAAGTTAAAATTGGTTTCGTTAATGCAGTTACGTAAGGTTATTTTGACATATTCGACGGTCCAGACATGCGCGAGCAGTCACTGTACACGAGCGAGTGTTTGGTGACCAAAAAGAGTTTTTCATCTGTAGGCGCTAATGACGCTAGTCTCTACAGTAACACTTCCGGTCAGACAAACTTTCCTCGCAACAAGCAGATATTGGCGAAAAACATATTGAAATGCGTTGCAGATGGTGAAATAAGATATTGATGTTTAATATTTAGCTAATGTCAACGATTTTAGGGCACCAAGGACGTAAAATGTCCACGACGTGAACGTGGTATTTCACGTTGGTTCTGAACACATTATTTCGAGTGCTCTTGTGATAAGTACAATCCGCATTTTCGACATGTTAAATGTTTTTCTGCTAGGACGATTGGTGACCAACATTTATTTAAAAGCCGTATTTACCGATGTCCCCGTACACGCTGCAAAATACTTAAATCATCGAATTTGGAGGTGTGACATAACGTAGAGAGAGAGAGAGTTAGAATTCATCAATTCAATTCAATGCACATTCAACCTAGTATTTGAAACAAAACTGATTACGTATATTTGCGGCGTCTGACCAGAGTCTACACTGTTTGCCTATGTCCCATATATTGGATCGTGGGCACAAATTGGTTAACGTGGTTATTTGGGGAGGAATAATATCTCAACCAGTGTAGATTAACACAGGCACATGTAAAGCAGAAAAAACTCCAATTGGAGCTTCTTTATTCTAATATACACTGAGCAGTCATAATAATAATAATAACAATAATAATAATAACAATAATAATAATAATAATAATACAGCGTTCCCTCTCTACAACGACGCCCATTGGGAGACAAAAAGTGTGTGCGTTGTTCAGAGAGAGTCGTTTAGGGAGGGAAATTTGCTTACATTTGCAAACAGCCTGACTTCAGATCAGATGCCGCGTAACGCGGCCTCTGATCTGGATTCAAGCTGTTTGTCACTCATTAAGTTTTTTTCTATCAAAATGTCCATTATGTTACTTTAAGTAACAGAGTAGACGACACTTTTAAGCAGACGATATTGCAACTTTAAAACGTTAGACATAATTGCCCTGTTCAGGGAACTGTGACAAGGATCGTTGTAAGGAGGGAGTCATGGTTGGGAGGGCCGTTGTAGGGAGGGAACACTGTTATAATAATAATAATGACTTTATTTCATGTGGATAACATATAAGGTATCGAACAAACAAACCAATTTTCAATATGGTCCACAAACAAAAATAATAATCGTTATGGCAATAGCAAATAACGCATGTTATTTTAGTGAACATGTACAAGAGAAGTAATTAAGAATGGTATTCTCACCATAAGTTTAACAGTCACCTCCCTTTGACTAGCAAATCATATTAGTCACGTGACAAGTTTGGTGACATCACTTGCTGACGTCATCGCCCTTTTCGATCTAGCTTCCAAGCAAGACAGCAGGAAAAAATATCTTAAGTAAAATCCAAGAACATCAGAAAATATGAGGGGCAGAGGAACAAAGAGAAGGATGTCTAGCATAAATAAAGTGATGCAGGAAGGGGTGACAGTACCAAAGAAGAGGGCAAACACCAGGAGCGCACAAAAAACGGCGACGATTAACACAGTGACAAGCGTGGAGGAGGACCTTGGTGAAGAGCACATCAGTTTAGGCCTAGACGAACAAAAACAGTCAGGTGACGATATAATTGATTTCGAAAAAATTTTGCAAACAGATAGATCTGGGGTAAATGAAATGCCACACACTAGTAGTGGTGTTAGTGCACCCAACCGATCTGAGAATCCCCGTCCTGTGGAGAATTCCACAGAGCAGGGGAATCAGGTTGGAATTGAAGACCTCACTCCGTATCAGCCCCCTATGGCAACAGGGATCGAACCAATTTGGTGTGCGGGAGACGACATGTCAGTGCACATTCCACAAGCATTAAGGTCTCAGATAGGCAAAGGTGATTACGTAAATATCGCCTTATTACTTAAAGGTGCAATAGAACTAAATGACATATGTGCTGGAAATACCCTGTCACTTTCACCTAACGGGGGTATAGAGTCTAGGCCAAAAGAATGCAAAGATAAGATACAGTCAATCGAGAAATGGACTGATGCCTTTCTTGTCTATATGTTTATATATACAAAATACAACCCACAGAAGACATCTGAAATGATTCAGTACATGTCTCTGATAAGGGAAGCTGCCTACAGACAAGGAGGCTTTGCCTGGCGCGTATACGATGAGCAGTTCCGCATAAGACAGGCAGCCTTTCCCGTCTCTTGGGGATCTGTCAATCACGACTTATGGATGCGTTGTATGTCGTTAGGAGTGCAAACAGTTCAACAACCATCCTTCCGGCCTCAAAAGCAAGTCACATGTAGAAATTTTAATCAGGGCTATTGTTTTTGGCCGAATTGTAAATACGCGCATATTTGCTCTAATTGTAACATGCAACATCCACGTAGTGAGTGCCACTTGCGCGAAAAAACAAACATAAATGATTCCTTGCAGCAAAAAGCTGGATATAATTTTCAAAACAGCAACCAAAAACAAAACTTTCCCTCTCGGTATGGTTTCAACAGCAGGACCAGGTTCCCTTTTAGAGGTCAGAGGGCATCAAGACGTTGAGGTTGCTCCCAATTTTGATCTGCAAAACATTGCACATACTCCTATTGACATTGATGTTTTAACAAGGGAATTGTCATTTTATGACCATAAAGAAAAACAAGTATTATGGGATGGCTTTACAAAAGGGTTCTTTTTACATTATTTCGGACCACATTCTTTCTCTGAATCAAGGAATCTTAAATCGGCATTTCAGCAGTCAGATGTGATGCAAAATAAAATTAACAAAGAAATAGTAATGAAGAGGGTAGCCGGTCCCTTTCCTTATGTACCACTTAAAACTTTGCGCGTGTCACCAGTGGGACTGGTACCGAAACGAGAAAAGGGGCAATTCCGTTTAATTCATCATTTATCATACCCGGAAAACAGGGGCGTTAATTCATTCATAGATAAAAAACGTTGCTCGGTACAATACACACACTTTGATGAAGCGGTACATATGTTACAGGATTTAGGCAAAGGGTGTAAAATTTTTAAAGTCGACATAAAAAGTGCCTTTCGTTTACTTCCGGTACATCCAAAAGAATTCGATCAACTCGGTTTTAAACATAAGAGTAGCTACTATGTCGATAAATGCATGCCTTTTGGTTGCTCAATTAGTTGTAGCACATTCGAAAAATTCGCAGGATTTTTGGAGTTTTGCTTGAAACGTAGGATGACATCAGGTCGGATTATACATTACCTAGACGATTATCTAGGAGGAGATAGGTCAGACAAAAGCTCAGAATTAGTCATGAAAATGTTCCTAGATTTACTTACAGAACTTAAAGTACCGATTGCTGAAGAAAAATGCGTTGGACCGACTACCGTGCTTTGTTTCTTAGGCTTAGAACTCGATTCTGAAAATATGGTAGTCAGAATGCCACAGGAAAAGCTCAAAGAGATAATTGACAAAATTAAACTCGTCCTTTCAAAAAAGAAAATCACATTAAGATCAATGCAAAGTTTAATTGGCATATTGTCCTTCGCGTCGAGGGTAGTTTATCCAGGTCGCCCTTTCTGTCGCAGGCTGATCAATGCCACTTGCGGATTAACGAAGCCGTTTCATCACCTACGAATTACGAGAGCAATCAAAGCCGACCTCAGAATGTGGTTAAACTTCTTTGAACACTATAATGGGATATCGGTCTTTCATGACCGTTTTTGGCTTAGTAACGCGGATGTAGAACTATACACAGATGCTGCTGCTAGCATAGGCTTCGGCTGCTATTACAAAGGGCACTGGTGCCACGGGACGTGGCCGGCAGCATGGCAAACATCTGGTATTACAGCCGACATAACCGTTCTCGAACTGTTCCCAATAGTGGTGGCGATTTCGATTTGGGGCGAAGAACTGCGCAATAAAAAGATCGTTTTTCATTGCGACAACCAGGCAGTTGTACATATAATCAATACAATGTCATCAAAATCCGAAAATGTTATGAAGCTAGTACGCGCCGTAATCCTACAGTGCTTAGAATTTAATTTGGCGATAAAGGGAGAGCACGTGGCAGGGAGTCATAATTTAATATGTGATTCTTTATCTCGTGCACAGGTCGAGAAATTCCGAGAGCTAGCACCCGACGCCGACGCCGAACCAAAGCTTACGCCGTCCCATCTGTGGAACATCTTCATGCAAGAGCATCAACGCTTCTAAAACACAGCATTTCTGCAAATACACTGAACACCTACACAAATGCAATTTCCGTTTTTCAAACATTTCGCTCGACATATTCAATTGGTAATGACTGGCCGGCAAGGCAACAATCCATAATACTGTTCATTTCTTATCTTACCGACAGGGATTATTCCTCATCGACAATAAGCACATACATAGCTGCCATAGGCTTTTTACACAAATTAAACAACTGGTATGACCCTAAGGAGGCATTTATTGTAAAAAAGATACTTGAGGGTTGTCGTCGCAAACTTGGCAAAAGAACTGATTCCAGGACTCCAATCACTTACAATAGGCTAAAGGCGATTTGTAATGTATTGCCTAAGGTTTGTTTCGATGACTTCGAAGCGATGTTGTTTCAAGCGGTTTTTACATTGGCATATTTCGGCTTATTTCGAGTAGGCGAGCTTGTTTTTACATCGGCTTTGCAACCTCTGAGACCCTTACAGAGAGATGATTTATTAATTTTGAACAATAAAAAAGTAGTGACGATTAGAATTCGCG
Source organism: Gari tellinella (assembly GCA_922989275.2). Lineage (NCBI taxonomy): Eukaryota > Metazoa > Mollusca > Bivalvia > Cardiida > Psammobiidae > Gari > Gari tellinella. Next base: position 74,290,049 of record OV277865.1, on the reverse strand, counting down.
AATCAAAGTCGAATCAAGCAGGACCCAATACGATAGTGAAACTTTCATGCGAATCAGACGAAAACGTGTGTCCAGTTTGCGCACTAGTGAATTATATTAACATCCGTCCATCAAAGTCGGGATATCTATTTATGCACAAAAACGGCCGCCCGTTGACACGGTGTCAGTTTTCCGGGGTACTGGCTAAAGCCGTACACAACTGCGACTTTGGTATAAATGGCCACTTCCGCAGCCACAGTTTTCGGATCGGGAGGGCTACACAGCTGCATTTAGATGGGGTAGCACTGTCCACTATAAAAACTCTCGGCAGATGGGCTTCTGACACAGCCCGGCGCTACATTCGTAATTAGATACATTTCATTGGTAAGGCTGGATTTATGATGCATTTACGATCGGCTTGTTTCGTTTGTTAACGTCCGCTTCTGTCGTATATGGGCTAATTGGACTCCGCCACGAGACGGGAGCGGATACAGAAAGCCCGGGCGCGGCGCCCTACTCTTCGTACCGACAGGGTTATCTGGTTCTTTTGGAAACCCAGAGCGGGGCACTGATGCATCAGACCTCGGTTTGGGGAGTCTCGTCCGAAGGACTTGGTCCGGCGGGTGATCGAACTCACAACACCGGAAGCGAGCGCTATATCCTTGACAACGTCCACCGGTTTGCATAATTCATATTGGGGGTAAAATTTAGTGAAACACACTTTAAACTAGTTTTAATTTCGCAGATATTATCATTATTGGAGACTCCATTTGCTACTGGGCTGGCGACAGGGCGTCCAAGCGAGGAAGACCAAACCTGCGCCTTCCTGGTAACCTAACAGTCAAATTTGAGTGTCAACGGGGGATGAAATGGGTAAATTTTCATCATATTGTGCAGCGGCAAAAGTTGCAATTTGCCGGATCCCCAAAAATAGTCATAATCAATCTAGGCGGTAATGATCTGAAAACAAGTAGTAATTTAATACTGAGAAGGAAAATAAATAAGGAAATAAAATACCTAGGGGCTTGTTACCCAAACGCTGTTTTGGTCTGGTTTGACATTACCCAGAGATTAAACTGGGGCGGTGACAACAAGCTTAACGTTATTATGGAAAAGAAACGCCGCACCGTTAATCGCTTCGGAAGCCAGGCTGTTTTCCAGTCAGGTCGGTCGAGTCTAATCATCGCCGAGGTGGATTATAAGACGCCTGGGTTCTTTCGGAGCGACGGCGTACATTTATCCGACATTGGGTTGGATATGTTATTGTTGAATTTGAGGGATGGAATAGTGCGATGTACACATTGAAGGTACATGTAGGTGTACAGTTATATAGCTGGATGGAATTTAATAAAACGCGGCTGAAATAAGTCGAAATCTAGCATAGATAATCAGAATTGGCGGAAATTAAATTCATCAGAATTTAATTTTGTGGCGTAATTCTGACGGTCCGGGAGTTTGATCCTTGCCTCTCGTGGAACAACCCTCACTACGATAGTCCACAGTCATATGTGGGTAACTAGAGTGAGAGGTGCGAACTTTACAACTTGTAAGATATACAAATAAAATGCCTTATAAATGATTGTCATCTAAATTCAAATTCATTATTCAAACAAAATTTAGGGGTAGGGATCTCGCTCGCAGAGTCTTGTACTTGGCGTATCCTGTGTACCCCCTAAATTATTTGGCTACTCTTTGGCGTGTTATAGTGAAAGTTGCGGTTTGGCAATATATTGGTATCTAGGTAACGGATGTAATGGTTGGTACGTTCACACTACTAGGTAAGGTGTGTACTTTGGTATGTACACACTAGGTAACGTGTGGAATGGTTGATGCATAGGTACTGGTTGGTAATTGGTATACAAGGCATGTAGCAACAGCACATTGAGAAAGGCAGCTTCTCCGATTCAGGCAAAATACTTTCATTATTGAGGCAGGATCGAACTTCCGGACCGGTAGAAACTTTCTCTTGTTCAACCGAGCCATATATATTAATGGAAACTTGGTGAACAACCCGTAGCGGCCGTATGATTCCACCATCTTAGATCTTGATTAACAGTAGAGTATAAAAGATCCCTGGTCATGTAAAAGTGTATTAGATCCATTAAAGTTAATAGAAAGGGTCATATTGGTTGTTCAGTCTTTATTGCTCGTTTCCGTTGCGGTCCTGCAATGGTTCAATTTTAGACACGGGTACTATCGGAAGTTTACAACCATTGCGGGTCCGCCGACGGAGTCGATCACTTCATATGTGAGTCTATAAATAATAATCGTTATGGCAATAGCAAATAACGCATGTTATTTTAGTGAACATGTACAAGAGAAGTAATTAAGAATGGTATTCTCACCATAAGTTTAACAGTCACCTCCCTTTGACTAGCAAATCATATTAGTCACGTGACAAGTTTGGTGACATCACTTGCTGACGTCATCGCCCTTTTCGATCTAGCTTCCAAGCAAGACAGCAGGAAAAAATATCACCCTCCCACCACTCCCATGTAATTACTGTTACATATCTCCTATGTATTAGTTATATTGTTGTAATGTGTTGATGTTGATGCCAGGCATAGTGTTAACAGTTTAATATAGTTGACGCCGTGTTGTATATTTGTATTAAAGCATCTGTATCGATCGATGATATTGAGTTTTAAAGATATCTTAATATATTTAAGGTAACTGTAGGATTCAAAACATTGATCGTTAAAGGAAACTTTAGTTCCATGCCTCACAGAGACTATCAGTGTCAGTTGGTCTGCGGTAGAATTTTTAATATTTCAGCTCACAGACAAGGCATGCTTGCAAAGTGTCGTTTGAGGGGACGTGATCTCGTAAATTGACTAACAGCCGATCAAAGGTCCTGCCATGGAATATAGATACACACCAACGTACATCAACTTAACAAGGACAGACAGAGATGTAGAACGCGTGCTACATTGATTCATTGAAATACTAACTGCGAACCTAAGTTGATGTAGTGAATAAGACTCTTTACATAATATTGTGCAGAATTATTAAAGATTTTATGTTCTAAGTACAGGAGAAGAGGACGGTTGTAAAGGAACTGTACAGCGTTAAATGAATCTCCAGATGAAGATATATAAAGTGTTAGTCAATAGTAACATAATGAACTGGAAAACTTGTCAATTCAGTAAAGAACTAGACCTAGGCTACATGTGATAATTAATATTTTATTGTCGCTATACGGGTGAGTAATTCTGACGGTCCGGGAGTTTGATCCTTGCCTCTCGTGGAACAACCCTCACTACGATAGTCCACAGTCATATGTGGGTAACTAGAGTGAGAGGTGCGAACTTTACAACTTGTAAGATATACAAATAAAATGCCTTATAAATGATTGTCATCTAAATTCAAATTCATTATTCAAACAAAATTTAGGGGTAGGGATCTCGCTCGCAGAGTCTTGTACTTGGCGTATCCTGTGTACCCCCTAAATTATTTGGCTACTCTTTGGCGTGTTATAGTGAAAGTTGCGGTTTGGCAATATATTGGTATCTAGGTAACGGATGTAATGGTTGGTACGTTCACACTACTAGGTAAGGTGTGTACTTTGGTATGTACACACTAGGTAACGTGTGGAATGGTTGATGCATAGGTACTGGTTGGTAATTGGTATACAAGGCATGTAGCAACAGCACATTGAGAAAGGCAGCTTCTCCGATTCAGGCAAAATACTTTCATTATTGAGGCAGGATCGAACTTCCGGACCGGTAGAAACTTTCTCTTGTTCAACCGAGCCATATATATTAATGGAAACTTGGTGAACAACCCGTAGCGGCCGTATGATTCCACCATCTTAGATCTTGATTAACAGTAGAGTATAAAAGATCCCTGGTCATGTAAAAGTGTATTAGATCCATTAAAGTTAATAGAAAGGGTCATATTGGTTGTTCAGTCTTTATTGCTCGTTTCCGTTGCGGTCCTGCAATGGTTCAATTTTAGACACGGGTACTATCGGAAGTTTACAACCATTGCGGGTCCGCCGACGGAGTCGATCACTTCATATGTGAGTCTATAAATAACATATAGATCTATACAAGGAACACTATTACAAATCAGTATTTTTTAAAACAGTCATCTGTCGCTATAGCTCATTGCTGTTAGATCTACATAATTTGGTTTTCATTCATTTTAAAGCAATCTGTTTAGCTTCAAAATATAGATAGAAACATACATGTATTTTATAAACCACGTAAAATACTCAAAAAGAGCAAATGCGTGTCAGTGCATGTGTCGTTAAACGATATGATCAATCTAAAATATCCTCAAGAAAAGTCACCGAATCTTAGTTTTTTAGATATTTTCTATCGCTTTCTCGTCTCCGTCGGTGACGGAGAAATTCCATTACGCATTGTTTGCGCACGCACAGGCACCAACAGGAAATTCTAACGTGTTCTCTATCATTGTAAACTTGAGTAGATTAAATCTGCTGTTAGCCCAGTGATTAAGAGGTCCGACTCGTTTTTTTCCATCTCCGCGTTCCGGGTTCGAATACCACCGAGCTAAATACTGTTTTCTTTCAAGTGCATTTTAACATGATTTCTTATCCGAACTAAACTAGTATTTACGTGTTTTTATTTCTATGCGTTTAACATACATGTACTTTATTATGTCCTATCCTGTTTTCATTCTCATTAAATAGCCATCCATTAGAGTAGATTAAAGGTCAATGAAAAACAAAATGAAAACGATGAAAAATTGGGCTAATCCAATATATAAGCATGAAAGAAAACACTGCGCACAAATGAGTTGATTATCCAAATCCATTCAACAGCGAAACATACTTTCTTTAGAGTAGTCGTAATCGAGAGATTTATATCAACCTACCTCTTCGAGCTTGGTTCTTCCCATGTGGGAGCTAAAAATCCTTGCTTCTAAATAACATTCGACGTTGTCAAACACCAAGTCTAGCAATGTGCTGCCGTCTGTTTAACCCCTTCACTGCCGTGACGTCATCAACTAAAATCAATTGGCGTCTGCTTTTGTTTCTAAAATTTAAATTTTGGGTATTTTGATACCAGAAATATTGAAATGAGTGGCAAACAGTTTGGATCTTGATCAGACGCCGCGTTACGCGGCGTCTGATCATGATTCAAACAGTTTGCAAATTACTCTTGCACTCGGGGTAAGGCAGTGAAGGGGTTAAGTGTAATTTCATTTACATGCAGGTGTCATTGATGTCAACTTAATTAGGAAAACAACATTTCTGTGAAAAGTTGATGGCGCTTAGTTATGATTGGCTATATCATAAAAACGCAGGCTACCGTATCAATCTAAAATAAGAGAGAAAAATGATTTCGTTTGTGTCGAGCTATGTGATTTGCTTTCGCTTGTCCCATTATATTTGGTACCGTTTACCCGTCAAGTGAAAACCAATCAGATAACTTGACACAAACTTTGCTTTGACATCCCTCATCGAAAAGAATGAAGGTATATTGATGGTTAGGACAGTTGTTTGAAATATTTTCGGATGATTATACGAAAGACCGGTGGTGACTTCCGACTTCCAACTTCAAGCTTCACGTTTCAGACTTCAAACTCCCAACTTCAGACTTCCAACGTCAGACTTCCAACTTCAAGCTTCACATTTCAGACTTCAAACTCCCAACTTCAGACTTCCAACTTCAGACTTCCAACTTCAAGCTTCACATTTCAGACATAAAACTTCAGACTTCAAACTCCCAACTTCAGACTTCCAACTTCAAGCTACACACTTTAGACTTCAAACTTCTGACTTCAAACTCCCAACTTAAGACTCCCTGTCTTTGGTTTGTTTTATGGTAAGTTTAAACACGTTTCATTTCTTTTGTCGATAATAATTACAAATCAAGATTATTGAAAATAGATACAGGCAAATCATGTAATGGATTAGATCGAAAGCTTTAAGCTTGATAAAGTCTCCTCCCTGGTGCAACGTTATAAAGAGTTTGAGCTGAGTCTGAGATCGTTCTTAAGCATTTGAATGTTCAGGGTCCATGCTTACAAAGCGTTTGAGATGAGTCTTAAATCATTATCAAGCATTTGATTGGTCAGAATTGAGCCTAGGCTCAATTCTGACCAATCAAATGCTTAAGAACGAACTCCGAATCAGCTCAAACGAATTTATAAGCACTGGGCCAGATTTGAGCAAAGGTTAGGTTTGGTTTAACGACACTGCGATGCTGAATATAATTATGTCATATATCGCCGTTAATGATGAGATGAGAATGCGGATGAATTCAGTAAGATGATTTGGGCTAATGCCATTCAAAATCACCAACATGCCTTCATTTTAGTTCTTGGCAGAGGGTTCATGCATAATATCTGCTAAATAAACAAAAACAATTCCTATGACAGTTAACCCCTTCACTGCCATGACGTCAAACAAGTGTTAAAAAGGATAATATGTATGGAATACATGTATTTGGTTAACAAACAATAGTGCAGACAATACAGTGTATTCTCCGAAAATCATATGTATAATTAGCTCATAAATTAGTAGACTGTTTAACTGTTTCACTGCCAAATTATTTGTGAATTTATTACCCCTTCATCCCTACATTGTCTTCTGCTTCAATATTGTCGTCTGCAAGATCATTTCAAAGATAGAAATTCAGTTAGTATGACTTAACCCTTTACCTTATAGAAGCGCCTTTTAGCGCATATAATTTATTCTTCCGCTGAAAAAATAGTTCCCATTTAATCGGTCATGAATATATATTATAGGGAATATTTTCTATATTCAAGCATTTTATAGCTTAAAGAAGGCTGAAAGTAGAGCAGAATGCGCCTTAAGGCGCATTCTGCTCTACTTTCAACCTGCTTTAAGTAGTCACCTATTTTCAATCCTAGAAATAGGCTATCAGGTAAAGGGTTAAGTAAAAAATATGTTAGTGTCAAACAGTTTGGATCCTGATCAGACGGCGTTTAGTGACGTTGGCAGTGACAGAATTAATAATTATAACATACTTTATTTCCATATTGTACAGAAATGTAGTCGGTTTACAAGTTCTCACTCCATGTTCGACAATAATGGCATTGTTATACATAAATAAATAAACACATCAAAATTTGCAGTATACATGTAGATAGAAACTGCAGCAGAAATGACACTCCTACATAAACCATCGTAGTATTGTTTTTTATGTGTTTCTCCGGCTTCCAATAGGGATGTTGCTTTCTTTTTATTTATAATTCAATTACTGTTTGCCGCGTTACGATTGTCTGGTGTCTGCTGGCCGAGATACCGAATCTGTTGTAGACACAAAACGTTTTATAAACGTGTTAGTAATGCGGCGTCTGATCTGAATCCAAACTAGTTGACACTCGTCTTTAGGTGTTTTACTTAAAGAATGTATATATCTACATTTAATAAATTTTGCAGACGACAGTTTGAAGCAGACGAGATCACCGCAGGATAAGAGTTAACCTCTGTTTGAATTGACCTGATGTGTGGTTATTACTGAACCGCGGACAGAGATAATACAGAAAGTCTCTCAGACAACTTTCCGCATTATCTCAATCGACATGGTAATAATGGTACCGCCAAGTTAAACTAAATAGAAAGCAACAACGTAATGTATGACAACTCTAAAAGAGTTATAAGTAACGCAAAATGTGCCTTAAGGCGCATTCTACATCACTTTCAACCTGCTTTATTTAAGCTACCATCTGTAGGAATGTAGAAAACATCTCTTATGGTACATATTTCCCTAATTTGTGTTTATTGTTGCTATGCTATGCTATGCTCATGGCTCATGTTAGAGTTATTGCATATTCTAACACGACTAGAAACCTACGGCATATAGACAAATAATACCGAGAAACGTATATTACGCCGCGATAATGAACTGCACGCGTGGCGTTTCCATCCGCTGTTCCATTTGCCCCATACGCGTGATGCGTAAATAACATTTTTAAAATAAAAGTCGCGTTAGAATTCAAATTTGTTATTTCTTAATTCTAACACAACTCGAAACCTACGGAATATAGACAAAGAATACCGAGAAACATATCTTACGCCGCGATAATGGACTGCACGCGCGGTGTTTCCATCTGCTGTTCCTTTTGCCCCATACGCGTAATACATAAATAGTATTTTTATAATAAAAGTCGCGTTAGAATTAAAATAACAAATTCGTAGGTGTCCATTACCGTGCATTACATCACAGTTAGTCGTTGAGATGTGGGTAATTAGATCACTCGGCCTAAAGGCCTCGTGATCTAATGACTCCACATCTCAACTCCTAACTGTGATCTAATGCACCTACGAATTTGTTATTTCTTAAATAAAGATTCTATTCTATTCTATTCATATTCATGACTGTATAAAGTCGAACTATTTTCTTCGGGGGGGGGGTAAATCAAAGACACACAGGCGTGATGGAGTAATGGGTTAACAGACGATATCATAGGGTGAAAAGGTCAAAACACACCATGTTATTTAACAAATTGAAAGATGTGACTTGATGATAATCAATTAATCAGTTTCGCGATGTAATGTTGTGATGTAATATTTCAAAACGGCTGTGTGTATACTTTTTAAGCATTCATTTTCATTTCAAAGTAACCTAAATACTACTGTAAAGCAGTTTGGAAACAGATCAAACGCTGAATCACGTGTACTCGGTGTCTATTCTAGATTCTATTCTAGAGTTTATTCTAGATTCTATTCTAGAACTGCTTGCAAATACCAGTCGAGTCGCAACCGGCAGGGAAGCGGTTAACTTTTACACCTGATCAGATTAAACACGTCCTATATTGACACCAAGAAGCCAAGATTTGTAAAAAGGGCTCACAGGGCCCAGCAAAATCATTCCTGTTCGAAACTAAACGACAAACATTAAATAAGTACTATTGGGATTTCATCGACATTTACAGGTAGGTTATTTCATTAGTTACACAGCGAACGGATCTATATCTAGTAAAATCATAGTTCTCTATGAATAGTTGATTGTTTTTCGTTTTTAAAGTGAATTTACTCATTCACCCATGTTACTTTAAGGGAGTATCAATGTCATGACTTTGGGAAATTTTCAAAGTATATAAAAACACTCTATGATGGTTTTGTATTGAAGAGCTATTTAAGATGAATGAAAAATTAGAAAAAGTGTACATTTTGGTGAACAACAGTTGGCTCTACGGCCATGTAAAATTTACCCCACCCACTTCCTCCTATTTTGTCCTTTTCAAACAGCCTGCTTCAATAAAATCCATTTTAAATGAAAACAAATATGATAATTTGGTTTTGTGTTATTTATTTCCTATCTATGGTAGTATTTCTTCATACAAAAACTAATTTTAGAAAAAAAATGGCACCAAATGTGAAATTTATAAAGCTCTAAATAGCATCGATATGGTACTTTTTAGTAAATTTTGTAAGGGGAGATAACCCTTTTTACTTTAATAACTCAAAATTTTCAACACTGACCTTTCAATTTCTTTTCATATTTTGAACTGCCTTAGCATGGGCTTTCATCTGGTAGAATATAAAAAAAAGTTAAATACTAGAACTATTTCATTTTTAAACTTTTTTTTAATTTTTTTCATAAAATAAAAAATCTAATAAAATCATGCCCTATACAAAGCATATTTTTGATATTCAAGGATCCATATTGTTCAAACCTGGTGCCTGCTTTGTCTAAATTTGGTTTCTATATGTGAAAATACCACCATAGACATGAAATAAATAATGAAAACCCAAATTATCATGTTTGTTTTGTTTTGAAATAAATTTTACTGAAGCTTGTACTCTGAATGGGTAAAATTTGAAAAAAAAACGTCCAAATTTGACATACCTTTTTCAAATCGCTGTAGCTAAAAAAAAAGGACACCACCATATATATTATTTTTCATTTTTTTATTCATCATAAACAGCTCTTCCAAAAAAAAATGTTAGAAAAAAGTTTAATACTTTTAAAAATTGGCTTATGACATTGATGCACCCTTAAATGGAAAACATCAGTCACCAAATAGGTATAGACAGGTAAAGTCCAATTAAAAATGTTAAAGGTTAATGTTAAGTACATATTTCAAAATGGCAAAAAATACAGGCGTTGATCAGAGATCTCCTATAGGAGCCTGTGATTATGCTATACAATGTCTGCACAAGACAGTTGTACTTTTCACATACACATATGCACTGTGAGTAAATGACGAATATAATCGTCTCTAGGGTCGAATCCGTTAATCCTTTCACAACCAAATACCGTATAACAAAAAGAATTAAATTATCTCACCTCCATTAGTGATGGCAGTCGCATTACTAACAGTTTGGATTTTAATCAGACAACAAGAACGTTGGTGTCTGACAAAGATCCAAACAGTTTGACACAACTTACGATATGTTCCATGTCACACTGCAAAATATTTGAAACAATACGAAATATATTAGTAGTAAAACATATACTAGAACAGGAGAGAAGTATTGACTGTAGTTATTTCTTCCAGTTTCAACGAAACGAAATGCTTACACAATGCACTTAAATGTAAATCAAAGTACTTCAGAGTACTTATGATGGTTTCAAACTGAAATACAGAGATATGGAATGAAAACCAGGAGCTTGATAGTGGGTCTTCTACCTTCCGTCACAGGACAATTTATGAAGACTGACACACACTTTGGATCCAGATGAGTCGCTGGCGTTCTTTGGGATGATCGGAAGAAGATGTTAATCTTAAAAACATGAACGCATAAAATTTGCAATAATACGTAGAAGTTTACAGGGTTAAGCCTTGACTTTTCATTTTAATCTAGGGGCAAACAGTTTGGAATCTGATCAGTCGCCGGGTTAAAAACGATAAAATGATGTTTTGTCGATATTGTATTAATTTTTTGCTTCTAATAACATACAGACGTTGTTTTTCGTGTATTTTCGACAATTAGTTTTCGCTGCCTGGTTAGTCAAATGAATTATTCGCACAACGGATAAACCGCAGAAATATAAGATGATTGACAGAAATGATTCAAAATCCACCCCATTCATGCAGTAGAGAGTAAACTTTAAGCATGATTAATTCAAAGTTTTCATGTACATCTAGTTATAATGTTGCTAAGTTTAACCGAAAAGTTTATAAACTATACATGTAGGAATGTAGGGATATTAGCATAATATTATTTCAAACAAGCAAATTCACAGAAATGTTATATTCCCTGCCGCTGCGATTGTAAATACTTTATTGTTAGAGGGGCAACTGGTGGTCACTTGTCTTTAAATATCAACATTCCAGAACATTTACTTAGTTTTATCAAAATCCATTGATACAGTATACCAGGGGCGATAATTCTTGACGCAAAGATCCGATTTCAACAGTTATTATACACCTCCAAGAACTAATATTTATATACCGGTACATTGTGTGCGAATATTATCAAAATAAATTCAGAGCTGTAGTTGTTAGAGTGTAAAAAAATGTTAAATGTGGCATTTTCAACTAATTAAGGGCAGATAACTCTTGACTAATTTTCCCGTTTTCGATAATATTAAACTCATTTGAAAACTAATAGCTATACTATAGTTTAATACATTTCTTTTATCAAATTACATTCAAAATACACTAGTAAATACTTAATTAAAGCCTTTTTAAGCATTTCTAAGTACATCAAGGGCAAATAACTCTTGCCACAATGGTCCTATTTCGCCCCCAAAGGGCAGATAAATCTTGCCAGAAGTATTTAATTTCGATACTAATTGCACTCCTCCAAGAACTTGTGCTTATATACATTGCGTTCAAGTATAATAAAACATCCCTTGCAAACTGTAATTGATAGAGTGTAAAAACTGGTAAATATGGCATTTTCAACTCGTCGAGGGCAGATAACTCTTGGCTAAAATGCCCGTTTTAGACAACAATTGAACTCATTGAAAACTAATAACCTTAAATATATATTATAATAAAGTTTTTATCAAAATCGATTCACATTTGTAGACGCTAGCGTGTAAACTATACTAAAATAAAGCCTTTTCTAGCATTTCTAAGTACACCAAGGGTAGATAGCTATTATCACAATGGTCCTATTGCGACAAAGAATGCACCCCTTCAATAACTTATACATATATACATGGTGTGCAAGTATAATAAAATTTCCATGAAAATTGTAGTTGCTAGAGTGAACAAACTGTAAAATGTAGAATTTTCAACTCATCAAGGACGGAATAACACTTGACTAATTTTCCCGATTTCAACAATTCATTCATATATATTTACAATCGCCCCATTCAATTCCATTGACAAAAAGTGTGTTCATTTCATATAAACATCACTTTTCGAGAGGGCGGGCCTTGTGGAAAAGTTTCGAAGGGGAGGCGGGGCATATGCAGTTTACATTCGCGAATTAATCTTTGGAACATGGGGCAGCAAACATTTGGCGGAGTTTTTCAAAATTTGTTCTTAACCGATTTATGCCTTCCTACTATAGGAAACCATGATTCCCGACTAATATTCTTCTTTATTAATGAGATAAATTGCAAGAAAATTGACATAAGATTCTACCTTATAAACAGCTCGGCTATCTGCGTTTCTTTATGACAAAAAAACCCGATATATTTATTTTACTTTAAAATGACGTCACTTCCAATGACGTCAAAAATCGTCATTTTTCGCGCCAAACTGTCAAGTTGTTGACAGTGGGACTAATTTCTTCTTCTTTCGAATGTACACAGATTCAGTAAATCGGTCATGGCTGTTCTTTATAAGGTTCACATTATTCGTGTTATCTACCTCTAATATGGGTTAAACATACATGCGTACTAACAAAATGTTTATTTAATGTTAGAAATTACAGCAAATATAAGAAATGAACTAAATTTTTTCTGCGTTCTGTGAAATGAACGACAGAAAATTATCGGCAAATTTACCATGAATCACTAGCGGTATTTGCCGATAATTTTCTGTCCTTAATTTCGCTTGAACGCCGAAAAAATTCAGTTCATTTCTTTATTGTAGACACTAGGGTGTACACAATTTTAAAATAAAGCCTAAAATAAAGCCTTTTCTAGCATTTTTAAGTACACTAAGGTCAGATAACTCTTGCCACAAGTATCATATTTCGATAACAATTGCACCTCTACAAGAACTTCAATTTGAAGTGTCATGTGTAAATGTGTGAATGATATTCTTACACCTACCGTTCATTTATCAGTTTACCGGCGTGTGATCTGGTTCAAATATATTTGCAATGGAAATGATAGTTTAAGCGTAGACTTTTGAACTCAAATGGTGACAGTCAATATATTAAAAGCTATTTTTGTTTTGTGTTGCGTTATATACGATCATCTAATCACTGTTCAGTTCATGCGTATCGCAGTAAAATTAATTCCAGGCTATCACATTCAACAACTCTCATTTACAAGTACCACGCCAGCCCGAATGTAATTAACAGTTTTGTCTGTTTGAATCTTATTGTTTTAACACTGACTATGACAGGTTATACAGTGCCCCCTCTCTACAACGACATCCAATGGGAGACACAGAGAATGTGTGTTATTCGGAGGGAGTCGTTATAGGGAGGGAAAATTAAGAATTGGCTTACATTTGCAAATAGCTTGAATCCAGATCAGACGCCGCGTAACGCGGCGTTTGATCTGGATTCAAGCTGTTTGTCACTCGTCATTTTATGTACCGTGTTCTATCAATATCTCCATTTATATGTAACTGTGAGGGAAAACAGCAGACGACAAAATTAAGCAGACGATATTGCAGCAGTAAAAGTGTTAAACCTAATTTTCTTGTTTAGGGAATTGTGGCAAGGGTGGTTGATGGGAGGGAGTCGTTGTTTGGATGGCCGTTGTAGAGAGGGAACACTGTATTAAATTAACTCTTTCCCTACCTAAGTCGCATTAAGCCAACTTTGCAAACAGTATGGGTCAAGATCGTATCGATGTTTCTTAACCCTTTAACCAATAGCCTGTTTCTAGTATTTAACATATGTGACCTATAAAAGTAAGCTGAAAGTAAAGCAGAATGTACCCTAGGGCACATTCTGCTTTACTTTCAGCTTACTTTAAGTTACTATCTGCTAGTATATAGAAAATATTTCTTATAGTTCATATTCATGGCAGTATAAAATGGAACTATTTTCTTTGGCGGATGAATAAAATGAATGTGCTAAAAGTCGCTTCTATAAGGGAAAGGGTTAAGTCATACTACCTTAAATCTTTCTTTGAAATATCTAGAAAAAAACAAAAGTTTTGAAGCAGACGACAATATGGTTGTGAAGGTTTAAAAACTTTAATACTCACTTGGCGCCGAAAGGGCTTACACAGTTCACTACCTTACCCCGAGTAAGTGTGTACCCTAATCAGACGCCGCGTAAAGTTGCCCTCCTTTCTGCCGGCGCCGTTGAAATGGCGGGTTGTCACATAACATGTTCAGACCCTAGAATAAGTTAGATCTATAAAGCGTTTGATCCACTCAGATAAAAAATATATCCTCATAATCTTCAAAAAGCGGCCATTTTAAACATTTTACTACATTGCGTTTAGATTCGTTTAAACGGAACACATTAATGTATTTTCATCTAAAAGCAGGTTCACCATTATAACATATCTGCCAATAGCTTGAAACTTGCTAAAACCCTATAAAAGTCTCTCCACGAATAAAAAAACAAAACTTCTTTCCAATCAAAGCAATGATCAATGCTATAAAGCGTTTGATTGAGTCTGAGATCGTTCTCACGCATTTGATTTGTGTCAGCTTTGAGATTTTAAAAATCAAATAATTGAGAACGACATCAAAAGCGACACAATTTCTGTATAACATTGGACCCAGACCGGGTAAGATTTTGATATATTATATTGGACCAGAAGTAAACACTTTTTCATACATTTAACTACATTTAACTACATGTATTCCCAATATCTGGAGTATTTGAACAAACGCCATTTCCCCAATGCATCACACGATACCGTCAAATATCGATATCTCGAACTCACTGAACAAAAAAACACCAACATGGTTCTACAAGTGAATTAAAAAGTACAACCACGAAATAGTTTAAATGACCGATACCTCCATAGCATGTTTCTAATTTCGGAGACAGATGAACGCTTAAAGCAGATTAGAAGTAAAGCAGAATTCACATTAGGACGCATTCTGCTTTACTTTTAGCCTGAATTATGCTATTGTCTGCTATATGATCTTAGAATATTTGTAACGGTACATAATCATTACTGTATAAAGAGGATCTATTTTCGACTTAAGTGCAGGAATAAATCAAAGGCGTATTTATGGAATAATTGGTTAATATAGGAATAAACAACATATTTTTGACGTTCATGACGGTATGGCTACATTAGCTTCGCAGGGGGTAAATTACGTAAACGCCCGAAGTATTAAGAAAAGTTTTTATCAATAAGTATTACTGGAAACGTCCAAATATGATAAAATTCATAAATTTGCTTAAATCAGAAAATGAAAGCATACTGAAAAATTTAGCTATGTTCATTTATAAAGGTTTTGACAAGAGAAACAATTTATATTATCTTAACTAGTATAAAAGCTCATCTCTCATACAAGTATAAGTATATGAAAACAGAGATAGAGCAATATTTTGTATAAATGTATAAACTCTTCTCTCATATGTTCCTAACTATATATACATGTACTATGGAATACTTACTGTATTTAACCTGTTTCTAGTTTTGAAATTAGGTTACCACTTAAAGCAGATTGAAAGTAAAAGAGAATGAGCCGTAAGGTGCATTCTGTTTTACTTTTAGTCAACTTTATATTCTGATCTATATACTATGGAATACTTACTTTATTTAACCTGTTTCTAGTTTGAAAATAGGTTACCACTTAATGCAGATTGAAAGTAAAAAAGAATGAGCTCTAAGGTGCATTCTGTTTTACTTTTAGTCAGCTTTAAGCCAAAAGCATCAATGCATAGTGATATTTAGGATTTATTATCTATGGATAGTTATAGTTACAGTTTTTTAAGTGTAACCACTTTAGACTGGTTGAAAGTAAAGCAGAATACATCTTCATAGATTTTCTGCTTTACTTTAACTCAGCCTGCTTTATGCTTAAAGCTTTAAGCTTTAAAGTATAATTTTCAATTTTTGTATTACTTTTGATTTGTATAAATATGGAATAGTTATTGTATTGTTGCCTGTTTTTAGTTTGAAAACAGGTTACAGCTAAAGGGAGGTAACTCACACAGATGATTGTATTTTAGAAAATCGGGTTATTTCCCTTAAATTTATTGAAAGCGCAAAATCGGAGCATTTTGAATAAGATGTTTGAAATATTTACTTACCCATTTGTGCCTATATCTTCTGTATACATGTATGTTGTTGGAACAGATAGTCGTAAGATTAACATATAGATGTGTCAGTTTGTAAGATTGTAAGAAATGAAGCTGCAAAGTATGTAAAAAACGACAAACGGAGCAGACCCTAATTAGAAGTCTGATGTGGGTCTGTACTGTTTGCAAATGTGCAAAAGTCCACATAGGAAGATCCTAGGCGCGTGTGGGTAATTGGGTATATCTGAAAGTGTGAATCAGAGTATTGGCTATACCAAGGGAAGTAATCAAACCGTAATGGTTTCTTGGTTCTGACATAGCTACCTTCCCTTTTGAATGCCATTGAGTATGATAAAAAGTGTGTATATATATATATTCACCATTGAACGTTCAACGGTCGTGAAAAACAATTTACAATGTTAATGTTAGTTTACTGTGGTGACGGTGGGCAAATATTGCCTAGAGTTCCTGAATAAAATCTATCTATCTATCTTTGGGGCGCCTGATCTAAATTTCCATTTACGTTTTTGGTTTTGAAATTCATTAGCAAACAGTGTAGATTTTGACCATACGCCGTATAATTCGAGTCTACACTGTTTGCCTATGCCCATAAACACTACCTGTTTGCACTGTTGTTCAATACAATCACCGCCAAAAAATTATTTTTTTACATTTCAGGGACTTTTTCCGCAGACCCCGGCAGCTGTCAAGGTAAAACCATGTTACTTAAACTGAATAGCGGTTCTGATAAACTTAATATCAGTTTGACCCGGCTGGCTGTGAATGCAAAAGTGCAATGTATTTTTCGAATACACTTCTGAATAACCACTCACGACTGGCTGTGAATTCAAATTTGCAATGTATGTTTCGAATACACTTCTGAATAACCAACTCACGGCTGGCTGTGAATTCAAAATTGCAATGTATTTTCGAATACACTTCTGAATAACCAACTCAATGCTGGCTGTTAATTCAAAATTGCAATGCATTTTCGAATACACTTCTGAATAATCAACTCACGGCTGGCTGTGAATTCAAAATTGCAATGTATGTTTCGAATACACTTCTTAATAGCCAACTCACAGCTGGCTGTTAGTTCGGATGTATATGTACGCCTGTACGGCGTGTAGCATTCACCCGAATTCCCGAATACACTTCTGAATAACCAACTGCCAACTAACAGACCTAAGTTTGACTGCAATAGGACAAGTGTTTGTGAAATAGACGGGCGGAGCGCCCCGTCTATTTCACGAACACTTGTCCTTTGCAGTCTAACCTATTTAGACCGCCCATAAATAATCCAGTCTTCATCATGAAAAAAAGAAAAATTGAATAGACTCTGATTGGCCAACGGCACATAATTATACCAAAAGGCGGTCCGATACAAAAAATAAAATAACAAATACCAACAGTCCGTGCAAAACAATAAACATAGTAAACCTACCACTCACTCCGATATTTTGAAGAATATGTGTTTTATGTGCAAAATCAAGAAAATAGATCCAGAAAGTCCTTATATACTTTATACAAGCATACATTTAATTAGCGTTTTTGCGATATAAAAATGTTAAAAGTTTACGGGAAGAAAAGCAGTAACAAACCCTTAGTACTATATTTAATTTGGAATTTACAAACTCGAAACTCGATACTTCGAACTCGCGCTAGTTCGAACATACCCATATTTTAAAGTTAAAACGTGGCTTAGAGTATGTTCGACTTATAAGCGAGAACAAGTTATCGAAATTAAAAAGTCACTGGTGATACGGTATGAACAGTTTAGTGGTAGATTTGACAGGTGAATAAATGCATACCAGTCTACTTTCAACAATTTCCTATTTTCGACTACTAGAAACTACTTCAGTATAAATTTGCACACAGTTTGGATCTAGATCAGTTGCTGCGAAACTATTTGGCTTGTGAGTGAGGTAGAAAGCGATCAGCTCTCGGAATCAAGCTACTGTTGTCAGGAAAACGATTATTTCAACAGCAAATCCTATGATGTTACTACTCATTAGAATCGTCTCTTTGAGACGATTCTAATGGGTAGTGACACCATAGGGTTTAAAACAGAAATAAAGATTTTAGTTCTTAATTTTTTCTAATGTCAGCATGTAACAACTACCTTTTGAACGAGGTAGAAGACGATCAGCTTACGGAATCAGGCTACTACTGTCAGTAAAACGTTTATTTCAACACCAAATCATATGGTGTTACTACTCATTAGAATCGTCTCTTTGAGACGATTCTAATGAGTAGTGACACCATAGGGTTTAAAACAGAAATAAAGATTTTAGTTCTTAATTTTTTTCTAATGTCAGCATGTAACAACTACCTTTTGAACGACGTAGCAGACGATCAGCTTACGGAATCAGGTTACTACTGTCAGGCAAGCGATTGTTCTTCGTTTGGCGGAAAACAAACAGATGGTACTGCCAAAGATGCCAGGCTGAATTCGACAGGTTACCATTCTGGAGGATGGATTCCTCCACTCGGCAGGCCTCCAAATACTTACATACAAGTAAGTTTTCAAACTCGTTACAGTAAAACCCCTCTAAACCGGAACCCCTAAATACCGTATTTCTCTCTAAACCGGACAAAAACGTTAGTCCCGTTTCCAACCATTCTTTTTTCAAACCATTACACCATGATTTTTTCAATATTCCAGATAGGGAATTAAATTAATATTAATATATATACTGCTCTTTTCTAATATTTCGACCTCTAAGGGCCTTTTTCAAAGAAAATCACGTCAAAACACACGTCACATTTTTGTTACATGTGTTTTGACGTGATTTTCTTTGAAAAAGGCCCTTAGAGGTCGAAATATTAGAAATGAGCAGTATATACATTACATCATAAATATGCATTTTTACGCCTTTAATTTATTCCTACACTGAAGAAAATGCTTTCATGAATATGTTTCATCAGAAATATTTTCTATATTCTAGCAGGTGATAGATTTAACAGGTTGAAAGTAAAGCAGAATGCGCATAAAGGCGCATTTTGCTTTACTTTTAACCTGCTTTAAGTGATCAGCTATTTTCCAAACTAGAAACAAGATATGGGTTAAAACCCCTCTTAACCGGAAACCCCTCTAAACCGGACATTTATGTTGTCCTCACACATGTCCGGTTTAGAGGGGTTTAACTGTATTTATTATTTTTTTAAATTTCAGTGCACATATATAGGACAGAAATTAAATACAACGGGTTTAAATATATTATATATAGAGAGGATCTTACGCGAGTGCTCTCAGGAGTGCTCTAAACTTTAGAGACTGTTACTTTGAGAAAAAACAACAGACGACAATTTTAATCAAGCGATATTGCGCCAGTCAAAGCGTTAGACATAATTCTTTCGAAGGGAACTACGGAAAGGGTGGTTGTAAGGAGGGAGTCGTTATTGAAGGTGGAGGTCATTGTATAGAGGGAACACTGTTTATTATATACATATCGATGATTTATAGAGATTTCTCAGTTAGATATCGTCACTGTTGATATCATCACTACATGTAGTGACGATATCACTTTTTGTGACGTCACGTCATAATTAGTTTAGTGACGTCGCGGTAATCAGTTGTGAGCGTTTTTTTCTGTTAAAACGTCATTAAAATATATATAATGAATAGAATTATCAATTCCTTTGAATAGATATGAAAAATATTTCACGAGAATGGGTTGTTATCTGGTTAAAAACTCGTCCTGTGGACTCGTTTTTAACCAGATAACAACCCATTCTCGTGAAATATTTTTCATATCAATCCGAAATTGATTATCCTCTATATATCTGTAATAGTTTACCTTTTTGGTCGTTCCAGGTTGATTTCGGCTGTTTAAAAAGGATATCAAGCATTGCACTCTTAGGACGATACCCTGCTTGGAATGGTGTAGGCAAAAACCTAGATCAGTATGTCAAAACTTACCATGTCAAAATTAGTATTGACTGTACCAACTTTGAATACATTTGGGATCCTTTGTATGGTGAAACGGTAAGATCTCTTTTTTATATCGTCGAAATTCGATAATTCGAATTCGCCTTAGTTCGAACATACTCAAATTTCAAAGTTAAACCGTGTCTTAGCCATGATTTAATTTTGAAACACAGGTATATTTTTATTATAGCGAAGTCTTGTTATCGAAATTCAACTTATGAAATTCTGATACGATCGATTGAAGTGAGTTTGAAGTATCGGTTTTCGACTGTATTTGATTTATAAAATTTACCCGATAGCCTATTTCTAGTATTGAAGATAGGTGACCACTTAAAGCAGGTTGAAAGTAAAGCAGAATGCGCCTTTCAGCCTGCTTTAAGCTTCCATGTGCTAGAACATAGAAATATTCCCTATACTATTATATTCATGACTTATTAAATTGAAACTATTTTTTCAGCGGAGGAATATATCATATCCGGTTTTAAAAGGGTTTTAAATAATCCAGCACGCATTTGAAGTAGGCAAACGAAATGATAGTAGATACACGCAATAAATATTAATATATTAATCTTTATTGCGTGTATCTACTATCGTTTCGTTTGCCTACTTCAAATCCCTCTTATCTGTAGCGTGTTCAGTTACCACTGTTTGCTGTTTATGCTAGCAGTTTGTGCCCCGTGTGCAGAATACAGTAGAGAAAACCGTTTATTTCCAAATAATCATGTTTACGCTTAAACTATAAGTTCCATTGCAAACAGTTTGGAGCCAGATCAGACGCCGGGTGACCCGGCGTCTGATCAGGCTCCAAACTTTTTGCCACTCAGATTAAAACTGGTAGATTCGGAATTGTCATAAAGGTTTCATTTCCTATATTTCATTTTAATGCGTTTGCATTTAAGCGGAAGAATAACGTTTTCTCCACTGTATTTCAGAGCGGGTAGCCAACTCGCAATCGATGGCCATCGACGGCCAGCGATTTCTTTACTGAACACGCTACTGGAGTCATGCTAACCGTTCCGTTCTCGTTGCAGCTATTCCAGGGCAACAATAAGACTGATGAATTGAGTGTTAGCTCATTTCCAAGAATGCTCGTCGCAAGATGTCTCAGGATATATCCAGTTACGTACCATCATCACCAGACTCTACGGTTCGATGTTATCGGCTGTTGATTCACTGATGACGTCAAATCAATACTTCAGACAGTGACGTCATAGAATACACAAGTCTACGGTTCGATGTTCTCGGATGCTAATTCACTCAGTTACTGGTGGCGGGCTAATCAATAAATGGTTGCATAATTTGCATCCCAAGATTGAAACATTCTACTCGTTTCTTTTCACTAATTTCCATAACAGATAAGTAAATAAATGAAAACTTGTTTTCTGTGTTTTACGCTTTGTACCTTTGTACGCTTTGAAATGTCACATGGATGATTCCAGTTTCCCACAAAGTCTAGTCAATATTTGATTATTTAGGCTTGTTATTATTTTAGTAATTATGTCATTTTAGTGAAGCTCTAGCTTTAGTTAGTTACAGAACAACCTGCCTTGTCCGACATCCTTCGGTACCAACTGATGATGTCGGACAAAGAAGTGTGTCGGTTAAAGCAGGGTTTAGATATACAGCCGAACTTTGATATCCCATAGTCGCCTAAGTGGAACTTACCCGTATTTCAAAGTTATTTCAAACGTGGCTTTGCCACGTTTTAACTTTGAACTACGGGTATGCTCCTTTTAGCGAAGTTGAAATGCAGAAATTCATTAAAAGATATACCGGTTAGTTGAATTCAACGTGTTCGAGATAGTGAAGTTCGTGTATGGCATTCGAAATATTGGTCAAACATTGTCATATTAAGCAGGTTTCTGGATTATCCAGGTATCGGATAAGCCAGTTTATACTGTATATACATAAAGTGTGTGCTGGTGTGTTTGCATGAGATCGATCAATCCAATCTTAGCATTGTATAAAGAACACTTCTACTTGATCAAAACTGTTAGAAAATACCAGTATCAGTCGCGATCGTCGGACAAAGGATAAAAAACACAATGATTAACCCATTATTCCATAGCCTGTTTCTACTTTTGAAGATTGGTGGCCACTGAAAGCAGGTTGAAAGAAAAGCAGAATGCGCCTTAAGGCGCATTCTGCTTTTCTTTCAGCCTGCTTTAAGCTATAATCTGCTAGAATATAGAAAATATGTACATGTATGTCACATAATGAAATTCATAAGTTTATAATAGTGGACCTATTTTCTACAATGTGGTAATAAATGAAAGGCGTAAAATGCGTACTTATGGGGGAATGGGTTATAGTAAAATTTGAATTTGATGATGATTTTGGGTTTACCTCACAGAAGAAACACACATGTACATGTAATCTCGATGAACGGTTTGAAACGTGGATAGATGGATGAGTTCGGTTTTACGGCACTGCGACACAAGATATGTCACATAGCGCACAGGGACCCGGCACGATTGATTTTTGAGAGAATTTTTTTTCAAAAGGTATATATAGAGACAAGGGGTACAACTGATTGTTAGTACATTCTCACCCTATCTCGACAAAACCGGGCATATCATAAATAGTAATTGATGAAACGACACCCTTTTTGCACTTCTGTCTAGCTTATATAATACCCTTCCATAAAAACATAACATAAAACCAACTGGAAGCATGCACTTTTAAAAGTACTTGTATTTACTCACAGAAATCAACGACTTTTGGAAAACGGGACAGGTGTTCGTTCACAGCTGAAACCGCATTGACCACTACTGTGTGCTTGTATAGGCGGTAATATCGAACATGACAGTCATACAGTTCCATGGATATCCAATTTTACACCGATCAAAGCTGATTTATACTCAAACCATTGCAATACCAACAACAAATTTGCATGTTTTCATCGGCAGTAAAGCTCTTCTTGTACATGTAGGCTTTTTTGTACGGCAATGCTTTGAGAAGAAATCAGCTTTGATCGGTGTCAAAGCTGTATATTTATGGAACTGTTTCAACTGTATGACTGTCATGCTCGATATTACCGCCTAAACAAGCGTACAGTAGTTGTCAATGACTGTAACACTCGATTACCGCCTAAACAAGCATACAGTAGTGGTCAATGCTGTGTTAGCAGTGAACGAACACCTGTCCCGTTTTCCAAAAGTCGTTGATTTCTGTGAGTAAATGCAATTACTGTTGAAAGTGCATCCTTACAGTTGGTTTCATGTTATGTTTTTATGGATGGGTATTATATTAGCTAGACAGAAATGCAAAAAGGGTGTCGTTTCATCAATTATTATTCGTGATATGACCGCTTTTGTCGAGATAGGGTGAGAATATACTAACAATAAGTTGTACCCCTTGTCTCTATATATACCTTTTGACAATTTTTTCTCTCAAAAATCAATCGTACCGGGTCCCTGTGACATAGCGTCGACGAATGATGAGGGTTGAGGAGATGAGATGAGGATGATTTCAGGAAGATGATTTCGGCTTACATGTACATGTATCTAATTCGGTGCGAAGCAGCGCATGAGATTCAAACCAGCGACCTGCCTTCCTTTAAGTTCTTGGCAGGGGGGCGTAATCTCGGTCTAATAAAAAGAAAAGATTCCCTATGACAAAGTCCCAGAGCTGCGACAAAGTTGGAAGGTCTCTGGGGAGGGTTGATGAGATGAGATGTGCATTTCAGGAAGATGATTTCGGCTCATCTCATTCGTTACGAAGCAGCGAAAAGGGATCAAAACCATGACATGCCTTCCTTTCAGTTCATCGCAGTAGGGGTGATCTCGATCTAACAAACAGAAAGATTCCCTATGACAATTAACTCATTCACCCCTGAAACTTTTAACGGACAATTACAATTTCAAAATAAGTCTAGTCCATTTTTGACTGTTTAGGGTTGATTTTAACAAATTATTTCAAAATGACAAACAGTGTAGGAGCTCTTTCAGTTAAAGGGTCACTCAATATAAGTTTGACTGTACTTGCCCCTTCACCGCCATAGTCCGAGTACAATGATACTTGCAAAAGGTTTGGATCCAGATCTGGCATCGCGTGACGCGGCACCTGGTCAGGTTCCAAACTGCTTGTCACTCAATTTTATACTCCTTAAATCAAAAAACCTAAAATTAAAATTTGAGAAATAAACGTAGACGAATTGTTCAAAGCTCGTTACGTGATGACAGTGAAGGGGCTTTATCGTAAGCAATACGTAATATTACCGCCTGCAACAATTATTGCAAATTACTGTTATAATATTATTTATTTCTTCAAAAATTTCTCAAAATATAAGATTAGAGTCTCAATTAGAGTAGGTCCTGATGTGAGTTGTCGCCACGTGCGGTTTAATCTGGATATAAACTGTTTGCAAATGTTAGGGTTACGTGTTGTTACGTTCGATTTGCGATTAAGTTGCGGATTGTAACGGATTATTTATGTGTTGTTTACGGAGAAGTCCATCCGTGGTCTATCGTAGTCTATCGTAAAAAAGTGTTTGACATGTCAAGAAAAAAGGTTTTCGTCTTACGGATGTCGTCGAGTTTTGCGGATGGTAACGAATTGTTTGCGGACGTTTGTGATGTGTTTGCGGATGTTAACGAGTTATTTCCGGACGTTTGCGATTGACTACGGTTTGGAGATCCGTAAGGACTCGTAAGAAACATCCGTGTATGTGAAAGTTGTTACGATTTACCTAAGAGCACTGACGTGTTTGACCTTTTCAGTACCAAAAAGTATTCAATTTCAAATGTGTCATCATTCGACAACTGGCATGAAGTGATAGAACATCGATATGACTGAAATAAAAGTTCACTTAGATTTGTGTGGTCTTTTTGGCAAGATTATGCCTGTTTGGACGGAAACCCTCCGCGATAATACCACGGATGACTACGAACACGTTACGGTCGGTTTACGGATCCTTGCGGACTGTTTACGGATCCTTGCGGGCTGTTTACGGAGGATTACGTGTTGTTACAACCGGTTTACGATACTTAACGGATCGTTACGATTGATTTACGGAAGAATATCTCCGCGGACAATCGTAAGAAAAATTTTGACACAAAAATATGGGCATCTTCTTGCACGAATCCTTACGTATCCTTGCAAGTTATTTACGGACACTAACGGGTCATTTGCGGATGCTTTCGATTGACTACGAGTTGGCGATCCGTAAGGAATCATAAGAAAATATCGTGTATGTGAAGGCCCCATAAGGTTGAATAGTAGAAAGGTCTCTGGGTTTTCTGTAATCGTGAGTTGCTGTAATGTCCTCTGCTATACATGTATCGTAAAACAGTGCTCCCTCCCTACAACGGCCCTCCCAAGAACGATGCCCTCCTTACAACGACGTTTGCCGCAGTTCCCTTAACCCTTTCCCCTGTAGAAACGCCTTTTAGCGAATATGATTCATTCCTCCGCTGAAGAAAATAGTTCCAATTTAATCAGTCATGAATACATATTATAGGGAATATTTTCTATATTCTAGCACAGGATAGCTTAAAGCAGGCTGAAAGTAAAGAAGAATGCGCCTTAGGGCGCATTCTGCTTTACTTTCAACCTGCTTTAAGTAGTCACCTATCTTCAATACTAGAAATAGGCTATCAGGTAAAGGGTTAACAGGACAATTATGTCTACCGCGTTTACCGTTTGTCTGCCATTGGATGTCGTTGTAGAGAAGAAGCGCTGTAATATAGTATGAGCCGTGCCTTGATAAGACCTGCCTTGTTGCAATTCAATATTTTACAGACAATACAACATTTTTATCCGTGGTTCTGTATCTGAGTTTGGTCTACACTAGCAAATACCGTATATAAACCTGCTTAATACAATGCTTCAGATGATTGTAGAGTTCAAACAGAGTAGATCAAGACAAGCCATCGCATCTTGATCTACACTGTTTCAATGAAATAAGGCAGGTTGTGTCATGACACAACTAATATCTATTTATTAAATAGTTTAGTTTAATGTTTCCTGTTCAAGAATTCATCAAATGTGTCTTAACAGTTTTGATCCTTATTAAACAACGAGGTTGTTGAGACTCTGGGCTGTTTTTGATTTTTTTCATTCGAAATGAACGTCCTTTTTATTCAAGGGAAATAAATGGGACAGATATAGAATTCTTAATATACACTGAAAAAGTTTGATAAATTTCATGTACATGTAATACGTTCATGCATCTAAAGCACGCCATTACAGTGAAACCGGTTATGTGCGGGAAAAACTAATAGAATCAAGCACGGCTTTGTAAAGACGGGGAATTCTATACCCGAGGTTTGTCTATTCCCAGTCGGAAACGAGCTTTAGCGAGTTTCCGACAGGAACAGACAAACCGAGGGTATAGAATTCCCCGTCTTTACCAAAAGCCGTGCTTGATTATTGTTCTCGCTTAAAATTACCTTTAAAACGAGTTAATTAAAGGAATTGTAAAGACCTACTTTTTATCCGAATCACACATTCCATATCCAATAGCAACAAACAGCTGTTTAAATGTCGCGCTATTTCAGCTTGGCTTTAACATTTATTTGTACACACGTTTTAAGAAGAAAACATGTCCCATTTTAGATCACAACTCAGAAATACAAACGTTTTTATTGAATCCAAGCGATTTTGAATAGTAAAAGTTATCAAAATGTCCATCGACGTCAACGACGTCATATAAGAACGTGACCTTACGCGTATACTCGATCATGTGAAACAATCAACAACAACAACATAAATTATGGTTTAAACATCGGATCATTGAATTGTCGAAAGCCACAGACAACTGTAGAGTCTACTGTAAAAGTATCGATTTCATTTCTCTCTATAAACGTAGTTTGTGGTCCATTTAAGTTTTATGGAATTTCTGTGAGAGTAACGTCCATTTCCCTTGCTTTTAGCCAATCGGGCGGAAGGATACCGTACCAGACAAGGTTTGCCGCACTGCTATTTATAGTAACAAAATGTGGTCTAGCACCCCTGAACAGCGAGAAATAAATTTCCGGTTTATAGGGGTTTCCGGTTTAGAGGGGTTTTAACCCATATAGCTTGTTTATAGAATTGACGATAGATGATCACTTAAAGCAGGTTGAAAGTAAAGCAGAATGCGCTTTAAGGCGCATTCTGCTTTTCTTTCAACCTGAATATAGAAAATATTTCTGATGAAACATATTCTTGAATGTATTTTCTTCAGTGTAGGAATCAATCAAAGGCGTTGAAATTATGTTATGGGTTAAAATAAAGAAGGGTTGGAAATGGGACTAATGTTTTTTGTCCGGTTAAGAGAGAATTCCGGTTATTAGAGGTTCCGGTTTAGAGGGGTTTCCGTGTATTGCTCATTATCGTGCTAGTTGATATATCCTTAGATAATCTCCGACAGAAAATTAGACGAGACAAATGACACACGAATACCGGTAGACACACATTGAGAGTTAGTGCTTCATATATTACGGTAAATGTTGGTTTTGACATTCAGTAACTATTCTGAAAATTCTTGAATATATTTTCATAGCTTTAATAATAGATAGGAGTATACATTTTGACTGCAAATATCCAATAAGTTTCTAGGATGAACTATTTACAGTAACATTTCAGATCTTTATTGGTATGCACTTATTACACCTGGTGCTTAGTTTTGACGAAGGGAGTCATATTACAGTGCTACAACGACTACTTCCTTACAGCGACCTTTGCCACAGTTCCCTAAATAGGACAATAATGTTTAACGCGTTTACTGCTGCAATATCGTCTGCTTAAATTTGCCGTCTGCTGTTTTTCTCAAATTACATAATGGACATTTTGACAGTAACAAAAACTTAATGACGGGTGACAAACAGCTTGAATCCAGATCAGGCGCCGCATTAGGCGGCGTCTGATCTGGGTTCAAGCTGTTTGCAAATGTATAGGCAACTTCCCTCCTTATAACGACTCCCTCCGAATAACGTACACAATTGTGTCTCCCATTGGGTGTCGTTATACAGAGGGAGCGCTGTATATACGGTAGAAACTCGATAACTCGAACTCGCATTAGTTCGAAATTACCCATATTTCAAATGAAACATTTAAACCTTAAATTACTTGTATGTTCGACTTAAGCGAAATCGACTTATCGATATTCAACTTATGACTTACTGGTACGCTCGATTTATGCGAGTTCGGAGAATCGAGATTCGACTGTTATGGCCTTCTTATGAAAACGTTTGCAAAAATATATGCTATTTGATACAATAACTTAATACAACGCTCCCTCTCCACAACGACACGAATGGGAGTCAAAGATTGTATGCGTTGTTCGGTGGAAGTCATTATAGGGAGGGAAATTGGCTTTCATTTGCAAACAGCTTGAATCGCGGCGTCTGGTCTGGATTCAAGCTGTTTTGTCACTCGTCATTAATTCATTTTCTGTCACAAAGTCTATTTTGTAACTTTTGCGAAAAAGGTAGACAACAATTTTAAGTTGACGATATTGCAGCAGTGAAAGAGTAATGCATAATTATATTTTTTGTGGGGAACAGCGGCATACGTCGTTGTAAGGAGAGAGTCGTTCTTGGGGGGAACAGCGGCACACGTCGTTGTAAGGAGAGAGTCGTTCTTGGGGGAACAGCGGCACACGTCGTTGTAAGGAGAGAGTCGTTCTTGGGGGAACAGCGGCATACGTCGTTGTAAGGAGAGAGTCGTTCTTGGGGGAACAGCGGCATACGTCGTTGTAAGGAGAGAGTCGTTCTTGGGGGAACAGCGGCACACATCGTTGTAAGGAGAGAGTCGTTCTTGGGGGAACAGCGGCACACGTCGTTGTAAGGAGAGAGTCGTTCTTGGGGGGAACAGCGGCACACGTCGTTGTAAGGAGAGAGTCGTTCTTGGGGGAACAGCGGCACACGTCGTTGTAAGGAGAGAGTCGTTCTTGGGGGAACAGCGGCATACGTCGTTGTAAGGAGAGAGTCGTTCTTGGGGGAACAGCGGCATACGTCGTTGTAAGGAGAGAGTCGTTCTTGGGGGAACAGCGGCATACGTCGTTGTAAGGAGAGAGTCGTTCTTGGGGGAACAGCGGCACACGTCGTTGTAAGGAGAGAGTCGTTCTTGGGGAAACAGCGGCATACGTCGTTGTAAGGAGAGAGTCGTTCTTGGGGGAACAGCGGCATACGTCGTTGTAAGGAGAGAGTCGTTCTTGGGGGGAACAGCGGCATACCTTGTTGTAAGGAGAGAGTCGTTCTTGGGGGGAACAGCGGCACACGTCGTTGTAAGGAGAGAGTCGTTCTTGGGGGGAACAGCGGCATACGTCGTTGTAAGGAGAGAGTCGTTCTTGGGGGAACAGCGGCACACGTCGTTGTAAGGAGAGAGTCGTTCTTGGGGGGAACAGCGGCATACGTCGTTGTAAGGAGAGAGTCGTTCTTGGGGGAACAGCGGCACACGTCGTTGTAAGGAGAGAGTCGTTCTTGGGGGGAACAGCGGCATACGTCGTTGTAAGGAGAGAGTCGTTCTTGGGGGAACAGCGGCACACGTCGTTGTAAGGAGAGAGTCGTTCTTGGGGGAACAGCGGCACACGTCGTTGTAAGGAGAGAGTCGTTCTTGGGGGAACAGCGGCATACGTCGTTGTAAGGAGAGAGTCGTTATTGGGGGAACAGCGGCATACGTCGTTGTAAGGAGAGAGTCGTTCTTGGGGGGAACAGCGGCACACGTCGTTGTAAGGAGAGAGTCGTTCTTGGGGGAACAGCGGCACACGTCGTTGTAAGGAGAGAGTCGTTCTTGGGGGAACAGCGGCACACGTCGTTGTAAGGAGAGAGTCGTTCTTGGGGGAACAGCGGCATACGTCGTTGTAAGGAGAGAGTCGTTCTTGGGGGAACAGCGGCATACGTCGTTGTAAGGAGAGAGTCGTTCTTGGGGGGAACAGCGGCACACGTCGTTGTAAGGAGAGAGTCGTTCTTGGGGGAACAGCGGCATACGTCGTTGTAAGGAGAGAGTCGTTCTTGGGGGAACAGCGGCATACGTCGTTGTAAGGAGAGAGTCGTTCTTGGGGGAACAGCGGCACACGTCGTTGTAAGGAGAGAGTCGTTCTTGGGGGAACAGCGGCATACGTCGTTGTAAGGAGAGAGTCGTTCTTGGGGGGAACAGCGGCACACGTCGTTGTAAGGAGAGAGTCGTTCTTGGGGGGGGGGAAACAGCGGCACACGTCGTTGTAAGGAGAGAGTCGTTCTTGGGGGGAACAGCGGCACACGTCGTTGTAAGGAGAGAGTCGTTCTTGGGGGGAACAGCGGCACACGTCGTTGTAAGGAGAGAGTCGTTCTTAGGGGGAACAGCGGCACACGTCGTTGTAAGGAGAGGGTCGTTCTTGGGAGGGCCGTTGTAAGGAGGGGGCATTACACAGAACACGTTTCTCTATACGCCGGTCTTAATTGTCTGCGGTCAAAAATATCGGCAATCTGTGACTTCAATAAGACTAATATATTTTATGCATTTGCAATCTGCAATGGATGGATGAATATGTTGGGATTTACGACACTTTGACACAAAATAGGTCATATAGCGCCGATGAATGAAAATGGATGTTGTTTGTTTAAATAGTTCTGATCACGTGAATATCCACATAATTGTGTTGTACCTCTATTATAAATGTATTCGAATTTGATCCAATTTTCCATCACATGCATTTCCTCATTGCTTGACAATGAATCTATGTGTGTTTTTTCAACTTTTTATTTCATTCTTTTCCTCTTTGTATACTACTTTAAGCTCTAGTTCTGTCTTGGTGGTAAGGACTTTGCTATACCAGCTTTGTCGAAGTGCCTTGTATGTATTTAATCCTTGGCTGTTTCTTCTTGTAAAATGGAAAGTTAATTTGTTTTTGTTGCCTAATGGGTAATGATTTAATTCAATGGAGATCAGCCATAGGAACACATTACTGTAGGACGCATCTCTGTAGACGGAAACAATGTTTTACCTGGTACCCTTTTAGACACTTCTATAAGTTGTTTTTGATACTGTATATGTTTAAAACTATTATTCTCGCCATAAACTTCTCCCTTAAAGATATGGTTTTAAATATAAATGTCTTAGCAATTGTACTTCTAATGCTGCTTATTGCCGGTGATATAGAACCTAACCCAGGTCCAGATCAAAATTCCACTATAAATTCTAGCTCTCTGTCAATAACACATTTAAACATACGCAGTTTAAGGAACAAAATGAACTTTATAGAGACAAGTTTAGCAGACTTTGATATCATATGCCTGTCAGAGACGCATCTCTCTGTAGATATTAAAAACGATAATATAACATTAGACGATTATAATATATTCCGACGTGATAATACAAATCATTCAGGTGGACTTGTTACATATATTTCGAGTGATTTTGTATCAAAACGACGAATTGATTTAGAATCACCAGCAATTCAAACTCTCTGGACTGAGATAAAATATAAAGAAAAAACTGTTCTTATTTGTAATGTTTATCGCCCTCCCTCATCGCTAGTTTCATTCTGGGATATTTTGAATACTTCAATTGAAAAAGCACTCGAAATCCAAGATTCAGTTATAATAGTAGGTGATATAAACGAAAACCAATTGAATAATAATAATACTAAACTGAAACATATTGCCCTATTAAACAATCTTACAAATGTGATTACTTCTCCAACACGCATAACTTCTACGTCATCTTCATTAATTGACCCAATTTTAATAACTAATAACTTAGAACACATTAATAGCGGTACATTTGACACCCCCTCAGAAATAAGTGACCATAAGACAACTTTCGTCTATGCCAAATTTCCTTTCAGTAAAACTTTAACATTGAAAAGAAAAGTTTGGTTATATAAAAGAGCTGATTATGACAAATTAAACTCACTAATAGAAGCCGAAGATTGGAGTTTTATAGAACAAGAAAATGTTAACAGAGCAACAAATCTCTTTACTAATAAATATTTACTGTTACTGAAACAATGCATTCCATACAAAGAAGTCACTATTAGAAAAAACGATAAACCTTGGTATGACTCAGAAATAAGAAAATTTTCCAGAAAACGTGATAGACAAAAACGAGTTGCAATTAAAATAAATAACAATTTACAATGGGCTAAATATAAACATCTTAGAAATAAAGTAAGTAATTTAAAAAAACATGCAAAAGAACAATTTTACAGTAATCTCGAATACATAGTTCTCGACTCATCTCAAAACGACCATAACAGCTATTGGAAACTTCTCCGTCAATTTATGAAATGCAATAAACCTCTTAATTCCATTCCTCCATTAACTTCTGCACAACCTAACAATATACATACTTATGCATTCACAGATGATGAAAAGGCCAACTTACTAAACGAATACTTTGCATCTATTTCAACTATAAATGACAGTCATGTCTCTCTTCCCCCCTTTCAGTCTTTAACTAATTCATCCATTGATGAAATTATAATTCAAGAAGATGAAATTGCAGATATAATACAATCTTTAAAACTTAATAAGGCAGTCGGTGAAGATTCAATAAGTCACAGAGTTTTAAAGAACACAAAAGATACAATAGTTAAACCCCTGTGTAGACTTTTCAATAAATCTTTATCTGACAGAGTATTCCCAGACTCATGGAAATCTGCAATTGTGATGCCATTATTTAAAAAGGGCGACTCTAATACTGTATCGAACTACAGACCTATCTCACTTCTTAGTTGTATTGCTAAATTAATGGAAAGGGTAATGTATAAACACTTTTATAACCATTTGATATCTAACAAACTTATTTATGCTAAACAATCAGGGTTTCTTAACGGCCATAGTACAGTTCATCAGTTAGTCGATATATACCATCAAATTGCATTATCATTAGATAATAGGATGAACACTTGTATGGTATTTTGTGATATATCAAAAGCATTTGACCAAGTGTGGCACAAAGGCTTAATTTTCAAATTAAAACAAAATGGATTTAGTGGACCTGTTCTGTATTGGATCGAAAGTTATCTGTCTGGTCGTAAACAAAAAGTATTTGTAGGCTCTTCTATGTCAGAGGTTCGGTCAACAAATGCAGGTGTTCCTCAAGGATCTGTACTCGGCCCTCTGTTTTTTCTCGTTTTCGTGAACGATATAGTCCACCAGCTTTTAAGTTTATCCCGTCTGTTTGCTGACGATACATCGCTTGCATTTAGTTCACGTAATATTCATGATATAGAAGCCATAATGAATCAGGACCTCAGAATTGTATCTTCTTGGGCTAAACAATGGTTAGTTACGTTCAATCCGAACAAAACTGAAGCTCTATTCTTTTCTCTTAGCTCTATTGAAAATCGACCCAATTTACTCTTTGATAACGTTCCTGTCTCCAGTTCGTCAACGATCACAAGCACCTATGTCTTACTTTAAGTGATGATGGAAAATGGCACACTCATATTGATACTCTAATCACTTCTGCTACTAAACTTCTAGGAATGATGAGGAGCATAAAATTCACTATAAAACGTAAATCACTTAATCAAATATATATTTCTTTTATACGGCCTATCCTTGAATACGCTTCAGTCGTTTGGGACGGTTGCACTGGTTACGAAAAAGATGCGTTAGAAAAAATACAACATGAAGCTGCCAGAATCGTCACTGGTCTAACGCGATCTTGTTCATTAGAAAATTTGTATATGGAAATAGGCTGGTTGTCACTAGCAGATAGACGCAAATACCACAAACTTGTTTTAGTCCAAAAGGTAAAATTAGGTCTTACACCTGGTTATTTCAATGATCTTTTTCCACCTTCAGTTGAAACGTCAACAGATTATAATCTAAGAAATTCAGAAAATTTCAACGTGGTAAGCAGACGAACAGAACTATTCTCTCAATCGTTCGTTCCGTCTGCAATATCTCTTTGGAATTCACTCCCTTTTGATATCAAAGATTCACATTCTCTGTCAGCGTTTAAACACTATCTAAATAATGCCCTTTTCAAACCTTTTATTGTGCCCACTTACTATGGATCTGGTGAAAGAAAACTCGCTGTTATCCATGCCAGACTCCGTAATAACTGCAGTAATCTGAATCAAGACCTGTTTCAAAATCATCTGAGAGATCAAGGAACCTGTGAATGTGGTTTTGTAAATGAAGATGCTGAGCACTATTTCTTCCAATGTCATCTCTATGTAAATGCAAGACTCAGACTCTTCCGTTCAACCCACAAGTTTCATCCTCTAAACATTCATTTACTTCTTTCTGGCTCTATCAATCTCAATGACGACGAGAATCGATATATATTTTCCTCTGTTCAGACATACATTAAGGATACAAACAGATTTGCGCCCTCTTAAGTTGGCGTAGCTAACCCCTTACCATTAAGACAGAACAAACATCTATCCCCTCTTTCATTTCTTATTTCTTTCTTCTTCTTAAATTTAAGATATTACCAAAATGATTATTCAGTTGTCTATTTCTGGAACCTCTCATAACATTTTTTCATTGTTCTTTTCTTTTTCAATGCTATTTTTGTTTTCATATTTATTGTCTTTCAACAAAATATATAATGTGAAGCAATTGTAGACACGCACACGTCATAATAATGATGTAAACTTATTAGAAGGGGAGGGCTGTTACTAACGTTGTAAGAACTTGTAGCCCGACCCTTTTGCACATATATTTGTATGTAAGATAACATTATTTGTAAATTTGAATTGTTATATTAACCTTTGTACAAATATTGGGCAATAAAATATGTTTAAACTAGATGATGAGATGATGATGATTTCAGGAAAATGATTTCGGCTAATCGCATTCGTTGCCAAGCAGCGCATGGGGTCAGAACCATCGACCTCTCTTCATTTTAGTTCTTGGCAGAGGGGATAATCTCGGTCTAATAAACAGTACTTATTTTGCATTGATACAAGAATTTATTCGATATATGATAGTATAATTATAGACAGAGCATATGTACACTCAGTGCAAAAAGAAACGCACACTTTTATTACAATAGTATCTGTATGTATAGAAGGAACGTATTTGTGAAATAATCTTTTCATTACAGTCAGTAGTTCCGTCTTGGGCTATCAATGTTGAAAATGGGAGGTTTATCATTGAATTGGTATCATCACAACCTGTACAAATCGGTGCGGTGTTTTCAACAGGCACTAGTTAACTCTTTCGCTGCCAAATTAATTGTGAGATTTTTATCCCACCACCGTTTCATTGTCGTCTGCTTCAATTTTGTTGTTTGCAAGATCGTTTCAAAGTAAGATTCAAAGTAGTATGATTTAAAGTATATCTATACGAGTGTCAAACAGTTTAGATCCTGATCAGACGCCGCATTTAAGTATATGTTTATCTAAACTTGTGGCAGAATTAAATTGATCTTGAGATATGGTCTTAGTATCTTAAAAAAGTCTCTTAATCTGCGCCTGAGCACAATGTGCGTTTCTTTTTGTACTGAGTGTATATATCCAACGGTGCAAGGAAAGAAACACAATACGCTAGTTTGCTTTCGTTTCAATCCTAACCTTTATTACATAAATTATGGTTGTAAATTGCATGTAAATATCTGAATAAAAATATGTTTAAACTAAACAGAAAAGATTACCTAATACAATTAAGCCCCAGGGGCCCGTTTCATAAAAAATCTTACGACAAATGTTGTCGTAAGTCAAAACTTCAAGATACATTTAATTTCTGATTTCTCTATCTAATCCTGTCTTGCGACATCATTTTGGAATCGTCTTTTCAAGACGATTCCAAAAAGATGTCACAAGACAGGATTAGATTGAGAAATAAATAATAATTGAGACTTTTATGATCTGACTTACGAAAACTTTTGTCGTAAGAAGCTTTATGAAACGTGCCCCAGAACTGCGACAAAGTAGGGAGGTCTCGGGGGATAGGGTTGAGAGCGAACACAGACTAATCTCATATCATTTATAAACATGCGGCCGCATCTACATTTTGATTTTCAAATGAAGTGTTAACGTGTAAAGACTTCTAGATTTTGATTTTTTTTTATCCTGATCAGACGCCGAGTCACTCAGGTCAAGATCTAAACTCTCTTCTATCAAAGATAAGCCTCATAGTTATAGAACGCACAACATACTGATTGCTGAAAACTCAATATCGAAAGTTGGTGATTAACCCAAGTTTGATTCCAGAGACCAGACTAGATGTGAAGATTTTGGACAAAATATAAGAAAGGTTGTTCCACTCATGAATCAGATTTATGAAGATTTTTCACTGATGAAGGCTTACGTTTACCAATAATTTTCTTAACCATGTCCCAAACCTTTTGAACCCTTTCATGATCAAATTATTTTGGGGGATTTTTAGTCAAAATAAATTTACCCATTTACCGCTTTATTGTCGTCTGTGACAATGTTGTTGTCTGCAAAACACGTTTCAAAGTTAGATGTATCGATTAGAGTGACAAATGTTTTGTTCCTGACCAGACGCCGCGTTACTCGGCGTCTGATCAGGACCTACATTGTTTTCAAACGCGCTTTAACTCATTACCCCATAGCCTGTTTCTAGTTTTGAAAATAGGTGACTACTAAAAGCAGGTTGAAAGTAAAGCAGAATGTGCCTGATGGCACATTCTGCTTTACTTTCAGCCTGCTTTAAGCTATTATCTGCTAGAATAAAGAAAATATTTCTTACGATTTCTATTTTTGACTGTTTAAATTGGAACTAATTTCTTTAGTGAAAGAATTACTTAAAGGCGTATTTATGGGGGAACGGGTTAACGTGTCATTGAGAGTGAAAGGGTTAAATGGGTATAGGAATTGAGTTTTGAGACATAAGATTGCCAACATTTCTTTTTGGCTTGCCTAACGGTTCAGCGAGCTTTAACTCTAGATATTGAAACATTTCGTCTAAACAAAACGGTGAATGCCCCTTGACAAAATGCTATATTGAGGCAAAACACTTCGGCACTATTACACGAAAGCACTTGTGGCTTTTTGGTGTTCCGTGACCTATATGACTGCCAAGACCAAATGCGGAAATTCCAAAAGATAACTGCAAAGCTTATCTGTGGCAAGGTCATACATATCGACGTGCCCAAATTCACTAAAGCTAAGGGCGAGTTTGTGGAACCTCCTTCGAACAGTAAAAATGCATTCAGATGAGACGCCGAGTATTTTCTGCGTCTCGTCTGGATAAAAACTTCGGTGTGTGACAATATGGTCATATTTCCCGAAATAAATGATCGGTAAATCTACCTTAATATTTGCTCAAGATGACATTTTATCAGACGAAAGCTGCAAAGTCTGGGTCCAAGGTTATATATAGTGTTTGAGCTGAGTCTGAGTGTGTTCTCAGGCATTTGATTGGTCAGATTTGAGCCTAGGCTCAAATCTGACCAATGAAATGCTTGAGAGCTATTCCAGACTCAACTGAAAAGCTTTATAACCTTGCACCCTGGTAAATGTTAATCCAGTTATATCTGTATATTATCAAGTGAGTCTTCCACTTTACTTGCTAGAATAATTTGTCAGTTACATGGACAGGGTAGTGCACTAATAGTCCATCCAGCTGACAATTAGATAAAAAATTAACAATAGATAACAGTGCAGACCCCAGAGGAGACGCCGCAGATTAGACGTCTCCTGTTGGTCTGCACTATTTTTTCCAAAGCCCTATTTATAAGACTGGCAAATATGTCCCATATAAAAGATAATATATATGATTCGGTAATCGTGTCAAGTTCGTTTACTACGATCTCCGTAGTGACAAAACAAACTGACTTTTTCGTTTCAAAACCGTTTTGGGAATCTTTAAAACAGGCAGTAAGTACATACTGAATTGTTCGTTTCACTACAGTAACTGTTAGCCCTTTACTCCATAGCCTGCTTCTTCAGCGCTCCCTCTCTACAACGACATCCAATGGGAGACACATATTGTGTGTGTTGTTCGGAGGGAGTCGTTATAGAGAGGGACCATTAAAACCTGGCTTACATTTGCAAACAGCTTGAATCCAGATCAGACGCCGCGTAACGCGGCGTCTGATCAGGAATCAAGCTGTTTGTCACTGGTCAATATATGTATTCTATCAAAATCTCCACTTATATGTAACTGTGAGAGAAAACAGCAGACGACAATCTTAAGCAGACGATATTGCAGCAGTAAAAGAGTAAGACTTAATTATCCCGTTTAGGGAATTACGACGAGTGCCGTTGTAAGGAGGGAGTCGTTGTTGGGAGGGCCGTTGTAGAGAGGGAAGCGCTGATAGGTGACCACTTAATCCTTTCACTCATAGAAACGCCTTTTAACACATTTCATTTATTCCTCCACAAAAGAAAATAGTTTCCATTTATACAGTCTTGAAATTGAACAATAAGAAAAATGTCTAAAACCTAACAGATGAAAGCTTAAAGAAGGCTGAAAGTAAAGCAGAATGTGCATTAAGGCACATTCTGCTTTACTTTCAACCTGTTTTAAGTGGTCACATGTCTTCAAAACTAGAAATATGATGTGGCGTAAAGGGTTAACCCTTTTACTCTCAATGACGCCAAAAAGCGCGTTTGCAAACAGTGTTGACCCTGATCAGAAGCCTCGTGGATCCAAACTATTTGACATTCGTTTTAAAATTTCTTCAGTCCTTCTGCCTTAACCCTTTCCCCAATAGAAGCGGCTTTTAGCGCATTTAATTCATTCCTCCACTGAATAAAATAGTTCCAATTTATACACTCATGAATATGTGTTATAAGAAATATTTTTTTATGTTATAAAAAATGATCAGGGGAGTATATGTACAGTCGACTGAGCGGTCATTCGGACTGAAAGTAGACTTTAACTTGGTATATTACTTTTTTTTATTATTATTATTATTATAGAAGAAGAAGGCAGTTTAAAGCATGCTGAAAGTAAAGCAGAATGCGCCTAAAGGCGCATTCTGCTTTACTTTCAACCAGCTTAAAGTGGTCACCTAACTTCAATACAATGACAAGTTTATGAGGTAAATTAATATTTTATCTTTGAAACGATAGTGCAGGCATCAATACTAGAGCAGACGACAATGGACCGGTGAAGGGGTCGCGATTTATTTGGCAGCAAATGAGTTAAAGCGGGCTGAAAGTGAAGCAGAATGCGCACTAAGGGTATAAATTAAAATGCTTTAAAACTCGAATTTTATTGAGTAAATGGGTATATGGGATTTTCAAGAATCACGGTAAATATATATATGCAGTAAACCCTCTCTATTACGACCACTGAAAAGAAGGTTTATTGACTGCATAAAAGACAGATGACAGGTTAAAGACAGGTTAATGTAAAACAAAAATTTCTTTACGGAACTTTCTGTTTTATGTTAACATTGCTTTAAGGGGTCATCTACCGCATACACCTGATAATCTATTCAATTTAGTGGTCGTAATAGAAAGGTTTTACTTTACACGTATACATGTATGTTGTTTTCCTCTATTCATGAAGATATATTACATAATGTAGTGATGGAAAAACTAATTAATACATATAAATGAACAGTGTGTGCACTATGTAATCCATGAAGATGATCAAGTTGTGTTTTAAATTTTAGCATGGAAGTATTAACACTAAACAGTCAATCTTGTTTTGAGCGACCACTGTATCAGTATTCCTTCTACATGGCTATCTCTTACAACGGCCCTCCCAACAACGACTCTCTCCTTACAAGACCCTTGCCGCAGTTCCCTACAAAGGACAATTATGTCTAACGCTTTTAGTTGTCGTTTGCTGTTTTTCTCAAAGTTACATATTGGACATTTTGAAAGATAAAATTTAATGACGAGTGACAAACAGCTTGAATCCAGATCAGACGCCGCGTTACGCGGCGTCTGATCTGGATTCAAGCTGTTTGCAAATGTAAGTCGAGTTCCCTCCCCATAACGACTCCCTACGAACAACGCACGCAGTTTTGTCTCCCATTGGGTGTCGTTGTAGAGAGTGAGCGCTGTATCTGAAACACATAATTATACAACACCCTAACGCAAAAACACCATTATTCCAGCGCAGAACATCAACATATACGGTCCCAATTACACTACCGAGTAGCCGTCCAACACAAGTCCGACTGTATACTGCTTGCAGTATTCTCCCAGTCTTCAACCTTGTAACATTTCTATCACAGTACAGCCTTCCCAAAGCGACACTTAAATTATGTCCTATTGTTGGCATATGATTTAAATGAGAGCTTTAAGCATATGACGAACGCGGCGTAGAAATCTCCTAATTTAAAGAGCTTTCAGCACTTCTTTTGCCCCCACACAGAATATATACTTGCCTTAACGTATTCCTTTACCGTATTACTGGACTGTCGCTGAGAAGATTGAACTAAACATGTATTAGTACAAGAGGGCCTGAAGGCCCTGATATCGCTCATCATATGTAATGAAGCCTGATAGCTTTAACTTTGAATTTCACCCGTTTTATTCTAAATCCATTCAAATTTGTGGTATAGCATGTAAACAACATTCGAATACATGTACAACCTACTCTAGTATAGTAGAGTACATCAAGGGCAGATAACTAGAGCCTTAATAATACTAGAATGAAGCTTTTTCTAGCATTTCAAAGTATATCAAGGGCAGATAGTTCTTGCCACAATATTCAGATTTCAACAATAATTGCACTCTTTCGAGAACTTATAGCTACATGTATATACTTTGTAACTATGCAAGTCGAATTAAAAAGCATTGAAAAGTATAGTTGCAAGAGTGTAAACAGACTGTTAGATATGTCATTATCAGCAATTTTGTCCTATTTGTCCGATTTCAACCATAACCAAACTCATCTGAACTCTTATACACTGCAGTCATATACAATCTGAGCAAATTTGAGGAAGATTTGACAAAATGGTTACCTCTAGCGTGTAAACACCGTTAAATACAGGCTCGTAGGAACGAGGGGGGGGGGGGGGGGGGGGGGTGGAGGGGGGGGGGGACAAGGCCAATTGTAGTAACCAAGCAAATTTTTATATATTTGTACTAAAAAAAGGCCTAAAAAACCGCTTGTTTTTACCTAAATTTTAACGCACAACCGTAGAAAAAAAAAAAAAAAAAAAAAAAAAAAAGGTCAAAAGACAAAAAATCGGTCAACCCCCCCCCCCCCCCCCCCCCCCCAATGTTGAGTGGTCAATATAGAGGATGAGAAATGTGTGTCCCCCCCCCCCCCCTCCCCCCTGTGTGCTTCCTACGGGCCTGAAATATGGCATTTTCAGCAATTTAAAGGTAGAAGTAACTCATGACCTGTTGGTCCGATTACAACCATAAACGAACCATAAATGAACTCATTTAAACTCTTATGGTAAAATACAATCTGAACAAGTTTGAGATAGATTGGATAACATTGTGGCCTCTAGAGTGTAAACGCTGTTAAATATGACATTTTCAGCAGTTCAAAGGTAGATTACTCTTGATCTATTTGTCCCGATTACAACTATGATTAAACTCATCCAAGCTCTTATAGTAATATGCAATCTGGGCAAGTTTGAGGAAGATTGGATAAACAGTGTGGCCGCTAGAGGGTAAACACTGTTGGATATGGCATTTTCAGAAATTCAAAGGTAGATAACTCCTGACCTATTAGTCCGATTTCAACCATAATCGAACTCATCAGAACTCTTACGGTAATATACAATCTGAGCAAGTTTGAAAAAGATTGAATAAATATTGTGGCCTCTAGAGTGTAAATACTAAAATTGTTGACGACGAACGACGCACGACGGACGCCGGACATTCAACGATTGCAAAAGCTCACCCGAGCTAGCTCAGGTGAGCCAAAAATAGATGCAGTTACATGTACATAGAAATTAAATAAAACCCAACGAATATGAAATGAACCAAATAAAACATTTAAACCAAATGGAATATAGACATAAAAATATTTACTACACTCGAAATATGCAAAATTTTGGAAAAGCGACTGATACGATTTGCATACGTTCACCTGTATTCCTCAAAGGATATGTTTCGTTCACTGCCCTGGCAGTCTCGCAAGTGTCAAATCACAGGTAAGTGCATAGGTTTTGTTCGCCTCACTTCTGTTTTGGGATTGACAAAACACAGGTAAGTGCGTATTTAGTGTTCGTTTCATTTCCGTTTTGGGATTGTCCAAAACAAACGGTAAGAAGATATTTATTGATTGCCATGATCAATTCACCGATCTTTTGGAATTGTCAAAATTGAGTACATATTGACGAGTTCGTTTCACTACTGCTTTGGGAATGTCAAAATACACGGTAAGCGCGTATTGACATGTTTGTTTCACTTCTGTTTTGGGATTGCCCAAACAAACGGTAAGTGCATACTGAGTTGTTCGTTTCAATTCTGTTTAGGGATTGTCAAAACACACGGTAAGTGCATACTGAGTTGTTCGTTTCAATTCTGTTTTGGAATTGTCAAAGCACACGGAAAGTGCGTATTGGCGTGTTCGTTTGACTGCTGTTTTGGGGATTGTCAAAACACACAGTGAGTATATACTGATTTGTTCACTTCACTTCTGTTTTGGGAATATCAATACACACGGTGAGTGCGCATTGACATGAGACCACTACTGTTTTGGAATTGTCAAAGCACACGGTAAGTGCATATTGAGGTGTTCGTTTAACTGTTTTGGGATTGTCAAAACACATGGTAAATGGGTGTTGAGTCTATTGGCATGATCGTTTCACTACTGTTTTGGAATTGTCAAAGCACACGGTAAGTGCGTATTGCCATGTTTTTTTCACTACTGTTTTAGGAGTGTCAAGAGTACGGCGTCACACCATTTTAATTAGATCTGGAAACAAACTAATATATTGTACAATCTGAAGCTAAGCCACATAGTTTATGGTAGTTGATTCAAACTAGACTCGGCTAAATAGTGCACTCGGAAAATGCATATTTTATAGGTGCAAAAAGCCTAAAGACAAATGCGTGTACATATATATATATTCCCTCCCTACAACGGCCCTCTCAACAACTACTCCCTCCTTACAACGACACATTGCCGCAGTTCCCTAAACAGGACACTTCTGTCTAACGCCTTTACTGCTGCAATATCGTCTTCTTAAAATTGGAGTGTGCTGTTTTTTCTTAAAGTTACATATAAGTGGACATTTTGATAGAATAAACATAATGACTGGTGACAAACAAGCTGTTAGAAAATGTAAGCCAAGTCTTAGTTTTCCCTTCCTATAACGACTTACTCCAAACAACACACAATCTTTGTATCCCATTGGGTGTCGTTGTAGAGAGGGAGCACTGTAAACTTAATTCAGGTATAAAATGCTCGCCTGTCGCTTCGAGATACTTAACAGGCCAGTTGTCAAAACATCGCACGTTTCTTATTGTCTTAACCTGTATATTTTTAAATGGAAAATCCGATGACTGTCGGGGTTAAGGCGGTGAGGGTTGTTTACAAGAGGTATCACGTTTGAGTCAGCTATGTTGTCAAGTGATCAGTTCTAAACTGAAAGACGTTAGTTAGACATGTACATTGCTGTATCAAGAACTGGTATTAAGACTTCGTTAAGATGTGTGTTATGAAAGTTACATAATAATCTTGAATATGTATTGTAATTAAACCCCGTACGCGACAAGAGCATACTTACGTGTTCGTTTTACCACCAAACCTGGGGCCCGTTTCATAAATCTTCGTACGACAAATGTCGTACTTTTTTAGTCATATTATAAAAGTCTCAATTACTATTTATTTCTCCATCTAATCCTGTCTTGTGACATCTCTTTGGAATCGTCTTACTCATCGTTTAACCCTTTACCCCATATCCTGTTTTTAGTTTTGAAAAAAAGGTGGCCACTGAAAGCAGGTTGAAAGTAAAGCAGAATGCGCCTGAGAGCGCATTCTGCTTTACTTTCAGCCTACTTTAAGCTATCAGCTATCAGGATATAGAAAATATTTCTGTTGGAACGTGTTTATAACTATATAAATTGGAACTATTTTCTTGCGTGAAGGAATAAATCAAATGCGCTAAAAGGCGCTTCTATCAGGTAAAGGGTTAATGTGGATCGCCATTAGTGCGCTTCACATTAACCTTAACCCTTTCACTCTCAATGACGCTTGAAAGCGCGTTTGCAAACCGTTTGGATCCTGATCAGACGCTCGTATCGATATGTTTTCAGTCATACAGCACTGAATTTAATTTGAAATGATGTTGCAAACAACAAAATTGAAGCAGACGAATATGAAACGGTGACGGGGTAAAAAACTCACGGAAAATTTGGTAGTGAAAGGGTTAATACATATAGATGTAAGCAAACTAACATCAATTTTTCATGTAAAATCATTAAAAATCAATAGTTTCTGTGTGAATAGTGGTCATGTATTTGAACCGTGCCATGACAAAACCTGCCTTTTTGCATAGCAACATTGCTCAGATCAAGCATCGTTGTCATCAGACATTCTGTATCTGAGTTTGGTCTATACTGCCAAATAGGCAAATATCATAGATAATACTGCTAAATACAGTTCTTTAGATAATTGGGATATCAAGCGGAGTAGATCAAGGCCAGCCGCCGCGTCATAGACTCGGCGGATGGCCTTGATCTACATTGTTTGCAATGCAATAAGACAGGTTTTGTCATGACACCGCTCATTTGTTTTTATTTATTGCTTCAGATCATGAAACCTCTCTTACTGTTCCTGATAGCTGCGGTAGTTCAAATAAAACTGGCACTTTCGTCTCAACAGTGCGCATGCGCAACCGGAAATGTGCATATTCGCGACGGAGCCGGAGTCGAGCACAATATACTAAGCACTCTAACTCTTCACCACTGCCTTGAGTTCAAAGGCCATCACAGAACAGATAGTCGCGGGGCATCATGGGCCAATGTGAACTTTCACGGACAGGTACTCGGAGGATGCGAGATTACTTTCCCCGTAAAATGTTTGTGCCTCTATAATGATGTAAAGCAAACAGTATGGAACCGGACAAGAAAAATCCA
This sequence comes from Gari tellinella, assembly GCA_922989275.2. Classification (NCBI taxonomy): domain Eukaryota; kingdom Metazoa; phylum Mollusca; class Bivalvia; order Cardiida; family Psammobiidae; genus Gari; species Gari tellinella. Next base: position 74,245,058 of record OV277865.1, on the reverse strand, counting down.
AGATTATTATAATATTTCATAGTGTGTATAGTTTTGTTTACTCTTTAACCCATTACCCCATGGTATGTTTCTAGTATTAAAGATAGTTGACCACTTAAAGCAGATTAAAAGTAAAGCAGAATGTGCTGTTAAGGCAAATTCTGCTTTACATGCATCCTGCTTTAACCTATTATCTGCTAGAATATATATAATATTGGTTATGGTTTATATTGGTGACAGTATAAATTGGAACTATTTTCTCCAGTACAGAAATAAATTAGAGGCGTAAAAAGTCGTTTTATGGGGTATTGGGTTAATTAGTCAGAATGCCAGATGAAAACAACGCAACGTCAACCCATTTATGCCTGAATATTGTAATGAACTCTCTCTCTTACTCTCTCTCTCTCTCTCTCTCTCTCTCCCTCCCCCTCTCTCTCTCATTGTAAGTGTACAACGGCCCTCCGAACAACGACTCCCTCCTTACAACGACCCTTGCCGCTGTTCCCAAAGCAATACGATTATATGCCTAACACTTTCACCTCTGAAAAATCGTCTGCTTAAAACTGTCGTCTGCTGTTTTTCTCAAAATTACATAGAGGACATTTTGACAGAAGAAGACTTCATAATAAATGACAAACAGCTTGAATCCAGATCAGACGCCGCGTTACGCGGCGTCTGATCTGAATTCAAGCTGTTTGCAAAGTAAACCAATTTCCCTTCCTATAACGACTTTCTCCGAACAACGCATACATTTTGGTCTCCCGTTGGATGTCGTTGTAGAGATCGAGGGAACGCTGTAAATATACATGGTTGATCTAAAGGTACTACAGTGGAGAATCTTTCCCAATAAACGCGTTTACGCTTAAACTATTATTTGCACTGCAAACAGTTTGGAGCCAGATCAGACGCCGGGTAACCCGGCGTCTGATCAGGCTCCAAACTGTTTGCCACCAAGATAAACATGAATTATCAGAATTGTCCAAAAGTTGTCATTTTCTACGTTTTAGTGTTTTGCGTTTGCGTACGTTTGCGTTTAAACGGGAAAGAATAACAGATTCTCCACTGTACAGTGTTTGTCCGTACAACCAAATATTTCATATGATATACCGAACAGTTTATACCCTGGTGAGACCCAGTGTAAGGCTGTGTCTCATTAAGGTCTACACTGGCTGCCAATGTTCTCTTTAGTATACACTAGGCATAAACGGGTTAAAAAATCTAGTTTAGTTTAAACATCTCTTAATTTCTAAAGAAATTTACAAACAATCGTTCGTCTCTATAAATTAACATATATGGTTAGGTCACAAGCTCTATCATTAAATAAGACACCCTAACCAAACTGCAGACGTCAACGGTAAATTGCGATTACATGGATAAAAGAGCATGCTGTCGCCCCAAAGTTGAAAGGCCGCATCGAAACCCCGCCCTGACGGGTCAATAAAATCGGTCTTTACATTCGGCGATAATATCGAAGTAAGACTGTATTTTGTAATAATCACGGTTTATTTGCAGAATGGCTGGATTCATGAGAACTACATACACATCTCAACAAAGTCCAGCTGTCCAAGCCACTCAACAACGCACGCCACCAGTCTACAACTTCCGGGCTGTCCTACGATTATAACCCGCAGCGAGTGGCAAGCCCGAGCCCCGAAATACGTCATACCGAAACTTACCCACACCCCGAAGTACATGTTCATTCACCACAGTGCGACGCCGTCATGCTTCACCAAGACGGACTGTATTCACAGGGTGCAGAGTTTCCAGAACTACCACATGGACCACCATGGTAAAGTACTCCATCCCTATACATTGGAACCCCTCAAAACCGGAACCTCTTAATACCGGAATTCCCTCTAAACTGGACAAAGGCTTTGGTCCAGGCTCCAATCCTTCTTTATTTTTACCCATTACACCATAAATACGCATTTTACGTCTTTGGTTTAATCCTACATAGATAAAAATAGTTGATACATTCTAGCAGATGATAGCTTAAGGCAGGTTGAAAGTAAAGTAGAATGCGCCTTAAGGCGCATTCTGCTTGACTTTTAACCTGCTTTAAGTGGTCAGCTATCTTCCATACTAGAAACAAGCTATTTGGCAATGTGTTAAAACCCCTCTAAAAACTGGAAACCCTCTTAACCGGAATATTTTGTTATCCCCACACATGTCCGGTTTAGAGGGGTTTCACTGTACAACGACCCGAACAATAAAACTTGCAACCGTTTCTCAAACAAGACAAATATGTTTAGCACTTTCACTCTCAATGGCGTTATAAAACGAATTTACAGTTTTGATCCTGATCAGACGCCGCGTTACGCTACGTCTAATCAGGATCAAAACTGTTTACAGTGGAGAATCTGTTATTCTTTCCCGTTTAAACGCAAACGTACGCAAACGCATTTAGCACTAAAACGTAGAAAAGAACAATTTTTGGACAATTCTGATAATTCTTGTTTATCTTGGTGGCAAACAGTTTGGAGCCTGATCAGACGCCGGGTTACCCGGCGTCTGATCTGGCTCCAAACTGTTTGTATTGATTGTAAATAACAGTTTTAGCGTAAACGCGTTTATTGGGAAAGAATAACAGATTCTCCACTGTACCACTTGCTTTTGAAATTACGTCAGTTATACTACCTTAAATCTAACTTTGAAACGATATTGCGGAAAACAATATTGAAGCAGACGCTAATATGGCGGTGAATGGGGTTAAAATCCTGGCAGTAAATTTGATCATGAAAGGGTTAACCCCTTAACGGAAATGACGTCATCTATTTTAACCTTTTAATAATCTGCTTTTGAAAAATATATATATATTAAATCGCAGACTAAAACAATATCGTTATAAATGTCAAAAGTTGGGATTCTGCTCAGGCGTCGTGTTACACGGCATCCGATCAGGATCCAAACTCTTTACTTATTATCGGGGGCAAAGCAGTGAATTGGATATATGTTTCCCTCCCTATAACAACTCCCTCCGAAAAAAACACAAATCAGTGTCTCCGAATGGATGTTGTTGAGACAGGGCTGTCATTTCTCCGGAATTTTCCGAAATTTTCATTTAAAATTTTGAATTTTATGCATTTTTACTTAAGAAACATTTATATGGTTGACAAACAGTTAATATCCTGATCAGACACCGCGTAACTGTTTGCATAATTATGCTAGTGTTATAGAGCCTTGCAGCGAAAGGTACGATTCTGAAAATTGCGGTTGAAAATTGGGAAATCATTGGATTTTAATGAGCAACTTATGGTAGCCTTGTTGAGAGGGTGCAACGTCATTCGTTACTGTAGAATTTTTCTTAACTCATACACCCCTGAAACTTTAAATGGATGATTCTAGTTTCCAATAACGTCTGGTCCATTTTTAACCATTTAGGGTTGATTTTTACAAAAGAAATCATCACGACAAACAGTGTAGCCCAAGATCAGAGGGCTCCATAAGGAGCCCTCTGATCAGGGTCTACACTGTTTGCATAGGACAAGTGTTCTCCTCGCAGGTACACTGTTTGTAAATGACGAGCATACTCGTGGCTAGGATTGAATGTGTTAGCTTTCTTCACACTGGGGCGAACTTGTGATAACTAGTGCAAACTGTTTAGACCCAGATCAGACATCGAATAAGTTTAGCCAAGTGATTCCTTTTTTTATTATTATTAAATAAACAGATAACCCTATTACGACCACCAAATTGAGTAAATTAAAAGGTTTTTACGACAGGTGACAGCTTATAGCAAGGTGATAGTAAAACAGAAAGCTCCTTAAGGAGCTTTCTGTTTTACTGTCACCTTGTTTTAGACTGTCACCTATCTTTTATACAGGTAAAGGCTTTGTTTATTATAGTGTCACCCCTGGCTTATGAGACACCTATCTTTTTGCACACACAGTACCTCCCGAATTCTTTCTCTTATTGCCGGGCGCCTGGCAGAGACGGGCCTACAGTAACCATTCATTTAACTAGCTGGCGGCTCACCAACCGGCCACATCAGTTCAAACCCCCGTATCCGGCTCCGGGATTTGAACCTTCGACCTCCCGCTTCCAAGGCGGGCGCCCTAACCACTAGGCCACGGTTGCGGTATATAGCCCTTTCTATTACGACCACCAATATGAATTAGCCTTCTTTTTAGTGGTCGTAATACAGAGGTTTTACTGTACATGTATCCCGTAACCGGTTTTCTATCTATTACTTAACATAATGTATATAGTCTCTTATAATTCTTATATTAATAACGTGTTTCTTATGTAAGTTAAATTTGATATGTGTATTTCATATTACCATGGTGATCACTAATAAAGATTACTATATATATAATGTATAGGGTGGCCTGACATTGGTTATAGTTTCGTGGTGGGAGAAGACGGCAATGTGTACGAGGCCCGAGGGTGGGACGAGGTTGGGGCTCATACTTACGGCTACAATGATGTGGGACTAGGTAAGAACCCAGAGCACATTATTACCCCTGGCTTCTTACATAATCGAGACAATTAAATTTAATTAACGCCATTCTTTCCCGCTAAAAGCTTGAGATGTCAAAATATGCATTTCTATTACAGTTTTGACGTCTGACCACGCTCAAAGCTTTTGAATTTTAGCTATATTCTACAGTGCAGGAATAAATCAAAGGCGTAAAAATGCGTATTTATGAGGTAATGGGTTAATCAGTCCTACGTCATTGAGAGAGATAGAGACATGAACACTACTGTGATATTTGTTTTTTATTCAGCTATTTGCGTTGTCGGCGATTCCACTAACCACTTGCCCAACACCGCGGCCTTGACCGCCGTGAAGCAGCTGATAAACTGTGCCCACACCAACCACAAACTGACCAGCAACTACATCCTTAGGGGCCATCGTGATATGGACAGTACAGCGTGTCCGGGAACCCAACTATACCATCGAATACAGTCCTGGCCACATTACTGAGCCTTGGCTAATACCCTCACGGCAAAACTTTCGGAGCATGGAAAATTTGGTTTTGAAATTTATACTGTAGTCGAAATTCGATTTCTCAAACTCTTTTTCTAAACAAGAGGGTCAATGGCCCTCATTTCGCTCACATGAGGACATATTACGTGTTGTATTACATTATCGAAGCTGTGGACCTCTTCTTGTTGGGTTTTTTTCGCAGCTTTTATAGCATGCATCACTTCAGTTGAATAATAACGGCACGCAACCAATGATTATCTTTGCCAGGTTTAACCCTTTCGGTGCCAAAATTATCGCGAGTTTTTACCCCTTCACAGCTTTTATAATATGTTTCAATATTGTTTTCTGCAATAACATTTTAAAGTTAGTGTTAAGGTAGTATGACTTAAGAAATACCGGTGTCAAAACATTTTTGATCCTGATCAGACGCCGCTTTAACCCTTTACCCCATAGAAGCGACTTTTAGCGTATTTAATTTCTTCCTCCGCTGAAGAAAATAGTTCCAGTTTATATCCTCATGAACAATTACCATTACAAATATTTTAGATAGCCTAGTAGATTTGAGCTTAAAACAGGCTGAAAGTAAAGCAGAATGTGCCTTAAGGCACATTCTGCTTTACTTTCAACCTGCTTTAAAGCGACTCGCAACCAGATGGTGCATTAAAAATAGTGATTTGTAAATATGTGTCAAACGCTTATATAAATGGTAAAGAATTAGTTTAAGATAAGAAATTCTGTTTAAAAAAATGTATTTCAATAAAAAAAAATATTGGTCTCTGGTGGGATTCGAACCCGGGGCCCGGCACTGGCGGACAGAAGGCAAAATCGGAGAAACCGCTTAGACCAATGGACCACGGAACTATCCGTTTATCTCGGATCGATTTAGCGTATTTCAATGTGTAGCTATCGAAAGTGCATACAACTTCACAATTCGGCTCGGGTTTATGTCTGAGCCCGTGTAGAGAAGCAACAACAACAACTATACCGTCTACTAGTCGGTATAGAAAAACGATGGAAAATATCTAAAAATCTAAGATTCGGTGACGATTCTTGAGACTTTTTTTGGACTGATCATATTTTTTTAATGTCAGAAGCCAAATAATGCCACAAATTTGCTTTTATTTGAGTATTTTATTTTATTTTGACAAGTACACCATCCGGTTGCGAGTCCCTTTAAGTGGACACCTGTCTTCAAAACTATAAACAGGCTATGAGGTAAAGGGTTAAGGTAGAGTTTATGCGACTTCAGCGCCAAAAGGGTTAATGTAACTTTAAATCAGTTGAACGAAAGGAAACGGGTCCAACAGTGTGGGTCACGAAATAACAATATATAGATCTACTATAATCAAGAACAGCAAAGAATGGGGATGGCTTGTTTTCTAGTTTTGAAAACAGGTAAACACTTGAAGCAGGGTGAACGTAAAGCGTAGTCACTAGTGTCCATTAAGGAACAATCTGTTTTACTTTCACCCTGCTTTAAGCTCCCATCTGCGAAGATAGAAAATATTTTTAAGGTGAGAAAATAGAAGGGTTCCACTGAACACATGTGTCACCTGCCAGCAAGCATCAGTATAACATTCTCTTTCCATAAAAGAAATTTCATTGCAAAATCTAAAGTAAAACAAGAAATCTGCATGAAAAGAAAATGTTGAAAAGGGCAATAACTCTCACATTATTGATACAAGAGTTATGACCCTTGTGCAATACACTTCCACTTGTCGAGCTCTTGTATAAATGAAGTTTCATCTTAAAAGCTTCAGTAGAACAGGAGTTATGAAGCGTGACACAAAAAGCTTGACGGACAGACAGACAGACGGACAGTCGCCAGAAAAGTGATACCTAAGTGTCACCTCTGCCTACAGCAGGCGACACAATAAAAATGCGTATTTATGGGGCAATGGGATTAATATGAAGACAAACTAGACCAATGTCACATTGAGCTCTTTATTTCAGAGAGCATAATGTAAGTATTCAGTTGGAAGCAATTCTCAGAATGAAACATTTTCATACCACAGAAAACAAACAGGTACAAAATATGGACAAACACTGTCCACGCACTGTTGCCTATATAACTAATGTTTTGCTTTTCAGTACAATTGCCACAGTCCAAAGCCTTCTAGACAAAACTACATTCCCGTAAATAATGTTTCAACTTTCTTCAGATAAAACGGTTTAAGGTATAACAAAATAAGCTCCCCTGGACATTCTTCCAGTGGGCTAATAAATGTTTTGGCACGAGTCAGGTGAGCAATACTCTAAAATTTAGAAGAACCTTCGTTTGTAAGCAGTCAGGTTTGTATCAAGCAGTTAGTCCTATCAGGATACGTAAGTAGTTAAGTACATGAAGTCTAAGAACAGTTAACGGCTCAATACGATACAAAAGTAATACAGAAAGCTCATATAGCTTTCTGGATAACCTTTATCTTGCATTAAGCTATAACATGTCTTTAAAGATTACCTTGATTTGTTGTAGACAGTCGAAAACTTAACACATTGATCTCCTGGCAACCAGTATACCAGTCATGTTCATACAATATACCTGTGGAGAGTAAACTTGTCCTAGGCAAACAGTGTAGACCAAGATCAGAGGGCTCCTATAGGAGCCCTCTGATCTGGGTCAACACTGTTTGCATAGAACAAGTCAACTCTTCACAAGTACACCATAAAGATAAGGTATACTTGTTGCTAGTGCTTAACAAATTCGACAAAGGGTTAAGAAAGTTTTTGTTTACTATTTTTCAACGTGGGTTTAGTGCTGTCAAGAAGGCTTCAGACTTTGTATCACTGTGTGCTTGTTCCTCATCATACAGGCTGACAACCTTGGCACAAGGCGGTCATTTACACATGCAATCCTCAGGCCATACAAGATTCTACACTGGTCAACATGACCCATCATTAACAGCAGTAGGGCGAATTGTCTGTAAACTTCAGAGAAAGGACAATTGCATCATCCCTTTCCCTCATACTGGGTCCAAGGTTAAAAAGCGTTCGAGTTGACACTGAGATCGTTCTCAAGCATTTGATTGGTCAGATTTGAGCAAATGCTCAAATCTGACCAATGAAATGCTTGAGAACCTTCTCAGACTAAACTCAAACGCTAGGCCAGGTCGTATAATGCCATTAGAACATGTTTCAAAATTTTCACTGGTGACTCGTTTAAGCAGATTGCAAAGTAAAGCAGAAATCTCCCTAAGGAAATTTCTGCTTTACTTTTCCGCCTGCTTTAAGTCTTGATTACTGAAAACACGCTATGAGGGAAAGGATTGATTAGTTTGGAATTTAAGTCTGTCCTGTAACACTGCTCTCATTTTAACCCATTACACCATATAAATGGGTTTTATTTTGCCTTTTATGTGTTCCTCCATTGCAGAATATAGTTCAATTTATGCAGTGAAGAGTTTGTATCAAAAATAGTTTCTACTTTCTAATAGATTGTAGCTTAAAGCAAGCTGAAAGTAAAGCAGAATGTGCCTTCAGGCACATTCTGCTTTACTTTCAACCTGCTTTAAGAAGTCAACTATTTTTCAAACTAGGAGCAGGCTATGGAGTAATGGGTTATTAGAATGCAAATTAATCTTCTTTCGAGTGATCACTGTACATAGGATTATCTGGACTGTGTTCATGTACAAGATATTGCTAAAGACAAGCAAAGTTGGTGTTTAATCTTATAATTACAGACATTTGTAAACAGTGTAGATCCAAATCTTATAAATACTAAACATGTTAATTTGGAAGCACACTGTTTGCAAAATGCTAATGTCATAACATGAAAATTGGAAAACAAAGTTTTTGCAAGATTTAACTTCAGATGGATCAATTCAAACTGTTGCTAGTTTTGAGACAATGAGTGGACAAAAATTGCTTCTGAATGTGTGCAGTTGAAAACCCAGACAGACTATCCTAGCATACAAATGTATCATCACATGTAAACTCCACTGCATTCAAAGACCATTTGCACAGTATTTGGAATCTCCAAGACACCTGTATGCACACAACCAGTATATTCAAATGAGCCGTGCCACGAACAATCCAGACTTATTGCATTGCAATATAGTGTTAACCTTACCTAGCTGTAATCTCACGATCCTCGATGTTTGCTCAAGGTCAACGCCTGTACACATGTTAAGTAACATGAACAAGGCAATGGACATTGCTGGCGAGGGCTAATCCATGTAGACCAAGACCAGCTGCCGCGTCAAACAGGTTTTGAGATGTAGCTGGTCTTGATCTACACTGTTTGCAATGTAATAAGTCTAGTTTTCTCATGGACTGGCTTTAATATAAATAAATTAGAAAAGAAAATCTCCCTTCCTGGTACAGAATTGAACAAAAGCCTGTTACATGTCTTACTCTCGAGTCAACCAAAAAATTTCAATACAGTAAAACCTCTCTGTTACGACCTCTTATTAGGCGTTTACAACAGGTGACAACTTAAGGCAAGGTGACGGTAAAACAGAAAGCTCCTTTAGGAGCTTTCTGCTTTACCGTCTCCTTGCTTTCAGCTGTCGCCCGTCTTTTATACAATCAATTAACCTTATTTTCAGTGGTCATAATAGAGAGGTTTTACTATAGTGAACATAATAGAGAGGTTTTACTATAGTGAAACCCTGACAGCTCAAACGTTGAACTCGCATTCATTCAATTTAATTTTGACAAATCCAGCTCTTTAAAGTATGAAATACTCTGATCTTTCCAAAGCTACAACGTGGCTAAGCCAAATTTTAACTGTGAAATACAGGACAGTTCAACTTTAGCGAGTTTGGAGATAACCAGGTTTGACAAGTTATATAGTAAAATAGTCAATACCTCAATAAGTCGTCATAATAAAAGTGGTTTTACTGTATGTAATAATATGATGTACAGGATTTCATATCATGAAGAAAATGATTCTCTGAGCAGTGAAAACAATGTAGACCATTCGACTTTTCTCGTCCATGTGGCAGTGCATAGAGAATTTCAGACTTCACAGAACTTGTCACGGCTAAAACACAGAGTCCTGTCTCTACCAAGCAAACAAGTGTTGAGGATACAACAAGACTTGCCACATTGCCAATAAATCTAAAACAATAAACAATCGGACTTGAAACCGCAAAACTTCGGTTAAGCTGCAACTCTTTGAATAACATTTTTGATCTGTTCAAGACAGACGACTGCTTAATGCAGAACAAAGGTAAAGCAGAAAGCTCCTACAGGAGCTTTCTGCTTTACTTGTGTTCTGCATTAAACTGCCACCTGCATTTCAGACTCCTTATTCACTTAATGTTAAGCAGCCGCCCAACACACACTTGACAATATTCTAAGAAATGGGGCAATACTTTCAGGACATTTTCAAGCTCTCACTATGTACCCTGTGCTAAGAATCAAGACATGACGGACAAGAGCAAATCTTTAAAGACTTAGTTCTGTTGATGCTGTCCAAGATTTTCTTTTCTAAAATGCACCTTCATGGCTATGAAATCTCTGTACAAATGAATAAAAACTGTAAAATGGCATTCAACACAGTGACAATCAGTTAAGACCAAACACAGGGCTCCAGATAAGGGGAGTATTTCAAACAATAAAATCTGTTATTTTTGTTGTTGAAATAGGGTAGTTCGTTGCTTTATAAATTAACAGTTTTTCAGCCATATCGTGACTTCAGGAGACAAGTTTCCAGACTAACACCGTTTTACTTCTGCAAGAAACCCTATGGTGTCACTACTCATTAGAATCGTTTCTTCGAGACGATTCTAATGAGTAGTAACACCATAGCATTTGATATTGCAATGAGTGAGAAAAATGTTTGGATTTGTTAAGTTTACTCCCTCTTATCGGGAGCCCTGTAAAATATTTTGTTTTTCAGGAGTGCGAAACAATGCCCTGTTCTAAAACTGCACATCAGATCACGTACAACATTTTGCTATCAGATAGTTACCAACCACCAAACCCTTGTCTAAGATTCATACTATGTAGAGCTATCGTTTACAACAACAGCTCCCAACCATTCAAACCCTCAGGCAAGTCTTCAGACCAGCCATTTGCTTAATAAAGGTCATACATCAGTCGCTATGGCCACACAATGAAAGCCTAACTGACTGTGTTCAACACAAGTAAATGCTTAAAACAAGATGAAAGTAAATCAGAAAGCTCCTACAGGAGCTTTCTGCTTTACTTTCATCTTGCTTTAAGCCCTGTTTTAACACCAAACAAACAATTGGAGCAGTTATATTATACCTAGGCATAGGCTCGTTTTACTCTCTTTTCCAAGATAAATCTCTGAAACCGGCCCCAGGCACTCAGTTTCGTAACTCTCACTTTTTCTGGGTCACCAGTTTCCAATGTATACTCCCAAGTGCGACCATTTTAAAACAGAAAAAAAAAAAACACATAAAAAAATTCACTTGTGATACAAAATTCAATATTTTTGGGGGGGATTATGTATCTATCTCCACTATATCAATAAAGACTTGAAAAGGAAACCTGTGCTTCTCTATAAGAACCTACATACCAATATACAACACGCTTATGTCTGTATCTCCGACCTACAAGGGGGCAATCTTGTGGTCAAAGTCGAGACCGGTCTGCGAACATTTACTTAACTAAAGGGGCAGTTCTAGTTCAGTAATGTCCACAGACCTTTTAAAAGGTATTAAAACGATAAAAAATTCCATACAAACGGCTCAGCAGCAAAGCCTCAGAACAATCTGATAAATCTCCAGCTCACCACACTGGTTAAGTCCTCATCTCTCACCTCTCATTGGGGGGCCAAATATCTATCATAAAATATGTTGTCAAAACCCTTTTCTCACCACAGCAGCGGCGCCCTTTTGACGCCTTTACTTGTTCCTCTTACAAAACTTTTCAAGCTTCTACCATACCCTGATTCAGAGCTACAGCAAGCTTCTCCTGTACACTGACAGGTTGCTACTTAAAGCAGGTTGAAAGTGAAGCAGAAAGCTCCTACAGGAGCTTTCTGCTTTACTTTCAAGCTGCTTTAAGAATCCACTGGTCTTCAAATACTGTAAACAAGCTAACAGGGAAGTTAAAACTTGGGCAGCTCCTCCTGTGAGTAAGCCACAGATCTTTAATGATATGCTGATCATCTTTTCTCTATTTCCAGTCCAAACCTAGATTCATTAAAACTTACCAGTCCACTCATATTAAGTCGTAAGAAGTTTTCCCCGATCACCCTGTGTATCAATAAAATAATAACCCACAGTAACAGTACCACTGTATTGTTCACGCCACCAGACCACCATCTACCTATAAGTGTAACCGTTATATCTTACAGCGCTATATTAAACCTACAACTGGCAGTATATCAAGAAATGACTCGCTTCATTCCCTTCCAGACTCGCTAGTCTCCCCTTCATTACTACTAAACAAGCCAGTCCAGTCCTATTGGCATCTGCCTCCCAAGACACTTGGCATCTATTCTCCCCATTCTTCAACAGGCCTTCCACACACCTATCTTTTCACCTCCATCAACCTTCCACCATTTCTCCTATTTACCAACACTACATCCGGCCTTCTTAACAGGCCATATAAACCACCTCTCTCAGGCAGGTTTCACCATCTCATACCTTTGTTTGCTCACAAAAATTCATAAAGGGCTCCAGATAGGGAGAGTATTACCAAAACTCAAATTCTTATGTCTGCACCAAACCCTATGACGTGACTATTCATTAGAATTTGTCTTTATAAGACTTATTCTAACGAGAAGTCACACTAAAGGATTTGGTGAAGATATAAAAGAAATTGACAGTGAATTTCAGTTGACTTCCTCTTACCTGGAGCCCTGCAATGATTACATCGAGAACCTCTTGCAGATCAACTTTCTCAGTAACAATAAAGAATCTGGTTTCAAATACCATCTCAAATTACCCAATATCTACCAATTACAGTATTTGTGTTGGATTTTTCTTTTTAAGCTGTCTTGAACGTAAAATAGTCTTAGACATTATATTTCCAGTCATTTCTTTGGGCTTCATGCACCATTATCAAACTGACACCACATGAGAAACAGCCGATCTTGCTTGTCCTCTAAGGAGGAGTCTGTACCATGCACTCCAAGGACTGATGTATTTCTGTGGCTATTATGTCCCGGTGACCCACATTTCCCTGTTCACCTCTCATCCATTCCCGCCATTTGCTGGTTCCAGTACCACTTGAAAGTTGCTACACAATGTGCCATACAGGCAGTACTGATGTCTACTGATCTATTGCCTTAGCTTCAGATATATACACTGTCTTGTATGTACAGCCTTTTGTAATGAATGAGCAAGTGTGAGATATTTACATGACGAATAAGATGGAGAAGTATTAACAGTGATGTGAAATAAATATTTGTGAAAAAATATACAAACATATAAAACAAGTATTATATATATAAATACAAATATTGCTCTGATAGATTTCTTTAGACTTTTTTATACAAAACATGTCGGACCTGAGCATATCTTCATACAGCAAACAAATCTGCCCAGTTCAACCTCCAGTCATTATAGACATTGGGTAGCAACTTTCAAGTGACACACAGAGAACACTCAAAGTTCATAACGTCATTGCTTCACACCCGATCACCGGAGGACCGCCACTATACAATCAGCCCAATTCACTCTACACTTCCAAAGTGTTGGTCGCCAAATTCTGCTAGTCAGCTCTCCTCTTATTTCATGAAACATTCTGTAGTTTCTTTACCTTTGTTATGATAATCTCTCCTTAAGTATTAGTTCAGTTTTACAGAACAAACTATTTCATTGTCTATTTTATTAGTCTGTCTTTACCTGTTTTCAAGTCATTTCAAACAGCTGTACAGACATTCAATCCTGTGTATGCCAATGTATTATAACCAGGAAGTTAATTTGTCATTATTTGTAGAATGTTCAAACATAAATTATCTTCAGAAACACAAAACTCGTGCGAGTTTGAAAGAATACCTATACTGACAAACACTGTTCTGTGAATTCCACACACATTATTTTATTTCTTATCTCCTTCAATGACTTCTGTCTTTGTTTCTATCGGTGAAGATTTATCTCCCTTGGCCGACACCTCCACCTTCGTCTTGGTCCTGGTCCTGGTCTTGTTGTTGGGGTTTAGGAAGCTCTGGGCATGAGCTAGTAACGCCTTTCTGTCCTGTGCCTTCTTGTCGGACATTGAAGCAGTAGGGATTGGTACAATAGCTGGTGTACTCTGGGGTCTCATGGGAGGTCTATGTTGAGGTTGTGGCTGGGGCTGTCTCACAGGTTGTACACCCTGCACACCAGGCCTCTGTATAGGGTTGGGGAAGGACACTGGCGTCACTCCTGGTCGTAGCATGTTGTTTAACATCATCTGGGGCCTGATTGGACCTGGAATAGAGTGACCACATTGTAAATGTCAGAACAGTATTTGAGCTTCATAGCACATTTCACTTCTCTTGCAGTTAATGTACATTAACTCACTACTCCAAAGATACTCATTTTTATGCATTTAATTTATTCCACCACTTAAGAAAATATTTCCAATTTAGGGTCATGTATGGTAAGAAGTATTTTTGTACATTTGAGCAGATTGTAGCTTAAAGCTTTACTTTCAATCTACTTTAAATGGTCACCTATCTTCAAAGCTATTATTAACAGGCTGTGAAGTAAAGGGGTTATCAGGTCATCATTCAATCAGGGCTCACATTAACTACAGTATTTTCTCCTTTATAGGGGTTTACCCCCTAAAGGTTACCCCCGATTCCGCGAGAAAATAACAACAGAACAGAACAGAACACACCAAGCTAAGCAATGAAATCCCGAGTGCTGTCTCGTGTGTATCACATGACATACGGGATTAAAATTTCGGCACACTCGAATTTACTACAATCGCAGCGTTTCGGTCCATTTTTATATATTTTTTTTGTTTGGAATTGTAATTTAAAAACCCATCGTCGTTTATTCGTTTCCCGAAGGGAAACGAAATTGTACAGAGCTGTTTAAAAAATACTGGTTGAAAAAAACGACACCAGAAAAGAAATACAAAATTTTACGTAAAGACTCGGGAATTTCCGTAGTATTCGTCTGCAAAATCACAGCTCGATTGACACTTGAATGAGTCTTGACAGACATCTAATTAACGAAATACAGGCTACAAGACTACAAGTCATGTAAATTATGTATTGGACATCAGAAATAAGAGTGAGTACATCTTTTTGGAATTCTGTTTATTGTTCTTTGTAAGTCATGGTCGTCGCTGAAGAGGTGCATGAGGTGGTTGTTTTATAATGCAAGAACATTACATATTACCGGACAGTATCCGGGTCCCGGACAACGCAGCAACAAACCATATTTTTGTCCCATGTATCATTTTGTACCCACGACATGACGTTTTCGTGCAAGTTTTTCTAAAATAAGTATGACCAGGGCTCATTTTGACACAAATCCAAGTGACCATGGTGACCTGGCTTCAAATGTAAACATTTTAGCACACCAAAATGTTCAATGTCCAGGATCTCTGTAATTTTTTCATGCCTACAATATTGAGCTCTGCTAACATATGGCGGGTAGGCATCGGTAGTATTCAGTGCTGCCATTTCTCCGGATTTTTCCTAAGTATTCGGATTTTTATCCTAACAGATCGTAGCGTTAAGGCGCATTCTGCTTTACTTTCAACCTGTTTTAAGCAGTCATGTGTCTTCAAACAAGAAACAGGCTATGCGGTAAAGGTACGATTGGTAAAACTGCGTCTGAAAAATTGAAATCTAAGGATTTTTATGATCAACTTATGGCAGCCCTGAGTATTGGCTCAGACCCCTCATGGGTACCCATTTTAACCCCTGAGTAGAGACTAGAGAGGAGCAATTAGCGGTGCATATCTTGCTCAAGAACATTCCTGTACATCATCAGGGTTCAGAAAAATCCACTAGTCAGGCCGCTTGGACGGTGGGGGATAGATCTCACGACCTCTGGTACCGTAGATGAGTACGTTACCACTTGACTTCTACCACCGTAAATGAAAATGTTTTAAAATTCTGCAGTAAACACTAAACAATCATAAAAGTGTTACGCGGCCACTTGAAAATGTACAAATAGCAGTGTTTGATACATGTTATTGCTTAATACCTGTAGGACAAAAGTAAAGCAGATGGCGCATAAATCTTTTCATTGGAGTAGTTGATTCATTTCCACAGCAAGAAACTGTATTATAGTATGAGGTAGCTTTCAGTGGGGTTTTTTCACCACTTTTGGAATAAGTTGGTACCCCTCCAATTGGGCGTAACGGCGTAAAATACTTAATTTTTTGGGGAAAATTCAGTCGTAAAAAGCTCATTTTCTGGGAAAAAATTGTGCCGTGAAATGGGAACAGGTCCCTAAAAAAAACACTGGTTTGACAGTGTTTAAACGATGATCGATTATTTCCGATTATTGATTATTATTATTATACCAGATTTATATAGCGCTCTTTTCACACAGGGGTTGTGCGTTCAAAAGCGCTTTACATGAAATAACATAAATGTACCTTCAAATCGAGAAAAGACAAAATAACTACAATTAGATCTGAAATAAAACATGAATAAACATATAAGAGACAGTCCCTAAAACGGCGATCACATTACCCCCATCAATCAGCAATGAACCGACCGGCTAAAGATTGCCGACTGATATAAATAATGGTAGAGCGCCCAATGCAGGCTATCAACAATTGATTGAAAGTGATCATTCGATAGAGTTTAGAGAATAGATAATAAAATCAAATAATTGATTTATTGAAATAATGAATTTTATTCTAAAAGCGCTTTACATGAAATAACATAAATGTACCTACAAAATTTACAAATCGAGAAAAGACAAAATAACTACAATTAGATCTGAAATAAAACATAAATAAACATATAAGAGACAGTCCCCAAAACGGCGATCACATTAGCCCCATCAATCCGCAATGAACCGACCGGCTAAAGATTGCCGACTGATATAAATAATGGTAGAGCGCCCAATGCAGGCTATCAACAATTGATTGAAAGTGATCATTCGATAGAGTTTAGAGAATAGATAATAAAATCAAATAATTGATTTATTGAAATAATGAATTTTATTCTAAAAGCGCTTTACATGAAATAACATAAATGTACCAACAAAATTTACAAATCGAGAAAAGACAAAATAACTACAATTAGATCTGAAATAAAACATAAATAAACATATAAGAGACAGTCCCCAAAACGGCGATCACATTAGCCCCATCAATCCGCAATGAACCGACCGGCTAAAGATTGCCGACTGATATAAATAATGGTAGAGCGCCCAATGCAGGCTATCAACAATTGATTGAAAGTGATCATTCGATAGAGTTTAGAGAATAGATAATAAAATCAAATATTGATTTTATTGAAATAATGCATTTTATTCTATTCTAAGTAAAATAGCAATGTTTGTATTAAAGGCAGAATACTACGGAAATGTGCGTCTAAAACGTGCAATTTCTTATATGTGTGCATTTTCTATGTATTATTTAAATTAGTGAAATCGCGTGTAAGAAGCCTGGCATATGTCCCCACTTGGTAAAGAATCCTACTTAAATGTGTCAAATTCTTATCTTGTTGGTTTACATTTTAAGCGGGTTTGTTTACAAATAAGACTAACGGTTTGGTTCGTAGGATTGCGTAAAGGTCATGTGATTAGTACGAAGCGCAGCGATAATTCATATACACTGTGTGACGTCATCCGAACCAAGCCGGAACATTTCCGTTATGATTCGTCTTCGATCGAATGTCAACAAAACAGATTTAAAAGTCAATTTGTTTCCACCAATTTCACGGGTTTGTAAGCAATGTTGTCTCCATAATCATCGGGCATTACTTCATTTTATAGGTTTAGATTACGAATGTGCCTACATTTTCAGGTTTTAAAATTGCGGGATTTTGGATTGCGGGATTTTGGCAATTTGACAGTTATGTTGGGATTTTAATCTTCAGATGTGCAATTAAAGTCAAAAAAATATAATCTGATTTTTTTATTGTCAACTTTAAGATTTTAGTTACTAAATTTATATTAAAATTTAAATTTCTCTTTTTTTTAGCTCACCTGGCACGAAGTGCCAAGGAGAGCTTTTAGGATCGCTGGATGTCCGTCGTCCGTCGGTCTGTTCACAATTGTTCGTTAACACTCTTCCGGCTACAAATCTCATTGGATCTTCATGAAACTTGATCACAATGTTTGTCTAGTAGAAATCTAGGCCAAGTTTGAATGTGGGTCATGTTGGGTCAAAAACTAGGTCACTAGGTCAAATCATAGAAAAACCTTGTTAACACTCTAGAGCACAGGTACTTGACACATACTTTATTATCTATTAACACCTCCCCCCCCCTTAAAAAATTTTTTTTTTTTTTTTACTATACTTCTATTATAGATACAAGGTAAACAGCGCAATTCGACACCTAGTCTTTACTATCCACTTAAACTGATGCTAAAATAGACTCGATCGCCGATATTCTCTTGTGGTATCCTCGGGAAAGGATTAATTTATCAATATCTACTTTTTATTTCATCAAATTCCGTCAAATAACGCCACAGTACGTGAATTATAACGAAAATAAGCATAAAAAAGTTTTCTGTCGTTCTCTTGGTACAGAATTTATTGCCCAAAATAAGGGGTAATCTAGTCGGTTTGCACATTTAACGGCCTTTACGGCTGGAACTTTCACCTAATTTCATTAGAGCAAACGCGTTTGTGTCGGAACATGACCCTCTTCACTATCAGCTATATGAAATATACATGTAATTTGGCATGAAATTGACAAGTGAAAGACTCATTTCATTGTGAATGCCATTTTGAATACCGGAATGAATTGAATGAACGGAGCTATCTCATTGGTCAAAATTAAACAGGTAAAGTTTCTTTTAATTTTGCATTCTATGTAAATTATATAAAACTGATAATATTTCATTTAAAGATGGTTTATAATATTTGGTGAAAGTTCCAGTGGCATAGGCCGTTTATTGTGGACAAATAACAGATCACCCCTACATGTACATTCGTTGCTATGTACCAAGAGAACGACAGAAAACTTTTTTATGCTTATTTTCGTTATAATTCACATACTGTGGCGTTATTTGACGGAATTTGATGAAATAAAAAGTAGATATTGATAAATTAATCATTTCCCGAGGGTACCACAAGAGAATATCGGCGATCGAGTCTATTTTAGCATCAGCTTAAGTCGATAGTAAAGACTAGGTGTTGAATTGCGCTGTTTACCTTGTATCTATAATAGAAGTATAATAAAAAAAAAATTATTTTTTTTTTAAAAAGGGGGGGGGGGGTTAATAGATAATAAAGTATGTGTCAAGTACCTGTGCTCTAGAGGCTACAAATCTCATTGAATCTTGATGAAACTTGGTCAGAATGTTTGTGTCATTGATATCTAGGTCAAGTTTGAATATGGGTCATGTTTGGTCAAAAACTAGGTCACTAGGTCAAATCATAGAAAAACCTTGTTAACACTCTAGAGGCTACAAATCTCATTGGATCTTGATGAAAATAGGTCAGAATGTTTGTGTCGTTGATATTTAGGTCAAGTTCAAATATGGGCCATGTCCGGTCAAAAACTAGGTCAATAAGGTTAAATCATAGAAAAATCTTTTTAACACTCTAGAGGCTACAAATCTCATTGGATCTTGATGAAACTTAGTCAGAATGTTTGTCTCATTTATATATAGGTCTAGTTTGAATATGGGTCATGTCCGGTCAAAAACTAGGTCACTAGGTCAAATCATAGGAACATCTTGTTTACCCTCTAAAGGTTGATTGTGGGTCATGTCCAGTCATAATCTAGGTCACTATAGGTCAAGTTTGCCATGGTGTACCAGGTGAGCGATTTAGGGCCATAGTGGCCCTTGTTTTGTATAATCAATGATTAATCGAAGTGGTTTGTCCAATTACATGTATATATGTTGATCGATAGGGCCTAAAAAAAAAAGATGTGTGTTTCCGGTTTCCCGACCGACCCTATTTTTTACCCCCGACCCTAAAGTTTTTAAAGAAAAATTAAAAAAAAAAAAAAATTAAAAAAAAAAAAAAAAAAAAAATTTTTTATTTTTTTTTAGGGGAAAGTTTTTTGGTGGGAAGGGGGCCGTTATTCGGCGCCTGCTGTTACAGAAGGAAAAAAGCCCTGTATAAAAAGCAAACACACATTTTTTGAAAATAAAATATTTATTTGATGCAATGGTTTTCAGATTGGAACAAGAACTTTTTCACATAATTATATTATGAAATACCTTACAATTTAAACTTGCAAATCAAGATAAATCATTTCAGACACTTTCAATGTTGAATACAACAAGAGCAAGGTCATTATTTGTCATATAAACCCATCCTTTGATTGTAAAAAAAATCCGCATATATACCCTATATCAAAACTTTTTAAAAAAATAAAAACTTTTTCCTACCGACCTACCCTAAAATTTTGAGAGGGTGAAACCAGAAACACACATATTTTTTTTTTAGGCCTAATGAAAATCAGTTGATTATGAAACCCTTTGATGAGGACATAATTATTATGCAAGAAAAAAACAATGACAAGCCTTGAAAATTGAAAATTCTGCATTAAACAATAAACAGCCAATATTGTGTTAACCGACCACTTAAAGTGTATTAGTAGCAGTTTTTGATACAGGTTATAGCTTACTTAATACAGGACAAAGGTAAAGCAGATGGCCAACAGGTTTGTTTATTGAAGTATTTTGATAAAGGTTGTGATTTAATCCTTTTACTCCATCTATATGCCTATTTACACATTAACTTCATTTCTCCACTGGAGAAAATAGTTACATTTTATACAGAAATATTATTTCATGTGCAATATTTCCAATATCCTAGCAGATGGAAGCTGAAAGCAGTTTATATATGTTGATTATACTTTGGTACCACCAGTGTTTAGACCTCAGGATCCATTAACAAGAAAGTGTATTTCAGGACATACTTAAAAAAAACACCTGAAAAACTGAAAAATGTGTAAAAAATCAGTATAATGTGACTTGGAAAAATTAAAAAATTGACAATTCAGTATAATGTGACAACTTGGCAATACCTCAGTTACCATTTTCAACACTTTCTGAGAGCCTGCTTGCACTTCTTCTAAAGCGACCTAGTGTTAGCAAAGAAATCTGATGGAATGATTGGACAAGTTGGAAGATTAGCATCTACTGCTGCTCTGTTTTGTTGCAGTTGACAGAGGTAGGGAACTTGAATTTGAAGCTACAGACAAAAAATATGCTATTCGCTGACTTTGGTGATTGTTTATGGCAATGTATTGATTTGTTGATTAAATACACATATCTGGTATTATCTTTTAGCCGTGATGTCCTAATCTGTCAGTTTCTGCACCAATCTATATAAAATGCCAGGAATTGAAATTGATAACAGCACTGACTTACTCTACAGTCAACACAACTTCAAATCAGGAGAATTGCTGCTATGTAGAGACCTATAATAAACACATCAACCTGTTTTTGTGTAATTGGACAAGAGAGATAGCCTATCCCTTCAGAAGCATGCATTTAGTAACTCATTATGTAAATATCACTATGATGAGTTCTTTGCTGTGTGTTTTTGCTTGGATGATTCCGCCCAAAGAGAAATGAATTCAACAACACCGGCAGAGGACAAAATAATTGGATGAATGACAAAAAATGGATAAAACTGATGACATCAGTTTAACAAATTATAATGAGACAAGTGGACCAAGGAGGATAAAGTAAAGGAATTGAGACAATGGACACTTAAAGCTGCTGTCAAGACATTGTTTTGTTATCATATTATGAACATTCTCAAAATGGCATTGTCAGTAAACTGTCTGTAAACTACACTAGACAGATCTGACAATGCATGATATGATATCAGATTCTTCATCACATCATATAGAAAGATAAAAGTATATCTTGAACTGATATCTTGGCAATGACCAATTGATACTTTCTATGCACCCAGAATCTATGATTCGCCGGCATATTATAACGGAAAAACAAACAAACAAACAGACATGACAAAAACTGTAATATCGTTTTTGTCCTGTTTGTTTGTTTGTCCATCTGTCTGTCTGTCTGTGCCAAAAACCTTAACCTTAGCTATATCTCTTGCATTATTGCACACGTGCCTTTTATACTTGGCATATGTCTTCCCAGTGGCAAGACCTTTCCAACCATACAAACCTTTTAGAACTTGACCTACTTTTGTAAAAATCTTTAAATGTCTATAACATTTAAACCCTTAGGCCTAGGGCTTTTTTTTCGTATGTATATTTCTTGAATCAAGACCTTTGCAACCATACAACGCTATTTGACCATGTGACCTTGACCTGGACCTTTGACCTATTTAATCAAAATTTAACCAAAAACCTTAACCTTGGCTATAACTCTTGATTAATGCAACTGGGCCTCTTAACTTGGCAATTGTCTTCCCTGAGTCAAGACCTTTCTAACCACACAACTCTCTTTGACCTTGTGACCTCGACCTTTCACTTACTTTTGTAAACATCTTTAAATGTCTATAACATTTGAACCAGTAGCCTAGGCCTAGGACTTTCATATTTTGCATTCGTGTATCTGGGACACAGTCTTTTTTTATCAAAAAATATGATTGAACTGTTTTGGATAATTACCCAATTTGGCAAACTGTTTTATTTTCATTTCCAACATCTCACATAACCTTAAAAAGTCAATGTCTTTCATTAATATCCATTTTGCTATGCTCTTGCTTTAATGAGTAACATTCAAAAGAGCAAATCACAGCTTATTGAACAACAATTTGACTTAGCAGAAGACACTTTACATGGGAAATAATAGTGTTTGGCATTATTATTCAAATTAAAAGGAGGTACATTTGTAATAGAAAAAATTAGCTTGGGGAAAAATAGTTCCTAAAAGTTATAATTCACTGAAGATTATAACAGTATAATATACTGAGAAAACTCTATAATTCACTGCTTAGCATAAAAAAAGTTAAATTTCAAAGCTCTATATCTTTTAAAGTAATATCAACTCCAGTTTTGTTTGTGATTGTAAAGGCTCATATGTTCACCAATGTATTCCAGTAAAAACATACAGATTGAATGACACATGCACTTAAGGTTCATTCTTATTTCAAATCAAAGAGAGGTAATTTTGTATTATAAGACTTTCTAGTCTTGATAACACCTTGAATATTGCAATGAACGATTGTCTAATGTGATTTTATTTCCTTTAAGAAATAAAAATAGCTCCTGAATATGAGCACCATTGTTTTTATTCTATGAAAAACATTTCTAATCAAAAATGCTCTTTTCAGACGAAAGAGTTTTAGACCTTTGTTTTTAGCTCACCTGGCACAAAGTGCCAATGTGAAGTATTTTTAACGTCATGTGTCCGTCGCCAACAATTTCTTTAAACCACACCTCCTCCTAAACTACTGGATGGATTTTAACCAAACTTGTCAGGAATGATCCTTATATAGTCCTCTTTGAAAGTTGTTCAAATATTTCCGATCCGTTGCAAATTTACATAGAGTTATATAGTGAAATCTTCAAACCTCTTCTACTCTGAAACTAATATGGCTAGAGCTTTGATATTTGGCATGGTGTAACTTCTGGAGGTACTTTACCAATATTGTCCAAATGGTGCCGTTCCGTTGCATAACTAGGTCATGGGAGCTAAAAATAGATTTTTTCAATAAAAACTTAAACAATCTTCTTGTCTGAAACCACATACCCTGAGCTTAGATAGTTTGCACAAAGCATCATCTTCAGGTCCTCTATCAAGTTTGTTCAAATTATGTCCCTGGGGTAAAAAATGGCCCCGCCCCAGGGGTCACAAATTTACATGGAGTTATATTGTGAAATCTTCAAACCTCTTTTCCACTGAAACTAATATGGCTAGAGCTTTGCTATTTGGCATAGTTTAACTTGTAGATATTCACTCTACCAATATTGTTCAAATGGTTCCAGTCCGCTGCATATCTAGGTCACAGGAGCTATAAATAGATTTTTTCAATAAAAACTTAAAAAAATCTTCTTGTCTGAAACCACAGTACACTGAGCTTAGATATTTTGCACAAAGCATCATCTTCAGGTCCTCTATCAAGATTGTTCAAATTATGTCCCTGGGGTCAGAAATGGCCCCGTTCCGGGGTCACAAATTTACATAGAGATATAGACTGAAATCTACAAACCTCTTCTTCACTGAAACTAAATAGCTAGAACTTTGATATTTGACATGGTGTAACTTCTAGAGGTACTTTATCAATATTGTTCAAATGGTTCCGGTCCATTGCATATCTAGGTCACAGGAGCTAAAATAGATTTGTTCAATAAAAACTTTTAAAAATCTTCTTGTCTGAAACCACAGTACCCTGAGCTAAGATAGTTTGCACTCAGCATCATCCTATCAGCAATTGGCACAATAGTATTGTCATAATTTCTCAGCTTTCCAAGGTATGTTACATTTACATCAACGGTTTCCAGGTGAGCGATTTAGGGCCGTATACGGCTCTTGTCACTACAATTTGCCAGTTATTTAGCCACAATGAGATCGATGTCATGTCGTCTGCAACTTTCTATAAAGCAAACGAGAGCACCGCAAACGGGTGCTGGACGCTCGACTTTCATATACTTGAGACGGCTATATTTTTCAAACTTAAAGAATGTGTATGGGTGTTTAATGCCCTATTGATCATAGAAGTTTGTAAGCAACAACAACTTAAACATACTTGGACAGTCTACATTCCACTTTAAGTAAACTATAAGTCAAAAGAAGGACAATATCTTTGCCTGCTTTACCTGCCTTGTTGTAATGCGTTGCCCTTTTGAAACTAAACAAGTATTCAAATATATTGGAAGTTTGAAATTAATAACTTTCTACGGTTACTGAATAATTTCATATACAAATTCTTAGTCAAACAAGGGCAATAACTCTGCAATGCCAAATCCCATGGTTATCTGCTGTGTTGAAAGGTGATGCCCTTTTGAAACTGAACAAGCATTAAAAGTTTCAAGTTAATACCTATGGTAATTATTGAGAAATTTCAATTTACAAGTTTTATGTAAATAAAAACAAGGGCAATAACTCTGGAATGGCAAATCCCCGGTCACCTTTCTTGTTTAAATGAGTTGCCCTTTTGTTATAACACAAGTATTTAAAGTTTCAAGTTAAAACCTTTGACAGTTATTAAGATATTTCAATTTACACGTTTTAGGTAAATAAATCAAGGGCAATTACTCTGGAATCATAAATCACAGAGTATCCTACATTGTTGTAATGAGTTGTCCTTTTGATACTTAACAGGTATTTGAAGTTTCAAGTTAATATCTTTCATAGTTATTTAGATATGTTAATTTACAATTTTTAAGTAAATAAAACATGGGCAATAACTCTGAAATGACAAATCCCTGGATTACCTGCCTTGTTGTAATGAGTTGCCCTTTTGATACTAAACAAGTATTCAAAGTTTCAAATGGATACCTTTGATAGTTATTGAGATATGTTAATTTATAATTTTTAAGTAAATAAAACAGGGGCAATAACTCTGGAATGGCAAATCCTAGGGTTACCTGCCTTGTTGTAATGAGTTGCTCTTTTGATACTTAATAACTATTCAAAGTTTCAAATAAATACCCCTGATAGTTATTGAGATATGTTAATTTATAATATTTAAGTAAATAAAACAAGGGCAATAACTCCGAAATGACAAATCACAGGGTTACCTGCCTTGTTGTAATGAGTTGCCCTTTTGATACTTAACAAGTATTCCAAGTTTCAAATGGATACCTTTGATAGTTATTGAGATATGTTAATTTATAATTTTTAAGTAAATAAAATAGGGGCAATAACTCTGAAATGACAAATCACAGGGTTACCTGCCTTGTTGTAATAAGTTGCCCTTTTTATACTGAGCAACTATTCAAAGTTTCAAATGGATACCTTTGATAGTTATTGAGATATGTTAATTTATAATTTTTAAGTAAATAAAACAAGGGCAATAACTCTGAAATGACAAATCCCAGGGTTACCTGTCTTGTTGTAATGAGTTGCCCTTTTAATACTGAACAACTATTCCAAGTTTCAAATGGATACCTTTGATAGTTATTGAGAAATGGACTCTTACAAAAACCTTAAGCAAAAAACTTAACCGACGCAGACGCTGACGCAGACGCAGACGCTGACGCAGACGACAGGGTGACGACAATAGCTCGACTTTTTGAAAAAGGCGAGCTAAAAATAAATGCAGTATTTATGTGACGCTGATAATTTAGAATACAACAGTGGGTACTTTCTTTTTTGGCTGAGTATATGAGTCAATATTTTTTTATATAACAATTCTGATGTCAAGGATGAGATTATTTTGATATTCTCTCTGAGGTTAATGGCTTACACTATAGCACCATGCATGTCTATAATGTGGAAATATGTTACATAAGGGGCTTAAATGTACCCAGGTTGTAGAGGTGTGGCGTATATTTAACACCATTGCAAAACTATTTCCTTGATGTAACAATCCTTTAAACAAGTACAATGTCATTAAATGAATCAAAACAATTTTATTAGGTGTTTCATCACAATAAATAGCATCTAATAGATTTCCTTAATAGTAAATTTTGCAAATTATATCAGCTGATTTTATTTTCCGATCATGTACGGTTTGCGCCTAAAAAACTGTCATAATTGACATTTTGTTTTCACACTGACAAAACATTCAGAACTTGAACATGATTCCTCTGATATTCCATGCTGTAGTATAATAAATACAATCATTTAGAGCAAAAGTTACACCAAACTGCCATTGCCTGTGAATTTTATTTGTTAAAAAGAAGATGGTTACATCAAGGAATCTGCAGCTATAGCAATGTTACATTAAGGAAAATACAAAGATATATCAAACGTCAAAAGTTTGATAAACATCAACAAACTAAATAAAACAATTAAACATTTTATTACACTGATTAGCCATTGCTTACTTAGTATCAAAACTAGGGTTATTTGAAAGTTATTCCATATTATTAGCAACAGGCTGTTACAGTAAAGAAGCAACTATGTTACATTAAGGAAATAAATGACTCTTCTGATTCATAAACCTTAAAGAAGAGTTTGAATGCCAACTTAGTATACATGTAGTCTCTTCAAGTATAAATGCTTTACTATGACATTCATTTCGGGAACTAAAATACCTATGCTACTATAATTTTACATTCCTGTTACATCACTGAATTTATATCGTAACAGCGAGGATTACAATATCAGTGTGTACTTGATTTGCCAATTTCTAAATGAAAACGGATGCATGATATATCCAACAATGAGCAGAATACATGAATCAGGATTTCCTGTCTAGTTTGCACTTATTTTTAAAGACTTGGGGTTACTGTAGCTTATAAGAAGCAACAAATAGTATAAATGTGTTACAGAAAATATATAGATATATTAATTCTTTGATGTAACACAAATTAGGCTCTGAAATAAAGGCTTACAATACAAAATTTATGCCATATGTTTAGTTTCTTGTAAAAAATAAATGGAAAAGTTTAGGTATTTACTAACACAGGGCCCGACACGATTAATTTTTAGGGGAAAAAATTGTCAGAAAGTATATATAGAGACAAGGGATACAACTGATTGTCAGTATATTCTCACCCCATCTCGACAAAACCGGGCATATCATGAATAAATATTGATGAAACGACACTCTTTTTGCATTTCTGTCGAGCTAATATGATACCCTTCCATAAAAACATAACATAAAAACAACTGTAAGCATGCAATTTTAACAGTAACTGCGTCCACTCACTGAAATCATCGATTTTCGGAAAACGGGACAGGTGTTCGTTCATAGCTAACACAGCATTGGCCACTACTGTACGCTTGTTTAGGCGGTATTTTTGAGCATTAGTAATTGGCCACTACTGCACGCTTGTTTAGGCGGTAATATCGAACATGACAGTCATGCAGTTGCATAGATATACATTTTTGACACCGATCAAAGCTGATTTCTTCTTAAATCATTGCCGTACCAAAAAAGCTTACATGTACAAGAATAACTTTACTGCCGATGAAAACATGCTAATTTGTTGATGGTATGGCAATGATTTGAGTACAAATCAGTTTTTATATGTGTCAAAATTGATATCTATGGAACTGTATTACTGTAATGCTCGAAAATACCGCCTAAACAAGCGTACAGTGATGTCTAATGCTGTGTTGGCTATGAACGAACACCTGTCCCGTTTTCCGAAAATCGGTGATTTCAATGAGTGGACGCAGTTACTGTTAAAATTGTATGCTTACAGTTGGTTTTATGTTATGTTTTTATGGAAGGGTATCATATTAGCTAGACAGAAATGCAAAAAGGGTGTCGTTTCATCAATATTTATTCATGATATGCCTGGTTTTGTCGAGATGGGGTGAGAATATACTGAAAATCAGTTGTATCCCTTGTCTCTATATATACTTTCTGACAATTTTTTCCCCCTAAAAATTAATCGTGTCGGGGCCCTGTGTTTACTAATCCAACATAAAAATGAAAATATTGAACTGTTTTGCAATTTGTTTTCCTTTATGTAACATTGTAACTTTCCTTTATGTAACAATATATTTTCCTTGATGTAACAGCTAAGGAAAATAGCAAAGTTTTAGGAAGAATATGTAATGATTTCCGTAATAATAACTGTTGAAATAATGTCTACCAACTTCAAAAAGTGAATTTTAAAATTCTGTATAAAGTTTTCCTATTTTATTAATATCTTACAGCTGTTTTCCTTCATGTAACGAAACACCTCCTTGATGTAACATACGTTTAACAGGATTTGTCCGGTGACTAATACTAGTAAGCAAAAGCAGCTTTTTTTTCTTTTATCACATGCTACCCCTTATAAAAAGTATTCATTTCAATGTAAAATACCCGTTTACTTGAAAGATATTTTCTTTTATTAATTTTTGGTCTCTGGTTTCCTTGAAATAACGGTTTCTGGTCCTTTATGTAACAATTTCACTGTTACATCAAGGATCGTTACATCAAGGATGTATTTCACCTAAATGACATTCTAACCATACTAATTTACACTAAATACTGGAACCTTATGACACAATTTATCATATCTCAAATGCATACATTTTGTGCAAAAAGAGAATAATGATTATTGCAGTCAAAGGCAGAATAATACATCGTTACATCAAGGAAGTGTTTAAAATGTATGGTACCAGCCTCAGTACTAAAATGGTCAGTGATTCCTTATTTCAAATCACGATCTTACAAAGTCTTTCTGCCATTGTTGCCTCAATGTTCACTCTTCAAAATGGAGATGTTTTGCTATAAATACTCAAGGAAAGCAACTCTGTACTTAACTATAATTGGCAATTGTTACATCACTGAACAGGATTCCAGGTACAGTGATTAACAATGAAAAAAAGTATTTAAACTGAGGAATTCCCACAATTTTATGGTTTACATGAAGTCAGATATAGTTAAAGTTACCTATATTGGCACACTACTGAAATATTTCAGATATTTCATAGAAAGTCTATTGATTAAATCAAAATAACTACTTTAGGGACACTGCAAAACTGACTTTTCAGCTGTTTCAATGTCAAATAATTAAAAGATTCTGCATATCTCTTGCACTTTTTTTGATAAAATGTGAATATAAACACGTAAGTATTAGTTTAAGATGACAATTATCCCTTGTCCGAGTATGATCTTTCAAAAATTTACAAGGACATGATTTTGTTACATAAAAAAATATTGACTCATATACAAATACTAGAGATCAATTTCTTTAATTCTGTTTCCAGATTTTAAAAACGATCGTGGGTAAACCCCATTGAAGGCCATGCCTTATTTCATATTATCTCTAGACTCCATCATACCAAATGTCACATTAAAATTTACCTGTTTGTAGTGTAAAGTTGTTGAATTTGGCATTAAACTGCTGTGCACCTCCTGTGTTCTGAGACAGTGCCGAGTTAAAGTTGATGCTGGGGTACCTCTGTGCGCCCATGTTGTTCATGTTGCCCTGAGGCATGCTGTTCTGGCCGAGTCCGTTCATATTGACAGGCGGTTGTGGAGGAGGGTTATTCCTCGTTATGAAGGGCTTCGAGTTTATGTTCTGGCCGGGAACAGGCACAGTTGTAGACGTTGTTGAAGCAATGCTCGTTGGTGGCGACTTCATCTGCAAAATAAACACCAGTTACTTGTAACTAGGACTGTTTTTTCAAAGGGGTGTACCATAATTGACCCTTAGTTTTGGGACAGACAGGCCTGACCAAACAGTGTAGACCCTGATCAGACTGCTCCAGAGGGAGCAGTCTGATCAGGGTCTACACTGTTTGCCAACCAGTTTGCACCTTTTGGACAAATTACTGTGTGATAAAAGCAAAATTAATAAGACACGATCATCAAAATGTTTGTTAAAAATACTGGTTTTTCCTAATTTTTCAACATCAGCATTAGGATAGTTTTATCATGTTGATTTTAACTCATCCATCCATGAAACTTCAAAATAACAATTATTGTTTCCTAGTATGCCTAGTCCATTTGACTACTCTGGTAGTTTTTCTCATTATCTTGCAAAATGACAATCAGTGCAGAGTGCAGACCCTGACCAGAGAACTCCTTTAGGAGCCCTCTGATCTGGGTCTCCACTGTTTGCATAGGACAAGCGTTTTTTCCACAGATTACACTGTAAATGATGCACATACGCATCACTAATGGGTTAAACTGGTCAGACAGGTCAGCAGATGAGTTCTATACTCACTGGGGCAGTGGGTCCAGGGGACACTTGGTTCTGTGTTGAGAAACTGCCAGTCTTGCCATGTCCTATGCCCAGCTGTTGGTTCGGGGGCATTGACGGCTGCAGGGACAGATGGTTTCCAAACGTGAGTGTGTTGAATGGGTTGGGTCCTGTGGGAGTGCCCGACGGCGGCTGCTGCTGCTGCGAGGGTTGTTGTTGTTGTTGCTGCTGCTGCTGCTGTAGAGCACTTTGTATCAGCGAGGCCTGGAAAGTCATGTCAGCTCCACCCAGCTTTATAGTGTTGTTACCAAACTGTAAACAGACAGTAAATTTGGTCAAACCAGTGCTCCAGATAAGAAGGAGTAAACCAAACAGTCAACATTTTCTCCCTCATATCAGTACCAAATCCTATGGTGTTACTACTCATTAGAATTAGACGATTCTAATGAGTAGTGACACCATAGGGCTTAATGCAGAGATAAAGATCTTAATTTTTGAAATCCCCCCCCCCCCCCCCCCCCATATATTGGCATATTACGTGACCTTAGGCTCGGTTACACAGCTTCATTGCAAGGGACAATGAAAGCTGTCAACATAATAAACATAATACTGCCAGATTGTATTGTCATTTCTATAAGAGACTATGATGTATGTCGAACAGTTCAGTTGACTTTCAGTGTTTTCCAAACTCGATTAAGTCTAGCATATTGGTATTTTTAATTTTATTTCAATATTTGAAACTAAGATTATGTCAAACATATTAGTATTTCAAAGTAAAAACATGGTTCATTGAAATAAGAATATGATTGATTTAAGCAAGTTTGAGATATCGAAGTTTTACTGTATTTAGACAAACATTTGTGTACACTTTTCAAGTATTTTTTACTACAAATGCTGTGCTTACCTGGATGCTGTTGTTTGCTTGTTGTGTTGGGAAGAATCCAGTCTGTTGTAACGGTGTTGGTGTTTGTTGAAGTGGGTTCTGCTGAGGCTGTTGGTAGAATGATGACGGGGTCTGGATCTGTAACCCTGTCGGCCTGCAGAAAATAAAGAAACAGTATTTTCTGTTCACCCCTGAAACTTTTAATGGACAATTCCATTTTCAAACTTAGTCTAGTACATTACATTATTGACTATTTAGGGTTGATTTTTATAATATATTTCAAAATGACAAACAGTGTAGACCCTGATCAGAGGGCTCCTTAAGGAGCCCTCTGATTAGAGTCTACACTGTTTGCATAGGACAAGTGTAATCCTCACAGGTACTCTGTAAATGATGTCGCTAGGGTTGAATGTGTTAACTCATTTGATTGCCCTGGACAAGAGAACATTTATCAACCTATTTGCCTGATGTGACAACCGATAGGAAACAAATACTTTTTACGAAAAGTCTGTTATAAAGAGTGAAAAGCATTGTACATGCTATTAAAGTAATGCACTAGTGGTCACTAAATCCATTACCCAAATAAATATGCCTGTTCAAGCCTATAAAATTACTCCTCCACTGAAGAAAGTAGTTCAAATTTATACAGCCATGAATATATATCACAAGAAATATTTATTCAAATTTTATACACCCATGAATATATATCATAAGAAATATTTTCTATATTCTAGCAGATGATAGCTTAACCCTTAGCCCGCCAAATTAATTGTCGTCTGCTATATTTCTCGTCTGCTTCAAGTTTCAAAGTGCTTCAAAGTTGCTCAAAATTGCTGAAAATGTTGTCTGAGTGTCAAACAGCTTGGATCCGGATGAGACGCCGAGTTACTCGGCGTCTCATCCGGATCCAAGCTGTTTGCATATGGAGCTATAGTCGTGAGTGGCAGGCTAAGGGTTAAAGCAGAATGTACCTTAAGGCACGTTCTGCTTTACTTTCAACCTGCTTTAAGTAGTCACCTGTCTTCAAAACTAGAAATAGGCTATGGTAAATACAGTTTGACTTTAAGTAAGAATAGACTGCTGCAGTGCTGCTATTTCAAGTGCTTTAGACGATAGTAACCTACCTTTGCTGTACCATAGAGCCGAGTATTTGTGAGGAGTTCTGTGTCTGGGATGATCCCAGTATCTGACTGGTACCAAACAGTGGACTACTGGGGTCAAACTGAATGTACGACACCTGGGACGGTTGTAGGTTACTACTGCTCAGGCCTGCCTGGCCGTATGGAGGGCCCATGTTTTTGTTGGTCAGTTGAGTGCCTGAAATGATTGTAAAATTATTGTAATACCATATATGCATTTTAAGTGGTTCAATTTGTACATTCAACATGTACCGTAAGAAATATTTTCTATACCCTAGCAGATAGTAGCTTAAAGCAGGCTGAAAGTAAAGCAGAATAAGCCTTCGGGCACATTCTGCTTTACTCACAACCTGATTTAAGAGATCACCTGTCTTCAAAACTAGAAACAGGCTTTTGGGTAAAAGGTTAAAACAAGCTTTAAGTAAAGCACAAAGCTCTTCAGCAGCTTCTGTTTTACTTACAGCCTGCTTGAAACAACAACCTGTCATAAACACCGACTATATGCTATGGGTTACAGCACTAAGGTCGGAACAAAAGAGTATTAATGAACTTACCAAAGCCAGTCTGTGTTGGTGGCTTGATAGCCGAGGTCATCTGTGAAGACGTAGCTGCTGACACCATGATAGTGCTCTGTTGTGATGGTGTCTGTCCGTATGGCTGAGGTGGATTTCGCTGGAAGGACGGCAGCTGAGACTGCTGGTAGGGGTCAGGCTGGGTGGGCGTGGCTGGCAGGAACAGGTTCTGCTGGGTGTAAGGCTGCTGTATCTGTGGCTGTTGCAGCTGGGATAGGTTAAAACTGAAGCTCGTCTGACTTAACTGTTACAAATAAACAAGACGTATGAGGATAGTATGAAGATTGTGCAACTTGTATAAGATTCAAATCATTTTCAATTGTACTTATTTTACTTCTACATCTTACATCTAAGAATAATTTTACTACAGTGCTCCCTCCCTACAAAGGCCCTCCCAATAACCACTCCCTCATTACAACGACCTTTGCGGCAGTTCCCTAAACAGGACAATTATGTCCAACCTAATCATGACTGATATGTCGTCTGCTTAAAATTGTCGTCTGACTTTTTTCTCCGTTACATAATGGACATTTTGACAGAATTTTTTTTTTATTGACGAGTGACTGACAGCTTGAATCCAGATCAGATGCCGTGAAATGGCGTCTGATCTGGATTCAAGCTGTTTGCAAATTTCCCTCCCTATAACGACTCCCTCCGAACAAACAGAATTTCTGTCTCCCATTGTAAGAGAGGGATGGCTGTAATTTAATTTATTCCACCATTGAAGAAAACAGTTACTCTTTAGTCATGAATACAGTGGAGAATCTGTTATTCTTTCCCAATAAACGCGTTTACGCTAAAACTATTATTTGCAGTGCAAACAGTTTGGAGCCAGATCAGACGCCGGGTAACCCGGCGTCTGATCAGGCTCCAAACTGTTTGCCACCAAGATAAACATGAAATATCAGAATTGTCCAAAAGTTGTTCTTTTCTACGTTTGAGTGGTTTGCGTTTGCGTACGTTTGCGTTTAAACGGGAAAGAATAACAGATTCTCCACTGTATGTACCATAAGAAATATTTTTTTAAATCCTGGCAGCCTAAAGCAGGCTGAAAAATACTCCTTAAAATTTCTACTGACATGAGACTAGTATTCTGCAAATGTCTAAAGATATTCTTTAAAACCTCTGCTAGTGTTACAACTAGTACCTACCCTGGGTTCCTGTGGAGTGATAATTTGTGAGCCAAGTTGGAAAGGTTGAAAGTGTGGCTGTTGACTCTGTATCATAATGGGAGGGCTGGGAACCGCAGCAGCTGACACTACAGAGCTCACACTATTTGACAGGTTGGTGCCCGAGCTGACTGGGTTGTACTGAAGCTGTTGGGGCTTAACCTGAAAGTCAATTGAATTGTCATTTAATGTTACTTTAACAGTATTTCAGTTATATCCTGATGTCGAGCTAACCTCTCCGCCATGCTTTCTGCATTATTTTTATCCTGCATTAAGCAGCAACTTGTCTTCCGAGATTAACATGTTACTCTAATACAAGATTGACTTTGAACCTTTTCCCTTTTTTTGTGCAATCCTTGGTATTGGTGAGCACACCGTGTGCATTTTTCATGTGTATTCATTATCTGTTACAAGTTACATTATTTATGTATGCAGGGCTCCAGATAAGGACTAAACGGAACAAATCCAATATTTTCACACTCGTTTCAGCACCAAATCCTATGGTGTTACTACTCAATAGAATCGTCTCAAAGAGAAGATTCTAATGAGTAGCGACACCATAGGTTTTTATGCAGAAATAAAGATTTTAATTTTTGAAATAATCCCCTTATCTGGAGCCCTGCTATGCATTTGTATTGCATTTTTTGCAATTGTTGCTAAAATAAAACAAGAGGGCCTGAAGGCCCTGATATCGCTCACCTGTTGTACTGAAGCCTGATATCTTTGCCTTTCTGTTTCACCCGTTTCAATCTAAATCCATTCAAATTTGTAGTATAGCATGTAAACAATTTTGGAATACAACCTCATAATTCTAGTATATTTGAGTACATCAAGGGCAGATAACTAGACCCTAAACAATACTGAAATGAAGCCTTTTCTAGCATTTCAAAGTATATCAAGGGCAGATAACTATTGACACAATGATTAGATTTCAACAATAATTGCACTCCGTCGAGAACTGATAGCTATATACAGTCAAACACCGTTACCTCGATATCCGATACGTCGATATTTTTCGCCGGTCCCGGCGAAATCCTTCTTTATCTATATAGTAAATCCCTCATTTGCTCGATATTGTTTCGTCGATATTATCGGTTACGTCGATGTAATTTTTCAGAACCATAACAATTTTCTCACTCTTACGTCGATATCTGCTTCACCGTGTCCGCATTTCGCACATTCGGCAAACATTGATGGGAGGTGCGAAAATGGCTCCCGGTCACTGCGTACATATTTTCGATGAATTCAGGCTGAATACGATTGTTTAAATCAGACTACAGAATTCTTTGTAGCGCAGACTGAAGATGCCGTACAGCGAATTAGTGTAGTAAGATCAAACAAAAATTACATTTCATTTTTGATTTATTTTTTATCTTAGTCAGTTCAAACACGCCGCTTCTGTTTGAAATGCCGAAATATTTCGCCGGCGTTTTGAAATTGGACACGTCCTTTTGAAAACTAAACATGTAAACAGCTTACACTTCCAAAGGTTAAGCGTCACCGGAAGTGTAAACAATGCACTCTGTTTGTGTGATGAAATGTGAAGACCTAATTTTATGTTATAAAAATGTGTAAGCACTCATGCGCTGGATGTTTATGCTGATGAAAGCAGGTAGACTAAATATTTGCCGTGCATTGTCTCTGTGTACAGCTCTATTATTTTGTGTCGCTGTTTGTGTTTCCATTTTGTGTCTTAAAATACGATTTTTTTACTCGCTCCCGCATATCATATCTAATAGACGCGTAGATTCTCTACTTTTAAAAAATACTGACCACCTTCATCAAGTTGAAAACTATGTCAGAGAGCTGAAGATTATATCAGATTCTTATTGCCTACGCATTTATTTTCAGTTACCAAGCATATTACTGCCAATAAACACTAGGATCGAGTATAACGCATCTTCAATATGACGATACAGATCTCAAATGAAAACTCTCATTAGCTCGAACTTCGGATACGACGATATTTTTTTACGGTCCGTTGAACTTCGAGGTAACGGTATTCGACTGTACTTTGTTTGCAAGACTATAATCAAAATCCATTGAAAATTGTAGTTGCAAGAGTGTAAACGCTGTAAGATATGGTATTTTCAGCAATTCAAGAGCAGATAACTCTTGATATTTGAGTTCGATTTCAACAATAATTGCACTTATTCGAACTCTTATGGTCATATACAATCTGAGCAAGTTTGAAAAAGACTGGATAAAAAGTGTGGCATCTAGATTGTAAACACTGTTAAATATGGCATTTTCAGCAATTCAAAGGTTGATAACTCTTGACCTATTGGTCTGTTTTCAACTTTAATCGAACTCATCCCAACTCTTATGGAAATATACAATCTGGGCAAGTTTTAGAAAGATTGGATAAATATTGTGGCTTCTAGAGTGTAAACACTATTAAATATGGTATTTTCATCAATTCAAAGGTTGATAACTCTTGACCTATTGGTCTGTTTTCAACCATAACCGAACTCATCCAAACTCTTATGGTAATATACAATCTGAGCAAGTTTAAGAAAGACTGGATACATATTGTGGCCTCTAGAGTGTAAACTGTTAAATATGGCATTTTCAGCAATTCAAAGGTTGATAACTATTGACCTATTGGTCTGTTTTCAACCATAATCGAACTCATCCAAACTCTTATGGTAATATACAATCTGGGCCAGTTTGAGAAAGATTGGATATATTTTGTGGCCACTAGAGTGTAAACACTAAAATTGTCGACGCCGCAAGATGTACACCGGACATTCAAGGATTGCAAAAACTCACCCTTCTAGCTCAGGTGAGCTAATAATTCAATATATCAATCAACCACTTACCGTACAGATGTTACTCTTTTCAGCATTAACAGGTTTCATGTCTATGATGTTGGTCATGTTGGTCGACTGTGTGAACACCGAGTCAGAGTCTGAGCTCTGCACAAATGTACCAGTTTCTGCAACAGTGAACGACTGGGAATATGACAGGCCCGTGTTGGCCCCAGAAGAGAATACCTGGGAGTAGGTATCCCCGGCATCAGGGGCTGAAAACCCTTGACTGTAGTTCTGTCCAACATCGGAGTTAGCAGAAAAACTATCCATATCACGGTTAGTGTTGTACACCTGGCTGTTCTCATTGCTACTGAATACATTCTCCATATCGCCCTGCTGGAACGTGTTCACTTTCTCTCGCTGGGACTTGAATGGTGGTACGTCAACAGAGAATGTAGAGTGACTGGCAACATCGCCGACGTCACTGCCAACAAATACATAGTTGTCTTGGTTACGTGGCGAGATGGTTGTGGTTGGGCCACTCATGTTACTATTGTTCTCATCCATATTGGACACCATGGCATCGTTCAGTTCAATGGAGTGACTGTCCATGTTCATGTCCATCTCAGATGGGTTGAAGGACGGGAAGGAGTCGGTTACACTCACAACAGACGAGGAGCCCAAAACACCATTGGTAGCTATGCTGTAAGAAGAAATGAAGTCCATGAGCATTGTATAAATTCAATCTGCTTACTTTTATGTCTTTAACCCTTTCCCCCCATTGAAGCGCCTTTTAGCGCATTAAGTTTACTCCTCCACTGAAGAAAATAGCGCCAATTCATACAGTCATAAAGATGTATCACAAGAAATATTTTCTATATTCTAGCAGATGATAGCTTAAAGCAGGCTGAAATTAAAGCAGAATGCGCTTCAGGCGCATTCTGCTTTACTTTCAACCTACTTTAAGTGGTTACCTACAGTCGAATACCGTTACCTCGAAGTTGAACGGACCGTGAAAAAATATCGACGTATCCGAAGTTCGAGCTAATGGGAGTTGCTCATTTGAGATCTGTATCGTCATCAACAATATCGAGCAAATGAGGGATTTACTATATAGATAAAGAAGGAATTCGCCGGGACCGGCGAAAAATATCGACGTAAGCGGAGTATCGACGTATCGAATATCGAGGTAACGGTATTCGACTGTATATTCAATACTAGAAACAGGCTATGTCGGAAAGGATTAAGACTTAAGTTAGGCTGATTGCACAGTAAATATGAAAAACACTCCCACAATAAAGCAAGAATAGAAAATGCTTGTTTTAAATTATAAAACAAAATCACAAAGATTTAAATATGTCTCCTCCATATTCCTGATTACGAGAAGACAATCGGGCTGATGAAAAAAAACATATTTAATGTAGAAGTTTGTTACCCTCTGAAATTAGTGACACTCATTGCTAACAAACATTGTTTGATTCTGAAGGCCATAGTTCATATTTTAGAACAAAATTTATAGATTTAAATTGAGAAATGCTTTCCTTTCAAATGGCAAAGAAAAAAATATAATTGTACATCATTTTGTTTATTTTAGACCATTTTTCATGATTTATTTTTACTTTGGACGGAAAAATGTTACAATTTTTTAATTTTTTAAAGTTAAATGGCTTCTGAAAGCAAAAAATAATACCTTGTGAGATACTTAAGGCCATTTTCTCTGGTTGTAGTTAAAAAATTAAGAATAAAAGGAGCAGAAATAATTATAATATAATAAATTACAAATTATTTTCTTATGTTACATGGGACGGAAAAGTGTAACGTTCTCATCAGTGGACGGAAATAACGTTCTCATTGGTGAAAAAGGTATACAATGTACATACATTCAAGCATGCTACAGGTGTACTTTCAAACCAAATAAGTTTCAAATATATCAATCTTCATCGGGCATTATAGGTGGATCACATTACTCACAGAACCATCTGGGATAAGAAAAATAAA
This sequence comes from Gari tellinella, assembly GCA_922989275.2. NCBI lineage: Eukaryota > Metazoa > Mollusca > Bivalvia > Cardiida > Psammobiidae > Gari > Gari tellinella. The sequence goes on along the minus strand of OV277865.1, from coordinate 74,205,939 downwards.
CGATAGGTTTTAGGTGACTCATTTTATTTTTGTAGCACTTGCTCAATGTCTTAAGACAATGGCCTAGAGTATGGCATAAATCACATTAGTTTAAAACTGTCATTTAACAACCTCTATACCCGTTACTCCACAGATTGTTTTAGTTTTAAAGATAGATGGTTGCTAAACGCAGGCTGAAAGCAAAGCAGAATGCTCCTTTAGGAGCATTCTGCTTCACTCTTTGCCTGCTTTAAGCTATGATAGTCTGATAGGATATAGGAAATATTTCTTATGGTGCAAAGTCATGACTGTATAACGTGGAGCTTTTTTCTTGAGTTGAGGAATAAATCAAATGCTTTAAAATGAGTATCTATGGAGTAAAGGGTTAAGTGGATAAGTACTTAACACTTTGCTTGTAAAAATATTGTCTGCTTCACAGATTTTCACTGCATCTTTTGTAATTTGAATTTAAATGCCATTAAAGAAATCTAAAAAAAGAGGCTCTAACAGTTTTGATCCTGATCAGCAACCTAGTAACTTAAAGTCTGGTCAGGAACCAAACTGTATTGATGTATTTTAAAAGTGACTTAGTCCTTGAAAAATTTAGGCATTTTGCAAGAGACATTTTAACATTAAGGCATATTGCATGAGACATGAATGCCTTAAATGCCTTGGGAAAACCCTGGATATTTTTAACGCTTATCCTGCTGTTTGCGACTTGACTGGATCCAAAACTGTTTGACCCTCGTCTTTAGTTTCTTCAATTAAAGAATGCGAAAATCCTAATTTTTCCATTTTTGCAAAGCAGACTGCATTACAGCAGGATAAGGGTTAAAACTTGTAATAGAACCTGGAGCCGATCATTGAAATGGACGGATTTTCTATTGTCCCTTCAATGTCGACCCAACACACAAAAAATTGTTTTTCAGATAGAGTCCAAAGATTTTTCTTGCTGGACTGGTAGTACTGTATCCAGAGCCCCAGATGATAATCTTTAGCATCAGGTCTTTGAACCACCTGAAAGAACATACGACAATTTTCATATTAGCATTTTGAACCTTTCAAAGAGAAGATTCATCCTTTACGAAATAGTATGTTCGTCATATGCAAATAGTGTAGACCCAGATAAGACTGATCAGGGTTTGCACTGTTTGTCAGTTAGCAATATATTGCAGAAAACAACCCTAAATAGTCAAAAATGGACTAGACTTAACTGGAAATTTGAATTGTCCATTTAATTTCAGGTGCTAACAAATTATGGACCTATATATTTTTCTCTAGGTTTTAAAGAAAAAAAAGTACAAATTGAGATGTGACCCTTGAAATTCAGCTCTTTGATGAGACATAACTAATTGCTTAACATCCTTTTTTTACTTTTGAATAATAACAATGCATTTATTTAAATGCATGTAGAATCATTTTGATTGCAAATTCATTAGTTCTAAGTTTTATAATAGAATAACAATTAAAGCACTGTCTGAAATTTTAAAAAATATGTTATACTGGTATTTCAGTTCACTTGCAAACTTTCCAATCAAACATCAAATGCATGCCCATAAAACAAATAAAAATATTGCCTGTAAAAACAATAAATGATCAGCATTGTCATTCACATACATATAACCCTTTACCCAATAGCCTGTTTCTGGTTATGAAGACAGGTGACCACTTAAAGCAGGTTGAAAGTAAAGCAGAATGTACCTAAAGGCACATTCTGCTTTACTTTCAGCCTGCTTTAAGCTACCACCTGCTAGAATATAGAAAATATTTCTTATGGTATATGTTCATCATGACTGTATAAATTTTGAACTATTTTCTTCAGTAAGGGAATAAATTTAATGCGCTAAAAGACGCTTCTATAAGGGAAAGAGTATAGATGTATGTGCACAGCAGTATGTGTCTGCACAACAGTGCAGTATACATATATGTCGTGTTTTCAACTCAAAAATAGTATAAGAGAACAGATAACTGTCAAACATCATACTTACAACAGCCTTAAATTTGTTTGAACCAATACGGATTGAAAGATTGGTACCAACAGGGAATCTATATGAACAGTTAATACAGTCTACAGGCTAAAAGCAGATGCGAAAGATTTGTTTGAATTTATATTAGAGCATACATTAGTTAATAGTCAAAAAAACTTACAACAGACCAGCTGCTTATATGCTCTCATATTAAGACTGACAAATGAATCCTAGCTTAAACTGATATCAATATAATCAACAATTCTAAACAGATCTTTTGTAATTTATAAACATGACAAGTTTATTTTAGATGTTAGCTCAGAGGTAATGTGTGATTTGTCATAGATGAAAATATATATTTAAGGTTACAGTAGTTTGCATGAAAATGGGTAAAGAACAAGTTCAGCTTGCAAAGATAGACTGAGAAAAAGTAATTTAGATAGGTTTAGGTGTTGTTGGATAAACATAAAGAACAGCTTAAAACTCTAAATTATAAATGATAGTACTCTAAATTATAAATGATAGTACTACTCTATTTTTGTCATGTGTACTTAAATGGTTTTACAGTATAAAGTCTGTATATAAATGTAAATCTGGTGCTCTTTTCATGTCCTTTACAACTACATAAATCTAATTTAGAATATAGTGTCTTCTTGAAAAGATGACAATGTAGTTAAATGACATGTAAAAACATACTTGATTTGAGGATCGTCTGTCTCCATGTCAGATGGCGAGTCCATAAGCTGCAGATCATCTAGGGTCTCTGGCGAGGGCCTGTGTTAAACAAATCATGCAAATTGATAATTTACATGTGTTGACTTGAAAGTTAAATTCTGAATTTAAGTGCAATAAATGTTAACATTTTTACAATATTTATACATTTTTACACAGCATTTTACAATATATATGAGCTGTGCCATGACAAAACTTGCCTTATTGCATTGCAACATTGCAAAGACCTAGCACCATTGCCACCCCAGGCTCTGCATCTCAGGTTGGTATTGTGTCACTGCCAAATACCATAAATAATGCTGCTAATAAAATGTGTTACATGCGTGTGGGTGTCAAACAGTGCAGATCAATGTCAGCCACCGCATCTTTGATGCGGCGGCTGGCTATGATCTACACTGTTTGCAATGCAATAAGGCAGGTTTTGACATGGCATGGTATATATTCATATACACCATAGCCTTAATATTCCTACATTGTCTTCTACAACTATTTCCTCTTGAAAATATTAAAGACCTGTATGTGATCTGCAATTAATCTGAGTAACATACATGATAATAGAATCATCAGCCTCCATATGCTGCTGCACTGTTTCTGTGGTATCTGGTGAGGGCCTGTGTAAAACCAAAATATGCATATGATGATTTACATGTGTTTACTTAAAAGTTCTTGTCTGATTTTGAGTGCAATATGATTATGATAACATTTTTACAATATTTATACACTATAGCCTATTTTAGTAGTGATGATTGCATGTCCTTTTAATCTATTTTCAGTTAAAATCTCCAATGAATTCTCATCTTGAAAATAATGTTATGTGATCTGAAATTGATCTTCATACCTCATTTGTGGAGCGTCGGCCTCCATGTCTGGAGAGTCTGCATGCAGAACAGCATCTGGGGTCCCTGGCGAGAGCCTGTGTTAAAGAAAACATGCACATGATGGTTAACATGTGTTTACTTGAAAATAAAATTATGAATTTAAGTGCAATAAATGTTAACATTTTTACAATATTTATACATTTTACACTACATTTTACAATTTATATATATTTATATACACCATAGCCTTGATATTCCTACATTGTCTTCTACAACTAATTTTCTCTTAAAAATATTAAAAACCTGTATGTGATCTGCAGTTAATCTGAGTAACATACTTGATAATAGGATTTTCAGCCTCCATATGCTGCTGCACTGTTTCTGTGGTATCTGGCGAGGGCCTGTGTAAAACCAAAATATGCATATGATGATTTACATGTGTTTACTTAAAAATTATTGTCTGATTTTGAGTGCAATATATGATAACATTTTTACAATATTTATACACTAAAGCCTATTATAGTATTGATTCTTACATGTCCTTTTAATCTATTTTCAGTTAAAATCTTCAATGAGTTCTTCTCATCTAGAAAATGTTATTTGATCTGAAAATGGTATCCATACCTAATTTGTGGAGCATCAGCCTCCATGTCTGGAGAGTCTGCATGCAGAACAGCATCTGAGGTCCCTGGCGAGAGCCTGTGTTAAAGAAAACATGCACATGATGATGTTCATTTTAAATATGAAATAAATTCTGATTTAACATGTTCGGTTTTTTACAATATTTATACACTATATTTAGCATTTTTACATCTGATGTCGTCTTGAAAATATTAAACATTAATGTCACTGTGATCTGCAATTAATATACATACGTGATAATAGGATCATCAGCCTCCATATGCTGCTGCACTGTTTCTGTGGTATCTGGTGAGGGCCTGTGTAAAACCAAAATATGCATGTAGTCTTAATGAAATATGTAACTTTACTTAAACCAAAGAGTATACATTTAAATTTGCATGCAAGGGAAATAACATTGTATATTCTCATACAAATAATTAATGCCATTGTATACTAGTGTAAAGATGACATATTTGTACTTTTATTTTGTAATTTATATCAACAGTTTTAATTATTGCAAACTTCAATTTTAGGATAATTATATTTATAAGTAAAACTAGAGGCAATTTATTATAACGTTTGTTAACTTCATGTATATATCTATATGTACCTCATGTCAGACGCATTACCCAAAGCATCTGTTATCAAGTCAAAGTCATCGACAGCATCTGTAAAGTAAAAGGTCCCTTTGTATCAGATATATGAGATTATCATCCTCTCCTTCAATAAAAGTTTATGTATGCAAACAGCAATAAAGTAAAACCTGCCATTTTTCTCAGTTTGTTATGACCGATTATTGATGTACTCATACTGGAAGTTAAAAACTAAAATCCTATTCTTAACTCATTCACCCCTGAGACTTCAAGTGGACAAATCCAGTTTCCAAGTAAGCATAGTCCATTTCTACATATTTAGGGTTAATTCTAAAAAAATGTATCAAAATGACAAACAGTGCAGGCCCTGATCAGAGGGCTCCTTTAGGAGCCCTCTGATAAGGGCCTACATTGTTTGCATAGGACAAATATACTCTTTAACCACTGGTTTTAAATAAAGAGTATACTCATGGCTAGGGTTGAATGTGTTAAACCAGCTTGCAAGATTTCATAAAACAATATTAGTACCTGTATAAAAAAATTTACTGTAAACAGCTAAATGTATTTACCAGCGTCTAATTGCAGAAGCGTATCTGTGATGTCAAATGCCTCCATCTCTTCATCAGAACTGTAAAGTGGTTCAACATCGTCACTTGGTTTCAGCAGAGGGACAAAGTGGTTTGGCAGCCAGTGCTCATTTTTCATATCAGTTCTGGTTGTTGTCCACATTATATGGGGCGTTGTGGTAACTACTGATAAACCAGTCCTTGGATGAATGACCCGATTAAGGTCTGCTCGAATATTGGGGTTTCCTTTTTCAGGATACACTGACCTCAGTGGCAGTCTAAGGATAGAACTCAGTGCAAATAAATGCCATACACCCATATATGTTTTTGCCTTTGATGTGTCCATAACTTCTTGTTCAAATATTCTCTCTATAGTGTTTGGGGTCAATGGCACACCAGGATTGTAATGAGGGGAAAACATAGCAAAAGAGCTTGCTAATTTATTTGCAGCCCTATCTGGCAAATCAACACCCTTTCTTAAATGTTCTGAACTAAGATATGTTTTTTTGTGAAGGGTCATTTCAATGGCGAGTCTTGCTCGCATTTCATATGGTTTGTCTTCATGCCCATGCACAATGTAGCAAGCAGATCTCGGCAGGCAATCGCCGTCACCAACTGTTCGAACAGGAAGGTACATGCTGCTTAAGTCTGGCATTAGTCCATATGCGACTTTGTCAACAACTGCAGACTTGCACTGCACAAATGAAGGCTGCAGGACAAGAATTTCTGCCATTCTCTTCTCATAACCCTTACATTTAATTAGGAAATTAGAGAAGTTTGGTATTTTTGACAAAATAAGCAGACAACTCTTAAAATCAGTCTCTGATTTTAGGACCATTTTGTCTTGGTTTATTTCTTCAATGCTGCTCGTTTCATTTGTGGCTTTTTCTTTCTCTCTTTTTTTCTGATCTTTCTTCATTTCAGCCTTAAGAATTTTTTTTTGAAACTTGCCAACTATGTCTGCATTGGCACAGTTGCTACTGGTTTCACTTTTGCATGAAACGCAGAAGCATGATAAATTTCTGGCCAGCAGCTCATATGTATTATCCGTGTTTTGCAACTGATGGATTTGTCTTGTGCCAGGAAGGGTACTTACAGCTGTTTCTGGTCTCTTCCGTTGGATTTCACCGTCCTTGATCAAAGCAAAGGTGCGCTTACTTCCTGGTGTGTCAAATGACAGATTGCTCTGGCACCAATTGTACATGGTCTCAGCTGTGTTGATAATTGCCTGACGACCATTTACTGCTTTGTCCACCGCTGTTTTTATGACGCCCCCCTCTCCATCACACTCCCCTTTCCCATGCTCAGACCCAAAGAAGTTCTTATTTATTTTTTCTTTTGCAATACTTTGGTCTGCAAATGGCCCTTTGCTTTTATATTGGCTGGCGCAACCATCTGAAAAGATAATCCAGCTAGTAGGGCTTGGATTCAACTTGTTGTTGACATACTCTTTTGCCAGAGAGAAAAAATGTTGCACTGCATGATAGTCATGGGCATTATCATCAGTCAGGCAGATAAATGCATCCCGCACAAGAAGGTTGTTTTCTCTGTAAAACAATACAATGGGGTGGATTGTTGTTTGAGCATGTGAGAATGCCTGTGATTTTATAGAGTCCTGGTAGATGACCTCCCTATTCTGGGCAAAGTCCATCTGGCAAAGGATTTCTGTTGACAAAAGTGTATTCTTGCATTGCATATATTGATAATACTGCCATTGTGCAGTATGAAAGTGTTTGACAAAAGTTACATTTTGAACTGGTCTGACAGTGTCAATTATAAGTTCTTCTAAAAGGTCAACCACCTGTCCTTTTTGTACAACAAGGTCCCTCCTTACTTTTCCATCTGAGTTGGTCACTCTTTCCCAGTGATTCCATTCTACTTCTTTATTCTTTGGAACTTCCTCAAAGATGTGGTAAACTGTTTGCTCTAAATCCTTGCAACTATTACAGGTTCCTTGGACACATTCTGCTTTATGAAATCTTTCTGCATCAGATTTGTTGCAAAGCAACCTAGTAATAAAGTCGCTTTCATTGTTGATACGCGAATCCATTTGCCTGTTCAGTACAGTAAGTTTATAGTTTATATTTGCACAATATGGACACACACAGTGATTGAAATCAGTCTTTTTTAAAAGACGTACTTGTCTTGGCCTAAGCATACAAAACTTTCGGAAACCCAACTTTATATATTGGAAGCGTTTTCTGAATGTGATGAATGCTGCATTGAGTGACATGTTCATTATAAAACCTGGACCATGCTTTGTCACATACCTTTTCTGTGGCATCTGTCTTGACACCTCCTGTGTGAAATAGAAACTATGTACTTTCCTTATTGTAGAAATCGGCAGTCTGTCATTCCGCTGGGCCCTTTTTTTGTACTGGTTCACTTGTGGTCCTTGTTTATGAGATATGTTTGAGGATGTCACACTGCTCATTATGGCCGTTTTTTTTCTTGGAGATGCTCTCTCGATAATCGCGTTCACAACAGCAGCAAACTTGGCTGGGGATTTCGGCATGGTGGCTCTGACCCGTGATACAGAGTTCCACTTTGATTTTTGGGTCTTGAACCCTGATTTAAGGATATCGGTATTTACATCGATTTCTGGACGCTTCAAAGCCAATACCTCTTTAACTCTCTGTTTTCTCAATCTGTCCTTTTCTTTTAATCGCCTATATTTCTGCGGCTGCTCTTTAATTAATGCTCTCTGTTGTTGTTTCTTCTCGCGCCAGTATTGGCGCTGTTTGGCTTCTGCTGATCTTGTTGCAGTTTTTCCAATTTTAACTTTAAGTTGTCCAGCTGAGCCTTTGGGTCCTTTACCTTCATCAAGTTTCCCCTTGCATTTAGCCCGGAACTTTCTTTGTCTTTCCTTTGCATTTTCTACATTTTTTCGATGCTTTTCAATAGCATCATTTGATGGTTTTTTCTTAGAGAGTTCTGCCTTCAAAACGGCCCTTCTTTTTTTGGCTCTTTCTTTTTGAGCTTCCAAGTACTCTTCATACTTATCTGGGTCCTTTACCTTCAACTTCTTTCTGTAGTCAGTTGAATGGACCTGAAATGTTGAAATTCTATCAACTTTTGCACCTCTGACGGCAGACATAGCACTCTGTAATTGGGGAGGGATGGGGTGATTGGGCTTGATCTTCCTAGTATATATCATTATATGGACGATGTGAACCACGGACGATGCCAACCGGGACAATGTGAACCACTTCTTAAGACGATGTGAACCACCTATTTTGACGATGTGAACCATATTAAACTTACATTTAAATTTACCTATAGATGTAAATTAATGGAAATTTAATATGGTTCACATATTAAATAATAACCCACAGCAGAAATGTAATGAAACAAGAGCCACATTGGCTCTTAATCACTCACCTGAGTCATAGTGATATAATGACGATGTGATATTTTAAGACAAATGTTGTTAACATCTATTCGTTTCTAGCTGTTGGCTTAAAACTATTATTTATAAATCAAAAGAGTGAACACATCGGCACTAAATGGTAGTGATCACCTAATTTGAATGACTTTTGTATGTAAGAATTGGGACCCCCGGGCAGGGCCAATTTTGACCCCAGGGGCATAATTTGAACAATCTCGGTAAAGGTCAACTAGATGATACTACAAAATAAATATCATAGCTCTAAGCCTTTCAGTTTTGGAGAAGAAGATTTTTTAAGTTTTTACGATATAATCCTATGTAAAACTTGTAACCCCGGGTAGGGGCCATTTTCGAGAACAGGGTCAAAATTTGAATAATCTTTGTAGAGGTCTACTAGAATCATCTAGTAGACCTCTACAAAGATTATTCAAATTTTCTTCATACTAAATATAAAAAATCTTACCCTTATGATTTTGGAGAAGATATCTGAAGTTTTTTCTAGATTTAATCCTATGTAAAACAGGTTGGCAAATTGTTAACATTCAAATCTAAAGTTTCTGGAAATTTGGGCATAAATTCACCTAGAGAGCCTATGTTTGTTTCCACATAGATTCTAGGTCTTCATACTGGCGTATAAAAGCAGGAAAGTGGGAGAGTTTTGGACTTTGGTGCTCATTTATTCTAATGAAACACCACCTCTCCCGTTAGATAGCCTGTAAGTATTAATTATTTTATAACAAAAATGAACTTGCTTGCTCTAACAGTTGAACGTTTACAGGAACGAACAATCTGACACATTAGCATCCAATTCTTTACATTAAAATGTGTGTGTGCTATGTATGCAAAATATAATTCTGTCCAGAAATAACGTTTGCAATTCAAATTCCGTCCAGTTATGAACGTTCTCAAATACAATTCCATCCAAGAGTAACGTTTGCAATTAAAATTCCGTCCAGTTATGAACGTTCTCAAATACAATTCCATCCAAGAGTTACGTTCGCAATACAAATTCCGTCCAGTTATAAACGTTCTCAACTACAAATCCATCCAAGAGTAACGTTCGCAAATGAAAATCCGTCCCTAAATAACGATCGCAGCATTCAACCTTGTTTAGCATCCCGTTGATGAGAAGAATTGACATCGACAGCCCAGGATACACATTTGTATATGCAATACTTTTCTTTTGAGGCTTTTAATCAAAGGGAAAATCAGTGTAATTTTTTAAATATATGAAAATGTTTAGCGAACGTTTCATGTTGTCGATCGTTACGAAGTGGATGGAAAGTTGTAAAATACGTTTCGAGTACAATTCAGTATTACCTTATGTTGAATTTTGCCGCTGTTCGCCGCCATTACTCCAAACAAAATCACGCGGAACTCTCGTGAGATCTCAAATATAATTCTTCTTCACGTGATTCAAGTTTTATGGAACGCGAACGTTGCGACGATAGTGGACGGAAAAAAATACCGTTACATTCGCATTTCAATAGATGCTTGCAGTTTTATCAGGAAATAAATACAACGTTCTGTATTGGTTTTATTCTGACTTCAAACCATAAAAAATAAGAATCAGAAGCTTTTACGATTTTTTATTAATTGTAACAAGTAGAATTATATGATTGAAACTGACAACGTTATTTTCCGTCTTTGATGGAATTATAAAATAATGAAAGGTGATTTTGATTATGGGATAGATTTTAAAAAAAAAGAATCAAAGTTGTCTACAACTTATTGATTTTATAAAATGAATATAATAGAAAAAATAAGTGTAACATTTAGTGGGATATGAACAAAACTTTGACCAGAAACCAAAAAAACAGAAACACTACTTTTTTCAAGGGAGTAATTTCCGTCCAATTTTCTCATAAATTAAAATAATTAATTTTATTTTTTTGGTAAAAAAAGTGTTATTTTGTTACAGTTTTGTTTCTACTAAGTCTTTTAAATAAACAGTTTATGATTAAAAGACATGGAAACGAAATATTAAGAGGTTTTTAAAACAATGCCAATTTTGTCTCAGCTATGGCAGTTTTACCTTTACTGTGCAATCAGCCGTTATTCATCCATTGAAGAAAATACATGTAGTTCTACTTTATACAATTATGAACATGTACTTTAAGATTTATTTTCTATATCGTAGTAGATGGTAGCGTAAAGCAGGCTGAAAGTAACGCCGAAAGCACCTGCATCTTAAGGCCCACTCTGCTTCACTTTCAACCGGCTTTCAATAGTCTCAAGTCTTCAAAACAAACTAGAAACACACTATTCAAAGGGATAAAAGATTGAAAGTTATTTATTCTGCTGTAAAGTCAACCAAACAAGCCTACCTTTGTTCATACACACTGGCCACTGCTGGTGTGTCCCACACTGTTTTAACTGAGGCAATCTTCATGTTGAGGTCCTGTGCTGCCGGTGATGTGGGCTGGTTCACCACTATATTCTGGTTACTGGTGGTCACGCCCACTAGTGGCATGTTGACAGGTGAGGCAGTGTCAATCACCTCATCTCTCTCATTCTCTGCTTTCTCCTCGGCAAACTTGGCCAACTCGGCATCAAAGGTAAAGTCAAGCTTGATCTCACTGGCATCATCCTACAAGACACAAACATGTTTTCCTTTCTTTAACACTATGCTTCAAAAACACCTTTAATTCATTCCTCCACTGAAGAAAATAGTTCTAATTTATAGTCATGAATATGTAAAGTTCCTACAAGAAACATTTATGCCTTTCTTAAAACATATTACATATTACTTCATAGATAAACCTTTAATTCATTTAACCACTAAAGAAAATTTTGTATACGCTAGCAGATTGTAACTTAAAAGAAGGCTGAATGTAAAGTAGAATGCGCCTTAACCCTTTACCTGATAGCATTGTTTCTAGTATTGAAGATATGTGACTACTTAAAGCAGGTTGAAAGTAAAGCAGAATGCGCCCTAAGGCGCATTCTGCTTTACTTTCAGCCTGCTTTAAGCTATTAACTGCTAGAATAAGGAAAGTATTATATAAAACACATATTTATTACGGTATAATTTGGAACTATTTTCTTCAGCGGATGAATAAAATGAATGTGCTAAAAGTCGCTTCTATGAGGGAAAGGGTTAAGGCTCATTCTACTTTTCTTTCAACCTAATTTGACCCATTCCCCCATTAATTAATTTACGTGGACACATGTTTCGAAACTAGGAACAAGCTATGGGGTAATTGGTAAAGTGGCCACTTGTAATAGCACTCATTGTCTGTTTTACATGTATGCTTACCTTTCCAAAGATTGAGTCTTTGAAGCTGGGTGGCAGCTGTATGGGCTGTGGCTTCTCCATGGAGTTACTGGCTCTGATCTTGTTGTTCTCTGGCTTCTTCACGGCCTTCTCCACTTTGTTCATTGTCTCCTTCACACTCACTTTCTCACTACGTACAGGCTGAAAACAAATATGCAGTATTATACACCAGTTGTGAGCACTTTTCAAATCTTAAACACAAATTTCAAAACTTAAAATACAAAGGCCGAGGTCAAAGTTTTCAAATGGATGGAAAGGTCTTAACCCTTTCAACCCTAAAAATCTTGTGGGTATTTATAATCCTTTTGGACTTTTCTAGAACAGGCATTTTGAACCAGTCTACCGTTTTATTTTTTTGTATGACACCTAAAACCAATGAAAATATCAAACAGTGCAGGCCCTGATCAGAGGGCTCCTTTGGGAGCCCTCTGATCAGGGTCTACACTGTTTGCCTATGTAATCAGTAATCTCTCCAGAGGGTTGTAGGGTTGAAAGCAGGGTTGGCAAGTTTTTGCCAAGGGTGGAAAAAACCATGGAAAAAACCGGAAAAAACCGGCAAGGAAAAAACTGGGTGGCAAAAACTGGCAAAAACTAAAAAAATTTAGTGGCAAAAACTAAAGACACTGAGTGGCAAAAACTAAAGACACTGGGTAGCAAAAACTAAATTTAAATAAACCCTTTTAGCAGGTTATTCTTCTTAACAGGTTAACACCTTAAGGCACATGCTCTGAAGTGGGTGGGCAGTGGTTGTGTATTGTGTATAACCATCAAGGAAAAAACTGGGTGGCAAAAACTAAAAAATCTGAGTGGCAAAAACTAGACACTTGGTGGCAAAAACTAAAGAAACTGGGTGGCAAAAACTGAATTTAAATAAACCCTTTTAGCAGGTTACTCTTCTTAACAGGTTTACACCTTAAGGGCTTAAGGCACAAGCACTGAAGTGTGTGGGCAGTGGTTGTGTATTGTGGACCTGTCAATACATTAGTGTCAAGTGTCAGAAGAATGCACAATACACAGCCACAGTCAATGGAAATCAGTACAACAGGCTGAACGTAAAGATGAATGTACCCTGCTGTAAGTGTTAATTTCCTGCAAGTTCTGCTTCTATAGAAAGGGTGTTTTCTAACTTTAGTAAATTAAAGTAATATTCAGACAAAACTGAGTCCTATCTTGGAATAGAAAAAGCAGAAAAACTTGTGTTTTGTTACAGAATGTTATAAGAGACTCAGTGGAGCTGGATAACTGATTGATCAGTTAAAATATTTACAAAGTTTACCACCAGTGAATATGTTGGGCTATTACACCTCTTTTTTTACATCTTAAGAAACTCAGATGAGAAAAATTCAAAATCTAAAATCCCTATTTCTCCATTGAATCCTGTATTGTTTGTGACTACAGTACTTCTTACAGGTTGTCTCAAACAAACAATTCTAATAAGTAGTAACAAACAGTTGTTTGCAACATCATGGAGAGAACAATTGAAATTCTCATTTGTAGCCAAGTTTTTATTACTGTTTCACTTTTATAAATATCAGGCATAATTTTGATGACTGATTTTAAAATAAATCTAGTTGAAAACATGCCAAAACTTATTTTTCACATTTACACCCTGATATATTCATTGTTTTAGGTTTTTGCCATTTTTGCCGGTTATTTCCAGTTTTTGCCGGTTTTTTCCAGTTTTTGCCACTGGCAAGGAAAAAACTAGTTTTTGCCGGCAAAAACCCAACCCTGGTTGAAAGGGTTAATGTATGTGACCTGCAAGTATGAAAGGGCATAGAAGTTATACACTTTCTTCAAACAGCAACAGGAACGTATATGACAAGGCAAAACCCAATAATGGGCGACAAACATTAACTCTCCTGAATATGACTTTCAAAAATCTAAAAATAGCTCAAGTCTGGGTTAAACTACTATCAACTTATATTTCCCTCTAACAAACTGTGACAGGCAAATATACTTTGTCTTACCTTTTGCTGTCTCTGGGGTTTGGGACTGCCATCATACTGTGATTTTTGCATCTCTCTCTTCACATCCACTGACACAGACTTCTCATTCACCTGAAATATTCAGGAAGGGCTCCAGATAAGAGGAAGTAAGTTATATATTTTCGACATTTCCTCCTTAATCTTAAATTCAAAACCTATAGTGTTCCTACTCATTCAAAATGCTTAGAAGGGATGATTCTAATGAGCAGTCACGCCCCAGTGTTTTGAGCAGCCATAAAGACTTTATAGTTTTCAAAACACTGCTTTTATTTCTGGCCTGGTCAGGTATCACTTTCCAGATTCAAGACCTCAGATAACTGATATATTTCTTAAGCTAAAATCTCATGGCTGCACAAAACCATAAGGTTCAATATTTAAGATCTTCAAGATTAGAAAACATATAAAATTTTGGGGAAAATCAGTTTGCTCAGTTTTAGATAAAATGGAATCATACTGTTCATAGGATTGACAGATTAAATCACATCATTGCAAACTTAAGTTACTCTATATTCAACAGCATACAAGAATATAATTTTAGCTTGTTTATAATACAGTCGAACTTCGATATCTCGAACTCGGGTAAATGGAACATACCCGTATTTCAAAGTTATAACGTGGCTTAAACGTTTTAACTTTGAAATATGGGTATGTTCGACTTAACCGAGCATGAAATAATGCAGTTCATGTGTCGAACTATCGGATAGTTCGAGTTAAGCGAGTTCGAGATATCGAAATTCGACTGTATGTTAAAAGTCACCAGCTTTCATTACAAATCATGATTTGCGATATGCATTCAAACACTTATTAGAGGAATAATTTGAGGCATAAAACAGTTAAGTGTACCTTTTCTAGTTTGCCCAGCTTGTTTTCTGTGCTAGGGGAACTACGGGTAGATGATCCGCCACTGTTGGGATGGTCACTGACATCTATACCACTGTCATGCTGGTCACCTTTGTCAAACTTGGGCTCCTGTCAATTTGAAAACATAAATTTGAGAATCAGATATAGAGAGTATTACATGAATTATTTCAAACCATACGTCTTCACCAAACTTTATAATGGAAGTGCTCATTAGAACTGTTGTTTCTAATAAGCAGTCTTAAAATAGGTTTGGTTAAAACAGAAAAATATTTTTTCTTTGCAATTATCTGGACAAGATATCACATTATTTCTTTCTGTGAAATTATGCCAAAACATCCCCTTTTTGAACATTCAAAAGCAGTCTCAAGGTATAGTCTTTAATATGTTCTTGCCTTAGGCAGAAACCTTTCACCTAGATTAAACCTTCTTTTGAGTAGCTGCAATAAGACTGACTTTGTCCTTCAAGTATATATTTTCTGCCATAAACGCTTGAATGCGAAAATAACATAAGATTAAGTTTCTAGATATTTTTTTTATGTGGTTGAAAAATATTCAAAGGAGGTTTAGTTTCTGTTCTTTTTCTATACTTGACAGGTGGCTGCTAAAAAGTCTGCTTTAACAGTCACTTGCAGAAGTTTTTGATCTTCTGTCTGCTGTAAGCAGTCACCTGTCGAAAACAATTTAACATCTATCTACAAAATGGTGCTATTTCCCCTTCTTTAAGTGCCTCATTACCAGTTTCTGTATGGAATAGATACTATCTGTCAAATAAAACATGCTCTGTTCTGTATTAGCGAGGAGAAAAGCTAAACCTTACCTGTACTGGTATTCCTGTGACAGAAGCAAAGCTAATTGGTTTGTTCCAGGCGTTAACACTGGGTACCGGTGCTGGTGCCAGTGCTGGCTGAGCTTGTTGCTGGGAGGCAGCCTGCATCTGGGACAAGTTCTGTAGGTTGGTATGAGCTATCACTGGTGTGTAAGTTCCCATCATATCTAAACACACATGAAAACACATTTAACACCCAGGGCTCCAGATAAGAGGGAGTATACTGAACAAATCCAACATTTTCTCACTTATTTCAGCACCAAATCCTGTAGTGTTACTACTCGTTAGAATTGTCTCGAAGAGACGATTCTAATGAGTAGTAACACCATAGGGTTTAATGCAGAAATAAAGATTTTAGTTTTTGAAATACTCCCCTTATCTGGAACACTGACACCTTGATACTAAATGAAACATATGCATTTCTAATCTTCCAAATTAAAATATACAAAGTAGTTTTTTTCTTTTATTCTACATCATTCTAATCTCAATCTAAGTCTAATATACATGATGGCATAGTTAAAGCCTGATGTAGATTCTGTGCAAAAAAAGAGCATTCACACAAGAATGAAATATGTTCAATAACAGAACATGCACTTGGAATATTTCAAACACAACGCTGTGAGGACATAAGGAAGTGCAAGTGACTAACCACTCAATCACGGAGCCCCCATACTTGGAATAGAACCATAGGGCTGCCATTAGTTGATCTTGAAAAATCCTAAGATTTCCAAATTTTCTATTTTTCAAGTGTAATTACTTAAAACTGGTTAAAAGTAAAGCAAAATGCGCCCTAAGGCGCATTCTACTTTACTTTCAGCCTGCTTTAAGCTACTATCTGCTAAGGGAAAAAATCCAAAAAATTTCAAAAAAATTGGGAGAAATGGCAGCCCAGGAACAAAACAATCTCAATCACATTACCAAGTTGATAGAACCAACTGATCCTAGCAAATGCTCAGAAGTCTTTTTGGGAGACAGAACTTACTTTTCGAGACATCGTTATCTTGATTCACTTCGGCATTGACTACCCTTGAAGTGATGGGTGGTATATTATTGGCCAATTCATTGTCCCAGTTTTCTATCTTTGGCATGAAGGACGTGGACTGGACCTCTACTCCAGGCAGGTCTGGGATCTTGTTCTTGGCTTTCTCCACTCTCAGCTGCTCCCGTTGCTTGGCAAACCGTGGTGGCAGTTTGGACATCTTGTTGTAGCGAGGTCTCTCAGCAGCAGTATGCACTCCCTTTGGTTTGGCAACAACCTAGAACAAACAGACGCAAAAATTATGTGTGATTTCATCTCTATACAGCGGAAAATAGATACTTCAGGTTTAAACTCGCTTAAATCGACCTTAAATTGATGGTAGTTTAAAGCAGAATGAAAGTAAAGCAAAATTTGCCTTAAGGTGCAATCGGTTTTACTTTCAACCTATTTGAAGTGCTAACCTGTCTTCAAAACTTGAAACAGACTATGGGGTAAAAGGTTAAGCAGCCACCAGCCTTTAACAAAGAGTATAAATGCTATATCAGGCAAAATAAGGGACAGTTGTGAAGAGATAAAAGTTTCAGCAGTCATCTGCCTTAACCCTTTCCCCCATAGAAGCGACTTTTAGCGTATTTAATTTATTCCTCCGCTGAAGAAAATAGTTCCAGTTTATACCCTCATGAACAATGACCATTACAAATATTTTATATAGCCTAGCAGATTTTAGCTTAAAGCAGGCTGAAAGTAAAGCAGAATGTGCCTTAAGGCACATTCTGCTTTACTTTCAACCTGCTTTAAGTGGTCACCTGTCTTCAAAACTAAAAACAGGCTATGAGGTAAAGCCTTAACCAACAATTACCACATGTAGATAAAAGTGATTAGCACTGTCAAGATCTATGGAGAAAAGGGTCTTTAGTGGGTATTTACTATAAAATATAGATGTATAATTTACAGGACCTACAGATTACATATCTATTGATATTAACAGGGTATTCTGGTTAACTTTATCAGAGTTTGCTCAGTTTGTAAAAAGTTTGAATCAATCTTTGGTCATAGGATTGACAGATAAGTTACATCACAGCAAACTGTTTATTGTAATGGACACTTTGGATACAGCTGTTTCTTCTACGGAATCAAGTTAGTCTTGTGCAAAACAAATGTAAGTTGATTTCCTGCAAAACGTTTTTTATTTCTTTCAAAGAAGGTGCATTCTGCTTTACTTTCAGCCTGCTTTATGCTACAATTTGCTTGAATACAGAACATTTTTCTTATGAAATCTAGTCTGACATGACTGTATAAATTGTAATACATAAATCTCCTTCATCAACTTGTAATTAAGAGTTTGCTCAGTTTTTAAAAGGTTTGAATCAATCTTGGTCATAGGATTGACAGATAAGTTACATCACAGCAAACTTTGTGTTTAATGGACACACTGCAGGGCTAAATATAAGAGGGAGTAAACTGAACAAATCCAACATTTTCTCACTTATTTCAGCACCAAATCCTATGGTGCAACTACCTTATATGCATTTCATATATTCCTCTACTGAAAAAAGTTTTCTCTTTTACACAGTA
This sequence comes from Gari tellinella, assembly GCA_922989275.2. Classification (NCBI taxonomy): domain Eukaryota; kingdom Metazoa; phylum Mollusca; class Bivalvia; order Cardiida; family Psammobiidae; genus Gari; species Gari tellinella. The sequence goes on along the minus strand of OV277865.1, from coordinate 74,187,769 downwards.
CATAATGTGCAACATCTAGTCTCTCAATGATGGATTAACAGTCTTTACGCATGATAATAGTAATACAGAAATCTCCTTCATCAACTTGTAATCAAGAGTTTGCTCAGTTTTTAAAAGGTTTGAATCAATCTTGGTCATAGGATTGACAGATAAAGTTACATCACAGCAAACTTTGTGTTTAATGGACACCTGTATACAGCTGATTCTACTACAGAATCCTCACTTAGTGCAAACATTCTTACATCTCCAACACATTAAAGTCTTCTAGTTTTATATGAAATGTGTCTTGCAGAAAAAAATATTCAGTAACAACGATTCAATCAATCTGTCCTCAGATAAAGTTGAAGTTACACTGTCTTGTCCTATGCAAACAGTATAGACTCTGATTAGAGAATGAGTGAATGGTGTTTTACGGCCCATTGGAGAGGGTGTCGCATCAAACTCTTTTAAACACTGATTGAAAACCCCAAAGATAATAGTTCCAATATTGCAATGTGAGTCTATACTGTTTGCATAGGACATGTGTACTCTTCAGTCTTCACAGGTATATTGCTTGTTGAGAAGGGTACGTCACTAGGATTGAATGAGTTAAAGGGAAAGTGCATTACCATGTTTGCTCAGATAGATAACACTGGAATCATTATTGTCATAGGATTGACAGATGATATTACATCATAGCATACATGGTTAGCAGCTTTTAACAGGAACTCAACTGATATTGAAGTGAGTGAAGCGTAACATTGAAAATTAAACAATGGAGATAAATGTTTTAAGATATTATTACTGCCCATGGAGCAATAGCTCATTTTCTTCCCTTCCTCTCCTTTGTCATGGTGCCAAAACAATCTGAATATTTAACCCTTTCAGTCCTCTGTAGAGATTATGTATTACATATGCAAACAGTGTGGATCCTAATCAGAAGGCTCCTATAGGAGCCCTCTGATTAGGGTCTGCACTGTTTCATATTTTTATTGGTTTTTAAAAATGTAACGGCAGACTGGTTCAAAATACCTGTACTAGAAGAGTCCAAAAGGGTTATAAATACCCACAAGAGAAATTGAGGGTTGAAAGGGTCAATACATTTTAGTAAACCCTTTTCTGTTTTAGAGCAATCAGTGTAAATAATCTATATCCAACTGATATAGTTTATATATAACCCTTCTATGTTTGTATCAGGTAGCCTCTCAAAGCAAGATAAAACTCTAGCAGAAATTTCTTTATCTGCTTTAACCCTTTACCTGATAGCCTATTTCTAGTATTGAAGATAGGTGACTACTTAAAGCAGGTTGAAAGTAAAGCAGAATGCGCCTTAAGGCGCATTCTGCTTTACTTTCAGCCTGCTTTAAGCTATCATGTGCTAGAATGTAGAAAATATTCCCTATAATATATATTTATGAATGATTAAATTGGAACTATTTTCTTCAGCGGAGGAACACATTAGATGCGCCAAAAGTCGCTTCTATGGGGTAAAGGGTTAAGCTTCCAACTATATTCAAGCAATTCAACATCAACTATCAGTTTGAGATATCAGTTTGCTCAGCAATTCATAAAAGAAGAATCATATACTTCTCATTGGGAGGCGAAATTTTCATCCTAGCAAACTGCTGTGTGGGATTTAAAGGTTAAACAGTACAAATGATGAATTATTATTATTAACCCTTTACTCCATAGCTTGTATATTCTCGCCACTACGGTTCAATGTCTTAACCCATTACCCCATAAATATGCCTTTTTACGCCTTTAATTTATTCCTCCACTGAAGACAATATATTTTACAATTATGAATATTTATCAAAAGAACTATTTTCTAGTAGATGGTAGCTTAAAAAGCAGAATGCGCCTTTAGGCGCAGTCTGCTTTACTTTCAACCTGTTTTAAGTTGTCCACTATTTTCAATATTAGAAATAGACTATGGGGTAATGGAACTCCAAACACTGATTAAAATCAACAATATAGAACAGTTCCAATATTGCTAAGTGACATCCCCTCTGATTTCAGTGATTTGGGTCTACATTTTTTGCATAGGACAAGTGTACCCTTCATCAGTACATTGTAAAGGAGGGTAAACTTGTCACTAGGATTGAATGAGTTTAAGATTAACTGCACATTACCATGTTTGCTCAGATAGAAAACACTGGAATCATTATTGTCATAGGATTGACAGATGGCATCACATCATAGCAAACATGGTTAGCAGCTTTTGACAGGAACTCAGAGAAAATTAAATAAATAACAATTATGAGTTGAGATATCCGTTTGCTCAGAAATTCATAAAAGAAGAATCATATACTTCTCATTGGGAGGCGAAATTTTCATCCTAGCAAACTGCTGTGGGATTTTTTAACCCTTTACTCCATAGGGTTGTTTCTAGTTTTGAAGACAGTTGACCACTTAAAGCAGGTTTAAAGTAAAGCAGAATGTGCATACCTGCACATTCTGCTTTACTTTCAGCTTGCTTTAAACTACCATCTGCTAAGATATAAGATATATTACCTACCTTGAATATTCATTACTGTATGAAATGAAACTATTTTCTTCAGTGGAATGAATGAATGAATGGTGTTTAACAACCCATCGACACCAGATGGTCATTTAGAGCCGAAGGAGAACATATTCATGACTAGAAATTGGAACTATTTTCTTTAGTGGAGGACATAAAAAATGTGAATCCATGGAGTAAAGAGTTAGCACCTGTTCAACTGTAGCGGTAAACAGGGCTCTAGATAAGGGAAGTATTCCAAAATATAAAGTCTTAATTTCTGCATTAAACCATATGTTACTACTCAGACGATTCTAATGAGTAGTAACCCCCTAGGTTTGGTGAGAATGTTTGTATTTGTTCAGTTTACTCCTCTTATCTCGAGCCCCGGGTAAACATACATACAATCTGCCTACCTTTGAAGGTACCTCCTTCTTCTTGACCTGTTGAGCATCAGTTTGTTTCCTCATCTCAGCCTCCTGGGCTTTTTGCTTACTCTTCATGGCTTTCTTAGACTGTACTTCCTGGAAGCCGTCATTGTTCTCAAACAGGAAGTTAGGATCATCAATGGTCACCTCTGGCTGGTCGTCAATCACCACAACACCTGCAACGCACAGCACAGCCAACATCAAACTAGGCTCCAAGGTTTTAAAGTATTTGAGTCGAGTATTAGATCGTTCTCAAGCATTTTATTGGTCAGATTTGAGCTTTTGCTCAAATGTGACCAATCAAATGCTTAACCCATTACCCCATAAATATGCCTTTTTATGCCCCCAATTTATTCCTCCACTGATGAAAATAGTTCCCTTTTAAACAGTCAGGAATACGTATCATAAGAAATATTTTCTATATTCTAGCAGATAATAGCTTAAAGCAGGCTGAAAGTAAAGCAGAATGCGCCTTAAGGCGCATTCTGCTTTACTTTCAACCTGCTTTAAGTGGTGGCCTATTTTCGAAACTAGAAACAGGCTATGGGGTAATGGGTTAAGAAAGATCTAAGACTCAACTCAAACACTTTATAACTTGGGATCTGGAGTCTCCACTAATGCTTGCACATTTGTCAGTGACAAGTTTGTTTGCTTTGTGGTAAACTGATTTATGTCCATTTAGCATTGAGTAAGGAGTCTGGGGGTCGTTTCATAAAACCTTGTAAGACAAAAACGGTTGTAAGTCAAAACTTTAAATTACATTTAATTTCTGATTTCTGTATCTAATCCTGTCTTGTGACATCTCTTTGGAATCGTCTTTTCAAGACGATTCAACAAAAAAGATGTCATAACACAGGATTAGATGAAGAAATAAATAATAATTGAGACTTTTATAATCTGACTTATGACCACATTTGTCGTAAGAAGTTTTATGAAACGGGACCCAGGTAAGTACAAGCTATTCATCAACCTAGGACAACTAAATTTCGGGCAAAAACTGTCACTGAAAGGAAAGGTGGGTGGATTTGATTTGATTTCATATGATTTTACGTCGCTTTCATCAATATTTCAGTCATATCGCAACGTCCAGCTTATTACAGGTGGAGGAAGACCCCCAGAAGCCCTTTATGCACTGTTTCAGGCACAAATCGGAAACTGGGTAGAACCACCGACCTTCCCAGGCCAGCTGGAAGGCTTTCCCACAAATTCAATACCTCTCCTAAGATAGCAATCAGCAAGACAGAAAGTTGATTAATGATGGCTCCATTAAGTGTATTATCATCTTTTTAATTATATTACTGTTTCATTATATAACTTTGCATGTCACATGATCAAATATTTGTGCTTATCCAATAGACATGTTTCACGAGATTCTTACCTGCATAGTTATTAATGTCGATATTTGCCAGTGCATCCCTTTTCTCCTTCTCTGCTTTCAATGGTTTGGATACATCAGACAAATCTCCTTTGCGAGACGGTTTATTTCTAAAACCAAATCAAAATATATTAGTCCTTGAACTTGACAACATGATAATAGCCACTGAGAGAACAATACAATTAGCAGTCTGAAGACAGGTTCCTTCTTAATGCAGGACAAAAAGTAAAGTAGAAGGCTCATACAGGAGTTTTCTGCTTTACTTAATTCCTCTATAAGCTCTTTGAACTCTAGTGACATATTCTTGTCTTTTGCAAACAGTGTATCTCAGAACAGTACAGTTTATGCAAACAGTGAAGACCCAGGTCCAGGACTCTTTTTACTTTATAACATCAAAATATTTTATTCATGGATATACTTTTAAATTTGTCCTGGGGTTTTCATCGTTTTTCTCACACATCAGTGAAATTTTCTTGAGGCTAGAAATGTATGTAACAGGTTTTCAAACACAATATTTTCTTTCATGTTAACCCTTTACCCCATAGCATATTTCTAATTTTGTAGATAGGTGACCACTTAAAGCAGTTTGAAAGTAAAGCAGAATGTGCCTTATGGCACATTCTGTTTTACTTTCAGCCTGCTTTAAGCTGTCTGCTAGAATATATAAAATATTTCTTACAATACAAATTCATGACTGTTTAAATTGGAACCATTTTTCTTCAGCGGAGGAATAAATTGAATGCGCTAAAAGGCGCTTCTATAGGGGAAAGGGTTAAGGCTACCTTATCTCAATCCAAGTACAAAGGCTAGTTCAGGCCTCCAGATAATGGGAGTGTTTCTACAACTAAAACCTTTATGTCTGCACAAAACCTGGTGGTGTAACTTCGCATTAGAATCATCTTGAAGAGACCATGCTAATGCATAGTGACACTGTAGGGTTTGATGAAGACTTTGATGAGAGAGTAATAAATGGTTAGTTTACTTCCTCTTACCTGGAGCCTTACAAGTTAACCGTTATACTTAATATTTTTACAATCCTCAAATAAAACTTCAAATATTTCATTTTCCATGGCAAGTGAATGATTGCGGCTGAACCATATTAACCTTTGCAAACAGTTTGGAACCAGATGAGCATCGTGTAATGCTGTCTCATCAGGATCCAATCTATTTGGCACTCTGACTGTTTTGAAAAGAAACTTAGAAAATTCTATAACCAAGCATGTAAAGATTTAACTCTTTACCCCATAGCATATTTCTAGCATTGAAGCTGAAGACAACTTTAAGTTGACAGTAAAGTACTTTACTTTCAGCCTGCTTTAAGCTACCCTCTGCTAGGATATAGAAAATATTTCTCATGGTACTTGGTCATGACTATATAAATTTTGAGTTATTTTCTTGAATGGAGGAATATTTCAAATGCGCTAAAAGGTGCTTCTATGGGGGCAAGGTTAACCCTTTGAACCCTAGTCCCGCATATAGGCGTCTTTTCAAACAGTGTACATGTGAATAGTACACTTGTCCTGTGCAAACAGTGAAGGCCCAGATCAGAGGGCTCCGAAAGGAGCCCTCTGGTCAGGGTCTTCCCTGTTTGTCCAAATTGACAAAAACAACTCTTAAAAGTCAGAAATTGAATAGACTAAAATCGAAACTGCAATTGTCCATTCAAAGTTTCAGGGAGGAAAGAGTTAAAGCAGTTCAAGAAACGGTGCATACTTACTTTTCATTCAATGAAGTAGTTATGGCATCACTGATGGCAGTTTGGTTATTAGGCACCACCTCATCCACTCGGAACACATGATTGGACGTGTTATCCTTTTTGTTTGTAGGCGGTGGAGGCTTTTTACCCCCACCCGGGCCGTTTTTTGGCGGAGCATTAAACCCATTTTTTGTCAGCGAGGAGTTGGGTGTCCTCTCTTTAAGGAAGTTTTTTGGATGGTCATTATTATAATTTTTTCCCCGTTGCTCAGAATTCACACGTCTATTCTGTCTATCATTCTGGGGTCTCTGACTAGAAAAAGACTTTTTTGTATCACGTTTATCACGACCATCTTTCACATCTCGTTTTTCTAACACATCACTACTCTCAGAAGCAGTTTCCCACTCTTCGTTCGCCATGTCAGAAGAATTCTGTTTAATCAGCTGTGGTCCTTTTCCTGAGCTAGCAGAATTAGCCGGTCCAGGTCCACGACCTTTCCCACGACCTCTGTCAAAGCCTCCACGACCTCGGTCCCCCCCTCTACCACGGGCAAACCTTGGGGGCGGAGAGGCTCTATCTGATCGCCTTTCTCGCCTAAAACAGACAAATGATGGGAGTGCTTTTCTGTACCTCTATCAACTTTGCCACATACAGTGGTAAATACGCTATTCCTACCCATTTACGCGTTAATCTATGCCTAAGAAACGCATAGTGAACGGTTAACGTCTACGATTTTTACAAGTTTAAACGTGTTAATAAACTATTATACCAATGCAGTCTTGACTAAGGGGTCCGTCAGCTTAGTGATAACCCTTTCATCCTGGGCTCTTTTAAAACGCGTAAAGAAATGCGTGAAGAAACGGCTAGGCAACGCGTTTAACGAAACAGATAATAAACGCGTAAAGTGGGTAGGAATAGCGTATTTACCACTGTAAGTACCACAAATGAATTATTAATAATCGCATATCCATTAATTCTTACCTTGTGACAATTAATGGATATGGGATTCAAACCTATCCTGATGAATTTCTTTCAGGACACCACAAAGCAGTTTCTATTTTAATAATGTTGAATACAAGTGGCAGCTCAAAGCAAAATGAAAGTAAAACAGAAAGGAGCTTTCTGCTTTATTTTCATCTTGCTTTAAGTATTAACCTGCCTTTAACACAGACTGTTACAGGTGATCTGAATATTTTGTTATGCAGGAAAGTATAAACAGCAAATGCTTAAATCTTACCCCATAGCCTGTTTCTAGTTTTGAAAATAGGCGACTGCTTAAAGCAGGTTGAAAGGGCGCATTCTGCTTTACTTTCAGCCAGCTTTAAGCTACCATCTGCTTGAATATAGAAAATATTTCTTGTGATACATATTCTCGACTGTATAAATTGGAACTATTTTCTTAAGTGGAGGAATTAATTAAAGGCGTCAAAAGGCATATTTATGGGGTATTGGGTTAAGAAATCTTGGGTGTGCCAGTTATCATGCTCAGTTCACTCAGTTTTAGATACAGTAGAATCATATTGGTCATAGGATTGACAGATAAAGTCACATCATTGCAAACTGAATTTCCTCTTTCTATACTACTGAATAAAGCTATTTTATAACGATATTGTCAATAGTTTAAACAGGATTAACCCTTTCCCCCATAGAAGCGCCTTTTAGCACATGTAATATATTCTTCCACTGAAAAGTTCCAGTTTATACATTCAAGAACATTTACCATGAGAAATGTTTTCTTTATCCTAGCAGGTGGTGGCTTAAAGCAAGCTGAAAGTAAAGCAGAATGTGCCTTAAGGCACATTCTGCTTTACTTTCAACCTACTTTAAGTGGTCACTTGTTTCCAAAACTAGAAATAGGCTATGGGGTAAAGCGTTAATATTTGAAAGCATAATATATGACAAATGGTAGAAACTTGTTTAATGTCAACATAGGTTGAAATACTTCAAGGCTCTACTTTACCTTTTATCCTGACCGTCATCTGGCCTGTAGTCTTTCTGTGGTGGTGGGCGACCAAAGCCTCCTCGTTGTGGTGGTGCAGAGTTGTAGCGACGGTTATCAGGTCTTGGACCACCGCCACTACCTCCTCTATTACCTCTGAAGGCTGATCCTCCTAAATACACAACACAAGTCTCAATAATTATCAATAGATTAAACAGGCCGGTCAATCATGCGGTCCATCATAAGGTGTGTATTTCAAAATCTAAAATCTTTGTTTCTCATTTAAACCCTATGGTGTTACTACTCATTAGAATCGACTCGAAGAGGCTATTCTCATGAGTAGAAACACAGTAGGATTTCGTCCTGAATTGAGTGAGAAAATGCTGGATTTGTTCAGTTTACTTGCTCTTATCTGGAGTTCTGATCATGTATTTAGGCGACCACTCAACTGAAGACCCATGTGCAGTATTTAATACATGTGCTTGCTTGATGCAGAATAATAATAATGAAGAAAGCTTTCTCTATTATTTCTATATTACATTGAGCAGTCAATTCTTTTATGAGCTTACCCCATAACCTTTTTCAAGTTTTGGAGACAGGTGAGCACTTAAGACAAGTTGAATCCTGCACCTTAAAGCACATTCAGCTTTATTTTTAGCCTGCTTTATCCTACGATATGATTGAATATAGAAAATATTTCTTATACATGTATATCATTGACTGTTACTAGTGTATCAATTGGATTCCTTTTCTTTAGTGGAGAAGTAAAAATATGTGTCTGTGGAGTAATTGGCTAAAGTCTGATCCCACAATTTTAATACAGTCAAAACTCGATACTTCAAACTCCCTTAAATAGATCGTACCAGTATTTCAGAAGTTGAATATCCATCAGTTGATCTCCCTAACATAATCGTATTTCAAAGTTAAAACATGGCTTAGCCACGTTTTAACTTTGAAATATGGGTATGTTCGAACTAACGTGAGTTCAAAGTATCTAGTTTTGACTATTTGATTTTAACGAGTTTGCCCACTAACCTCTGCCACGACGTGAAGGCTCTCCCTTTGGCATGAAGCCTCCACCACTAGGTCTGAACTCTCGATATTCACGTGGTGAGCGATTGTCTTGTCTGCCATAGTTGTTCTGCTGGTCCATATGATGGTCCTCTTCCATGTAGCGGTTACCTCTATTATTATTATGCCTTCTATCGCGACCATCTCTATCCTTCCTCATCTCGCGGCCTTTACTAGCCTCCTGCTGTACTGGCCTGTTGTCCTCATTACCTGTATGGGCAGTATGGGTATGAGTATGGGTATTGCCAGTAGGTTCTGCTTTACCAGTAGAGGATGTCTCACTGACTGAGCTCGTCTCCTCTACAGACACATCACTTTCTTCATCCTTGTCTCTCCGTCTCTTTGGTACTTCTTCCACCTCATCTGTGTGTTCATTGTCGTCTCCCCAGTTACCCATACGGAACGGTTTAGCCTGGTCAGCATAGGTGGGAGCACCACGTCGTCCTCTATTGCTATCTCTAGGGGGCTCCATGGGTACATGATTCTCATAACCTCTGTATTCTCTTGATCCACCACGCCCTCCTGCCCCTCGTCTGTATCCGCCACCTCGTTCACCACCTCCTCTAAGACCCCGCCCTCGTCCTCGACTTCTAGCTCCTCTAACAAACTCTCTACCACGTGAAGAGTTACCGGACCTTGGGTCATAGCGGTTGTCATATCTGTTATCTCTCATATCTTTCGAGTCGTCTCTCATCTTTTTAGCTGGAGTATGTGTCCTATCTACCCTGTCTGATCTGTTCATGTCCCGTCGATCTTCTCGCTTTTCTCTTGGCTCCATCTTATCCTGTTTCTCAAAGCTCTGCTGATGTTTAGGCCTGCAATATTCAAACAGAGCAAATTAGGCTATAATATATTGAAACAATGCAACCAAGAGCTGGAAATCTCAATAGTAGAGTACTTGAAAGATACATCTGTAAAACCAATGCCATTGCGGTTTTATTTGGAAAATCTGTTATTTTTTCATTACAATATCTATTAACCATTCATTCCAAAGTTATGCCTATTAATGCATTTAATTAATTCCTCCACAGAAGAAAATAGTTCCACTTTATACAGTAATGAATGTGCGACATTTTCATTAACATTAATTCACCTTACAAACAATAATTAATGTGCTGGTCGAACCTCGCAAACTCTAGCTGGCTTAGGTCAAACATAACTACAGGATGGTAGTTGAGAGAACACTGTTAAGTTCTACTTAAGCGAGGTTGTGTTATCAAGGTCAGATTGTAGTTTGAAAGTACATACCTTTCTTTTTTCTCTTCCTGCTGTTCTTGTTTTTCATTTTCCTTCTCTACATCTTTTTCTTTAGAAGGAGTGGGTTTGATATCTTTGGGCATTTCCTATTTTAAAAAAATAACAGTAAAATGCACATAGCTGTCATCTATAACCATTAACCCTAAGCCCGCCAAATAAATTGTCGTCTGCTATATTTCTCGTCTGCTTCAAGTTTCAAAGTGCTTCAAAGTTGCTCAAAATTGCTGAAAATGTTGTCCGAGTGTCAAACAGCTTGGATCCGGATGAGACGCCGAGTTACTCGGCGTCTCATCCGGATCCAAGCTGTTTGCATATGGAGCTATAGTTGTGACTGGCAGGCTAAGGGTTAACACCATAAAAGTGCCTTTTACCGCATTTAATTTATACCTACATTTTAGAATAAAGATCCCATTAATACAGTTATACACAGGTACCATAAGCAAATGGTAACTTAAAGAAGGCTGAAAGTAAAGCAGAATGTGCCTCAAGGTGCATTCTGTTTTACTTTCAACCTTCTTTTTTCTGTTTTACTTTCAACCTGTCTTCAAAATTAGAAACAGGCTATGGGGTATCAGGTTAACCTTAATTCGTATTATCTACTCAAAATGTTTGCTGTTGTAATTCTTTTTCTTTTGCACAGGAGTAGAACATTACTATCAGAGTGACAAACAGTTAGGATCTTCTTTCCTCAAGCAAAGTTCCTCCACATTAGTGCAATTAGTGGTAAAAATAGCGAGGTTTTACTGCATGATCTGGCCATAGGAGAAAGGGTTAAATATATCATCAGGGTCCCGATAAGATCAAGTAAACTAAACAAACCCTCCTTTTTTTACTCATTTCATCACCAAATCCTATGGTGTTACTACTCATTAGAATCGTCTCAAAGAGACGATTCTAATGAGTTGCAACACCATAGGGTTTAATGCAGAAATAAAGATTTTAGTTTTTGAAATACTTCCTTTATCTGGAGCTCTGTATCATGACTATTTACCTTTGCTGGAGCAGACTCCTCCACTTTGTCACTGGCTGGAGATTCTCTGGAGTCCGACTTGGATAGTGTTGATGCTGGTCTTTTCAGGGAAACATAGTTACTACGTGGTGGTGCATTCTGCTGGGATTCCCTCAAAGTAATTGGTGGGGGTGCATTGTAATGGTCTCTCTCTGAAAAAACAATGTAAAATAAAATGTTAATTTGTCAATAAAGACTTCTCAGAAAAACAGCATTTAAATGCTTTCATTGGCAATATTTAAATCACCTACATCCAACAGTGCCTCAGGCCAAGCCCACATGACTCCTACAGGAGCTCTACTTTACTTTAATCTTTAAATTGCAACTAGTGTTCAAAAAATGTCAATGCTTAGCCACTTGTGGTGCTAATGTGTAGAGGAAAAGATTATCTATGCCAGATAAATGATGTTGCATAAAGGTCAATTTACACATGAAATTTCTAAATTTAACCCTTTCCCCCCCATAGAAGCGCCTTTTAGCGGATATGATTTATTCCTCAGCTAAAGAAAATAGTTCCAATTTAACCAGTCATGAATATATAGTATAGGGCATATTTTCTATGTTCTAGCACATGGAAGCTTAAAGCAGGCTGAAAGTAAAGCAGATTGCGCCTTAAGGCGCATTCTGCTTTACTTTCAACCTGCTTTAACCCTTTCCCACATGGAAGCGCCTTTTAACGCATTTAATTTATTCCTCCAATGGTGAAAATAGTTCCAATTCATACAGTCATGAATATGTATCATAAGAAATATATCCTATATTCTAGCAGATGGTAGCTTTAAGCAGGCTGAAAGTAAAGCAGAATGTGCCTTAAGGCACATTCTGCTTTACTTTCAACCTGCTTTAAGTGGACACCCATATTCAATACTAGAAACATGCTATGTGGGAAAGGGTTAAGTAGTCACACATCTTCAACACTAGAAACAATGCTATCAGGTAAAGGGTTAAATCAAAGATAGCTCATGCCTTCTGCTGTATTGTTTATTACTCTTCTCCAGAAACAATATTAAGTAAGTCTTTAGCTCCAGAAAAGAGGCATTCAACTAAAAATGTCCACCATTTTCTCCTTTAAGTTTGTACCAAACCCTCTGGTGGGACTTTTCATTAAATAGACTCTTAAAAGACAATTCTAACGAATAGTCACACCAAATGGTTTGATGCATATAAAAGAATTTTGCTTTATTTATCTTTGAAAACACTTCCCTATATCTGGAGTCCAGTAACTTTTTTTTCAACTTACTATGGGGGCGACTGTCCTCTTGTCTAAATCCTGCCATTGGGGAATTCTTAGAACTGAACTCAGACCAGCTATTGTTTTCGTCTCTCTTGTTTCTTCTATCTGGTCTGTCTGACTTTGAGTCCCGTTTGTCCCCTCTCTCAAACTTATCTCCCCTATTCTTATCCCTGGATTTATCAGATCTCTCTCCTCCTTTCTCCCAGTAATTGTCTCTTTTATCACGAGATTCTGTTTTAGCCTCTCCCTTTCCTTTCTCTAGTTTCTCCATTCTGTCTCGGCTCTCTCTCCTCTCAGACTTGTCCTCATGTGAAGTCTGTCTGTCCATCTTATCCCAGCCCTTCTTGTCCTTTGGCTTGTCCCTATGTTCACGTTCCTTGTCCTTCTGCCGATGATCATACTTGTCCTGCCTCTCTTCTTTGTCCTGGCTGGGTTTCTTTTCCTCCCTGAAGAATACACGACAAATAAAGTTAGTCCTCTTTCACACCATTTCTCAATAAATACATCTATTTTACCTTCTACACATTTATGTCTGGATATAGCAATAAACTCTCCCGACATGCTTGCTTAGTTATTTACTGATATACAAGTATGATTTAAGCGTTGCAATGTTTTTCATATGCATTAGCAATCAATTCAGATCATGATATGATGCCGCCAAATGCGGCCTCTAATCAGGATCTACATTATTAGTGTTTGCCAATGTCCCCTAATAGACACTAGGCTTAAAACGGTAAAGTCATAGCTTTTGAGGAAACTAGAAACTTGAAGCAGACAAGAAATATAGCAGACGACAATTTATTTGGCGGGCTAAGGGTTAACAGTTTAGACTTTAACCACAATCTATTGAGCAATTTTTTCCGCTAAGGAAAAAGTCCACATTTCAAAAGTCCAGGGGCCCGTTTCATAAAACATCTTACGACAAAAACGGTCGCAAGTCAAAACTTCAAAATACATTTTATTTCTGATGTATCTATCTAATCCTATCTTGTGACATCTCTTTGGAATCGTCTTTTCAAGACGATTACAAAAAGATGTCACAAGACAGGATTAGATGGAGAAATAAATAATAACTCAGACTTTTATAATCTGACTTACAACAACCTTTTATGAAACGGGCCCCTGAACATCAAACACTAGATCTCCAGTATATTTCATTATACTTCAAAGCTAGTTGTAGACTTTGTAAAGTAGAATGCTTTACTTTGAGCCTGCTTTATGTGGGCATCTACCGTCAAAACAAGAAACTGGCAGTAACATAAAGGGTTAAAGCAAAAGGAATGTACAGCAGAAACCTCTAAATGAGTTGTCACATGCAATGGTAGGGTGGAGGCAGTAAAGCGACAATGTTAGGAATAATTGGATATACTTTTTTCCTATTTTGGAGCCCCCTTTTCTCTCTTATATTATATCTGGACCCCTTTTTACTGTAAGGGATTTAAAAACGTTTTTTCATTTAATCTTACCATTCTCTTTCACTGCCCTTCCTGCTGCCTTGTTCAGATCTCCGGTCTCCTTTGTCAGACGGCGTCTTTCTGTCATCCCTGTCCGAGCTATCATCAAAGGGGTCTTTCTGCACCACAGGCTGTTTATTCTCCGGCTCTTTGAAGTCATTCTCATTCTCCTGGTCTGATATATCTTCATACTGATCATTGTTGCGTAAAAAATACTCCCCTTGTGGCTTCTCCATTGGCCTAGGAGAAAAACAAAGACTTAATCCAGGCTCCGAGGTTATAAAGCATTTTAGTCGAGTCCGAATGTGTTCCCAATCAAATGCTTGGGAACGAGTTAAGACTCAAGTCAAAAGCTTTATAAGGAGAAAATCAAAGACGTAACCAATTACCATATTGCCCTTTTCTGGTTTTAAAGACAGTTAACCACTTCAAGCATATTCATGATTGTATAAAGTGGACTATTTCCTTAAGAGAGGAATATTAAGGCATCCCCACCATAATAGGTTGAGGTTTCTATCAAGAATGGGTTATGTGCAGGTTGATAGTCAAACTACGATTTTTTTTAAAAATATGTATGCAGGGCTCCAGATAAGGGGGAGTATTCTGAACAAATCCAACATTTTCTCAATCATGAAGCACAGAATCCTATGGTGTTACTACTCATTAGAATCGTCTTGAAGAGACGATTCTAATGAGTAGTGACACCATAGGGTTTAAAGCAGAAACAAAGATTTTAGTTTTTGAAATACTCTTCTTATCTGGAGCCCTGTGTATGGGACAAACACCACATGCTGCATTGTTAACTGATCATTGTTTACTAAATCACTGTTCAACTATCATTCTAGGGCTCCTGATGGAGTAAATTGAACAAATACAACATTTTCTCAATCATTTCAGCACCAAATCCTATGGTGTGACTACTCATTAGAATCGTCTCAAAGAGACGATTCTAATGAGTAGTGACACCATAGGGTTTAATGCAGAAATAAAGATTTAAGTTTTTGAAAATACTCCCCTTATCTGGAGCCCTGATCAATTGGGCGTCATCTTACCTTCCTCTCTCCTCTATTGTTTTCTCATACTCATGGTACATTCTTTGGTCAATGAAGGTCTGTCTTCTCATCTCCTCATAATGTTGGGGGTAGGCTGCTGCCCTCCTGGCTTCATCTCTGTTCTCCTCCTGACTCTCAGTGCCTGAGCCATGACTGTCTGTCCTCCGTCTCACACCAGCAGCAAACATGGGCATACCTGGATCACATAATCCAAGCTGTTAGCATTCCAACGACACTTAACTCCTTAAAAATTATTTTAAACCCATTCTGTAAGGTCAAGCTTAGCAACCTTTCCAATACATGACCAATTTCTACGACTGGTTGCAGCTTAATACTGAAGGAAAATAATGCAGATAGTGGCTCAGCTTTATTTCTATCCTATATAAAGCATAAACAACTGAACTGTTTACCTCCAGCTGATTTCTAGTTTTGAAGACGACCACAGTCACATGAACCAAGTTTAAGTAAAGCAGAATGCTCCTTAAGGATCATTCTGATTTACTTTCAAGCTGCTTTACGCTACCATTTAGAATGATAATGGAAATGCCTTTTGTGTTTCATGTTCATGTCTGTATAAAGTGGGGCCTACTTTCCTTCGTGCAGAAAAAGGCATTTTTTTTATGAATTAATGGGCTAAGGGAAATGCCACAACTGCTCCATTGTAACAAAGTATATCACACAAGAAAAATTTGTGTCATATCATACTCCTGAGAAAGATAACTATTTTTTTCTTTGAATTTTTCTCTCCAGTTTACCTACCTTGCATATCCATGGGTGGTCTTGGACCAAAGTTCATGAACGGGTGTGGTGGCATGGCTCCCCATGGGTATGGTCCCCAGGGTGAGGGTGGTCCCTGGCCCGGCCTTATCTGTGCTGGGCCCTGCATGGGTTGTGGTGAGGGAGGCCCAGGCTGTGGAGATTGCTGTGAGTGAGGTGGTACCACTCTAGAGGCTGGTGAGTCACCTCCGGAGTGTTGTTTCTGAAACCGTGGTGGCAACCCTCCACGTGAGTAGCTCTTCCCATACTGACCTTGAGAACCCTGAAACATACAATATTTTACTTCATCTCTTGGGAAACTGGATAATTCTTTTTTCTCCCGTCTGCAATAATTGTTGACTGCAGGTTGAAAGTACAGCAGAATGTGCCTTAAAGGCGCATTCTGCTTTACTTTCAGCCTGCTTTAAATAACCATCTACTAGAATATAGAAATTCTTTCTTACGGTACATATTCATGACTACATAAACTTGAACTGTTTTCTTCAGTGAAGAAATAAATGAAAGGCGTAAAAAGGCATATTCACAGGGGAACGAGTTAAGCTATCATCGGCTAAGACATAGAAAGTGTTTCTTGTGGTACGTAATCATTACAGTATATTTTCCTCAGAAGAAGAATAAATTACAAGCTTATAAAGGCATATGCATGAAGTTATGGATTAAACCCAAGTTTGACTATTTATTCTTATACGTACCTGTGGATATTTTTGTCCATCCCTAGACTGTGGTCTATCACCCTTCTCACTACTTTCACTCTCACTGGTTCTGTTAGAGCGGGTCTCTGGCCGGCTTTCTACTATATCATCTTCCTCATCTGTGTCCTGTGAGTAAACAATTAATATTAACTCATTGACGCCCACTGCCACATGTTGCATCTTTTATAAACTGTATATATTATGAGTACATGTGCCTTATGCAAACAGTGTTGACCCAGATCAGAGGGCTCCTGCAGGAGCCCTCTGATCAGGGTCTGCACTGTTTGTTATTTACCAATTTTTTTCAGAAAACACCCATAAATAGTCATAAATGGCCTAGACTTAATTTCCTAATGTGTTTAAGAAAGAAAAGGTGTAATTGTTTACGTACAGGTTGTACAACTACACTACATTTACGATATCAAAAGTTACCTTTACCCCATCCTTTTTCTTGGCCCTTTCATCTAGGGCTCTCAGTTTTTCCTGGGCTGCCTTCTTCCTATCCGACTCCAATTTCTTCTCCTCCTCTTCGCGCCTCTGTCTCGCCCTCTCTATCGCTGTAGAGACTTCCTGTTTCCTCTCATTTCTCCGCTCCTTCCATACCTCATCTTCATCTTCAGGCACTTTCTTATTCGGAGTAGGCGGCAAAGGAGCTGCTGCTGGTATCTGACCTGCTGGGAACATTGGCCTCTGCATGGGCTGGTAAGGTAAAATGACAAAGAGATACAGCACAGAGGAAATATTAACACATTGATCTTGAATAACATGTAGGATCCGTCATGAGTCGATGTATAAGACAAGCTGATCTCAACCGAGTCTAGAATTGAATGTTATTAAGCAGGCCTTGGCGAGCTTAATAATTTTCCTATTCTAGACGATCAACTTGTCTCATACATCGGTGAGTGACAGATTCTTTTTCTCACATAACCACTAATTTAATGTATTTTTTAAAGCAATAAGCCTTTTTTAGAATCCCAGTGACGTAATAACGTCTTTATAAATAGTGACATCATCAAAGTGATCTCACATATGTTGGAGACAAGGATATTCACGATCGTGGTTCGCTATTGAAAACTGGGGTAGTTATGTGAGAAATAGTGCATATTGAACACTGTATAGAGGCAAATCAACAATAGACTCAAGTACAGTTTTAAATAGAACATGTATTTGTGAAACACTGTGACCATGACCTACAAATGACATTGACCTTTATCTGACATTACTAAACTTGCACTGAGTTTGATGGGCTTCTTGAGAGAGTGGTGTGAGTGAGTTGAGAGGGGGTAATACAGTCCAATTTCGATATCTCGAACTCGCTTAATTCGGACTATCTGATTTGTCTACACATAAATTGCATTAGTTCATGCTTGGTTAAGTCAAACATACCGTTTTTCAAAGTTAAAACGTGGCTAAGCCACGTTTTAACTATGAAATACAGGTATGTTCAATCTAACTGAGTTCGAGATATCGAAGTTCAACTGTATAGAGAATATTAATGGGGGAGACAATAATTAACTTGTAGTTACCTGGCCTGGAGGTCCCTGTGGATGCATGCCCATTCTAAACTGGGGAGGATAGGGGCCTCTTGGTGCCATAAAGTCAAATGGTGTCATCTGGCCCATCTGCCAGCCACCTCGCTGGAAACAAATAACACAAAACTCACATGTTTCAAATAAAATACTACAAAATAGATAACAGACCATATTCTTTTATCTAACAATTGTATTCAAAATTAATGTATTTACCTTAACATTTCTTACACTCTTGATACTTATTTTCTACTATAAATCACATTTACTGTTAATAAGTTAAGCAAAAGATATTATTTAAGGGTTTGATGTAGCATGTGGAAGTGTACATCATTATCTTTCTGTACGCTCAATTAAATCATTCATGATTGGAACTTTAAACGAACAAGTCCAAATTCCAATTTAGTGTAGTCCATTAGTGACTATTTAGAGTTGTTTTCTGCTATGTATTTTACAATGACAAACAGTCTCCTTTAGGATCCCTGATCAGGGTCTGCACTATTTGCATAAGACATTTTACGAATTGTCCCTAGAGTTCAACGAGTTAATAATATTTTATATATAATATGAAGACTACATACCGCATCCATTCCTGGATGTGGGGGCCTAGGACCTCCTCTGAAGTGTGGGGGCATTGGTCCTCCTTGACCCCAGGCCTCCCTAGGGATAGGAGCCTGGCCCTCACCCTGCTGCAACACAAACACAATTAAATAGTCAACATCATTGTAGCATTGAGTTGTTAACCCATTTCCCCATAAATACGCCTTTTTATGCCTTTAATTTATTCATTCTTTGAAGAAATTAGGTCCCCTTTATACAGTCATGGAGATGTTATGAAATATATTTTAGCTGATGGTAGCTTAAAGCAGGCTGAAAATAAACCAGAATGTGCCTCAAGGCGCATACTGCTTTACTTTCAACCTGCTTTAAGTGGTCACCTATTTTCAAAACTTGAATCAGGCAATGAGGTAATGGGTTAAATGTAAATATGAGCCACACCATGAGAAAACATAGCATTGCAAAACAGTGTTGACCTAACCGAGCAATATCTTATTACAGTAAAACCTCTCTATTACAACCACAAAATTGTGTTATTAGGTATTTATGGCAGGGTTTGCTTAAAGCAAGGAGACAGTAATACAGAAAGCTCCTTTAGGAGCTTTCTGTTTTACTGTCACCTTACTTTAAATTGTCACCAGTATTTCATACGATCAACTAGCCTTCGTTTTTAGTGGTTGTACTGTAATAGGGACTTTTTACTGTATTGGTGTCTGCCCAAAGTCTACAATTGCAACACATTAGGCAACAATACACTGGAAATGTCAGTTAGTACCAAACAGTGTAGACCCAAACTAGCTGTAGTGTCAATGACAGGCGGTCACTGTGACACGACAACTGTTCTTGGTCTTCACTGTTTGCAGAGCAGTCTGATTTTTTTCTCATTGCATGGCTCTTATATATATTTTCAAACTTGTGATTGATAAGTGTTCATTCAAGATCGATTGACAGTTGCTGTTGAACTTATTACCCCATACATACGTCTTATTTATTTCTCCACGGATTAAAAAAGTTTCTTTGTTAAGTCATGCATATGTATCACGTATCATAAAAATAGTTTTCTATGTATTCTTGCAGTTGGTAGCTTCAAGCAGGCTGAAAGTAAAGCAGAATGTGCCTAAAGGCACATTCTGCTTTACTTTCAACCTGCTTTGATTGGTCACCTGTCTACAAAACAAGAAATAAGCTACATTGTATGGGGTAATGGGCTAATGTCCCTGCACCATTTTGATCATATTGAGAGAACATAGAGAGTGTACTAAACAGAAGATGAATCATCAATGTTTAACCCGTTACCTCATAATTAAGCCTTTATACACCTCTAATTTGTTCCTCCACTCAAGAAAATATTTCCAATTTATTCAGTCATGAATATTTTTTATAATATTATTTCCTATTTTCTAGTAGATGGTAGCTGAAAGCAGGCTAAAGCAAAGCAGAATGCGCTATTCTGCTTTACTTTCAACCTGCTTTTAGTGGTCACCTATCTTCAACACTAGAAACAGGTTATGGGTTAAGACAGGCGCTTCAGTTTGTAAATTTCTTAAAATCTCAATTATAGACTACTTTCATGTTCATCATCTTGAAAAAATAAAATAAGCATTTCTACATACTGTAAAACAATCTTATCATTTTGGATTATTTTTCAAATTACACTGTAACAAAATTCGGATTTAAGCATTAGACAAACAGAAATAGGCGACATGGTTCCAGGGTTTTCCCGGACCCCCATATTATGTAGAAGTGAAACCCTATTTTCACAAATGACCCCTAATTTAGGAATGTTGTCCTTTATTCTACTTAGTGTAAACAATTCATATGAAATGTTAAACAGTGCAGAACCTGGAGAGATAATGCATTAAAAACCTTCTCATCAGAGACTTCTGTTTGCCATTGTTCTTTTTTCCGTATACTCTAGGTTTGAATGGGTAACATATTTTCTTCTATTTGACTCCATCATAACCAATGTGAATACTAAATAGGTTCATTGCATAGTCGCAACATAGGACTTGATTGAGACATAATGATTTTACTATTTGTAACACTAATCTTTGTCTTATTCCCTGTATATCTTGCACTACATACATGCTCTAGCCTGAATCATGTTAATAAACTAATTTGTCTCTTTCGATAATGATCATACAGATAGAGTGAAAGCACAGCAAATGAACAGTGACACAAGGAAGAAACAGCAACATAGATCAAAGTAAAAGTCTACTTCTAAAACACATTATGTATAATGAACAAAATTCAAATAAATGGAAAACCAACTTCTCTTAAAGCTTTCTGCGTTTATATCCAACAAAGACAAAGAATTCAACATATTCAACTTATAAAGGTTTGAACGATAGAGTTTCATTTCCATACTGGCTCCAGATAAGGAATATTGCATGAACTTTAATCTTTATTTCTGCTAAAAAGCCTATGGTGTTACTTCTCACTAGAATCGTTTCTTCTAGACAATTCTGACAGGTAGAACACCATAGGATTTTGTGCTGAAAAGAACGAGAAATGTATGAATTTGTTCAGCTTTCTTCCTCTTATCTGGAGCCCCAATGGTCTCTAGTATAAAAGTAAAACATGCACAACATCTACCAACCACTCATGCACAGTACAACAATGAAGACAAAAAAACCCAACAGTACATGAGATCGTAATAAGGAAGAGCAGCTTCATCTTAGACAAACGTTTACAAAAGGGGCCAAAGAAGATTCAAATACTGGAGTCAGCAGAAATTCTTGTAAGAATGGTTTCATTGTCCTTTACTCCATAGATGCATGTTTTAACGCATTTAATTTATTCATCCACTGAAGAAAATAGTTCCATTTCATACAGAGATGAATCGAACAAGTTCAGTTAAGACACAACAGAGATACCCGAATAATCTCGAGCTATGCAGATCTGTTTTGGACAGCACAATTCTTCTATTGTTGTAATTATTTTGTAAATTTTCTAAGATTAAAGGAAGTTTACAATGAGAAAGGAAATCAATGAAAAGAGGTTTCATATGCCGATTATCGAAATGGCAATAATGCATGATACAGTTTGCTAAAAAAAATTTTTTTTAACAATTTCAAACAAGTAATTGCAAAAGAAATAGTTAAGGGCCAATTACAAAGCACTCTAAGTCTTGCATACACTTCTGAAGAAAATTTCAACCAAATGATAAATCAACTAATTAACACTGCAATATTATAAGCCGATATTTGCTATTAAAGATGAGACAACTCAATTTGAGAAATCAATATTGATGGAACTTCATCATTATCTCCATAGACTGTTTCTAGTTTTGAAGACAGGTGTAAACTTAAATGATAAAATCAGATTGAAAGTAAAGCAGATTGTGTTTCAAATGCTTTACTTTCAACATGCTTTAGGTGGTCAACTGTCTTCAAAACTAGAATCCGGCTACGGAGTAAAGGTTAACAACATGATCTAATGCTTCTTATTTCTCAGTTCAATTTTCACTCATAGCCGCAACCACAATTATTTACAAACATCCAAAGAAACAGTGTGTCCATTCCAATTCACCTATTGAATCACCAACTGTGCGTTTTATAAAACCTATATTGTTGCCAGAAATGCAAGCCATATCTAGTTAATGAAACAATTAACATAATACTACTCCCTTTCGCCAAGAATTTTGCAATGAATATTGAATAACAGAGCTCCAGATAAGGGGAGTATTTCAAAAACTAAAATCTTTATTTTTGTATCAAACCCTATGGTGTTACTACTCACTAGAATCATCTAAAAGAGACAATACTAAATAGTTACACCATAGGTTTGGTGCAGAAATGAGTGGAAAAAACTAAAATCTTTATTTGTGTATTTAACTCTATGGTGTTACTACTCATTAGAATCGTCTCTAAGAGACGATTCTAACGAGTAGTAACACCATAGGTTTGGTGCTGAAATGAAAGAGGAAATGTTAGATTTGTTCAGTTTACTCTCTCTTATCTGGAGCCATGAAAAAGTGCCTGTTTGTTGGTGCTGTGGAGGGTATAGATTTGCTCTGAAGACTTGCTGCTCTTTACCTTGTACTCTTCCAGTCTACTGTCTGGCTCTAGATGATTCAGTTCTATATCACTTGCCTTTCTCATGCCTGCCCCCTCTCGGTTACCCTCCTCTGTGCCCTTATCTCCCGTGTCAAGCAGCTGAGGATCGGACATGTCTGGGGGTGGCGGCCTCGGCTTACGCCTTTACAGAGAAAAAAACAGTCAAACATGTACAAACAGTGCTCCCGATAAGGGGAGTATTTCAAAAATTAAAATCTTAATTCCTGCTTTAAACCCTATGGTATCACTACTCATTAGAATCGTCTCAAAGAGACGATTCTAATGAGTAGTAACACCATAGGATTTGGTGCTGAAATGAATGAAAAATGTTGGATTTGTTTAGTCTATTCCCTCTTATCTGGAGCCCTGTGTACACAAGAACATCCACTCTAAAGAGTTCTGCTTTACTTTGTCCTGCATTTAACCTATTCCTTTATAAAAATGCCTTTTAGCTTTCAAGTTGTTCCTTCATTAAAGAAAAAAGTTTCTATTTAAACCCTAATATCAAACAATTAGAAATATTTTCTATATCCACCAAACAGATTATAGGTTAAAACAGGCTTTATGTGCATTCTGTTGATCTGTTTTACTTTCAACCTGCTTCAAATTGCCATCGGTCTTGAAAACTAGAATCTGTCCATCATATCAGATGTATCACCTTTGAAGTATCTACTTAACACAAATCAAATGCGTTTTATTATCTTAACCCTCAATGTAAAAGGCAGGTAACAGTGGAAAAAGGTCAATTCAATTAAGAAATCAGCTATGCATGTCTTATTTAAAACAAAACTTTACATGTCAAGACTTATCTTACTATCTTTAACCAATTACACCATAATATACCTTTAATTAATTCCTCCACTGATAAAAATAATGTCCTTTTATACAGTGTCATGAATCTGTATCATAAGAAATGGTTTCTGTATTCTAGCTTTAAAGCAGGTTGAAAATAAAGCAGAATGCGCCTTAAGGCGCATTCTGCTTAATTTTCAACCTGCTTTAAGTGGTTACCTAGAAACAGGCTATGGGGTAATGGGCTAAGAAGAAAGAAGAAAATTCTCGTAATTAGGTATGAAACTCGAGTGAAATGAGAGCACAAGGAAATCATTTGTACCTTCTTTTGGGTTCACCATTTTCATCCTCTTCATCGCTGAACACCAGCTTCTCACTTAAAATACATCAAATGTTCAACATAAGTATTAAATATGATACAAAACAAAACAGATATTAAATACGACCTTGACTTACTGCCAAAATTTAGACTCCATTACAGAAACAAACAAATGGATATATTGAAATGTATAGTACCATGACTATCTGATAGTTGTTACACTTTTAAGAGATATGTCATTCAATAAGACAAACCAAATTCAAGCCTTAAGGTTATAAAGAGTTTGAGTTGAGTCTGAAACTGTTTTCAAGCATTTGATTGGTCAGATTTGAGAACTCAATTCAAAAGATTAATAACCTTGAATCTTTGTTTCTGATTTGATGTGTAATGAACAGCCCGATTATGAATAAACATGCTTTCAACAGTATTTCAGTTATATTGTGACGTCCAGCTAATAACAGGTGGAGGAAGACCCCTGAAGCCCTTTTATGCACTGTTTCAGGCACAAATCTGCAACTTTGTAGAACCACAGACCTTCCGCATGCCAGCTGGAAGGCATCCCCAAATTATAAATCCTAACTACCAGACTTGGATTCGAACTCACAGCGGTGAGGTCCTTGTTTCTGTCCTTATTAAGCTGGTTTAAAATTCAACCCTTCTCATCCAGATTTTTTTTTTTATCATTGAGTCTGCTTCATTTCCTGGTGATATTTTTTCCTTTAATTAGTTTATAACAAATAAAAGTCAATTATCTTTTCTAGCAATATATAGAAACGTTTAAATAATTAATTGCCTAATTACCTATAATCTATTTCTCCCTGGGCACTGGCCCAGCCACCAGTGGAGTCTAACTGCAAGATCTCATCAAAGTCCTTGATGTCCTTATCTGATATTATAGCTGGCCTCTTATAGTCATCTTTATCATCATCGTCCCCCGACTTCTCACCACTGGGGCGATGCGGAGGCATGCGTGGAGGTGGGTGATGGGGAAACCTGTCAATCAAAAGAAACTCTAAGTTTGTGGGATTAGATGGTTCCTTGCATTAACCCTATAGCCTGTTTCTAGTTTTGAAGATTTGTGACCACTTGAAGCCGGTTGAAAGTTAAGCTGAATGCGCCTAAAGGCGCATTCTGCTTAACTTTCAGTCTGCTTTAGGCTATTATCTGCAAGAATATAGAAACTAGTTCTTATGATTTTTATTTGTGATAATTAGTATAAATTGAAACAATTTTTTTCACCGGCAGAATAAGTTAGGAGACGTAAAAAGGTGAATTTACAGGGCTCCAAGTTAGAGGGAGTAACTGAACAAATCCAACATTTTCTCACTCATTCCAGCACCAAATCCTATGGTGTGAGTTCTCATTAGAATTGTCTCAAAGAGACAACTCTAATGAAGTAGTGACACCAAAGGGTTCAAAGCATAAAGATTTTACCTTTTGAAATACTCCCCTTATCACTGTAGCCAAATGTGTATCAACAAGAGATTCTTACCTTCCATCATAAGGATATGGTGGCCTAGGCATACCCTGAAAGTTGGGGGGAGGATAGGCATGGAACCCTCTAAACATCTGTAATCAAACAAGAAGAACATAGAGTAAAACCTCAACATGATGACCTCTAAAAAGAATGCTAAGTTTCTAATTAATTATATGAAAGACAGGTGGCAGCTTGAAGCAAAGGGAAAGTAAAACAGAAAGCTGCTTTGGGAGCTTTCTTCCTTCCACTTTGCTTTAAGCAGCCCCTGTCTTAAACACAAAATAATTTAAATTATGCAATTTAGTTGTCGTACAAGAGGTTCAACTGTTTATCTGAAATATACAACAATCATCAATCTAGCTTTACCCATCTGAAATCCCTTATATTTAATGATAAATTTTAACATTTGCAACACACAGCAACAGTATATAATTAAAGATTGATATATCCTTCTAAAACTGATTCTGCATTTCTTTTGTCTAACATTGAGCAGATACGCTTCTTCAATGATTTCCATTCAACACCCTTAAGCGGTCACTCTACTTAAGTTTAACCTTTCTCTTGTCATAAACAGCGTGTGCTTACATATGGTGGCATCATTCCTCTATATCCGGGAGGCATGTTGTATGGTGGACCTGGTGGTCCCATTGGTACGGGTGCCCCGCCGGGTCCCTGCCCTGCCCCAGGCCTCAGAGCCATGCTAGGCTGCTGCTGCTGCTGTGGCAGCTGAGGGGAAGGTGTGTCTCCTCCCCCTGCGCCAGCGGACATCTGGGGGCCATTCTGCTGTGTTTCTGTCTGGCTCTCCAGGTTTGATGATTGTGGCGATTGTGCATCTTTGTTGGTACTCTGTTGTTGCATGGCGCCACGCCCACCGCCTTCCTTCCAATTCCCTACATCTGAAATTAGCAGTTACAACCAACATCAAATAGAAGTAAATAATTATCCGTATGATGTGACAATATGCTCAATGTAAGCCTTAAAATCATGACCTGATAAATTTTCCAAAACTCATCACTATAAAATGTAGCCTCCGGTTATTGATTATCTTGAATATCTGAAATCAGGATAGTTTTCAAATTTTAATAATCTTTTTGGTCCCAAAAGGTCATTCAACAATTTAAACATTTAAGTTGTGAACACTTTCTTTCACTTTCATTGTTTTCCAACTATTCCAACATGACTGGAAATGGTAATGCCGACTCCATTGACTGAGTTTTGTGTGAGTAACAACATATGATTTCCTAGACATCAGTCAGGTGAGCTTAACCCTATTTAATAAATTTGTTCTGGTAATTGTTCATAGGGTATAAACTTGAACTATTTTCTTCAGCGGAATATATTAAATACGCTAAAAGTCGCTTCTATGGGGGAAAGGGTTAAAAGTGTTAGTGTGAAAGGCTTTTCATGTTAGAAAGGGCTTCAGAAATGGAATGGTTGCAACTTACTTTGTGGTCGCAAACTTGGCCCTGGTCCATACTGCTGTTCCCTCATTTCCCCCTTCTTTTCCTCGCTGCCCTCTTTCGGTTTCTCGTCTCCAGATGATGCAAGAGATGGGAACTCTTCTTGAAAGTATGGTGATTTGTGCCCCACTGGTCTTTTGACTGCTTCTCCCATAGTAACACTGCTCCAAGACTTTGCCGCACCTGTAGGTGCCGGGGTTGTGGTTGTTGTTCCCGGTGTTGTTGGTGTGGCTGCCCCAAGTGTTGGTGTCTGTGTTGCTGGTGGTTGTGGGGTGACTGGTGTACCACTGCCAGGTGTTGCTGCCGCCACAGATGTCACTACAGGCTGAAACATAAACATACGTATAAAAGTAAAACCTCTCTATTACGGCCACTAAATTATGTTAATTATGTTTGTGACAGATAAACCTTTACTCCATAGCCCTGTTTCAAATTTTGACAACGGGTGATCAAATTAACCCTTTCCCTTATAGAAGCGACTTTTAGCACATTCATTTTATTCATCCGCTGCAGAAAATAGTTCAAGATTATACCGTAATGAATATGAGTCATATTAAATTCTTTCCTTATTCTAGCAGTTAATAGCTTAAAGCAGGCTGAAAGTAAAGCAGAATGCGCCTTAGGGCGCATTCTGCTTTACTTTCAACCTGCTTTAAGTAGTCACATATCTTCAATACTAGAAACAATGCTTATCAGGTAAAGGGTTAAAGCAGGTGTAAAGTGAAGGAGAATGCACTTTAAAGGCACAATATGCTTTACTTTCAACCTGCTTTAAGATATTTGAAAGTATCCAGACAAAAATCTTAAGTGACATTTCTATGGCTGTATAAACTGGAAATATATTTCAAGCGGAGGAGTATATCAAATGTGCTAAAAGGCGCTTCTGTGAGGGAAAGGGTTAAAGCAAACTGACAGAAAAACAGAAAGCTTCTTAACACACATTTTCAATATCCTAGAGGATGAAAGCTTAAAGCAGGCTTAAGAGGCATTCTGCTTAACTTTCAACCTGCTTCAAGCTGTCACCTATCTCCAAACCTAGAAACAGGCTATGGAGTAAAAGGTTAAATATAGGAAGGATTGTCAAAGATATTCAGCTCAATCACAGGGCTCCAGATAAGGGGGGTATTTCAAAAACTAAAATCTTTATTTCTGCTTTTAATCCTATGGTGTCACTACTCATAAGAATTGTCTCGAAGAGACGATTCTAATGAGTAGTAACATCATAGGATTTGATGTTGAAATGACTGAGTGAGAAAATGTTGGTTTTGTGTAGTTTACTCCCTCTTATCTGGGGCTCTGCAATCAGCTGAGCATGCAAAATTTATTTGCAGGTAAGTCGAGCTGCAGAAAGCAGTACAGCACATGATAAATTTTGAAGAGATAATATTGTGAGAGATTACAGATTCTGATTCAGAGCACCAGATATGGGTAGTTTTTTCAAAAACTAAAATCTTTATTTCTGAATTAAACCCTATGGTGTCACTACTCATTAGAATCGTCTCTTCGAGACGATTCTAATGAGTAGTAACATCATAGGATTCGAGGCTAAAAATAGTGAGAAAATGTGGGATTTGTTGAAAAAAACTACCTCTTATCTGGAGCCCTGCTGATTGAAAACTGAAATACAGTATAACCTCCGTTATCCGACACCCCATGGTTCCATGTTTGTAAGTCGGTTAAGAGAGGTTGTCGGTTAACGGAATTAGGCCTAAGTTCACAAGTTTACACACCCAAAGATTGTCGCTGCGAGGCGAATTTCTCGATGCCGATTGACTTATAAAATATGCTTGCATGACTGCATCATATCCATGTCAGATTCTTCTAGTTTAAAATAGGAGTCACCTGCTCCGGATCTACACGGTTTTTCCATTGTTCTTTATACAGTAGGCATAAACGCGTATAGTCAGTGTACAATCGGAAGTAAACACGCATGCATGTAGATATTAATGGATCGACTAAAACACCGGCACATTCGTATTTACATTTTATATACAAGTACAGTCTTATCCCGTTATGTCGAACTAGCGGGAAATAAACAAAAAGAATGTTTTTTATTTTCTCTCAATATAATTTGAGCATACATTTTGCGCCTGCGATTATTACTATAGACTCGACCTATGCGGAGGGCGCATTAGATATATATTTCGTACTTCTAATGTTGACAACTTGACGGTGAGGACGATTGGCAGATATCTGTCCAATTTGAACACGAAATAATGGTTAGCTATTGTTGGAAAGGGTGGATGAGTTGGTCTTTTCGGCACTGCGACCCCGAATGGGTTGCTTACACGTGTTGGCTGAAGTTATCTTATTAACCCTCACATTATTCACTCATAGTTTGAACAATACATTTTGTCTTACACGGCCATCCGAGCAATATGTGTCATTATCACCTGCGTGTATAGTCGGTCAATGATCAAAGGTCAGCATACCGTCGGATAACGGGGTGTGAAAAACCTCTAATTTGCCTTTTGGATCCGTCAAGGTATGTCGGATAACGGTTAACAGAGGATCCGATCAAGAGAGGGTTAGGTTACATAAAATATATAGGGAAACTGCCGGGACCAAACAGCAGGGTCGGATAACAGAGGTTTCCGGTCAAGAGAGGTGTCGATCGACAGAGGTTATACTGTATTGACAACTCTAGATCGCTGAGGTCAAATTTACCTGTATTTTAATAATTAAGTCAAAATGTTGCTAACCAAGTTTTACTTTGAAACAGGAGAAGTTTGACTTCAACCATCTGGAATTATTAAGATTTAACTACATACATATGAAGAAGGATATCATTCACTAAAACACCTCTCCTTTTTTGACAAATTATAACTCATTTACCTTTGTTTGCCCCGACTGCACTGTAGTAACCTGCTGCGGCTGCGACGATGGCTGCGGACTGCCACTTCCCGACTTCTCCTCCTTTTCCTTGCTGCCCCATCCTACAAAGAACATCAAATATTTCAAACCTTCACTTATAGTAATTTTCATAATCACATAATCCGAAGGACTTGGTCCAGCAATCCTGCTTTCAGAAACTGTCTGTCTTTAATACAGTAAACTTACTAAAAATATGACTCCTAAAGTACTCTGAAGCTTTTCAAATGAATTGACATACTTTTTTACCAAACATAACCTCTAAAAGTTGCTGCCTAATCTGATATATACTAGTATACTGCCTATTATGATGTAATATCATGATGAGCACATATAATGAATTTGAAGCAAAATATTGTTCCTAGTGTATTCAGAAGCTTTTTCTATGCTTTTTCCTTACAGACCTACTTTTCATACAATGTCTAGCTTTTGCCAAAATGATCATTTTGAGTAATATCAAGAAGATTGAGGGAAATAAAAATATGGCCCCTAGAATCGACCTAGATTAAGGGCAATATTATTTATGCCTCTCTTCATGGCGGGATATAGAAATAGCGGGGCATACCTGATCCTCCTGAAGGAACTAATGCTATATTAGGGTCGTTCCCACTGTTTTCGCTTTTCAAACTTGGTAAATTGGCCGGAGGCGGCATACGCCGGACGCTTCCCACTTTGCCCAAACTTTGCAACCCATGCTGACGAGGTACTGTAGAAGAAAAATTAATATATACAAACGTTTTATATCTAGAACAAGAAGTAATTCTAGTATATTATATTCAGGGCCCCAGATAACATTAAGGGAAGCATAAATTTTATTTTCTGTTTTAAATCCTATTGTGTCACTTGCTCAATAGACACAATTCTAATGCGAAGTAACACCACAGGATTTGGTTTGGTACTGAAATGAGTTATACAGTAATCCATTTTACCATTTCATTGACAGATTTTTTAGCTATTAGAACAGGGGGTTGCTTAAAGCAAGCAGCTTCTATAGTATCTTTATGATTTACTTTCAGAGCCTGCTTTTTGGATATAGGAACAGTTTCATTTCGTTCTTTATCACGACAGAGTAGAAACAGACACAGGGGTGAAAAAACTAAAGAAATTTTCATTTTTCTAATTCTTACGAAAATTCAGTATGTGTACTTTGACAATCTGTTTACAAAGGGCAAGAGCCTTTTAACCCATTACACCATAAATACTCCTTTGAATTGATTCCTCTGAGTCTCTTCAAGAAAAGAGTTCTTATTTATATAGTCATGAATATACACCATCAGAAAAATTAATTCTAGTAGATGGAACTTACAGAAGACTTAAAGTACAGCAAAATGTGTCTTAATATGCATTATGTTTTACTTTCAGTCTGCTCTAAGTAGTCACCCATTTTGTTTTCAAAATAGAAACAGGGTATGGGGTAAAGGGTTAAATCACTAGTCTAAATTCTATAGTTTACCTGCTGTCTTTGCTGTTTCAACACTTTTTCCTCTATACAAGTTGTTGATATTTATTGATGTGTATTTGCCTTTGCTCTTGTCAGCTTTGTTACTGCCTAACCCAGAGAAGGACATTTTGCCAAGTTATACATCAGAGATACTTTCACAAAGTACCCTATGAACGAACCGCAATATCTGAAAATTGAAAGAAAACATGTCTAAGAAATCATGTAGTTTTTAATTTTGTTAAACAGTTACATTATACGGTAATATTACATGACCCTGTTGTTAAGATTGTCGCCCATAAGTAATAAGTAATAAGAATAATATTCAAACTGTGCTGTAGTTTACAGTCACTGCTCTGCAAAAATACAGTTAGCTCAACTTAGCTGTGCTGCCTGTGCAAGATAAAGAAATACAGAAAAATCCCTTTAGAAAGTTCACAGATCATCATTCTGTATTAAACTTCAACCTGATTTTAATACCATTCATAAGTTTTCCTTTAACAGGATGTGATTGTCTAGGTTGTGATTAATTGTCCAGTGGACTTATATAGATATTATCATACATTAACAATTGCATGTTAATCAATTATCAGTTAACCAGGGCTCCAGATAAGAGGGAGTAAATTGAACAAATCTAACATTTTCTCACTCATTTTATCACCAAATCCTATGTTGTAACTACTTAGTAGAATTGTCTCGAAGAGAAAATTTTAATGAGTAGCGACGACATAGGATTTAACTAGAATTTGATTTTGAGAAAAACACATGTTTCCCCAGGCTTATTGGTCAACAACATTTATTAAATAAATGAAAAGCCACTCTTATCACACCTCAATTTGTTTTGAGTTGATTTGCAGGCATTCTGACCAATTGGGAAGGGGTGCTTAGATTTGAGTGCGTTGACCTGTTAGCTTTGACTGGGGTATTCCACATTGGAATGAATAGTTTCATGCCTTTCGATCACTAATCACTGCATAAGTTTGAAAAGTTTCTAATTTGCTGACTCGAAATGACAGGTTTTGAAAAATAGTTTCCCATATCTATATGCCAGTGTTTTTCCTTCTTATATAACTGGTACCCCGAAACGGAGTCATTCTCAATTGCCCAAACTAACCATTTACCCGCTATTTGGTAATATAATTCAGTTGAGATCAAGCAGAGTTTATTTTAAGCATCTTTAAAACAAATCCTGCAAGTGCTAGCTGAAGACCCAAACCCTACAGAGGGTATAATGGGACAATTTATTGCTAGCAGTATCAGGGGTGTGATTAGCCTGACAGCTGAGGGGCTGAAAAAAATTTGGCCGGGGGTTTCGGGGGCCGGCAAGGCCCCGAATGGGTTCCAAGGGCAACGCCCTGGTGGGGGTAACAAGGGGCGAAGCCCCCTTAAAAAATGGCATTTTCAGCATTTTCTGAAGGTATTTTGTTGGCTCTCCTGTGATTAATTTAAGAGCTCTAAAGGATGCAAAAGAAAAGATTAAAAAGCAAAATTAGAACTTTTATAAGAACAATTTCATAATTTAACTAGGGTGAGGAATGACTGACTAAATTTTAATCATGAAACAGTAAAGATGTCTGTAGTAACACATTACTGACCCTAGGCATGCATCTTCTTTTCTGTTTCATGATTAAATTTCAATCTGATATTTTTAGTGTCAATGCCATGAAGTCAATAGCTGTTGGCCATCTTGACTGTTATAAGTTTGTCTTGTGTCTCAACTCTTAACAACTCTACGCATTTTTGAAGGTCTGAAACTGTGCTCATATGAATAACTGTTTGGAAGTGACAAGTAACATTTTCTTGGTTACAATGTTGTCCAATAATTGAAGAAAAACAGCATAGCCATTATTTCAATTTGATGTTATTGAACAGATGATGCAACAGGCTTTGAGCAAACTCTTTTCAAACTAAAAGATAAAGCATTTTGCTTTTACCATTAAGACTGCAAAGCCTCCACAAATGTGTGTTCTTGTCTAAGATCCATGGATGAGTTAGGTCCAAGGGTGAAAAATATGGGATGGGATGTAGATTATTATTATTATTGTCTTATACAGCTGTATATATAATCGAGTTTGTATCACTGAAGTTGACACTTAAAGATTATTATTATTATTACTATTATCATTATTATTATTATTGTCTCATAAAGCCATATACATGTATATAAGATAGAGTTTGTATCATTGAATTTGACACTTAAAAATTATAACAAATATTTCTCATAAAAAATGTTTATAATATATTCTACTTGCAGTGAAGCATTACCATAGAGATTAATACTTAGGAGTAGTTTTATTCTTTTACAAGGATAATGTATTGATAATGTGACATACATGGTCCCTGGTTATAGTAAAGTATTGACAGTATATAGGCCTACTATGATCATACAGATACTTAAAGCCATTTTCACTGAATACAACCAAAGCAGTCCTGTCCAATTCTATTTCGACACCTGTTTCAAAATTAATATAGACCTTTACGAGTATGTGGTTCGATGAATACAATCCGATGCTTCCCTTCCTTGTGACAATATCATATTGTAAAGGGGAAGGTGGACTGATCCCCCAACTTTTCTAACCCACTGAACAAAAAATTGGCATAGGTTACTCTATATATAAGAACAATTTTAAAATTATTATAATTATAATGCCAAATGTGAACAGGCCATTTTCAAAATTTTTGACAATTAAAGGCATGAAGTGTGAAAGGGTGGGGATAGGCATTTCATTTATCCTAATGAAAATAGCTCCCCCTCTCAGCTCGATAGATTTACTCATAAAGTAAAGCACTCACCTGTCCATGTCCTATAAATGATTTCTAACTAGATTTATAGTTCTTTTATTACAAATGCATTGTTAGTTTGTTACATTGATATAGCCACTACTCAACACATGGGTCTATGATTATAATTCAAAGTTCCCCTTCCTTATGGCATTATTGTGAAGGGGAAGGGGGACAGACACCATTGCCCCTCTTCCCAAAATATGTTGACATGGGTTACCCTATATACTATATGCAAAAGGATTTCTTTATTATTATGTGTACAGGCCATTCTAAAGTTTGGGATACTTAATAATGGCATGAAATTTGAGAGGGGTGGGGATAGGTATTTCATTTATCCTAATGAAAATACCTCCCCTCTCTGCTCAAAAGGTTTTTTAAATAAAGCACTCACCTCTGTGTCATTAATTATACATGAGTTCTGGATAAATTAGTTCTAACTAGATCTATATATTTTTATGAAACCCATGAAAAGTTCTTCCTATTGCTGGCCAAAATCAACAGACTGATTATTTTGCCTGGGGGTTGGTGTCTTCTTTGCATTGTTTAGACCATGTAGATTGATCTCGCTGCTACCATGGTTATTCAATGTTGAAAACATTTCAGACATTCGTGTATTTTTACTTTCAATTAGTCTATTTGTATAAAAAGTATAGGTGGGCCGTTTTGATCCGGGGTCGTTTTGACCCGAGGGCGTTACGATCTGGTACCGAATTCTCGACTCGCTTGCCGTTGGTCTTAACGGGAAAATAATCAATATCATAATCAAACCCCTTTTAAATTTGCTAACCTTGTTCTTT
The DNA here is from genome assembly GCA_922989275.2 of Gari tellinella. Classification (NCBI taxonomy): domain Eukaryota; kingdom Metazoa; phylum Mollusca; class Bivalvia; order Cardiida; family Psammobiidae; genus Gari; species Gari tellinella. Next base: position 74,153,223 of record OV277865.1, on the reverse strand, counting down.
TAGAAAGCTGTCATATTACTGACAATCTATTAACATCGTTCAAACATCAAAACAAAAAAATATTTTGGTCTCGAAAAGCGGCGTTGTCGCGAAGACTGGTTTCCGAGTTTTCAATTGTAAGTGCACGCGCAGCCACTAATGCGGTAACCAGTTAAATTAACCAGTTGATGTGGAACACTCGGACTTTTCCGTTACCGTTAATGTACGACGATTTCCGGGTCAGACTAAAACACGTCCGCGGACGCGACCGACTTTCAGACCTCCACCCCCCTTATAGTCGTCAGATTTTCTCAACGAATCTGGACGAATCTCAGAAATGGTCTCGGCGGCAATCCAATCCGCGGAAATCCGCGGAAAAATCACAGGCCTGAGTATATTTTCATTTTGAATTTGATATGGTCCTAGCAGGTTTCCCAAAACTGAAAACGGCGCAATTATTTCCCAATTAACTCGGAACCGAAGTCATTCCCAATTGGCCTAAGAAAAACCCTGACCCTGTATGTGATTTTGTTAATGTTTGAGATTTGACAGAGGGTAACACTTAAGATTACATATACCGTAAGAAGCGAAAAAGCCGCGCTCGTCTTGTAGTGATGGGAATCAATCTAGATATGTTTGTTTATCAAGACACCTGTTAACCAGGGGGCTGTTTTACTAAACAACTTACGCAAAAAATTATTTTTCGATCATAAACGTTTGCAAACAGCAAATAGCAAGATAAGAGGACGCGCTAATTTGCTGTTTGTAGCAAGTGATAATGAAAAGTATAAATTAAAATTTAAAATTTTGACTTACGCAAAAATTTTGCACAAGTAGTTTAGTAAAACGGGCGCCAGGGCTCCAGATAAGGACTATTTCAAAAACTAACAAGACTGCGCGTTCAATAAACACTTATGCCCCCGGTGGCATCCTTGACAATATATTCTGAATCTTTTCTAAGTCCAAATTAGGTCAAGGTCAAGGTCAAACTGAGCTTGGGTATTACTGGTGGATTGGTAATGGTCCATGGCAATAACTGTATAAGTATAAGAGCATTGTAATAAGTAGTGTTGATGTTAGACGAAACGGTAAAATCTAGTAAACCAAGAAATAGCCCATTCAAAATATTCTAAGTTGAAATTAGGTCAAGGTCAAAATCAAGGTTGGGTGATATTGGTGGTTAGAGAATAGTCCAAGGCATCAACTGTATAAGTATCCAAGCATTGGAGTAAGCGGTGTTGATGCTAGACGAAACGGTAAAATCTAGTTAACGAAGAAATAGCCCATTCAAAATATTCTAAGTCCAAATGAGGTCAAGGTCAAGGTTGGGTATTATTGGTGGCTAGGGAATGGTCCAAGGCAACAACTGTATAAGTATCCAAGCATCTGAATAAGCGGTGTTGATACTAGACGAAACGGTAAAATCTACTTAACCTGGTTACGGACGGACGGAAAGACGGACAGGACGATTACTATATGCTCCCGCATCTGTCAATGCCGGGGACATAAAAAATTTATTTCTTTATGTCTCCCACTTTAGCGGGGACACGTATTGTTTTTGTGCTGTCAGTCTGACATGCTTTGGTTTCGAGACAATAACTTTGTTCTTATGGGCCTATCATCATTTTGGTGAACTGGTTGCTTATGAGGAGGGGATGCTTGGGATTGCATTTTAGGTCTGTAGGTCAAAGGTTCACATGATCTGTTACTAAAAATAGATTTCTGACTTTGCTTTCGTTTCAAAACAATAATTTTTGTTCTAATGGCCAGATGGTCCATATCACATCCATTTTTCGTGAACTGGTTGCTTATGAGGAGGGGATGCTTGGGATTGCATATTCTCCCCTAGTTGTAATTTTTCATTCTACATTTCAGCATCATCACAGAAACTGCTGCAATCGTTTTTAACCCATTACTCCAAAAAGATGCTTTTATATGCAACATTGCAAATAAGGCTCAAACAACCTAGAACAAAACAAACTTAAAAGACTAAGCTTGGAATTGTAATATTTTTATTTAGAAATACACTTACCCAAATGCGGGAATAACTATTTCAACAAAAACGATCATGGAAAATAGCCATTTGATTAATCAATTACCTCATCAATGTTCCACGAAATTGATTAATCTGAACACAATTAATCTAATGCAAAGTCAAAAGCACACGAATTTGAAATTTCAAATGTTTAGACCGTTTTAGATTACAAATTTATAAATATAATGATTTTGACAGTTCTACTTTAGTGAAAAAGGAATGATACAAAGCAGCTTGTTGTCTGTGACTGGCTCTACTTGTCTTATGATCTAGGATGGATGCAAAAAATAATTTTCTTACAATTATGGGTGCCGGACGTTATGGTAAATGACCAGTTCGGTAAATTGATTTTGTATAGTGAAAGGTCTGGACGTTTTGGTAAAAAGGTAAATTTTAGTAATTAAAGGTTTATTTACCTGTATATCACACCTGTCACTTTATCATTAACCGATAGTGCTTTATGCAATCACTTCCAAGGGTAATTAAGTTGGTACCTTTTAATGCCTTACAAATGGAGTGGGTCTAAAGTTCTAAACTATACAATCTAGTTCTGGAATTGTAAAATGTCTATGCTGTATCGGTCCCATACTGTATCGGGGCAATCAAATCATTAACTGAAGTGGGAAATGAAAATAAGACTGCAGCTTCTTGTCTGTGACTGGCTCTAGGATGGATGCAAAAAAATAATTTCCTGACAATAATGATGAATGCTAAATATTGGTAATGTACAATATACCGTTATACCGTATCTAGCAGTTTCTTCATGAACAATAGCAAAGATAGCATGCAGCCCCAAAATTACATTATGCAAATATATACAGATACAAAAAAAAATATTTCATTGACTGAACTTGTAGACAGTCAAAACAGAAAACAAAATGAAGGGCATAGATCGTCTTCTGCATTTTAGTTCCTGGAAAATGGTTTGCACGTATGTGATTTTTAATTGAAAGGTCAATATAAAATTGATTCATTTTTCATGTCTGGATGGTAGTTACGCTATGTGAATGTTTGAAAACCGGTTAAACGAATCGGCAATTTCCACAAATAATGAAAAATGTAACAAAGATGTCAGCTTGGTCTCGTTTTGAGGAGGGTGCATCGCTTTTGTGAAAAGTGTTTTACAGGTTGGATTTAGTGATGAAAGGATCTTAAATATATTTAACACTGATGCATTTTGTTCTTTGAATTAAAAACATTTATTTGTGACTGCTAAGACGTCATATCTATCTCCATGGTGCTGGGACGCATTTTGCGAGTCTGAAAAGCGTCCCCGGTGAACCCAGCCGAATAGGGTGTCCTGTCAAAAAGAAGAAAATGCACAAATATCCGAAATAAAGCGTAACTTACATCGGTCCGTTCTATTGGGTGATGATTGAAGACAATAAAGCTATATGTCACTTTAGTTTCAAGCCGACGATGTTCTTGATTTAGCTTGGATTCGACAGCTAAACGATAGCTTTATTTCAAATCCAAGATGGCGAGTCACTAACATATGCAAATAAACAATGACGTCATATGCATCCCACAATGCATTGGAACTAGGAATTTCTTACTTCACAGATGTCGAGAAACCCCACATCATTATGAGTCAGACAATTGGCACGAGCTTTCCTAGAAAGTGATCAATGGTCATATGATGCATGACATTTTCGCATAAAGTATAAACACACGAAGGAATACTTGGTCTTTTCTCATCATGATTATATGTTTGTCATTATAACCATAGTTTGGTCAATAGTCTAGTAGAGTTAGTTCACTGAACTTCACTCTCTGACAGCTTACGTGCTCAAACAAGTTAATTAGGTTAGTAGGCAACTGATTCAATCTATAAATAGAGTTTGTAGATCTAACAGTACATTTCTCTGTAAAACAGGGCTGTCATAAGTTGACATAAAAAATCCTAAGATTTCCAAATTTGCATTTTTGAAGTGCATTTTACGAATCGTGCCTGTTTCACTAGTTTTGTTGACACGTGGCTGGTTAAAGCAGGCTAAATGTAAAGCAGAATGCACATTAAGGCGCATTCTGCTTTACTTTCAACCTGCTTTAAGCTACCATGTACTAGAAAACAAATCCAAAGATTTAAGAAAAATCCGTAGAAATGGCAGCCCTGGTAAAAATGTATCAATATTGAACTTATATATCTTAACCAATTAAACATAGTGTCTACTAAAGTAGTCAGTCTAGACATTAGCAAACAGGGCAAATGTAAGTATTTGGAAGAAGATGAAGAAGTCTATACAAGGTTCCTACGTGAAGAGCTTTCTTCCCTAGCTATCCTGTCTTTCGTTCTGCATTAAGCAATTAATCTGCATTCAAGTACAGATCGATGAAGATATATCTTTATTGCGCGACAGCTATATCATACCGAATTTACTGTACTTCTAACACAATTTAATCTATATTGTATTCTTCGAAAACGATTAGACAAGCGAGTCCTAGTCAAATACAGTAAAACCTCTCCATTACAACCCGAACCACTGCAAATAACATTAAATGATAGCATTCTAGATAGTTGACAGCTTAAAGCAAGGTGAAAGTAAAGCAAAAAGCTCCTTAATTACTTTAAGCAACCATCTGCTTTTAAACACAAGTATGACGACCAAGATTTAGTGGTTGCAGGGCTGCCATAAGTTGACAAGAAACATCCTAAGATTTCCAAATTTGCATTTTTTAAGTGCGATTTTACGAATCGTACCTTTACCCTATAGCCTTTTTCTTTTTTTTTCTTTTTTTTTTTACATGCGACTACTTAAAGCAGGCTGTAAGTAAAGCAGAATGCGCCTTAGGGCGTATTCTGCTTTACTTTCCGCCTGCTTTAAGCTACCATGAAATGGGGAAAATCCGGAGATTTAGGAAAAATCCGGAGAAATGGCAGCCCTGTGGGTTGTAATAGACAAGTATAACAGTACATTTTAGATTCACAGTACATTGTAGTTCCTAGTAAAAATGACAAATAAAAGGGAGAAGTGGTCATATTCGTTCAACTGTTTAAATAACCATTTCCAACATGAAATACTTCAAATGGATAATTCTAGTTTCAATTTAGTGGATATAATTATAATTATAGTAACTCGTGTAGATAGTCCATTTCTGACTCCATGTTTTGGGAGTTGGTTTTTGTCAATGTTTTGCAAAATGGCAAACACTACAGACCCTGATCAGAGGGCTCCTAAGGAATCCTCCGATCTGGATATTCACTGGCCCATAGAACAAGTGTACTCTTCACATGTGCTCTGCTTGCACACGACGCGTATCTATATATGCGTGACTGGGGTTTCAAAGGTTAAGTAACAACCACCTAAAATAGGGATTAAGTTATTTACAGAAGGTGACCACTTAAAATAGGGATTAAGTTGTTTACGGAAGGTGATCACTTAAAGGATGACGAAGACAACGCAGACAAATATGATTTAACCCGGTAAACAAGTCATTTCTGAGTACAGCCAGTCGTTATGTATTAACCCATTACCCCATAAATACGCCTTTTTACGCATTTGATTTATTCCTATACTGATGAAAATAGTTCCACTTCGTACAGTCATGGATATGTCCTATAAGAAATATTTTCTGTACTCTAGCAGATGGTAGCTTAACAGCCTACCAGTATTTAAGCAAAACTACTGTCGAAACTCGATACCTCGAACTCGCGTTAGTTTGAACATACCCATAATTCAAATTTAAATCGTGGCTTAGTCACGTTTTAACTTTGAAATACGGTTATTCTCAAATTAAGCGAGGTCAAGTTATCGAAATTAAACTTATAAAATACCGGTTAGGTCGATTTAAGCGAATTCGACGTATCGAGTTCCGACTATATATTTCTACTTTTCAAATTCATGAATAAACATGTGACGTGATGTATTGCAAAATGACAAACAGTGTAGACCCTTATCAGAGGGCTCTAGGATAAGGGTATTCTTCATAGCCAGGTATGTAGCCTTTGTAAATGACGAGTCTACTAGTCGCCAGGGTTGATTCAATTCAATTCAATTTCCTTTATTACATTCAGTTCATGATATACATGAATACATGAGTATGCCTCAAATTAAAGAAAGATTGACCTTATTCCTGTACAAGTTTGATTGAAACAGGGCTGCCATAAGTTGACATGAAAAATCCTAAGATTTCCAAATTTACATTTTTCAAGCGCGATTTTACGAATCGTACCTTTACCCCATAGCCTTTTTCTTGTTTTGAGGACATGCGACTACTTAAAGCAGACTGTAAGTAAAGCAGAATGCGCCTTAGGGCGCATTCAGCTTTACTTTCAGCCTGCTATAAGCTACCATGTACTAGGAAAACATCCGGAGATTTAGGAAAAATCCGGAGAGATGTCAGCCCTGTTGAAATGTACGCTGTGTAAAAACAATACTCATTAACAATTTGAAGTCAAGTCACACATGTATGCGTTATTTGTAAACAGTGTTTCTGTGAAGAGTACACTTGTCCTATTACCCTGATGAGAGGGCTCTTAGAGCAGCCTCCCTGACCCTTCATGACTTTCACGGTTGACAATAAAAACTTACTAAGTAGTAAAACTTGAACAGTCGTTTTGCAGGAAAAGGCTGATTTCCACTTTGACAAAAAATAGAAATAGTCTTGTCCTGAAGTATTCATGACAGGATAAATATATTGTTTTTAAGCTTCCGAAAAGAAAAAATAAAGGATCGGGTTCAGTTATATTGGACGGGCTACCGGCAGTTGCCTGTTCCCAGGCGCTATCCCACTACTGCACGACACGGGAACTTTTGCCTGCTGTGTCACCACCCTGGGCCGATACGTTCCTCCTTAGTCAACCTGGATGACCCGGGCTCCCCCGAGTGACCCATATTGATGCCGGGCTTAGTGCGGACGCCCGATCTACACAGACAATCTGACAGCAGGGCTCCCGCCCTCAAACCGTCCCCAGACCCCGGCCTCCAAGTAACTGGATTACAGGAGCACGCCACAACTCCCAGCCGACAGACCATCCTCTAGACGGACTTATATACTTACTTTATGCATGTAATTTTCTTTTTTTAACTCGCTATAATATTTCTCCCAATGTTTGAAATAAACAAGAAAATTCTGCTTATATTTATATGTTTTAATAAATTATGTAGTTTGTACATCAGTTAGTATAAATGCAATATTGACGTCCACGTAGACAAGATGGTTGACCGTTGCTATTGGAGACGAGATAACTTGCCCTTGGCAATAACTTGGTGATCACATGTCACTAAATGTACAGTTGAACCTTTGAAAACTGGACTCTTCCCGCCCATGGAAATTGTTCGGTTAATAGCGACATGTTTACTCGTCTTTTACTAACAGTGTACATGCAAAGCGTACTTTTGTCCTGTGCAATGTCCCAGATCAGAGAGCTCCTACAGGAGAAAATAAACTATTCACTGATGATGTTGAACACAGGCGGCCGCTCATTTCTGATTTATTTTCATCTTGCTTTAACCATTTCACTGTCAATGACGTCATAAAGCGCATTTGCAAACAGTATTGAGCCTGACTAGAGGCCGCGTAACGCGGCTTCTGTTCAGGATCAAAACTGTTTGCCACTTGTTTTGAAATTACGAAATCCAATTTTGAAATGATATTGCAGACAACTGAACATTGAAGCCGATGCCAATATGGTGGTGAACACAATTTAGTGGTCGTAATAGAGAGGTTTAACTGTAACAATAATTTAAAATTGTTTATGATTTTCTTAGTTTGAATGTGTCTGATATTAAGGGAGTCGTTGTTCGGAGGGTCGTTGTGGGGAGGGAGCACTGAATATTGTAAAACACCATGAAAAGTAAAACGAATGGAGTAACTTAATAGGAAATTTGAATTGTTCATTAAAAACTTCAGGGGTAAATGAGTTAAAGCCATCTACTGTTAGTGAAAATAGAATAAAATTGGTATATTGAACATATTTGCACTTGTTATGAATATACGTATCAGATATGATTGTTCGATATTGTTATTCGGACGCATCAAATAAACATGTGAAAGAGCGAAGCATACGAAATATTTGCAAGGGAAGTAACTCAATTATCTTGACGTTTAACTGTTGTGCGGTTATTTACCTTTGAATATAACTGTGTATAGTGTGTATTTAGTATAGGATAACGTCTGTTCGACACTCCGGCGGCCGGACGACAGGAGGCGTCAGATTCAAGAACGACCCCTCTCATAGTCTGTAAGGTCGACACATTTAAGCCATTACTCCACAATTGCATTGTTACCCATTTAATCTATTACTTCACTGAAGAAAATAGCTCTATCTTATACAAGTTGACATGAATACAAAACGTAAGAAATATTTTCTATATCCTAGCACAGGCTAGCAGATAGTTGCTTAACTCTGACTGAAAGTAAAGCAGACCGCGCCTTTACTTTCAACATGCTTTAAGTTGTCAACTTTTTTTCAAAACTAGAAATATGCTATGGATAAAGGCAATACTCTGATAGTCTTGATGCTAACTATTTCCTTCAGTAGCGGGCTCGAGGATATACCATTTAGAGGTAGGAAATACCACCTTTCTCTCCGCAGAACATCTACATGTGCGCCACGTAGGAATATTTATTGAACGTACTTAGTACAGTTGATAGTTTTTACTTTCACCTTGTTATATATAAACAGCCACCATTATTTAAACATAACTACAGCCGAAACTCGATACCTCGGACTCGACTGGATATTTCTACTTTTCAAATGAATATGAATGTAAAAAAAGAAGAAAATAAACAGTGTAGATCCTAATGAGAGGGCTCCTTCAGGATCTATTTACCTAGGACAAGGGTACCTTTCATATGAATGCAGCATTTCTCTGACCTGGCAGGGTCTTCACTGTTTGCCGGTCAATTATTACACTACAATTACCAAAAAAAGAGAGTAAACCTTAAATTGTCCTATTGAAGGAAAATGCTGACTTCCACTTTTTACAAAAAAATAAAGATAGTATTCATTATGTGTAAACATGTTTTTGGTTTTCCGAAAAAAAAAAAGAAAAAAAAAGGATCGGGTTCAGTTATATTGGACGGGCTACCGGCAGTTGCCTGTTCCCAGGCGCTATCCCACTACTGCACGACACGGGAACTTTTGCCTGCTGTGTCGCCACCCTGGGCCGATACGTTCCTCCTTAGTCAACCTGGATGACCCGGGCTCCCCCGAGTGACCCATATTGATGCCGGGCTTAGTGCGGACGCCCGATCTACACAGACAATCTGACAGCAGGGCTCCCGCCCTCAAACCGTCCCCAGACCCCGGCCTCCAAGTAACTGGATTACAGGAGCACGCCACAACTCCCAGCCGACAGACCACCCTCTAGACGGACTTATAAACTTATTTTATGCATGTTATATAGTATTTTTTTTTTACTCGCTATAATATTTCTCCCAATGTTTGAAATAAACAAGAAAATTCTGCTTATATTTATATGTTTTATTAAATTATGTTGTTTGTACAATGCAATATTGACGTCCACGTAGACAAGATGGTTGACCGTTGTCATTGGAGACGAGATAACGTGCCCTTGGCAACAACTTGGTGATCACATGTCACTGAATATACAGTTGAACCTTTCAAAACTGAACTCTTCCCGGTTAAGCCATTTAACCCTATCGACGAGTATATTCGTCATTAACAAACAGTATATATATAAATAGTACACTTGTCATATGAAAATAATGTAGATCCAGATAAGTGGGTTCCTATTAGGGCTTCGATAGAGCCCTCTGATCAGGGTCTACACTTTTTGTCATTTTGCAATAATTGTATTGTTAACCCTTTGAACCCTAGTCCCGCATATAGGCGTGCTTTTCAAACAGTGTACATATGAATAGTACACTTGTCCTATGCAAACAGTGAAGACCCTGATCAGAGGGCTCCGAAAGGAGGCCTCTGATCAGGTTCTTCACTGTTTGTCACAATGCCAAACATTGACAAAAAACAACCCTTAAAAGTCAGAAATGGACTAGACTAAAATGGAATCTGGAATTTTCCATTTAAAGTTTCAGGGAGGAAAGAGTTAAATCAACCCCAATTATGTTGCAATGGACACGACATCACCTTTTCGAATAGGAGGTGTCACATATTGAATAAATGATGTAGCTTATTTGAATTGGTGATATCACCTTTAATCAAATTTAATGATACAAATTATCACTTAATTAATAGAATAGGTGATATCGCAATAGCTTTATTATATATATTTATATTTATTGTTTATTTCTGTCTCATCAATGTACATATCAAACATACAATAAAATTATATATGATAAAAATGTTTATTGCCACTCTATATAGAGTTATAGGACACTATTGTTATCACATGAATATTTCCAACACCCAACTTCATAAGCACTCACAGTACCACCTCACCCATTACCATTTTCAATGAGCCTTCAGCACTAAAAGGGGCCTATGTGGCCTAGTGGTATAGTCACTGTGACTTACACAACTAAGCTCCTCACCGCTGTGAGTTCGAATCCCAGTAGGGTCGTTCGGATTTTTCATGTTGGGAAGCCTTCCAGATGGCTTGCGGAATGTCGGTGGTCCTACCCATTTGCCGATTTGTGTCTGAAACAGTGCATAAAAGGCTTCTGGGGTCTTCCTCCACCTGTAATTAGCTTGACGTCGCGATATGACTGAAATACTGTTAAATCATAACAAATCAAATCAAATCTAAAACACCACCAATCCCGTTTCTTGGAACTCATGTGTCACCTGCCAGTAGGCATAAATGGAACACAGAGAGATAGGAAATGTTTAAACGAACTGATAATTTCTCTTAGTTGAATAGGTGATATTACACGTTTAGACGAAGGTTAAAGCGACTGACAAGAAGATACGTTCATTTATAAATATTACTTGCATGTTTGTGTTAAGTCTTTACTCCATAGATATGTATCATAATAAATGTTGTCTGTTCTCTAGTAGATGGTAACTTGAAGCGGGCTTAAAGTAAAACAGAACGCACATTTAGGCTCATTATGCTTTACTTTCAACCTGGTTTAAGTGGTTACCTCTCTTCAATACTAGAAATATACCATGCATGGCTAAAGGTTTTTAAGAATCTTTGGTATCTCTTTTGATATAAAATTTCACTGGTCTAGATCTTTGCTATGTGGTAAAAGGTCGTTTAATTTGGTGTGTGTATTGCCCTTACCTATTGAATATTCGTGTATAAATAACAAATCTTGAATACTCAGAATGACACTAATACACTATTATTTTCAGCTTTATTTTTAACAGTCTTTAAGTAAACAGAGAAGTCCCTGGGGAGAGCTCCTATACAGGAACTGTCTTTACTGGGTTCACTCTGTAAAAGTGTTTGCGAAGGTTTAAAAATACATGAATCATGTCGTATGTATACATGTATGTCAATTTTGTTTGTGGACTACCGGTATATTGAAAATTGGTTTTTGTTTGTTTGATACCAAATATGTAATCCATATGAAATAAAGTCGTTGTTATTATTATTATTATTATTATTATTATTATTATTATAAATATTGGAGACTGACATCTATAAAATTTACAAACGTATTTTCAGGCAAAGTCTGGTTGTCAGTTGTTTTGGTACCTTCACTCTCATGACCCCATGTCTATTTTAAAAAAATGTCGTCTGTTTTCATTTCTCAAATTAAGATTTAGGTAAACTAAATAAAACAATATCGTTATAGGTTTCAAACAGTTTGGGTCCAGATTAGACGCCGCTCATGTTTGAAAATAACCATTGCACTCGGGATAACAGGGAAAAGGTGAACCGTGAAATGATATCTTATCGTATCGTATCGTAGCTCATCACCACAATCAACAACCTCGTTTCCGGCCTTGACAAGTCCCAGCAAATTGATGCAGTCCTTTTAGATTTTTCAAAAGCGTTCGACAAGGTTCCCCACAAGAGACTGCTTTATAAACTTCATCACTATGGTGTCCGAAATAACACGCTGAAGTGGATTGAGAGCTTCCTCTGCCACAGAACCCAACAGATCATGCTAGATGGTATTTCATCTCGTCCAGCACCAGTCACCTCCGGTGTTCCACAAGGTACAGTTCTTGGCCCATTCCTATTCCTGGCCTACATCAACGACCTTCCTGAATGTGTCAGCTCAACCTGTGGCCTGTTTGCAGACGACTCCCTGCTGTACAGGATTATTACCTCCCAGGCCGGGACTGGATGATGGAATTTAACGCGGACAAGTGTGAGGTACTCAGGATCTCCAACAAGCGTAGGAACATCGAGGCATCATACACTATCCATGGACAGACTCTGCTGATGACGAAGAAGGCCAAGTATCTTGGAGTAGTCCTCACCCCAAACATGACCTGGAATGCCCATGTAGATATGATGACCCAAAAGGCCAACAACGCCCTTGCCTTTCTCCGAAGGAACCTTGTACCCTGCCCGCGTTCGACTAAAGAAGCCAGCTACAAGGCCCTAGTCCGCTCACAACGGGAATATGCCTCCACTGTTTGGGACCCCATCACCGAGGCCCTGGTCAACCGAGTCGAGATGGTTCAACGCCGTGCTGCCAGATATGTCTCTTGGAATTATCACAGAATAAGCAGCGTTGGAGCCATGCTCGACTCCCTTGGCTGGGACAGCCTTCAACAAAGAAGAACGGAAGCCAATGCGGTGATGATGTACCAGATTGTACATGGACACATCGCCATCTGCGTGCCTTCAACCCTCCACCCTCAGGAAGCATCGACAAGAGGTCACAGCCTTCGTTATATAACCTCGTTCTGCCGGACCCAGACAATGAAGGCGTCATTCTTTCCAACTGCAGCTACCTTGTGGAACAGACTGCCAGAGAGCTAAGTAGCCCCCCCCCCCCCGGCCTGGAGACCTTCAAGGCGGGGATCTCAGCAGCCTTCTACTAATCATCATCATCATTCTTTTATCCTGCTTTTAACCTTGGACCCCGTCACTCATTGTACATACCATTCATATTTTGGTGCGAGTATGCCTGCAGTTTGCGGCCCTGCACGACATCAAGAAGAAGAAGAAGATATCATATCATATCGTATCGATCATATCGTATATTGTACAAGTACTTTGAGGACCTCTAATGAATTCGGTCAAAATCGATGTTCTACAGCGATCGGCGATTCGCGTAAGCTGTCGATCCGTCCCGAACCATGCTTAGCATGGCTCGGAATGGACCGACAGTTGACGAGAATGTCAGATTGCTGTCCGTAGAGTTTGCGATATTTACCAACATTGGCCATATCAAATTAGGAGTCATCAACCTTAACCCTTTACCCTATAGCCTGTTTCTAGTTTTGAAGAAAGGTGACCACTTAAAGCAGGTTGAAAGTAAAGCAGAATGTGTCATAAGGCACATTCTGCTTTACTGTCAGCCTGCTTTAAGCTACCATATGCTAGAAAATAAAAATTATGTCTTATGTCACATATTCTTGACTATATAAAATGGAATTGTTTTCTTCAGAGTAGGAATAATATAAAGGTGTAAAAAGGCGTATTTATGGGGTAATGGGTTAGTTGGGTGCTTATCCTAGTGCAAACGGCATAGTCGTAAAGGTTTGTTGTCGCTGTGTATAATCTTTGCGGAACAAAAAAGTTAAAACAATTTCTGTAAACGAATGACGAAAATGTTAGTTGGTTCTATTATTAGCAGAGCTACATAAATGCATAGCGTGCAGTAATGTTCGTTTGACTCGGACAGTCGTATCCATAGGATCGCCTGTTAAAAGGTAAGTTCTATTGGTGACGATTTATTATTTAATCAGACGACGATTTCATAAGATCATGCTTTCTAAATCAGCCTTCATCGCCATGGCGTCGTCAGTTGTACAATTATCGTCTGCTCTTATTTCTCACATTCAAATTTTAGTTATTTGGACTTGTTTTGAGAAAAATTGAAATGAGCGTGAAACAGTTGGGATCCTGATCAGACACCGCGTTTTACGGTTTCAGTGTTTGCGGCCTTGGTAGTGAAAAGGTTATACAGTGGAGAATCTGTTATTCTTACGTCATTGGTGACGTCATACAGTGGAGAATCTGTTATTCTTTCCCGTTTAAACGCAAACGTACGCAAACGCAAAGCACTGAAACGTAGAAAAGTACAACTTTTGGACAATTCTGATAATTCATGTTTATCTTGGTGGCAAACAGTTTGGAGCCTGATCAGACGCCGGGTTACCCGGCGTCTGATCTGGCTCCAAACTGTTTGCACTGTAAATAATAGTTTTAGCGTAAACGCGTTTATTGGGAAAGAAATAACAGATTCTCCACTGTAACCCTTATCGTGATAAGCGCGACGTGCCTAACAGTTGCAAACAGTTTGGATCCAGATCAGACGCCGCGTAACTGTTTGTCACTCGTATTTGATTTTGTTCTCATTCAAAAGTATGTAAACATAATGTTTAGTTCTTTGCAGACGATTTATTAGAAGCAGACGACAATTCAGCATGATAAGAGTTAACCTTTTTTGCTAAAAGACTTGCAGTGACGTGCATTGCAAATAGTTTGCAGTCACAACAGACACCCAGTAGCTCTGCGTCTTACCAGGCTTCAAACGGCCTGCCACACAGATTAGCCTGAATAAGTATAGACACATAACTATTTTTCTTATTGGAAATAACGAATTTATCAGTAAAGGATTTTGGATTGAGAATGGAGCACGTGTTTGGATTTCTACAGCGTTATTAGATCTGCCTGTCTAGAATACATTGTGGTAATTTTAGTTGTTTTTATTGGGGGGGGGGGGGGGGGGGGGGGGGGTTGAATTAATAGATCTTCTATTTTTTTATAGGGTTTCAAACTGTTTATTTGATAAATAGAATCTAAGATATAAGAAAAATAACAACACCAACACGAATTAAATTATCTTCCAACGTTTCGCCGTTAGGCTTTTTCAAGGAATTAATATTTATTTATATAATTTGATGACGTAACGATAAACAAATACTGTAGACGTTTTTTATAAATAGAATCTAGCATTCGTGCTCTTTATTTATCACTTTAAATAAACTCGTTGACTAAAATAAATATTTATATAACGCTCGCCAAGGCTCGCGTCATATTGTTTTAGTCACGGAATTATACAATCAGTGTATAATTCTGTGTTTTAGTCAACTCATTCATTAAAAATGCGGACACTCATGTAAGATCCTCTATTAAACCCATTACTCCATAAATACGCCTTTTATGGCTCTAAGTTATATTTCCACTGAAGGAAATCATTCCTTTTTATTGATTGATTGATTGATTGATTGATTGATTGATTGATTGATTCATTCATTCATTCATTCATTCATATATTTATTCGTTTGTGATAGTAAATGTCTTTTCGCTTATTTCTAGTGTTGAGGCGAAATCTCTTGTTTCTTGGAAGAGCTAAAGCGGGTAACCAGTAAACCATAAACTCGGCCAGAGAAAGTACGATCACGTTCACCGGCTGGTTTGTTTTTCCACTGCAATTTCCCCATTGTGTTTATTTCAGATATTTTACCTGATTATCATTATATCATTATTCTTCTTTTGATAAATATGAAAAACTCTTTTCATTTCCTGATCAAAAGTCATGATCGAGCTGAAAATGACAAGTCATGTTGAAAAAATCTAAGCCGGTTACTCGTTGCGCTACCTTTGCTGTTCGTACTAAATTATTTCGCCGCCGGCACATTTTCAAAACTTGCGGTTCGCTGCCGTGTATGATTGCTTTCCATTACATTTTGCAAACCTCAAATTCCATTTGTATAAAATAAATTTATAATAAAACAATTTGGACTGAGATTTTTTTCCCACTTTGAACTGATTTAATTAATCGAATATTTAAGAAAAGATACAAGGTCCTGAAGGAGATTTGTTTTACGCCAGATACAATATAGCAATAACCATAAGCTGTAACAGCTTTTATCCTACAAACATAAGTTTATCATAATGTAGCGGGAGTTACTTGGGTGTGTACAGGTATCTGGTGGATAATCAATAAGTCCTAAACTGGGTGGCTTGGTAGCTCAGTGGTTAGAGTGCTGGCAAGGTGAGCCAGAGACCCTGGGTTCGAGTCCCGGTCGGTCCACGATTTTTTCACTCAGTCCTGTCACAATAAACAAGAGTAAAAAGACTTGAGAGAGAGAGAGGGTTGACATATAAATAGAAGATAAACTTATTATTTAGCTTTGTTCTCAAGAACTAGAGTCTAGAAACATTTATTTTATTCACTGGATTCTGTAAACATGAGATATATGCCAGCAGTAGTGAAAATTTGCTTCGATAATACTTTATTGCAGGCTTCTAGCCGATCTAACTGAACATTGTATATAAACATGTACAGCGAACCCAATCTAGTCTAAACCGGACATGTTTGGGGACAACATACGTTTCCCGTTTAGAGGGGTTTCCAGTTAAGAGGGGTTTTAACCCATTAGCCCTTAGAAAAAATGTATGTTTCTTGTATAGAATAAAGCTGAACACTTAAAGCAGGTTGAAAGCAAAGCAGAATGTGCCTTAAGGCACATTCTGATTTACTTTTAATCTGCTTTAAGCTATCATCTACTAGAATGTATAAAGTGGAATTATTTTCTTCAGTGTATAGGAATAAATCAAAGATGTAAAAAGACATATTTATGGTGTAATGGTTTAAAATAAGGAAAGGTTAGTTAGGGGACCTAAAGTTTTTGTCAGGTTTAGAAAGAATTCCAGTATTTAGAGGTTTCGGTTTGGAGGGGTTCCACTGTATACAAGTCACTTTTCTTATTCCAATTGTGATTTTTTCCAGGGAAAGATGACATCATTAAGCACGTTTGATCCCAACTCCTTCTCAAATTCTGATGAAGTGATCTGTACTCATATTCACCTGGATTTAGAAGTCGATTTCAAGCGACAAGTATTTCATGGAAAGGTCAACCTGTCTTTGTCAAAGGTCAAAGAGGGGATCGATCATGTGGTAAGAATTATAGGGAAAATAAGTTTAGTTTTTTTTTGGCTTGTTCTAATCAAATTTTATATTAAGCTTTTCTCAGTATACATGGAAAATAATTTACTATTTTGGTTTTGGTTGGATGATTTTATCTAGAGTTATGACCCTTTAATACTTCATTTAATAAAAAAAAAGAATAAAAAAAATCTCGTTTCAAGACTAAAACTTCTGTTATATTTTACCAATTGTAGCCAAATTTCATATAAACCTTACTTATTATGGTCTCGGTTGAATTAATTTTCCTGAAAATATACTTCTTAACATACTTAGTATTTTATGGCTCAAACTGATTTTCAGACAATAAATTAATTTGTTTGCCTTATTGCAAGCAATGTTCATACTTAGCTTTCTCATTTTAAGGGAAAGACGTCTATTATGGTTTACTAGGTTCCTTTGTGGATCTTAAAAGTTCAAAACATGAACCAATGTACTTGGAATTTTGGGTAGTTTAACAAATACTGGGCTAAATTAGCAGACAGTGTTAACCCAGATCAGATGGCTACTATAGGAGCCCTCTGATCTAGGGTCTAAACTATTTGTAAATGTAATGAGTATATTTTAACACATTACCCGATAAATACACCTTTTTACGCCTTCAATTTATTCCTCCATTTAAGAAAACAATTCCAATTTATACAGACATGAACATGTATCATAATAAAGAATTTCTATATCCTAGCAGATAGAAGCTTAAAGCAGGCTAAAAGTAAAGCAGAATGCGCCTTAACCAATTACCCCATAAATGTGCCTTTTTACGCCTCTAGTTTATTCTTATTCTTTTAAACATTATGAACATGCTGCATAAAGAATATTTTCCATTTCCTAGTACACGGTAGCTTAAAGCAGGATGAAGGTAAAGCAGAAAGTGCCCTAAGGCGCATTCTGCTTTACTTTCAACTAGCTTTAAGTGGTCACATTTTTAGCTCACCTGAGCCAAAGGCTCAAGGTGAGCTATTTGGATGGCCCTGTGTCCCGCGTCATGCGGTGTGCGTCATCCGGAGTTGTTAACAATTGCTTCAAATGACATCTCCTATACCGCTGAACAGATTTCAACCAAACTTTACAGAAATGTTCCTTGGGTCAAGCTCTTTCAGATTTGTTCAAAGAGTTAAAAACAATGCAGAACTCTGGTTGCCATGGCAACCAAAGTATAAAAAATAAGGAAATCTTAAAAAATCTTCTTGTCAAAAATTACAAAGGCCAGAGCTTAGATATTTGGCACATAGGATCACCTACAGGTCCTCTATCAAGTTTATTAAAATTATGCCCCTGGGGTCAAAATTGGCCCTGTCCGGGGTTACAGTTTTACATAGAGTTATATAGTGAAATTTTCAAACGTCTTCTCCTCTGAAACTAATACGGCCAGAGCTTTGATATTTGGCATGGTGACACTTCTAGATGTCCTATACCAATATTGTTCAAATGGTTCCGGTCGGTTGCATATCTAGGTCACAGGAGCTAAAAATAGATTTTTTTCAATTAAAACTCTGAAACTACAAGGGCCAGAGCTTAAATATTGGGCACATATCATCGCCTACAGGTCCTCTATCAAGTTTGTTCAAATTATGCCCCTGGGGTCAAAATTGGCCCGCCCCGGGGGTCACAGTTTTACATAGAGCTATAGAGTGAACATTTCAAACGTCTTCTTCTCTGACCCTTATATGACCAGAGCTTTGATATTTGGCATGGTGACACTTCTAAATATCCTTTAGGTATTTTGATAAAATGGTTCCCGTCGTTTGCATATCTAGGTCACCGGAGCTAGAATTAGATTTATTCTATAAAAACTTAAAAAATCTTCTTGTCTGAAACTACAAGGGCCAGAGCTTAGATATTTGGCACATAGCATCATCTACAGGTCCTCTATCAAGATTGTTCAGATTATGCCCCCGGGTAAATAATGATTATTATCATTATCTCCATTTTGTCAGCTATTCTCAGGTGAGCGAAATATGCCCCATGGGGCTCTTGTTTTCAAAACTAGAAACAGGTTATGGGGTAATGGGTAAAGACTCATTCTGCTTACTTTCAACCTGCTTTAACCCTTAGCCTGCCAGTCACGACTATAGCTCCATATGCAAACAGCTTGGATCCGGATGAGACGCCGAGTAACTCGGCGTCTCATCCGGATCCAAGCTGTTTGACACTCGGACAACATTTTCAGCAATTTTGAGCAACTTTGAAGCACTTTGAAACTTGAAGCAGACGAGAAATATAGCAGACGACAATTTATTTGGCGGGCTAAGGGTTAAATGATCACCTGTCTTCAAAAGTAGAAACAAGCTATGGAGAAATGGGTTAAACAGGTCTGCGGTGTTGAAAGAGTTAACCCATTTCCCTATAGCCTTGTTCTAATTTTGAAAACGGGAGACAACTTAAAGTAGGTTGAAAGTAAAGCAGAATGTGCCTTAAGGCGCATTCTGCTTTACTTTCAGCCTGCTTTAAGCTACCATCTGCTAGAATATAAAAAATATTTCATGATTGTAGAATTGGAACTGTTAAGGAATAAATTAAAGGGGTAAAAAGGTGTTTTTATGGGGTAATGGGTTAACTCTTGTTTACTAGGTACTTGACACACGAGGTGTGACAGTGTTCAAAGCCTACGATAAAAACACCTCACAGCAGCTGAAATGGACCTTAGCTGATCCAATCGAGGCTTTTGGCTCAAAGTTAGACATTCAACTTCCAACCTCTCAGGAAAAAGAGTAAGTTGATACTGCATGTATAATGACAGTAAAACCTCTCTATTACGACTACGAAATTGTGATTATGATCAGGTATTTAACCCATTAACTCATAAGCGATAAACAAGTATAAATACTTATCTCAAATTCAATACAAGCTAGTGGATTAAAGTGTGTCAAAATGAGTCAGTATGACAATATTGCGCAATGCGTCAATATGAGTCAGTATGGCCTAATGGGTTAAGGCGGGTGACTGCTTAAAGCAAAGTGAACGTTAAATAGAAAGCTTAAAGCAAGCTGAACTTAAAGCAGAATGCACCTTAAGGTGCATTTTGCTTTACTTTCAACCTGCTTTATGTGGTCAACTACCTACAATGCTAGAAACAGGCTATGGAGTAATGAGTTAAACAGTGAGTATTCAGGGCTCCAGATAAGGGGGGGGGGTAACCTGCACAAATCCAATATTTTCTCACTCATCTGAGTACCAAATCCTATGGTGTTACTACTCATTAGAATCATCTCTTTAAGACGATTCTGATGAGTAGTGACAACATAGGGTTTAAAGCAGAAATGAAGATTGAAGTTTTTGAAATACTCCCCTTATCTGGAACCCTGATGTTTATATTTCAGCTGTGTTATCACTGTGGAGTATGAGACGTCACCCGATGCCAGCGCCCTCCAGTGGCTGAGGCCATCACAAACTGCTGGCAAGAGACACCCATACCTGTTTAGCCAGTGTCAGGTACAGTCACCATATTAAAACCTTTAGCTATGTATTGTGCGCACTTTTATCATAAAATCTTTTTTCTGCAATTTGGGGGTGCGTACAATACAGGGGAACAAGACTCTAAAGCCTACCTTGACCAACGGTTAGCGCCCGTAGGCTGATGTGTTAAGATTGCGCAATGCGCTGCAGGGCTTTAATTGACACCTCCCATACTAGGCGCCGGGGATTAGGGCTGTTTATTGGAGATGACACGCTAGTAACCCCAATTATAATCAGTTATGATTGTCCGGGTGTAAACTGTTGATGTTATGACACTTGATTGCTTATAAGTTATTAAAATTAGTCTCCGATCTGAGAATGCAAGCCCTCATTATTTGAAGCTTCTTTCGAGGGAGCACGTTAGTCGTTACGTACAGTATCTAATACAATCTAAATCGGTAAGGCATTTTGAACTGAGAGAGAAATAAAGTAAATAAACAAGTTGTTATTCATAATTATTGCGTGAAATCGCTCAAAAGGAAGTAAACTTAGCTCTGGTTGCATCGTAGAAACAAAGCGTCACTGTATAAACACCCGCCATTTCCGGACCCGAACTGCGCATAATCAAATTTACTATTTCCGGATTATTTTTTTGATTTGCGGCACTCGATTTTCAGAGCGAAACTTTTTGTAACTTTTTCGGAACATTAGTATTCTACCGTATTTTTTCATAATTCAATAAATGCTAGTGATGAAATAATTCGATACAATAAATGTTTAGTATTTATATATTTTAATCCTAATAAACGCATCTACAAACTTACACAGAATAATGCGGGGTGATTCTAATCAGGAACATATTCCGTTCCTGTTCTAATGTGACGCTAGAAATGAAAATTAAGTATGCCTATAAAAATATGTCTGGTTTCGTTTCCAGCATTTGAAACACAGTCGCATCTTATTTTTTGGAACTTCGAAGGGCGGATTTCACCCCTGACTATCAGAATACTTGTAATTATCACATATTTAACGGATTTTCTTGGTCCTAAAATATGCTTACGGAACTCTCTTCATTTAAAAACAACTGGGTTCAGCAGGAGAAATCGTGCGTACGACGGCTGACCAAAACCTTGGGAAAAGTTTTTTTTCCAGACATTTAACCCTGAAAATAAGGGTGCGCGTTATACACGGATGCGCACAATACTCGTGAAATGACGGTACTCCATAAATACACCTTTTTACACCACTCATTTTATTCCTTCTCGGAAAAAAATAGTTCCAATATAAAATTATACAGTGAAGAACATGTATCTTAAAAAAATGTTTGCTATATCCTAGCAGATGGTAGCTTAAAACAGACTGAGAAAGTAAAGCAGGACCACACTTTGTTTGACACATTTTCATAAGTAATGACACTTTGTTTCCTATATGTCATTATCAATTGTACTTTGTTTGACGCGTTCCAAAATTATAATTTATGACACTTTGCTTTATATATTTCATAATCAATGACATTTTGTATGATATATTTCAGGCTATACATGCAAGAAGTATAATTCCTTGCCAGGACTCCCCTAATGTCAAAACCCCATACTCTGCACGGGTAAGTCTCTCAATATCCTAACATGTAGATGTAAATACATTGATTACCATTTCCTCAATAGTGTAAATAGTTTATTTGTAACTGTTAAAGCTTATTTAGTATCTTTGTGTTTAAAGCAAGTCACTTCTTTTCTGAAAACTTTACTCAATAGTTACACATTTTATTTCATTTAATTCATTCCTCCACTGAAAAAAGTTCACTTTATACAGTGATGAAAATGCAACATAGAAGTATTTCCTATATCCTTGCAGATTGAAGTTTAACGCAGGCTGAAAGTAAAGCAGAATGTGTCTCAAAGAGCATTCTTAAAGCCATTAACTGTATAAAGGAACACAAAAGTAAATCAGAATGCTGTATGTAGACATGTGCTCATAAATGTTACTGTGTTAAATGTTTATTACTTGTCGTATATATCAAGGTTTGAGTGACAGCAGGAAATGATTTCATGTTCTATTTTTAGATTCTTGCCCCTGCAGAGATCACTATTCTAATGAGTGCCATGTTTCATGTTCTATTTATAGATTCTTGCCCCTGCAGAGATCACTATTCTAATGAGTGCCATGTTTCATGTTCTATTTATAGATTCTTGCCCCTGCAGAGATCACTATTCTAATGAGTGCCATGTTTCATGTTCTATTTTTAGATTCTTGCCCCTGCAGAGATCACTATTCTAATGAGTGCCATGTTTCATGTTCTATTTATAGATTCTTGCCCCTGCAGAGATCACTATTCTAATGAGTGCCATGTTTCATGTTCTATTTTTAGATTCTTGCCCCTGCAGAGATCACTATTCTAATGAGTGCCATGTTTCATGTTCTATTTTTAGATTCTTGCCCCTGCAGAGATCACTATTCTAATGAGTGCCATGTTTCATGTTCTATTTATAGATTCTTGCCCCTGCAGAGATCACTATTCTAATGAGTGCCATGTTTCATGTTCTATTTTTAGATTCTTGCCCCTGCAGAGATCACTATTCTAATGAGTGCCATGTTTCATGTTCTATTTTTAGAGTCTTGCCCCTGCAGAGATCACTATTCTAATGAGTGCCATGTTTCATGTTCTATTTATAGATTCTTGCCCCTGCAGAGATCACTATTCTAATGAGTGCCATGTTTCATGTTCTATTTTTAGATTCTTGCCCCTGCAGAGATCACTATTCTAATGAGTGCCATGTTTCATGTTCTATTTTTAGATTATTGCCCCTGCAGAGATCACTATTCTAATGAGTGCCATGTTTCATGTTCTATTTATAGATTCTTGCCCCTGCAGAGATCACTATTCTAATGAGTGCCATGTTTCATGTTCTATTTATAGATTCTTGCCCCTGCAGAGATCACTATTCTAATGAGTGCCATGTTTCATGTTCTATTTATAGATTCTTGCCCCTGCAGAGATCACTATTCTAATGAGTGCCATGTTTCATGTTCTATTTATAGATTCTTGCCCCTGCAGAGATCACTATTCTAATGAGTGCCATGTTTCATGTTCTATTTTTAGAGTCTTGCCCCTGCAGAGATCACTATTCTAATGAGTGCCATGTTTCATGTTCTATTTATAGATTCTTGCCCCTGCAGAGATCACTATTCTAATGAGTGCCATGTTTCATGTTCTATTTATAGATTCTTGCCCCTGCAGAGATCACTATTCTAATGAGTGCCATGTTTCATGTTCTATTTTTAGATTATTGCCCCTGCAGAGATCACTATTCTAATGAGTGCCATGTTTCATGTTCTATTTATAGATTCTTGCCCCTGCAGAGATCACTATTCTAATGAGTGCCATGTTTCATGTTCTATTTATAGATTCTTGCCCCTGCAGAGATCACTATTCTAATGAGTGCCATACGACAGGACTCGTTTGTCTGTGCACAAGATGTCAGTAAGAAAGAGTTCCACTTTAACCAGCCTATTCCAATGCCCAGCTATTTAATAGCCATCGTTGGTGGAGATCTCGTCAGCAGGTCAGTGAAAGTTTGAACATTAAGTTTGAACAATAAGTTTTTACAGTAATTACCGTAAGAATTAGGACAGACAATCATACCTGAGCAAAAAGTGTAGACCCTGATCAGACTGCTCCCTCAGGATCTACACTGTTTGTCATCAAGTTTGCACCTTTTGGACAAATTAGTGCATGATAAAACTTTTCAGTAATATAGGGTGTCCCAAATTTTAGGTGTTTTATGGTATGTCCCTCAATGGTGTGGTGAGGGGCATATAATGACTGATAAAATATTTGCTGTTAACCCTTTGAACCCTAATCCCGCATATAGGCGTCCTTTTCAAACAGTGTACATGTGAATATTACACTTGTCCTATGCAAACAGTGAAGACCCAGATCAGAGGGCTCCGAAAGGAGCCCTCTGATCTGGGTCTTCACTGTTTGTCATAATGCTAAATATTGACAAAAACAACCCTAAAAGTCAAAAATGGACTAGACTAAAATGGAAACTGGAATTGTCCATTTAAAGTTTCAGGGAGGAAAGGGTTAAAGCAGGCTGCAGGGCATCCTTGTTTTCCAAACTCATCACTTCATAAATAACCCTTTATTCGCCTTAAATATATAACTCCTCTGAAGCAACCAGTTTCACTTATAGTTATGAATATGCACCATGAGAAATATTTCCCTACTGCCTAACAGATGGAAGTTGTAAAGCAGGCTGAAAGGAAAGCAGAATATACCTTAATGCACACTCTGCTTTACTTTTAAATTGCTTTAAGTAATCAACTGTTTTCAGAATTAGAAACAGAGTTTACAATATAGGGGCCCTAGTGCCATTGAACCTCTAAAATCCAAAGTGACCTGCTGTTGGAAATGTCATAGGTCAATTTGGCCCAATTTTTATCTCTGACCAAAACATAAATTCTAAAGAAGTAATATTTGTAGATTTCCACACCATAAAAATTAAATACTAGTAACACAAACCAAAATATTAAGTCATTAAAAATCAACTGGGTAAAGGGTAAAAGCTTTCTTTCACAATTTGTTTGCCTATGACAAGTGTAACCATAGGTACACTGTTATAAAAAGATGCATCACTAAGGTTCAATGGGTTAAGCTAACCCATTACCCCAGAAATATGCTTTTTATGCCTTTAATTTATTCCTCCACTTAAGAAAGTAGTTCCTATTTATACATTTATGAAAATGTACTGTATAATATACTTTCTAAATCTTAGCAGATAATAGCTTAAAGCAGGCTGAAAGTAAAGCAGAATGTGCCCCATAGCACATTCTGCTTTACTTTCAACCTGCTTTAAGTGGTATCCTGTCTTCAAAACTAGAAACAGGCTACTTCAGGCTACTTTGGGTAATGGGTTAACTCTGAAAAAAAAAAACTTTGATGTCTTTAGCCTTTCCTCTATAGTTTTGAGACAATTCTAATGAGTAGTTACACCATGTGATTGTGCTGTTTTGTTTAGGGAAAATATAAGATATTCTCCACTGTACAGGGGCCCGTTTCATAAAACTTTGTACGACAAAATCGGTCGTAAGTCAAAACTTTAAAATACATTAAATTTCTGATTTCTCTATCTAACCCTGTCTTGTGACATCTCTTTGGAATTGTCTTTTACAGACAATATTAAAGAGATGTCAGAAGGCAGGATTAGATTGAGAAATAAATAATAATTTAATAACTTACGACAAATGGGCCCCAGGTAATTTGCACTTCTTGCTATAAGTATGTTTATCCTACAGAGACATAGGACCAAGGTCAAAAGTGTGGTCAGAAGCAGAGTATGTTGATATAGCGGCTGCTGAGTTCTCAGAGGTAAGTGTGTTTATACCCCAGCAGTGACAGTGGAAGCACATTCACCCATTCTGTCTGTCCATTTGTCTATATGAGAGCTTTGTAAGGCTATGGGGTTATGGGTTAAAGATTGCTTAATGCTGGACATAGGTAAATGAACACAATAATAATGATAAACCTATTATAATAATTCCATTGTTGCTCCAGATAAAAGAAGTATTTCCAAAATTAAAGTCTTTATTTCTTCTGAAACCCTATGGTGTAATTACTCAATCCTCTCAGAGAGTCACACTATAGGGATTTGTACAGCTATGAAGTAGAAAATGTTAACATTATTTGAATTACTCCCTCTTATCTAGAGCCTAGAATATATAAAGTTCTGTCTTTTGATGTTCAAAGTGTTTTATTGTCTGCTTAAAATATAGTCTGCTGTAACACTGACGTTGGCCTCTGTATATTTGCATACAAAAATCTGAGTGACAAACAGTTTAGATCCTGATCAGGCAGTGATCAGAATCTTATGCTGAGTTTCTCGGTGTCTGATCAGAATCCAGACTGCTTACAATCATCAAGACATCTCATTTCCCACATTATACAGTAAAACCTCTCTATTGCAGCCACTATTTGAGGTTGAAATATCAGTGTGAAATGCAGCTGGCTTCTTAACCCTTTCCCTTATAGAAGCGACTTTTAGCACATTCATTTTATTCATCCGCTGAAGAAAATAGTTCCAAATTGTACCGTAATGAATATGTGTCATATTTAATACTTTCCGTATTCTAGCAGTTAATAGCTTAAAGCAGGCTGAAAGTAAAGCAGAATGCGCCTTAGGGCGCATTCTGCTTTACTTTCAACCTGCTTTAAGTAGTCACATATCTTCAATACTAGAAACAGGCTATCAGGTAAAGGGTTAAAGCAAGATGGAAATAAAGCAGAAAGCTCCTATACGAGCTTTCTGCTTTACTTTCATCTTACTTTAAGCTGTCACCTTTCTTAAATAGCATAATCTAGTCTATTTTAGTGTTCATTTTAGAGAGGTTTCACTGTACATGTTAAAAGTGTTATAGGGTTTAGGATTGTTTGCCCAGGACTCATTTTTGGTTTGATCTAGATAACAAGAAAATGTAAAGCTTTTACCTTGAAGACCTTGAAATACGCATTCAATCATGTATTAAATGGCCACGGTACTAATTGATGTACTATAGAGGTCTGTAAAGACAGGTGAATACTTAATGCAGGATAAAGATGATACAGGAACTTTTAATTCTTTCATTATAACTCTGCATTAAGCAATCACCTGTATAAAATATTACCCAAGGAATGGTCACTTATTACAAGATTGACTGTATACTTTAACCTTTGTAAATAAATAGTTGCGAAACTAGGTACAGAAATAGTACAATTTCTACACCCAAAGCCTTATAAAACTGGATGAAGATTAATGATGAACTATAAAGACAGAAGGCTTCTGAATGCAAGACAAGTAATGCAGAAAGACTCCATAAGGAGAAGCTTTCTGCATTACTTATGTCCTGCATTAACTCTTTCCTCCCTGAAACTTTAAATGGACAATTCCAGTTTCCATTTTAGTCTAGTCCATTTCTGACTTTTAAGGGTTGTTTTTGTCATTTTTTGGAATTATGACAAACAGTGAAGACCCTGATCAGAGGGCTCCTTTTGGAGCCCTCTGATCTGGGTCTTCACTGTTTGCATAGGACATGTGTACTATTCACATGTACACTGTTTTAAAAGCACGCCTATATGCGGGACTAGGGTTCAAAGAGTTAAGAAACTTTCTGACCATCTTTTGCTTTGCCTTCTTTTCATTAATTGCTTAACCCTTTCCCCCATAGAAGCGCCTTTTAGCGCATTCAGTTTATTCCTTCACTGAAGAAAATAGTTCCAATTTATACAGTCATGAACATGTACCATGGGGAATATTTTCTCTATTCTAGCAGGTGGTAGCTTAAAGCAGGCTGAAAGTAAAACAGAAGGTGCTTTAAGGAGCATTCACCTTTACTTTCAACCTGCTTTAAGTAATCACTTATTTTCAAAACTAGAAACAGTCTATGGGGTAAAGGGTTAACCAACACTCCATAGATATGCTTTTCGACACCTTTAATTGATTCCTCCACTGAAGAAAATAGTTTCAATTCATACTGTCATAAATGTGCAGCTTAAGAAATTTTTTCTATATCCTAGAAGAAGGTAGCTTAAAGCAAGCATAAAGTAAAACAATGCTTTAACCATTTGACCCCTAGTCAGGCATATGCTCGTCCTTTACAAACTGAAACAGTGTACCTTTGGGAAAGCAGTCTTGTCCTATGCAAACAGTGCAGACCCAGATCTGGGTCAGCACTGTTTGTCATATTGCAATACATTGACAAAAACAATTCTAAATTATAAAAAATGGACTAGATTCATTTGGAGACTGCATTTCGAGGGCTTGGTGCAAAACTATTGTAACTCCTTCACAATTGTGAAGGAGTTACAATAGTTTTGCACCAAGCCCTCGATTTGTCTTTTTGAAGCTTTAGGGAGAAAAGGGTTAAGTGATCACCTGTCTTAGAAATGAGGAACAGGCTGTGGGGTAATGTGTTAATGTATATACATTGTACATCCATACATGTACATTATGGATTATTCATGGATTATCAGCTGAGAAAGGTGTTGCGTTAATGATACAGTATTCCCTCTCTACAACAATACCAAACGAGAGACAAAGAGTGTGTGTGTTGTTCGGAGGGAGTTGTTATAGGCAGGGAAAAACAATACCCTTAGAGTGTGAACAGCTCAAATCCAGATCAGATGCGGTGTTATGCAGCCTCTGATCTGGATTCGAACTGTGTCTCTTGCCATGATGTTTCTTCTGTCAATATGAACAATTAGCAGACAACAATTTGAAGCGAAAATGCAGACGATATTGCAGCATTGAAGGAGTATAGCATACTGGTCTTTTTTGGGGGGAAGTCATTGTTGTAAGTAGGGAATCATTGTTCAGGGTAAAAGGTTATAAAGCTTTTCAGTTGAGTCTAAAGTCGTTCTCAAGCATTTGATTGGTCAGATTTGAGCCTAGGCTCAAATCTGACCAATAAAATGCTTGAGAACACACTCAGACTCAGCTCAAACGCTTTATAACCTCGAGCCTTTAGAGCCGTTATAGTGAGGGAGCACTGTTGTTGCTTTCTGGTGTTATAACTGCAATGTCATATTTTCAGACTGAAGCCATGTTGAAGACAGCTGAGGACCTGCTGGGTCCGTATGTCTGGGGCCAATATGACCTGCTTGTTCTACCACCTTCCTTCCCTTACGGTGGCATGGAGAACCCGTGCTTGACCTTTGTCACACCCACACTACTGGTAGGTAGATCAATTTTCTTTCAAATTGCTTTAGCTTTTAAGTGGTAAACTGTCAACTAGAAAGAGGCAATGGGTAAAGGATTAACTTCGAAAATGCAGTTATGTTTGTCTTGAGTAAGCTCAATTAAACATGACTTGACTTTGCATATTATTTTGTTCTAGGCTGGGGACAAGTCATTAGCTGATGTAGTTGCCCATGAGATAGCACACAGTTGGACCGGCAACCTCGTCAGCATTCAGAACTTTGAACATTTCTGGTAAATATTTACACAACTTGTCAAACATATTAGTCCAGAATAAGGTCCTATGAGTTGTCAATCAAATATTGAAACATTCTTCAGCTGCAGCAATAACTCTTCAACACCATGGCCCTGTTTAAGATATACTCAACTACTCACAACATTTGCAACCAGTGCATTATGTAAATCTTCCATACTTATCATGTTAAAAGTTAGCTTTCTGTTTAACTTTCACCTTGCTATAAGCAGCTACCTACCTTAACCCATTAGCCCATAAATACACCTTTTTACACCTCTGATTTATTCCTCCACTGAAGAAAACAGCTCCACTTTAACCCTTTACCCCATAGAAGTGACTTTTAGCGACTCTGATTTATTCCTCCGCTGAAGAAAATAGTTCCAATTTAATCAGTCATGAATATATTTTAAAGGGAAATTTTCAATATATTCTAGCACAGGATAGCTTAAAGCAGGCTGAAAGTAAAGCAGAATGCGCCTTAAGCGCATTCTGCTTTACTTTCAACCTGCTTTAAGTAGTAACCTATTTTCAATTCTAGAAATAGGCTATCAGGTAAAGGGTTAAACAGTCATAAAATTGTATCATAAGAAACTCTTTTATATTCTTAACAGATGGTAGCTTAAAGCAGGCTGAAATAAAAGCAGAATGCACCTAAAGGCACATTCTGCTTTACTTTCAGCTTGCTTCAAGTGGTCACCTATTTTCAGATTTAGAAAAGGGCTATGGAGTAATGGATTAAACACCTTATAATCAACACAGCTTAGTGGTCGTAGTAGAGAGGTTTTACTGTATACTGTTATGATTTTTAGGTTGAATGAAGGGAACACAGTATTTGTTGAGCGGAAGATTGCGTCACGGTTAAAGGGTGGAGAAGAGTACAGACATTTTCTGGCTTCTGGTGGCTGGAATACATTGTCAGATACCGTGAGTTACGAGATTATTTTAAACCTTTACCCGATACTGGCCCATAGCCTATTTCTAGGTTTGAAGACAGGTGACTACTTAAAGCATTGTCCGATACTGTGAGTTACGAGATTATTTTAAACCATTACACCATAGCCTGTTTCTAGGTTTGAAGACAAGTGACCACTTAAAGCAGGTTGAAAGTAAAGCAGAATGCGCCTAAGGCGTATTCTGCTTTACTTCCAGCCTGCTTTAAGCCATTATCTACTAGAATAAATGAAAATATTTCGTATGGTACATATTCATGACTGTATTAATTGGAACTATTTTCTTCTGTTGATGATTAAATTAAAGATGTAAAAAGGCGTATTTATCGGAATATGGATTAAACATTTCCCAGATAGCTGGTTTTAAGTACTAAAATAGTTCTATTAAGTTTTATTGTGTATAAATCTTACCCAGATTTAGGTTACAGCTATGTTGTAGAATATATGTACTATTCTATTGGGCATATTTATGACTGTATAAATTTTAACTATTTTCTTTAGTGGAGGAATAGATTAAAGGTGTATTGTAAAAATGTGTATTTGTTGGGTAATAGGTTAACCCATTACCTCATAAATACGCTTTTTCACGCCTTTAATTTATTCATCCAATAAAGAAAATAGTTCAACCTTATACACTCATGCATATATATCATATGAAATCTTGTTTATTATCTATAAGATTGTAGCTTAAGGGGGGTAGGTACACCTTTGGAAAGTAATTACCAAATTCTTCAAACTTTGCATAAAGACAGTAAAATTAGTTTCTATGACAAAACTGGTGTAAAAAGTGGGGGTACCGGACCTTTCTTTTTCACAATTTGAGATTTTTCAAGGCTACCCCCTTGAAGTGTGAGAATAAGGCACAGTGAAAATTGCCCTACAAATTGTGGCAAACTAATTACCAAATTTTTTATTTGTTGTTTTTAGCCTTGCAAACAAAAAGTTTTCGTGAAATAGCAAATAAAAACACAGGGTCCCGGATCTTTTAAAAAAGATATAGATCATTTTATCTAAAAAATCCATTTTTTCTCATTTTTTCAATTTTTCGTGTATTTTTACCAAAAAAATTTTTTTTCAAAAAAAATTCATTTTATCTATTGAGTTATCTATAATTTATACTAAAACTGTACTACCATGAAAATTTCATGCTTATATTCTGAGAAATTGAAATGAAATCGGATGTAACAAAATGCAACCTACCTATGAAAACAGTGTATGCTGTAAACTACGAATAGGACATAAAACTTAAAAAGTCCCTTCCGGAACGAAAATCCATTTTTTTCCCGGGACAATAGTATTTTATTACTGTATGCATTCACCAAAAATGAGTTCTTAACATTTTTTTTGAAAATGAGTTCGTAAAATTTTTCGGAAATTTCATAATGCTCAAAAAGACAGGCCGACATCCTTAAAGCAGGCTGAAAGAAAAGCGGAATACGCCTTAAGGCGCATTCTGCTTTACTTTCAACCTACTTTAAGTGGTCACATGTCTTCAAAACTAGAAACAGGCTGGGGGTAATGGGATAACCATTTTTGTCTCAAGACAGCTGATATACAAAAGCTAAACTAAGAAATTTCATTGTCAAATATTTAGCTTTATATCCATCAATATCCCTTTCACTGCCTTACCTTTAGTACACTGGTTATTTGTAAATAGTTTAGATCCTGATCACCGCGTAACACAGCTTCTAATCAGGATCCAAACTGTTTGCCACTCATTTCAATATTTCGATATTTAATTCCTAAAATTTAAGTTTGAGAAAAAAAAGCAGACAACAATTTTTTTTTTGATTGATGACTTCATGACACAGAAGGGGTTAAGTTTTTCGTTTTCATACCTGTTTGCGCTTTATTGTTGAAGCAAAATTCTAATTTATTTAAAAGTTTTGTTTTCTTCAAACTTAGGTAGAAACTTTGACAGCTGAGAACCACAGTTCTTACACCAAGTTGGTTCCCGACATGAAGGGAATTGACCCTGATGACATCTTCTCCTCTGTGCCATATGAAAAGGGTCATGCTTTCCTCTTCTATCTTGAATCACTTCTAGGAGGACCAGGTAAGACTAAGAGTAACCTCAATAGTCAAACCTCTATTAACTCATTACCCCATAAATATGCCTTTTTACTCCTTTAATTAACTTCTCTACTGAAGAAAATAGTTCCAATTTATACTGTTACAAATAAGATTCATAATTATTTTCTATATGTTAGCAGATAATAGCTTAAAGCAGGCTGAAAGTAAAGCAGAATGCGTCTCAAGGCGCATTCTGCTTTACTTTCAACCAGCTTTTAAGTGGTCACATGTCTTCAAAACTAGAAACAGGCTATGGGGTAATGAGTTAACTCATTGAGTCCAAGCGAGGTATCTATGCATCCTTTACCAAATGTGTACCTGTGAAGAGTACACTTGTCCTATGCAAACAGTGCAGTCCCTGATCAGAGGGCTCCTGCAGGAGCCCTCTGATCAGGGACTTCCCTGTTTGGCATTTTTCCAATTTATTACAAAAATCAACCCTAAATAGTCTGAAATGGACCAGCCTTTATTGCTAACTGGAATGGTCAATTGGAAGTGTCAGGGAATAACAAGTTAACTAGTTAGTTCATAAATATGCCTTTTGACGCCTTTCATATATTTTATGGAGCTTGCTGCTTTACTTTCAGCCTGCTTTAAGCAGTCACCTGCTAGAATGCTGGAAAAGTTTTCAATAGCTCTTTGTCCGGAATATGTAGAGGTGGTTCTATGAGGAATACATAAAGTAACCTAAAGAGGGGAAAGGGGTTAAAACAATGTCCTAGTTATAAAGTGTTTGAGTTGAGTCTGATATCGTTTTCAAGCATTTGATTGATCAGATTTGAGCATTCTGCTCAATCAAAAGCTTGAGGTCGATCCCATACTCAAATGCTTTATAAGCAGGTGGCCAGTTTTTAGCTCACCTGGCACGAAGTGCCAAGGTGAGCTTTTAGGATCGCTGGATATCCGTCGTCTGTCCGTCTGTCTGTTCACAATTGTTCGTTAACACTCTACCGGCTACAAATCTTATTGGATCTTCATGAAACTTCATCACAATGTTTGTCTAGTAGAAATCTAGGCCAAGTTCGAATGTGGGTCATGTTTGGTCAAAAACTAGGTCACTAGGTCAAATCATAGAAAAACCTTGTTAACACTCTAGAGGCTACAACTCTAATAGGATCTTGATGAAACTTGGTCAGAATGTTTGTAATATTGATATCTAGGTAAAGTTCGAATGTGGGTCATGTCCGGTCAAAAACTAGGTCACTAGGTCAAATCATAGAAAAATCTTGTTAACACTCTAGAGGCTACACATCTCATTGGATATTGATGAAACTTGGTATGAATGTTTGTCTCATTGATATCTAGGTCAAGTTTGAATATGGGTCATGTCAGGTCAAAAACTAGGTCACTAGGTCAAATCATAGAAAAATCTTGTTAACACTCTAGAGGCTACAACTCTCATTGGATCTTGATGAAACTTGGTCAGAATGTTTGTCTCATTTATATATAGGTCAACTTTGAATATGGGTCATGTCCGGTCAAAAACTAGGTCACTAGGTTAAATCATAGAAAAATCTTGTTAACACTCTAGAGGCTACAAATATCATTGGATCTTGATGAAACTTGGTCAGAATGTTTGTCTCATTTATATATAGGTCAACTTTGAATATGGGTCATGTCCGGTCAAAAACTAGGTCACTAGGTTAAATCATAGAAAAATCTTGTTAACACTCTAGAGGCTACAAATATCATTGGATCTTGATGAAACTTGGTCAGAATGTTTGTCTCATTGATATCTAGGTCAGGTTTGAATATGGGTCATGTCCGGTCAAAAACTAGGTCACTAGGTCAAATCATAGGAACATCTTGTTTACACTCTAAAGGTTGATTGTTGGTCATGTCCAGTCATAATCTAGGTCACTATAGGTCAAGTTTGCCATGGTGTACCAGGTGAGCGATTTAGGGCCATAGTGGCCCTTGTTTACTATACTGCTTGTCATGTTCATAGGAGCTTTCTGTATTATTTTTATCTTGTTTTTAGAAACTAGTTGTATCACAGGGCTGCCATTAGATGATCTTTAAAAATACTAAGATTTCTAAATTTTCTATTTTTCAAGTGCGATTACTGAAAGCAGGTTGAAAGTAAAGCAGAATATGCCTCAAGGCACATTCTGCTTTACTTTCAGCCTGCTTTAAGCTACCGTCTGCTAGGATAAATATTCTAAGATTTCGAAAAATTCCAAAGAAATGGCAGCCCTGGTATCAAATACTGCACATGTGTCTGCTATATTGTGTTATCACTGATTATAAGACTGACTGTATTGTTCTATCATAATTCCAGATGTATTTGAGGGCTTCATGAAGTCATACATTGAAAAGTTCAAGAATAAATCCATAACTACAGATGTCTGGAAAGATTTCCTCACGGGGTACTTCAGTGAACAGGTAAGAACAGTTCCGAGAAACTTGGAATACTTAGATATTTAACCCATTACCCCATAGCCTATTTTTGAAGTTATCAAGGTGCATTCTTCTTTACTTTCAGCCTGCTTTAAGCTATCATTTGCTAGAAAAGAGAAAATATTTCTTTGGGTACATATTCATTAAGTGTAACTATTTGTACTTTGGAGAAATAAATTTAAGGGGTAAAATGGCATGTTTATGGGGTAACGGGTTAATATAAAGACTTGTACAGCAAAATCTTTGATAACAGAATCTCACTGGATTGATAGAAAGTCCAATGATGCTGTATGGTGGAATGGGGGAAAAAATGTGTCCTGTGATATTTTTGTGGAGGAAAGAGTTGTAACAGTACTCCAGATAAGGGGAGTATTTAAAATAATTAAATCCTAAATTTCTGCTTTCAATCCTATGGTGTCACTACTCATTAGAATTGTCTTTTCAAGACGAATCTAATGAGTAGTAACAACATAGGATTTGGTGCTGAAATGAATGAGAAAACAATTAGGTCTTGTAACAGGACTCCAGATAAGGGGAAGTATTTAAATATAAAAAAATCCTTATTTCTGCTTTAAATCCTATGGTGTCACTACTCATTAGAATGTCTCTTTGAGACGATTCTAATGAGTAAAATATTGGATTTGGTCTGCAGTTTTCCCCCTGTTATATGGAGCCCTATTGTTATATTTCAGGTGGCAGCTGGTAAGTTGGATAGCGTGGATTGGGAGGGCTGGCTGTTTGCAGATGGTATGCCACCTGTTAAACCAAAGTAAGTCAAAGTCTATGTCTCTTTCAAACTAGAGTTTAACTCTTTGAACCCTAGTCACGCATATATATGTGTGATTTGGAAACAGTGTACATGTGAGGAGTACACTTGTCCTATGCAAACAGTGTAGACCCTGATCTGAGGGCTCCTTAAGGAGCCCTCTGATCAGGGTCTACACTGTTTGTCATTTTGTCATACAGTGTAAAAATCAACCCTAAAATGTCAAAAATGGACTAGACTTAATTGAAAACTAGAATTGTCTATTTCAGGTTTCAGGGAGGAAAGGGTTAACCCTTTCATTGCCTAAATTCCACTTCACAAACATTTAGTCCTGATCAGACACCATGTTAAGCAGCATCTGATCTGGGTTTAAACTATTTAAATTCATACTACATTGTATTTGTTCAGTATCAAAAGGGCAACTCATTACAACAAGGCAAGTACCACTGAGATTTGTCATTCCAGAGTTATTGCCCTTGTTTTGACTTAGAATTTGTAAATGAAATTATCAAAGGTATTAACTAGAAACTTTGAATAAGGTTTTAGTATCAAAAAGGCAACTCATTACAGCAAGGTGCATAATCCTGGGATTTTTTTTTCCTATATATACTGCTACACCCCCCTTTCAGGTATTACGAGCAGGGGCACTTTTTAGGTGCACCATTGGGACTGTACACGGCCGGTCACTTTATCCTGACACCTACGAACCAGTTGTAATGCTAATCCGAAATCCTGAGTGCCAAGGAGGGAAGCCATTTCTATTAATTTTAAAGTCTTTGTTTTGAACCGACCGGGGATTGAACCCACAACCTCTCGCACTGCAAGCGGACGCTCTACCACTAAGCCACGCAGCCGGTCATTCTGGAGTAATTGCACTTTGTTTGACCAAGAACTGTGAAAGCATTTAATACCCATACACATTCTTTGGAAGATGTTATCATCTCAAGTATGAGAAAGTCTAGCAACCAGCACCTGTTTACCGCTCTCTCGGGTTAGCGCTCTCTCGTTGTTTTATATGTCATATCATTTGTTTATTTTATATGTTGTAGGTTTGACATGTCATTGGCTACATGTTGCCAGAAACTTGCTGACAGATGGATTGCTGAGGATGATCTAGATCAGTTTACGGCTGGTGACATCAAAGACTTCAGGCCACAACAAACTATGACCTTTCTTGAATACCTCCTAAACCATGTAAGTAACCAGGCTCCTAAACCCTTTGAACCCTAGTCCTGCATATAAGCGTACTTTTCAAACAGTGTTCATGTGAATAGTACACTTGTCCTATGCAAACAGAGAAGTCCCAGATCAGAGGGCTCCGAAAGGAGCCCTCTGATCAGGGTCTTCACTGTTTATCATAATGCCAAACATTACAAAAACAACCCATAAAAGTCAGAAATGGACTAGACTAAAATGGAAACTGGAAATGTCCATTTAAAGTTTCAGGGAGGAAAGAGTTAACCCTTCACCCCATAAATAGAGGGAATAAGTGAGAGGTTTTATTGTATAAAATTCCCCCCACTATCAATATCCAGGGCTGCCATTTCTCCGGATTTTTCCTAAATCTCCGGATTTTTTTTCCTAGTACATGGTAGCTTAAAGAAGGCTGAAAGTAAAGCAGAATGCGCCTTAAGGCGCATTCTACTTTACTTCCAGCCTGCTTTAAGCAGCCACGTGTCAACAAAACTAGACAAAGGCGATGGGGTAAAGGTACGATTCGTAAACTCGCAATTGAAAAATGCAAATTTGGAAATCTTAGGATTTTTTATGTCAACTTATGGCAGCCCTGAATATCTATCATCTAAACTATTACATTGGCTAATAGAAATAGGACACTTTTCTCCAGGATAGGGTGCAGTCTTCATGCTTGTATAAAATGGAACTAGATCTATGTCATTCAGCGGAGGAATAAATTATAGGCCTAAAATGGCGTATGTATGGAGTAATGGGTTAACCCTTTGCCTGCTGGTCGCGACTTTACTGATTTTTGCAAACAGTTTGGATCCAGATCAGACGCCGCATAACGCGGCGTCTGATCTGGATCCAAACTGTTTGACACTCGTCTTCAGGATTATTTACTTAAAAATTGTTTTAATCTAGATTTAACAAAGTTTGCAGACGACAATTTCGAAGCAGACAACATTACCACAGGTAATGGGTTAAGAGCATCCATTAGTGTGAATGTGTCTTGAGCACTGTATGGAAGAAAAGTTTTAAGTCTTGCTCAACATGATCAACATTGAATGTTTGTGAGATTGTTTTAGCTAGTGATCATAGTTTATTACAATGTAAATTGTTCTTTTGCTCTGGATTGTCCATTATAGTAATTTAATCCATTAACTTGTGAGAAAGCCGAAATATCCAAGGTAAAATCAATATGCTCTGAGTGAATGGATTAAATTACTATAATCATAGTTTATGTTATTTGCAGAAGGAACCTCTGTCTCATGTGAAAATCAAAGCCCTGAATGATGTGTACCAATTCAACAAAGTAAAGAACTCAGAAATCCGCTCAAGGTAAGCTATAAATTGCTGTGTGAACCAGTCATTACTATTAACTCATTCACCCCTGAGACTTTTAATGGACAATTCCAATTTCAAAATAAGTCTAGTCTATTTTTGATTATTTTGGGTTGATTTTAACATAAATTGCAAATTAACAAACAGTGCAGACCCTTATCAAAGGGCTCTTACAGGAGCCCTCTGATAAGGGTCTCTACACTGTTTGCAGTATCTTTTATTTCTAAAATAAGGCAATCTGTCTACTCTATAAGGGTCTACACTGTTTGCAGTATCCTTTATTTCTAAAATAAGGCAATCTGCCTACCCTATAAGGGTCTACACTGTTTGCATAGGACAAACGTATCCTCTCTGGTACACTGTTTGTTTGTGACGAGTATACTCGTCGTTAGGGTTGAATGTGTTAATTAAAGGATGCTTCCACTTACTAGATTACAAATTAACAAACAGTGCAGACCCTTATCTAAGGGCTCTTACAGGAGCCCTCTGATAAGGGTCTCTACACTGTTTGCAGTATCCTTTATTTCTAAAATTAGGCAATCTGTCTACTCTATAAGGGTCTACACTGTTTGCATAGGACAAACGTATCCTTCTCTGGTACACTGTTTGTTTATGACGAGTATACTCGTCACTAGGGTTGAATGTGTTAATCAAAGGATGCTTCCACTTACTCCTCCATATAAATGCAACAAATAAAATTTATTGGATGGAAGTTAGTGCAGATAGTAGCTTAACTCTTTCCTCCCTGAAACTTTAAATGGACAATTCCAGTTTCCATTTTAGTCTAGTCCATTTCTGACTTTTAAGGGTTGTTTTTGTCAATGTTTGGCATTGTGATAAACAGTGAAGACCCTGATCAGAGGGCTCCTTTCGGAGCCCTCTGATCAGGGTCTTCACTGTTTGCATAGGACAAGTGTACTATTCACATGTACACTGTTTGAAAAGCACGCCTATATGCGGGACTAGGGTTCAAAGAGTTAAAGCTTTTTTGCTAAATTTTCATCTTGCTTTAAGCAAACATTTTGCCTTAAAGACACTTGGATATACATGTAGATGATTTTCACAAATGACTGTAGTGTCTTTAAATCACCAGTGTTTCTTCTATGATGAAATCTACCAGCGAGAACATAGGGAGAGTTCATTGCAATATCTAGGCATAAATGGTTTAACCCTTTCCTCCCTGAAACTTAAAATGGACAATCCCTGTTTCCATTTTAGTCTAGTCCATTTCTGACTTTTAAGAGTTGTTTTTGTCAATGTTTTGCATTATGACAAACAGTGAATACCCAGATCAGAGGGCTCCATAAGGAGCCTTCTGATCTGGGTATTCACTGTCTGCATAGGACAAGTGCACTTTTCATGTGTATACTGTTTGAAAAGGATGCCTTTATGCGGGACTAGGGTTCAACGGGTTAAGTGCTTATATGGCAATATTTACATTCGCCCCGCATTGTCCTTATATAACACTATTCTAAAAAGAGACTTGCATATTTCAATGAATGCTCACTTAAAATCCAGTTCTAGCCGGCTGGTTTAGGGGCGGAGCTATACTGATCACTTTCAAATCGATACAGAGAAGTCCGTATGGTAGGCGCGGTTATCGCGGAGTAATCAAGTATGGCGTGTGAGTAAATCGGTTTTAAAAAACGCGACCTAAATTTAAGATGCTTATCATACAAGTATTTCGTAAATTTGTGTGCTTTTAGATATCTCAAAAGGGATTTTAAACGTAACGAGAAAGTTTACCGGTTAAAAGTCTAAATTTATCCAGTAAATATAATATGTGATTGGGACTAGTTTCAGTCCATATATAGAGATCGTTACTACGATAGCAACGCATAGCAATGGGCAAAGTGTCTATTAGAACAGTTATGTACATTTCTGGTTCATTTCTCAGCTCACGATGGAATATAAATATAAGAAATAAATTACGTACTTTCGTTATTCATGAGCTGATGGCACTTCCATGCTTTTACTAGCAAAGTTATGCGAGAAGCCCTTCGGGCTTCACGCACTTTGCTAGTAAAAGCATGGAAGTGCCATCAGCTCATGAATGCCGGAAGTACGCAATTCATTTCTTAAGTAAAACTAAATATATTATCTTTTTTTATGGAAAGAAAATTAAAATATAAATACCGTAAAGATCCCAACAATTGGGACATCATGTATAACTTATGTATTTTATCATTTAAGTTGAACTAAATGTTTTTATTACACAGTAATTTGTCCAAAAGGTGCAGACTGAATGGCAAACAGTGTAGACTCTGATCAGACTGCTAAATCAGGAGCAGTCTGATCAGTGTCTACAATGTTTGCTCAGGCATGTCTGTCCCAATCAGGGCTCCAGATAAAAGGGAGTAAACTGAACAAATCCAACATTTTCTCACTTATTTCAACACCCAATCCTATGCTGTTACTACTCATTAGAATCATCTCTTCGAGACGATTCTAATGAGTAGCGACACCATAGGGTTTAAAGCAGAAATAAAGATTTTAGTTTTTGAAATACTCCCCTTATCTGGAGCCCTGCCAATACTTATGGTCAATATGGTACTGTGTTTTTCAGATGGCTCAGAGTGTGTATAAAGGCAAGATACACACAGATCATCCCAGACGCTCTTCAGTTTGTAACAGAGCAAGGCAGAATGAAATTTGTGCTTCCAATATACAAGTATAACTGAACAACATTAAACTGGCTTTATCTGTCTATATCTCTTCTCTCCTCTGTCTGTCTGTCTGTTTTTCACTGTTTTTATACCCCCGGCATTGATAATTGTAGGATACATGTAGTGATTGTCCTGTCCGTTCATCTTGGGCCTGTTTTATTAAACGTTGTCTGACGAAAAAGGTCGTATGTCAAAACTTTAAAATACATCTTATTTCTTATTCTCCATCTAATCTTGTAAATCCAAAAAGATGTCACAAGATAGGACTACATGGAGAAATAAATGATTATTGATAATTTTAGAATCTGACTTACGTCCATTTTTGTCATACGACGTTCATAAAATCGGGCCCCTGAGGTTTACCAGTTACGTCAAGCATAAACACCACTTACTAGAATGTTTTGATACTTTAAATTTTGTTGTATTGGATCGTTTCCACACCTCCCATATCAATCAACCTCAGTTTGACCAACCTCAATTTGACCATGACATTGATCACTTTTGGAGTCTTGGTTAACTGGATTTTACCAAATCATCTAGCATCAACACCACTTACTAGAATGCTTTGATACTTTATACAGAATTGTTGCCTTATCAATCAACTTTAATTTGATCTTGACTGCTTTTGGATTTAGAGTATTTTCAATGGGCTACTTCTTTTTAGCTCGCCTGTTCGCCCGGCGTGAGTGAGCTTGAGCGTGAGCGTGGCCAAGGTTAAAGTTTTTTGGACGGGTTGTTTTAAAGCTTAATATTTGTGCTAGGGTGCTGAAATTTTATATGGAGGTTCATTTGGGGTTAAACATTGATATTATGAAGTTGGAATTTAAAAATAATTTTCATATTTGTCAATTTTCAACATGTTTTGGACTTACGTTTTTCGACTACAAATCACCAGGTTAAAGTTTTTTGGACGGGTTGTTTTAAAGCTTAATATTTGTGCTAGGGTGCTGAAATTTTGTATGGAGGTTCATTAGGGATCAAACATTGGTGTTATGAAGTTGGAATTTAAAAATAATTAAAATTTTGTCAATATTTGACATGTTTTGGACTTAGGTGTTTTGCTACAAAACCCCAGGTTAAAGTTTTTTGGACGGGTTGTTTTAAAGTTTAATACTTGTGCCAAGGTGCTGAAATTTTGTATGGAGGTTCATTAGGGGTCAAACATTGATGCTATGAAGTTGAAATTTGGACGGGTTGTTTTAAAGTTTATTATAACTAGACTAAGACTCACCATTCATTTAATAATCTTTCTAAACTGAAAATTGATTTGCTTTAGATACAAGATGTTTTTTAGACCTAAACTTTAAACAGGCGAGCATCAGGTGGCTTTGACACCCATTTCTGGTTTGATTAGATTTTACTGTTTTTCCTTACATCAACACCACTTATTAGAATGCTTGAATACTTACAAAACACTATTGAGTAAAAGGTTAACTCATTGAACCTTAGTGTCACATACATGCATCATTTACAAACAGGGTACTTGCAAAGAGTACAATTGTCCCATGCAAACAGTGTAGACCAAGATCAAAGGGCTCCTGAAGGAACCTCTGATCAGGGTATGCACTGTTTGTCATTTTACAATAAATTGTAACAAACTACCCTTAAGACCCCCATGCATTTTCCAGGATCTTCAGTTTTTCCAACTTTCACCCATGAAAAATTAAAAATTGGACTTGAGTTATTTGGGAACAGGAATTGTTCATTTAAATTTTCAGGGGATAATTAGTTAAATGAGAAGCTATCATATTAGTTATCGCTTGTTATTCATATGTTCCTTGTTATTTCAGGTACCTGTGTTGCTGGGGCGATGCCCGGGGTGAAGCCCTGAAGAACTTTGAAAAACACAAAGATGAGATGCACCAGACTACAGTCCTCAAAGTTGAAAACATCTTCCAGAAATGATTGTGAAATTTATTGAAAAATCTTGTTTAACCCTTAACCCAATAAATACGCCTTTTTACGCCTCTAATTTATTCTTCTACTGAAGAAAATAGTTCTTCTTGATACACTCATGAATATCTATCATAAGAACTATTTTTGATATTATTGCAGATGGTAGCTTAAAGCAGGCTGAAAGTAAAGCAGAATGTGCCTTAAGGCAAATTCTGCTTTACTTACAACCTGCTTTAAGAGGCCTACTATTTTCCATACTAGAAATAAGCTATGGGGTAATGGGTTAAGATACTGGAATCCAGTTATGTTTGAAGGTTATAGGATAGACTCTTAACAAAATTATGTAAACAGGGATTCAGATAAGAGGGTGTAAACTGAAAAAATCCAACATGTTCACATTTCAGCACCAAATCCTATAGTGTTACTACTCATTAGAATCATCTTGAATAGTAACACCATAGGGTTTAATGCAGATATAAATATTGTAGTTTTTGAAGTACTCGTCTTATCTGGAGCTGTGGATGTAAACTCATATTGATGTAAAACTATGATCCCCGGGGTCGGGGCCAATTTTGACCCCAGGAACATAATTTGAACAATCTTAACAGAGGACCTGTAGATGATGCTATGTGTTCTGGCCCTTGTGGTTTTTGAAAATAAGATTTTTTAAGATTTCTTTATTTGTTCACTTTGGATGCCATGGCAACCACAGTTCTGCATTGGATTTTTTTTTTTAATTTGAAAGAGCTTGACCCATAGAACTTTCTTCTAAAGTTTTTTTTAAATCTGTCAAGCACTATGGGAGGAGATGTAATTTGAAGCAGTTGTTAACGACGACACACAACCCAAGATGACGAACACAGGGCCACCACAATAGCTCACATTGAAAAAGGGATTGAGATACATTCTAACATGTATTAACCCAAATCTCCATAAATATGCCTTTTTACACCTTTTAACAAAATTATATAAACTATAATGAAAAAGAAAGAATGGAGATGCATTCAAACTTGTATTAATCCTTCACTCTATAAATATGCCTTTTTACGTCTTTAATAAATTCCTCCACTGACCTGTTCTGTCCTGACCTGCTTATGATTGCTTTCAAATGAAGATTCACTTTGAAATAGGCATAATTGCAAACTGGAATAGACCATTTAACCCATTCCCCAATAGCTTATTTCGACGATAGGTGATCACTTAAAGCAGGTTGAAAATAAAGCAGAATGCTCTTTTATGCACATTCTGCTTTACTTTCAGCCTACTTTAAACTACCATCTTCTAGAATATAGAAAACATTTCTTTCGGTATGTTCAGGACTGTATTGATTAGAACCTATTTTCTTCAGCAGAGGAATAAATTAAATGCGCTTTAAGGCACTTCTATTGGGGAAAGGGATAAAGTTTCAGGGGTGAATGAGTTAAAGATATGAAAAGAAAAGCAGAAGGCTTTCTGCTTTATTTTCACCATTCATTAAACAATCACCTGCCTTAGACACACCATTTTTACATGTTTGTCAATTTGTCACTTCAATTCTAACTACATGTACATAAATGTGTACAGTAAATCTTCTCTATTACGACAACTTAACTGTCTTAATTATAAAGTGTTTACAGCAGATGACTGCTTAAAGCAAGGTGACAGTAAAACAGAAAGGTCCTTTAGGAGCTTTCTGTTTTTCTGTCACCTTGATTTTAGCTGTCACCTGTCTTTTATACATTCAATTAGCCTTCGTTTTAGTGGTCGTAATAGAGGTTTTACTGTATTCATATGTATGTGGAGCAGTAGGTAGGGGGCTTGTTTATGTAAGGGTTCAGGGTTATGGAAGAAAACTGCTGGATCCATGTATGACATGGATATAAATGTCATAATAAAGTATTCAATTATGTATATGAAATCCCGGTTATATACATGTAAGCAGACATCAGTTTTGATATACATGTACCTTTGTTAAATGGAAAACACTTAATAAACAGATTCTTCAGAATAT
Organism: Gari tellinella; assembly: GCA_922989275.2. Lineage (NCBI taxonomy): Eukaryota > Metazoa > Mollusca > Bivalvia > Cardiida > Psammobiidae > Gari > Gari tellinella. Next base: position 74,108,651 of record OV277865.1, on the reverse strand, counting down.
GCGAAACTTTCATTTTCGGCAAATTTGCTGTCCCTGGTGACATTTGGTGCACAAGGTGATTTCTGTGGATTTCAACTTGCTTGGGGAGTATGTCACGTTGTGTGCAGGCTTATCAACACTTTTTTGGCCTTCCTGTACAAGCATGCCTTGGTAGGTGCACATCTGGGTCTGAGCGGGTATGTTTCATTATAAGAACATCCAGTGACATTTTGCTTTCCTAGAGACTAGACTTTCTATTGTCCATGCCACAGGCAAATAACTAATAAACCACTCCAATGCCATAAGCTACTCAAATTGACTTTGCAAACAGTCTGTGTAAGGGTTAAATTTGGCAGTGACCGGGTTAACCCATTTCCCCATAAATACTCCTTTTTACACCTTTATTATTTTTCCAGTGAAAAAAATAATTCCAATTTGTACAGTTATGCATATGTATCAAAGAAATATTTTGCATATTCTAGTAGATGGTAGGCTTGAAGTAAATTAGAATGTGCCTTAAGACAGGTTGAAAGTAAAGCAGAATGTGCCTTAAGGCACATTCTGCTTTACTTTCAACCTGCTTTAAGTGGTCACCTGTCTTCAATTCTAGAAACAGGCTATGGGGTAAAGAGTAAATGAAACTGGTGGGATTCTGGTCAGGTGGAAATGAAAGTACAATAGACTACTGTATTCTGTGTTCATTCAATTTTATTTACTAGTTAAATATTATGTTCAAATGATAGAGAATGTACAATGGCAACATGAGATAATGAAATGGTGACAGTGTGGGGGTGGGTGGGGTACATATCATAATGTATAGTCAAGTCTGTGTTCATCAACCAATACAAGAAAAATACCTGGATATCTCTTACCACAGGTGGCCACTTAATGCAGAATTAAAACTTTTTTTTAAAACAGTAACATATTTCTTAGTCGGAAAATAGCTTCTAGCTAATGTTATAGAAAGTTTTGTGATAAAACGGGACTATAAATCAAGTTTCTAGTATCTCATAGTTAAATGCAAAGAAAAGCATATTTCTATAGACACGCTCAATGCAGGATAAAAGTAATGCAGAAAGCTCCTACAGGAGCTTTCTGTAATACTCTTATCCTGTAGTGAGCTACCACCTATCTTAAAGACTACCCATGTATTTCTGTTTGAATGGTTGCTAAGCACAGATTGGAGTTTATAAACAAATTGTACAAAAACAAGAATAGTTGGCAGTTAGCACATATTACCCAACAGACAAACATATAACACACTACCTGTTGAAATACTGGGTGGGCGAGTTGTTGGTTTATTGACCCACCTATAGTATATCGGTTTATATTGAGACCATGTTTACTTGAAACAGATATAGCAGTAGTGCAGCCACACTGGAAAATCTTTATCATAAATGATGGAAACGAAATACTGTAAAACCTACCCATTAGGACCACAAATTTGTGTTGATAAATAGGTGTTAATGACGGGTGACTGCTGAAAGCTGGGAGCTTTCTGTTTTACTGTCACCTTGCTTTAAGCTGTAACCTGTCTTTTATTCAATCATTTAGCCTTTGTTTTAGTGGTCGTAGTATAGAGGTTTTACTGTAATTCATGCAGTGGGCTATGGTTTTTAAAAGTAAATAAATATAAAAATTCCAATCTGATTCATTAATTTGTGTATTTTCTTTTTCTTTCACTAATTACATGTAATAGGGCAAGGGACTTCACAAGACATACTTAGGTTTGAGACTTAATAATAACCTCTAATATTCTGATTTGGTTTCCAGCTTTCTTCCAACCTTCACGATACTACTAATTTATCTAATGCTTTGGTTTGGTTTCTTCTATTCGTGAAACTCAAAAATAATCTATAATATTTTTTATAACTCCTAGCTTCTGCTATTTTGTAGGACTCTTTTAATCTCTAACACTTTGGTTTGGCTCCCAGCATCAGCCAGAATGGAAGAAGCCGGAAACAAAACCAAAGTGTTAGAGATTATTACTAAATCTCAAACCTAGGAATGTATTTATGAAATCAAATTATCAAAATTTGTAGAAAATTTCTAACAAATGCAACAATATTGCCTACAGTGCAGAGAAAAATAAGTGAAACTAAAAAAGCGGCCACGTTTCTAAAGTGTGCCATAAAAATAGCAAATAATAAATAAAAAATAAATGCCCTATACAGAGAATGATGATCAAAACAAGGATAATTTCGGGGCTCAGGATAGGGGGAGTATTTCAAAAACAAAAATCTTGATTTTTGCATTAAACACTAGTGTCACTACTCATTAGAATCGTCTCAAAGAGACGATTCTAATGAGTAGTAACACCATAGAATTTGAAATTAGTGAGAAAATGTTGGATTTCAGATTACTCCCTCTTATCTGGAGCCCTGCATATACTGTGTATGTGCAACAGTAAAGCTATGAGACTCCTTCACTAATAGCAATATAACTTGGGGTGGGGGAGAAGACAGGGGGCATGCACTAGTGTCATCAAAAAGTATGTCATTATACAAATATACATAATTTCATAACACATAGTCTAGATTGTACAGAAACAGGACAAAAGCCTCGCTAATAATTATATTGCTTCTAAGAAAGGCTCATCTCTTTGAATAAGTTGGCTCCAGATAATGGGGGTATTTCAAAATCTAAAATCTTTATTTCTGTTTTAAACCCTATGGTGTCACCACTAATTAGAATCGTCTCGAAGAGACGATTCTAATGAGTAGTAACACCATAGGATTTGATGCTGAAATAAGTGAGAAAATGCTGAAATTGTGCAGTTTACTCCCTCTTATCTGGTGCCCTGAGTTGTGTCACAATTTAAAAGATGGTTAGGTTGTGTCCACGTTTGAGACACAACTTTCAAATGGATTTCAGCACTTATGGTATAAATATTTTCAGGACATTTTCTATCCATGTGTTTCAGTCTGTTTTAAGAGACCGCCTTGTATCGTCGCTAGTCAGTGAACACGGATTCAACTGACAATGCATTTATACTTAAAACTTTTAAGCTGAAGCTTGCAGGCATTATACACACCTCGCCTTTGTCACAAAAACTTTTAACCCAATACCCGAAAAATACGCCTTTTAATGCCTTAAATTTATTCCTCCACTGAAGAAAATAGTTCAAATTTTTACAGCCATGAATATATATCAGATGAAATATTTTCTATATTCTTGCAGATAAGTTAATGCTTAAAGCAGGCTGAAAGTAAAGCAGAATGCGCCTTAAGGCGCATTCTGCTTTACTTTCAACCTGCTTTAAGTGGTCATCTGTCTTCAAAACTAGAAACAGGCTATAGGGTAATGGGTTAACACAAGATAGACCTATATGGTTAATAGTTAAGCAAGCAAAAGAACTGGGAAGAGCAGAGTTATGGCCCTTGGTCAGAATTAGTTTTTTGTTTAAAACAAATAAGCTTCCTTTATTCCCTACCTCTGTGAAATTATGAATTTGCATATTTCAGCAAAAAAATTCTTTTACCAGATGAGACATTTTGCATCAGAGAGTTTGGATCCATATCTGATGACAAAATTATAAGAATCTGATCTGAATCCATGCCATCTACGATTTCCTGGTTTTTGACACTCCAGCGAGTAGGTTACAAGACATTTTTCCTAATACATTCTTTACTATTTATAGTTTATTGTTTAGTTCTATTTATAGTAACATATACAATAACTTATAATATCACATGGATGGGGATAAAGTTCTTGTAAAGTGTTAAATATATGGTTGAATTTTCATCTCTCAATGACAAATATAATTTTACATCAAAACGATTAATTTAATGACATTTGTGATTATAACTTTCTGTCGTAATGATTGATGTTACCTGGCAAGTGATGTATAATAAAGCCTCAGCTATTCTGACTACTCAATATGAGGCTTGCTTTAAGGCAGATGGCTGTTTAAAGCAGGATGAAAGTAAAGCAGAAAGCTCCTTGAGGAGCTTTCTGCTTTACTTACATTCTGCTTTAACCTGCCATCTGTCTTTCTCACCGTGTTTGAGTGGTCCTAATAGCAAGACATTTTTGTATAAACTTTTAGATGAGTCATTTTGAGATCCTGGGAATGGTTTGTAGAGTGGGTGGGGCAGTGAAATGATAAAACACGAGCACAAAAATGTTAATGTTTAAAAATGTTGGTTTGCTGATGTTTGACATTCTCGAAAATCTATGAACAAATGAAATTTAATCTCTCACTTTTTTGCACCACAAAAAACCAAGTTCATACTCTTATTGTTTGTACAAACCTGTGACACATTTGGTAAAGAAAACTTACATGAAATATATTGCAATGATAACTTGGGTGGGTGGGTTAGATAAGCTATGCATTATGTGTGTATGCACTGTGATCTGATGAGTGAACTTAAAATGTAAAAACATCAACATTTACATATGGACAGTATAAAAATAAATTATTTACAATATTTTCAATTCTTTTGTGCATGTTTAAGTTTTCAAATTCAAAACATGAATGGGATGAGTATGCTTGTCCAAAACCTTCCAGGGCGTTGTCTGTAACATTCAGAAACATTTAACCCATTTCTACCCAATGAATTCTTCCATGCTTATATATTGGTTTAGTCCACTTTTGATCTAAGGGATGCTTGATCTAAATTTTCATTTTGTTTTTTATTGAAATTCCTATCGGCAAACAGTGAAGACTCTGATCCGATGCCGCATTATGCGGCGTCTGATCAGAGTCTTCACTGTTTGCATATGTCCCATACATAGGATCGTGAGCACAAATGAGTTAACTTTCTGCACGCTATCTGTAATTCTACAATTACTCCTAAAGGGATGCTGAGTAACATGATCATTTTGTTCACGGTCAAAATTTAGGATTTCTTTAATTTTTTTAGAAGGGTTTTCAGTTTAATAACAAAAGTGCTGGGTAAATATGTAAAAACATGAGATACAGTCATAACACGTTTTTATCCAATATTTACAGTACAAAACAGTTTCAAACCTGCATTTCATTTTGAACAAAGAAAACCAAATGCAGGGCTCCAGATAAGAGGTAGTTATTTCAACAAATCCAACATTTTCTCACTCTTTTTAGAACCAAATCCTATGGTGTTACTACTCATTAGAATCGTCTCAAAGAGACGATTCTAATGAGTTATAACACCATAGGGTTTAATTCAGCAATAAAGATTTTAGTATTTGAAAAACTACCCTTATCTGGTGCTCTGCAAATGTTCCTAGAAAAATTTACATCTACATCAAAACCTTTGTTTAGCAGCCATTTTAAAAGAAGAAGCATAATAATTTCTAAAGATGATTGACTGCTTAACCCACTAGCCCATAAATATGCCTTAGATTTATTCTTCCACAGAAGAAAATAGATCAACTCTATACAGTGATGAAGTTATCCTATGTCCAAGCAGATGGTAGCTTAAAGCCGGTTGAAAGTAAAGCAGAATGTACTTTAAGGCTCATTCTGCTTTAGTTTCAACCTGCTTTAAGTGGTCTCTTGTCTTCTTAAGTAGAAACAGGCTATGGAGTAAAGGAATAATGCAGGAATAAAGGTAATGTAGAAAGCTCCTACAGGAGCTTTCTGCATTACTTTTATCCTGCATTCAACAGCTTTTCTTTTTCAAAGACTATCTACGAATCTTCTTTTAAATGATTGCTATATATAGGTTTTGAATGTATACTACATTTGTAGTTTGGTTTGTATTTTAAAACACCTCGTTTGGACCCTCATTACCCTCTGTCCTGCTTGACAGCTGTTGTCGTGGTGATTAATGAATGTACACAATGATTGGTAACCATAGAAACCAAAAACAATCTATTTATAATGTGGTATGAGCTGAGATCAATAAAAATCTCTATAAAAACATGTGAATTTACAATTCCTCATAAAACTTTAAATTTAAATATATTTCAGCTTCATCATTTTGAACACTAAAAAAGGGCACCTACTAAAACAGTGTCCCTTTGCTACAATTCTCAAGTTAAATCTGTCTATCTTTATATTTGTAGAATTAAAATCAGACGGGCAAAAAGACTGGATCTGGATCAGAAACCAATTTATATGATGTCTACCTAGATCCAATTTGTTTGCAACAGTCTTCAATACTGGTTCATACATACTTTAAATATTATCCCTTCTAACGCTTAAAATTTGTATATTTGGCGACCTTTGTACCATAAAAAATTTGAAGTTTTATTCACATAGTTCATAACTGTAGATACAGTTGAGAAGACGTTATTCTTTCCAAAATAAAAATGTTTATGCAGAGCAACAGATAAGGGTAGTTTTTCAAAACTTAAAATCTTTATTTCTGAATTAAACCCTATGGTGTCACTACTCATTAGAATCGTCTCTTCGAGACGATTCTAATGAGTAGTAACACCATAGGATTTGGTGCTGAAATAAGTGATAAAATGTTTGATTGGTTGAAATAACTACCTCTTATCTGGAGCCCTGTTTATGCTAAAAACCTTACATCCATTGCAAACAGTTTGGAGCCAGATCATACGCAAGGGTAACCCGGTGTCTATTCGGGCACAAAACTGTTTGCCATTCGGATTCAAACTAATTATTAACATTTTCAAAAACTTTCTATTCTCTACATTTCATTGCATTATGTGTGTGTGTGTTTAGTCGAACCCATTACCCCATGAATGTGCCTTTTTACGCATTTAAATTAATCATCAACTGAAGAATATTGTCCCACTTTAAACAGTCTGGAACATGTTACATATGAAATATTTCTCTATTCAAGCAGTTAGTAGCTTGAAGCAGGCTGAAAGTAAAGCAGAATGTGCCTTAACTCTTCTCCCTGAAACTTTAAATGGACAATTCCAGTTTCCATTCTAGTCTAGTCCATTTCTGACTTTTAAGGGTTGTTTTTGTCAATGTTTTGCATTAAGACAAACAGTGAAGACCCTGATCAGAGGGCTCCTTTCGGAGCCCTCTGATCTGGGTCTTCACTGTTTGCACAGGACAAGTGTACTCCTCACAGGTACACTGTTTGCAAATGACGCATATATGCGTGACTAGGGTTCAAAGAGTTAAGGCACATTCTGCTTTACTTTCAACCTGCTTTAAGTGATCAACTGTCTTCAAAACTAGAAACAGGCTATGGAGTAGTGGGTTAAACAGGAAAGAATGCCATCTTCTCCAATCTTTATATAGACAAACAGTGACCAATATAACATTCAGTGCACTGAAATACTTATCACCGACAAAATATATCTAATTATGCATAAAAAAGCTTGCATAAAGTTAAAATGTTAACATTACTAAAACATGACCTTATACTGACCATTCAAATGTTCATATAAGCACTTAATATCTGATTTTGTTCATCCAATACGCAGTGGAATAAAACATTATTCTTTCCCCCTGTCAAAAAACCCCGAAATACAATGCAAGTAGAAATTAGAAAATGACAGTCTATTGAAAATGTGGCTGATTGATTTATCATTTATCTATCTATTCCAAAACAAAAAATAATTATCAAAGTGTCCAACAATTTGGGGCCAGATATGACACCGAGTTATTCAGCATCTGATATAGCTCCACACTGTTTGTAATGGACCCAGTTTCAGCAGAACTGCAGTGATTTGGAAAGAATGACTTAACCCTTTACCCAATATCCTGTTTCTAGTATTGAAGATAGGTGATTACTTAAAGCAGGTTGAAAGTAAAGCAGAATGCGCCTTAAGGCGCATTCTGCTTTACTTTCAACCTGCTTTAATCTTCCATCTACTAGAATATTGAAGATATTTCTCATAATACATATTCCTGACTGATTAAATTGGAACTATTTTCTTTAGTGGAGGAACAAATTATATGCGCTAAAAAGCGCTTCTATGAGGAAAAGGTTTAATGCCCCCTTGAACATGTAAACCCTGTCACAGCCATATTACTGCACCCAGTGGATTCTTCCATGCTTATCTATTGGGTCAGTCCTATATCTTGATGTAAGGGGTGTCTGATCTAATTGTTCATTTTCCTTTTGTTTTATATTGAAATTCTTATCAGCGAACAGTGTAGACTCAGATCAGATGCCATGTTATGCTGTGTGTGATCTGAGTCTACACTGTTTACTTATGTCCCATATATGAGATCATGGGCACACACTGGTTAACTCAATCCCCTCTAAACTTCAAATGAACAATTCAAGTATCAAAGGAAACCTTGTCCATGTTTTACTCTCAAGAAGCATTTTTACAATACACTGCAGAACGACTAACAGTGCAGACCCTGATCAGAGGCCCAGTAACTTGACATCTGCACCCAATTGTATAAACAGTGGTTTAATTTTAACCCTGGGTTAAACTTACCATTTGGTATAATTTCTGGTTAAAAACCTGGTATGCGATTGTATAAACACGCCCGCACTTTAAACCGCGGTTAAAAACCCGGTTAAAGTTACCGTGGTATGTGAGCTGGGTTAGATTAACGCGCTCGTGGTTTTTACTGAATCTAACAACCAAAATGGCCGACATGCTGACTTCCGTAGAGGCTTTTAAGACAGTTTTACGAAATTATCGCGTCGTAGAGCCATATAAAGGCTTTTACACGACGGATGTGAAGATAAGCCGTTTTATTGGCGATGATTTGAACAAAAGGACCCAGATTCAGAACATTTCAACAGTGAATCAACTTGGAAAAGCCGACAAACCTTCCGACAAATCCAAGGTGTGTTTTGTTTTATTTATGCTATCTATCTATCTCGTGGTTTCTGCTTCACACCCTCACGGGTAATTTCGAGCAGTTTGCGCGCCAAGTGCCTATTAGTGGAAATAAGAACTGATAAAAGATAAGGAAGTAAGGGGTAAAGGTGATAGGGGTTAAAATACTAAGGTGAAAAGATAAAAATCAGGATAAAAACATAACTGCAGGACTCATGGTTTAAAATGACAGATGCTGCTGACTGAAGACTTGAACTGATTCAAGTCCCCAGTCAGCACAACATCTGATGGCAGAGCATTCCACTGAACAATGGTTATGGGGAAAAAAGAGAACTTATAGTAGTCTGCACCAGTGTGGATCTGTGTATAGCCCGCAGAGTGGCAGTGACGAGACACCCTTGTATTACTCTGCATGTACGCTGGCACTGGTACAGCCACCAAGCCATGAATGATCTTATAGAAAAGACACAGTCGTGCATCTGCCCGCCGCTGCTCCAGACTACGCCATCCTAGTGTCTCCAGCATGGTAGAGACACTTGAGTATCTGGAGTACTCACCCAAAGTCCAACGGGCGGCGCGACGTTGCACCATCTCAATTTTGTCAATGTTGGACTTTGTGTGAGGATCCCAGACACTACTTGCGTACTCAAGTTGCGGGCGGACAAGGGTTTTAAACGTGCATTCACGGATCTTTTTTGATTTGCATTTTATGTTTCTCTTGAGGAATCCTAATGTTCGATTAGCTGTTGTTGTTATGCGGTTGACATGTGTGTTCCACGACAAGTTGCTCGAGATGTCCACACCTAGATAGCGAGCACTACTGACGGTCTCCAAGGTTTGTCCATGTAATGTGTAAGTTGTGGGAATTGGTACCCTAGCCTTGGTGGCATGAATTACCTGGCACTTGGAAGGGTTGAAGCTCATATCCCACTGTTTTGACCAATCTTGTAGTTTGTCGAGGTCTGCTTGTAGAGTCGAACCGTCTTCCTGTTTGTCGCTGATTGTCAAGTAGACAGCCGTGTCATCTGCAAACAGCCTTACTTGCGAGTTGATGCTTTCGGGCAGGTCGTTAATGTATACCAGGAATAATATCGGCCCCAGGACAGACCCTTGGGGAACTCCAGATGTCACTGGTATACTGTCAGAGCTTTCACCTTCCAGCACCACTGTCTGTGTCCGACCGCCAAGGAATGCTCGTATCCAGGAAAGGCACTTACCACGGACTCCATAAGAATGCAGCTTGTAGAGCAACTTCTCGTGGGACACCATGTCAAAGGCTTTACTAAAGTCAAGTAAGACGAGGTCGGTCTGTTTACCTTTGCTGGCGTTTCGGACCAGGTCCTCCACGAGCATGACTAGCTGTGTCTCAGTCGAACGTTTTTCTCTGAAGCCGTGTTGTAGGTCGTAAAGCAGGCTGTTTGAATCAAGAAATTTAACAAGATTAGAGGCCACTATGTGCTCAAGGAGCTTGCATGCAATACAAGTAAGGGATATTGGGCGGTAATTTGCCGCAGCAGACTTGTCTCCCTTCTTGTACAGCGGTGCTACGTTTGCAGTAGTCCAGTCTGCAGGTACCTCGCCTGTGTGTAGGGAAGTTGTGTAAATTACCTGCAAGATTGGCGCTATCTGCTCACGAAGCTCCCTGAGAACAAGTGGCTTAATCTTATCCGGGCCTGCTGCTTTGTCAGGTTTTAGGTTTTTTGCTGCTCAAGATCTTAGCCTCTTTCGAGTATTACAAGCAGGGACACTTATGAGGTGCACCAGGGACCGTACCTTTCGGTCACTTTATCCTGACACCGACGAACCGTGCAGTCGTAATGCTAAACCTTAATCATCATCATGGATACTGCACTCCTTCACTAAAATTGAAGTTTATGTACAACTGCCTTCCCGAGACGGCGACAACGCCTGTCGGTAATAATCGGAAAACGATTGACGACAGTAAAAAGTGAAAAAAGTTTTAAGTGTCAAGGAGGGAAGCTATTATATACTACCAATTTTAAGTATTTCCTCTATCCTCTATCCACGGACTGTTGTCACTAATGACTCTATGTAGATTTTCACACCGGTATAGTTTGCTTCTTGGTAAGTTGCTCACTGACTGGTAAACTTGGTTTGAGTCAGACAGCTGAGAGCTAGGCCCCACTCAGGCTGCATATCCCCCCACCCCCTCTGACATTATAAAGAGATATGGTACTGAACCTAACATAGTTGGCGAGTTTAATTTGTAGTCAGCCAATTAGCTCAGTCAGTAGAGCGTCTGAATGGTTTAAGCCCGGTCAAGCTGCATATTTTTCTCCCCCTGTGACACAATTCATAGCCAATGTAGTACAATATTTTTACTTTAGGCATTATCCAGGAACATTAATTTTGAGGTTACTCAAGTATATATTTCCCGGTAGTTTGTGTCTTCACACCTACATTACAAATTATATATCTATTATATCTATATGTACTCCAATAGCTAGTGTGCTAGCCTAAAAAGTCTTTTTTTGTGTGTTTCAGGTTTTATTCATTCTGGGTTGACAAATATAGACGGATGACTAGCTTGAAGTCAACCTTGGGAGTAAAAGGTCTACATCACACTGCTAATTCTAGAAATTAGAAAAGGAGACACATCTTCACATCCAAGCAAGCAAATAAGTCCTGCTCAAGCATTCTTGAGGAAGAAGCTGAGAGCCACAGGTGTGTATCTATTTTTGTCACATAATTTGCAGTCTGAGAGTTGCATAAAGCCATTCTATAGATATGAAAGTGACTTCAACCTGCAGCTTCAATTAACTAATAAGGCAGGGCTCTAGATAAGGTGAGAAAACTGAACAAATCCAAGGATTTCTCACTCATTTTTCCAGCATAAAATCCTATGGTGTTACTACTCATTAGAATCGTCTATTCGAGACAATTCTAACGAGTAGTGACACCATAGTGTTTAATCCAGGAATAAAGATTTTAGATTTTGCAATACTCCCCTTATCTGGAGTCCTGCAGCTTCAATTAACTAAAATGACAGGGCTCCGGGGCTCTATATTATGAAGGGCGAGAAAACTGAACAAATCCAAGGATTTCTCACTCATTCGAGCATAAAATCCTATGGTGTTACTACTCATTAGAATCGAGTAGTGACACCATAGGGTTTAATACCGGAATAAAGATTTTAGATTTTGCAATACTCCCCTTATCTGGAGTCCTGTAAAAAGGTTTTAAAATGTTTTATGGGATAAATTGAAACTGGTATTCATGCTCATTATTCATCACATGAACATGTTGTCTAAAATAAATATGACGCTCACAAAGGCTTGCATCAATCATATTATTTCACAGTAATTTTATTTAGATCCTCTGTATGACTGTCAAAATAACAACCTAAATTAGGAATGCGAGCTTAGAGTTAAAAATATACATTGATTTGATGCTACTTTTCCAGTAAAAAGTAAAACCAAAGTTAAAATGTATGATGGAGAAAATTTGAAATGGTTACGACAAAATAAAAGTCATGTACATGTCACCTATATACATCATAAAAAAATGTATGTTTATATATCTACAGGGCTCCAGATAAGAGGGAATGAAGTGACAAATCAAACATTGTTTTCACTTATTATAGCACCTAATCCTATGGTGTAACCATTCATTCATTATGTAAATAACATTCTCTTATCTGGAGCTTTGCAATTATGACTGTTCTATGTGGTTCATAAATAAGATGGTGCAATATATTTTCAGACCTACAGATGTAACCAGCAGCCGGTCCATTGATTCAGAATATGTCTTCAAGTTTGATGTTATGAGATGACAAAACCGAGGCAGCAGACACTTGTATGGGCTTGTAGAATTGCAAAGGTCATGGAGCCAGATATCGCAATCAGCTTCAAAAAGACTGCTGAGGATCAAAGTGTGAAGGTCTCGAAGTTCTCTAATTATGGACAGTACAATTATGGCGAGTGTGAGACTAGAACTTGACCATTCAAAAGTGAAGTGGAGTGATGTAAAACATACATCAAAACATTTAACAGTCTCTGCACTTTACAGGAAAAGCATAAATCTGTATACATATATAGTGCAGTCAGTTTGGAGTAAGAACAGACACCAAGTTACTCTGCCTCTCTTCTGGCTCAAAACAGTTTGCCATTCAGCCATTAACAATTGTCATATGCTTTTAATGTCAGTTTTAAATTTTAAGTATTTTGACCAAGGAAATAATGAAATGAGTGTCATACAGTTTGGATCCTGATCAAATGCATGTCACACTGCATCTGATCAGGAAAACTGGTTGGAAGTAACCATTTTATTCGGGGTAAGGCAATGAAGTTTAAGGGGTTATAAGTTGTATGCAAATTTAAGAAAATTCTTTTTCTGATATGGTAGTTTCAGCTATTTACAGGAGGTATAATGGTTGATGATAACACAGGTGCTTATGTTGTATATTGAAAAAAATTGTTATAGATCTAGATTCTACATAATACAAGGTAGCATACCAAAAATATCAACTAATTTAGGATAACCCAAAAAAAAAAAATTAATGTAGGATAAAACTAATGTAGAAAATTCCTTTGGGACTTTCTGCATTTTTAGCTCACCTGAGCTAGCTCAGGGTGAGCTTTGCAACCCTAGAATGTCCCGCGTCAATATTTTAGTGTTTACACTCTAAAGGCCACAATTTTTATCCAATATTTCTCAAACTTGCTCAGATTGTATATTACCATAAGAGTTTGAATAGTGATGAAATCGGACCGATAGGTAAAGAGTTGTCTACCTTTGAACTGCTGAAAATGCTATATTGAACAGTGTTTACACTCTAGAGGCCACAATTGTAATCCATTCTTTTTCAAACTTTCTCAGATTGTATGTTATTGTAAGAGTTCGGTGAAATAAGACCAATAGGTCAATAGTTACCTACCTTTGAATTGCTGAAAATGCAATATTTAAAGGTGTTTATACTCTGGGGGCCATACTTTTGGTTTTATCTTTCCAAAACTTGCTCAGATTGTATATAACTAAAAGAATTTGGATGAGTTCGATTATTGTTGAAATCGGTCGAGTAGGTCAAGAGTTATCTACCTTTGAATGGCTGAAATGCCATATTTAACAATAAGAGGCCACAATTTTTATCCAATCTATCTCAAACTTGCTCACATTGTATATAACCATAAAAGTTCAGATGAGATCAATTATGGTTGAAATCGGAATAATAGGTCAAGAGTTATAGTTATATACCTTTGAATTGCTGAAAATGCCATATCTAACGGTGTTTACACTCTAGAGGCTTCAAATATTAGGCAATCTTTCTCAAACTTACTCAGATTGTATATAACTATTAAAGAGTTATCTGTCCTTGATATACTTTGAAATGCTAGAAAAAGGCATTTTTAGGCTCTAGTTACCTGTCCTTGATGTACTCTACTATACTAGAGTAGGTCGTATTCAAATGTTGTTTACATGCTACATGTATCCTACAAATTTGAATGGCTTTAGAATAAAACAGGTGAAATTCAAAGGTAAAGCTATCTGATGATTTCATTTTGTAGCCTTTTAATATAATGATGATTGTTCTTAAAATGATCAATCTTCTATTAAGTGACCAATGGATGCCTTAATGATAGATACATGATAAAATTAATGCATTAAACAGTCACTTGAAGTATGCATTATTTCTATGATGCATTAAACAGTCACACAGTCTGTCTCATTGATATCAGGGTCTGGTTTGAATGTGAGTCATGTCAGGTCAAAAACTAGATCACTAAGTCAAATAATAAAAATACATGTACTAAATGTTAACACTCTGAAAGCTACAAATCTCATTTGATCTTGATGTAACAGCTGAGCGATGTATGACCATAGTGTCTTGTGTTTGATTTCCATTGAAATTTGATTTGCACAAAATATGAGCCGTGCCATGATAAAACACTACATATGTATTTATTGCACTCCAAACAGTGAAGAGCTATACCAGACCACACATCAGAGATGCAGTGTTTGGATGGTCTTCACTATCTCAACATCAAGAAAGATTTTTTTCTGAAATATGTATTACTCTCAAAACAGTGTATACCCAGACCATAGGGCACATCAGTGATACAGTGTCTTGGTTGTTCTTCACTATTTGACACTGATCAGTATCTAGAATGGTTTGGTACAGTTCAGGCATGTTTTCCCAAGGCATTGTCAATATATGTTCTGTATTTCAATATGGAGAAAAAATGTGAAGCTTCAAAAAAATAAATGAGTAGTAAACCAAATGACTGTTGTTTTATTTCTACTTTTCTTACATATCTTTCACTTTTATAGAAACAGAATGAAATGGGAAATTGTCATATACAGTGGAACAAACTTCAGTAACACAGCAAAATATAATCAATATACTTTATAACCATTTCAAAATCAAATTCATTACTTTAGCAGGATATATAAGAAATGGAAGCTCTTTGTTAGACAATTCCAGAACAACTCTTAAAAAAGCTCAATTAGCTTTCTGCTTCATTGTTATTGTTACTGATGTTCTGTGTCTCTGATATATTAGGTGTACATCATATCCAACACCTCACAACCAAATCAAATGAATTTAAGTGATGCCCCAGGCATCCCTCTTATTGATGGGTGTTTTGTCCTGTAGACGAATTATGTCCTGGGACACCTGGATTATCTCCAGGATTGGAGGACCCCCACAAGTCTTCTGGCTGCTGATTCTTTCGACCGAAAACCCCGACGCAGCCGCCTTCACCTAAAAGTAAAAAATAATCAAAGTTGACAGATAAAGTTGAACACAGTACACATCAAAAATTTCTTAATAACCCTTTTGAAAGATACTTAATCTTTAAACAGATGATAGGCTTAAGGCAGTACACCCTAGTGAGATCAATGTAGATTGATTGAGTTGGGTTTTACAGCACCGCAACACATGAAATGGTCATATGGCGCCAAGTGAGACCAAAGTAGAGAGATCAATCATTTACTATTAACTAAGAGTCTAAGATCGAGGCATGCTCAAGCAGTAATATTTACTTGATCTCATTAGAGGTGTACTATTTTAACCCATAAAACATTGTACACCTTATACGCCTTTCATTTATTCCTCTTCTAAAGAAAATAGTTCCAATTTATACTGCTACAAATATGAATCATAAGAAATATTTTCTATATTCTAACAGACAATAGCTTAAAGCAGGCTGTAAGTAAAGTAGAATTAGCCTTAAGGCTCATTCTGCTTTACTTTCAACCTGCTTTAAGTGGTCACCTATCTTCAAAACTAGAAAAGAGGCTGGGAAATGGGTCAATATATTTAAATCCTAGCCATAAGCATATTCCTCATTTGCAAACAGTATTACTGAAGAGTTTGCTCTATGCACACAATATAGACCTAGATCAGAAAACTCCTGATCAGGATCTGTATTGATTTATATATTGTAAAACAGTCCTGCAGCAAAATATTACCATAAACTATTGGGACCTGGAATTGTCTATTAAAGGTTTCAGGGGTGAATCAGTTAATTATGGATTGTCACATTTGTCTGGATGCATGTCACATTGGATTAACCCTTTACTCCATAAATGTACCTGATTGTGCCTAGCCCTCTAATTTATTTCTCCACTAAAGAAATAGTTCCAATTCATATAGATCTAGTCATTAGCATGTTTCATAGCAGATGGTAGCTTATTTAAATTAAGTGACCTGTCACCTAGAGTGTCTTCAAAACTAGAAACAGGGTTATGGGGTAATGGGTTAAGCAAATGTGACACTCCAAATTATATCAGAACAGTTTACAGAGTGAATTAGAGTCAAACTTGGATGAATTCAATACTAAAATTGTATTGGATGGATCTACGTGAATTCATTTTGACAGAAAAAGTAATAGTCCCACTGGATGATCAAAGCTAAATATGTTTCTATTTATAGACAGCGGCTTCCCCACAAAACAAAAATGAAACTGGTTATGGAGTATGCATGTAGTGTACAGTTATTAACAATTAACTCCAAAGTTCCACTGTACAGCATTAATTTTATCAATAAGTACGTATATATCTAGAACGGTCAATCATTTTCCTTTCACAAATGTATTGAAATGCGGTCAGTAAAAGATGTTCAAATTTGAATAGTATAAGTGATAAATTCAACAGCTTGGAGCTTAGTTTGCATTTATTTTTAGATTTCGCCTTTACACACGATTTCACTTTATGACGTCACAGCTAGTCAGTAGTGTGTAGTTTTCTAGTACACTATGCTTGAATTATACATCGATCAGTGCATGAATCACTTGATTTAAGAACGGTGCTTTTTGCGATGGATTGTTCTGATGACAAGATCATTTACGTCTGTCCACAGACTCCATGTACAGGATCCATGCATAGTCTTCTTTTAAAGGCAGGAAAATAGATCTAGACCTACGCTTGTGGTTAAATTGACCTTGAAATGGATTCACACGAACGGGAGGATTCAGTCACCGCAGTGCCTATATTATGCTGAACATAAAGGGAAATTCTGGCTTATTTCTTGACACAAAGATAGGCCTAACACTGAGTATGTGGACAAGACGAAGATTCTAGCTCTAGATCTAATTTTGTAGTCTACAGCCGAAACAGTAAATTGTAAAAACGAAACGCCGATCTTCATAACAAACGTTTAGTTTAGTAGATCTAGATTTTATCGATCGTTTATATATGTTGTTGGTTTTTCATGTGTAAGAATGTCGGCAATTGACCGTTTACCAACGGTATATGTTTCACTAGATCTAAAATCAAACTGCATGTCAATTACACCGTGTTTACATTGCGGCTATAAAGCCCTACGATGGGTTGTGTTTACGTTCTAGACGCTAGTCCAAAACCGCTCTCGGATTAAAACACTGTCTAAAGATTTTAAGATCGAACTTCATTTATATTCTTTTAGGCCTTCAATCACCCACTCGTCAACTATCAAAGCTATCGTCTTTCAAATTAATGATAAATCAACCCACTTACCAAATTTCTCCGATATTTTATTTGCTCCGCCATTTTGACAGACAGTACGAGCGTCAGATATTAGTACGGGAAATCGTTTCATACCACGCGCGCATTGTCGACGTCATGTTGGAAAACCCGAAATTTAACCCTGGTATGTTTAACCCTGGTATGTTTAACCGTGGTTAATAAACCGCTTGGTTTAACTGTTTTATACAATCGAGTTACCAGCGCGGTTACCAAACCAGAATTTGATAGTTTTAACCCAGGGTTAAACTAACCGGCGGTTAAAATTAAACCATTGTTTATACAATTGGGTGCTGTTCAGGTTCCAAACTGTTTGCCATTCAGACTTTTAACCCTTTACCTCATAGAAGCGCCTTTTAGCGCATTAAGTTTATTCCTTCACTGAAGAAAATAGTTCCAATTTATACAGTCATTAATATGTATCATACAAAATATTTTCTATATCTAGCAGATGATAGCTTAAACCAGGCGGAAAGTAAAGCAGAATGCGCTTAAAGCGCATTCTGCTTTACTTTCAACCTGCTTTAAGAGGACATCTATATTCAATACTAGAAATAGGCTATGTGGGAAAGGGTTAATGCACAAATGTTTTCTTTCACTTTCCATACATTCATTGCATTGCATTTTAGTTTCATGTACATGGGAAACAATAAGGTCTTGCCGTGCATTTCTTAACAATATATCCAAGTAGTTATACTGTCTGACAGCCTGCACGTCTATTTTTTTAGACAATACAGTGTCATACACTACATAGAATTCTGTTACAACATTGTTCACTCTTCTGTTAGAAAAGATCACTACCCTACATCATAATATGCAAACTGTGAATCCTAGTTTAAGCCAGCTGCTAGCTTTGGTCCATTTTCTTATTAATTCCACTTGGCACGAGTATTTCACATTTGATCCAGTTAAATAACGCTTTTCTCTAATAAAAAACCTATTTACATGTGTATTGTCTTGTGAAATCCAATCCTGGTGTGTTCTACCAAATACTCTAAACACACATCTACTCACTTAATGTGTTCAAATCCATAATTTGAATTTTTATTTGTGGAGTTATCTCCCTTCAGTGCTATAACATCACTATCACTATGGATTATCTCCCTTGGCTACCTCCTGCCTAGTTTCTAAGTATTTCAGCCATGGCTCTGTACAGTGTGCACACAAAACACCATACAGACAGTCATGACATCACAGTGAAACATCTATTTATAGACCATGCCCTACATGACATCACAGTGTAACATCTATTTATAGACCATGTCACGTATATCCAACATATGAACCATAAAGATTTGGTCCTTCGAATAATTTTCACAAATCTTGTGTTCATATCGAATGAATGTCCGTCTTGACCAATTCAAATACCGGTACTGGCACCACATCAGCACTTATTCCTCCAGACTAACTGGGCACTACTGAGCTCCAAATACAAAATATTTCTTATATTTTCTCCTTTTTGACTCCACCAAACCCTATGTTGTGACTACTCATTAGAATCGATAGACGATTCTAATGAGTAGTCACAACATAGGTTTTGGTAGACATAAGGATTTTTGTATTTGGAATACTCTCCTCATTAAGTTCCAACACTACACATTGGTATATCTAGCACACTTTATCGCCGATTGATCACATGATCTATCACATGACCTCATAAATATGCACCAATAAAAGTCAGTATGCAGAAAACCGGGATGTAGCTCTATGCATTATTTACAGTAAATCCCAAGGGGGTGCTCAGATATACACTGCGTCTTTTGAGATTTGCATATTATGTCCCTGGTTTTGCATTTGTCCAATCTGCTGTTTCGGACTGGATTGGTCTGACCAATCAGAATGTGCTGAATGTGGCGATGAACTTGACCAGTGGCCTGGGGAGTCGGGTGAAGGTGTAAGAATGTTTTCCAGAGAGGTAAGCCCACCGTGCCCGTTAGGGGGCGTGGCGTCTGAGTAGCTGTGCTGTGAGGGTGGGGTGGGGTACTGAGGCACATGGGATATCTGCATGGGCATGGTGGGCTTCTGTCGATGGTTGTTGTAGACGTTGGTGTATGGCTGCATGGGGTTGTGATGTGCCGGGTCCATGTGACTCGTTTGTTGGTCGAATGGGAAGTTGTCGATGTGATAGTGATGCGGGCTGTTCAGTGGGCGATTTCGTTGTGCATGCTGTTGCATAGCTAACAAATGTGGAGGGGATGTGGGTAGCATGGATTTGCCTTTGATGGGTGAAGATTTGCCCTCCATGCTGAGAGGGCTACCGTGTGAGGGGTTACTTGACGGAGGGGTGGGTATAGAAGATGTAACAGCCAGCGGGGACTGTGATAACTGATGGTGCTGTTGTTGTTGGCTAGACATCCAGTCATTAGTATTTAATAACTCCATATTCCTCTGGTGATCTAACATAGTCTCTTGTTTATACAGATTAGTCATCACACAATGATCGTCCATTCCGTTTCTCATTTGCACACACGGCATATTTACATCGTCCATACCATTCATCTGTGAATGATGCCTACCTAACATATTACCCTGACCACACACATTGTCATACGTAGGCGGGGTCATGTCATACCTATTAGGGGACTCGATGGAGTCCCCGGGTGACAGTGTCCCTACAGAAGACCCCTCCCCACTCTGCGAATGACCATGAGGTCTTGCGGGTTTCTTTTTCCCCTTTGACTTTTTCGGTGCTCCATCGTTCTTGGTCCCATTAGGGGAATAAGAGTGTGAGTCTTTAATATGTCCATTGTTTTTACTCCGCTTTTTGTTTTTACTTTTCTGAGGTTGCAGGAAGGCCGGCAACCCATTTGGAGAAGTTGGAAGTCCGTTATGTAAGGACATTGACTGCGGTGAGGCAATGTGATATTCGTCCAATAGCTGTAAGATGTCGTGATGCAGTCGTTCACCTGCCACATCCCGCGGTAACCGGTCCAGTTGGTCCGTTATTTCACGATTTGCATAATGGTCGAGTAATATCTTTGCAGTCTCGTAGCTTCCCTCCTTAGCTGCTAGGAACAGTGGGGTCTCATCCTGCAACAACACAAAAATACACATTGAACTCTTATCATGCTGAATTGTCACCTCCTTATAATACAGTTGAACTGCGATATCTGGAACTCGTTTAACTTGAACTATCCCATAGTCCAACATATGAACTGTGTTATTTCATGCTCCTTTAAGTCAAACATACCAATATTTCAAAGTTAAAACGTGGCTTAGCCACGTTTTAACTTCGAAATGCGGGTATGTTTGACAAAACCAATTTTGAGCTATCGAAGTTCCACTGTATATCATCTGCAAATAAAATATGAACGGCAAACAGCTTGGATTCAGATCAGAGACTGTGTTAATAAGAGTCTGATCTGGATCAAAGCTGTTTGCAAATATTAGCCAACTTGTGCTTAGCACGATAAGGGCTTAAGCACTTCTGTGATGGACAAAGTTAAGACCAAATAAGGCCTTTTCATCAAGTCAAGGCAGAAGGCTTGTGTTAAAAGAAAGTAAAAGAAGTAAAGCAAAAATGATTTCTGTTTTAAAATATCATTGTAAAGGTGAATGTTTTGGAAAACATGAGAACACAGTTAAAGCCAAGCTAAGTGATCAAATTATGACCTGGGGCCCGTTTTACTAAACAACTTACGCAAATTTTTTGCATAAGTCAAACTTTAAATTTTAATTTATATTTTTATTATCACTTGCTACAAACAGCAAATAGCCAGATCAGAGGACGCGCTTTTAGCGCGTCCTCTGATCTGGCTATTTGCTGTTTGCAAACGTTTATGATCGAAAAATAGGAGTTAAACTATTTTGACTTACACAAAATTTTTGCGTAAGTAGTTTAATAGTAAAACGGGCCCCTTGTCCCAAGGTTATAATGAGTTTGAGTTGAGTTTGATCTCAGACCTGTCTAACTTTTAATAAACTTTGAACATTGAGAAAACACACAATCAAACCAAAAAAACATTTCTCTCTACAAGTTTTACGGTTTTTCTGTTAACAATGTTATCACCCACCTTCTGATCCTGGGCGTCTCTGTTAGCCCCATGTTGAAGTAGGACTAGTGTGGCCTCAGCATTGTTCACTGCTGCAGCCCAGTGCAGTGCCGTTTTCCCGTAGTCGTCCATGGCATTAATATCAGCCTCAGCATTGATCAACTCTTCTACCATACCTTCAACAGCTGTTCTAGCGGCTAGAATCATCGGGGTGAAGCCGTCGTAAGTTCTAGCATTCAAATTGGTTGACCTGTTTCTCAACAGTATCTGAAATAGTTAAGTGACAGTTTAACCCATTGGACCCTAGTCCCGCATATAGGCGTCGTTTTCAAACAGTGTACAATGCCAAACATTGACAAAAACAACCCTTAAAAGTCAAAAATGGACTATACCAAAATGGAAATAGGAATTGTTCATTTAATGTTTTAGGGAGGAAAGAGTTAAGCCATTGCCCAATAGATATGTCCTCAATTTATTCCTCCACAGAAGTAAGTATGGTAGTTTCCCTTTATACAGTCATGAATATGCACCAAAGAAATATTTCCTACATTACAGCAATTCAATTCAATTCAATTCAATTCAAAGTTTTATTGGCATTAAACATTATATATTATTACCTGACTCTCTATTTAAGTGAATATTAAGCATTTTTGACTGTTTTCCGAAATATTTACCAGACTGAGGCCAGCGGGCAACAGTTGACTGTTACATAGTACTGTTACATGCGCGAAAATGGTGCGCAAAACTTTTCTGCATCGCGGGACCAAATAAGGCGTCTTTATGATACAGATTTTTGTTTAAGGATCTAGCCTTTTGCGGAGTTGATCGGGTCATTTTTTCTCTCCCGAATAATCCCCTTAAAAGGCTATATAGTTCTAGACCTACAATTAAGAGTAACTCCGAATAAAAGCGACAAACCGCTTGCAGATCTAACGTCTTCCTTTTTTTAAACACATTTTGACGTTACAAAAATAATGACGTCATATTATACATGACGTAATTTCGACAAAGTGTCAATCAATTTCAGTCAATAAGAAACAATAATAATTCAATCGTAATTGAAAATATGAATATGTTAGACATCTTTTTTACAAAACAGTGATGTTCACATTCAGTTGTTGTATTGAATTGAATTAAGATTAAATATACACGTAAGATCATCTCTAGAATTTATAAATACGTGTTGTTCAAATTTTGTATAGATAGATCTAGATCTAGCCATTCATTCAGCCTGGCTTAAATAGAGAGTCAGGTAATAAATCATTTGTTTGATAGTTACTTCGGGAACAGTCAAACCATTGTCCCTCGGTAGCAGGGAAGACCTTGAGAACTGTTGCCCTCGGCCGTTGGCCTCGGGCAACAGTTCTTAAGGTCTTCCCTGCTACCGCGGGTCAATGATTTGACTGTTCCCTCAGTACCTATGAAACAAATGTATAATGTTCATAGCCATATAACATAGTATTATGTACATGACTAGCAGATGGCAGTTTAACCTATTATCCCATAGCCTTATCCTAATTTTGAATGTAGGTGATCACTTTCAGCAGGTTGAAAATAAAGCAGAATGTGCCTTAAAGCACATTCTGCTTTACTTTCAGCCTGCTTTAAGCTACCATCTACTAGGTTTTAGAAGCTATTTCTTATGGCATATTTCTTCAATGGAGGAGTAAATCATAGGCATAAAAAGGTGTGTTTATGAGCATTTTGATTTGCTTTCAGTTTGATCTAAGCAACCATTTGTCTGAAATATTGAAAACAAGCTATATGGAAAGGGGATAAACATTTTATTTTATCAGAAGTGAGAAAATCCATAATACAATTTCTCACCCATCGTAAAACTAGGAATCTTATTGGTAGTAGTAGAAGTAGTTTATTCATTCAACAAACCTAGAAAACCCATATTAATATCAAATTATTTCTCAACTGTTATGTAACTAGGAATCTTATTAGTAGTAGTAGTAGTAGTTTATTCATTCAACAAACCTAGAAAACCCATATTAATATCAAATAATTTCTCAACTGTTATGTAACTAGGAATCTAATTGGTAGAAGTAGTAGTAGTAGTTTATTAATTCAACAAACCTGGAAAACTCCTTGAGCATCAGCTGCCACTGCAGTGTGTAGTGGAGTCCTGCCCCCAGAGTCCTGAGAGTTGGGATCTGCACCTGCATCAAGAAGGGCCTTGGCTGCATCCGCTCTTGCATATCTGGCTGCCAGGTGAAGTGATGTCTCTCCTGAAGTAATGAATGTTGATACAGGTTAGAGACGGTAAGCCTATTTCTTCCAGATAAGCACTTTAGGGCACCACTAATTACTTATCTACATAAGCATCCTGGATGAATATTTATTGAAACTGCTTACAGCAGGTGGGTGCTTAAAGCAAGATGGAAGTAAAGAAGAAAGCTTAACTTCCATCTTGTCTTATGTTAAGCAGTCATCTGCTCAGCTTAGCAGATGGTAACTTAACCCTTAGCCTGCCACTCACGACTATAGCTCCATATGCAAACAGCTTGGATCCGGATGAGACGCCGAGTTACTCGGCGTCTCATCCGGATCCAAGCTGTTTGACATTCGGACAACATTTTCAGCAATTTTGAGCAACTTTGAAGCACTTTAAAACTTGAAGCAGACTAGAAATATAGCAGACGACAATTTATTTGGCGGGCTAAGGGTTAAAGAAAGAGGCTATGGGGTAAAGAGGAAATAACAGATAAGTTATTTGTTTAGAATATAGAGGGATAGGTTGACTTATTCGACACCCCTAAAAACTTAAATAGACGATTCCAGTTTACAACTAAATCTAGTCCATTTTTGAAAAATTTGGGTGGATTTCAACAATATATTTCAAAATGACAAACAGTGAAGATCCTGATCAGAGGAATCCTTAAGGAGCCATCTGATCATAGTTTACATAGGACATGTTTACTCTTGACAGGTATATGATTTGTTAATGAAAAGTATTTTCGTCACTAGAGCTCAATGTAATAACACAAGTTTGTACACAAATCAAAGCGGTCCTACCTGTTCGATCAGTCTGGGCATTAATGGCTGCTCCCTGCATCAGCAAACTTTTAATTATTTCTGGCGTTCTTTCATCGCTCTCCTCACTGTCCCCGGACCCACTTCCTGACCCGCTGCTTTCAGTATCCCCAATATCCCTTCCAACTCCTCTAATAGAGGCCAGCATAAGGGGTGTAAAGCCATCAGGGCCTCGCACGTCGACGTCCTTGGAGTCAAGGTCATCACTTGTGGGTGGGGTAAGGGCCATGATTGAAGGATTGGCGGCCTCCAAGTGCTGTGTGGTCCATTTCCTTGTATCACAGTCGTCAGTGTTTGATTCTCCCGATTGTTCAAGCTACAAAAACAATTTAATAAACCTTGTAAAGCATGCAAACCATCATCCACACTGACTTGAACGCAATCAACATGTAAAAATGCTGTCTACTGAACTTCTGAATTTGGCTCTGACTTTAATATTTACAGAAAAAAGGATCTGAGTTGTAAACAGTTTGGAGCATAAGAAATACTTTTTTTATATTCTAGCAGGTGATAGTTTAAAGCAGGCTGAAATTAAAGCAGAATGCTTTAAGTGGTCACCTCTCTTCAGTACTAGAAACAGGCTATAAGGTAAAGGCCTAAGAAGAGCTCTTTTAAATTATGCCGCACTGAACAGGAGTAAAGGGGTAAAACAAATCACCCTGGCCTGGTTCCCCGTTCTTACCTTGATCCTTTTGACAGCCGGGTCCATGTCCCAGTCATCTGACGTGTTGTTGTCGTTGTTGTCCACTTTATCCATAGACATCTTACACACATTCCTGC
This sequence comes from Gari tellinella, assembly GCA_922989275.2. Lineage (NCBI taxonomy): Eukaryota > Metazoa > Mollusca > Bivalvia > Cardiida > Psammobiidae > Gari > Gari tellinella. The sequence goes on along the minus strand of OV277865.1, from coordinate 74,083,245 downwards.
AAAATATAAACTCACAGTTGCAAGAGATATAGCGTAAAGGGACCAGCTCATCTTAAACCATTACCCAATAGACCGTTTCTAGTTTTGAAGATAGGTGACCACTTAAATCAGGTTGAAAGTAAAGCAGAATGCGCCTTAAGGCACATTCTGCTTTACTTTCAACCTGCTTTAAGCTACAATCTTCTAGGATACAGAAAATATTTCTTAGGGTGCATTTTCATAACTATTTAAACTGGAATTATTTTCCTGAGTAATGCATTAAATGAAAGGCATAAAAAGGCGTATTTATGGGGTAATGGGTTAAATATGGTCCTTCACATCACAAAGAGGGAGTGAAAAAGACTTATTTACTAGAGACATAGCCTGTAGAGTCCAACCTCTAGGCAAGGGGGAGTGAACTAAATATTTTCAAATTTTCTTTTTTTTTATTATCTCTACCAATCCTGATGTTGTGACTTCTAATGTGAGTTGTCACATCCTAAGGTTTGGTAAAGATATAAGGAATTTGTAATTGAAAATTTGTTACAGGAAACAGTTTCCTTATCGGTGGCTGTAGTTGGAATATGGTTTTATCACATAACTTGAGATCTGGGAGTGAAATAAAGACATTATATAAAATTAATATTGTAATATATAATATTTTTTCATCCACAAGCGCTGCATGTAGCGAGACAATAACAGGTTTTGGCGGAAAATATATATATACTAGAAAGACTACAAACTTCCCCTTCAATTGATTAAACAGGTGTTCAAAATTGTTATGTGATAAATAGATCTCATCTCTAATTCGTGCTCATTACTAATCAATTAAAATAGAATTAAAATAAATTAATAAGGCTCGAATTATATATTAGTCAACTCGTTTATTAAAATTGATAAATAATGAGCACTCATGTAAGATCCTCTATATTACAGCAAGCATTGTAGACTACTTACTTCAGTTCTTCCCCGCCATCTGGGCCGTGACGTTTGGAAGTCCGAGCAGCTGCTCCAGGGTCACTAGACCGAGAAAAGAAACCCTCTGGGAACCATGTGAAGCCACGTACACGTTTACGGGTCAAAACAACCATAAGAACGAGAACCAGAATGAGTACCACGGCACAGGATACGGCAATAAATAAGGGAGTCTGCGTGGCTGTTTCAGCGTCTATTGATGAACCAGATTTGGCTAAAAGAAAGATAATAAGTTACAATTTAACCCGTTCCCCCATAAATACGCCTTTGATTTATCCCCTCACTGAAGAAAATAGGTCCACTATTGTACAGTTTCTAATCGGTAATAGGTTAAGTCCTATATTATGACTAATCATTAGAATTTACTATAATTCATTATAAAAATGCCTTTTTACGCATACCATTATTTCTACACTAAGGAATATAATCCCCACATATAGAGTCCTAGTTATAAAGCAGTATCTTTGCGAATGGAAGTGTAAAGCAGGTTGAAAGTAAAGCAGAATGCTCCTTTAGGAGCATTCTGCTTTACTTTCTACCTGCTTTATGTGCTTTATGCGCTCACCCATCTTCAAATTTAGAAACAGATGAAGCTGGTGGGGTTTAAATTGAAATATATTTATACTTACATTGGACGTCCACTATGGGCATGGGAGAGTTCCAGTCGTTGTTCAGGGCAGCTACAATGTACTCAGCTGCCCATTCCACCTTGTCAAAACACTCGTGGAACCCGTCCTTCAAGCATCGCTGAATGTCTATCAGTAAATGTACAACCGTGCTGCAAAAAATCAGAGACAAAATGATGTCTTAATTTATGTGTACACTTTCCACCATAACCAAAATTATAGACATCAAACATTGTTTGTTTATTCTTAACAAACAGTGTAGACCAAGATCAGAGAACCCTCTGATCAGTATCTGAACTGTTTGGTAGACTTTTAAACAGTTCCACTACAAACCCCTCAAAGAATCAATATAAACCAATTATATATCAGAAAAGAGATACATAAATTTGTGTCTGTATACATCAATTTTAGATTTTAGCATGACAACATTGGCCTAACATGGTCAACACTTGCAGGACACCAGATAAGAGGGAATAAACTGAACAAATCCAACATTTTCTCACTTATTTCAGCATCAAATCCCATGGTGTTACTACTCAATAGAATCGTCTCGAAGAGACGATTCTTATGAGTTGTGACACCATAGGGTTTAATGCAGACATAAAGATTTAAAGTTTTGAAATACTCCTCGAATTCCTATGGTGTTACTACTCATTAGAATCGTCTCGAAGAGATGATTCTAATGAGTAGTGACACCATAGGGTTTAATTTAGACATAAAGATTTTAGTTTTTGTAGTACTCCTCTTATCTGGAGCTTTGGTCAACAATGCACCTACCCATCAGGTGGAGGTCTTTGAGCCTGGTCCTCCCACTCTTTCTCAATTACAGACCGTCGCATTCGGGGAACAGCACCGTCCACATGATTATCCTGTCCTTTGTACCAAGGAAAGATCATATCTGCACCTAGCTCGTCAGTTTTAATAACCACCACAGCTCGCAAGAGATTCCCGAGTTTCCGTAAGAACTCCTTGGATGAAAGGACAAACTCTTCCGGTGGTACACCGACTACCATAATCAGAGTTCCTAAAGCTAGTTTACTCTGGGAATGATCGCAGTCGAGGCCGTCCCAATTACAGGCTGCCGTGTCACAACCTTGGTTACACACTCCATTAGCGTAGACGAGCTTACAGAAGGTGTCGTAATGTGGGTTACAGGCGCCTAGAGAGCGGACACAGTCAAAGCCATCATACAGACATTCCTCGGTGTCACACATTGGGTCACACTTGCTATCGTTGAAAACGTTCCAGCACATTACACCTTCCCTTGGAGTATCGCAATTCTTCCATGGGCGGGAGTTATAGCTGCAGTCCATACCGTCATACTGGCATGATGGTACATTACACTCGGGCTGTAAGAGAAAGATTATAATCTGGATGAATACAAGAAACCATTCCCCCATAAATATGCCTTTTTACGGCAATGGCATAAATAACATGTAAACAGAGCTCTCTAAAAAAATGAGCTCTGTTTAGAATTTATTTTTTTCGGAAAATTGCATTTATAGGATATAACCTAAGTGCTCATTATTCATCATTTTAAAACATACATATCGGACCCTTTCTATGCTGGAAATGCTTATGTTCTTTAGGTTTTCTGCTTTACATTCATTATATTTTATATTTTATGCTGGCATAATATAATTAAAGGGCTCAAGAAAAGGGAGGATTTCAAAAACTAAAATCTTTATTTCTGCATTAAACCCTATGGTGTCACTACTCATTAGAATCGTCTCGAAGAGACGATTCTAATGAGTAGTGACACCATAGGATTTGATGCTGAAATAAGTTTGATTTGTTAAGTTTACTCGCTCTTATCTGGAGCCTAGGCTGAGTCTCCACTTACATCACATTTGCCATTGCCTGCCTTTTCTGGACAGCTATTGACAATACACTCTGGTGGGAGAATAGGGCCACTTGGAGTTGTGCTCGCAGGCTTGCCGATACCCGCTGTAACTGCCTGGTCGTGAACCTCACAGTGGATTCCAGTGTAATAGCGAGGACAAAGGCATTCATAGTATCCTGAAATGAGAGAGTGTAAGTAAAACTTTGATGAGTAAAGAATATATAATTTAATAGTGAGGACAAAGGCATTCAATGAGCACATATTTAAGCATTCAATTCATTCATACTCTGAAGAAAATATTTCCAAATTATACAGTCAAGAATATCTACATAAGAAATATTTTCTATATTCTAGTAGCTTAAAGCAGGCTGAAAGTAAAGCAGAATGTGCCTTAAGACTTTAAGTGGTCACCTGTTTTCAAAATCTTAAATCTTTATTTCTGCATTAAACCCTATGGTGTCACTTCTCATTAGAATGAGTAGTCACACCATAGGATTTGACACTAAAAGGATGAGAACATTTTTGATTTATTCAGTTCTTATTGGGAGCCCTGATGTAATAATACTATAGTCTCACCTTTATTGTCCAAACATTGTCCGTAGTTCTGGCAGGGGTTGGAAGCACATTCATCAACATTAATTGAGCAGTAGGTACCTGTCCAGCCGTACGGACAGTTACATCGGAAGTTGTCTCCCATTACCTGACACTGGGCGCCATTTTGACAATCCACCTGGTCACAGATTGTCTCCGTAAACTCACAGTAAGTCCCCTTGTAACCCTGAGGTATAAAACAATACAATTTAATAACAAGTTTTTATTTAAGAAATAATAAATTCATACCAGTGTTTTATCGTGCAATCAAACACTGGTAGGAGTTGAGATGCGTAGTAATTAAATCACTCGGCCTTAAGGCCGAGTGGTTTAATTACAAGCATCTCAACGACTACCCATGTTCGATTGTTAGATAAAACACTGGTATGAATTTATTATATTTATTATTTCGATTCTACATTTCTTGGCATACGCATTTTCGAAGCCATATGACGTCACGTTAGAACGTTACAGCGCGTGAGCGTTTTATTGAGATTTCAAACACAGATACGTTCCTTCTTTGTTTATATAGGGGCGTGCGAAGTGTGTTAGAATTTTGATTAACATCTATCATGAAACTGCTCAGAGTGTCGATGAAGGCTTTTTGACAAGCCCGAAATATCCAAGGTATGAAATATTTTTGACAAGCCCGAAATATCCAAGGTATAAAATATTTTTCTCTGAGTCCATGGATTAAATTAAAATTTTGGACAATCCAGTGCAAGATTACAAATTACATATTTTACCAATCTTAGGATTTATTTAATTTGAAAAGGGTCTCTCCCAAAATCCCAACAATACATCTACAATTCATAATCAGTTAAATGGAGGAAGGGACAAACTTATTTAAAATTTTACAGGAGGGCACTGATTTACAATCTTACCTGAGGACATTCGCAGACAGCTCCTGAGGGTCCATTCTTACACCGGCCATAGTTCTTACAAGGGTTGACCTGGCAGTAGTCGATGGGGGTCATACACTGTCGTCCTGGAGGTACAATAGGATGCAATTATAACATAGTGAAGCAGCATAATTTTAAAGCTCCAGAAGCATCTATAGAACATGTAATTACCTTGTACCACTGGAGAGGACTTACATAGGCAATGCCTGTTGTCCAATCCATTTTCATTATTTGAATAATATATTGTTTAAACCAAGTCCCAAAAGCTTAAAGCAGGTTGAAAGTAAAGCACAATGCTCCTTGAGATAGGTGACTACTTAAAGCAGGTAGAAAGTAAAGCAGAATGTGCCATAAGGCACATTCTGCTTTACTTTCAACCTGCTTTAAGCTATCATCTGCTAGAATATTGAAAATATTTCTTATGGTGCACATGCATAACTGTATAAATTCGAACTGTTTTCTTCAGTGGAGGAATAAATTAAAGGCGTAAAAAAGGGCACAATTAATGGGGTAATGGGTTAACAGAGTAGGTAACAAACCTTTATATCCTGCTTTACAATGGCATTTGTAGTCATTCAGCAACTGTTCACAGCTTAGCGTTCCATTGATATTACATGGATTGGTAAGACACTCGTTCACGTCACCCTCACATCTCGGGCCGACATATCCCGGCGGACACTGACAGCTAAACCCTCCAACCTCGTCAATACAGGTTCCGCCATGGTGACACGAATCAGACCTGCAATCGTTGTCATTAATATCGCAAAGATATCCGGACGTTCCGGACGGACAGGAACAAACAAACATGCCAACAAGGTCATGACAAGTGCCTCCGTTGGCGCACGGTTTCTTCTTGCAATCATCAATGTTCACTTCGCATTTGGAGCCCATGTAGCCGGAAGCACATTCACAATTGTAGCTACCAATCAGATTAGTGCAGGTGGCGCCATTGAGGCATGGCTGGGTGTCACAGTGGTCGATACGATTCTCACAGTAGCTTCCGTCATAGCCCTCGGGACACTTGCAGCGATGGGTGTTGTCTGTGTTCTGGCAGCGGCCACCGTTTTTACACAAGTCAAGAACGGAAACATCTACAAAAGAGAGATACAACAGAAATTAATCAAATGATCATGGTGATTTCAAAGATCAATACAGAAGTACAGTCAAACCTCTCTTTTACAACCACTAAAAAGAAGACTAATTGATTGTATAAAAGCAAACGCTGAAAAGATAACAGCAAAAAGACAGTTTTCTACACACAGAAACTCTGGCAGTGATTGTATAAAAGACAGGTGACAGCTTAAAGCAAGGAGCTTTCTGTTTTACTGTCATCTTACTTTAAGCAGTCACCTTTTGTAAACACCTAATAATTAACATGATTTTCGTGGTCGTACCAGAGAGGTTTAACTGTATTGAAATTTTGCATGCAAAAAGTTGTAAAACTTGTAAAGCCCAATTATTACAGGAGTTTCACAGAATTAACCCTATGGGGACAAGGGATTACTGTAAAACAGGTATTTTTCGTGTCATTTATATTTCGCATAATGCGATTTTGTATTAATTTGCGACATCATGTAATATTTCTAGCAGGTGGTAGCTTAAAGCAGGCTGAAAGTAAAGCAGAATGTGCCTTAAGGCACATTCTGCTTTACTTTCAACCTGATTTAAGAAGTCACCTATTTTCAAAACTAGAGACATGAGGCAACACACTCGCGAATTAACGCGTAAATTAAGGAAATATTTTACACTTACTGTAGAATGATGCTGCAATGTCGCAGCTGACCATGCGAACATCACAGACTTTGCCTGTGTATCCATCCGGACAGTCGCAGCGATACTCGTTAGCAGACTGTGTACATGTCGCACCATTCATACATATCGGCACACTGGCATTGCACCAGTCTACGAAGTCCTGAAAAAGAATTGGGATTGAATGTGTTAACCTTTACTGCAGTGGGAAACGAGTATATTCATCAGTTGGAAACAGTGTAGATCCTGATCAGAGGTCTCCTGAAGGAGTTGACAGTAATAATTACTGTGCACGGAAGAAAATATATTAATCAGTTAGAAACAGTGTAGACCCCAATCAGAGGTCTCCTGAAGGAGCCTTCTGATCAGGGTGTGAACCATTTGTCATAGTTCTAATCATTTTAGAAACAGGGGCCCGTTTCATAAAACATCTTACGACAAATGTTGTTGTAAGTCAAAACTTTACAATACATCTAATCTCTGATTTCTCTATCTAATCCTGTCTTGTGAAATCTTTTCAAGACGATTCCAAAAAGATATCACAAGACAGGATTAGATGGAGAAGTAAATAATAATTGAGAGATTTATAATCTGACTTACGACAACATTTGTCGTACGAAGTTTTATGAAACGGGCCCCTGGTCATTATAATTCAGAAAATGAAAGAGTCCATTAGAAAGGTCAGTTATTAAACCCTCCCAATAGCTTGTTTTCAGCATTGACTAATGATAGTTGCTTAACCCTTTACCTGATAGCCTATTTCTAGTAGTGAAGATAGGTGACTATTTAAAGTAGGTTGAAAGTAAAGCAGAATGCACCTTAAGGTGCATTCTGCTTTACTTTCAGCCTACTTTAAGCTATCCAGCGCAATTTTTCCCTATAATATTTATTCATGACTGATTAAATTGGAACTATTTTCTTCAGCAGAGGAATAAATCATATCCGCTAAAAGGCGCTTCTATGGGGGAAAGGGTTATAGCAACTCAAACTTGAGTAAAATTCTCCTTAAAGCACTTTGTGGCATCTTATCTGGAATTAAAGCATTTGCAAGTTTGTGATTAGCAGGGGAAGAGTTGACGGCAGCAACCCACACTTGTGCTTCAGATAAGAGTAAGTAAATTAAACAAATCAAACATTTTCTCACTCATTTCAGCACCAAATCCTATGGTGTCACTACTCATTAGAATCGTCTCGAAGAGACGATTCTATTGAGTAGTCACACCATAGGGTTTAGTGCAGAAATAAAAAAATTTTTTTTTGAAATACTCCCCTTATCTGGAGCTATACGACATTACCCACACTTACCTTACACTGGGGACCCTGGAACCCTACGGGACACTGGCAGTAGCGCTCCCCATTCCTGTTGATACATGTCGCCCCGTTCATACATTTATTGTCATCACATGGATTAATGCGGTGTTCACAATTCGTCCCGGTGTAAGTACTTAAACAATCACAGCGGTAAGTGTTTATTCCATCGACGCAGGTCCCGCCATTTAAGCATGAACTGCAAATACAAAAATTAATTTCATGAAATATACAAGGGCTATAGATAAAGAGAGAGAGTGAACTTAAGTTTTCCTATATTTTTCCCTTCATGTTAGCACTAAATTCTATGGTGTGACTACTCAATATTTCTACTTTTAAAGAAGGATGGCTGCTTAAAGCAGGTTTAAAGTAAAGCAGAATGCACCTTAAGGTGCATTCTGCTTTACTTTCAGCCTTCTTTAACCCATTTAGCCATACTGACTCATATTGACTCATTGAGCAATAGCCTCATACCGACTCATTTTGACACACTTTAATCCACTAGCTTGTATTGAGATAAGCATTGATAATTGTTTATCGCTTATGAATTAATGGGATAAGCTACCATCTATGAGGTTCAGGAATATTTTCCTCATACTGCATATTCATGACTGTATAACTATTTTCTGCAGAAGAGGAATGAATTTAGATGCATACAAAGGTGTATTTATGGGCTAGTGTGTTAATCTATATGGGTGTGAAATAAAATCACATACCTGCTACTACAGTCGTTGTCATTTCGTTCACAATTCACCCCACTGTAGCCAGGATCACAGACACAGGCGTACGAGTCCACGTAATCGTAACACTTCCCAGTGACACATGGCTTGGACAAACACTCATCAATATCATACTCGCAGAGAGATCCGTTAAAACCAGCTGGACAGAGGCAGTGGAAGCCACTGGTGTGGTCTCTACATAAACCACCGTTCTTACAAGGGTTTGGAAAACAGTCATCATGATCGATTTCACAGTGGCGACCTTCGTAGCCTGCATCGCATAAGCACTCATAGGAGCCGTGTGTATTTCTACATTTGCCGTTTTTACACTTGCATGGACCCCCGTGAATACACTCCGCACATTCATTAACGTCGATCTCACAGTGGCGACCTGGAAAATAAATTGTGTATAGGTATAAACTTGATTCTTGTCAAAACGCACATCCCTAAACTTCTAAGTTTGATCCCTATTGCTGAAGATGTTTCATCTCACGACCTATTAGATGTTTAGTTCATAAATTTGCTGGATTTGCTTCCCTTATATACTTACAGTCAGGATCACTAAATTATTTTCAAAGATAAATAAATAATTCTAAAGAAATTAACTTTTCCAATTCAAAACTGGGTGGGATATGTCAATATTACCTATCCAATTATTTTCTAATGATAACATTTTTTATTTATTTTAGCAACAAAGTCTATGGTGTTCTACTCATTTGAATCAACTTGAAGAGAAGGCAGAAATAAAGATTTTAATTTTTTAACTTAAATACTCCCTTTATCTGGAGCTCTGATTGATCAACCATAATAGATGCCATGCTCACCTGTGAAACCATTGCCCGAACAGTTACATTGGTAGTCGGTGTAGTTAGCCATGGGCTCACAGCGGGCGTTGTTCTGGCACTTGTTGGGCGCACAAGGGTCCATCTTTATGTCACACCGCCGCCCAGTGTACTGGGCATCACACCTACACATGTAGTCGTTGACCAGGTCGTGGCAGTAGCCGAAGATACACGGATTACTGTTGCATTCATTAACATTCATATCACAGTCTTTGCCTGAAAGTTAAAAAGTCAATTTATGATTTGATCCACACATTACTCCATAAATACAATAAAATCTCTCTATTTCGACCACTAAATTGTGTTAATTATAAGGTATTTGCGACAGTATTAACCCGTTTCATACAGGATACACTTTTAGGTGTACCTCTAGGCAAACAGTTTTGATCTGAGATCAGGCCCCACATTGTGGGGCCTGATCAGAGATCAAAACTGTTTGCAGCTAGTTCAGTATTCTATCAGAAACTGCTAAAATCTTTTGCAAATATTTGAGTTATACCAACTGCAGACGACATTTTAAAATGGCCACCAAATAATACCCAGCATGCAATGGGTTAAATTACCAAAAATGGACTTGACTAACTTGGAATCGTCAATTAGAAGTTTTAGGAATGAGTGAATTAATTTTAGATCACTCTTAGCATGCTAGCAGCAGAGCACCAGATAAGGGTAGTTTTTCAAAAACTAAAATCTTTATTTCAGAATTAAACCCTATGGTGTCACTACTCATTAGAATCCTCTCGAAGAGACGATTCTAATGAGTAGTAACACCATAGGATTTGGTGCTCTATGAGTGAGAAAAGGTTGGATTTGTTCAGAATACTCCCTTTTACCTGAGTATCCTGGGATACACTTGCACTCGTAGTACCCGAGATGGTTGATGCACGTGCCCGAGTGTTGGCACGGGTTGTTCTTGCAGTAATCTATCTGCTTATCACATAGTTGACCCGTGTAGCCGTACACACATGTGCAAGTGAAAGTGTTGACACCGTCTTTACATTCTCCGTGCACACATGGCTCGTCCATACACTCGTTGACGTCACTAAGACACTGGTCGTCATAGTAACCAGTGGGGCAGTTACAGCGATACCCGTTGACCAGATCAATGCAGTCTCCCCCGTTGTGACATGGATTGGATATACACTCATCTATTTCTGTTGTACAGTCTCGACCAGTGTACCTGTAGTCAATACAAACATTTGTAATAAATTGAAGAACAAAATTAACTCTGCATGCTTGCAACATAATCGGGATTATCAGTGCAAACAGTTCAGATCCTGATGAGATGCTGCGTGTCTCATCAGGATCTGAACTGTTTGACACTCTGACCCTGTTTTAAATAGAAAATTTGACAATTCTAATTTTAGAACAGTAGCAGAAGATAATTGTTGCAGACAAAACATTCACCCAGCATTCTAGCAGATGGTAGTTTAAAGTACATGTAGGTTGAAATTAAAGCAAAAAGTGCCTCCTTTAAGTAGTCACCTATCTGCAAAACTTGAGACTGGCTATGGAGTAAAAGGTTGGATGACCACCCACAATTATCAGTGTGTTATTCACAGAGATGGGGTAAAGGTCAAACACAAATTTGTACTACTTCAATATATTATGGCAAATTCAGTTAATTTCACAAAGTATTAGAAACTATGACCGTCAGTGTAAGGTGGTTTCATTCATGGGCTCCAGACAAGAGGGAGCAAACTGAACAAAACCAACATATTCTCATTCATTTGAGCACCAAATCCTATGGTGTCACTACTCATTAGAATCATCTCGAAGAGACGATTCTAATGAGTAGTGACACCATAGGGTTTAATTCAGAAATAAAGATTTAATTTTTTTTATATACTCCCTTTATTTAAGGCTCTGTTCATTATTTTAACTTACCCTGCATTACAGGTGCAAGAGTATGCGTTGATATGGTCCTGACACTTGCCGTTCACACACGGGTTACTGCTGCACTCGTTGTGGTTGTACTCACACTGGCGTCCCGAAGTTCCACGCGGGCATTTACATTCGAATCCATTAATCAGATCGGTACAGGTTCCTCCATGTTGGCAAGGAATCGGGTCGCACTCGTTGATTTGTGTGTCGCAAAATGTCCCATTGTACCCGCCGTGGCACTTACAGGTGAAGTATCCGACCTTGTCGATACAATAGCCGTAACCGCAATCGACACCCTCGCACTCGTTGATATTGTGAGCACAGTTATCACCAGTATACCCTGAAAAATAAAGAAAACAAATGAAATTCAAAGTACATTCACAGGGACAGCTCCAGATAAATCCTATGGTGTTACCACTCATTAGAATCTAATGAGCAGTAACACCATAGGATTTGGAGCAGAAATGAGTGAGGGAATGTTAGCTTTGTTGAATTAGCTCATTCTTATTTGGAGTCATTAAGGGGAACACAGAATAGAGAAGCACCAGTGATCTTATAAATGAATTGTAATGTATTTCATAACTACAAACAGGCTATAAATAATTGGTTAGTGCAGAAAGAAAGTAAAACAAAATGCTCCATAAGGATTTAATTTGATTTGATTTGTTTTGATTTTACATCGCTTTCAACAGTATTTCAGTCATATCGTGAAGTCCAGCTAATTATAGGTGGAGGAAGACCCCAGAAGTCCTTTATGCACTGTTTCAGGCACAAATCGGCAACTGGGTAGAACCACCGACCTTCCGCAAGCCAGCTGGAAGGCTTCCTCACATGAAAAATCCGAACGACCCTACTGGGATTCGAACTCACAGCGGTAAGGAGCTTAGTGATGTAAGTCACAGTGACTATACCACTAGGCCACGGAGGCCCCCGCTCCATAAGGAGCATTTTGCTCTACTTTCAACCTGCTTAATATGGTTATCTAGCTGTTTTAAAACGAGAAATAGACTATTAGGTAACTGGTTAAAGCATCTGAGGACCAACATAGGGCACTTCAGTATAAAATTTCTACTAATAACGACTCACCTTTGACACAAGCACATCGGAAACTATCCCGTAGATTGATGCAAGTCCCATCGTTCAAACAAGGATCGTTTTCACACATATCTCTTTCGAATTCACAGTTGATACCATGGAAACCGGTAGGACAATCACATTTGTACATGTCAGTTCCGTCCTGGCAGATTCCGCCATTTTGACAAGGTCGGCTGTCACACTCGTCAATTTCGGCCTCGCACATAATCCCAGTAAATCCTTAAAGTTAAAAGAAAGTATGTTTGTTAACCACTAGATTGGAGCTTAAAACTGGCTGAAAGCTCCTTAAGGAGAATTCTGCTTTACTTTCAACCTGCTTTAAATAGTGAATAGAAAGCTATCTTCAAAATTTGAATCTTGCATTTGTATATTCTTGTCTTTGAGACCTCATGTTTTGGACGAAATAATTTAACCCATAACCTCATACCCTGTTTCTAGTATTGAAGATATGTCATCATTTAAAGCAGGTTGCAAGTAAAGCATTCTGATCTGCTTTCAGCCTGCTTTAAGCTATCATCTGCTAGAATATAGAAAAAAGTTCTTATGATACATATTCATGACTGTATGAATTGAAGCTATTTTCTTCAGTGGAGGAATAACTCAAAGGCGTGAAAAAGCATAATATTATTACCAGTAATGGGTTGATCCAAGTTTTACTTAGTTCAGTTCTTTAACAATAAAATACCCCTAATTAACCCTTTACCCAATAGCCTTTTTTAGTTTTGAAAAATGGGACCCATTAAAGCAGGTTGAAAGTAAAGCAGAATGCGCCTGCTTTAAGCTACCATCTCTCAGGATATAGAAAATATTTCTGTTGGAACATGTTTATGACTGTATAAATTGGAACTATTTTCTTTTGTGGAGGAATAAATCAAATGCGCTAAAAGGCGCCTCTATCAGGGAAAGGGTTAATTCTGAAATTACTGCCTAACATCAGCTGTGGGTACATTTCACCACAAGTTTCTTTTTTTCTTAACCCTTATTTTGCTTAACCCTTTACCCAATAACCTGTTTCTAGTTTTTAAAATAGTTTATTACTTAAAGCAGGCTGAAAGTAAAGCAGAATGCGCATTAAGGCGCATTCTGCTTTACTTTCAGCCTGCTTTAAGCTACCACCTGCCAGAAACAAAGAAAAAATACCTTATGATACATATTCACGACTGTTTAAATTGGAACTATTTTCTTCAGCGGAGGAATAAAGTGAATCCGCTAAAAGGCGCTTCTATTGGGGAAAGGGTTGACAAAACTTACAAAACTCAGCATCTGATCTGGAGCCAAACTGTTTGGTATCAGGAGCCCTCTGATCTTGGTTGCAAAGGATGGAAAAGGACTCATCCATATTCTTTTAAATTACTCGTTAACATGGACTCTAGAGGGTTTGTAATCAAAATTACTACACAGTATATATAATAATGATATTTGTCTACACTGTTTGCAAAGGATAGATATATCCCATTCCAGCACTAATTGCTATAAGCATCTAATCAGGATCCAAACTTTTTTATACTATATTTCAGCTTGCGTGCATCAACAAACGTGAAAATTGAAATTCATAATCTGATATTGTAAGCTGGAGAAGGGGCTCCACATTAATCAAAAGTATTGTTATATCAGAAATGCAAGTGACGATCACTTGATCCCGCAAGCAAGACCGTGGGAAAATATTGTCGTTCCGGCAGGTAAGCAAGAAGATGGAAGTGTTACTTTATGATGTAGAGTAGTTTCGTCTGACAAAGCTTCAGACTTTGTTGTGGTTACATTGGTATAGGATACCCTTATCAGAGATCCAGATAAGGAGTAAACTGAACAAATCCAAATTTCTTATTTCAGCACCAAATCCTATGGTGTTACTACTCATCAGAATCGTCTGGAGGAGACGATTCTAACGAGTCGTAACACCATAGGGTTTAATGCAAAAATAAAGATTTTAGATTTTGAAAAATTTCCCTTATCTGGAGCTCTGATACCCTTATCCTATATATAGTCAATAATTGGGTTATTATATCTCTGATCGTAAATGGGCAGTCACTAATCCCATTATCCAATAAATATGCATTTTTATGCCTTTAATTTATTCCTCCACTGGAAAAAATAGTTCCAAAATATGCAACATAAGAATTTTTTTTCTATATTGGGTAGATCAAAGCAGACTGAAAGTAACTATTCAACCTGACTAAACTGGCCACCCATCTTCAAAACGAGAAAGGATTTAGACAGGTGGCATCTTAATGCAGGACAAAAGTAACACTTTTGTCTTGCATTTGGAAACAACTTGTCTGGAGAGCCCCATGCTTTGTCAATAAGTGACAACCTAATGAGCTTTCAGAATTACTTTTATCCTGTACTAAGCAATAACTTATCTTTGGAGATACTCAGGCCTTCAAAAAAAGACTTGTCAGGGCTTCAGATAAGTGGGAGTAAACTGCACAAATCCAACATTTTCTCACTTATTTTAGCATCAAATCCTATGATGTTACTACTCATTAGAATCGTCTCTTCGAGACGATTCAAATGAGTAGTGACACCATAGGGTTTAAAGCAGAAATAAAGATTTTAGTTTTTGAAATACTCCCCTTATCTGCAGCCCTGCTTGTACTGATGATGTCAAATGCATGTGTCATTAGTGGGTGTTTAACACAAGCAGCTGATACTTTTTTTTATCTAATCAATGACAAAAATCAAAGTAGGAGTCTGATTTCGGTCTTAAATCTTTGCATGCTGGGTAATTTTTTCTACTGCAACAATTATTGTCGTCTGCTGTTGTTCAAAAAATAGATTTTTCTAAATTTTCTTTTCAAAACAGGGACAGAGTGTCATTCAGTTTGGACCCTGATGAGACACGGTGTTACCCGGCGGCTCATCTAGATCCAAACAGTTTGCAAATAAAAGTTTATCACTGTGGGACATATCTACTGCGGGCGGCATGGTAAGAGTTTAAATGTGGTAAAGTTAGCTTTTAAATATAATCCCATGATCCTATCCGATGAAGCGAATCATTACACCCAATTAGCGTACACTTAATGATAGAAACTTACCAAATACGTATAGTTGAACTTGTGTAAGGATGTCTGAACCTTGTTTTACCCATTACCCAGTAGACTGTTTCAGGTTCTAAATTGTCAGTTATACATGTATCTATTATAATTATGAAATATCTTCTATATCCTAGCAGATGGTTGCTTAATTCAGGCTGAAAGTAAAGCAGAATGTGTCTTAATCCATTACCCTACAGCCTGTTCTTGTAGTTTGACAAAAAGTGACCTCTTAAAACAGGTTGAAAGTAAAGCAGAATGCACCTAAAGGTGCATTCTGCTTTGCTTTAAGCCTGCTATAAGCTACTATGTGCTAATATATAGGAATTATTTCTTATGCTGCAGATTCATGATTGTATAAAGTGGAACTATTTCACTGAGTGAATGAATAATTCAAAGGCGTAAAAAAGGCATATTTATTGGGTTATGGGTTATGATGTACTCTGCTTTACTTTAAACTTGCTTTAAGTGGTCCTCTGCCCTCAATACCAGAGACAGGCTATGGCATTGAGGGCCATTTGCAAACAGTGTAGACCAAGATGAGAGAACTCCTCATCGTCACTGCAAGATAACCTTAAGATCTAGGAAACTAACCTGGCATACAGATGCAACGAAACTTGGCGATGTCATCCAGACATGTTCCATGGTTCATGCACGGGTTTGAAGCGCATTCCTTGATATTCTCCTCACACCTATTGCCCGTGTATCCCGCGGCACAGTCGCAGCGGAAACTTCCTGGCGTATTCACGCATTTACCGTTGTGCTCGCAGATGTCAGGAACTGTCAAAATAATGTTAACATCGCTATTATAAATGCTTACGGTAATGACCCTAAGTATTGGGCCAGACAGGCCTGAGCAAACAGTGTAGACCCTGATCAGACTGCTCCTTCAGGAGCATTCTGATCAGGGTCTTCACTGTTTGCCATTCAATTTGCATGTTTTGGATAAATAACCATGTGATAAAGGCAATGTTATGATAATTAAAGCAATTATACAAGGTGTCCCTATGTTAAGAATGTTTACGACAGGGCTCTAGATAAGAGGGAGTAAACTTATCAAATCCAGCATTTTCTCACTCTTAACAGCACCAAATCCTATGGTGTCACTACTCATTAGAATCGTCTCTTCGAGACGATTCTAATGAGTAGTGACACCATTGGGTTTAATGCACAAATAAAGATTTCAGTTTTTGAAATACTCCCCTTATTAGGAGCCCTGGTTTACCGTATAGACAATAGTGACAGGACATACTAAACTATTTTGGAAACAATGTAGACCCTAAGCAGACAGCTCCTTCAGGAGCTATCTAATCAAGGTCTGCACTGTTTTCTTATAGGATCTATCTGACCTCAGTCTGTACTCTCTCCTACAGAAAAGTTTCCTTATTTTTTTTAGCCAATATCATAGTTCAAATAATATGTATTCATAGTGGGAAGAGATGGTCAATAATAAATCAGGGCTCCAAATAAGAGGGAGAGTAAACCGAACAAATCCAACATTTTCTCACTCAATTTAGCACCAAACCCTATAGTGTTACTACTCATTATAATTGTCTCGAAGAGACGATTCTAATGAGTAGTAACACTATAGGGTTTTAATGCATAAATAATTTTTCTATTTTTTTTTAAATACTCCCCTTATCTGGAGCCCTGATAATTGGTTAATATATCAAACATTATAAATTGTTGACATGACTGTACCAAAATAATTAGAATTATCTCACTCAATTAGCACCAAATCCTATTGTGTTACTACTCATTAGAATCGTCTCGAAGAGACGATTCTTATGAATAGTAACACTATAGGGTTTAATGCAGAAAAAAAGATTTTAGTTTTTTAAAAATCGCCTTATCTGGAGCCCTGATAATTGGTTAATATATCAAACATTATAAATTGTTGACATGACTGTACCAAAATAATTAGAATTATCTCACTCAATTTAGCACCAAATCCTATTGTGTTACTACTCATTAGAATCGTCTCGAAGAGACGATTCTTATGAGTAGTAACACTATAGGGTTTAATGCAGAAATAAAGATTTTAGGTTTTGACATATTCCCCTTATCTGGAGCCCTGATAATTGGTTAATATATCAAACATTACAAACTGTTGACATGACTGTACCAAAATAATTAGAATTATCTCACTCAATTTAGCACCAAACCCTATAGTGTTACTACTCATTAGAATCGTCTCGAAGAGACGATTCTTATGAGTAGTAACACTATAGGGTTTAATCCAGAAATAAAGATTTTAGGTTTTGAAATATTCCCCTTATCTGGAGCCCTGATAATTGGTTAATATATCAAACATTACAAACTGTTGACATGACTGTACCTAAATAGTTAAGAATTTACAAATCATTGATAATTATAAAATTATCAATAGTTAATGAATAAACATTGAGGGCCAGATGAGTACTGTTTCATCTGGATCCAAACTGTTTGATTATTTTCTGAAAGAAAATGCAGATATATAAATAATTCTCAGAAAATCTTAAAGACAATAATTTCTCAAATGTCAATTTCATAGCATGTTAAAGATTTAAAATCTAAAACAAAATTTGAATGTAATATTTGGACCAACAATGTATCAATGCTGCCCATTGTTAGTTAACTCTTTGCATGCTGGGTAATTATTTTGTCTGCAACAAATGTCGTCTGCTACTGTTCTAAAAATAGATTTTTCAAAATTTCTTTTCAAAACAGGGTCAGAGTGTCAAACAGTTTGGATCCTGATGAGACGCCGCATTACGCGGCGTCTCATCTGGATCCAAACTGTGCGCAAAGATTATCATGGATTCATCGCTGGCATGCTAAGTTTTGGTCTATTGGACCACACATTAATTTTTTTGTGTTTGTGATTAATTCAACTGATGCTGACTGACAAAACATTGAATTATATAGACAGGCTTTTGTTTAGCCTTTGGTATGTTATTGGTAAACTTGTAAAAACTACTTCATATAGTTTGAATGCAGAAGACATGCCATGTAACTCAGCATCTCATCTGCATCCAAACTGTTTGATATTCAAAAGATATTTTCTAAAAGAAAAAGCAGAAAATCTCAATTCTGAGAATTACTGCCAACATCCAATTTTTAATGTCTAAAAAACAAGATCTACCAACAGGTTAAATTTTGACAAAATTCATTGTAAATTTCAACACTTTGGGCGGGTGGGCAACTTTGATTTATGATGTTAAAGCATGTTTCAGACACACAACTTATATTCAAATGGATATTTAGATGTTTTTATTTCAAATATATTAAATTCAGAAAAACTAAATCACCATGAACAATGCTGGTTACCCTTTCAACACTGTAGACCTTTGCAAACAGTTTGGATCTAGATCAGGACCCACTGATCGTGGGGCCTGATCTGGATCCAAACTGTTTGTCATTTAGGTACCTATTTCTGTCAGAATCTGAATTTACCAGACAGCTTTTTCAGCAGCTTACATGATTTTTTTAGAGTAAACTAGAAAGATGTGATTGATTTGATTTTAACTCTTTGCATGCTTGATAATATTTTCGTCTGCAACAATTATTGTCATTGTCGTCTGCTATTGTTCTAAAAATAGAATTTTCACAAATTCTTTTCAAAACAGGGTCAGAGTGTCAAACAGTTTGGATCCTGGTGAGATGTCTGCGTTATGCAGCATCTCATAAGGATCCAAACAGTTTGCAAACGTTATCATGGTTTCATGCTAAAGAGTTAAATTTAACAAATAAAGAGTTAAATTTAAATTTAACAAATAAAGAGTTAAATTTAAATTTAACAAATAAAGAGTTAAATTTAACAAAACTACAAAGGCGAGACTTACAATAAAACTTGCGCTAATTTGCAGACAGTCAAAAGAAGATGAAAAATAGCAGTCTAATGTAAGATTGATGCTTTAATGCAGAAAAGTAATGCAGAAAGCTCTTTTATGAGCTAGAATAGAATCACAGTATGTTATAGTCAGTGTATGTCAAACTTGTCTGCAAATCAAGGTCTGCAAGGTCTTATAGCAAGATAACTTGAAGAGCTTACAATCAGAGCTTGCACGAGCATAGATATTGATAAATAAGACGATTCTAATGAGTAGTATAAGATTTGGTGAAAGACCAATTTTTCAGGATTTAAAAGAGCTCAGGGCTCCAGATAAGAGGTAGTTTTTTTCAACAAATCCAACATTTTCTCACTCTTTTTAGCACCAAACCCTATGGTGTTACTACTCATTAGAATCGTCTCGAAGAGACGATTCTAATGAGTAGTGACACCATAGGGTTTAATTCAGAAATAAAGATTTTAGATTTTGAAAAACTAAGCTTATCTGGTGCTCTGAGAGCTGCCCTTATTTGGAGCTGCAGAGTTTCAGGGCTCCGGATAAGGCAAGTATTTCAGAAAAATAAAATCTTTAGACCCTATAGTGTCACTACTCATAAAATTTCAAGAAGGTTTGCAGGACTTCTCAGGACTCCAGGTAAGAGGAAGTAAACTGAACAAATCCCATCATTTTTTCACTCAATTCAGCACCAAATCCTATATATCAACAAGACGATTCTAATGAGTAGTGACACCATAGGGTTTAAAGCATAAAAAAAGAGTTTAGTTTCTGAAATACTCCCCTTATCTGGAGCTCTGTTGTTGACGGCAATATCATTCGATCTTAAAGGGCACACTACTGCTTTATTTCCTGTCTGCAAATGCCGAAGTTCACAACTCTGGATGCAACACCATTTAACCCTTAGCCTGCCACTCACGACTATAGCTCCATATGCAAACAGCTTGGATCCGGATGAGACGCCGAGTAACTCGGCGTCTCATCCGGATCCAAGCTGTTTGACACTCGGACAACATTTTCAGCAATTTTGAGCAACTTTGAAGCACTTTGAAACTTGAAGCAGATGAGAAATATAGCAGACGACAATTTATTTGGCGGGCTAAGGGTTAATAGCATTCTTTATCAATTAATAACAAGTTACTGTAAGCCTCATATTTCCTGGTCTGAAAATCCGGATTTCAAGGACTTAATATAGCTCATTTCCAATGCTGGATCTCATATATTTTGCTGTCTGAACCTAGATCAACCAAATGTTTAGTGTTACCTGATCTGGATCCAAATGGCTCCAGATAAGAGGGAGTAAACTGCACAAGTCAAAAATTTTCTCACTAATTTCAGCATCAAATACTATGGTTTTACTATTCATAAGAATCGTCTCAAAGAGACGATTCTAATGAGTAGTGACACCATAGGGTTTAAAACAGAAATAAAGATTTTAATTTTTTTAAATACCCCCCTTATCTGGAGCCCTGGGAAAGGGTTTACCAACTAAGCCATACTGACTCATATTGACGCATTGCGCAATATTCTCATACTGACTCTTTTAACACACTTTAATCCACTAGCTTGTATTGAGATAAGTATTAATAAACAAGACTGCTGGACTTACCTTCATTGCATTCATCAACATCGTTGGCACATAACTCGCCGCTCCAGCCTGGTGGACAGGAGCAGATTGGCTGACCCGTAACAATGGACGTATAACAGATAGCACCCTCCTGATCGTTGCACGGATTACTCTGGCATGCATCCTCCAGGTGACAGCGAGGACCTGAGAGGATATGGTGTACCAGGGTTCCAGATAAGGGGAGTATTTCAAAACCTTTATTTCTGCTTTAAACCCTATGGTGTCTCTACTCATTAGAATCGTCTCCAAGAGACAATTCTAATGAGTAGTAACACCATAGGATTTGGTGTTGAAATTAGTGAGAAAATGCTGGATTTGTTCTGTTTACACCCCCTTATCTGGAACCCTGGTGTACACCATAAGCAGGAGGCCAGAAATATTTGGCTTAAGTCGCCACTTTTTTTTTAAATTTTGAAAGTTTAAATTTTAAATTTGGTTTAAGCATTTCAAGTTAATTTATGTTGACAATTTGTTTAAGTTGACATAATATATGGTAGCTACTAACACTTGATTGTTTTTCCAACATTTATTCATTCATACCTGCGTTGCGACTTCTCATCAGAATCGTCTCGAAAAGACGATTCTAATGAGTAGTCACATCATAGAGTTTAATCAAATTTAGATTTGAGATACTCCGCTTATTCTGGGATATGCATGAGATAATGTTGAGATACAGCATATGTCTTTGAGATCATGATCAGAGCTCCAGATAAGGGGAGTTTTTCAAAAACTAAAATCTTTATTTCTGCTTTAAACCCTATGGTGTCACTACTCATTAAAATTGTCTCGAAGAGACAATTCTAATGAGTAGTGACACCATAGGATTTGGTGTTAAAATGAGTGAGAAATTGTTTGGTTTGTTCAGTTTACTCCCCCTTATCTGGAACTCTGGATAAAGATATGTACCCCTAAACATGCAAATAAAAGACAGATGACAAAATGCATATTGTACAGAACATATTTACAGGGCTCCAGATAAGAGGGAGTAAAAGGAACCTTTTCTCACTCATTTCAGCACCAAATCCTATGGTGTTACTACTCATTAGAGTTGTCTCTTCGAGACGATTCTAATGAGTAGTAACACCATAGGGTTTAAAGCAGAAATAAAGATTTTTTATTTTTGAAATACTCCGCTTATCTGTAGCTCTAAGTCACAATCTAATCATAAGACAGTTTCTGACCGTAAAACCCATGTGGAGCGGTCATTCAACATTTCTTAAAACAGGTGACTCCTAAATGAAGAGCACACTTAATGCAGAAAGCATTGAATGACCACTTGATACAGGTTTAATGTTATAACAATAGCAAATAGATGATAGAAATAAGACTTTAGATATAGACGCAAACCATGCCATGAGAAACACAGAATTGTTGCGTTGTATACAGACTATTATTATACTGGGCTCCAAAGAAGAGAGAAAATCGAACAAATCCATACTTTTTTCACTTATTTCAGTACCAAATCCTATGGTGTCACTACTCATTAGAATCGTCTCGAAGAGACGATTCTAATGAGTAGTGACACCATAGGGTTTAAAGCAGAAAAAATATTTTAGTTTTTGAAACACTCCCCTTATTCAGAGCCCTAGACCACGTCTTAGGCCCCCATCTCAGTTTTCCTGGATGCTCAATGTAAAGAGCTCCAGATCAGGGGAGTATTTCAAAAACTATAACCTTTATTTCTGCATTAAACCCTATGGTGTCACTACTCATTTGGATCTACTCTTCGAGATGAGTCCAATGAGTAGAAACACCATAGGTATTGGTGCTTAAATAAGTGAGAAAATGTTGGATTTGTTACTCCCGCTTATCTGGAGCCCTGTAGACTCACTTACAAGTTGGTTTACAAAATACTTTCGATACCGATGAGTGTCACACAGTTTTGACTCTGACCAGTTTCCATCACCGAGGCCGGTCTGGGTCAACATTGTTTGCTAAACAATAACTCATTTCTCATGATGAGGCTCAAATGAAATGTTTGTAATAAATGTCAGCATAGACGTTGGTTTTTTACAGCATTCCGCAGGTACAGTAACAGAGATGAAGCTGTATAGGAATACCTTTACTATCGGGTTCATCATGTAACTTATTATTTAAATCAAACATGTCGTCTTTGTCCGTGTCCTCTGATCCATCTACAAAATTTTGTATAAATGTTATCAGGGCTTTTTTACCATCTACTATAGAGGCCAACTTTCGGTCTTCCGAATTGCAGAGAGCCTCTTTTTTTCACCCAATTTTGGTGGAGAATTTCCCAAAAAGGTAAAAAAAATAAAAATTTTTTTTACAATTTTGTTCTTTTCAATTACCAGTCTCTCTGTAGTGTTAAATAGTTTTCTTTTCTGGTTTAAAATTAATGAAACTTTCTTTTTCCTGTAAGATAGTAGACTTCCATTCAGTTTTCATGTATTTTGGAAGTCGGTCTACTTTCCCAATTTGGTCGAAAATCGCGCTTGAATTTCCCAAATGAAAAGGCCAATTTTTGGAAAAAAGGTCCTGGTTATAACTTAAACCCATTACCCCATAGCCTGTGTCTATATTTGAAGACAGGTGACCAGGTAAAGCAGGTTGAAAGTAAAGCAGAATACTTTCAACCTGCTTTAAGCTACTATCTACTTATCTTACTGTTATGATTTTACATTACTTTAACAGTATTTCAATAATTCAGCGATGTCCAGCTAAATACATGTGGAGGAAGACCCATGAAGCCCTTTATGCACTGTTACAGATACAAAGCGGTAACTGGGCAGACCTTCAACAAGACAGCCAGAGGGATTCAACCTACAGCAGTGACTTAGGTTTGGATGATATCTTAACCCATTAATCCATACTGACTCATTGCGCAATAGCCTCATACTGACTCATTTTGACACACTTTGATCCACTAGCTTGTATTGAGATAAGCATTGATAATTGCTTATCGCTTATGAGTTAATGGATGATATCTCAATGTTACTCACCTATTTTTCCCGGTGGGCATTCACAGTGGTAGTAGCCAACTCTATCATGGCAAATGCCACCTAAGCACGGATTTTGCGCACAGTCGTCGATGTTGGATTCACATTTTGATCCAGTCCAGCCATTGACACAAACGCATAGGTATCCATTGGGTATATTTGAACATGTTCCACCGTTCAGGCACAGGTTTGAATCTTGTTTACACTCATCTAAATCGTCCTCACAGTACTGACCTGTACAGAACAATATACAAAACAATATACAAAACTACAGTAGCCTGGAACGAACTTGACAACCAAAGCACAAGGTCATATTCCTCACAAGCTCATAGTTTGGTTTTTTTTCAGTGTTCCCTCTCTACACCAACATCCAAAAGGAGACAAAAATATATATGCCTTGTTCAGAGGGAGTCGTTATAGAGAGGGAAATTTATTTACATTTGAAAACAGCATAACGCGGCGTCTGATCTGGATTCAAGTTGTTTGCCACTCGTCATTATGCTTTTTCTGTCAAAATGTCTTATAATTAAATTTGAGAAAATCAGCAGACGGCACTGTTAAACAAACGATTTTGCAACCATGAATGCTTTAGACATACTTGTCCTGCTTTGGGAACAGCGACAAGGGTCGTTGGAAGGAGGTAGTTTTGTCGGGAGGGGCACTGTAAAGAGGGGACACTGTAGTTAGATCAAAGTTCATTGACCAATCAGTAGGCCAAACCTTTCTCATTCATTTCAGTATCAAACCTTTTTATGTAAGTGAATTAGAAATTAGCAGTACCTTGTTTTACCTATTAACTATAATAAACAATTCTGTTTCTAAAAATAACTCAGCCAAGTCAGAAACTCGGATAAAAACTGGTGCACTTACCTGTAAGGTGGGCGGGGCATAGGCAGGTATAATCATTTATTCCATCAATACATTGGGAGTTATTCTTACACTGGTGGTGTACACAGTCATCATTGTTCACCTCACAGTTCATTCCTCGGAACCCTGAAAATAGAAATAACAGAAAACATTTTATTATAATTATACATGTACAGGGCTCCAGATAAGAGGTAGTTATTTCAACAAATCCAACATTTTCTCACTCTTTTTAGAACCAAATCCTATGGTGTTACTACTCATTAGAATCGTCTCGAAGAGACGATTCTAATGAGTAGTGACACCATAGGGTTTAATTCAGAAATAAAGATTTTAGTATTTGAAAAACTACCCTTATCTGGTGCTCTGCATGTACCTCACTATCGATGATTATAGAGATTTCTCAGCTAGATAAATTTGATATCGTCACAGTTGATATCATCACTACATGTAGTGATGATATCACATTTTGTGACGTCACATCAAAGTTAGTTTAGTGACGTCGTGGTAATCAATTTTGTGGGGTTTTTTTCTGTAAAAATTTCATTAAAATATATATCGGATATCATCCACCGCTAGCATGGAAAGTGTTAACCTTTTACTCCATAGTCTCTTTCTAGTTTCAGTTTTGTGGAAGACAGTATGTTTATTTGGGATGGGCAACAAATAAATGTCAGTATCTGAACCTTATAACACACCAAAGAGATGCCAGAGTGGCCAAGTCTACTTGTCAGATCTGTACAGAAGACAAACACACATGTCCAGCGGTGCCATATTTCACTGACTTCTCGAAAACTTCAATTATTGTCATTTATTGATAGTGACAAGATACACCTAGAGTTGTCTCCCTTCTCCCTATACCACATGGCATTCATTTCCAAAACTGATCAGTATCACCAGGGGGCTTGACAGTGAATCTGAATGCTTCAGAAGCTTGTCTGACACCCACATATCACATGTTTGACCCTGTTAAACTCCAAACATTTGCACAAAGAATAAACAACAAGACTCTGGCTCCACCAACAAGAGTATGTCTGAAGTTAGCAAAAGTTCCTTCAATCAGGGCTCCAGATAAAGGAAGTATTTGGAAAACTAAAATCTTTAGGAAAAGGGTACTCTTTACAGGTACACTGTTAGTAAAGGACAAGTATACTCCTCACTAGGGTGTTATAAGGTAAATAGGTTGAGGTGTCAGCAGGACCCCAGATAAAAACTAAAATCTTTATTTCTGTATTAAACCCTATGGTGTCACTACTCATTAGAATCGTCAAAAACTGAGTTGTAACATTATATGATTTGGTGTTGAAATGTCAGGGCCCCAGATAAGAGGAAGTAAACTGAACTAATCCAACATTTTCTCAATCATTTCAGCACCAAATCCTATGGTGTTACTACTCATTAGAATCGTCTCTCCGAGACGATTCTAATAAGTAGTAACACCAAAGGATTTAAAGCAGAAATAAAGATTTTAGTTTTTGAAATACTCACCTTATCTGGAGCCCTGAAATGTGTGAGAAAATGTTGGATTTCCTCAGTTTACTCAGTTTACAAAGACGAGTCGATGAGGAATATGTTTATCTACCAACTTTTTACTCAATTTCCTGCTCCTTACAGACATGCCTTTTCATGATATGATACAGAAATGTCTCTGCCCATGTTGAAATACTGAGATATTTGGTAAATGGAAGCAATAAATTCATGTTATATATACAAAGTTCTGGTACAAACATTTTGATATTTGTGTGAAAGATTTTAATTTCACAAACAATTTCACTATGAAAATGTCAAGTTGACTCTATTTGGAAACCCATAGTAACTTTCCTGTGGGAACTTACTGCTGTTTAGGAAATCCTTTTGCCAACCATAAATGGTTAACTCTTTGCATGCTGGGTAATATTTTCGTCTGCAGCATTTGTCGTCTGCTATTGTCCTTAAATAGATTTTTCTCAATTCTTTTCAAAACATGGTCAGAGTGTCAAGCAGTTTGGATCCTGATGAGATGCCGCGTTACTTGGCGTCTCATCTGGATTCAAACTGTTTGCAAAGGCAATCACTGTGGC
This sequence comes from Gari tellinella, assembly GCA_922989275.2. Lineage (NCBI taxonomy): Eukaryota > Metazoa > Mollusca > Bivalvia > Cardiida > Psammobiidae > Gari > Gari tellinella. Next base: position 74,056,365 of record OV277865.1, on the reverse strand, counting down.
CGATATATCCGCCGATAGCACACAAAGAGTTAAATCTTCAAAACTATAATCCTCGGCATCAATCATAAGACAGTAATTTGTCTATACTTCCTAGAGTAACTAACATGATAAAAAAGATGTTTTGCCAAAATGGTTTGACAAAATGATCTGGATCAACACTGGATTGTGACAGTTGCAGTGTTTGAGTTTGTGTTAAGGTTTAAGGACAATGTAGCGTTTGGGAGTTTGGTAAGTGGTTTAATGCTGGCCAGGAAGCTGCGGTCAATTATGGGGAAACTGTTCACAACTTCGCTTCCTTTCACTGTATACGTTTATCCTGCTAAAATATTGTTGTCTACGTAGTAGGTAAAATATACAGAGTGTTTCAGATAATGAAATTTCTTATGTCGCCACTAAATCCTATGTTGTGACCACTCATTAGAATCGTCTCGTCGAGACGATTCTAATGAGTGGTCACATCATAGGGTTTGGTTGACATACAAGGATATTAGAATTGAAATAATTATCTTATATCTTGAGCTCTAAAGTATATTATTTTTGTCCTGTCACCAAATTTTCGTCTACATATCAAGATAAAGTGAATTTTCCGAACAGAAAAATCATGTATTTTCCCAATTTACGTTTACGGCAGCAATTTTTGAGTGCAGACAAAATTTATTCAACACCAAAAGACAGTGATTGATTTTAACTGTGAGCTTACAGCAATGCAGAAGAAGGCTACATCTCCATACATATACAGTCGAACTTCGATATCTCGAACTCGCTTAACTCGAACTATCCGATAGTTCGACACATGAACTGCATTATTTCATGCTCTGTTAGGTCGAACATACCCATATTTCAAAGTTAAAACGTGGCTGAGCCACGTTTTAACTTTGAAATACGGGTATGTTCGATTTAACCGAGTTCGAAATATCGAAGTTTGACTGTAAATAAAATGATGCAGTTGTATAAGGAGCTACTTGATTTTTTTACCTCCAAAATATATTTACAGTCAAACCTATATTAACCGACCACCTGTGTCAACCAACTACTGAATGAAGCTGCATTGTGATCTTTAAAGACATAATATTATAGCCACTTAATGCAGGGCAAAAGTAATGCAGAAGGCTCCTATAGGAGCCTTCTGCATTACTTTTGCCCTGCAGTAAGCTGCCACCTGTCATAAATATCATAAATATTATAAATATATCTTGTTTTTAGTGGTTGTTTAACCCTTTCCTCCCTGAAACTTTAAATGGACAAATCCAGTTTCGATTTTAGTCTAGTCCATTTCTTACTTTTAAGGGTTGTTTTTGTCATTTTTTGGAATTATGACAAACAGTGAAGACCCTGATCAGAGGGCTCCTTTCGGAGCCCTCTGATCTGGGTCTTCACTGTTTGCATAGGATATGTGTACTATTCACATGTACACTGTTTGAAAATGACGCCTACATGCGGGACTAGGGTTCAAAGGGTTAACGCAGGTTGGACGGTATCCTGCCAACATTTTCACACTATGGGGTGTGCATCGGTATCTATTACAGCTACGGTTAAACCTGAATACAGGTACAACAGACATCAACTATTTCAATCATAGACAAAAAGTTTAAAATTCTTTATACCAGTATGTAAACTGCTTAAAAGCAAGATGTAAATAAAGCAGTAAGCTCCTAAAGGAACTTTCTGCCTTACTTTCATCTTGCTTTTAAGCTGCCTCAGACTGTATTTAATTAAACCAATACTGACTATTCTTTTTTTTGTTATAGAATAAGAGTTAGAGGCTTTCTATGCTGGGCAGCAGATAAGCGAAGTATTTCAAGAAATAAAATCTTTATTTCTGCATTAAACCCTATGGTGTCACTACTCATTAGAATCGTCTCATCGAGACGATTCTAATGAGTAGTGACACCATAGGATTTGGTGTTCAAATGAGTGAGAAGCTGTTGGATTTGTTCAATTGACTCCCTCTTATCTGTGGCCCTAGTCCCATGGTGCTTATGTGAAGCAATAAGTTAAACAAAGCATGGGTGTCTCTTAATACAAGTTACTGCTTAAAAACAGATTACTGCTTTACTCATGACAAAAGTAATGCAGAAAGATCCTATACATAAAAGGTCACATGACAAAGTCTTAAAGCAGAAGATATGTTTTGTGAAGCAGACGAGTTTTTCCGTATCATTGCTAATTTATTCAAATCAGGTAACCCTATCATATATGTAAAGCACAAGAAAAACATACAGGGTACGGGTCTCAATAGCCTGGGAAAGTTCTTGTTAACTACCTATATCGCAAGTCGTATTTGTCGTCTGCAACAAATGACGTCTGCTGCTGTTCAAAAATTAAAATTTTCTCAATTTTTCTTCACAAAATTGAGTCAGAGTGACAAACAGTTTGGATGCTGATGAGACGCCAAGTTACTTGGCGTCTCATCTGGATCCAAATTGTTTGCAAAAGTAGTCATGTTTTGCTCTTAGCGTGCAAAGTGTTTAAGGCGCATGGTGGGTTATTTTTGACCTTGATTATCATTTGAAAATTGCAACCGTAAAGCTGAGCATGAGAAAATTATATAATGCGTTAATATGCATCAGAATTAATATTATGCTGAGTATACTATAATCAAGGTACAGAAAAAACAACAAACACCTAGAGTACAGTAGCCATTGAATGGAAAAGCATCTCCTAGATCTTAGATTACAGAAAGAGTTATTATTTCCTTTGCAAACAGTTTGGATCCAGATGAGATGCTGAGTAACTCCGCATCTCATCTGGATCCAAACTGTTTGACACTCGGACCAGCATTTTGAAAAGAAATTTAAGAAAAAATCTATAATTAGAATGGTCCCAGATGACTATTATTGCAGACGACAACATTACTTAGTTTTCAAGGAGCCATGTCAGGACAAAAGTAATGCAGAAAGCTCCTTTTAAATCTGATATTTAAATGGTATCAACCTTGTCAATGTAAAATAAAAATCTGCAAAAAATAGTTGTCATCTGGTAAAATGTTCAAATTTTCTAAATTCTTTCTTTAAAATTTATCTAGAAATATGACTCAATTGATCAACAGTTCTGATACAGATCAGATGAAAAGTTACTCAGCATTTGATCTTGATCAAAACTGTTAGCAAATTATTAAAGCAGTAGTCACCACTTTTAAGCACCCTCTAAGCCTTAAATTGTATTACTAATTTTAAGTCTTTAATCCAATGAACTTTAATTCAACTTCTGGTGATTAACCATTACTCAGGAGAATAACAACCCTCATATTGCCCGAACTGAATATATATCATTTGCAAACAGTGTAGACCCAGATCAGAGGGCTCCTTAAGGAGCCCTCTGATCTGGGTCTACACTGTTTGTAACAATTTTAGACGAATTAAGAGTCAAATCCCTCACAAGTCAATGTAGACTGGTTATTTATAAGAAAACGGACAAATCCATTTTAAGGTACAGAATAGTAAGGATCAGGTCTAGACACTTTCAGTAAGGAATCAAGATCTGATGGAACATTCAAACAGTCCTCTTTCTGATCAAGATCAACACTCAACAGTCCTCTGTTTGATCAAGATTATCACTCAACATGCTTCTGGCCAATCAAGATCAGAAACAATAACAGTGATGCTATTGCAAGTATTTAACCCTTAGCCCGCCAAATAAATTGTCGTCTGCTATATTTCTCGTCTGCTTCAAGTTTCAAAGCGCTTCAAAGTTGCTCAAAATTGCTGAAAATGTTGTCCGAGTGTCAAACAGCTTGGATCCGGATGAGACGCCGAGTTACTCGGCGTCTCATCCGGATCCAAGCTGTTTGCATATGGAGCTATAGTCGTGACTGGCAGGCTAAGGGTTAAAGAAAGGCCCTTTAGGAAATCAAGAAGCAGCAATGTTAAACTCTTAGCACAATAACGCCAAACTTTGATAACATTTTGACAGTTTTGGACAATAGTGGGTGATGTTGATGAGACACCAGATAATTCAACATCTCATCAGGATCTAAACTTACTGATGCTCTGAGCCTCGGACTCTAATTTGTAAAGAAGTTTTAGACAATTCTATGTTTAGAATAGGTAGAAAACAACAGTTACTGTTGTAACACAGGGTATCAAATCCTATAGTGTTACTACTCATTAGAATCATCTTTTCGAGACGATTCTAATGAGTAGTGACACCATAGGGTTTAAAACAGAATTAAGATTTTAGTTTTTGAAATACCCCTCTTATCCGGAGCCCTGAGTATTTGCAGGCGTAACAAATGGCAAGGGTTCAAAGAACTAATCTTATATTCTTACATAAACTGGCCAATTGGATCAGGATCATATTAGCAGTCGGTGAACTTAGCTAATCTCTTTGAGGTTGTTAATATAATAATCCCTTTTAACCCTTTTATTCAGATATGCCTTTCTATACAGTTAATTTACCCCGCCACTGAAGCAAATAATTTCATTTTAATTTAGTATACAATCATGAATATGCACCATAAGAAATATTTTTTAACCAAGCAGATGATAGCTTAAAACAAGCTCAAATTTTTAAAGAAAGATGATCACTTAAAGCAGGTAGAAAGTAAAGCAGAATGTGCCTAAAGGCACATTCTGCTTTACTTTCAGCCTGCTTAAAGCTATTATCTGCTAGGATATTGATAATATTTCCTGTGATACATATTCATGACTGTATAAAAGGAACTATTTTCACCAGTGGAGGAATAAGTTATAGGTGTCAAAAGGCATATTTATAGGGGAATGGGTTAAGAGTTCACTATATTTCATCAATAAATTGTCCTTAACAAACTGGTTATAACAATTTTTTATTTCATTTTTATAACATATCAAAATATTATATCTCATCTTAACGCCATTAACACTCTTCTCTTCTTAAGCATCTAAACTCATATAATTATTAAGTTGAGGCGTTTCTTAATAGAGCGTTAATCAACACAATAAGAAATTGAGTGTTGAATTATTTTCCCATGACCGAAACAGTTTCCCATTCTGATTCATGGTATAGATATTTTAAGGGCTTCAAGTAGTTACCATCAAAACTTTATTAAACATGTAACATATCGTCCATATAAGTATTAATAATCATTAATACGCCAACATTAACTTTCATTTCACTAATAGCTTTTTATCTCATTACGCTCGAAGGATATGAATGAAATTTGCAAACAGTTTGGATCCAGATCAGGCCCCCACAATGTGGGGCCTGATCAGGATCTTAACTGCTTGCCACTGCTATAATATTTCCAAAATTGGGTAAGAGAAAGTTATCTATTTCAAGCAGATATTGATTTAAAGTTTAACCCATTACCCCATTAATACGCCTTTTTATGCCTTTAATTTACTCCTCCACTGAAGGAAATAGTTCCAATTCATGCTGTTATGTAAATGTATTGTAAGAAATATATTCTAAATTCTAGCAGATAATAGCTTAAAGCAGGCTGAAAGTAAAGCAGAAGTGCCTTAAAGCACATTCTTCTTTACTTTCAACCTGCTTTAAGTGGTCACCTATCTTCAAGACTAGAAACAGGCTATGGGGTAATGGGTTAAAGGAATTAACGACTTAAAACTTATAGAAAATGATTAAACCCTCAAGGCCTAACCGCAGATGTTTATGAAACTTCACCAATACAAAATATTTATCAGGACACATCAGTCACTAAATCCATTTAGTGTGTTCCTAAATAAGATTGTTTTTAGTATAATTACAAAGATATATTATATCTGATTAAACATATAGCTTATGGCAATTTATACCTATAGCCATTTTCAAATGGCAAATGTCGGGATAGCCTTCGATAAGAGGGGACAGATTTAATCTGGAACGATTATCAGACAGTCTACATTATCTTGAGCCCTTTAACAAAGACGTATATAGAATTTTGATCAAGGATCATTTTTCTGCTAGCTCAGGAGATCCACATTTCTTGCTTGACCCAATACATGTAAAGGAATTCCGGTGACTTTGGAAGTTAGATCATAAAATAGATGGCAGAATTTTTAACCTGTAAATATTAAACTTCAAGCCATTAGCTGTCGATGGCTCTATTAAAGGTTAGACAGAACGCTGTCTGCAAGTTTACAAATCTGCTTTCTATTCATCATGTCAAAGTCACTGTTGACCCCTTTCCCAAATAGAAGTGACTTTTAGCGTATTTAATTTATTCCTCCGCTGAAGAAAATAGTTCCAGTTTATACCTTCATGAACAATGACCATAACAAATATTTTATATAGCCTAGCAGATTGTGGTTTAAAGCAGGCTGAAAGTAAAGCAGAATGTGCCTTAAGGCACAATCTGCTTTACTTTCAACCTGCTTAAAGTGATAGCCTGTATTTAATGTTAACTAATACTAACCCTTTACTCCATAGTTTTGAAGATAGGTGACCACTTATATCAATTAAAGCAGATTAAAAGTACAGCAGAAAGTCTGCAAGTTTTCAAATCTGTTCTATTTAACCCATTACCTCATAGCCTGTTACTAGTTTTGAAGACAGATGGCCACTTAAAGCAGGCTGAAAGTAAAGCAGAATGCACCTTAAGGTGCATTCTGCTTTACTTTTAACCTGCTTTAACTATCATCTGCTGGATATGGAAATACCATTTTTCATGACTGTATAGTTTTTTTAATTTTATTTAGTATAAACAAAAACATACATAAAATTTTGATCAAGGATCCTTTTTCTCCTTTAGCTTAGTGGATGAATAAATTAAAGGCATATTTATGGGTTAAGCAATCACCTGGTTTTCTGCTCCCAAATATTCGTATGAAGGGTTGCTTAATAAAGGTGTCAAAATACAGAATGAAGAAGTCCCATACACTGCTGTCTAATTGATTCATTTGGTAATAGCTATTGACAATTTGAGTCTTCAGGATGTCAATATCAGTCTGACAATACATTGTGATTGACGGCTTTCTGTGCAGAACATTCTAAGATTAGCTATGGATGAAATCGACATACAGATACTTCAAATCAACTCAAATAAACAAGTCCAATGAAAAATTATACAAATTTTAGACAACCAGTCAATATGAAATTTCTCACAGCTTCCTGATCAGAACCAGTCCACGTGTCACTTCTTTTGTCTGGTTATCAAGCAAATATCTGTACCAAGATAGAAACGGAAACCAGACAAAATACTAAAGAACTAAAAGCAAATTATTTACAGATGTTTCCGTCAAATAAAACAAGTAACTACCATTATTGAGAAGTCTGTGGAGTTGTTCAAATCCTCTTGATAATTTCTATAAGGACAGTAAAGCTTGCAGTAATTGGCAAATCAATTTGTATGAAATTCTAAATCTCTAATGCATTTAAGTATAAACATCTCTAATGCAAGGTTACTTCTTAATGCAGGAATAATGTAATGCAGAAAGCTCCTATGGGACAAATTTTGTCTTGCATTAAAACATAACTTTAGGCAGTTCTTGTTTATGTGTGTCTTAATTTTATACGCAAAACAGGTTTTATTTTATTTGAATTTTCAAAACAATTTTAAAGTGTTTCATTCAATTCATTTTATTTGCTTTTATCTTTATTTAACCCTTTACCCCATAGAAGCGACTTTTAGCGAATCTGATTTATTCATCCGCTGAAGAAAATAGTTCCAATTTAATAATTTGATATACATTATAGGGAAAATTTTCAATATATTCTAGCACAGGATAGCTTAAAGCAGGCTGAAAGTAAAGCAGAATGCGCCTTAAGCGCATTCTGCTTTACTTTCAACCTGCTTTAAGTAGTAACCTATTTTCAATTCTAGAAATAGGCTATCAGGTAAAGGGTTAACAATATGCAAATTTACAACAATGTGAAAAGCGTGTACTGGCACTGCAACATCATCTCTGACAAATGCTGCAGAAAGACATATTTTGCAGACAGAAATTGCCTATGGTAAGAATGTTTATTATATACCTATCAATGATTTATAGAGATTTCTCAGTTAGATAAATTTGATATCGTCACTGTTGATATCATCACTGCATGAAGTGATGATATCACTTTTTGTGACGTCACGTCATAATTAGTTTTTTTTTGTAAATAATCAATTTTGTGTGTTTTTTTTTCTTTAAAAACGTCATTAAAATATATATAATAAATAGAATAATCAATTCCTTTGAATAGATATGAAAAATATATCACTCGAATGGGTTGTTATCTGGTTAAAAAACTCGTCCTACAGACTAGTTTTTTAACCAGATAACAACCCATTATCGTGATATATTTTTCATATCAATCCAAAGAAATTGATTATCCTCTATTTAACAAGAAATTTTTTTGACAAGAATTTTTTTGTTCAGATCTGATATAGATCAGCACTTGCTCAGCAAAAAAAAAGAAAATCTGACCATAATCCTTTCAGAACTTCAGATCAGATTTTTACAGTTTATCTGATCAGTCAATTCATTACTGGCATTCAACTGTTTTTGAAAAATATTTCTGACATTCAACTACATGTACATGTTACCGTTTTGAAAAAAAAAATTCTGTCTCTTAGTCAAGTTTAGCAACTGTTATGTCCTGAAATCTTTCTGTTACTATGACAAACTAGCGACTCTGGCATTGCCAGCATTACCTACCCCTCCCAGTCAAGGTAGATAACTTCTGTTGATTAACATGTTTGTAAACAATGACGGGCTGCGATCATTACCTGGGAAACCGGTGTTGTAGTAACCCTATAACACTTATAACCCCATAACACTTGGCTGCAACTTTCATTAACACTTTGAATGCTAGGTAATTATGTCACCTGCAATAATTGTCGTCTGCTACAGTTTCTAAAATTTAACTTTTTTCTAAAAACTCTTTTCAAAATAGGGTTTGAGTGTTAAACTGATTGGAGCCTGATGAGATGCTTAGCTACTTGGCATCTCCTCTGAATCCAATCTGTGTGCAATTGAAACCATAGTTTCTTCATAAACAGCTAAGACTCTAGATTAAAGAGAGAGTAAACTGCAGAAATCAAACATTTTCTTACTCATTTCAGAAACAAATCCTATGATGTCACTACTCATTAGAATCGTCTCAAAGAGACGATTCTAATGAGTAGTGACACCATAGGGTTTAATGTAGAAATAAAGATTTAATTTTTTTTTCAATACTCCCTTAAAATCCCTTTTTCTGGCGCTCTGATAAACATGCAAAAAGATTAAAGTTCAATTAAGGGTAAGTATATTTGCAGGTAACAGAGTACAGTTGCACCTATATTCAACAACAAATCAACAAAGAAATAAAGCAAATTCCAAAGACAAGTGGCTGCTAAATGCAGAATAAAAGTAATGCAGAAAGCTCCAAAAGGAGCTTTCTTCATTACTTTCATTCCGCATTTAGCAACCTCCTGTCTATACCCCTACCAAAATATCTTTTAAATAAGCATGACGTATAAAGTTTTACTTTTTTTTCTTGACAGGTAAATTATTTTCTCATGGACGTAGATTATTTGTACGGAATGTGGTGGCAGCTCCGTGCAGGTGGATGTTTGGGTAGGTATCACTAGTATGTGGAATTCATACAATTCTGAGAGTTCAGACAAATTACTTATACAGTCCCTTAATGTATTTTAACCTCATTAGTCTGTGATATTGATAGGTATTAACATTGAACTATTGATAACTGACAAAAAATGTTGTCTGCATCAAAATTTAAGTGTCTGTTGAGCCTGAAATTCTAAAATTTACTCTTTTATATTTCCAGATAAGGGGAGTATTTAAAACTCTAAAATCTTCATTTCTGTATTAAAACCTATGGTGTCACTACTTATTAGAATCGTCTCTTTGAGACGATTCTAACTAGTAAGTACACCATAGGTTTTGGTGCTGAAATGAGTGAGAAAATGTTAAGATTTGTTCAGTTAAATCCCTCTTATCTGGAGCCCTGAATTTTGTTAAAAATATAATCTTAATTGTGATTGGGATCAGGATCAGATGAGAAGTTAATTGGCACGTGATCAGAATACAGAAGTGTTACAAGAAACAAATTAATAAAGGTATTTAATGCTGTAACACAACTTCTAACAAATAAACAAGAATCAGTAGGCTTCAAAAAGTTTTCAAATCTAAATGCCACCGCAGACATTACAAAATAATACAAATATTCCTTGGTCCTGGGAAAAGAATTGTCCTATGATCCCAAACCTTTAACATTGTGGATATGCCATATTGTGATATCAATTTTGCAAACAGTCTTGAACCAGATAAGATACACATTTATTTGTGCATCAACTGGATCAAAATGTTAAACACTGTATTATAAATAAAATTGAATGCACAATCCAGATCCAAACAGTTTCTAAACATCACTTAAGATACTTCTTCAGCATTCTAAGAGTATAAAACAACAAAACCTTTCTATCACAACCACTAGAATTCAAACAAATTGATAGTGTATAAGACAGGTGACAGTTTAAAGCAGGGTGAAAGTAAAACAGAAAGCTCCAAAAGGAGCTTTCTGTTTTACTTTCACCTTGCTTTAAACAGCCACAACTCGAATAAACACTTAACAATTAACTAATTTATTGATTGTGATAACGGTTTTACTGTAATACGTAAAAGTTTACCAAGTTTTCAGAAGTTTTGTACCAAGTGAAGGGTGTTTGTTATGGAAACTGTGATATATTGGTCCAATCTTATTACCTTTATTATCAACAACACTGACCACTAACCATTGTACCACTTCCGTCAATATTTGACATGGTCAAGCCCTGCTTGTACAAACTGTGAAACTTTCTTCATTTCAACCCATTCAGATTTTCACCATGAATAAATACAGTAAACAGTACAACCTCTCTATTTTAACCACTTAATTATTTTAATTATTAAATGTTTGCGACAGGTGACTGCTTAAGGCAAGGTGACAGTAAAACAGAAAGCTCCTTTAGGAGCTCTCTGTTTTACTGTCACCTTGCTTTAAGCTGTCACCTGTATTTTAAACAATCAATTAGCCTTTGTTTTAGTGGTCCTTATAGAGAGATTGTATGCTACAGTCATACTTAAGTAAAACTGCTTCATCCAAGATGGTTCATCTTAAGTCTTTAAGACTCAAGTGGCTGCTTAAAACAGGACCAAAGTAAAGCATAAAGCTCCAGGAGGAGCTTTATGCTTTACTTTTGTCCTGCATTAAATTGTTACCCTTTTTCAAATTTCTACACATATTTTTTAAATTGTGTGTGTCCGTTTAATTCAAGCTTGACTACCCCGTATATCTACCAGTGAATAACATAATCTTTGTTAAACAAATGCGTTTTGAATGAGTGATATTTATCGTCTAAAATGTGAAATATCGCAAGATAGAGCTCAATGTAAATATAGATATGTTCTTCAATTTGACAGGGGCCCGTCAGTTTTCCACTGTTTTTACTGTTACACAATAACGATACACGTTCTTTCGGTTTTCCCATGATATTAAACGCCGATAACATCTAGAGGAGAAATTGACAGTTAATTACCATGGCGATGTTGAAAAGGCAATTAAAACGTTGATGAAATTAAAAACCCAGTCATGCTTTCCCAATGACTGTCTTTAATCCTGTTAATGTCGGAAAAAAGGTTACCATGGAAACGAGTAGATGCCATGTAAGGTAATTTCTGAATTGGGTCCCGGTTTGCAAGGTCTGCACTTTATTTTTCTTTTAAATACAGCAACCATTCAAGGAAGGTTTAATTTGGTTTTTAATATTTTACTCCGTTCTCTTTTTCTAGTATTGAAAACAGGTGACCACTTAAAATAGGTTGAAAGTAAAGCAGAATGCGCCATTAGGCGCATTCTGATTTACTGTCACCTTGCTTTAAGCTACCTTCTTTTAGGATATAGGAAATATTTATTATGTTGCACATTCCATACTGCATAAAAATAGGAGCTATTTTCTTCAGTGGAGGGATTTATGAAAGTTTAATACGTCATCGCTCAAAAAACTCAAAAATTATATTTTCAGTACAGGTCGGCTTATCATGGAAACCTTGACATGAAACTTTTAAGTCAACCGACTGTACAGACCTTGTTCCAAACCTGACAATAACTTACGGAAAACATATAAAAAAAAATGTTTTCCCCGTTTTATTTTGGTCCCATGAAGTCTCCCAAGCCCCTTTCTTCCCAATCTTTCATGTTTCCATGGCAACGTGACCTATAAATACATACCGGAGCGTGGGTAAAACACAATCTCGACATATGACATGTGGCAGTGCCAGAGTTAGAAGTGTTTATTCAATCTGTCTCAAGTTTCTGCCTTTTTAACTGCTTCCATATGTTCCAGACAAAAATGCATGTCAGCGAGAGTGAGAGCTTGGTACCAGTAGGTAGTAGGTACCAGCGGGCAGGGGCTAAATTATGAAATAAACAAACACAAGTCATATGTGTAACATACATAGGAAATTTATCATGTTAATTATTGACTCAAAATGTTTTGGAGGGGGGAAAATGATCTTCTGGATGTGAGATTGAATTTTTGCTGTTTCTACAAAGAAAGTAGATCTATAATGTTTATATAGGCAACTTCGCATCAACAGTCTTGTCAAAGCATATCCAACTTTAGTACAGGTGACAGCTTAATGCAGGTTTGTAAGTAGTCTCATCAATCAACGCATGTGATGGCATGCTAGTTTTGTGATGATTACCATCCTTGGGACATCATTCTGTAAGGGAGGTCAAAATGTCCAAAAATAGCGTGCGCTGTTCCCTAAACTGTGCACAGATTATAGACTAGATATTTAGAAGTTTTCTGCTTGCTTTTAGGGTTTGGTGAAGATTTTTCCATTTGAAATACTCATTTTAGCTTATGATAATTGCTAACTTCTTTCAGACTTTATATCACTTCTGTTTACAGAGAGATACATAAGAAACTCATAAATTCAAACTCGCGTTAGTTCGAACAAGCCCATATTTCAAAGTTAAAACGTGGCATAGCCACGTTTTAACTATGAAATACAGTTATGTTCGACTTAAGGGAGATAAAATTATGGAAATTCATCTTAGGAAACACTGGTATTATTGATTCAAGGAGTTTGAATTATCAAGTTTTGACTGGATTAATGAATTAAGGCTTTTGCCACCAACAATTGTCACCCTTCTGTCCATTGTTGTCTGTGTCTGCATGCATACAGTGCTCCACGTACAACGCTTTGAAGTTCAAGATTCCAATGTTAACTGTATTTCTCACCACGGTAACAAACCTTGTCACACACTCTTCTAGATATCGGAAAAGCTATCAATTCGCAGTAGAACTCTTTCAGTGCAGACAGAAGACCAGATTTGTGTTTTACTAAGTGCAAAAGCTGTTGAGTTCAAGATAGGCGATAGTCGATTTACCAACATTTTTTCCTCTTTTTTCCTTCACAAACCCTTTACTGCAGATAAGGGGAGTATTTCAAAATTTAAAATCTTTAATTCTGCAATAAACCCTATGGTGTCACTACTCATTAGAATCGTCTCGAAGAGACGATTCTAATGAGTAGTAACACCATAGAATTTGGCGCTGAAATAAGTGAGAAAGTATTGGATTTGTTCAATTTACACCCTCTTATCCGGAGCCCTGAATGTGACTACATAATTCATTATTATGTTCTTACATTAGAATAGTCTCATTAGACAATTCTAATGAGTTAACCCATTACCCCTTAAAAACGCCTTTTTACGCCTCTATTTATTCCTCCACTGAAGAAAATAGTTCCAATTTATACAGCCAAGAATATGTACCAGAAGAAATATTTTCTATATCTTAGCAGATGGTAGCTTAAAGCAGGCTGAAAGTAAAGCAGAATGTGCCTTAAGGCACATTCTGCTTTACTTTCAACCTGCTTTAAGTGGTCACCTGTTTTTAAAGCTAGAAATAGGTTAAGAGGTAATGGGTTAAAATCACAGCATTGGGTTTCTGCTGAAAGCAATATGTGCTTTACATACAACCTGCTATAAAGAGTCACCAGTCTTCAAAACTAAAACAGGCTACAGGGTAATGGGTTAATGTATACTCAAAGAGTTTAGTTACTAGGAGACTTGTGACTAAATTAGGGAAATTCAATTCAGATCCAAATAATCATAAAATCTGTCTGTGCCATTTGCCTGGATACACAGTAGAAAAGACGCATCAGATGTTACAGTGAAGATGATCTTCCTCTGACAAAGACCCCTACTTACGTACCCCAAATCCCCTCGGGCAACCCTGACTCAACCATTAAATAATAAAAGCTTCTCCTTGACATAGATGCTCTCTCGTGTTTTTGTGTTTTCCACCTTACTGTGGTGAAATTTCGCTCAGACATAAATCAGGCAACAGCTGTGATCCAGATTTGTCACCTCGGTAACCGCTCCTCTTATTACCATAACAACCATTTGACACTCTTCAATTTTTATTTTCGTTCACAACAATCACAGAAACGTAATTTCTTTAAAAGATTTTCAGTGAATAAGAAAATTTCAATAACATAAATTTACCTTATAAAAGGTTTCCCTTGTCATGTGGGACACAAATATGTTTATCTTTTACAAACAGTGTAGATCCAGATCAGAGGGCTCCTACAGGAGCCCTCTGATCTGGGTCTACACTGTTTGCCATAGTTTTTAATTTTTTAGCAACAAACCCCTCCGGAGTTAATATAAACTTGGCATTATGTAGAATATTGAAGAGTCCATTTAGCCAGTCAGAATTTCAAGGATTAAATGCTACCCTCCGCTCCACCATAGGACAGACCATGGGGTATTATCTGGGATTTCATAACAATCCCCTTTCAAGCTTCGAACTCTGAAAGGTATAATTAAACATGTCTAGAGGTTGAATGAGAACAGGTACCATTTTGACAATAATCATCACCCTAACACCAGTACTTAAGTTTTTCTTTCACGTCTTTATGTATGTGTCATTTACCCCTTTCTATGCTTGAAACCGGTATATATTAGTGGTTTGAAAACAGTGTAGACCCTGATCAGCAGGGTCTGAAGTTCCTTACAGTGTTCTCTGATTAAGGTCTGCACTGGCCGGTTGTTGTATTTTTACTTTTCCGAAACACAGTAAACAACTTTATTACGACCACTATAAATTAAGAAGGCCATTTGACTGCTTAACTCTTTCCTCCCTGAAACTTCAGATGGACTTTTGTCAATGCTTTGCATTGTGACAAACAGTGAAGGAGCCCTCTGATCTGGGTCTTCTCTGTTTGCATAAGACAAGTGCACTTTTCACATGTATACTGTTTGAAAAGGATGCCTATATGAGGGATTAGGGTTCAAAGAGTTAAAAGACAGGTAAACGTCAAACAGATCTTTCTGTTTTACGTTCATCTTGCTTTATTCAATCACCTGCCTTAATTAACTCTTTCCTCCCTGAAACTTTAAATGGACAATCCCAGTTTCCATTTGAGTCTAGTCCATTTTTGACTTTTAAGGGTTGTTTTTGTCAATTTTTTGCATTTTGACAAACAGTGAAGACCCAGATCAGAGGGCTCCGTAAGGAGCCCTCTGATCTGGGTATTCACTGTTTGCATAGGACAAGTGCACTTTTCACATGTATACTGTTTGAAAAGGACGCCTATATGCGGGACTAGGGCTCAAAGGGTTAAACACCTGATAATGGACACAATATAGTGGTCATAACAAGAGGTTTTACTAGATTAAGCAGCATCTGCCTTGAAAATCATGAATTTTTATATTTTGAATTGCTGAAATAGCAAAACTTCACTGCAGTAAACAAAATAAAGCGGGAAGAAGAGGGCAGATAAATACAAAGCCTCCATCTTATGACAAATAAAATTTTAAACGTTTCTCCCACTTGTCTTTGTTATCAGAGCACCAGATAAGGGTAGTTTTTCAAAATCAAAAATCTTTATTTCTGAATTAAACCCTATGGTGTCACTACTCATTAGAATCGTCTCTTCGAGACGATTCTAATGAGTAGTAACATCATAGGATTTGGTGCTAAAAATAGTGAGAAAATGTGGGATTTGTTGAAAAAACTACCTCTTATCTGGAGCCCTGGTTATCACTCAGAATTCATCACTTCAATGACTTCATGAAAATAAAATTTTACAAAACAAAAAGACAAACCAAACAAGGTCCACATGCTCATGTTATGGTACACAGAACTTACACCCTCTTTCTCTATGTTTACTTTTAAAACGTAAAGCAGGGCTCTAGATAAGGGGAGTATTTCAAAAACTAAAATCTTTATTTCTGCTTTAAACCCTATGGTGTCACTCATTAGAACCGTCTCGACATTAGAACTGTCTCGAAGAGACGATTCTAATGAGTAGTAAAACCATAGGATTTGGTGCTGGTATGAGTGAGAAAATGTTGGATTTGTTCAGTTTACTCCCTCTTATCTGGAGCCCTGGTAAAGTATCTGTTGTCTACAAAATATAATGTCCTCAGCAATCGACCTCAGAGCTCCAAATAAGGGGAGTATTTCTTAAATTAAAATCTTTACTTCTGCATAAATCCTATGGTGTCACTACTCATTAGAATCGTCTCGAAGTGACACCATAGGATTTGGTGCTGATTTGGTGCTGATATGAGTGAGAAAGCGTAGGATTTGCTCAGTTTACTCTCTCTTATATGGAGATCTGAGAGGCCAAATTTCATTTTTTCTTCTTTTTTCTACCGTTATCATTAGAGTGACAAACAGTTTTGAATCCAGAAGAGATGCTGTAAAGCAGGTTGAAATAAAGCAGAATGTGCCTTAAGGCACATTCTGCTTTCTATTCAACCTGCTTTAAGTGGTCACCTATCATCAAAACTAGAAACAGGCTACGGGTTAATATGATCCTCAATTCTTCCCACAAGCTGTCGTAGTACCGCGACATCATTGTAATTTCAATGTTAACGACCATGTACATACACCTTTATGTAAAAATTCATACTTACAAGAAGTACATGAGTGGCTTGTTCTTGAATCTGATTGGTCGAGAGGGGCAGGTGTTAGTATAACCTATGCTACTTAACATTATTTACTTAAATAGCGAAAAAAACATGAATTTCTTTGTCAGCCCTTCTTATGTGTATATGTACTATCACATACTTTAAATTAATGCCTGACATTTTCGATTTAAAATCTAAATTTAACATCTTTTTTTTATTTTAAGAATTTCAAATACAACTTGCAAGCAGTTTAGAAGATCATATACAAAGGGTTCATCAGCATCTGATCAGGATCTAAACAGTTTTAAAAATTTAAGTAAAGATATGGTGAGAAGATAAAAGGGTTGAAAAGAAATTATGTTTTTTTGAGTGCATGACTACATCATGACTATTTAGGCGGGACCTTGGTTATAAAGAATAGTTAAACTCAACAATAAAAGATCAGTCTTTACACATTACTCCATAGTTTGTTTCTAGTATTGAAGATAGGTGGACACTTAACCCATTACTCAATAGCCTTTTCCTAGTTTTTAAGAGAAGTGACCACTTAAAGCAGGTTGAAAGTAAAGCAGAATGTGCCTTAAGGCACATTCTGCGTTACTTTCAACCTAAGGCACATTCTGCTCTACTTTAAACCTGCTTTAAGCTATCATCTGTTAGAAAATACGAAAATATTTCTGATGGTACATATTCCTGACTGTATAAATCTGAACAATTTTCTTCAGTGGAGGAATAAAAATGTATTTCTATGGTGTAATGGTTAACATATAGCTGGCATCTTTATGTAGGACAAAAGTGAAGCAGAACACTCCTATAGGGACCTACATTAATCAGATTGACCTGTCCTATGAAATCTTCATGCTTTCTTCAAACAGAGGTCCCTTCACACAAGTTTGACTTTAATTTGGAAATTGACCGAATATGTCAGTGCTAAATTGACCAAGGAGTTTTAAAATGGACCGACCCCGACACAAGATACAGTCTTACACCTGAAAGACCCCTATTTTCTTCAACATCAAAAAGGGGACAGCATTTTCTACCTTGCCTGTTTCTATTCGATGAGCCTATCAATCAAGCTCAGCAGCCCCTTTGATTATCCCAAGCCCTAACAGTACCCCTTCATGGCAACAAATTGCAGGGCTCCAGATAAGAGGTAGTAAACTGCACAAATCAAACATTTTCTCACTTATTTCAGTATCAAATCCTATGGTGAAACTACCCTAAGAGACGATTCTAATGAGTAGTAACACCATAGGGTTTAAAACAGAAATAAAGATTTTAGTTTTTGAAACACTCCCCTTATCTGGAGCCCTGAAATTGTAACCGACATTCCAATCATGGGACCTTGGTCAGCCAAGCAGAAACCCGTTAAGATTTGATTTTAATTTCTAATGAAGTTTTTATTGTGTTGAGGCTATTGCTGGGTTCTTTCAGAGGGATATCGGCTCCGAGATTTATAGTCCCGGACTGCGGTGAGAGGGGCAATTGTCAATGACGGTATGGATCAAGCAACCTGTTGAATTTAAAACCCTTTGAATGAAATATAAATGCTGCCTGCTTTTATGATGTTTGATAAAAATGTTGGCTGCAGAGGTTATGTCGAAATTTAAACAAATGATTTAAACATGGTAAAATCTTATTTTATCATCAAGTACTTAGAATAATTTGCAAATAGTTCAACCCTAGTCCACATGTGTACAATTAGATAATATGGAGCTATTTTTTGGTTCTGGCCATATTCCCTCACAATTATGATGATTCTAACATCAACATGCATCTAACAATCTTGCATTGCATAGAATTCAATCACTTATGAGACAAATGGGCTTTTCCATGTTTAATCCATTAACTCATAAGCGATAAACAATTATCAATGCTTACCTCAATACAGGGTAGTTGATTAAAGTGTGCTATTGCGCAATGAGTCAATATGAGTCAGTATGGCTTAATGGGTTAAGACAAGGTTGCTGCTTAAGGAAAATGCTCCTGCTTCAAGCTATTAATATATTTAGTCTAATTGATTTTTCATAATCACAGATGTTTTACTGAAGAAGCTGCAACTCAAGTTTATGAATAACTCAAGGCTTAATCTATACTCGATTTCAATTTACCTCTCTAATAATTTAAAATTTATGACACCAATTAAAGCAAGTAACTGGAATAAGACATTTCTATTTAATCAATTACCGCACGTAAAACACGTGCTCGCTGAGTTTCATCGTCAATACATCTTGCCTCCAATTCTTTTAAACTCAGTCACTGTGCAGAAGGTTTTTGCAATCTTTTATGACAAGTTCTACACAATCGGACATTAGGATCTAAATATTTACTCGATAAGATCCCTTAACAGGACATTGAAATCGGCTAACTCTAATATTCTCGACACATGGCCTTTTGTACCTGATCTGTTTGCCTCATTCGCCATATTCATTGATACCATCTCTCTTTTTGAAACAGGGATTTATCAGGGCTGCCATACGCTGATCTTGAAAAATCGGAAGATTTCCAAATTTTCTCTGTTTCAAGCGCAATTACTTAAAGCAGGTTGAAAGTAAAGCAGAATGCGCCTTAAGGCACATTCTGCTTTACTTTCAGCCTGCTTTAAGCTACCATCTGCTAGGTTAAGAATCCGAAAATTTCGAAAAAATCAGGAGAAATGGCAGCCCTGATTTATAAAATCTATTCATCAACTTCATGCTCTGAAAAGTTTTCATGACTCCGACCAAATAAACCTGCTGCTAATTCCTCCGTTTACAGTGATTCGTACTGCATTTTTCTCCACGCTTGGACGCCTTAAAAAAAGGTGACCAGTGGCTCAAAAAGATTAGCTCTTAATCGGGTTACAAACAACCAAACAGGAGTCTACAAAAAAATTCAGGTGACTCATGCGATGGCAAAATATGTTTGGCTTGTTGTGTTGTTGTAAACCTATAAACATATGGGCTGTGCGGGAGTTTTTTTTCCTATGCAGTCTCGTCAACTATAAGTGATGAAAATTAACACTTTTAGCATATACAGATTTATGTGCGTTAACCCATTTCTGCACAGTCAGTGTTCACTATTTAAAGAATAGATGGCTGCTTAACCCTTTCCCTTATAGAAGCGACTTTTAGCGAATCTGATTTATTCATCCGCTGAAGAAAATAGTTCCAATTTAATAATTTAATATATATTACAGGGAAAATTTTCAATATATTCTAGCACAGAATAGCTTAAAGCAGGCTGAAAGTAAAGCAGAATGCGCCTTAAGCGCATTCTGCTTTACTTTCAACCTGCTTTAAGTAGTAACCTATTTTCAATTCTAGAAATAGGGTAAAGGGTTAAAGACTAAAGTTGGCAGAAAGTAGAGCAGAAATCTCCTTAACCCATTACCCCAAAAACTTTAACTTATTTCTCCACTGAAGAAAACAATCCCAATTTATTCAGTCACCAATAAGCACAACAAAAAAATATGATCTGTATGTTAGCAGATGGCAGCTTGAAGCATGCAGGTTCAAGGTAAGGCAGAATGTGCCTTAAGGCACATTCTGCTTTACTTTTAACCTGCTTACAATGGCAACCAACTAGAGACGGGCTGCGGGGTAATGGGTTAAGCAGCAAAAGGTCTTAATGTCTGCACTAAACTCTATTTTGGAAGTGATTCTAATGAGTAGTCATGCCATAGGGTTTGGTGTAGACATTAGGATTACTCCCCTTATCTTGGCATTCTGGGGCCCTAATTTAGTACCTTTTGCTGCAACATGTTCTTGAACTCTGAACTGAACTGCAATAAAACTCAAAACTGCACAATTTCAGCTATCAACAACATGGTCCAGAACATGGCCAGAATTTAATCAACATTTGACAGGGATAGAATATCTGCTCGAGGTTTACACCCTGCCATGACAAAAAGGTCAACAGGAAATGCCTTGTTAGACTGTGTATCAAATGGATTGCTCTCGGCTGGACATTTCATTTGTCTCCATAACAATACAGTCTATCAGGTGATTTAAATGTGACCTCACAAACATCGGTCAACTGTGCAGCACGGCTTTAGGGAAGCTAATTGAAAAGAAATATGCAGTGGGTTTTTTAGCAGAGATTTGCTAAAAGCAGATTTTCAAATTTAACACTCATGAATAACTCTTTTCATACAGTTTAAACATCAGAATCATCCCATGACAGACAGAAATAGTGATGGAGATTCTGAAGATTGCTTGTGACATGTTTCTACCAAAATGTTTCAGGGCTCCAGATAAGGGGAGTTTTTCAAAAACTAAAATCTTTATTTTTGCATTAAACCCTATGGTGTCACTACTCATTAGAATCGTCTCGAAGAGATGATTCTAATGTGTAGTAACACCATAGGATTTGGTGCTGAAATGAGTATGAAAATGTTGAATTTGTTCAGTTTACTCCTTGTTATATGGAGCCCTGCACATGTTGCTTGTGACATGGGCTTATATTCCATGCACTGTACAATAAAGCAATCACAGAAATATCCAGACACAAATAATTATCAAATTTGTACCTGCAGCCACTTAACCCTTTACTCCACAGCCTGTTTCTAGTTGGGAAGATGGGTGACCACTTAAAACAGGTTGAAATTAAAGCAGAATGTGCCTTTAGAATGTTGAACCATTGCTATCTCTAAATTTAACCCATTACCAAATAAGTACTTTTTTTTTTTTTACTAATTATTTAAAATCTTATTACATGTATTAATCTACACTCAGGAAATTAGTCCCACAATTGGGAGTCCTGAACTTGAAACAGAAAGCATTAATATTTCCAATATCTTTGCAGATGGAACTTAAAGCTTGCTGAAAGTAAAGCAGAATTATCTAATTAAGCATTCTGCTTTACTTTAAACTGCTTAAATTGGTCCCCTGTCTTCAAAACTGGAAACAAGCTATAGGGTAAAGGGTTAAGAAATCCTGATTTGCAGTAGTGAAATAGATTCTATCTGAGATCAGTCTCCAAAACCATATATCATGGTATAAACTGTATCAGAGTGTTTGTTCCTAAATCAGAGCTCCAGATGAGGGGAGTATTTCAAAAACTAAAATCTTTATTTCTGCTTTAAACCCTATGGTGTCACTACTCATTAGAATCGTCTCGAAGAGACGATTCTAATGAGTAGTAACACCATAGGATTTGATGCAAAAATTGAAAAAAATATTATTTGTTCAGTTTACTCCCTTTTTTTAAGCCTTGTCCTAACCCATCCATCATAGTAATCTGTATGTTTCTTCCCATGGCGGTACAGGTCCTGAGAATGGCCTGAACACTGATGAGGCCAAGTCATCTATCAAACATACTAAATGCTCTGCCATTTTCTAAAAGGGCTACTTCTCACAATTCATTTAACACTAAATGACAGTTTGACATTTCTACCAGATCCTAATTTTCAACAATTTTCATAAACAAGGCAATTCTGAAATAAAGCTTAAACTTTCAAGCTCCTATGGGAAGTTTTGTGTCCTGACTTTTATTATTTTGTAAACAGAAAACTTTTCACACGAGTGTTGACTGGGAGAGGTGCAGCAAAGTCGAGATATTTTAGAATAATAATATTTCAGATTTTAACAAAACCCTATGGTGAGACCACTTCTTGATTGAGACCAATCCTCTCTTTGTCTGCAACATTTGTCAACTATTTCTGTTTTTAAATTTTTTAAAAAGTGCAAAGTTTTTGTATAATAAATTATGACTGGACTATGGAGTAAATTTTCAAATACTAAATTCTTAATGTTTCAAGAAAACCCTATGGTGTGACCACTCATTAGAATCGTCTCGAAGAGACGATTCTAATGAGTGGTCATACCATAGGGTTTGGTGAAAAAATTCGAAATAAATAATTTCAATTCTCAAACTTGAATCCCTGAAACATTTCCTACATGTACTTAAAGCCTACTCTTCAGAAGAGACAAATTAACATGCAATATCTGCCTCAGCCAAATTACTTTGTCTGAAAACAGCACAACTTATATCTTGTTAGTTCAATGAGAGATTAACATGCCTTGCGGCTAACCTAACATACATTACGAGATGCACTTCCAGCTAATTAATGCCTATATTTGCATAATTTCAGACCTATGTATGCATTTGTACAGTCAAATTATTGTAAAGCTTTTCCTGCATACAAACACCTTTTCACACCATTCAAGTAGACAATAACTTGGTACTTTACTTGATACTTTATTCCTGATAGAATTAATGCATTGTGCAGATAAATACGGAATAGAAGGCTTTTCATATAACCTTCGGATAGAATGCTTTAGCAGGCAAGTAAAGCAGAAATAGCAAGTAAAGCAGAAATATCCTTTAAAGAGATTTCTGATATTCTTTCAGAAAGTTTAACTCTTTCCTCCCTGAAACTTTAAATGGAAAAATCCAGTTTCCATTTTAGTCTAGTCCATTTCTGACTTTTAAGGGTTGTTTTTGTCAATGTTTGGCATTGTGACAAACAGTGAAGAACCTGATCAGAGGGCTCCTTTCGGAGCCCTCTGATCAGGGTCTTCACTGTTTGCATAGGACAAGTGTACTATTCACATGTACACTGTTTGAAAAGACGCCTATATGCGGGACCAGGGTTCAAAGGGTTAAACCAGCAATTTGCATAATGTCCTGAGACACTAAAAACATGACTTGCAGGGAAGAATTTTAAGCAGATGTTTGTTTAGTATTCAAATGTTTATCAAAAATTGGTGAAAGTTAGTTATGGCATAATTTGCCTTGCCTGTGGATAAACTTCAAATGTCACCATTATTCAATGCTATCTTGATGACCGAGAGCCTTCCCCCTGCTTATTTACCATCATGGAATATGCAGACAACAAAAAATAAACCAGCAATATCTCATAAAAAAAAATCATTTTCTACATAAAAAAAAATACGAAACAAGTTTTACTTTTATGAAGTAAAACGCTGCTTGATAAGTATACACTCTATTCTGCATTCTGTCACAGAGTTCCATAATTTATTAAGAGCGAGTAAACTGAATATTTACCATCATTTTCTCCTTTAGGTCTCCATAAAATCCTATGATGTGACTTCTCATTAGAATCTCAAAGAGACGACTCTAATGAGTAGTCACATCATAGGGTTTAGTGGAGAAATAATATTTTAGTATTTGAAACACTCGCCCTTATCTGCAGCTTTGACTTACAGTCCCGACTCAACCCAGTTTTCAAAACGCTTGTCATTCTACGCCACATCAAGGACTGTTGTTTATTTATCTGCAGCAGCCTGAAAACGTGCCGCTGATGTAATCGGCATAATCGGCATGAGACAAGGAGCTCCTTATTGTAACCAGAGCTCCAGATAACGGGAGTATTTCAAAACCTAAAATCTTTATTTCTGCATTAAACCCTATGGTGTCACTACTCATTAGAATCGTCTCGAAGAGTACTCTAATGAGTAGCAACACCATAGGATTTGGTGCGAGAAAATGTTGGATTTGTTCAGTTTACTCCCTCTTATCTGGAGCCCTATGTAACGGTTACACAACTCTGCGCTCGCTGCATTCCAGCCAGCACATAATTTACCAACACTTGTTCCCTCAATATTTTTTCCGAGCTAAGCCATCCATCCCGCCAAAACAAGGATTTTTTTTGTTGTTGCTCCGTGTGTTTACTGTTTCCCATGGAGCCGTGCTGAGCGGCCCCAACAGATGACAAGGCTCAGAGCCTGTGTCTACTTCTCAGTCGCAAACTGCTGGCCTAGCGGGCCCAGGCTTTAACCCTAACCCTACCAATGCTATATTTTAATATAGACTCGATCATTTTCAAATTGATAACTTACATAGGCTTTTGAGACTTATTACAAAGATATGTTAATACAATATTAATTATGACAAAACAGTGAAGACACAGATCAGAGGGCTCCTGAAGGAGCCCTCTGATCTGGGTCTGCACTGTTTGCAAACATCAGGACTACAGATAAGGGTAGTATTTCAAGAACTAAAATCTTTACTTCTTCATCAATCAATTCCTATGATATGACTACTCATCAGCATTGTCTCTCTTTGAGATGATTCTAACGGGTAGTCACAACATAGGATTTGGTGCTGAAATGAGTAGGGAAATGTTGAGATATGTTCTGTTTACTCCCTCTTATCTGGAGCCCTGGAACGCTGTATAATTCGATTCCCAGCACTGTTAAGGTTAACCCTTAGCCTGCCACTCACGACTATAGCTCCATATGCAAACAGCTTGGATCCGGATGAGACGCCGAGTAACTCGGCGTCTCATCAGGATCCAAGCTGTTTGACACTCGGACAACATTTTCAGCAATTTTGAGCACCTTTGAAGCACATTGAAACTTGAAGCAGACGAGAAATATAGCAGACGACAATTTATTTGGCGGGCTAAGGGTTAATATAAGCTCACTTCACCTTTATGCCTAGAGTCAAACTCTTTTATAGACCTTGATCTTGCTGTTGTATGTTCCACTTGAAAATGCTAACATTTTGTTTTCCAAGTTTTGATTTCAGGCATTGTAAACAAAAGGAACAATTTGAAATGAATGTCAAACTGTGTAGAGTCTACTTGGTGTCTGATCTGAATCTAAACAGTTTATAAATCTTGTGTTACAGTTTGCGCCAAGCAGTGTGGCATTTCAGCCACAAGTCAAAGATAAAGAAAAGATATTTCAAATCTTTAAGGCAGGTGACTGCTTAATTCAGTGACTTCCACTCTTACGACAGATTCCCGCATTACTTTTTTTTCACGTCTTCAACAGCAGCTCTTAAAATCTAAATTTCAGATGCAGAAATGTTTGGGCTAGAACCAAAACATTGCTTTTTTTTCAAAATTCAGTCTACATTATTTTTAGCATGAAAAGGACTAATTCGTTCCACATTTTTTATGCATACAAAACATGTGGGAAAATTTCTGCGAGTGGCTCTGCAGTAAACGAGTCACGTGTCTTACTCCCTTTCTGCTGCCCCTGCAAACACTTTGTGACTTTAAGGGCTCGTTTTACCGGAATTCTACTTCTCATACGAACATTTAAACTTATATTTAGCAACCTTTCATTAAGGAAACATAGACATCTCCAAAGACTTACTGCTTAATGCAGGATAAAAATAATGCAGAAGGCTCCTTCTGGAGCCTTCTGCATTATTTTTATCCTGCATTAAGCTGAAATCTGTTTTTATGTGGCTGCAAAAAAGGGTCTTCCTTTGATTGGCCCCTAAAACCCTAGTTTGACTGTAGATACATAGGTCCCTTTAATCTTTGTTCCCTTTAATGTGCTTTTTATGGTTTCTTTCAGGATACAGACTTACTTAATTCAAAGGAATTCTGCAGAATTTATATTTATTGCCACATGGAAGTGTTTTTGCTTAACCCATTACCTCTTAGCCTATTTCTTGCTTTGAAAACAGGTGACCACTTAAAACAGGTTGAAAGTAAAGCAGAATGTGCCTTAAGGCACATTCTGCTTTACTTTCAGCCTGCTTTAAGCTACCATCTTCTAGGATATGGAAAATATTTCTTTTGGTACATATTCTTTGCTGTATAAACTGGAACTTTTTTCTTCAGTGGAGGAATAAGTAAGAGGCGTAAAAAGGCGTTTTTAAGGGGTAATGGGTTAATTCCCCCTTCAAGACATACAGAGAAGTCTGTGCTTGGAGGACATTTTAATGAACTCAAATGGAGTTCTATAAAGAGAGGTCACACCTAAATACAGGATAATGGTAAAGAAGAAAGCACAAGGAGAAGGAGCTTTCTGCACTACTTTTGTCCTACATTAATAATGTATTATGCCATACTGACTCGTATTGACTCGTTGCGCAATAACCTCATACTGACTCATTTTGACACACTTTAATCTACTAGCTTCTATTGAGATAAGCATTGATAATTGTTTATCGCTTATGAGTTAATGGGTTTTAAGCTACCAATTAATATGCATATTGGAAAGTTTTACTGTATATACTTGTTCTTCTCTTTGAGCCATAGGATCGACACTTGTCAAAATTTCCTCAAAATGACTGGAAACAGATATCAGATGAAAATGGGAGACCAAAAAATGGTTTTGATTTTCAACCTGTCTTGAAAAATAACAAATTTTCTTTTTATTAAAAAAAATACATTTGTAATAAATAAAGTGAGAAATGCAGTAAATTTCATAAGTTCAACATGTGATATTTAATCCTCATTCAAAGAATTAAAGGTTGCCCATGCATCATCAATACATATGCCACTCAGCACAACTTTGCCTGTAAATTCAACAAAGTCAGTGCTCCAAGATAAGGGAGTATTTTAAAATCGAAAATCTGTATGTCGTCATTAAACCCTATGGTGTCACTACTCATTAGAATCGTCTCGAAGAGACGATTCTAATGAGTAGTAACACCACAGGATTTGGTGCTGAAATGAGTGAGACAGTTTTTGGATTTATTCAGTTTACTCCGTCTTACCTGGAGACATAAATTTTAAAGTGTATCTAAGTTCAGGGTAAACATGTTTTATTTTTAATGTTTTCCCACCCCCTCTTGATACCCTATACCCAGAGTTTACTCTAAATAAACACCCATCAACCAACAAACACTAGGCAGATGTCACTGGAATTCATTTTATGAAACATCTGTTCAAATCTTAGCCCCACCATTTTTCAGATACTTAAGTTTTTTGTCACACATTCTTCTAAACTCATCTATGGTCAAGATCATGGGGTGGCCCAGGTAGGGTGTTTCTTTTTTATTAAAATGTAGCCCAGCCATACTTCGGATCCTTAAGTTTTTGTGAAACATTCTTTTAAAATCATCTATGGTCAAGACATTGAGTGGGTAACATACAAACTCCCTTCGGTTTCTACCAAACCCAGGCACGGATTTACCGGGGGGGCACAGGGGGCACGTGCCCCCCCAGTTGGCCTGAATTTTTTATATTTTTTTTATAAAAAAAAAATAAAAATTTTTTTTTTTGCTTGATTCATATAATTATTCATCATTTAGCTGGGTATGAAGGTCGCATTAGCATATGACATTACAGGCACAGATCCACTGGGGGCACAGGGGCACATGTCCCTCAGCTGGCCTGCTTGAACTTATCTTGAGCTGCTTCAACGGCTTACAAGTGTCTCTTATCTCGAGCCATCACATCCTCAGTATGCCTGGTCTGTGTTTGAACTTGACACAGGCCCGTAGTATGGGGGGCATGGCAGTGTGCCCCCTGTGCCCCCTCCCCCCTCCCCAACCAAAAAATAAAAATGCCTGTGCCCCAAATTACATATCCTACAGGCCAGTAAATCCAAAATGCCCCTGTGCCCCCTCAAATCCTTAGTATGCCTGGTCTGTGTTTGAACCCGACACAGGCCCGTAGCAACAAGGATGGGGGGGGGGGGGGCACGACAGTGTGCCCCCTGTGCCCCCTCCCTAACCAAAAAATAAAAATGCATGTGCCCCCAAATTGCATATCCTACAGGCCAGTAAATCCAAAATGCCCCTGTGCCCCCTCAAATCCTTAGTATGCCTTGTCTGTATTTGAACCCGACACAGGCCGGTAGCAACAAGGATGGGGGGCACGACAGTGTGCCCCCTCCCCAACCAAAAAATAAAAATGCACATGTGCCCCCAAATTGCATATCCTACAGGCCAGTAAATCCAAAACGCCCCTGTGCCCCCTCAAATCCTTAGTATGCCTGGTCTGTGTCTGAACCCGACACAGGCCCGTAGCAACAAGGATGGGGGCACGACAGTGTGCCCCCTCCCCAACCAAAAAATAAAAATGCATGTGCCCCCAAATTGCATATACTAAAGGCCAGTAAATCCAAAGTGCCCCTGTGCCCCCTCAAATCCTTAGTATGCCTGGTCTGTGTTTGAACCCGACACAGGCCTGTAGTAACAAGGATTGGGGGCACAGCTGTGTGCCCCCTCCCCCAACCAATACAGGCCCGTAGTAACATGGATGGGGGCACAGCAGTATGCCCCCTGTGCCCCCTCCCCCAACCAAAAAAATGAAAATGTCTGTGCCTGTGCCCCCAAATTGCATAACCTACAGGCCAGTAAATCCAAAATTGCCCCTGTGCCCCCTCAAATCCTCAGCATGCCTGGTCTGTGTTCGAACCTGACACAGGCCCGTAGTAAGGAGGATGGGGGCAGGACGGTGTGCCCCCCCACCCCAACCAAAAAATAAAAATGCCCCTGTTCCCCCCAATAATTTTGCCAATACATATGTAAGTAAATGTTACCTAGATCTTAATATAAATTTATGCAAGTATTTTACCCATTTTGAATGTGCGAAAGCATTCAGCACGTACACAAATGGTCTAGCTATGCCTCAGGTCTGTGCCCCCAAATTGCATATCATACAGGCCTGTTAATCCAATTAAATTTGATGAAAATACTTAAGGGTAACAAAAAGCATGCCTAACTAGATGATGAATAATACCCAATTAACTGAGGCATGTAGGACCAGCCCCCTTCCCCTCCAATAATTTTGCCAATATTAGTTGCAGAATATTTATATATATTTATTGTATTTATATTATTATTGTAACTTTTTTGAATGTGCAAAACGCCCCAGAATGCACCAGAGACCATCTAGAAACTAAATATTTCCCGGGGAGCATGCTCCCGGATCCCCTTAGTGACAGTGTGAACAGTAATCAGAGGGGGTAGGGGTAGGTTTCAGGTTAATGGCCAGAAAACAATCTGTCAAAGGTATTATCCTATATTAAAGAATTTGATATGCTATTTTGAATCGAATATTTACATAGATTTATGTAGTATTTTACCCATTTTGAATGCGAAAAAACTCCCATCAGAACGCACCATTGATCATGTGGGAATACATTTTCCAGGGGGTGGGAGGAGGGGGCATGCCCCTGGACCCCCTTGTAACAGTATGCATATGAATAGGAGGGGTAGGGTTAGAGATTAATGACTGGACGACAACCTTTCACCATAGAATGATTAAATAACAATATATTTTGAGTCGATTTTTTACATAGATTTATGTTAGTATTTTACCTGTTTTCAGGCCTTCAACCGTTCCTACTTTTTCCCACTATTTTCCAACTTTTGATCATCTTCCTACTTTTTCCTATTTTTCTACCAAAACCTCCTACTTTTCCTACTTTTTTCCTAATAAGTCTTCAAGCACCCTCAGTATGGCCCAGAATGCAGGAAATGAAGCGCTTGATTTCAAAATTTTCCAGGGGGAGTACCCCCGGACCCCCCTAAACCTGTTGGATCGCATCTTCGGCCTGTTGAATAGATTATAACCAAAGAATAAAATGGCTTTGGGTGAGAATGTCTTTAACTCAAGATTGCGGATTACTTAAATTTATATGAGCACAATGACTCCGTGTGGTATTTTGTATCAAACAGTTCCTGCTATTTTATTGGAAATCTTTCTCCTTTTTCCTACTTTTCCACTTCAAAAACTCCTACTTTTTTCCTACTTTTTGCATTGAGATCAATTGAAGGCCTGTGTTTTGAATGCACTGATGAAAATCTTTGTATGACCATGGTGTGGAATAATAGATTTCTGAGAATGGAGATAAAGCTATTAAAAAATTCTCCAGATTATGATTATTTTTTCTCTTTGTCTTATGAAACCACTTTTTTGGGTGTTTCATTGGGGGTATTTACATCATTTTATCGATGTTAACTTTCTTCTTAGAATGCCCTCAGAATGCATCTTTTGATATGTAAGTTTTAAAAAATTTCCGGGGGAGGTCCCCTGGACCCCCACCTATGGGAGGGGTTATACCCCTCCCATACCCTCCCCACCTGTGCCCCCCCACTGAAAAATTTCTGGATCCGGCCCTGAAACCCTACAATTTTGAGATTGCTTTTTAGATTCAGCTATATGACATAAGGTTTGATGAAATTTGATAAAGAAGTTTACTCCTTATCTTTAGCGGCAATAGCCCTAAATGTACAGTATAACCTCTTTATTACGAACACTAAATAGTGTAAATTATGATATGTTAAGCCAGGTGACTGCTTCAAGCAAGGTGACAGTAAAACAGAAAGCTCCAATAGGAGCTTTCTGTTTTACTGTCACTTTGCTTTTAGCTGTCACCTAGCTGTCTTTAATACAATCAATTAGTCTTCTTTTAAGTGGTCGTAATAGAGAAGTTTTACTGTACATCCTATCAAAATGACACTCAGTTTGCATTCAGATCAGAAATCCCTAGTTTTTTAAGGTCTGTTCTGGATCTAGACTATTAGTTAAAGAAATACAATGTTTTCCCACATCCAAAGTGTAAACATTTATAAACTACCCGTACACTCAAACACTGGTTAGGATATCTAATTGAAGAAAACATAAAAAGATGAAAAATAATGAGTAAAAGTTTTAAAATCTTTCTGGTCGTTTGAGGTCGACACTACTAAAGAATGACATGAATATAATTTGTACCGAAAGAACTTTCGGTAAAACGATATTAACCCTGTCACAGTGAATCCTGACTACACTTCAATATACAAACAGGTTTGATATAGATCAGATGCTGAGCAACTCTGCATTTGATCAGGATCCAATACGTTTGACTCTCATGTCTAATGTTTCTTCGGTCAAAAAGCCCAAAATTTAAATTTGAGACCGTAAAAACAGACAGTTCTGTAAAAGAAAATTATATTAAATTTGGTGATGAAGGGGTTATAGTATAATGGTCAGGCTCAATTTGTCGCAGTCAAAACCTTCTAATCCTTTGAATGTTTGAACAGGGTTCCAGATAAGGGGGAGTAAACTGAACGAATCCAGCATTTTCTCACTTATTTCAGCAACAAATCCTATGGTGTTACTACTCATTAGAATCGTCTCTTTGAGACGATTCTAATGAGTAGTGACACCATAGGGTTTAAAGCAGAAATAAAGATTTTAATTTTTGAAATACTCCCCTTATCTGGAACCCTGTTTGAATAAATATAATCTGCTCAAATTGTCATCTGCTTCACACTTTGAATGCTGGGTAATATTTTCGTCTGCAATAATTATTGTTGTCTGCTATTGTTCTAAAAAATAGTTTTCAAAATTTCTTTTCAAAACAGGACCAGGGTGTCAAACAGTTTGGATCCTGATGAGACGCTGCATTATGCGGCGTCTCATCAGGATCCAAACTGTTTGCCGAGATAATCAGGATTTCAATACTAGCATGCAAAGAGTTAATTAACTTCTAAAATTGATTCTTTACTTCCAGGTGTGTTTGATATTAGCTTATTTGTAAACAGTTTGGATCCTGATCAGACGCCGAGTTACTCTCTCAGGATCTAACCTATTTGCATTTAGGATAGGCCAACTCATCCCAAGTGAGTTACAGTGAAAGCAGATTAAATCCCTTTCAAAATATTGTTCAAATATGGATGTGTGGTGAAATTTCTCTCTTTACCAATTTTCTCAGCGTGAAATCAATCCGGGCGCTTCAACTTTATGTAACAACGGGGCAATGTCTCCAAGATAAATGACCAAATAATGGGTATTATCTTTAGACACCGGAGGGTGCGGATTATACTTTGCAGTAAAACAAAGTTCAAAACAACCGCAGTCGCTCCATACTGTCATGAACGTACAACTAAACTAAGCAATGAAACTAATGCCGTGACATAAAAGTTTGAAAGTTTCTCACCAACGGGTAAATAGCTCTGTTGCCCAAAGCTGCTCCACTCAACCAAAAGCAAGAGCGAAATCTATCCAGAAAACAGATGGCTCCAAAATGAGTCAAGAAAAAAACCGAGTCAGAAATAAAAGATAAGATATACAGTTATAATAACAGGTGTTGGAACTCTTTTCCAACTTTGGTGGTTAAGATAAGTGGTTGCTTAAAGCAGATTGACAGTAAAACTAAAAGCTCCTAAAGGAGCTTTCTGCTTTACTTTCAGACTGCTTTAAACTACTATCTGCTAGAATATACAAATTTGTTCTTATGGTCAATATTCATAACTGTATAAAGTGAAACTATTTTCTTCTGTGGAGGAATAAATTAAAGACGTAAAAGGGCATATATATGGGGTAATTGGTTAAGCAGACCTCTGATCAGGGTCAACACTGTTTGTAAAATATGGATTCCAACATAAAATAGGCTAATTGGCTAGATAGATAGTAGTTGTACCACTGGAAAAACAAATCTCCGGCTTGTTATGGATGAAAGCTTTGAAAGATGAAGAACCGAATCTATTGCAACATTCTGTATATACACAAAGATAAGACGAAAACTTTGCAGGGAACACGATACTCCCAAATTGACCCAGAAATTTAACTCTTTACGTGCTAAAGTTGAAACCATGATTACTTCAGCAAACAGCTTGAATCCAGATGAGACGCCAAATAACTTGGTGTCTCATCAGGATCCAAACTGTTTGCAATTCTGACCCTATTTTGATATTATTTTGGGTTAAAAAATTCTAATTTTATTTTAGAACAGTAGCAGACGACAATTGATGCAGACGGGAAACACAAAACATGGTTCAGAAATTTAATTTTCAAGGCAAACGTTTCTGTGCATTGCCCCCCTTTCGTGATAAGCCCCTATCATGTTCACAGTCTGCGATAAAAAAGGATTTTGTAACAGTGCAGATTCAACGAGGTGGCCGTCCATCTTGTAAATTTTTAATGATGTCTCCCGCAAATCAATCAGCCCCTGCTGCGTCTTACAAAAAACTGTATGTCTTACTTGAAAACTAAACGGTACTTGCATGCCATTGATATACCTACTATGTAGATCTAGACTAAATACAAGATGACTGACAGGGAATAAAACTATGTTGCTATGGTTACAGTATTGCATACCTTGCAATAAACTAAAAGATATTGTTATAAATTTAAGGATTCACCTTGAAACTTTAAATGGACAATTCCAATTGGCAATTTAGTTTAGCACATTTAATTGACTATTTAGGGTTCATTTTAACTCTTTGAACCCTAGTCCCGCATATAGGCGTGCTTTTAAACAGTGTAAATGTGAATAGTACAATTGTCCTATACAAACAGTGAAGACCCAGATCAGAGGGCTCCGAAAGGAGCCCTCTGATCAGGGTCTTCGCTGTTTGTCACAATGCCAAACATTGACAAAAACAACCCTTTAAAGTCAGAAATGGACTAGACTAAATTGGAAACTGGAATTGTCCATTTAACGTTTCAGGGAGGAAAGAGTTAAACAATATAGTTGTAAACAGTGTATAATAACCCTGATCAGTGGGCTGCTTTAGAAGTCCTCTTATAAAGGTATACACTCTTCGCATAGGACAATAGATTAACTATTAATTTTTAGAAATGTCTACGGTACTAAAATGGACATTGGCAAATAGTGTAAATCCTGATGAAATGCCAAATTAAGAGGCATCTCATCAGTGGATCTGCACTGCTTGCTTTATCATAATTATGAAATAATGTTTCTGTTTGGACAAACACTACAGAGTCTTTAGATCAGTACCAGGGCTTTCAAAAACTGAAATCTTTATTTCTGCTTTAAACCCTATGGTGTCACTACTCAGACGATTCTAATGAGTAGTAACACCATAGGATTTGGTGTTAAAATGATTGAGAAAATGTTAGATTTGCTCAGTTTACTGGATCACCCTTTTTAGTATCCAGGGAGAGTTCATTGCAATATCCGGGCATAAATGGGTTAATTGGCTGGTCGTTTAGGAAATGTTGGACTGTGCTTTGTACTTATATTATATGAAGTATGTCTACATTTCAGGATGAGCTAAATCTAAATGTCTCCTCAACACAATAGCTCTTTTGTTATCCTTTCACCCTTTAACTCTTTGCATGCTGGGTAATTATGTCGTCTGCAACAATTGTCGTCTACTATTGGTCTAAACACAGATTTTTCGTAAATTTGTTTTCAAAACATGGTCAGAGTGTCAAACAGTTGCGGCGTCACATCTGGATCCAGACTGTTTGCCAAGGCAATCACCGTGTCAGATATATCCGCCACTAGCATGCAAAGAGTAAACTAAAATTGCTGCATTTCAAAACAGCCTCTTTTGAATCTGAATGATCTGAAATGATTGCCAGTGTACAAGGACTCAAAGGGTTTGTCCCTCAAAAGTATATTAAACTTGACAATCAGTGTAGAACCTGATCAGACCAGGGCTCCTTCAGGAGCCCTCTGATCTGGGTCTACACTGTTTGAAAAGGATGCATATATTCGGTCTCTGATAGTATCTAGGAAGTCCACACAAATCTTATACATCTACAGTAAATATCTCTTTATTATTACAACTAAAAGAAATGCTCATTGATTGTATGAGAGACAAGTGATAGCTTAAAGCAAGGTGAATGTAAACAAGAGCTGTCGGAGAACAGCAAAGCTCGCCTAATTAAACCTTTCTTAAATAGGTAACTATCAAAAGAAAAGTGTATCAGTACATTGATATTCAAGCCACAGGGAACCTCCATTCAAAATATCAACTTCCTAATGCAAATATGTCATGTAGTATAAGTGCATTCCAACACTTACTCCTTAACTAACTTTGAAATTTCAGTCCCAAAACTCTAAGTCCACAAAAGGTGTAATTTTGACTAAATTTAAACTTTTTAAAAAAAAATAACTACGCAACTTCAATGTTCAACCCAAGGGCACCTCCATTCCAAATATCAGCTTCCTAATACAAATATTTCATGTAGTATTAGTGCATTACAACTCTTACCCTAAAACTTTAACCATGAGAAATCAGCCGAAAAACCTAAGTCCTCAACAGGTGAAATTTTGACTAAATTTAAACTTTTTTTAAATTTTAACTACGTAACATCAATGTTCAACCCACAGGG
This sequence comes from Gari tellinella, assembly GCA_922989275.2. NCBI lineage: Eukaryota > Metazoa > Mollusca > Bivalvia > Cardiida > Psammobiidae > Gari > Gari tellinella. Next base: position 74,020,835 of record OV277865.1, on the reverse strand, counting down.
CACCTTGATTCCCAATATCAGCTTCTTAATACAATTATTTCAAGTAGTATTAGAGCATCGCAACACTTACCCCAAAACTTTAACCATGAGAAATCAGCCGAAAAACCTAAGTCCACAAAAGGTAAAATTTTGACTAAATTTTAACTTTTTTTTAAATTTAAACTACTCAACATCAATGTTCAACCCACAGGGCACCTCCAATCCAAATATCAGCTTTCTAATACAAATATTTCATGTAGTATTAATGCATAACAACACTTACCCCAAAACTTTAACCATGAGAAATCAGCCGAAAAACCTAAGTCCACAAAAGGTGAAATTTTGACTAAATTTAAACTTTTTTTTTAATTTTAACTACACAACATCAATGTTCAACCCACAGGGCACCTCCATTCCAAATATCAGCTTCCTAATACAAATATTTCATGTAGTATTAGTGCATAACAACACTTACCCCAAAACTTTAACCATGAGAAATCAGCCGAAAAACCTAAGTCCACAAAAGGTGAAATTTTGACTAAATTTAAACTTTTTTTTTAATTTTAACTACACAACACCAATGTTCAACCCACAGGGCATCTCCAATCCAAATATCAGCTTCCTAATGCAAATATTTCATGATGTATTAGTGCATAACAACACTTACCCCAAAACTTTAACCATGAAAAACCAACGCCGACGCCGACGCCGACGCCGACGCCGACACCGACGCCGGGGTGATTCCATAAGCCCCCCCATTCTCCGAATAGGCGAGCTAAAAAGAAAGCTCCTTTAGGAGCTTTCTGTTTTACATTCACCTTGCTTAACAGCAGCCATTAACCTTTAATACCTAAAACTCAACAAACTGTAGTGATCTTAATAATGGAGGTAAACCTGTATAAGAGGATCGAGTATTTCAAATACTAAAACAATTTTATCTTCACCAAAAGCTATGGGGATGCTGCGACTGACTCATAAGAATTGTCTCTTCCATAGAAACTAAAGTATGTGGAGTTTGTGTGTCTTTTTTTCACTTCCTTCCTGGTATTTCTATTGTTCTTGATATTTCCTGACTATTATATCATTACAGGCTAATTTCCTCCATATCACAAAGGTCAACATGTACACATATGATAATATACATATGCACTTTATGGGCAGTATTCAAGGTCAACATGTACACATATGATAATATACATATGCACTTTATGGGCAGTACTCAAGGTTACGTATACCCCAGCTCTTTGAGATTATTCTGTATACGTATACCCCAGCTCTTTGAGATGATTCTGTATACGTATACCCCAGCTCTTTGAGATGATTCTGTATACGTATACCCCAGCTCTTTGAGATGATTCTCTATACGTATACCCCAGCTCTTTGAGATTATTCTGTATACGTATACCCCAGCTCTTTGAGATTATTGTGTATACGTATACCCCAGCTCTTTGAGATGATTCTCTATACGTATACCCCAGCTCTTTGAGATTATTGTGTATACGTATACCCCAGCTCTTTGAGATTATTGTGTATACGTATTAGGGCTGCAACGGTTCAGGTACTTCACGGTTCGGTTCGGGTTCGAGTAGACCCCTTCGGTTTTCGGTTATTTCGGTTCGGGTATTAGGATAAGAACTTGATAAAATCAACCAGAAAAAAATTCTTATTTACTGGCACATGTCTATGCAGACAATAGATCTACACACTTTTTCGAAAACGCTATCACTGTCATCTATAATTTTATCATATGTACGAGAAAGATGTGCATTTCTTTCTACCATTTTAGGACAGATTGTAGCGAATTTAAGGCGTGGTTCGTCCCAACCTGTTTTTCATTGAAGTTTCGTAACTAAGCTTTCAGTCTATTTTGTTTGTCATTCTGGCTGGTCTTCCTTAAATGCCTCATCAGCCTTCTATTTATAAGCGCTAGAAGAACTACCTAGCTCCAATTATATTATTATTTTACTGAAAAAGTTAATAATATTTCAGTTTAATTATTTACATCGCCATTCGCAATTTGCGGTCGCTAAGTAATAGACTGGTTACCCTTTTTCTGATGCTGATTGGACTTTGGTACCTTTGAAGCCTGGCTATCAATCGTGCGCATGCGTTAAGTGCTGGGTTTCCCGGAATTATAAATAGCCGATATGAAAAGAATGAGACAGACGAGAAGTGAGCTATTTAAATTACTGCAAGAAGAAAAGGTTAGAACTGTGATTTAACCTTACATTTTGGAACGTCTGACCATCAAAAATATACACGCAGACTGCACGCTGATTGGTAAATTAGCGGTCTAGTGTAATTTACCATACATCGGCGCACCGAACCGAAAATTTGCGGTGCCGACCCGAAACTCGAACCGAGACAAACGAACCGAAAATAACCGAAATTCGGTGAACCGTTGCAGTCCTAATACGTATACCCCAGCTCTTTGAGATTATTCTGTATACGTATACCCCAGCTCTTTGAGATGATTCTGTATACGTATACCCCAGCTCTTTGAGATTATTGTGTATACGTATACCCCAGCTCTTTGAGATGATTCTGTATACGTATACCCCCAGCTCTTTGAGATGATTCTGTATACGTATACCCCAGCTCTTTGAGATGATTCTGTATACGTATACCCCAGCTCTTTGAGATGATTCTGTATACGTATACCCCAGCTCTTTGAGATGATTCTGTATACGTATACCCCAGCTCTTTGAGATTATTGTGTATACGTATACCCCAGCTCTTTGAGATGATTCTGTATACGTATACCCCAGCTCTTTGAGATGATTCTGTATACGTATACCCCCAGCTCTTTGAGATTATTCTGTATACGTATACCCCAGCTTTTTGAGATGATTCTGTATACGTATACCCCAGCTCTTTGAGATGATTCTGTATACGTATACCCCCAGCTCTTTGAGATGATTCTGTATATGTATACCCCAGCTCTTTGAGATGATTCTGTATACGTATACCCCAGCTCTTTGAGATGATTCTCTATACGTATACCCCAGCTCTTTGAGATGATTCTCTATACGTATACCCCAGCTCTTTGAGATGATTCTGTATACGTATACCCCAGCTCTTTGAGATTATTCTGTATATGTATACCCTAGCTCTTTGAGATGATTCTCTATACGTATACCCCAGCTCTTTGAGATGATTCTCTATACGTATACCCCAGCTCTTTGAGATGATTCTGTATACGTATACCCCAGCTCTTTGAGATGATTCTGTATACGTATACCCCAGCTCTTTGAGATGATTCTCTATACGTATACCCCAGCTCTTTGAGATGATTCTCTATATGTATACCCCCAGCTCTTTGAGATGATTCTGTATACGTATACCCCAGCTCTTTGAGATTATTCTGTATATGTATACCCCAGCTCTTCGAGATGATACTGAGTAGTCATACAATAGGCTTTGCTGCAAATGTAAATTTTAAGATTTTAGTTTTTGAAATACTCGCCTTATCCGGAGCCCTGTTAACCTATAGCCTGTTTCTAGTTTTGAAGACAGATGACCACTTAAAGCAAGTTGAAAGTAAAGCAGAATGTGCCTGCTTTATATCAAGCTATATTAATTTGTTAAAATATAGAAACTTTTTATTATGGTACATAATTCATAACTGTATAAATTGAAACTATACTCCTCTGTGGATGAATAATTTAAAGATGTAAAAAGGAGTAAGCATGTATGGGGTAACCCATCACCATAGCCTTTTTCTAGTATTGAATATAGGTGACCACTTAAAGCAATGCACATTCTGCTTTACTTTCAGTTTGCTTAAAATACCATCTGCTAGAGTAAAGGCCCTTCTATGGAGGAAAAGGTTAAAATGTTGGAAATTTCAGTTTACGGACACTCCTATATAAAAGTACACTGTGCAATGCATGGGTTTTTTGGTCTGAATACCTACATCAAGTGGAAAGGGAAATAGGGGCTTAGTATATTAAGTATTTAAACATGTACAAATAAATACTGAATGTGATTTGACTGCAAAAGTTCACTGTTAAAACCTTTACTCCATAGTCTGTTTCAAGTTTTGAAGACAGATGACCACTTAAAGCAGGCTGAAAGTAAAGCAAAATATGCCCTAAGGCATATTCTGCTTTACTTTCAGCCTGCTTTAAGGTACCATCTGCAAGAATAGATAGAAAATAGTTCTTATGCTTCTGTTCATTACTGCATAAGTAGAAATGTTTTCTTCAGTGGAGGAATAAATTAAAGGAGATAAAATGTGAATCTATGCAGTTAACCCTTTACCCCATAGAAGCGCCTTTTAGCGGATATGATTTATTCATCCGCTGAAGAAAGTAATTCGAATTTTATCAGTAATGAATATGTATTATAGGGAATATTTTCTATGTTATAGCACATGATAGCTTAAAGCAGGCTGAAAGTAAAGCAGAATGCGCCCTAAGGCGCATTCTGCTTTACTTTCAACCTGTTTTAAGTAGTCACCTATCTTAAGTACTAGAAATAGGCTATCAGGTAAAGGGTTAAGCAACCACTTTTAGAAAACACCACCAGTAGGGGTATTTTACTGAGACAGGTCACATGATCAAAACATCACTGGATCTCATGTTGACATAAGAAGAAACCCAGCAAAAAGTGTCAATAAAAACTTTTAGATGACTTTTGTGTTCGTCCAAAATTGGAGCAATCAAGCAATTATCTTAACTGTTTACCTCCATTCACAGAGAGTACACAAACGGCTGCATATCAAATGACAGATTTTCCTTCTTACAAGCTCTGGTCTAAAATATCAATTAACACTTGTCAAAAAATTTCACCTGCTCAAAAAAAAAGGTAATTGAATTTTCGCTTTTCAAAAGAACTCGTATGAGAAAGTATGTGTAGTTTGAATATGTCCCCTTGGCCCACTCGGTACACTGTCGACACCGCATGAGTAAACATGGTGAATCTTGTATTAAATCGGGTTTTTCAAAGTAAGTCGTGATGAGAATAGCTACTCTTTAAATTTTCCCTAATATGTTAAATCCTTTCTAACCCTTTACTCCATAGTTTCACATTTTTACACATTTAAATTATTCTTCAATGGAAGAAAAATAGTTCCACTTTATACACTTATGACAATGTACCATAAGAAATTGTTTCTTTATCCTAGCAGATGGTAGCTTAAAGCAGGCTGAAATTAAAGCAGAATAGGCGTATTCTGCTTTACTTTCAACCTGCTTTAAGTGATCATTCTGCTGTACTTTCGACCTGATTTAGTCATCATTCTGGTTTTACTTTCAACCTGCTGTAAATTATCACCTCAACTAGGAACACCCTATGGGAGTAATGGGTTAAAGCTTAAAGGCAAGTGGATGCTCACCCATCTTGCCGCCATTGATAAATTAAAGTAACACCAATGTCTAGCCTCAGACGAGACAAAAAGAAATTAACTTACATCAGATTGCAACACAATTACCAAAATTACCGTACAAAATTGTCCTCATTGCCAGGGAAACAAATTTATTTCAATCATAGGTAAAAATCACCAAAACCACATCATTTCTTATCAGAAAGAATCTAACCTAGGTTGGGGAGTAAAAACTGAAGGTTTTATTTCAGATTATCAGGTCTCCAGAAAAGAGGTAGTAAACTGAACAAATTCAACATTTTCTCTTTTATTTCAGCACAAAGTCATGTGGTGTGACTACTCATAAGAATCGTCTCAAAGAGACGATTCTTATGAGTAGTGACACTATAGGGTTTACTGCAGAAGTAAAATTTTTAGATTTTGAAATACTCCCCTTATCTGCAGCTCTGGATTATAATGCTACATCTTTGTATGCTTTACCAATTCCCCATTTCCAAAGATTTTTCATGCTTTATTCCTATCTAAAGCAGATATAGTAAAGCAGAAATCTCCCACAATTCCCAATGGGAGATTTCTGCTTTACTTTAAGCCTGCTTTAATTAACCACCTATAATGATGAAGGAAATTTAATGTCAAAATTAACACTACGAATCTAAATTGTAAGTGAAACAGTCAAAACTGTAACAAAAGTGTTACACTTGTTGATAAACAAATGCAAGAATCTCAAATCCTTCCTAAACTTATTTTGTCTAACAGTCATAGTGCGCCATAAAGAAGGATCAAAGCCTGTTTTAAGTTGATGGGGTGTGACAGCGACTTATTTGGGCCTCATTTCACCAGTTTACATTGACATACCTGGAGTTTGAGCGTCAACCACAAAAACATTATCAACAACATCAACCATACCGATACCCATGTATGCAAAAAACAATGCTACAAATGACTCACATTTACCGCCAGTATATTGTAAATAGTGAATATTTAACTACACACTTATACTCAATACATTGCGTAGTTGCATCTAAGTGGTTTTTAACCCTGACTATACTTAATTTTCATAAGGAACCTTCCATTTCCAGAATAATGACTTGTGGATCCTCAAAAGATTTATCCCCTAACACTTTAAACGTTTACCCCATATATAGCCTTTTTCTAGTTTTGAAGACAGGTACCGGTAACCACTTAAAGCAGGTTGAAAGTAAAGCAGAATGTGCCTTTAGGCACATTCTGCTTTACTTTCAGTCTGCTTTAAGCTACCATCTGTTATGATATAGAAAGTTTTTCTTATAGTGCATATTCATGACAGTATAAATTGACACTATTTTCTTCAATGGAGGAACATATCAAGGGCGTAAAAAGGCATGTATTCATGGGGTAAAAGGTTAAGAGAGGTTTGTTTTGTTTGTTTATATTCTTTTCTGCCAGAGAACAATGTTTCTTTATTCATTCAGCGGTCATTGTACACAAGTTTTCATACCTGCATTAAATATAGCCTTCCCTCTCCTTTGATATTACAAATTGCAAGTTCATGAAATATAGATGAACTGTGTGATACCCTTGGCAGCTAGGCAGGTACGACCCTGAATCTTACCCATAAATTCCGCTTCTCAAACAAATTTTATCTAACAAATTTCTCAAAGTTTAAAATCTACCCTATCTAGCCTATTCATGTTCCGCATAAAAAATCCCTCCAAAATTCCACTTTAACGTAGAAACAAATATTATATGATTTGTAAAATTTTGCAATACAGGCAGGTGTCTATGATTTGCAAAGCAAGGAGTAGACCAAACCGGATTGGCGTTAATTTGTGTTCTATTACCAATCGGCAGGTGCTCACTGGAGAATTGTGTGTTTATTACAGCACAGTGTAAATAATGGTGTAAATAAACTGTAAATTTAGGGTAACACTGACACAAATATTTTGACATCCCTTTACAGTTTGCTCTGCCGTTGGCATTTCCTGGGTGTCTGTATAACACTTCAGAATGCAAACAACTGACCTGACTCGAGATGACAAACAGTAAAGATCCAGATCCAACGTTAGACTTTCATTTTTTCGATGTTTTAGTCATAAAAGCTTCAGATTTTTAAAATGCAACTGTGGACGAGAAATAAACACCATATAGGCTGTATACAGCTCAGCAGTTTAACCGATGGCCTGTTTCTAGTTTTGATTAGACAGGTGACCAGAATTCAAGCAGATTGAAAGTAAAACTTTGTTTCTACCTGCTTTAAGCTACCATCTGCTAGAATATATAAAGTATTTCTAATGTTGCATATTCAATACTCTGTAAAATGTTACTATTTTCTTTTGAGGAGTAATGAATCAAATGTGTAAAAATATGCTGCTTACCATAAATAAGACAGCAGTAAAGTTTAAACACATTAAGACAGGTTAGTGCTAAACAAAATCACATTTAACTAGCATCAACTTTTTAGTGTGTCACTTTTCTACACCGAACAGGTAAATCAATTAACATGTTCCCCACTATTTGCATTTTTTCTTTCGTATGAGACCTTTCACTTCAGATAATATTAATATTTCTTAGAGTTGTTTGCACTTGCTCTTTGATCTATGGAGCTGTTTCATCTTGAACGGGTTATACAAAGTATTAGCAGTGTATGTACTATAGAGAAAGAATTTATTATGTAACACCTTTGTTTAACTGTTATATGCCATAATCCTGTAAGCTTAAGAAATTATTGTTTGCATATTTTTGTTCTAAAAAAAAAGTGTTGCCTTCTGAAGCCTTACATCTGGGTCTGAACTGTTTGCCAATAGCCTAAAATACACACTTAGTTTTCAATGGTTTAAAGTTTTTGCCTTTGGAATAGTTTTAACCGTTTAGAAAATAGTTTCAATTTATACAGTCATGAATGTGCACTTTTCCTAGCAGATGGCAGCTTAAAGCAGACTTAAAGTAAATGTTCTGCTTTACTTTCAACCTGCATTAAATGGTCACCTGTCTTTAAAACTAGACACAGGCTATGGGGGTAATGGGTTAAATGGGGTCAAGATTCTGGCCTAGGGTGATTTTGGGTGAAGTGTCCGTGGTCAAGCATATGGTGTTTCTGACCAGTGTTGACAGTGATGGGTGGGGGACTATTTATCACATGATTCCCTGTCACAACAAAGTGAGGAAGAAATAAATCTAAAACACAACTAAACATTGACCCTAAAGCAACACCATCATGTCCACTCATTTTCATTTTTTTCAGAACATATGATTTTTATAATAAAATAAAAACCTACCAGTTACGATAACAAAATTCTATTAATTACCAGTATCAGGTGTTTAAGGCAGGTGATTGCTTAAAGCAAGGTGAACATAAAACAGATAGCTCCTTTAGGAGCTGTCTGTTTTACATTCACATTGCTTTAAGTTGTCCCCAGAATCGCGTGGAGTCAGTAAGCCTTCTTTTTAGTGGTTTTACTATAATTTTACTTTTATTTTCTTCACTAAATCTGCACTATATTCTTTATTGATATCTTGTATCCATTCTTCGTCAATATCAAGTTAATTTCAGTTCTCTCTGTTCTGATAAAATTCTGTTCTATTATACCGGTAATTATGAAACATGAATAGTCAAATCTGAGATACGCAGCCTCTAAAGAAATTCAGCCTTTTAAGGACAAATTGGCAATTTGGCAGTATCAATATTTTATATAACTGCCTATATTTTGATAGTAAAATGTTCCACAAAGCACATTGGCAGATCTCATTCGCATTCAAGTGTTATATTCATTATGACAAGAGTATGCTACAAACACTTACAGACACCTTTCCTAATGTTCGGGATTAGGTTGTTTTCACAGTTTTATCATAAGCAAAGCTTTCCAGGCTTTGTCCAGGGTGTCATCTATTAGCCCCCCTACTTCATTCCCTTACAAATCTCCCTTTTCTTCCCTTAGATTGTCCCCCGCAAACAAACAACAGTAGAAGTGCGATATTTTTAAAAACCCTGATTGTTGGCGGGATTATGTCATATTAAACAGGCATAAAACGGTCGCAATAAAGACGCTAACGTTTCCTCGCAGTTTACCACAAATGCCAATAACTCTGTCAAGATCTCCAGATATGTCATTCAGGGTTCTAGATAAGAGGGAGTAAACTGAACATATCCAATATTTTCTCACTCATTTCAGCACCAAATCCTATGGTGTTACTACTCATTAGAATCGTCTCGAAGAGACAATTCAAATGAGTAGTAACACCATAGGGTTTAATGCAGAAATACAGATTTAAGTTTTTGAAATACTCCCCTTATCTGGAACCCTGGTCATTCACAGACATTTCAATGATGACGCAAGGAAATCTCTAAGGGAGCATTCTTAATGCAGGACAAAAGTAATGCAGAAAGCTCCTAAAGTCATGAATATGCACCATAAAATATTTTTCTATATCTCAGCAGAATCATTCTGATGGTAGCTTAAAGCAGGCTGAAAGTAAAGCAGAATGCGCCTTAAGGCGCATTCTGCTTTACTTTCAACCTGCTTTAAGTGATCACTTGTCTTCAATACCATACTAAAAACAAGCTATGGGGTAAAAGGTTAAAAACAGATTTTCCGCTGGAGCTTATGACAATATTTGTTGCAAGATCATTTTATAAAACTATCCCCTACTCTATCATATAACTCCTATCAGACAGTTCCCAATTGGTATAGCTCCTTATCGAACAATCTTCCAAAGCTCATGATGCAGACAAAAAGGACAAGTGGCTGATTGACCAACAATTTCTCACAGTTACTGCTTGTAATTGCAAGTGACGCTAATCATGTGCCGCTGAAAAAAGTGTGCGAACGCCTAATATTTCACGTTTATTGTCCCAAAGAGTCGTGCGAGAGGCTTAAGACAATGCCTAAGCCCTTATTGCTCCTTTAACAGAAATTATCTCGAAATCTAATCAACATAATTGAATTTAAGCAGCAAATAGACAATTAGTATCAATAGTTCCCACGAAGCACTTTATTTCATCGCTCTTCCCTATAGAGGTAAAAAGGGGTTAGACTCTTCCCAAAAGAAATACAAAAGCATATCATCACTTCATTTTGGCCCCTGTAAAGTCAATATTCATTTAATTAAGCGAAATAAAATTAATTGCTTGTACAATTCATGTAACCATTATAAAGTCCCGTTGAGAATACATGGGAGATTTCATTGAAAACCAATAGATCTGGATCTCTCATCAGATAAGACGCCCCAGTCTCAAATTCGTAGTAAAATGTAGCTGTTAATGTCCCCGAACTTAAGAAGTTTTTGAAAAGAGATTTTTGATGGCTGTCCGAGATAATGATCTTGAAATATGCAAATATCAGAGAACACTACCTTAGGCATGACTGACAGAGGTAATTTATTGACTGACAACTGCACACTGCTTAGCTCTTTGAATGCTGGGTAATTGTTTCCCTCTCTGAAAATTGTCGTCTGCAACTGTTCTAAAAATAGAATTTTCTAAATTTCTTTTTAAAACCTGATCAGAGTGTCAAACAGTTTGGATCCTGATGAGACGCCACATTATGTGGCGTCTCATCTGGATCTAAACTGTTTGCAAAGGCAATCACTGAGGCACATACCCGCGGCTAGCAAGGTAATCTTTGAGTTAGTTTCAAATGACTTTACAATCCTCTTTCAAAGACTTGCACAGTCAGGCTTGACGTAAACGACAGCTTCAAAGGACATGCATTGGGAGCCTGATAAAAAGGTTTCCACTTAATGCAGGACAAAAGTAATGCAGAAAGGAGTGTTCTGCATTACTTTTGTCCTGCATTAAGCTGTTATAAATGTTTAGAAGGCCATGTTTTTACACAGCGTGGCTGTTGAACATAAGTTGCACTGATTTTTGCAGTAGAAAGTGTACATCAAAAATTTAATTATATTATGATTGAGTTATGACAGAGAGCACGTGTTCGATAGAAATTTAGCACGGCTGGGGCTACACGAGATGTGGGGGCATAATCATTAATAATAGACGAACTCCAATTTAAATCTTTTAAACGTGAGCAATCCAGTAGTGTGCATCTTTGCAACTAGTTTAAATCCTGATCAGATGCTGGATAAAATCTGCCACTCGTTAGTATTGAATCTGATAGACGTCCTGATTATTATTTTTCATAGATATTCAACAGAAAGATTTATTTCTAGAGCTTTAATAGACAATATTTTGAGTGGACAGAATTAATTCAAAGTTGAAAGGTTTTTTATAAAAAAAAAATTCAATTTATCTAATGAAAAGTTCTGTTAAAGTAAGGCTTTATAATGGTTGTACTGGCAATTAAAGATTTAATTGATCCCTAATGTATTAATAATACTTATACCTGGTATGTATGAATGCTGGTTTTACAGCATAAGATTTACAGATCAAGACTTAGTTTTGTGTGAACTTTAAAATTTGACAATTTAATTCCACATTGACTTATTACAGTTACAATCTACATTTACAGTAAAGTATTACGACCATTAACCCTTTACCCCATAAATACGCCTTTTTATGCTTTTAATTTATTCCTCCACTGATGAAAATAGTTCCAAATTATACCTTCACAAATATATACCATAATAAATATTTCTATATATCCTAGCAGATGTAAGCTTAAAGTAGGCTGAAAGTAAGGCACATTCTGCTTTACTTTCAAGCTGCTTTAATTGATCACCTATCTTCAAAACTAGAAACTAGTTAGGGGGATATGGGTTAAAAAGAAGGCTAATTGACTGCATAAAATACAGGTGACAGCTTAAAGCGAGGTGTACGTAGAAGGAGCTTCATGTTTTACGTACACCTTGCTTTAAAGACATCTCGTGACGACCTTTGGATCATAACGCATTGCCAGACAATTTCCTTGCAAAAATCATGGATCTTATGGTCATGTCGCTAGAAAAGAACCATTGAAGCTTCTCGTGTGAGACTCTACCTTTATATTTGATAGTTTGGTTAGAAATAACCATTGAAAATCACTAGAGCATGAGTATAATCTGGGCCTCACCAGGTAAACTGAGATTGGTATACACACTGGCAGCTTGTGCTGCACATGCTTTGAGAGTTACATTGACACCTCCAAAACAATGGGGGGAGGGGGGGCTGCATAAATGGACTGAGGAAAAGTCTTTAAATGAAAAGTCCGGTTCTCTGACTTTAGTTTGTATGTTGCTGTGCAGACCTTGATCAGTGATCTTTTCATGCATAGGACAAGTGTATATTCTTAATACATAGGACAAGTGTACTCCTCACAGGTACATTGCAGGCAAGGAGTTAATTGGGTAAACTAGCTTCCAAGCATTACTTTTATTTTACATTAAGCAGCAACTGCTACAGTTCCTTATTCTTCCAAGCTTATGTGAGTCACTTTAAGAAAGTTTGTACTGTTTCATATATGAAATTTAGAATTCAAGGTCTTTTTTCTAGCCCATACAAGGCGAGAAAAACGTGTGTTATGAAACATAACATGACTTAGTCTTTATCCTCTTGTACGGGCTTTTTGCTTTAACCCTACGCATGCGTAATTAATTTTCCGTAGTATTTTATCAGCACCCGTGTCTCAGTTATTGTTTTGCTTTTAATCTCAATTTTTGCAGAAATTGGATCAGAGTGTCGAACAGTTTAGATCCAGATCAGGCCCCACATTTGTGGGGCCTGATCTGGATCCAAACAGTTTGCAAAAGTTATCAACTAGTTTGAAAAATTCATCGCCATCGTACAAAGGTTTAATACTGTGATAAGAAAAACCCAATTTACAAGTTTAGCCTTCCTTCGAGATAAAATAAATTATGGTAAAGATGTAAAAAGCTGTCTTTAGTGGTATTTGGGCGATAATCTTTGACCGTGAGCTAATTGTTTGGTCAATACGCTTATCTGAAAAGAGACAACGACTTCAAAGTGAAAGCCCGTCCTACACTAAGATGCGATGTGATAGAGAGAAGAGATAAGAAATGAAGCAAAGAAGGAATGTTGACAAAAATTAGGGTGAAAGTTTGAAACACAAAACTGTGACCATCTTCATATACATGTATAACTCTTTGCATGCTGGGTAATTTTTTCGTCTGCAACAATTTGTCGTCTGCTAGCGTTCTACAATATGAATTTTCAAATTTTCTTTTAAATTCAGTGTCAGAATAGCAAACAGATTGGATCCTGATGAGCGGCGTCTCATCTGGATCCAATCTGTTTGCAGAGGTATTCACTCTGGCAGGTATGTCTGCCGCTAGCGTGCAAAGAGTTAAAGACCGAAAAAGGGGTAAAGCAGGGCTCCAGATAAAAGAGAATAAATCAAACAAATCAAACTTTTTCTCTCATTTCAGCATTAAATCCTATGATGATACTACTCATTAGAATTGTCTCGAATATTAACTTATTGTTCCAAGGAACACCAGCCTATCAATACAAAGTCACGGCATGTAACCAAAGCTCCAGATAAGGGGAGTTTGCCAAAACCAAAACCCTATTGTGTTACAACTCATTAGAATCGTCTCAAAGAGACAATTCTAATGAGTAATAACACCATAGAATTTGATGCTGAAGAAGTTCAGTTTACTTACTCCCTTTTATCTGGAGCCTCTAATCCCTCTTTATAATAACCGCATAAACTGTTCATTTTATTTTGAATATACTTTACTGTATATATACAGACTTCTCAAAACATTACACAAAATATGTTTGATGCAGACAAAAAAACAACAATTTTGTGATAAATGTTTTAAGCGTTTGATGGATCGTTCTGCACCAAGTTAAGTTTTGATAACTTGATTAGATGAATTATAATTGAACCCTTGTACCTGAAGTAGATGATTCCAATGTACCTGTTGGAATTATTCATTTTGAATGCAGGGTCGTTTTACAGACCATGGCTCTTTTTCTTCCTACCTTAAAACTCGTCTTAAGTGTTTTAACCCTTTACTCCAAAGATATGCATTTTAACATATTTAATTTATTCCTCAAGTGAAGAAAATAGTTCCAATTTATACAGCAATAAATATGTATCATAAATGTTTTCTATATGCCAACAGATGGTAGCTTAAAGCAGGCTGAAAGTATTAGCAGAATGTGCCTTCAGACAAATTCTGCTTTACTTTCAACCTGCTTTAAATGGCCACCAATCTTTAATATTAGAAACAGGCTATGACGTAATGGGTTAAATATGAAATCTGATTATTACATTGTGACAGAAAAATATTCTGTAAACCATAGACAAGTCATTACAATGCATAAAATGTTGTATTTCATCCAATTGTGTTCCTCGTAACAATAATGATCCAAAATTAGGAAATTGTCCTCACATAAAAGCCATATAACACAACAATATCCAGTTCAAAGCATAGAAAGTCGGTGAGCAACAGTGCAACCAACTCGCTTAACCCAATACTCCATAGATATGCATTTTTACACCATTGATTCCACCACCGAAGAAAATAGTTCCAATTTATACAGTAATGAATATATAAGTATATAGCAGATGGCAGTTTAAAGTAAGCCAAAAGGAAAGCAGAATGGTCACCTATCATGACAACTAATAATAGGCTATGGGGTAATGGGTTTATTTTAAAATATGGAAATCTTGAAGAGGCGAATCTAATGAGTAGTCAAAACATAGGGTTTGGTTGAATCAAGAACATTTTAGCATATGAGCATCTCGTGTATGGATTAACTCTTTGAACCCTAATCCCGCACATAGGCGTGCTTTTCAAACAGTGTACATGTGAATAGTACACTTGTCCTATGCAAACAGTGAAGACCCTGATCAGAGGGCTCCGAAAGGAGCCCTCTGATCAGGGTCTTCACTGTTTGTCATAATGCCAAACATTGACAAAAACAACCCTTAAAAGTCAGAAATGGACCAGACTAAAATGGAAACTGGAATTTTCCATTTAAAGTTTCAGGGAGGAAAGAGTTAAAGTTTGTTTGGTTTCAAGTAAAAATGACAGGAAAAGATTCAAGAGAAAAGAATTGACACAGGAACAAGCCGAAGCTCCAGATAAAAAGGAGTAAACTGAACCATACCAACATTTTCTGACTCATTTCAGCACCGAATCCTATAGTGTAACTACTCATTAGAATCGTCTCAAAGAGATGATTCTAATGAGTAGTGACACCATAGGATTTAATGTAGAAATAAAGATTTTTTTTTTTTTTAAAAACTCCCATTATCTGGAGCTCTGAAAAATGTTGACCCAACATTTTATTTGTTGCAAAAAAAAGCTGTCCCCTATCTGCATCGACATTGCAACCCAAAAATGCTCCCCAGGAATCTGTCATTTTGTCGTAAAAAGAAATAAACGTTCAGAGAATAAAAGCTGAATATAGTTATGTTGTCTGCTAGAATTATGAATATGTACCATAAGAAATATTTTCTGTATTTTACTAGAAGGTAGGTTAAAGCATGCTGAAAGTAAGGCACATTCTGCTTTACTTTCAGCATGCTTTAAGATACCACCTGCTTGATTATAGACAATATTTCTTATATATCTGGTAAGTAAGTAATATGCTCATAAATGTATGAATTGGAATCAAAGGTGTTAAAACACATATAAAGTTATGGTTTAAACCGAAAACCACTGAAGAATAAGCCCTCTGTTCAGTTTATACTAGTGAAACTATACTGTGTTACAGTAACCAATTTACATGCAATGTAACATTACATATTCACTTATATTGCATAGACCCATAACTTGCAATTTCCCACAAGCATTGATGCATTATCGATAAATAACAGATACAAACATAGTTACAAGAAATTATACTGTAAGCTTCAATCAAATTTCAAAGTCTATTGTTAAATCAGAATATTTTTAAAAAAAAATTCTGAAGAAAAATAGATTGTTTCTAAATAGGTAAAATTAACGAACAGAACTTGTCAAAGCTTACAATTTTAACAAGGAACATAATGCTCTATTTAACTAAGCTAGTTGTCATTAAATTCACAAACTTTATACTATTAAGTATCATTTATCATGATTGTGCATCAAATGTATTCATTCAACAGTGGACTGAAACGCCCATGGTATTACACAGTAGATGTACTATGTCGTCCTTTATATGCATAACTTACAACTTCAATGCAAAACAAAAGTAATGCAGAAAGCAGGGCTCCAGATAACAGTAGTTTTTCAAAAACTAAAATCTTTATTTCTGCATTAAACCCTATGGTGTTACTACTCAATAGAATCGTCTCTTCGAGACGATTCTAACGAGTAGTAACACCATAGGATTGGTGCTGAAATGAGTGAGAAAGTATTGAATTTGTTCAGTAAACTTTCTCTTATCTGAAGCCCTGAGAAAGCATACTTGAAACTATTGCTGCCTTCTGCATGCCTTTTTGTTTGTTATTGACTTGCTGAACACTTGTTAACGTACCAATTAAGTCTAAAAGAAGGCCAAGTTGAAGGTGTTTCAAGCAGCTTAAAGCAGAATGAAAGTAAAGCAGAAAGCTCCTTTAGGAGCTTTCTGCTTTATTTCCATCCTGCTTTAAGCACCTACCTTCTTAACCCATTACCTAATAGCCTGTTTCTAATTTTGAACACAGTTAAGCTCTTAAAGCAGGTTGAAGTAAAGCAGAATGCGCCTTAATGCACATTCTGCTTTACGTTCAGCCTGCTTTAAGCTATCATCTGATATAATATAGAAAAATCTTTCTTACGTGACATACTCATAACTGGATAAATTGGCTCTATTCTCTTCTGTTTAGAAATAAGTTAAAGGCGTCGAAAGGCGTATTTATGAAATGTATTTAAAACTTACATAAAACAGCCGTCAGAACGCAGATCCGCAACATAAGCTGCATTTCCTCCATGTTTAACGTAATATCCTCCTCAAAACACTTTTGTTAACTCGTCTTCAGTGACATGTTCAAATTTCTAAACTACAAAATCCTCTTACAAAATCTGTATTTTGCCGGTTTAAAGTAACTTTTTTACAATTCAAACTTTACGTATATCCACTAGCTGCATTGTTATACGGGGACAAAAACTCAAAACTCTGCACTTCATACGTTGTCACTTGTTTTGCTGGCTATGCATAAGTCCCATGTCATATAATATATATATACCATCCTTTGCTATGTATTATTCTGTGTCATCTATTCAGAGAGAGGCTATTTTCTGACCTGCTCATCTCCCTGTCTGTTAAACAATTACTTTCACTACTTCCAGGTTAAAGTCCACTGCTACGGCTTGGGCTCTTATAATCTGTCACTAAACCATCGTAGCGCGTGAACAACACGAGTCTCACTGTGTAACAAACTGTACAGCCAGTATTTAGTCATCCATGAGAACCTCAGCTTTAAACTCTTAAACCACTTAACACTCCACTTTAATCACTGCACATAATCTTGTTTCTTTGTTTTCCCAAGTGTTTGGTCAGTTTTCTCTTAAAATAAACTTTTACCTCACAGTGAATACAAACTTTCCCCAACTTTTCCACCCTTACCCCTACCAATGTCCTAAGCTCTGCTGCTGTAACAGAAATCACTTGGACTGTATCACATGGCTTTTATTCACTGCTGTAAAACCAGTCCGCTCTCCCTCAATGAGAAGCATGTCTGTATAAACACAGATCGCAATCACTGTAATCTGAACCACGGCACAACCTCATTCCCACGCTTTTTACTAATCCAAGGTACAGCTCCAATATCCCACTTACGTTTTGTTTCAACTTTCATTAATTCCCTCCTTCTTTGTCTCCGGGTCTAGGAACAACTTCCAAACTTTTGTACCCTCACACTTAGTTTTAGCCTCTATCAATACCAATACAGTTATAAATAAATCCCTAGGTCGCGAAGGTGTACCAGCCCCAGGTATGTCCCCTTGTCCACGGTATCTGTAACTGTCTTCCCACCTGTTGTCCTCCTAGTGTATTTGCCAGGTATAAAGGTGTACAGGGATTTTTGGTTTGATGCTCACTCATCCATGACCTGTTACCCTCTACCTCAGGGCTGCCATAAGTTGAGATGAAAAATCCTAAGATTTTCAAATTTGCTTTTTCTCAAGTGCGATTTTTCGAATCGTACCTTTACCCCATCGCCTGTTTCTAGTTTTGTTGACATGTGGCTGCTTAAAGCAGGCTGGAAGTAAAGCAGAATGCGCCTTAAGGCACATTCTGCTTTTCTTTAAGCCTGCTTTAACTCTTTGCTCCATAGCCTGTTTCCTGTTCTGAAGATAGGTGACCACTTAAAGCAGGTTAAAAGTAAAGCAGAATGTGCCTTAAGGCTAATTCTGCTTTACTTTCAGCCTACTTTAAGCTATTATCTGCTAGAATATAGAAAGTGTTTCTTATGATATTTATTTATTACTGTATAAATTGGTACTATTTTCTTCAGTGGAGGAATAAATTAAGAGGTGTAAAAAGGCGTATTTATGGGGTATTAGGTTAAGCTACGGTACCATGTACTAGTAAAAAATCTGAAGATTTAGGAAAAATCCAGAGAAATGGCAGCCCTGCTACCTCTACCTGATTTCCCCTCCACTGATCACTGTGTGTTTGGTCGCAGGCTCATCAATGCCTTCAATGGCTGAAGAGAGTTGAAGTCCCCGAATTATAACTGTCACCGATGTCACAGGTTGTAAACAGATCTCGCCTGAGGGCTACTTGAAGATCACATCTTTTTTGAGGCAGGTGACTGCTTAAAGCAAGGTGACAGTGAAACAGAAAAGCTCCTTTCTGCCACCTTGCTTTAAGCTGTCACCTGTATTTTTTATCACCAATTAACCTTCTGTTTAGTGGTTGTGTATCAGTTATACAGAAGTTTTACTGTCACTAGCTCACAGGTTGTGATCAGATCTCGCCAGAGGCTACTTGAGGGCCAAGTTTATTTTTTAAAAGAGATGTGGTCAATAGGTAAACTCCTTATCTCACAAAGGAATACACACTTTTCACACCTGTAATTATCCCTGATGGTAACACCTTTTCATCTTCTGAACTGATAACTCAACTCAACTCAACTCTGATAGAAACACCTTCTCATCTTCTGAGCTGTTTTTAACCCTTACAGTGCAGGAACCAGGTATATACAGTGCTCCAGATTTACACCATAAATACACCTTTTTACTCCTTTGATTTATTCCTACCCTGAACAAAATAGTTCCAATTTATTGTTGTCATGAATATGTGCCATAAGAAGTATTTTCTATATTCTAGCACATGGTAGCATTCTGCTGTACTTTCAGTCTGCTTTAAGTAGTCACCAGTTTTCAAAACTAGAAACAGACTATGGGGTAATGGGTTAAAGCAGGTTGAAAGTAAAGCAGAATGCGCCTTAAGGCGCATTCTGCTTTACTTTCAACCGGCTTTAACCCTTTACCTCATAGCCTGTTTACAATTTTGAATACAAGTGACCACTTAAAGCAGACTGAAAGTACAGCAGAATGTGCCTTAAGGCACATTCTGCTTTACTTTCAGCCTGCTTTAAGCTAAAATCTGCTAGGCTATATAAAATATTTGTAATGGTAATTGTTCATGAGGGTATAAACTGGAACTATTTTCTTCAGCGGAGGAATACATTAAATACGCTAAAAGTCGCTTCTATGGGGGAAAGGGTTAAGTGGCCAGCTATCTTCCATACTAGAAACAAGCTATGGGGTAATTATAATGGATTAAAAACTAAAATCTTTATTTCTGCATTAAACCCTATCGTGTCACGTACTCATTAGAATTGTCACAATAGGCTTTGGTGCAGGAGTGAGCGAGGAAAGTGATTGGTTGATACATCTTCTCCAAACAGTGTAGACCCTAATCAGCTCCTGTAGAAGTCCTCTGGTCAGGGTCTGCTCTGTTTGTCATATCTTTTTTATAATGTAGGACATGAAGTTTATGGAGGAGTACGCCATATAGTCTGTTTCCAGTTTTAATAATAAGTTTTGGAAATAATGATACCCTACCCATAAAAAAGTAATTTTCAGCTTCATTTACTTGCATTGCAAATAATTTTTAACACCCAATGAAACAAGTGATATAATCCCACAAGCAAAACTGAAAGCATCTAATTTCCATGGATACAGGGCTCGAACACCAGATCTGGTATAAACCACGAGAGACATCACAGATTTTTCATTTTAGACTCATGTCATCATTTTGAAATTAAATCAACATCTCTAGGGCTACAGATAAGAGGGAGTAAACTGAGCAAATTCAACATTTTCTGACTCATTTCAGCACCAAATCCTATGATGTTACTACTCATTAGAATCATCTTGAAGAGACGATTCTAATGAGCAGTGACACCATAGGGTTAAATGCAGAAATTAAGATTTTAGTTTTTGGAATACTCCTCTTATCTGGAGCTCTGCATCACAGATTTTATATTTTAGGCTCATGACACCATTTTGAAATTAATTCGAATCAACATCTCCCCAACGAACAATCAATATGAGTTAATAGTCAAGATTTAATATAGGAAAATTTACCAATCAAATACTGTGAGTCATTTACACTTGTGACACATTTACTCTTTCTTCTATAGAGTAAAATGCTTTTACCTATTCTTCTATTTCACCCATTACCCCTTAAATAAACCTTTTTTTCGCCTTTATTTACTCATTGGTTACACTTTATATAGTCATGACTATATGCACCATAAGAAAAGTTCCTATATTCTGCCAGATTATAGCTTAAAGCAGGCTGAAAATAAAGCACAGCACATTCTGCTTTACTTTACTTTCAACCTGCTTTGAGTAATCACCTGTCTTCAAAACTAGAAACAATTAAGCTATGGGGTAAAGGGACAGAGTAATACGTAGAAGTGTGAATAGGTGCTTTAATAAGGGAAAGGGTTTACCCATTACCCCATAGCCTTTTCCTAATATTGAAGATACCAGTAGGTGAAGACTTAAAACAGGTTGAATATAAAGCAGAATGCACCTAAAGGCACATTCTGCTTTACATTCAGCCTGTTTTAAGCTACCATCTTCTAGTAAATATTTCTTATGATATATATTCATGACTGTTTAAAGTGGAGCTATTTTCTTCAATGTAGGAATAAATTAAAAGCAGCAAAATGCATATTTATGGGGTAATGGGTTAAGGACTTCCTTCAACTGGAGCTTTAGTTCGGCTGCTACTAGCTACAGCCAATTAACACTTTGCATGCTGGGTATTTTCTTTCGCCTGCAACAATTGTTGTCTGCTACTGTTCTAAAAATAGAATTTTCAAAAATTATTTTCAAAAACAAGGTCAGGGAGTCAAGCAGTTTTGATCCTGATGAGACGCTGCATTATGCAGCGTCTCATCAGGATCAAAACTATTTACAAAGGTAATCACAATTTCGCAGCTAACATTCAAAGCGTTAAAGGAGTTTTTCAGTTTATTTTCAATCACAGGGCAGTTAGTATGCGGAATGCCTGTGCTCAGTAATTAAATAAATAATTAAGCGTCAGTACTTTGTATACATGAGCATGCCCCATCAATTAAAGACAAATTACCCAAGTACATACATAGTTAAATAGTTTCAAATCTCCTTGTTTATCTGGCCTGGAATCTCTTTAGCCTAAACTACTGTCTGCTTATATTCAGAATCTAATTGCGACAAGTGTTTAACCCATTGAACCCAAGGGATGAGTAAACATGTCCTTTACATTACAGTGTTAACCCTTTACCTCTGTTGCCTGTTTCTAGTTTTGAAGACAGGTGACCACTTAATGCAGGTTGAAAGTAAAGCAGAATGTGCCTTAAGGCACATTCTGCTATACTTTCAGCCTGCTTTAAGCTACCATCTGCAAGGATATAGAAAATATTTCTAATATTCATGACTGTAAAAAGTGGAACTATTTTCTGGAAGAATATTTTAAAGGCACTGGATTAAGCACCAACACTTTATCAGTAGGCCGTAAGTGATTTGTACCAATGTCTATGCAGGAAAAGATTAAAAGGTTAAAATGATGAAAGCATGATTGTGACACATATATTTTGCAGCAGGAAGCGAAATGTACCAAGTGTTATAAGTTTAACTCTTTCCTCCCTGAAACTTTAAATGGACAATTCCAGTTTCCATTTTAGTCAAGTCCATTTCTGACTTTTAAGGGTTGTTTTTGTCAATGTTTGGCATTATGACAAACAGTGAAGACCCTGATCAGAGGGCTCCTTTTGGAGCCCTCTGATCTGGGTTTTCACTGTTTGCACAGGACATTTGTACTATTTAACACGTACATTGTTTGAAAAGAATCCCTTTTTGCGGGACTAGGGTTCAAAGGGTTAACATAGACAATAAAGAACTCATTAGACTTTGGAAGTAATCTAGTTTTCATAAAATGTCATCTATATATAACCAGAGATCCAAACCAAAATATAAACTGCATCATCTCTTTGAATTCTGATTAAAATTGTGTCTGCAACGGTTGTCGTCTGCTACTGTTGAAAACATAGAATTTTCCAAATCTCTTTTTCAAACAGGGTCAAAGTGTCAAAAAGTTTGGATTCTGATGAGATTTCATATAACCGTTAATTAATATGTTGAAACTTTTCATTGGAATCGCCTTGTAAACAACAAACTTGGTGGAGAAAAAAACACCCAGCGCTCCCTCTCTAGAACGACAGCCGATGGGAGACAACACTTATGTGCGTTGTTCAGAGGAAGTCGTTATAAGGAGGCAAATATGTTTACATTTGCAAACAGCTAGAATGCGGCGACTGATCTGGATTCAAGCAGTTTGTCACTCGCCATTTAGTTTTTTTCTGTCAAAATGTCCAATATGTAACTCTGAGAAAAACAGCAGACAACAACTTGAAGCAGACGATATTACAGCAGTAAAAACCCTATTGTTTAGGGAACTGCAGCAAGCATCGTTGTACGGAGAGAGTTGTTGTTGGGAGGGCCATTGAAGGGAAGGAGCGCTGTGAGATAAAAATTTGAATTTCTATTTTAGTTTATTTTTTCTTATCTGCAGCCCTGCACTTTTTACTGACAGTTGAAATATTGATAGGGCTATAACTCAGCAAATCCTTAATCATCCATCAAAACCTATGTTGTTACTACTCATTAGAATCGTCTTGAAGAGATGATTCTAATGAGTGGTAACATGATAGAGTTGAGTTGAATTTTCTTTTTTTTCTTTAAATTTATTTTAGTTTATTTGGAGATTTTTTTTTTTTTTAAAATATAAAATCCTATTTTTAGTTTATTCTTTCTTATCTGCAGCCGTGCACTGCTTACTGACAGATGAAATGTTGATAGGGCTATAACGCAGCAAACCTTTCATCAACTCCCATATTCAATTTCTCAAACACGTAACCCCATCTATGAACAAGAGGGCCATGGCCCTTAATTCGCTCACCTGAGGTCATTGTGCCTTAGCTTAATAGGCAAGACAACATTTTAATATAGCTGTAAATGGAATTATCTTCCAGACAAAAAAAACATGACAAATTGGAATAACTTAAAACAAGAGGGCCATGGCCCTAAATTCGCTCACCTGAGGACATTGAAGTTTGTACCTAAGTTGACTGGGCAAGACAACATTTTAATATAGCTATAAATGGAGTTATCTTCCGGACAAGAAAACATGACAAAAGTGAATTTTGTTGCCAAGCTTATGACCCTTATCCATGACACATCCTCTTATCAAGCTATTTCCATTTCCGGTAAATGATAATTATTTCACTAGCGTCAGCAGAACTGGAGTTATTTTCCTGACAATAAAATATGACAAAGGGGAAAACAAAATATTGCTGCCCTTATGCACTAGGCATTTTCTCTCATCAGTTTATTTCCATACATAAAATTTCATTACAATAGCATCAGTAGACCTGGAGTTGTCTTCTTGACAAGAAAATATGACAAAGGGAAATAACTAAAAAAAACAATGATGTCAGAGTTATGGCCTTTGCAAATGGCACTTCCTCTCATTAGGCTCTTTCCAAATAGGCAATTTCATTTTACCCATTACCCCATAGCCTGTTTCTAGTTTTGAAAATAGGTGGCCACCTAAAGCAGGTTGAAAGTAAAGCAGAATGGGTCTTAATGCACACTTTGCTTTACTTTCAAACTGCTTTAAGCTACCATCTACTAGGATATAGAAACTTATTTCACATCTTACATTTTCATGACTGTTTAACCCTTTCCCCCATAGAAGCGCCTTTTAGCACATTCAGTTTATTCTTGCTCTAAAGAAAATAGTTCCAATTTATACATTCATAAATATGTATAACACAAAGTATTTTCTATATTCTAGTAGATGATAGCTTAAAGCAGGCTGAAAGTAAAGCAGAATGCGCTTAAAGCGCATTCTGCTTTACTTTCAACCTGTTTTAAGTGGACACCTACATTCAATACTAGAGATATGCTATGGGGGAAAGGGTTAAAGGGGAATTATTTTCTTAAGTGGAGGAATAAATCAAAGGCCTAAAAATGCACATTTATGGGGTAATGGGTTAACAAATGTCTGAACAAACGACTGAACCATTTCTAAACTTTAGCAGACAACATGTTCAGTTCTGTTGGCCTGATCACTGAGGTCAACTATTATGTAAGAGTACTGTAGCAGCAGCAGTCTGGGAGCTTACCCTTACCAGACTGAAATGATGTCTGCTAAATACCTTCTGTGTGTAAAAAATGTACATTTTTTTTTTTTAGAAAATGTTAAGTTGGTAAATGAGTGGCAAATAGTTTGGATCCAGATTAGATGCAGCATTATGTTGCATCTGATCTGGATCCAAACTGTTTGCAAATATTGGTTATTTGCCCATAGTATATTAAGGGTAACTCAGGTAAATACAGTTCTGCCTAAATCAAAAATACTGTAAAACCTGCCTAGAGCAGCACTTAAACTGTGCAGGGTGGTGTCAAATGTGACCCTAGGGATTTCATTTTAACAAACTATAGAGTGATCCACCAGGAGATTCTACTGTACAAATATCAAAGCTTAGGGCCTAGTAGTTTTGGGCAAGAAGATTTTTTAAAGATTTTTGCTTTTTTGCTTTTTCAAGCAGAGTTTGTGCTTTTTTTCATTTTTTTTTGAACAACTTCTGTAGAGAAGCATCCAAGGAACATCATGAGCAGTTTGAACTCTCCCTACAATCGGCGGGTTTCAGAGGAGATGTCGTTTGAAGTAAAAGTGAACGGACAGACGGACAGACGGACAGACTGACAGACGGACAGACGGACAGACGGACAGACGGACAGACGGACAGACGTACTACGGACGGTGAGCGGTCACAATAGCTCACCTTGAGCCTTTGGCTCAGGTGAGCTAATAAAACTACAACCTTAAACCCCGAAATCCTCAAAATCCTCGAAAAAAGGTGAACAATTAAATATCATGTGGTTCTCAAACACAACAGGCTCTTTCAAACAACTTGTCAAAGTTATCGAAGCATCCCTAAGCATAACAGTAAAACTAGTATCAAAATGCCAATCAAAAAAGATGAAATAGTCGTTAGAATTAACAGTCAGCTTAATGCAGGATAAAAGTAAAGCAGAAAGCTCCTATAGGAGCTTTCTGCTTTACTTTTGTCCTGCATTAAACCTGCAATAAGCAGTCACCTGTCTTTAAAGATAGATATGCATTTTCAAGTCATTGTTTGACCATATTCTTAAGTTACCTTGAACGCAAGCACAGGTGAGGTAACAAAAATACAACAAACATTTTCAAATTAATTATACCCTGATCAAATATCTCATTACTCAATGCATGGAAATAATTAAAATTATTTGCAATTTTGCAAGAAATGTAGCTAAAATGACCGACACAATTTTGTATGTCTTAAAATTAAGAAAGTAAAAATTCATTTTTTTCCGGAAGCAGACAACAATAGTTGAAAGTTAAAGGGCAGAGATCAAGGGCATTCAACACTGATGAAAGCAACAGTTTGCTCAGAAGAAAACAAAAGAATTACCGCACTCAACGTATTCAGTTACCATGACAATACAAAGTTTCAGTTTTTGTTGTTTCGGTACTTCGAGTACCCTGGGAAATACGGCCTTCGTAAACACAAGCGCTTTCTGTTTTCTTGTTACCTGAAGGTCCCCTTTAAATGGGCTCTGTGTCCCTCCCGACAAAAGCCTTAAAAGGAAGAAAGGGATTTTAAAGTGGGTTTAAATTGTCATTGATGAAGTGAGTTAGAAAAGGCAGTTGAGATTCATTGACCATTTGCATGGTGGGTAATTTTTTTCGTCTGCAACAATTGTCGTCTGCTACTGTTCTAAAAATAGATTTTTCAAAAATTTCTTTTTCAAAACAGTCAGAGTGTCAAACTGTTTGGATCCTGGTGAGACACCGCCTCATCAGGATCCTAACTGTTTGCAAAGATAAATATGGTTCCGTCACAAGCATGCTAAGAGTTAAATGATTGAAGACGACACAGCCAATATTGTAAAGCTGAAGTGGGGCCAAACTGGACCTCATAGCCTACAATCAAACCAAGATATATCAACAATTCGAAAAAAGATGCGGAACTGACATTTTAACAGGTAGCAGCTTAATGCAGAACAACAGTAATGCAGAAAGCTCCTTTAGGAGCTTTCTGCATTACTTTTGTTCTGCATTAGGCAGCTACCTGTCATTATAAATCTAATTGCTTCAGTATTAAATGGTCACTAAATATGGGTCTGACGATACTTTTTCATAATCGTGTGCGTGACTTGATATCAAAAGGTCTAACCATTGGCTAATAAACCCCCCATAGGTGATAATCTTAGAATATTCACGACCAATGAATGGTTTCCCAGCTTTCTTCAAAGGGAAAGCGGATTTTGGCGGACTTGTGTTTGATGACCGGAGGTTGATACTATTTGAATTTCAATGGTCACTACTTCAAAACTTTGAAGAAATGGTTCTGATATTGATAAAAGAAATTCAATTTCATGAATATTTCAATAAATATATAGTTTTAAGGTGGTGGTCAGCCTCAGATCAAAAGATGCCTGTGAGGTAATGCTTATCTTGGGGCTTAGCCGTCTGAGAGCTTCAGATAAGGGGAGTATTTCAAAAACTAAAATCTTTATTTCTACATTAAACCCTATGGTGTCACTACTCATTAGTATTGTCTCTTTGTGACAATTCTAATGAGTAGTAACATAATAGAATTTGGTGCTAAAATGGGTGAGGAAATGTTGGATTTCTTAAATTTACTTCCTCTTAATCTGGAGCCCTGGTTTAGCTTAGAATGTCCTTCTATCTCTGACAATATTGACCCATTACCCCATTACTACACCTTTTTACGCCTTTATATTATTCATCCACTGAAGAAAATAGTTCCAGTCAGGAAAATGTATCATGAGAAATATTTTCTATATCTTAGAAGATAAAGCAGGAAGAAAGCAAAGCAGAATGTGCCTTAAGGCACATTCAGCTTTACTTCCAACCTGCTTTAAGTAGACACATGTCTTCAAAACTAGAAACAGGCTATAGGGTAATTGGTTAACCACTGTCTCATGGTTGGTTTTCAGTGTAAGAGATATAGCTGCATATTAAAGCAGGTTGAAAAGAAAAGCAGAATCTCCTTTATGTTGGCAAAGTTTTCAATTGCTCTTTACTAGAATAGGGTAGATGAAATCAAATATTTATATTTATCAAATATATATATGAAGAAAAAGCAAAAATTTGAAGAAAAATTCAATCAAAAATGAAAACAATTTAGTTTCAATAAGCAACAGACAAAATTTACCAAAAATTAATGAACAGGCAAAAATGAGGAATTTGTTCTATGAGGAACAGGCAAATATGAGAAAATTTCTTACTATAATAGCCAAAAATTAGAGAGAAAAAAACATTTAAGGAACATGCAGTTAAAGACATAACAACACATTTCTATGCAGGAAAGGGTCAAAACAATTTTTCCTGCATAAACTACCATAGGTCTCTTGAAATGTAATGGACACTGTTTCAAGTTCTGCTATAAATACAGCATTATGTGTAACTCAATGCTTTTTATTCTGTTTACTGATAAGCCTCCCTGGGCATAAAATACACTGCAATCTGGTTTTATAACACAAGTTAACAAGTCTTCACACTCAATGTGCTGAATAAACTCATCACCTAAAAATGCCAACTGTTTTAATGGTAAACGTAAGTCTTTCTTTTTTAACAATTGCAGAAAGAACAAACCAAGTGACAAACAGTTTGAATATTGATCAGACGCCGAGTTACTCGGCGTCTGATCAAGATCCAAACTGTTTGCACGGGTCAAGAGAATTCGGTTTCCCCGCACTCAAAGTCTTAACGACTTTATCAAACTGGCCACGTAAAAGTTTTTCAGGTTTGCCAAGCCTTGGAGAAGATAACTTCCATGTTCAATTTAACATTAGATTACATGTAAGCTATTTTACCCTGTTCATCACTAAAATAAGTTTGGCTTGAATTGATAGCTTCCATCTTTTTTGGTCCTCTCCTCTGCAACTTTTTCGGTGTTGTGTGTGTGTGTAAGTTTAACCCATTACCCCATAAATACACCTTTTTAAGCCTTTAATTTATTCCTCCATAGAAGAACATATACATGTATAGTTCCAATTTATACAGTCATGAATATGTACCATAAGAAATAGTTTCTATATCTTGGAAAACTGTAGCTTAAAAAGCAGGCTGAAAATAAAGCAAAAATGTGCCCTTATGCACATTCTGCTTTCTTTCAACCTGCTTTTAGCGGTCACTTGTCTTCAAAACTAGAAACAGGCTATATGGGGTAATGGTTTTAGTGTTCACTGAAATAGGCTATGGGGTAATAGCTTAAGATGCAACATTGATAATAATATGAATTAATTTGGATTCTATAACTTCCCTGCACTTAAATATTTTAAAGATTCTGACTGCCTACCATGACTCCTATACAGGTAAAGGTCATTTAACTCTTTACATGTTAGCGGCAGAAACACGTCATATACCACAGTTATTACCTTTGCAAACATATTGGATCCAGATGAGACGCCCTGTAACACGGTGTCTCATCAGGATCAAAACTGTTTGACATTCGGACCTTGTTTTGAAATGAAATTGAGAAAATTCTATTTTTAGAACAGTTGCAGACGACACATTTTTGTAGGCGGAAAAATTACCCGGCATGCAAAGAGTTTACCCATTACCTCATATATACGACTTTTTAGGCCTTTGATATATTCTCACATTGAAGAAAATAGTTCCAATTTATACAATTATGAATATTTATTGTAAGAAATATTTTCTTTTTTCTAGCAGATGGTAGCTTAAAGCAGGCTGAAAGTAAAGCAGGATGTGCCTTAAGGCACATTCTGCTTTACTTTTAACCTGCTTTAAGTAGTAACTTGTTTTCAAAACTAGAAGCAGGCTATGGGATAATGGTTTAAGGCAATCAGTAAAACAGACTCAGAACATGCTCATGATAACAAATTACACCTAGTATAATGATAGCTGGTTCCCTTTTCACACAGGATATATAAAATTTACCACTTCATTTAGTCAATTTGTGCAAATGGACTTTCAATTTCCTTAAGTGCATTTTTTTTAACTTGCAAGTTTTAAATTTACAATATTCTGACATTTTTGTTCCCAACAGCTTTTGCAGAATATGTTTTTTACGCCTTGAATTTATTCCACCACTGAAGAAAATAGTTTCAATTTATACAGTCATGAATAAGTATTGTAAGATAAATTTTCTATATTCTAGCAGATTATAGCTTAAAGCAGGCTGGAAGTAAAGCAGAATGTGCCTTAAGGCACATTCTGCTTTACTTTCAACCTGCTTTAAGTGGTCATATATATCTCCAAAACTAGAAACTGACTATGGGGTAATGAGTTAAGCATATAGCTTAATTTTTTATATCTCTATGCATCTCCAGTTCTCCACTGAATATTTTGTGCAGTACACATAAGTCTTGATTGTGCTTAATGGCTGAATGATAAAATCATGATATTAATAATCTTTTGAAACATTTCATGAGCAAACAGGAATTTCAATCTGATAATGTTAAAAATATCTAGGTATCAACAAAACAGTGATAATGCACCGTAAAATACATTAACCCATTACCCCATAAATACGCCTTTTTAATATAATACAACTTAAATGTATTGCTCCACTGATGAAAATAGTTCCACTTTATATATACAGTTATGAATATGTCTTGAAAAATATTTTCTAAAGTTTAGCAGATGATAGCTTAAAGCTGGCTGAAAATATTGAAGAATGTGCATCCTGCTTTACTTTCAACCTGCTTTAACCCTTTCCTCCCGAAAACCTCAAATGGACTATTCTAGATTTCAGTTTAGTCTTGTCCATTTTTGAAATTTATGGGGTTGATTTTTACAATATGTCAAAATGACAAACAGAGTAGACCCTGATCAGAGGGCTCCTTAAGGAGCCCTCTGATCAGGGTCTACACTGTTTGTATAGGACAAGTGTACTCCTAACAGGTACACTGTTTGCAAATGACGCATATATGTGGGACTAGGGTTCAAAGGGTTAAGTGGTCATCTGTCTTCAAAACTAGAATTAGGTTATGGAGTAATGGTAATCTATTACAATCTTTCAAATGAAGTCTGATTTTCCTTTTTTTAGCAGGTGGCTCCTTCACCCATTACTCTATAAATATGCATTTTACACCCTTAAATTCATTCCTCCACTAAAGAAAATAGCAACAGATAAGGGTAGTTTTTCAAAACTTAAAATCTTTATTTCTGAATTAAACCCTATGGTGTCACTACTCATTAGAATCGTCTCTTTGAGACGATTCTAATGAGTAGTAACACCATAGGATTTGGGGCTGAAATGAGTGATAAAATGTTTGATTTGTTGAAATAACTACGTCTTATCTGGAGCCCTGCTTTATAATTTAAGTCTAATATTGTAGATTAAATGCAAGGATAAGTATCTAAACAAAATGTTTTGGATCCAAATCACTTCAAAGTTCTCTTGCCCATACCCTGCATATATATGTCTTAAAGACTCCAAATAAGAGAAATCCAACATTTTCTCACTTATTCCAGCGCCAAACCCAATTGTGTTACTACTCATTAGAATCGTCTCGAAGAGACGATTCTAATGAGTAGTGACACCATAGGGTTTATTGCAGAAATAAAGATTTCATTTTTTGAAATACTACTACAGACATCTTACTTCTCCATTCTTATAAAACATCTGTTATTTAGAACTTTTCCTATGTTTGTTCTGTTTTTCCCTGGCCCCAGTAGTTTCTAATTAGAAAGGTCAGTCTTTCTTCCTTACCCCAGACCATGGGAAGGGCCCGGTAGAACTTTTTTCTCACGTTAACACCCCGTCAACATTCGGGGCACACTTGATACACTGATCTTGTGCATTTTTCAAACATATTTTACAGCAAAATTAATTAAGATATCACACTTGTGTCGTCATCATTGTCTCAATCAACCCTGGTAATGACACTTTTCCAAACAGACTCTTCCATTTACTAAATAAAGACCCCTTTACATTTTCTCTTGAGGAGTCTGTCCAGAAAATATTTGAAATTATGGCAAACAGTGCAGACCCTAATCAGAGGGCTCCTCACGGAGCCCTCTGATCAGGGTCTACACTGTTTGCAAATGTAGGATATATCTGGTTTCAGCCCACTAAGGTTTAAATGGTAGCCCTGTGTTAAAAGTGTGCAATGTGACCCCTTCCCAAACCTTTCACTTGCTAAACAATGACACTTATTTCTAACTAGAGTCATGCTTTTGTTGAGGGAGATCATTTAATTAAGACGGATGGAGATCTCTTTTGCTATCCATCTGCTAGAATATAGAAAATAGTTCTTATGATACATATTAATGATTGTATAAACTGGATTTTTTCAGCGGAGCTGACTATAGTTTCTATTTAGACATACATTTCTATTTAGACAAACATTTTAACCAATCATATTTGATCAGAAATTTAGAATTAAGAGCACCTGTTGAAACTGAATTGTCTGATTGGATAGTAGCCACGGCTCCAGATAAGGGAATTATTTCAAAACTTAAAATCTTTATTTGCGCATTAAACCCTATGGTGAATTGTCTCTTCGAGGCAATAAAAATGAGTGGTAACACCATAGGGTTTGGTGCTGAAATGAGTGAGAAAATGTTAGATTTGTTCAGTTTACTCCCCTCTTATCTGGAGCCCTGCTGGTTTTACCAGTGTGTACTACTGGAGCTGATGACATCATGCTTCTATTTTAAGATGTGTGACAACTGATGTCTATTTATAGATAGACAGTGGTAAAACTACCAATTCTTCTTAATTGTTTTCTGTTTCATTTTGTACAAATTTACAATACATTGATAGCAATATAATGAATGAACTCAAGTGAGTCAGACACAGTTGATTATACAAGAATGAGATGTTAGTGAAGCTGAAGCAGACAGCTGTTACAATGCTGCATGAGCAAGCACAGTAGTTACTTTAGTTATAGTTTGTTTCAAGAAACTCTATGAGTGATGTTTGATATATAGAACAGTATATTAATAGGAGTAGCTAGGATCTTCTACCAGTAGCTAGGATATAGGTTGAATTATTTGTTTTGCATTTCTGTACATGATTATAGTTATGCTATATCTTAAATAAAAGTCGCTGTTTCCATTGTACTTGTATATTTTGCTTTTCAATTTAAAGCGACTCGCAACCGGATGGTGTACTTGTCAAAATAAAATAAAATACTCAAATAAAAGCAAATTTGTGGCATTATTTGGCTTCTGACATTAAAAAAATATGATCAGTCCAAAAAAAGTCTCAAGAATCGTCACCGAATCTTAGATTTTTAGATATTTTCCATCGTTTTTCTATACCGACTAGTAGACGGTATAGTTGTTGCTGTTGCTTCTCTACACGGGCTCAGACATAAACACGAGCCGAATTACGAAGTTGTATGCACTTTCGACCGCAACACATTGAAATACGTTAAATCGATCCGAGATAAACGGATAGTTCCGTGGTCCATTGGTCTAAGCGGTTTCCCCTATTTTGCCTTCTGTCCGCCAATGCCGGGCCATGGGTTCGAATCCCACCAGAGACCAATATTTTTTTTTATTGAAATTCATTTTTTTTAAACAGAATTTCTTATCCTAAACTAATTCTTTACCATTTATATAAGCGTTTGACACATATTTACAAATTACTATTTTTAATGCACCATCTGGTTGCGAGTCGCTTTAAGATATAACAATTCTTGTAAAAACTCAATTTAATACACATCTACAGTTTTACTTCCACCTCTCATTCCGCTGAATATCTTTTTTAAAGATATTTCTTGTTTCTTATGATATTTCTTATGATGTATGGTCATGCATGACTGTATAATGAAGGAATAAATTACTTTCATGAAGGAATAAATTGAAGACGTAAAAAGGTAGATAGGGCAATGGGTTAAAGCAGGTTGAAAATACATGTATAGCAAAAAGCTCCTGGCAAGTAGATTTATTAACCCGTTTCTAGATTTGAAGGTATATATGACCACTTAAAGCAGGTTGAAAGTAAAGCAGAATGCACCTTAAGGAGCATTCTGTTTTACTTTCAGCCTGCTTTAAGCTATTAATTATCTGCTAGAATACAGAAAGTATTTTTAAGTACTTTTATTTGTGACAGTATAAATTGGAATTATTTTCTTCATTAGAGGAATTAATTAAAGATGTAAAAAGGCGTATTTATGGGGTAATGGGTTAATCAGAATGGCATGACTTTTGCTCTGTATTAAGCACAATCACCATTTGTCAGGCTTCCTTATAGTAGTCTCTAAACATAAAATTTGCTATTCTAGAATTGTGATGCGAAACACTGCAATAATACCCAGGGCTCCAGATAAGGGGGGTATTTCAAAAACTAAAATCTTTATTTCTGCTTTAAACCCTATGGTGTCACTACTCATTAGAGTCGTCTCGAAGAGACGATTCTAATGAATAGTAACACCATAGGATTTTATGCTAAAATAAGTGAGAAAATGATGGATTTCTGCAGTTTACTCCCTCTTATCTGGAGCCCTGATACCCATAGGACCTGAGCTACTATATAATGGCAGCTTGCCTACCTCTAAATTAGCCCCTCACACACCCTTAATTACTGCAAAGACAGTAGCACCTTCTCCCTTTTAACTAATCTCCGGTTACCAGGTGATACAGGCAGCTGATTGGTTAAATGATACCAAATACCAAGATTACCTTGATAATTGTACCCCAATCTTAACTCTTTGCATGCTGGGTAATTTTTTTCGTCTGCAATATTTTGTCGTCTGCTACTGTGCTAAAAATATAATTTTCTAAATTTCTTTTCAAAACATGGTCAGAATGTCAAACAGTTTTTGGATCCTGATGAGACGCCGCGATATGCGGCGTCTCATCTGGATCCAAACTGTTTGCAAAGGCAATCACTCTGAGTGTGGCAGATATATCCGCTGCTAGCATGCAAGGAGTTAACAGGTACTCAGTGGGTATACAGGTATACTACTGTATTTCTGTGACAATTTTAATGTATTCTGGGATAATTCGATCGAGAAGCATTAATTGGTGTCTTAATTAACTCTTTGCACGCTAGCGGCAGATGAATGTACCACAGTGATTTCCTTTGCAAATAATTTGGATCCTGATGAGACGCTGCGTAACGCGGCGTCTCATCAGGATCCAAATTGTTTGAAACTCTGACCCTGTTTTGAGAAGAAATTATGAAAATTCTGTTTTTAGAACAGTTGCAGACGACAGTTATTGCTGTCAGAAATTTACCCAGAATGCAAAGATTTTAAGACAGGTTGATGCTTAATATGCAGGACAAAAAGTAATGCAGAAAGCTCCTATGAGCTTTCTGCTTTGATTTTGTCCATGCACTAAGCTACAGCTTGTCTTAAAGAATGCCAATTGCTTTTCTTTTGTTCAGAATAAGTTTTGACAGAACTTTGTCTAATAAATCAAATAACAAAAGGATTTAACATATTCCTATTATTTCATATTCAAATAAAATAATTTACGCAGCGTCTGATCTACATCCAAACTGTTCGTCATTTGTGATAAATATTTCTTCGGTTTCAAAAGCATGAACAATAATTTTTAGTTTTGTAGCCGATAATATATTTGAAGCAGATGACAATTCAGCATGATAAGGCTAAAGACAATGGTGAAATTGTGCGGTGTCGTTAGTGAAAAATTCATGAGAACTGCAGACAGAATAATCACGCTACTGTATACTGTAATAACCGGCTTGAAAAACTGTGAAGAAACTCAAAACGTATAATCTGCACGACACAGGAGAGAAGTCACACAGATGGTTAAAATTTCCTTTAACCCATTACCCCATAAATACGCCTTTTTAATGCCTATAATTTATTCTTCCACTGGAGAAATAGTTCCCTTTTAAACAGTCATGAATATGTATCATAAAAATAGTTTTTATATCCTAGCAGATAATAGTTTAAAGCAGGCTGAAAGTAAAGCAGAATGCGCCTTAAGGCGCATTCTGCTTTACTTTCAACCTGCTTTAAGGGACCATCTGTCCTTCAAGCTAGAAACAGGCCAGGGGGAAATGGGTTAAAGAAAAAATACTTCAGAAAGCAGATACAAAGAAAAGAAATAGGAAAGTTGAAGCTTATATATATAGGAATATTGTAAAGATCTTCAACTTGCAACAGTTTTAATTGTTTAGACCAGTGATTACCCAACCCAATACCAGGGCTCCAGATAAGAGGTAGTTTTTTCAACAAATCCCACATTTTCTCACTATTTTTAGCACCAAATCCTATGGTGTTACTACTCATTAGAATCGTCTCGAAGAGACGATTCTAATGAGTAGTGACACCATAGGGTTTAATTCAGAAATAAAGATTTTAGTTTTTGAAAAACTACCCTTATCTGGTGCCCTGCATTACTCCATGGATACTCTCTTTTACTTATTGAAATTAATTTATACATCAACTAAAAGAACAGTTTCACTTGAAACACTAATGAAAATTATGCACCTTTAGAAATATATATATTAATACCTTCCTCTAGCAGATTGTAGCTTATGTCTGGCTGAAAGTAAAGCACATTCTGCTTTACTTTCAACCTACTTTAAGTAGTCTAACCTATATTCAAAACTAGTGGTTAGATAAACACCATGTTTCACTTTTCATTTTTGCAGGGAACCCCTTCAGTGGATAGATTGGCAAAATAACACCCTTAATCCCATAACACACAAACACATGCGTTATTAGAAATGAGTTATAATACATGAATATAAAAAATTCAATATTCGCTATTCCATTATCGCCAGCTAGCAGAGACCTTCTTTGGATAGGATTTACTGTCTGATAAAAAGATTTGTGCTCATGTAATAAACATGCTGTATCATTCATGGTGCACGGAAAGGTCGAATCATGCTACAATTCTGTATTCAACAGCCAATCGAAATACATGTAGGTGCATGGCTGCAATCTCAATAACAAATCAGAGCTCCAGATAAGAGGAAGTAAACTGAACAAATCTAACACTTTCTCAATCATTTCAGCACTAATCCAATGGTGTAACTACTCATTAGAATAGTCTCGAAAAGACGATTCTAATGAGTATTAACACCATAGGATTAAATAAAGATTTTAGTTTTTGAAATACTCCTCTTATCTGTAGCTCTGTATCACAGATTTTTCATTTATGCGAGCTCTGACAGATGGTAAATAAATACAGAATACATGTAATACAGAAAGCTCCTAAAGGAGCTTTTTGTAATACCTTTATTATGCTTTATCAACTTTTTTTTTTTTTTTTTTTAAATATCTTCATGTTTCATTAAATGATTCTCTTACACAGGTTTAAGCTATCTTTTTATGTTGGCATTTCTTTTTATTTTATTTTATCAAGACATATGGTTCTAAGGTAGCATAGCTGGCTGCTGATAAAATTCATGATTCTTTTCTTGTAGAAAAAAGTTTATTTTTCTTTGTCAGTCAATGTTGCCATAAATAAGATATTTGTTTCTTGAATGGCTCATGATTGCAGTGTTGCTGAAAACATTACTCAAACCATGATGATATTTGGATAGACTGGCCTGAGAAAACATTGTAGATTATAACTGATCAGATTATTTTCTTCGTTAACTCTTTCCTCCCTGAAACTTCAAATGGACAATCCCAGTTTCCATTTTAGTCTAGTTCATTTCTGACTTTGAAGGGTTATTTTTGTCAATGTTTTACATTATGACAAACAGTGAAGACCCAGATCAGAGGGCTCCGTGAGGAGCCCTCTGATCTGGGTATTCACTGTTTGCATAGGACAAGTGTATTTTCACATGTATACTGTTTGAAAAGGACGCCTATATGTGGGACTAGGGCTCAAAGGGTTAACCCTTTCCCACATAGCCTGTTTATAGTATTGAATATTGGTGTCCACTTAAAGCAGGTTGAAAGTAAAGCAGAATGTGCCTTAAGGCACATTCTGCTTTACTTTCAGCCTGCTTAAAGCTACCATCTGCTAGAATATAGGAAATATGTCTTATGATACATATTCATGACTGTATAAATTGGAACTATTTTCACCAGTGGAGGAATAAATTAAATGCATTAAAAGACGCTTCCATGTGGGAAAGGGTTAAAAAGGCACAACTATGGAGAAATGGGTTAATATAAGTTTGACAGTAGGCAAATTTTCTCAGGACCCATTGAAGCATGAAGTCGTATAAAGCTAATAAGGTACTTAAGTTGCTACATTACTCTTACTTAGAGAGCAAATGACGAATTCAGCCTCCTTTTTACAAACAATTTGGAATCTGATCAGATGCTGAGTAATACTCGTCACTTGATCGATCAGGATCATATAATGTTATAACTGTGATCATATTTCTTGATAAATACAGAATAATTAGGCAATTTGAGAAGTTTTAGTTGACAACAACTTTGATTACAGAGCTCCAGATAAGTGAGTATTTCAAAATCTAAAATCTTTATTTCTGCACTAAACCCTATGGTGTTACTACTCATTTGAATCGTCTCTTCAAGACGATTCTAATGAGTAATAACACCATAGACTTTTATGCTGAAATGAGTGAGAAAATGAGTGAGAAAATGAGTCAGAAAATGTTGGAAAAGCAGACGACATTTTTTCAACGTCAAAGGGATAAAAGAAACACTTGTTTACATACAATTACATCCAGCATTTTCGCCTTTGATGTTGACGTCTGCTTCACATTTTTTACATCTGCATCAGAATATGATTTTTGCCGAATATTTTCTACAATTCTTTGCATGCCCTTAGGCAAAATCCATGAAAACCTTTGCAAACAGTTTGGATCATGATGAAATTCAGTGCCTCGTCATGATCTAAACTATTCCACTCTCTTTTGAGATTTCTAAATATAGAATGTACAAGTTACAGACAACAATTGTTGCAGACGACAATATAACTTAATGTTTAAAAGGTTAAAATACTATCAGATCCAGACTTGTAACAAACACTGAGAAACTGTCATCTGCTGAAAACACCGGCTGCTATAATTCTAGAATTGGCATGATCTTATTTTTACAGAATATGGATCAGAATGAAAAAGAGTTTTGATTCTGAACTGTTTGCATAGGTTTTCAGTACAAATTTTCAGTGTTAAAAGGGAACATGACATTATAAAACAATTACTAGATATTTGCGTCTTCTACAGTCATGTGGGACAGAAATTTATGTAATGAGCAACAAAAAAGATCATTTTAGTGAAAATATGAATTTTGCATTATAATATTTATCATGAGATGAAACGAATTCTTTCATGCACTGAAAGAAATTTTCTTCTATTTTTTCTTTCTCTCCATAGCTTTTTGTCAACTCTTTGCATGCTAGCGGCGATTATAATTATGTGCCACAGTGATAACCTTTGCAAACAGCTTGGATCCAGATGAGATGCCGCGTTACGCGGTGTCTCATCAGGATCCAAACTGTTTGACACTCTGACCCTGCTTTGAAAAGAAAATTAGAAAATTCTATTTTAAGAACATCAGCAGACGACAATTGTTGCAGACAAACACATTACCCAGAGTGCAAAGAGTTAAGTAGAAGATTTTGCTCATCTACAGTTCATTTAGTTTAACCATGACAGTGAACTATTTTCTTCTGTGGAAGAATTTATTAAAGCCATAAAAAGGCATATCTATGGAGAAATGGGTTAACCCTTTACCCAAAAGCCTATTTCCAGTTTTAAATACAGATGACTACTTAAAGCAGGTTGAAAGTAAAGCAGAATGCGCCTTAAGGCGCATTCTGCTTTACTTTCAACCTGTTTTAAGCATTCATCTGCTAGGATATAGAAAATATTTCTCATGATACATATTGATGACTGTTTAAATTGGAACAAATTTTTTTTTCAATGGAGGAATAAATTAAAGGAGTAAACAGGCATATATATGGAGTAATGGGTTAAGCGACAACTTGTCCACACATCATCAAATAAGATTTGTTCAGTGAATCAGCAATTGCTCAATTTTACAGTATAGCATGACCAAATATAGTATTACAGAATATATATCACATTTCCACGTATTTTACTATTCACTGCAGGCTGATGCCCACAGATATTGGTTTCCACTGGGCTAGGAAGTTCAGGCTTAACTCTTAGAACGCTACTATATATTGTCGTCTGCAATAATTGTCGTATGCTGCTGTCCAAATTTTCAAATTTTCAAAAAAACTCATTTCAAAATAGGTATAAAAATTACAAACAGTTTGGATCATGATGAGACGCCGAGTTACTCGGCGTCTCATCTTGATCCAAATCGTTTGCAAAGATAATCACGGTTTTGGTCGTAAGCGAGCAAAGCGTTCAGTCTCCACCCCAAGTAACCCATCCATTGTATCAGTATACCGAATCTCCTCCCATTTCAAAAGTATCTCGCTAATTATTATTCAAATTTCAACAAAACTGTCAAACTGCTGAACAAGGTTTCTCTGATGTTACAGTAAAACCCTTTCCTCCACAGCCATTATTGCAAACAAGGCTCCAGATAAGGGGAGTATTTCAAAATCTAAAACCTTTATTTCTTCATTAAACTCTATGGTGTTACTACTCATTAGAATTGTCTCTTCAAGGCGATTCTATTGAGTAGTTACACCATAGGATTTGGTGCTGAAATGAGGAAGAAAATGTTGAATTTGTTCAAATCTTATCTGGGGCCCAGAAAACCCTTTCCTCCAAAGCATTCAGTGCCAATCGGCAGTATATTAAACTGTTTGTATTTAACCCATTACCCCATAGATATGTCTTTTTTAACCCTTTCCCACATAGCATATCTCTAGGTGTCCACTTAAAACAGGTTGAAAGTAAAGCAGAATGCGCTTTAAGCACATTCTGCTTTACTTTCAGCCTGCTTTAAGCTTTCATCTGCTAGAATATAGAAAATATTTTGTATTATACATACATGTATTTATGAATGTATAAATTGGAACTATTTTCTTCAGGGCAAGAATAAACTGAATGCGCTAAAAGGCGCATCTATGGGGGGAAAGGGTTAAGCATTTAACCCTTTATACACCATAACCTGTATCTACTTTTGAAGACATGTGACCACTTAATATGCTTTATGGCACATTCTACTTTACTTTCAACCTGATTTAAGCTACCATAAGCTAAGATATCTATTTTATTTATTATGGTGCATATTCATATCAGTACAAAGTTGAATTTTTTTCTTTAGTGGAGGAATAAATCAAGGCGTAAAAAGGTATATTTATGGGGAAAAGGGTTTAAAAACCCAGTAAATTTAAACAAGAACTCTTATCAACAGAATAAGGATTTTGATAGTGACTAGGGCATCATTATATATTCAAACTGTATACTGAACAACCAACCAATTCAACACTAATGTTTTAATAGCTTTTAAAACTGGAAGTAGATTAATGCAAGAGAAAAGTAATGCAGAAAGCTCCTTTAGGAGCTTTCTGCATTACTTTTCTCCTGCATTAAGCTGTTGTCTGTCTTTTGCGAACAAAATACATTCATGTTTCAACACTTAATTGTTGCGGAGCGTAGGTGAAACTGTACGAAACATGACACCGCCGAATGAGAAAGTTGAATTTTTATGTAACTTTTCAACACAATCAGCGCGTTTCAATCTTTACCTGAACATTTTCTCACCCATCCTGACTTATGATTTATTTCTGTAATAAAGCGGAGTTTTTGAAATCATTTTGTAAAATCTGATATCTTCTTATTGTTCAAATTTAACAGTTTTGTTATAGGCTATTAATAATCGTGAAAAGAGCAGACATAGATATTTAATTTCGACAACATAATTCGAAACCTACATCGAAGCCCTGTGAGAAAAAGTGGCAACATTGTATAACTGTGGAATTAACCTTGCTTCCTTTCAAGTTCGTTTTTTGTAAATACAACAAAACCACAATATTTCGACAACTTAACCCATTACTCCATATATATGCAGGGCTCCAGATAAGGGGGGTATTCCAAAAAAAAAAAAAAAATTTGTGCATTTAACCCTATGGTGTCACTACTCATTAGAATCGTCTCGAAGAGATGATTCTAATGAGTAGTAACACCATAGGATTTGTTATTGAAATAAGAGAGATAATGCTTGATTTGTTTGGTTAACTTCCTCTTATCTGGAGCCCTGTATATGCATTTTTATGCCTTTAATTTATTCCTGCAATGAATAAAATTGTTCCAATTTAAACAGCAATGAATATAAATATTTTCTATATTCTAGTAGAAGGAAACATTACTTTCGACAACATAATTTAAAACATCGAAGAACTGTGACGAAAAGTGGCAACATTGTATTACTGTGGAATTAACACAGTGCTTCCTTTTAAGTTTGTATTTTGTTAAAGCAAAACCATAACCAGAGCTCCAGGTAAGGGCTGGGGAGTATTTCAAAAACTAAAATCTTTATTTCTGAATTAAACCCTATGGTGTCACTGCTCATTAGAATCGTCTCTTCGAGACGATTCTAATGAGTAGCAACACCATAGGATTTGGTGCTGTTATGAGTGAGAAAATGTTGGATTTGTTCAGTTTACTTCCCCTTATCTGGGACCTGTTCAATGCAAATTAATAAAGTATAAGCATTGGTAATGGGAGAAGTCAGGTTTTGAGGTTTTCTTCTTCTACAGGATATAGCAACGGTTTCCCATGGCATGTCAAATGTCAAATAAGGTCATTGTGTGACGAAAACACCTGGTAAAATATATAATAGCAAATGCCTTGAATCTCACAGGTACTACCTGTCCCACAATGCATTTCAAGTTTCAAGACCCACAATGCATTTCAAGTTCCTGCTGTTTTTTCCTTTCAGTTAATTTTCTCCATGCGTAGCAGCGAAAACATGTTTCTCTGTGCAAACTGTTTGGATCCAAATGAGATGCTTCGTAATGCGGCATCTCATCAAGATCAAAACAGTTTGACACTCTGACTACGTTTTGAAAAGAAATTTTGAAAAACCTATTTTTAGAATAATAGCAGACGGCAATTATTGTTGCATACGAAAAAATACCCAGCATACAAAGAATTAACAGGCAAAACATTGTTATTTGTACTTTTCAATAGAGCAACTGGCATCTTCTTTAACTCTTTAACTCTTCTTTAAATGCTAAGTAATATTGTTGTCTCCAAACACTTGTCTGCTAATTTTCTAAATATTTATCTTTCTCATATTTCTTTTTCGTATTAAGTCAGTCTGAGTGTCAAACAGTTTGGATCCTGATGAGACGCCGCATTATGCAGCGTCTCATCTGGAGCCAATCCGTTTGCCAAGACTATCATGGTTTCACCCCTAGACAGCAGTTAAAGAATCAAGCCAACAAATGTCAGTTTAAGTCAAATTGATAAAACAACTTGATTTCTTTACAAAATCAAAACGAAAACATTTTTACAGCCAATATTTGATCAGTTTTTTCTGCTATAACAACATTGAACTGTAAATAACTTGTACAAATACAGAGAATAACCACAAAAATAGTCTCCTGTGTTTCCTTACAATTTGTAACATACAATTATTTCTTTGACACTGTTTAGACACTTTACTCTTCTCAGG
This sequence comes from Gari tellinella, assembly GCA_922989275.2. Lineage (NCBI taxonomy): Eukaryota > Metazoa > Mollusca > Bivalvia > Cardiida > Psammobiidae > Gari > Gari tellinella. The sequence goes on along the minus strand of OV277865.1, from coordinate 73,977,673 downwards.
CTTGACAACTTGTCTTTTTTTAAGTATTGTAGTTCACTTTAACCCATTATCCCATAAATACGCCTTTTTACACCTTTAATTTATTCCCTTCCTAAAGAAATATATGCAGTCATGAATATGCACCATAAGAAATAAACACATATATTTAACGCTCGATCAATTGAATCTTTTTTTCTAATTTAAGTTGTAATGAGTTAATTGTAATTCAGCAGCAGTCTGAGATATGCTTTCGATTTAAAACCCATAGTTGAGAGTTAACCCATTACCCCATAAATACGCCTTTTTACGCCTTTAAGTTATTCCTCTACTGAAGAAAATAAACCGCTTTATACACTTATAAATATGTATTATAATACATAGTTTCTATCTCCTAATAGATTATACTAAGATAAAAGCTTAAGGGTGTATCAATGTCATGACTCTTGGAAATTTTCAAAGTATATGAAAATACTCTATGACGGTTTTGTATTGAAGAGCTATTTAAGATGAATGAAAAAATAGAAAAAAGTGTACATTTTGGTGAACAACAGTTGGCTCTACGGCCATGTGAAATTTACCCCACCCACTTCCTCTTATTTTGTCCTTTTCAAACAGCCCGCTTCAATAAAATCCATTTTAAATGAAAACAAATATGATCATTTGGTTTTGTGTTATTTATTTCCTATCTATGGTAGTATTTCTTCATACAAAAACTAATTTAAGAAAAAAAAGGCACAAAATGTGAAATTTATAAAGCTCTAAATATCATCGATATGGTACTTTTTTGTAAATTTTGTAAGGGGAGATAACTCTTTTTACTTTAATAACTCAAAATTTTCAACACTGACCTTTCAATTTCTTTTCATATTTTGAACTGCCTTAGCATTTGCTTTCATCTGGTAGAATATAAGAAAAAGTTAAATACTATAACTATTTCATTTTCAAACTTTTTTACTTTTTTTCATAAAATAAAAAATCTAATAAAATCATGCCCTATACAAAGCATATTTTTGATATTCAAGGATCGATATTGTTCAAACCTGGTGCCTGCTTTGTCTAAATTTGGTTTCTATATGTGAAAATACCACCATAGACATGAAATAAATAATGGAAACCCAAATTATCATGTTTGTTTTGTTTCGAAATAAATTTTACTGAAGCTTGTACCCTGAATGGGTAAAATTTGAGAAAAAAAGTCCAAATTTGACATACCTTTTTCAAATCGCTGTAGCTCAAAAACAAGGACACCACCATATCTTTTTTTTTCCATTTTTTCATTCATCTTAAACAGCTCTTCCAAAAAAACGCTGTTAGAATAAAAGTTAAATACTTGGAAAAATTGGCTTATGACATTGATACACCCTTAAGCACCTCAAGGCGCATTCTGCTTTACTTTCAACCTGCTTTAAGTGGTCACCTGTCTTCAAAACTAGAAACAGGCTTTGGAGTAATGGGTTAAGTTGTGATTCAGCAGCAGTCTGGGATACTATAAATATTATTATGCTTTCCAGATTATGCTTTCTTGGGACATTTGCTTTCCTAAAAGAGCTGTCTGGTCAGAGTCTGCACTGTTTTCTAATAGAATCAGGCATAAGTCTGAACTCTTCCTTCCCCCCTTTTTTTTTATTTATTTTATCAACCAATGTCATAAAGCAGAGGTTTTGATATCATTTTGAAGAATATTAAAGCATATTATGCTTTAGTTTCAACCTGCTTTAACCCATTACCCCATAGCCTATTTCTAGTATTGAAGATAGGCGATCACTTAAAGCAGGTTGAAAGTAAAGCAGAATGTGCCTTAAGGCGCATTCTGCTTTACTTTCAGCCAGCTTTACACATTTATCTGCTTAGATATAGAAAGTATTTTTTATAATACATATTCATGACTGTATAAAAGTGAACTGTTTTCTTCATTGGAGGAATGAATTATAGGCGTTGAAATGCGTATTAATGGGGGAATGGATAAAGTAGTAATTAATCTTCAATACTAAAACAGGCTATGGGGTAAATGGTTAAACCTATCTGCCTGAAACAACAGTGATTTGCACTTTTGACCATGAGAAGAAAAGGTTACCAGAAAAGACTGTCTTGGACAAAAGCAGAACATGCTAAGATCATCTTTCAGAGAGGGCAAACATATCTGTTAAAACATCAAAGCCTCGCTATTTGCTGTGAGCAAACGGCTCCGAGGTTGACCATACTGGTCAGTGCTCACTGACCATTGTCCGAAATCAATTTAATCACCCACTACTGTGTAATTAAAGCATTATCTCTGATTATTTTGCCACCTATACGATGCAAGTCTTCGTCCCTAAATTGCCTCGGGTGAGTTACCGTACCGCTTTGTACTTTGTTAGGGCAACGGACCTTACATCAATATTTGTCAATTTCATTTGGGTTCAACCCCCTTTTAATGCTGAAAATAATTTGTCTAATGAAAATTTAAAAACAATTATTTTGTCTTTCAATTTGCCCCTTAAAATGTGTTTCATGTGACAAACAGTTTGGATCCAGATCAGATGCCGAGTTACTCGGCATCTGATCTGGATCCAAACAGTTTGCAAAGGGTATTTAAGCTGGTTTCCTGCGTTAAGGGTCAAATTTACATGATCAATAAAGACCCCTATGTATAATTCACCAAACCTGACTCAATAGGGGATAATTCAATTGATGTTAACAGTTTAACTAACATTAGCATAACTGTACTAAAAGAACCCCCAAAACTCCTACCCTCACCGATTCTATACACTAGACAGAACCTATGACACTATGTCAACTCCACAAAATGATCAGGTTCAATATGTTTCGGAAACTATGATAACTCTTTGCTTTAGAATGGCAGAAGTTAGTGCAGACTAACAAAAGTACAGCGGGTGACTATTCTTTTCTTTTTTTTTTATAAATTTCTTCTTTAAGAAACACCACACTCCCTCTTTCCCCTCCCCTAGAGAATACAGCCCCCACCCTCTCTGACCAATCGTTAAATAAAAATAATCCTTTGCCAGTCATTAAGATAAGACTCAGCTTAAAACAGAACAAAAGTTATGCAGAAAGCTCCGTTAGGAGCTTTCTGCATTACTTTTATTCTGTTTTAAGCAGCCACCTGATTGATGAGACATCCACACCGGCTTTTCCAATTATCGCAAGATTCAGGAGCGACTGTAACACACAAATTCTCAAACCATGGTGGTGGGGTGTGTACTGGTCTGATTATCAATTTGTCTTTAATTCCAGCTAATCCCCTAGTGGATTTGGGATAATTATTTTCTTCATTATAACAGTTTCAATGCAGTCAGCCTCCCTCTTTGATGATCGGCTGCACCATGATTATTCAGCAGTCTTTATAGAGTAGTCACCAAGTTTATTTGTCCCATAAAAAAAACCACACAGATAAAGTCGTGTTGCGCAATTTTTTCAAAAAAATACAGTAACACACTACCCTTTCAAACTAGTGATAGCTTAACCCATTACCTCATAAAATACCCCTTTTTAAGCCCTTAATTTATTTCTCCACAGAAGAATATAGTTCCAACTTATTCAGTCATGAATATGTACCATAAGAAATAGATTCTATATCTTAACAAATTGTAGCTTAAAGTAGGCTGAAAGTCAAGCAGAATGCACCTAAAAGGTGCATTCTGCTTCACTTTCAGCCTGCTTTAAGTGATCACCAATCTTCAATACTAGAAACAGGCTTTCCGGTAATGAGTTAATGTAGGACAAAAGAAATTCACTTACAAAGGAAGCTTTCTGCAAAACTTTTCTACTGTGTTAATAAAGTAGCCATATTCTAATTTATCTATTAGTATACAATGATTATTGATTTGACTCTTTACCCCATAGCCTGTTTCTACTTTTAAAGATTTTTTTTTTTTTTTTATACTTTATTCAAGAATATTACAATCACATATTTATATACACTCATCTTCATATCAATTTCATATACACAATATCTATATATATATATTGTTATATTGTTATTTAAGAAAGTCACAACCTCATGTGTCTACTTTCAAAGATATTTAGTCACCACTTAAAGCAGTCTGAAAGTAAAGCAGAATGTGCCTTAAGGCACATTCTGCTTTACTTTCAGCCTGCATTAAGCTACCATCTGCTAGAATAAAGAAAATATGTTGTATGCTGCATATTCATGACTCTGTATAAATTGGAACTATTTTCTACAGTGGAGGAATATATCAAATGCGTAAAAATATGTATCTATGGAGTAATGGGTTAACCCAGGTTTGACTGTAACATTGTTTAACATGAGGATGACAGCCATTTTAAGTGTATTTTAACCCATATACCCCATAGCATGTTTCTAGTATTTAATATGGGTGACTACTTAAACCAGGTTGAAAACAAAGCAGAATGCACCTTAAGGTGCATTCTGCTTTACTTTCAGTCTGCTTTAAGCTACCATCTACTAGAATTGTAGAAAATATTTCTGATCATACATATTCATAATTGAATTAATTGGAACTATTTTCTTCAGTTTTGGAATAAATGAAAGGCGTATTAATAGGGTAATGGGTAAAGGCAAGAAAAACATTTTATACCATTGGAAATCTTACTGCAGTAAAACAGCAATATCGTTAAATATGAGGACGGCGGCCATATTAAGTGTAATTGGAGTTTAAATTGTTTATAATTTCTTCCTTTCATCACCTCTTTTTATAACTACAACTGGCTCAAGTAGCCGGCAGGTGTATGGTTTTTGTGTTAGAAACATTGAAAAAGAATTAAAATAATATAATGCAGATTTCTGTATTCAAAATACAGGCAAGAAATACATTGTTATATCATTAGAAATCTATAATCAGGTTACAGGAGAGTATTTCAAAATCTAAAATCTTTATTTATGAATTAAACCCTATGATGTCACTACTCATTAGCATCGTCTCAAAGAGACAATTCTTACTTACTTTAAGCCTACTTAATTACTTTAACCCTTTACCCAATAACCTATTTCTATTTTTGAAAACATTTGAATACTTAAAGCAGGCTGAAAGTAAAGCAGAATGCGCATTAATGCGCATTCTGCTTTACTTTCAGCCTGCTTTAAGCTACCACCTGCCAGAAAAAAGAAAAAAAACTTACGATACATATCCACGACTGTTTAAATTGGAACTATTTTCTTCAGCGGAGGAATAAATTAAATACGCTAAAAGTCGCTTCTATGGGGTAAAGGGTTAAGCTGTCACCTGTCTTTTATACAATCACCTAGCCTTCATTTTAGTTGTTGAAATAGAGAGGTTTTACTGTATTGGATTCTATTTTCTCCTTTTGAGGCCAAAACGCTAGTGGAGTAAATAGTAAACAAAATTAATACTAGGTCATCTACTGTCAATAACTTTATAGTGTTTGGGGTTTTTTTTTCAACTTAAATTTACTCAATTTGTTCCCCTTTCCTTCAAGCTGTTTCATAATACTAATTTACTAAACATGTCAAACTTGGATGACAATTATTGACTCACCAAAATTTTACACATTTTCTTGATTGTTAGATCTGAATCAAACCGTGTTGACCATGTCTGGCCATGATTGACCATGAAGTACCCAGTAAATCTTAAGCTGTTGAAAGGACACTCAAAGGCTCTGTATGACAAGGTGACAGCCTAAATGGTCTCCTAACAAAGGAGTTTGTCACCTAGGTAACCATTTACCGGCCTCACATTTTATCATACATACCTGTACTAAATCATTTCCCATCTGAAACTTCAAACAGAAAATGCTAGTTTCTTATAAAGTCTATAATATTGTTGACTATTTAAGAATGTATGTTTACAACTACAGTAAAACTACTCTATACCGGCCACTAAAAAGAAGGCTAATTTATTGTTTAACCCTTTACCTGATAGCCTATTTCTAGAATTGAAAATACCGGTAGGTTACTACTTAAAGCAGGTTGAAAGTAAAGCGGAATGCGCTTAAGGCGCATTCTGCTTTACTTTCAGCCTGCTTTAAGCTATCTTGTTCTAGAATATATAGAAAAAATTCCCTATAATATATATTAATGACTGATTAAATTGGAACTATTTTCTTCAGCGGAGGTATAAATCATATCCGCTAAAAGTCGCTTCTATGGGGTAAAGGGTTAAAAGACAGGTGGTAGCTTAAAGAAAGATGAAAGTAACACAGCAAACTCCTGAAGGAGTTTTCTGTTTTACATTCACCTTGTTTTAAGCTACCACCTGCACTAAAGCAACTACCTGCATTAAACACCAATTGATTAGCGTACTTCAGTGGCGAGAAAGAGAGAGAGGTTTTTACTGTAATTGTAAATTGACAAACATTGCAGATGCTGACAGGGCTCCAGATAAGGGGAGAATTTCAAAATCTAAAATCTTTTCTGCTGCAATAAATCCTATTGTGTCACTACTCATTAGAATCGAGGGGAGAATTTCAAAATCTAAAATCTTTTCTGCTGCAATAAATCCTATTGTGTCACTACTCATTAGAATCGTCTCGAAGAGACGATTCTAATGAGTAGTTACACCATAGGATTTGGAGCTAAAATGAGTGAGAAAATGTTGGATTTGTTCCATTAATCCCTCTTATCTGGAGTCCCGCCCTGATCATGTCCCTATTCCTTGTTCCTATGCCTTAATTTCATGCTTCTGTCTTTAGAGAGCCTCATGTTTCCTTCAGAGTAAATGTACCAGTCATTTCCAACAGTATACTTATAGAGTTACGTCCCCTGAGGGCAGCGTTTAAGATGGGAAGGTGATAACATGGTTGCATAACTCCGGTAAAGGTAGCGGTCCATTATTTTAACAATTACTTGTCAATCGTACAAGCAGTGTGGCCTTTGACCTTGAATTTTAACGGGGTCTTACATGACAGTTTGACAATACTGCTTCACTGCTGGTCCTATTAACGACAAGACCAAGGCTTGTAAGTGTCAATACACTGGTAGTTACTGGTGTTCAAATTGTCCAGATATTCGTGTGTAGTTCATCTTAAAGTCCACCTTTTTCGTGTTTTAACCCTTTGTCTCATTATTTTTAGTGTTTAACCCTTTTCCCACCATAGAAGTACCTGAGGATGTCTTTGCCTATATCTAACAGTTACTGGGCTTAATTAAACCTTCCCCCCCATAGAAGCGCCTTTTAGTGCATTCAGTTTATTCCTCCGATGAAGAAAATAGTTCCAATTTATACAGTCATACATATGTCTCATAAGGAATATTTTTCTTTATTCTAGCACGTGGTAGCCTAAAACAGGCTGAAAGTAAAGCAGAATGTGCTTTACTTTCAACCTGCTTTAAGAAGTCAACCTGCTTTAAGAAGTCACTTTTTTTTTCAATATTAGAAATAGACTTATGGAGTGATGGGTTAAGAAAGGTTATTGCTTCAGCAAGATAAAAGTAAAGCAGACAACTTCTACAGAAAGCTGAAACCTGTATTCAAGACCATCAATTAATGTGTGCTTATGTGGAGGTGTTCTGAGGAACTTCTGTGCAGGAAATGGTTTACCGTTAACAGCTTTCTGCTTCACTATTGCCCTAAATTAACTTTCTAAGGCAGCCAACTCCAACTTCTATTAAATTACCATTTCTCCTCCCTAATATTGAAGTCTGTTTATAACCCACATTTGGACTATGTTCAGAACTATTAATTTTTTTTGATGGTATTATGCTTAGTAGTTGAATTTTCAAAGAAAAAAACAAACCTGATTCAAACTAATTTTTTTTTTTTTTTTTTTTTTTTGTTACAGGACAAAACTTCAAATTTTGACAAGATATTCAATATTTCTCAGACACAGTCATGAAATGTTAATTGATTTCATAACACATACGTCCCTATCTTCCAAACCACATTCTCATTATTGATTTTAGGGAGTCTGAAATGTAATTAAAAACACTAATTTTAATTAAGGGTTTTTTGAAAATTGTTCTTTTAACCAATTTCAGATCTTCTAAAAATAATTTGATGCCTTTTTTTCAAAGAACAATAAAACCCCTATATATCGACCAATCAGAAAAAATCTTAAAGATAACGTAGAAGGAATGACAGGTAATAGCTTAAAGCAGGCTGAAAATAAAACAGAAAGCTTCTTAAGAAGCTTTCTGTGTTACTTTCAACCTGCTTTAAGCAGCAACCTGCTTTTGAAATCTGAAAAAAAATCTCATTTTTTAGTTGAAATAATATGAAGGGTCCATTGTACCTTTGTTTATAGACTGTCTGTTATATGAGGGCTAGCAGAACTTCAGCTCAACCTTTCCCCATGCTGTCTGTGTACATTCATGACGTTTGCCACTTCATCTGGATACAAACTGTCTTGACTGTACCTTTCAAAGTAATTTCAGGAAAGGGAAAGTCCTGAATTCAGGATATGTAGCATAATTCTTTTTAAAGAAGACAACTTGTTTTGTTTTAAAAGTGAAATATATATATTTTTTTCATAAATGTTAAATGGTTTCAGCATTTTGAAGGGTTTAAACATTTCATGAGTGTTCAAAACAGGGTGTGTAAAACGTAAACCTTTTATGTGCTGAAAAAGTTTTTGAAAAAAAAAAGTTTGCATAATTCATTTTTTTGAAAATTATTATAAAATCTGTCGTCTATACGTAGTCTATACACCTGAATAAGGCTAGTCTGGACACTTACTGACCCCTTACTACAGTCTGAGTGATCTAGATAAGATATCAAGTTACTTTGTCCTGTTTGTATTTCATCCTGATTCCAGGTTGTTTGCAAAAGTTATCAACTTTATTCTATAAACATGAAAAGGCTTAATCTAAATATAATGATGTGATTCTCCAAGCTCCCTAGACAAACTTCAATGCAGGATTTCAATAACACATGTTTTTCAGAGAAAATTTGTGAGCAAACTTCACACATTACCCCCATAGCCTGTTTCTGGTTTGAACGAAAGGTGACCACTTAAAGCAGGTTGAAAGTAAAGCAGAATGTGCCTTCACGCTCATTCTGCTTTACTTTTAACCTGCTTAACTCTTTCCTCCCTGAAACTTTAAATAGACAATTCCAGTTTCCATTTTAGTCTAGTCCATTTCTGACTTTTAAGGGTTGTTTTTGTCAATGTTTGGCATTATGACAAACAGTGAAGACCCTGATCAGAGGGCTCCTTTCGGAGCCCTCTGATCTGGGTCTTCACTGTTTGCACATGACATGTGTACTATTCACATGTACACTGTTTGAAAGGACGCCTATATGCGGGACTAGGGTTCAAAGGGTTAAGGTGGTTACATCTCTTCAAAACTAGAAATACCCGTTGGAGTAAAGGATTACTATTGTCTTTCAGGAATATTATCCCTTTCCCCCATTTATTTGCTGAATTCCCCTGTGAAAAATGTTCATGAATTTTAGAGAATATTAATGAACATTAAATGGCCGCTTCAAGATCGAATTGTTCTAGATCATCAAGAATTACTTGAAATACTCTACAAAAGGAGTTCAAGAACTTTTGTTATTCTACAATATGGTTCTAAAAACATCAAAGTTCTAGAATTTTTGCAAAATATTTAAGAAGGTTAAATGGCCACTTCTAGAATTGTTCATGAATATTCAATAATTTATTCTCGAATAGTTCTAAAATACCTAAATTCCACAATGGGAGGGTTAATATTGTCTTTATGGAGCTATAAGCAAAATCAGAACAGCATGAGCAGAGGATTTTTTTATTTCGTTAACCCATTACCCCAAAGCCTGTTTCTAGTTTTGAAGATATGTGGCCACTTAAAGCAGGTTGAAAGTAAAGCAGAATGCACCTTAAGGTGCATTCTGCTTTACTTTCAGCCTGCTTTAAGCTATATATAATCTGCTAGAATGTAGAAAATATTTCTTATGATTTTTATTTGTGACAGTATAAATTAGAACTATTTTCTTCAGTGGAGAAATAAATTGAAGGCTTAAAAAGGCGTAGTTATGGGGTAATGGGTTATAAGGACATTCTGTTTTACTTTCATCCTGCTTTAAGTGACCATCTTTCTTTAAAACTAGCAACATGCTATGGGGTAAAAGGATTATGGAGTTATGAGCAAAATCATAATAGCATGAGCACAGAATTTTTCTATTTTGCTAAACAGCTGCACAGAATGGGCCAAACAAAGGATGTACGTCTTCAATGACAAAAATAAACTTCAATTTAAACTTCAGGCTATAAGTAATGTTTTCTGCTCGATCATTCCCTCAATAAACAAAAGACATCTATTTACAGCACACGCTTTCTGAATTATTTTCTCGTTGCACCGACAAAGTACATGTTCCAGACTCTCCTCATCCCCTATTTTCCCATGATCCTCTAGGATTCTGTGGCCCCTTAAAAAAAACATGCGACTCCAAAACACACTCGCACATCTCTCTGCATAATTGAATTTTCATACCAGATCTAGCTAATATTTAAGTTCCCGAAAAATTAGTGGGTCTTAAAACCTCAAACATCCGTGACAAGCACCATCACTGGTTCCCTGCTTGGGTATAACCTGTTTTGGTTCCCTACCTGTTTTGCCTAACCTCTCAATGAGAAGGCTTTGAGTCTCTAAATACAGGGAGTTGCTAAATGCACGTCAAAAGTAAGGCAGAAAGCTCCTCATGGAGTTTTCTGCATTACTTTTGACTTGCATTATAATTAAGCTGTGACTGGTCTCTTTTTTTGGCAGGCTAGTGGCAGAATCGTGATCATCTGTACAAACAGTTTGAATCCTGATGAGACGCCGCGAAACGCGGCGTCTCATCAGGATCCAAACTGTTTGACACTCTGATCCACTAAAAATAAAAATTTGAAAAATGCTTCATTTAAAACAGAAGCAGATGACAATAGCTGCAGATGAAAAGCATGCAAAGAGTTAGAAGAGGTTTGACTGTGAGTGTATATCAAGTTGCGGGACAAAAATGTTCGGGGAAAAGCTGGTATATTAAAACTCAGACAACTTGAAGCCATGCATGCAGTCTGAATAGGGTCTTATCAAGATTTTAATTTAATAATTAGCCGAAATTAACCCTTTGATCTCTCGAGTAAAATCACATCTGTTGAACGTGTTGTCTGCTTGGGATTTCTGACATTGAATCTTTTATTGTTTAATATTTTGTAGATAGATCTATATGATTGAAGAGGTGAACAGTTTTTTTTATGTCAGATCTGGGTCCAAAATGTTTGGAAAAGTTTTTGCCCTATGTTTAAAAATTTGAGTGTTAAGAAATAAAGGAGTCTTTAGCCAATTTAACCCCATCTAATCATTACATTATTTAAAATCTCATTATTTTATTATACAGTTAACCCATTACCCTATAGCTTGTTTTCTGTATTGAAGATCAATGGTTCCTTAACTCTTTAACCCATAATTACGCCTTTTTACGCCTCTAATTTATTCCTCCACTGAAGAAAATAGTTCTTATTTATATAGTCATGAATATATATTATAAGAAATATTTTCTATTTCCTAGCAGAAGGTAGCTTAAAGCAGGCTGAAAGTAAAGCAGAATGCGCTTAAGGCGCATTCTGCTTTACTTTCAACCTGCTTTAAGTGGACACCTATATTCAATACTAGAGATATGCTATGTGGGAATGGGTTAAAGAACTGCCCCTGTGAAAAGTGTTCAAGAATATTTAGAATATTCATGAAGCTTTATGACCGCTTCTAGAATTGTTCCAGAGCTTCAAGAATATTTATTTGGTTTTCTGTGACAGTGTGCTAGGCATTTGCTCTACCACATCGGAATAGATAAAGGCATCAAAATGCACATTTTAGAAAATTGTAAGTTTAGAACAGTAGCATGCTCTGACCATTTATCAAAGTACCCCTGTGAAAAGTGGTCATGATCGAACCATTCTAAAATCGACCTTTTAAAGGGACTCGCAACCGGATGGTGTACTTGTCAAAATAAAATAAAATACTCAAATAAAAGCAAATTTGTGGCATTATTTGGCTTCTGACATTAAAAAAATATGATCAGTCCAAAAAAAGTTTCAAGAATCGTCACCGAATCTTAGATTTTTAGATATTTTCCATCGTTTTTCTATACCGACTAGTAGACGGTATAGTTGTTGTTGTTGCTTCTCTACACGGGCTCAGACATAAACCCGAGCCGAATCACGAAGTTGTATGCACTTTCGATCGCTACACATTGAAATACGTTAAATCGATCTGAGATAAACGGATAATTCCGTGGTCCATTGGTCTAAGCGGTTTCCCCTATTTTGCCTTCTGTCCGCCAATGCCGGGCCCCGGGTTCGAATCCCACCAGAGACCAGTATTTTCTTATCCTAAACTAATTCTTTACCATTTATATAAGTGTTTGACACATATTTACAAATTACTATTTTTAATGCACCATCTGGTTGCGAGTCGCTTTAATATTCATGAATATTCTATACAAATTATAGAAATTTGATGGTAATAAAACCATTGTTCTAGAATAACTTAAGTTCTTAAACACCTTTTGTGGAATTTGTAATGCAAAATAACTCTTGAAGCTCTAGAACAATTCTAGAAGTGGCCATTTAACGTTCATGAATGTTCTAAAATTCTTGAACACTTTTCACAGGAGAAGGGTGGAAAATAGTTTTGTGAATTTTTGAATAAAGGGAACATTAAGCATGGGAATTATTTTTAAAAGTATGAATCAGCCATGGTGAATGCCAACTGTTTATATGTTTACAATTAGCTGTACCTTTGTTGTTGTCTAAAACAAGGTGAACGTTAATGACTTCATTTAATTTCTAGTATGAAAGGTCAAAGGAACAAAGAAATTACTGCCCTGCATTTCAAATGATCCAAGAACACAGAGGTTGGATGAAATATGGGGTATAGCTAAATCTGTGTTAAATGAATAATTCAGGGCTCCACAGAAAGGGGAGTATTTCAAAAACTAAAATCTTTATTTCTGCATTAAGCCCTATGAGGTCACTACTCATTAGAATCGTCTCTTTGAGACGATTCTAATGAGTAGTTACACCATAGGATTTGTTGCTGAAATGAGTGAGAAAATGTTTACTCCCTCTTATCTAGAGTCCTGGAATATTTTATTGGAAAAGCAAGGATACCTATTACAGACATATAACTGCTAAATGCAGGACAAAAAGTAATGCAGAAAGCTCTCAGATGAACTTTTTGCAGTACTTTTGCTCAGCATTAAGTATCCTACTTTGTAAGGGACTCCTCAAGCATTATAAATTCTTTAAAAATAATTTTCGATGTAACTCAAGTACAATAGTTGAATAAATTTGGTGTCATACATTTTCCCACAGCCTAAATTATAGTAGGTCGAACTTCAGAGTCTGGATTAAGGTAAGGTTCCAGTTTCTAAGAGAAATTATGTATCTTCATTATTTTATAATCTCCCTACTACAGTGGAGAATACCATAATTTCATCTTTAACCCATTACCCGATAACCTGTTTCTAGTTTTGAAAATACCGGTAGGTGACCACTTAAAGCAGGTTAAAAGTAAAGCAGAATGCACCTTAAGGTGCATTCTGCTTTACTTTCAGCCTGCTTTAAGCTATCATCTGCTAGGATAAAGAAATATTTTCTAATAATACACAATCATTACTAAATAAATAGGAACTATTTCTTTCCATGGAGGAATAAGTTAGAGGCATATAAAGGCGTATTTATGGGGGAAGGGTTAACCCATTACTTCACAGATATGCACTTCAACACATTTAATTTATTCCTCCAAGGAAAGTAGTTCCAATTGATACAGTCATGAATATGTATCATGAGAAATATTTTCTATGTCCTTGCAGATGGTAGCTTAAAGCAGGCTGAAAGTAAAGCAGAATGCGCCCAAAGGCTTTAAGTGGTCAAAATGTCTTTACAAGAACACCGCATGCAGGTGCCAACCCTCATCTGTGGCCAATGTAAATTTTTTGACAGTAAATGACCTATAAATTGACCTTTGTCGGAAATGACCCAAGTTGTACTGAGCTCAAGAGCTTCTTGTGGTTAGTACACATACCAAATATAAAGTCTTTATAATTATCATTTCAGAGCACCAGATAAGGGTAGTTTTTCAAAAACTAAAATCTTTATTTCTGAATTAAACCCTATGTTGTCACTACTCATTAGAATCGTCTCTTCGAGACGATTCTAATGAGTAGTAACACCATAGGATTTGGTGCTAAAAATAGTGAGAAAATGTGGGATTTGTTGAAAAAACTACCTCTTATCTGGAGCCCTGCATTAAGTTCCAAAGTTGTGGTCAACAGTAAGGTTTCAAACAACAACAACGCAGACACCGGAGTGATGACAATAAGTCATTGTTTCTTCGTAACTAACGAGCTAAAAACAGGCTAATGGGTAATGGGTTAGTTTTATCTTTTAATGCAGACAATAATTTTCTAGGTGAAAAGACATTCGCCTGCAAACTGCAACTTGACTACTTAATTTATTCAACAACATAACCAAAATCCTCACTGACTAGGCGTCATAATCTTTATCTCTTGTAGCATCTAGACAATACGGTCCCACGACTAAAATAGGTCCCACGACTTACATGGTTAGAAAAAAGTTCCCAAATCCTACATCTGAAGTGAACTTAAATTTTCATCCAAATTTGTTACTAATTAATTGTCAATTGCAGTTAGAGCGGAAAATACTATGACCTTAGTAGAGAATTATATCAGGTCAGCATGTCAAAATTTGACCCATATATTAAAGGTTGACAGCATTAAGCGTCACTACGTGAAGCCAGTCACTATGCTCCTTTTGTTTTAAAGTGAAACTTGTTAAACCATCTCATACGCAGAAATACTTTTTAACCTTTTACTCCATAGCCTGTTTCTAGTATTATATATATGTGTAGCTTTAAATCAGGCTGAAAGTAAAGCAGAATGCACCTAAAGGTGCATTCTGCTTTACTTTCAACCTGCTTTAACCCTTTACTCTATAATCTGTTCCTTATTTTAAGACAGCTAGGTGGCCACTAAAAGCAGGTTGAAAGTAAAGCAGAATCTAATTAACTTTCAGCCTGCAACCATCTGCTAGGATTTAGAAAATATTTTTATGGCACATGTTCATGACTATAAATTGAAACTATTTTCTTCAGTGGAGGAATAAATCTGAAAGTGTTTGGAATAATTGTTTCAACCCGGTTTGTCTATAACATTGTACCATATTACTCAGTGCTGGAGATAAGAGGCAGTAAACTGAATAAATCAAACATTTTCTGGCTCATTTCAGCTCCAAACCCTATGGTGTCACTACTCATTAGAATCGCCTCGAAGAAACGATTCTAATGAGTAGTGACACCATAGGGTTTAATGCAGAAATAAAAAATTTAGTTTTTGAAATACCCCCCTTATCTGGAGCTCTGTAACTCCAATTTAGTTTGACAGAGCAATAGGGCGAAGAGGAGGCGTGTGACAGTCGACATGTGTCCTATATCGGGAACCAGTAACACGCGAAACATTGCGCAATCATTAAATTCTAGTAGCCATGCCATCTAAACATCTTTTCCATCATTATCTAACACAAATTAAATTCTGTCACATGATTTCATAATGATCAGATTGATCTAGGTTGATAACTAAACTTTCGCAATTCGTAATATTTCAAATGCGTGCTCGCTAAGGGTTAATTTTAGACCATTTCTCACCATGTGTAGATGTATGGATCCGGAATACTGTATTACTATAAGTGTTTCTATAATTATAATTATATAGCATGATTTATCCATAAGACATATAATACTGTCAAATAACTATCTTAAATAGTTGATATTCATTTAGTTAAAAACTGCTTATTATCTTTAAAGAACCAATCCAAGCGTAAATCGTTTTGGAATTTTATCATTTGATTTGAGATATGAATATCTGATCAGGATCCAAACTATTTATATAATTATGATAGTGAGTTGAAAGGATCTGATAGTTAAAGGGAAATATGTAAGTGGTAACATGTCGTCCCACTTCCTGTACATCTGCGGGGAATCTGGGCAGTGGCTGGGGGTCAAGGGAGGTCACTGATCATTGTGAACCCATGAGAGAGTTATGGCCCTTACCTAGTTACTGTCTGCAACAATTCGTAATCTGTTAATAATCTATAGATCTATAATTTTTTCTAAAATTTCGTTTTAAAATAGGATCAGTGTCAAACAGTTTGGATTCTGATGAAATGCCAAGTTTCTCGGCATCACATCTGGATCCAAACTGCAAAGAAAACCATTTTCCCCTTAAGCCCACAAAGAGTGAACCCCTTCACTGCCTTACCCCGAATATAACAGTTATTTGAAAACAGTTTGGACCCTGCATAATGCAGCATCTGATCAGGATCTAAACTGTTGATACTCATACGATAAACCTTTAGACAATTCAGCTAAAATTAAATTTGAGAAATAAAAGCACAGATAAATTTTTTAAAGCTGATGACGTCAAGGCAGTGAAGGGGTTATAAGTGTTAACTCTTTGCATGCTGGGTAATTTTTTGTGTCTGCAACATTTGTCGTCTGAAACTGTTCTAAAAATAGATTTTTCAAAATTTCTTGTTAACAGGATTAGAGTGTCAAACAGTCAAACAGTTTGGATTCAGATGAGACGCCGCGTTAAGCGGTGTCTCATAAGGATCCAAACTGTTTGCACAGATAATCACGATTCCCCTGCTAGCGTGCAAAGAGTATAAACTTCCCAAATAAGACAGGATCTTGCCTACTGAGGCTGGGAGAATGTGACGGTTAAGCCGTACGCACCAATACGCACTTAAAACATTTAATAATTTACAGCCTATTTAACTAATACGTCCTTAATCAGAAAATTGCAGATTCAGTCTAGCAGAATACAGACAAAATTAGTGTTAATTGGCCAATTAAAATAACGTGCATTAGCAGCCCTTTAATGCAGGTGGCAGTTTAAATTATAAGTAATCCATGAAAAAATTAAACTTAACCCTTTACTCCATAAATATGCATTTTTATGCCTTTAATTAATTTTATTTCTCCACAGTCATAGTTCCACTTAATTTATAAAGTGCATTTAAAAAATGTTTTCAATATCCTCATAGATGTTAGTTTGAATCAGGTTGAAAGTAAGGCAGCGAATGTACCTTAATTTGCAATCTGCTTTATAGTCTTAAACAGTGTTTAAGTATCCATTTATTTTCAAAACTTGCAACAAGCTATGGAGTATAGGTTTAAGTACCGATTGAAATTAGGTATATTTATATGCAGACTATATGACAGGTGGCAGCTTAATGATGGATAAAAGTAATGCAGATAGCTCCTATAGGAGCTTTCTGCATTACTTTATATAGCTCCTATAGGAGCTTTCTGCATTACTTTTATCCTACAATAAGTGGTTGACTTACATTAAATGTCAACAGACAACCTTATTCAGTAGTTCTTTAACTCTGTACTCCATAGGCTGTTTCTAGTATTTAAGAAAGGTGATCACTTAAAGCAGATTAAAAGTAAAGCAGAATGCACCTTAACCCTTTCCCCCATAGAAGCGACTTTTAGCGTATTTAATTTATTCCTCCGCTGAAGAAAATAGTTCCAGTTTATACCCTCATGAACAATTACCATTACAAATATTTTATATGGCCTAGCAGATTTTAGCTTAAAGCAGGCTGAAAGTAAAGCAGAATGTGCCTTAAGGCACATTCTGCCTTACTTTCAACCTGCTTTAAGTGGTCACCTGTATTCAAAACTGTAAACAGGCTATGAGGTAAAGGGTTAAGGTGCATTCTGCTTTACTTTCAACTTGCTTTAAGCTTCCATCTAGAATATAGAAAATATTTCTTATGATACATACTCATAACACTGTATAAATTGGAACCGTTTTCTTCAGTGGAGGAATAAAATTTAAGACGTGAAAATGTGTATCTATGGGGGTAATGGGTTAATACAGGTTTGCCTGTAGGAGAGGATGGCGTGATGTGGTGGGGTCAGAGACAACTAACACTTCCGTCTTGCCACCCATCTTCAGCACGGAATCCAAATATATCTGCTTCCCCCACCCACTCTTGACATAATGACAGATTTCCTGTAAGACAAAGCCCCCTCCCTACCCTTTCATTGTTCTTCATTAAAACGTGTCAGCAGTCAAAACTTTATTAGCCTTTTCCTCAAAGCCAAAACTGTAAATAATCTATATCCAAAAGGGTTTAAATATGCTTTTTTAAATCTTTAATTTATTCTTCCACAGAAGAAAATAATTCCAATTCATACAGTCACAAGTATGTACCATCCTAACAGTTTAATTATAGTTTTACTTTCAACCTGCTTTAAATAAGTGGTTACCTAATCTTTACTTTCAACCTGCTTTTAAGTGGTCACCTATCTTCAATACTAGAAACAGGCTGTGGTTATGAGAGTGACTGCTTAAAGTAAAGCAGAAAGCATCTTTAGGAGCTTTCTGCATTACTTTTGTCTTTCATTGAGAGGACAACTGTCTTTTGAATATTAAACACCATGATGCTTCTTTGAGATATAATCAGTTAAACACAGGGATAACTGTAAACTGATTTTCATCATTAAGCGTAATATAAACTCTTTGAACCCTAGTCCCGCATATAGGCGTGCTTTTCAACAGTGTACATGTGAATAGTACACATGTCCTATACAAACAGTGAAGACCCAGATCAGAGGGCTCCGAAAGGAGCCCTCTGATCAGGGTCTTCACTGTTTGTCACAATGCCAAACATTGACAAAAACAACCCTTTAAAGTCAGAAATGGACTAGACTTAGATGGAAACTGGAATTGTCCATTTAAAGTTTCAGGGAGGAAAGAGTTAATGCAGATCATGATGATTCAGGATGAGTACCTACCGTAATACCTATTCTTTTAAATCTAGAGTATTGTAAAAATTATCCTCAGCTTTGAAATTGTAGTCCGACCACAATGGAAATAAGAGAAAATTCATTTTCCCTTTTTTTGCGCAATCCTTGGTATTCGTGAGCATACCATGTGCATTTTCATGTATATGCATTATTTGTTATAGTTTTCATTATATGTGTATGCATTTGTATTGCCATGTTATGCCACTATTGTCAAAATAAAATCGATCAATCAATCAATCAATATATTAACTGGGGGTTATTATTTAAGAGTAAACCAGAAACTTCTTTAAGAGTTTTCTGTTTGAATTTTAACCTGCTTTAACCCTTTCCCACATAGCATATCTCTTGTATTGAAGATAGGTGTCCACTTAAAGCAGGTTGAAAGTAAAGCAGAATGCGCTTTAAGCGCATTCTGCTTTACTTTCAGCCTGCTTTAAGCTATCATCTGCTAGAATATAGAAAATATTTTGTATTAGACATATTTATGAATGTATAAATTGGAACTATTTTCTTCAGGGCAAGAATAAACTGAATGCGCTAAAAGGCGCTTCTATGGGGGAAAGGGTTAAAAGTCTTCTATTACTCTTACCCGGTATATCCATGATTATTTTCTTTGAGAGAGAAATTCATTTCGAATGAATGAACGATGCTTTACTGCCCATTGACACAAATGGTCATTTAGAGCCGAGGGAAATACATTTGAAACATATGAAGAGAAAATAATATTTTGTAGAGAGAAGAAGGGGTCGAGTTATGTCCACAAAATCCCTGAAATAAACCCCTGTTTCAAAATAGTAGTTAGTTCTTGTTTGTTTGCCCCCTGAGATATTTTAACCCTACTTAGCCTGTTGGCAGTGAAACCATGATATATTATATATTTTGCAAACAGTTTGGATCCTGATGAGACGCCGCGTTACGCGGCGTCTCATCAGGATCCAAACTGTTTGTCACTGTGACCTTGCTCTGAAAAGAAAATTTATAAAATTCTATTTTTAGAACAGTACCAGACGTCAACTGTTGCAGACGGGGAAAAAATTACCAAGCATGCAAAGAGTCGAGGGTAAACCACTTGGTGACAGCTGTTGGCTCAAGTCTTACGGTCTTGCCCTGTACCAAGTGACACATCAGATTCCCCGCTCTACCTCACTTGCCGAGTGATCCGAAAAACATATTTCGAAAGTTTCCCATGACTTTTTCATGTGTTTTATACGACAAATGTTTTTTGCGATGAAACGATCAAATATACGATTTAAATTGTATTCGTAAAGATGATAAAGGAAAATGACATTAATTTAAATGATAGCAAGTTTTCACCCATGTCCTGCTTAAACCAGATTTGACTTGAATTTAATTTGCAACCTTTCTAACCTGAATACACATCAGACCCCTTAGTTACTCAGAACCTGATTAGGGTCCAAAATGATTTTACTCTAGTATTTTTTTTTCTTTATTTTAAAAAGACAAAAGCTGATTACAAAAAAAATACTGCCCCACTAAAAGTTGGAAGCAGAAAGTTTTATGACAGTTCAAGGGTTTAAGCGTTTAACTCTTTGCATGCTGGGTAAATTTTTTTGTCTGCAACAATTGTCGTCTGCTACTGTTCTATAAATAGAATTTTCAAAACTTTCTTTCCAAAACTGGATCGGAGTGTCAAACAGCTTGGATCCTGATGAGACGCCGCGTTACGCGGCGTCTCGTCAGGATCCAAACTGTTTTCAATGGTTATCACTGTTTCACTGCTAGCATGTAAAAGGTTAATACTTTAGTGCATTAAGATGCAAAACTTTATAATCTCTTTTACTGCTGCAAATGTGCACCTCAAATTTAACCCTTCCTTATCCGTAGAAGTGTCAGCTTTGAATTAATAGCCTACATAATTATTGTGTCAAATTTTTAATCAAAACATTTCTAAATTGAAGACAACTAACAATGAGTAACAAACAGTTTTGATCCTGATCAGATGCTGCGTAACTCGGTGTCTGATCTGGCTCCAAACTGTTTGCAAATACCAATTTAGTCCCAATTAGCTGGAGAAAGGTTATAATCCTTATCTTGCTGAAATCTTTCTGCTTAAAAAGTGATGTCTCAGGGCTGCCATAAGTTGACATGAAAAATCCTAAGATTTCCATTTGTATTTTTCAAGTGCGATTATACGAATCGTACCATTACCAAATAGCCTGTTTCTAGCTTTATTGACAAGTGACAACTTAAAACATGCTGGAAGTAAAGCAGAATGCGCCTGCTTTAAGCTACCATGTACCAGAAAAAAAAATCCGAAGATTTGGGAAAAATCCGGAGAAATGGCAGCCCTGATGTCTGTACAACATTTTTAAATCTAGTTTGTTTTTTTGGATTAAATTCTTTAAAACTAAAAAGAAATTCAAACAGCATGAATCTTAACAGATAATAGGTAATTGATCTAAATCCAAACCATGAGTGTGTACCAGTTATCAGCTTAGACTAAAAAGAGACAATCAAAGAGAAAAGATCTGATGTTACCCGGTATCTGTTAATTAAATTAATTCATAAGCATTCTTCAATAGTTATCCTTTTTCTCCATAGAAGCACATATTACAATGAATTTACCTTTTTCATTATGAAATTGTCACATGAGCTTGATTTTTCAATTGAACTACCATAAAATACCAAATAATCAAGACATCCTGTATTAATGCTGCAATCACCCCAAACTTTAACCCATTACCACATAGCCTGTTTCTAGTTTTGAAGATAGGTGACCATTTAAAGCAGACTGAAAGTAAAGCAGAATGCGCCTTAAAACTTTTATCTGCTAGAAAATATTTCCTATGATCTTCATTAGTGACAGTAAAAATTGAAACTATATCTTCAGTGGATGAATTGATTAAAGGCGTAAATAGGCGTATTTATGGTGTAATGGGCTAAACGGTCTGCTAGAATATAGAAAATATTTCTTATCATACATATTCACAACTGTATAAATGGGAACTATTTTCCTAAGTGGAGGAATAAATTAGAGGCATAAAAAGGCGTATTTATGGGGTAATGGGTTAAACTGATAGCATTTATCACACAATAATTTGCCCAAAATGTGCAAACTGAATGGCAAACAGGTTTGACACATGATGGAGTAGTCTGATCAGGGTCTGCACTGTTTGCTCTGGCCTGTCTGTTCCAATACTTAGGGTCATTACAGTGTTCAACTTTTGAAAATTTGTAATTTTGAATATAATAGCTGTTTCGAGACAATGTTTAAAATGTTAACAAACAGTATAGACCAGGGCTCCAGATAAGAGGAAGTAAACTACACAAATCCAACATTTTCTCACTTATTTAAGCATAAAATCCTATGATGTTACTACTCATTAGAATCGTCTCTTCGAGACGATTCTAATGAGTAGTGACACCATAGGGTTTAAATCAGAAATAAAGATTTTAGTTTTTGAAATACCCCCTTTATCTGGAGCCCTGATAGACCTTTGATTAGAGAGCAGCAACATCAAGATGTTTATATATTGAGTAGTAGGCTGAGGCATACTTTGGTCAACCCACTTAAATTATAGTCACATCATTTCATTATGTGGTTACTCAAAAAGGTTGGACCGTAGTTCCCATACCCTATATTTCTCATACAATGTTTTAACTCTTAGAATGCTGAGCATTCCTTTTGTCTACAACAATTGTCGTCTGCTACTGTTCTGAAACAAGATTTTTTTCTAAATTTTATTTTCAAAATTAGGGGCAGAGTATCAAACAGTTTGGATCCAGATGAGATGCCAAGTAACTTGGCATCTCATCTGGATCCAAACTGTTTGCAAAGACAGCCATGCTTTTCCCCCACCCACCATCAGTGTACAAAATGTTATACTAATCAAAGCCCAAGATGTTTCCTTTTAGAAAAAAAATAAATTCGGAATAAAAATGTCAACAATAAACACTGTATCAACTATATAAACCACAGTTCTCAAGTTACCAACTCGTCCAACAGATTTCATCTATATTGTTACCATGGCAACAAAGTAATTCGGAGACTGGGACGGAGTAATAAATAAATTACCTCCCCTGATTTGTCAAGTCCCACATCTCTCATTTCAAAATAAATCTGTCATAATAAAATAGGCAGTAAAGTTTCTCTATTACCAATGACTCAAAACAGTTTGTTTCAGGTTTTAAAATGAGCTTTCTGCTTTACTTTCATCGTGCTTTAACCCTTTACCCCATAGTCTGTTTCTAGTATTGAAGATAGGTTATCACTTAAAGTAGGTTGAAAGTAAAGCAGAATGTGTCTTAAGGTGCATTCTGCTTGACTTTCAGTCTGCTTTAAGCTACAATATGCTAGAAAATAGAAACTATCTTTTATAGTTCATATTCATAACTGAATAAAGGGAGTAAACTGAACAAATCCAAAAAAAAATTCAATCATTTAAGCATCAATTCATGTGGTGTTCAGAATCGTCTCGAAGGTGACACCATAAGATATGGTGCTGAAATGAGTGAGAAAATGGTGGATTTGTTCAGTTTACTTCCTCAAATCTAGAGCCCTGACTATGTCCGAGAGTTTGTTCAAGTTGTCAATTACTATTCACCACAACTACAATATTTGTGTAATTAAATCAAGTCAGTCACAAGTGAGTTTTTCTTTGTGGGTGGTATATACAGTAAAACCTGTGTTCAGAGGCCACTATAGAAACAATAGTAATTCGTAGTCATATAACAAAATATATAGGTGTTGTGATAGTTTAATGCAGAACAAAAGTAATGCAGAGAACTCCTATAGGAGTTTTCTGCATTACTTTTGTTCTGCATTAAACAGTTCTAAATCTATCTGTAGACATCCTGATGTTCCTTTTTAATATGGCCATTTTTTTTTTACTGTAAAACCATCTGATAATATAATTAGTGATAACCTTTTCCAACATAAACATGTACATACAATGTGCATCATCAAATTTTAGGGAATATCAGGGCTCCAGATAAGAGGGAGTAAACTGCACGAATCCAACATTTTCTCTCTTATTTTAGCATCAAATCCTATGGTGTAACTACTCATTAGAATCGTCTCTTCGAGACGTCTCTTCCATAGGGTTTTTAAAGCAGAAATAAAGATTTTAGTTTTTGAAATACCCCCCTTATCGGGAGCCCTGGAATAAAGTATAGCTCCAGATATGGAGAGTTTTTTCAAGTATATGTACTTTATCTTTATGTCTCCATCACACACTATACTGCTCGGTAGAATTGTCTCTTCAAGATGATTCTACTGAGTAGTAACAACACTGGGTTTTTTGGTGGAGACATGTACTTTAACGCATTACCCCCATAGCCTATCTTTAGTATTGAAGATAGTTGACCACTTAAAGCAGGTTGAAAGTAAAGCAGAATGTGCCTTAACTCTTTGAACCCTAGTCCCGCATATAGGCGTGCTTTTCAAACAGTGTACATGTGAATAGTACACATGTCCTATGCAAACAGTGAAGACCCAGATCAGGGTCTTCACTGTTTGTCACAATGCCAAACATTGTCAAAAACAACCCTTAAAAGTCAGAAAAGGACTAGTCTAAAATGGAAACTGGCATTGTCCATTTAAAGTTTCAGGGAGGAAAGAGTTAAGGCACATTCTGCTTTACTTTCAGCCTGCTTTAAGCTACCATCTGCTAGAATATAGAAAATATTTCTTCAGATGTATATTCATGACTGAAAAACTATTTTCTTCAGTGCAGGAATAAATTCAAGGCGTAAAAAGGTGTATTTATGGGGTAATGGGTTAACTTTATATCTTCATCTCACCCTATACTGATACTACTCAGTAGAATTGTCTCTTCAAGATGATTCTACTGAGTAGTTACAACAATAAGGTTTTGTTGGAGACAGGAAACTATGAGTTAGGTGAAGACATGATAAGGTTTGGGGGACATACATTTTGGTGAAGAAACATTGCTCCAGATAAGAGGGAGTTAACTGAACCAAACCAGCATTTACTCACTTATTTCAACACCAAATCCTATAGTGATACATACTCATTAAAATCATCTCGAAGAGATGATTCTAATGAGTATAACACCATAGGATTTAATTCAGAAATAAAAATCTTAGTTTTTGAAATCTGGAGTGTGCTTAAAAACCTTATCTTGAAATACTCTCCTTATCTGGAGCTCTGTACTATCGTTAGGATGGAATGAGTAACTTACCGGACACACAGGTACACTGGTACGTGGTGGCACTAGTCGTAATACATATTCCATTATTTTTACACGGGTCGGGGTAACAGGGTATGTATGGCTGCTCACATAACTGACCACGATACTGTAGCGGGCAGTTACAACTGAAAATACATGGGAAATATATGTGAAATTACACAAAAATATGTGAAAATACATGAAAAATATGTGAAAATACATCATGTACATTAGTAATAAAAATATAGTCAAATTTGTGTTTAATTTCAGTGTTAAAACAGGTGGTTGCTCCATTAGGAGCATTCTGTTTTACTTTCAGCCTGCTTTAAACTATCATTTGCTAGGATATAAGAAATGTTTATTATGTTGAAGATCCATGACCATATAAAGTAGAACTATTTTCTTTAGTGAAGAAATAAATGAAAGGGATGAAAATGCATATCTATTAGGTAATGTGTTAAATGACAGGGCTGCCATTTCTCTGGATGCAAATTTGAAAATCTTAGGATTTTTCATGTCAACTTATGGCAGCCCTGAAATGAATATTCATTGGGGCAATGTTTGAGGTCATTGAAAGCATGTTTATGTTTGATAAAAATTTAAAAGTTTAGCAGGCACTGTCCCTCACAAGTTGAAACTATTATTTTTCATTAACAAGGGAGAAAACTCTAATTTCAGTTTGTATTCAACTCTGAAAGAGTTACCCCCCTGAACTACACTCTTTTTTAACTAAGGGAAACAATTATATTTACAGAATTCTTTTTAGCATAGTTTGCTCCCTTGATCTACTAAAGAGATATTTCTGGATAAGGAAGACTTGACCATGACAGCTAAATGCAGGATCTTTATAAAGAAACCATCTGTTTTTAGAGCTCTCTATTCTCCTTAAATGGTTTGTTTGCAAGGTAGAATGACTCTTTTTTTAAATTGCTCTTCCAGGATTTAAGTTTTCAGACACTAAATCTAAAGCACTTCAGCATTCTGATCAGAGTCTACACTGCAAAAAAAAATAATCTTCTTGATGTTTTATATATTATCTCATGGAGTTGATTTTTCTCCTGCCTCCAGCTATTTCAGTAAAATACCTCTCACTTTGTAACATGTGTTTGAAATGTTTGAGGTCATTGGGCCCATATATTTTTCCCAACTACTCTGAATCTGATCTGGATCCAATGTTTTTGCAAGTGTATTTCTCTAAAGAAAGTTAACATTAACCCTTAGCCTGCCACTCACGACTATAGCTCCATATGCAAACAGCTTGGATCCGGATGAGACGCCGAGTAACTCGGCGTCTCATCCGGATCCAAGCTGTTTGACACTCGGACAACATTTTCAGCAACTTTGAGCAACTTTGAAGCACTTTGAAACTTGAAGCAGACGAGAAATATAGCAGACGACAATTTATTTGGCGGGCTAAGGGTTAACTGTGCGAAAAAATGAGTACATGTATTTGCATAATTTGCAAACAGTATACACCCAGATCAGAAAATTCTTCTGATCAAGATCTGCATTGTTAGTCATACCTTTAATTATTTTGGAAATTAACCTCTTTGTCAGTACTCTTTCCTCCCTGAAACTTCAAATGGACAATTCCAGTTTCCATTTTTGTCTAGTCCATTTCTGACTTTAAAGGTTGTTTTTGTTAATGTTTTGGAGCCCTCTGATCTGGGTCTTCACTGTTTGCATAGGACAAGTGTACTATTCACATGTACACTGTTTGAAAAGGACGCCTATATGCGGGACTAGGGTTCAAAGGGTTAAACTGGTCATCATTTACAATATAGAATAGTCCATTTGGAGAGTCAGCAGATTAAGGGTTTTACGACTCTAAAACAGATTTGTGCCATGAGAATCAAGTCATTAAAATCATACAAAACTGGAGCACAGAGCTATTAAGCCAAAGTCTTGTTTATAGTCTGCTTAAAGCTATCAAATTAAGGAGACATTAGTATTGCAGACATTTGCAAATACAGTCAAACTTCGATATCTCAAACTCATTTAACTCAAACTATCCAATAGTTCGACATATGAACTGCATTATCTCATGCTCGGTTAAGTCAAACATACCCATTTTTCAAAGTTAAAACCTAGCTAAGCCACTTTTTAACTTTGAAATACAGGTATGTTCGACAAAACCGACTTCGAGATATCGAAGTTCGGCTGTAGGTTTCAATGCTGAGTAACACCTTGTCTGACCAAGATCTAATATGTATCTGGATCAGATTAAAACTGTTTTGAAAAGGTTTGCCATACTGATTTACATTATTTAAGCAGATGACATTAAGTTCAACGGAGCAGATAACATATAGTTCAATTTTCAATCCAGGTTTATGGCACTGATGTTCTAAGTATTTCTCACATGAGTAAGAAGAGAATAATAGTAAAACAGGCTGATAGTAAAGGAGATTGCACCTAAAGGCACATTCTGCTCTACTTTCAACCTGCTTTTAAGTGGTCAACTAATCTCAAAATTGGAAACAGACCTGGGGTAAAGGTTTTAAAACAGAAAAGAAGCGCAGGTATGATGAATTAAGATAAAATAAATTCAATTTCATGCACCTGTTCAGTGCCTGATTTGTTTTGCTCTAAAAACCTAATAAACTGAACCTATACAATAGTTTCATCACTCTGTTTAACCCATTACCCCATAAATATGCCTTTTTACACCTTTAATTTATTTCTCCACAGAAGAAAACAGTTCCAATTTATACAGTCATGTAAATGTTGCATAAGAAATATTTTCTATTTTCAAGCAAATGTTAGCTTAAAGCAGGTTGAAAGTAAAGCAGAATGTGCCTTGGGCACATTCTGCTTTATTTTCAACCTGCTTTAAGGGGTCAATCAGGCAATGGTGTAATGAGTTAACCACTGCAAATGGTGACCTTGCTGCTACAGTAAAACCTCTCTATCACGTCCACTTCATTGTTTTAATTATCAGTTGTTAAAGGCAGGTGACTGCTTAAAGCAAGGTGAATATAAAACAGAAAGCTCCTGCAGGAGCTTTCTGTTTTATATTCACCTTGCTTTAAGCTGTCACTACTTTCCTTTCTGACTGCTTTAAGTTACCATCTACAAGGGTATAATAAATAATGGTTTTAGAGTAAACACGTTTATTTGGAAAGAATAACGTTTTCTCCACTGTATCCTATTATCTGCAATGTTACTTTGTTATATGTATTTTGCACTTAAATGTATATACTCCCTCATGTTGCACTTCGGTGCCTGAGATGAAATAAAGGTAATGTTGTTGTTGTTGGTATAGGAAACATTTCTTATGTTGAAAACTTATAACTGTATAAATTGGAACTATTTTCATAAATGGAAGAATAAATTAAAGGCAAAAAAGGCGTTTCTATGGGGTTGTTGGTTAATAAATAATATACTCACAAGTATGAGCCATACTGGTTCTCACAGATACCCCCGTTCTGACATAGGTTTGGGTTGGCGGAACATTCATCTATATCATCCTTACATGTCCCGCCGGTAAACCCGAACAGACAACTACACGTATAGCCCGTGTCATGTGACAAACATGAGCCACCGTTACTGCAGGGCTGGGTCACACAGTGGTCCACTCGCTCACAGTTAAATCCTGAAATAAACAACAACATCAACACATCAAGTATAGCTCATATCAAATAAGAGCCACCATTACTACAGGGCTGCCATAAGTTGACATGAAAAATCCTAAGATTTCCAAATTTGCATTTTTCAAGTGCGATTTTACGAATCGTACCTTTACCATATAGTCCTTTTCTTGTTGTTTTTTACATACGACTACTTAAAGCAGGCTGGTAGTAAAGCAGAATGCGCCTTAGGGCGCATTCTGCTTTACTTTCAGTCTGCTTTAAGATACCATGTAGTGGGGGAAAAATCCGGAGATTTTGGAAAAATCCGGAGAAATGGCAGCCCTGTTAAAACAACAACAACAACACACCTACAGTTTTCTGTATTACTTTCCTTAACCCCTTCATCAATTTTATCCTCTGCTTTTATTTTTCAAATTCAAATTTTAGGTATCTTGACTTCAATTTGTAGCGAGGCACAGCGCTACATTTCTTGGTCCACAATTTTTCGGAGCCACATTTATGTCATATTAAGCCGTCATAGCCTGTGCGTGTTTAATAGAGAATTAAAAAATTGATATATTACTTCTTTGTTAATATAGGGGTGTAAGCGAGGTGTATTAGACTTTAAGTCTTTACTCTATACCCTGTTTCTAGTTTTGCAGACATGTGACCACTAAAAACTACCATATAAGTCAAACTTCGATATCTCGACCTCGCTCAACTCAAATTATTCGATATTTCGGAACATGAATTTGTCTAATTTCAAGCTCGGTTTAGATGAACATACCCGTGTTTCAAAGTTACAATGCCACTTAGCCGCGTTTTAACTTTAAACTACGGGTATGTTCGATTTAACAGAGTTCGAGATATCGAAGTTCGACTGTACAAGAAAATAGAAAACAATTCTTCTGATACATATTCAGGACTACATAAAAAGGTACTAATTTCTGCAGTGGAGGAATAAATCAAAGGCGTAATGGGTTAAAGAAGGTCCATTTGCCAGGGCTCCTACCTTCATATCCAGCCTTGCAGGTACATGTGTACTGTGTGAGGTCCGTGGCGTCCGTGTTGATACATGTTCCACCGTTCTCACATGGTCGACTTCTACAGATACTGGCGGGACTGAGGTACTCACACTGGGTGCCGTTATAACCTGGTGGACATAGACACTTGGTGTTGTAACGTCCCACATCGTCCGAGATGACCTGACATGTGCCGTTGTTCATACATGTTGTTAACATACAGGGGTTGGAGGTTTGGCAGTAGGAACCAATGTAAGCATCAGGGCAGCTGAAAATATACAAAACAATAGACAATTAAAATAAAATTCTAACACACTTCCCGCACGCCCCTTTATAAACAAAGAAATGTAGCGCTGTTGCTTCGGTGCAAATTAAGGTTAAATTATGTGTTAGAATCAAAATAATAAAAATTGAACACAGGTAGTCGTTGAGATGCTTGTAATTAAACCACTCGGCCTGAAGGCCTAATGATTAAATTACTATGCATCTCAACTCCTACCAGTGTTTGATTGCACGATAAAACACTGGTATGAATTTATTATTTATTGAATAAAAACTTCGTTTACACCTTTTATATGATACCATGGTCTGCGTCAACTGTTTTTTTTATGCTGGCACATTTGAGGTATTATGACCAGAATAACAGTATTATTTCAGACTTTTTTATCCGTTTGTAACACCACAACAAAATCATGAACAGCTAGTTAATTGAACATGAGATAGGTTCCATTGTTACCAGCTTCTATTTATATTCCAGCTTCTACTTATATTCATGTCCATTTAATCAGGTTTTTTACCATATTTACATATTTTCAGCCAATCATGTTATCCATTCACTTTTCTATTGTCTTGTCTTGTGTTATGTAACTTTGTTCTATGTCAGATGGTGGATTGGTAAATATGCGTAGTGTGTGTGATATTCTCTTCTTTACTCCCTCTACTTATTATTTTCCATTTTCAATTTCTTGAACAGGATTCCAAATACGAGGGAGTAAATTGAACAAATCCAACATTTTCTCGCTCATTTCAGCACCAAATCTTATGGTGTTACTACTCATTAGAGTCGTCTCAAAGAGATGACTCTAATGAGTAGTGACACCATAGGGTTTAATGCAAAAATAAAGATTTTAGTTTTTGAAATAACCCCCTTATTTGGAGCTTACTAACTCTGTTACGAATAGTTTGGATCCTGATCAGACACTAAATTAATTGGCATCTGATCTCGATCTAAACTGTTTGCAGAGGTCAAGAGGTCAATAAAAACGGTTTCCAGTAATCAAAGGGATTTTAACAAGTTAAAAGGCATTAACAGAAAACCTCATAATCTTTAATGCCTCGTAGTTGAGTCTTCAACTCTTCGAATTTTATTTTTCTCCCAAATGGCCTACTCACGGCAAGACAAAACACGCAAAGTAGTAAAAACAAATTTAGTCACGCTACAGACAACGAAACAAAACACAATAAACCTTTCAAGTGTGGAAACCTATGACATACATCATTTGCAAACAGTGTAGACCCTGTACAGAGGTTTGCCATATTTTTACATATTTTGGTAAAAACTTTTCAAGATTCACTTCAAACTGGTAATTATTTCGGAAATGGAAGATTCTATTTGTAAATTTAGCAGTGTAAGAGTTAAGGGGAATTTCGGTAGTAGAACCGTAGAAAATCTTAAACCCCTTCACTGCCATGACGACATCAGCTTTAAAAATTTATTTGCTGCTTTTATATCTTAAATTTGAATTTTAGGTATTATGGCTTAAGAAATATCAAAATTGAGTGTCAAAACAGTTTGGATCCTGATTAGGTACCGTGTCACACAACATCTGATCATGATCTAAACTATGTGCAAATAATCATTATATTTGTGGTAAGGCAGTGAAGGGGTTAACCCTTATGGAGTTGGCACTGGATCTTTACATCATCTGAAAACATTGTAGACCCAGATCACAGGGATCCTTCTAGGTCTGCACTGTTTGTTAAACTTGTTTAAGTTCCAGATAAGAAGGAGTAAACTGTAAAAATCCACCATTTTCTCATTAATTTCAGCACCAAATCTTATGGTGTTACTACTCATTAGAATCGCATCTTTGAGCGATTCTAATGAATAGTTACACCACAGGATTTAATGAAGAAATAAAGATTTTAGTTTTTGAAATACTCCCCTTATCTGGAGCCCTGAATTTATAAGAGAACTGACGAGTCTACAGATGAAATTTCAGCTTTGAAAGGGTGAACCTATTACCCTAAATAGCAAAACTTGACTAACATTTGTGAGTAATTTGGATTTAGATCACGTCTAGTCTGAATCAAAACAATTTGAAACTCAAATTTAAGTTCTTAAGCTAAAGACGTAAAAATGTCTTTTTAAAATAATTGCAGACTGCTATTTTGAGGCAGACGGCGCTAGATAAGATAAGGGTGAACTATTAAGTCACTAAATCTCCTATCTGCATAACCAGTTTCCTAAGAATTTTTTTTGACATGGAAGAATTTTTTTCATCATTTCTTTCTTTAATATTTAAAAAAGCATGTGCTTTGATAAGCTGCCTGATTAGATCACTAGCCACATGCCTGTCTAATGTTACTTCAAGCCTTTTTCTGCAATTGTTAATTGTCGTCTGCTTCAAATATAGTCTGCAAAAAAAAATTAAAATCAGTTTTAGGCCACTTTAAACTGACAAAAAGTTGAAAATAGGTGTCAAACAGTTTGGATCCAGATCAGACGCCGCATTATGCGGCGTCTGATCTGGATCCAAACTGTTTTCAAAATATTAGCCAGGTGACCCTTAGCATGCTAAGGGTAACTGCAAATGCCTGTCTAAAAGTGCCCCGCTGGGATAAGGATTAAACTTTTTTCTCTCCTTTAATGAACATCAGGGGACATTTTGAATAATTCATTGGCTGCAATTCTCCGATCCAATAATTAGGATCCGCTGCAAAGAGAAATGAGCCCTTGCTATGTAAATTATTGGATAATGTCAACAAGGGGGGCAACTGTGTCCTATATCATATAAAGTGTTTGTGAGTTACCTCCCTTTTTCAATTTTTCTAATAGGCCATACTGATGATGCACTATTTTTGTTTTTCATTCAAATTTTTTAGTTCACATTTTCAAATCAATAATTTGGAACGCCTGTAAACAATTTTAGACTTTGATGATTGCCAAGTTCATTGTTTTTCTGGGGG
This sequence comes from Gari tellinella, assembly GCA_922989275.2. Taxonomy (NCBI): domain Eukaryota; kingdom Metazoa; phylum Mollusca; class Bivalvia; order Cardiida; family Psammobiidae; genus Gari; species Gari tellinella. The sequence goes on along the minus strand of OV277865.1, from coordinate 73,945,023 downwards.
GGGTTTTCTTCAAAATTGTGTTTCAAAACAGTTTGCATCTTGATGACTGTTTGAAATGGTTATCTTGATTTAAACCATTTCTTTCAGGGCTTCAGATCAAGGGTAGTAAACTTAACAAATCCACAATTTTCTTACTCAATTCAACACCAAATCCTATGGTGTTACTACTCATTAGAATCGTCTCGAAGACACAATTCTAATGAGTAGTGACACCATAGGGTTTAATGCAGTAATGAAAACTTCAAGTTTTTGAAATAGTCCCCTTATCTTGAATCCTGTCTCTCGGAACCCTGTCTCTCTATCTCTCCAAACTGTAGCATTTTTCCGCAGCTTCCAACTCCAGGTATTTTTACTATCGGAATCAGTTCCGAGGTTTCAATAAAACTGTAATAAAGTGCTTGTTTTACATTCTTGCAGCTGATCACATCTATCAACTCTGACAATTATAACCTCTCCAGTCTCACAATACAGATACCCTAGCATTGAGGGCATTGAATATAGGTTACCACCTAACCCATTACCCAATAAATAAGCCTTTGTACGCTTTTAATTTATTGTTCTATAGGGGAAAATAGTTCAAGTTTATACTGTCAAAAATATGTATTGTATGTAATATTTTTTCTATTCTAGCAGGTGGTAGCTTCTAGCAGGTGGTAGCTTAAAGCAGGCTGAACGTAAAGCAGAATGCACCTTAAGGTGCATTCTGCTTTACGTTCAACCTGCTTTTAGTGCTCACTCTTCTGCAAAACTAAGAATATGCTATGGGGTAAAGGGTTAAGCAACCTACTGCTAATACAATCACTTAATCCTTCATCCAATTGCCTGTTTCTAGTATTGAGTATAGAATACCACTTAAAGCATGTTGAGAGTAAAGCAGAATGAGCCTTAACCCATATTCTGTTTCTAGTATTGAGTATAGAATACCACTTAAAGCATGTTGAGAGTAAAGCAGAATGAGCCTTAACCCATAGTCTGTTTCTAGAATTGCATATAGACTACCACTTAAAACAGGTTGAAAGTAAAGCAGAATGAGCCTTAACCCATTGTCTGTTTCTAGAATTGCATATAGACTACCACTTAAAACAGGTTGAAAGTAAAGCAGAATGAGCCTTAACCCATTGTCTGTTTCTAGAATTGCATATAGACTACCACTTAAAACAGGTTGAGAGTAAAGCAGAATGAGCCTTAACCCATAGTCTGTTTCTAGAATTGCATATAGACTACCACTTAAAACAGGTTGAGAGTAAAGCAGAATGAGCCTTAACCCATTGTCTGTTTCTAGAATTGCATATAGACTACCACTTAAAACAGGTTGAGAGTAAAGCAGAATGAGCCTTAACCCATAGTCTGTTTCTAGAATTGCATATAGACTACCACTTAAAACAGGTTGAGAGTAAAGCAGAATGAGCCTTAACCCATAGTCTGTTTCTAGAATTGCATATAGACTACCACTTAAAACAGGTTGAGAGTAAAGCAGAATGAGCCTTAACCCATAGTCTGTTTCTAGAATTGCATATAGACTACCACTTAAAACAGGTTGAGAGTAAAGCAGAATGAGCCTTAACCCATAGTCTGTTTCTAGAATTGCATATAGACTACCACTTAAAACAGGTTGAAAGTAAAGCAGAATGCAGCTTTAGGCGCATTCTGCTATACTTTCAGTCTGCTTTAAGCTACCATCTGTTCTTTTGGCATATGTTTATGACTATATATATAAGTGGAACTATGTTCTTCAGTGGAGTAATAAATTAAAGGCATAAAAAGATGTAATTATGGGGTAATGGGTAACAGACACTTACTGAGAGAAAGATATTTTTGACCTGGTTTTATAACTCTAATTTTACAGCTTATATCAGCACCAACAGTTACTGTAGTACTGAAGCTTGTGATGTTTTTCTAAACTGTTATTAGACAGCATTTATTTAACAACTTATAAATGTAGGAGGAACCTGATGAGTCACAAATAAAGAGTTTTAAAATGAAATGAGGTAAATGAGTGTACAACACCAGCCATTTTATATATGAGGGGCTCTAACACTATTAAACCTATTCCCCTTAGAATAAATACGCCATTTTACTCAGGACTATGATTTATTCCACCACTGAAGATAATAGTTCCATTTTATGCAGTCATGAATATGTATCATAAGAAATATTTTCTATATCCTAGCAGATAATAGCTTAACCCATTACACCATAGCCTGTTTTTAGTTTTGAAATAAGGTGACCACTTAAACAGGTTGAAAGTAAAGCAGAATGTGCCTTAAGGCACATTCTGCTTTACTTTTAGCCTGCTTTAAGCTATTATCTGCTAGATATAGTAAAAAGATTTCTTATGATTCTTATTTATAACACAATAAATTTGAACTATTTTCTTCAATGGAGGAATAAATTTGAGGCGTAAAAAAACGTATTTATGGGGTAATGGGTTAAATCAGGCTGAAAGAAAAGCATTTTCATTCGGCTTTAATTTCAACCTGCTTTAACTCTTTCCTCCCTGAAACTTCAAATGGACAATCCCAGTTTCCATTTTAGTCTAGTCCATTTCTGACTTTTAAGGGTTGTTTTTGTCAATATTTTGCATTATGACAAACAGAGAATACCCAGATCAGAGGGCTCCTTTCGGAGCCCTCTGATCTGGGTCTTCACTGTTTGCTTAGGACATGTGTACTATTCACATGAACACTGTTTGAAAAGCACGCCTATATGCGGGACTAGGGTTCAAAGGGTTAAGTGACCATCTGTCTTCAGAACTAGAAATAGGCTATGGGGTAATGGGTTAATACAAGTCCCAATTCAGGGCTCTAGATAAGGGGAGGGTTTTAAAAACTAAACTCTTTATTTTTGCAGATGATTCTTATGAGTAGTAATACCATAGGATTTGGTGCTGAAATAAGTTAGAAAGTGATAGATTTGTTCAGTTTACTCAATGCCTCTTATCTGGAGCCTTATCCCATGTGAAATGTTGATCTTTTTACCCTCAGAATTATTAGGCAATCATTCAATAAAGTAGCATGGAAGTGTCTTAACCCATTACCCCATAAGTATGCCTTTTTACACCTTTTATTCCACCACTGATGAAAATTCTTCAAATTTAAACAATTATGTATATGCCCAATAAGAAATATATTCAACAGGTCATAGCTTAAAGCAGGCTGAAAGTAAAGCAGAATATTCTGCTTTACTTTCAACCTGCTTTAAGTGGCCAGCTGTCTTTGAAACATAGAAATAGGCTATGGGGTAATGGGTTAAATGCCCTCTGCTGAATGCAATGCAAAAGTAATGCAGAAAGCTACATAACACGCTTTCTGCATTACTTTAATACTGCATTAAGCTACCAAATGTAGTGAAGACTGTCCACCTGTCTTCCTTCAAACAAAGAGTTTGTTATGTTTTTTGGAATCACCTCTAAGCTCATCACCTCTAATGACTTTAGAAAAGATTTATCTGAACTAAATGTTACCTATTTATCAAAACCTTTCAGCTAATAATTTAACACTTTACATGCTGGGTAATTTTTTACTTCTGCAACAATAATTGTTGTCTGCTATTGTTCTAAAAATAGATTTTTCTAAATTTCTTTTCAAAACAGAGTCAGAGTGCCAAACAGATTGGATCCTGATGAGACGCCGCATTATGCGGCGTCTCATCTGGATTCAAACTGTTTGCAAAGGTAATAAATTATCTGCTACTAGCATGTTAAGAGTTGAGTAAACCGTAATTATTATGCAATAATCTTGTCTGCTTCAAATTGTTTGTCTGCAAGGTTGCTCAAGTTAAGTTTTAATGTGTTTTTAATTGATAAAATTTAAATCTCAGAGTCAAACAAGTTTGATCAAGATCAAACAATGAGTAAAGAATAACTGGATTTTGTTTGCAAATGCCAGTAGCGTCTAATTTAACCCATTTCCCCATTTTCACACCTTTTTACACCTTAAATTTATTCATCCACTGAGGAAAAGAGTTCCACTTTGTACAGTCATGAACATGCACCATATGAAATATTTTCTATATCCAAGCAGATGATAGCTTAAAGCAGGCTGAAAGTAAAGCAGAATGCACCTTAACCCACTACCCCATAAATACGCCTTTTTACGCCTCTCGTTTATTTCTGCACTGAAGAAAATAAATCTAATTTATACAGTCAAGAAAATTTGTGATAAGAAAAAGTTTCTATATTCTAGCAGATGATAGCTTAAAGCAAGCTGAAAGTAAAGCAGAATGTGCCTTAAGGCACATTCAGCTTTACTTTCAACCTGCTTTAAGTGGTCACCTATTTTCAAAACTAGAAACATGCTATTGGGTAATGGGTTAACTCTTTAAGTGGTCACCTGTCTTCATAACAAGAAACAGGCTTTGGAGTAATGGGTTAATTCTTACTAAATGTTGATTAGAGACAGGTGGTTGCTTGACAGCAGGCTGAAAGTATAGTAGAAATCTCCCCAATTAAGGGAATCTGCGTTAAGTAGTCTACTGTCAGAAAGTAGAACAGTCTTTGATGGCTCATGAGGCATAAAGGACATTTTTTTTAGGAATAAGTAATAGTGTAAAAAGGTGTTTTCATGTTGGTAATGGGTTAATAAGGAACTCTTTTAGTGTTATAGGTATACAGTTAGTCATATGCCATCAGTTAGACTCCCATTAGACTAAGCACTTTCATTAACCTCTTTGAGAGTTTTATGAAATATTGTCGTCTGCAACTATTGTCGTCTGCTTCTCTTCAAAAATTAAATTTGTCTGAAATTTTTTTCTTCAAAATTTGGTCGGAATATCAAACAGTTTAGATCCTGATGGGACGCCGAGTTACTTGGCATTTCATTAGGATATAAACTGTTTGCAAATGTAATCTAAATTTATTTGGCTGCAAGCATGTTAACTCTTACAGAGCACCAGATAAGGGTAGTTTTTCAAAAACTAAAATCTTCATTACTGAATTAAACCCTATGGTGTCACTACTCATTAGAATCGTCTCTTCGAGACGATTCTAATGAGTAGTAACACCATAGGATTTGGTGCTAAAAAGAGTGAGAAAATGTTGGATTTGTTGAAAAAACTACCTCTTATCTGGAGCCCTGTCTTAGCATGCTAGCAGTGAAACCAGGATAACCGTTGCAAACATTTAGGATTCTGATGAGACGCGGCGTTACGCGGCGTCTCATCAGAATCCAAAATGTTTGACAATCTGAACCTTGTTTTGAAAATAAAATTTTAAAACTTCAATTTTGTAGAACAGCAGCAGACAACAAAATAGTTACCCAGCATGCATAGATTTAAGAGTTAAGTAGACTGGTTATCATCTAAACTGAAGTTTTAAACATCAAACGCTGCTTTTTGCATATTTCAATTAACCCTTCACCCACCGTATTATCAAATTTATCATGTGCATTAAATTTGTCATCCCGCAAAATTTGCACATTTAGTTTTTGTGCACATCTTATCTTTGTTTCAAATAACTGCACAAGAAAAGTTCAAAACGGCACAAAAAGGTTAATAATTTATCCCATTACCCCATAAATACACACCTTTTTATGCCTTTTTTAATTTATTCCTTAATTAAAGAAAATAGTTCTTAATACAGTCTATATAATGCAGATGCTAGCTAAAGAAGACTGAAAGTAAAGCAGAAGCCTGCCTTAATGGGTATTCTGCTTCATAAATTTCAACCTGCTTTAAGAGGTTACATGTCATCAAAACTAGAAACAGGCTATGGGTTAATGAGTTAGCTTTTAGCAGAATATGTGTTTGGGATCTAGACATAATGTCAGAATTTTAGAGAATACAAGTTTTTCAGGGCTACCATAAGTTGATATTGAAAAATCCTAAGATTTCCAAACTTTCTATTTTTCAAGCAGGATTACTTATATTAAAGCAGGTTGAAAGTAAAGCAGATAGTATACCAGAAGAAATACTTTCTATATACAGTGTTCCCTCTCTACAACGGCCCTCCCAACAACGACTCCCTCCTTACAACGACCCTTGCCGATGTTTCTCAAACAAGACAATTATACGCCCAACACTTTCACCTTTGCAATATCGTCTGCTTAAAACTGTCGTCTGTTGTTTATCTCAAAGTTACATAAAATACATTTTGACAGAAAAAACTTAGTGACAAGTGACAAACAGCTTGAATCCAGATCAGACGCCGCATTACCCGGCGTCTGATCTGGATTCAAGCTGTTTGCAAATGTAAGCCAATATCCCTACCTGTAACGACTCCCTCCGAACAATGCAAATATTTTTTGTCTCCTGTTGGGTGTCGTTGAAGAGAGGGAGCGCTATACTAGCAGATGGTAGCTTAAAGCAGGCTGAAAGTAAAGCAGAATGCGCCTTAAGGCGCATTCTGCTTTACTTTCAGCCTGCTTTAAGCTACAATCTGCTAGGATAAAAATCTGAAGATTTCGGAAAACCCCTGAGAAATGGCAGCCCTCCATGTTTTGAGGAGTACCATTTTTGGAGGTTTATAGACTGCACCGTTAAGTGGTAGCTTGTGTTTATAAAACACACAATATAAAACCTACATGGCCTTCTAGCTTATATATTTACTGATATAATAACATGATAACACCACTGTATTCATAATTTTCTCCCCGACAAAAATCAATTACCCTGTCAAATAAGCCTACAAGTACAAATAGTACTCACATTATCATATTTTATCATAATTGGAACATACTTTTGTATGTTATGTTTATCTCTCTACTGCAGATTAGGATTCAACTGTACTCCAGATAAGAGCGAGTAAATTGAACAAAATCAAATTTTAACATTAAATCCTATGGTGTTACTTCTCATTAGAATCTTCTCTTCGAGACGATTCTAATGAGTAGTGACACCATAGGGTTTAGTTCAGAAATAAAGATTTTAGGTTTTTGAAATACAGTAAAACCTCTCTATAACGGCCAACTAAAACGAGGACTAATTGGTTATTTAAATGACAGGTGACAGCTTAAAGCAAGGTGACAGTAAAACAGAAAGCTCCTACAGGAGCTTTCTGTTTTACTGTCACCATGCTTTAAGCAGTCACCTGTCAAAAACAACTAATAAATTAGCACACTTTAGTGGCCGTTATAGAGAGGTTTTACTGTACTCCAATTATCTGAAGCTGAATGAAGATGGCCATGTTGATATTAAAGACAGGTGACCGCTGAATACCATTGGAGCCTTTTGCATGACTTTTTGCCTGCATTAAGCTGCCACCTATCAAGATAATACTACAAATATATAATCTTCTTAGTGGGCGCTTAACATAAGTTTGACTAAATCTTGTTTTTTTATATCCACCCTAAAGAAATGAATACCACCTCTAGGGGAAACTCACCATGATAAATTTTGTGACCTAGAAATCAAAATCGGATTTGGAGCCATTAACGTGTGATAGATATGTTTGCCAATGTAATTAATCTTGTATAATATATCATTCTACAATGTTGGAACAAGGTGTTTACTTTGAGACCAAACTGTCTGCCTTTTCTTTCATGCTTGCCACAAAAGCTAATTTCCCTGTGTAAATAAATCTAACATGCACCTTTTATGGTGCACACATGAACCGTGTCATTAATCTGCATCTTTAACCCATCTTAAATCTCTAAACTCTTTGCATGTTGGGTAAAAATTTTTTGTCGTCTGCAACAATTGTTGCTTGCTACTGTTCTAAAAATAAATTTATTTTCAAAACAGGGTCAGAGTTTCAAGCAGTTTGGATCCTTATGAGATGCTGCATTACGCGGCGTCTCATCTGGATCCAAACTGTTTGTGAGCCTAATCACTAGCTAGCATGGTAATTAAGAATTAAAGCATGAATTATTACGTCTTTTTTATGCATTGAATTTAATCCTCCACTGAAGAAAATAGTTTCACTTTATACAATAATAAATAGGCACTATAAAAAAGATGTTTTCTATATCCTATCAGCAAGGTGGCTTAAAGCAGGCTTAATGCACATTCTGCTTTACTTTCAACCTGCTTTAAGTAGTTTCTTGTAATGAAACAATTAAGCTATGTGGTAAAGGGTTAAGATTAAACAAGAAATTACTACCACTTGGCAAGAGTCTTAAACTGCGGAACATGCAGGGATTCTTTTTTACCTGATTCTTTTCGTGTTTTTCACAAAATATAAATGAAGTTCTTGGCAAAAGTTTAACCGCAGATAGTTTTTCCAAACAACATACGATAGGTATTCCGGGGCTGCCATTTCTCCTGATTTTTCCTAAATCTTCGGATATTTTTCTAGTACATGGTAGCTTAAAGAAGGCTGAAAGTAAAGCAGAATGTGTCTTAAGGCACATTCTGCTTTACTTCCAGTCTGCTTTAAGCGGCCACATGTCAACAAAACTAGAAGCAGGCGATAGGGTAAAGGTAAGATTCGTAAAATCGCACTTGAAAAATGCAAGTTTGGAAATCTTAGGATTTTTCACGTCAACTTATGGCAGCCCTGGTACTCCAGGGAAGGTGATTCCATGATCTAACGACAAAAAGTAAACCACATGCCAATAACAACATCATCATTGCCATGAATGAACAGACTTTCCCCTGCTTCAAGACTGCAAGAAGATAAGTTCGATCACCTTGAGTGTTTCAATTACAGGCACTTGTCTTCAAAACAAAAATTCCATAGAAATACCATAATGACTCTAAGTATTGGGACAGACAGGCCTAAGCAAACAGTGTAGACCTGAACAGACTGCTCCTGAAGGAGCAGTCTGTTCAGAGTCTACACTGTTTGCAATTAAGTTTGCACCTTTTGGACAAGTTACAGATTGATAAAAGTAATTAGTAGGATATATTTACAGCAATTATACAGGGTGACTACATCTTAAGGATTTTTACTCTGTCATGCATGCTGCAACCAAGTGACTACCAAAAAGAAAGTCAACCCCAGTATGCCCATCTTCTTTAGGCAGTAACGCATCCCAGCAACTTTCATACAAACTCCAACAAGTTGTCACAGAGAAAAAGCCAGGACACCAGAGCCTGACACTGATGTTTTTATGCCGCCATCAATGGAAAGCAATACCATTTAAGTCCTAAACATTGGTACACCTTTAAAACTGCTATAATTAAAGCAGGCTGAACGTAAAGCAGAATGTGCCTTTAGGCACATTCTGCTTTACATTCAGCCTGCTTTATGCTACTATCTGCTAGGATATAGGATAAATTTCTTGTGTTGCATATTCAAAGGACTCAACAAAGTGGAACTATTTTCTTCAATTGTAGAATGAAGTGTCGATATTAAAACGCTTATTTATAGGGTAACATGTTAATACAGGTTTGACTGTAGAGAAGGCAGACAGAACACCAAAGCCGTAGACATTGCAGACCTGCAAAACTATTTTTAATCACCTTTTGATGCCTACCTCTGCCTGCCAAAAAAATTCAGATAAACATCATACAATCCTAATTTACAGTCAAAACAGTTGTTCAGCAACATTTTCCCCTTGGATACCGTCAAAAACAGTTTGCTATTTAGTCCAGTCCATTTTTGACTATTTAGGGTTGATTTTAATAATATATTACAAAATGGCAAACAGTGCAGACCCTGATCAGAGGGCTCCTGCACTGTTTGCATAGGACAAGACATACTTGTCACAGAAACAGTGTCTTTGCTAGTTTTGAATGTGTTAAGTTCTATAGATGTCTTCAGCTCAAAATGTATTCGCCTGAAATTCTAAGTTTATAGAGTCTATTCTATCTTTTGCAAATGTATAGAATTCTTAATCAGGGTAATATACATTGGTCCAAAATTTTTCTAACTGATGGTAGCTTAATTTAGCAGGCTGAAAGTAAAGCAAAGTTTGCCTAATTTTTGGCACATTCTGCTTTATTTTCAACATGTATGGTCACAGTTTTAACCCATTACCCCATAGCTTGTTTCTATTTTTGAAAATAGTTGACCACTTAAAGCAGGTTGAAAGTAAAGCAGAATGCGCCTTTAGGCGCATTCTGCTTAACTTTCGACCTGCTTTAAGCTATCATCTGCTGGAATGTAGAAAATATTTCTTATAATACATATTCATGACTGTATAAAATGGAACTATTTTATTCAGTGAATGAATAAAATAGAGGCGTAAATAGTCGTATTTATGGGGTAAAGGGTTAAAACCAGAAACAGGCTATGGGGTAAAAGGTTATACATTGAAGAATCTTATATAAAAAGTTTAGAATCTTTGCAAGGGACAGCTAAATGATAAAGAAATTTGTTACCATCTTTCACAACAATTTGAAGATTACAGGTAAATCTTCTCTGTAATATAAATCACTACCAAACCACCTCTACTTAACCATTTGATGGCTAAGTAACTTTGTCGTCTGCAACAATTGTCGTCTGCTACTGTTCTAAAAATAGAATTTTCAAAATTATTTTTCAAAACAGGATCAGAGTGACAAACAGTTTGGATCCCGATGAGACGCCGCGTAATGCGGCGTCTCATCAGGATCCAAACTGTTTGCAAAGATAATCACAAGTTCACCACTAGTTTGCTAAGGAGTCAACCCTTACATCATGTTATTAATTTGTCTGCTTCAATATTGTCATCTGCAAACTAAAATTCAAGAAACATTTCATATCTTTTTAACAAGAGAAACATCAATACCCAACATCAAAAAACTGGATTCTGATCAGGCGCCAATTTCGGAGACTTCTTATCAGGAACTAAACTCTCTGCAAACGTCAATCAAGCTGCGGTTAGCTCCGATAGGGTTTACTAGTGACATTCATGCGTAAAAATCAAATTGTCCTATTATATCCCGTACAATTACAGACCTCGGTGTTACCCACACTGCATAAAACATTCGGTAACTACACTCCCCCCTCTCTCTTTCACTTTTTAAAGTACTCGGTTAACTCTTAGAAACGCTAGCGATGAAACCATGATTACATTTGCAAACAGTTTGGATCAAGATGAGATGTCACGTAATGCGGCCTCTCATCAGTATCCAAACTGTTTGACGTTCTGACCCTGTTTCAAGAATAAATATTGAAAATTCTGTTTTTAGAACAGAAGCAGATGACAAATTGTTGCAGGCAGAAATAATCACCCAGCATGCAAAGAGTTTTAGAACGCTTTTACAATAAAGAATGCTTCAACAAGTGGCTTGGATTTTCTTTTAACCTTTGAATGTGGAAAAAAACATTTTTCTAGATCCCAATGCATACAGTTTTGATCCTGACCAGATGCCAAGTAACTTGGCATCTGATCAGGATCAAAACCGTTTGGCATACATAATTTTAGTATACCTGCATATAGAGAATGAAGGAGCCATTGTCAGAATTAAATCAAAAAATATATTTCTTGCAGAATTTAAAACATCTATTTTGTGCTCCAAGGGCTTATGACAATGCATTTCATGGACCTTTGGGCCCTAAAGAACCCCAGCTCCCTTTTCAAAAGGCAGCAACATCCCTCTTTAACAGGGTTTTGTATAAAAGTCAGCTTTGGAATCTGATACAACCATTGCCTAAGGACCATTAAATTCTAATCCAAGCGTCCCCTTTTGAATCTAGGATAACCAATCACTTGATTTATTGAAATCAGGGGTTTTCACTTGTAAAGGAAAAGTGACAGGGCCCTTTTGGAGTGAAAGAGTAGCACCCTGTTTAAGACACTACCTGCTGGCTCTGCTTCTCAAATAATTCAACATATTCCTTCAGCTATGCTTACGTTTCTACACCTGTGAACATCTAAACCAGATCATGTACATGTATCAGCAATTATAAGACTGAATTGATTTAAGAATTTTACCAGGTAACATTCAGAATATAGAGACTCCTTATGGGCATGGTAGTGAGTTATTAAGTCAGACTTTACCCATAACTCCATACATATGCCTTTTTATGCCTTTATTTTATTCCTTCATTGAGAAAAACAGCAGAGGTGTAGGCAATTTGGCAATATGCTTGAAGCCAATTTAGAAAAGTCAACTCAATTTGCAGGAAGATTTTGATAATAAGCAGTATGTAAAGCTATTTCAGAGTTAAACACCTTGCCTGATAAATTCCAATGTCTGTATCAATATAATCAAATCTTCTAACTTTCTCAACTCTTTACATGATAGCGGTGGAATCATGATTATCCCTGCAAACTGCTCTGCTTGGAGCCAGATAAGACGCAATGTTACTCACCCATGTTTTTGTAACCCATCATCCCATAGCCTGTTTCTAGCTTTAAAGGAAGATGATCACTTAAAGCAGGTTAAAAGTTAAAGCAGAATGTGCCTAAGGCACATTCTGCTTTAACTTTTAGCCTGCTTTAAGCTATATCTGCTAGAACATAGAAAATATTTCGTATGATACATATTCAAGACTGTACAAAAAGGAACAAATTTCTTCAGTGGAGGAATAAATAATAGAAGTAAGCTGTAAGCTCATTACCATCTGCTAAGATACAGAAAATGTTTCTTATTGTGCATGCTCATGACTTTACAAACTGGAACTACTTTCTTGCCAGTGAAGGAAGAAATTAAAGGTGTAAAAATGGGTATCTATGGAGTAAAGGGTTAATCATTTCAAGTACTCGATCCTTATCTGGTGCTCTGAATAAAGTTACAAATAGGCTATTGTCTACGGGTCTATAACTAGTGATAGACCAGTGATAACCAACACCTCACTCAATAAGTATCAGGACAATATCACAACTAAATGTGAATGAATCTACTACTGAAATCTTAGATGGCAGCAATCTCGGAGCAGTTACGGCCCATTATTATGGTGGTACTCTGATAAGAAACTATAAACGTTTAACCTGTTGATAATCAATGTCCTCTACTGGACAATTCAGTCCATTACACTAAGCCTTTTTCAAAAATTGAAGACAGGTGACCACTTGGAGCATTTTGAAGGTAAAGCAGAATGAACCTGAAGGTGCCTTCAGTCTGCTTTAAGCTACCATCTGCTAGAATATAGAAAATAATTATATATTTTATGCTACATATTTATGACTGTATAAATTGGAATTATTGGAATTATTTTCTTCATATTAAAATTTTAAAAATATGGCATTCTGTTGTGCTGGTCACTTTCATGATTCGATATCAAATTGCTCTCCCAGACAGCCAGCATTGCTTGATAAAACACTAGCACAGACTCAATATAAGAATATGTTACTAATCTGAGTAGCTGTTATATCAATGGTATTGTAAACAACCCATTAACTTGACTTAACCCTTTACCCCTTAAAAACGCCTTTTTACGCCTCTTATTTATTCCTCCACTGAAGAAAAAAGTTCCAGTTTATGCAGCCAAGAATATGTACCAGAAGAAATATTTTCCATATCCTAGAGGATGGTAGCTTAAAGCAGGCTGAAAGTAAAGCAGAATGTGCCTTAAGGCACATTCTGCTTTACTTTCAACCTGCTTTAAGTGGTCACCTGTTTTCAAAGCTAGAAATAGGCTAAGAGGTAATGGGTTAATCATGTTAAAGATATGGCACATATATCAAATTTCTGATGAGTGATTTGGTAATTTCAATTTAATATCTTACTTCTACAGATTGGCAGATTAAGGTGACATTTAATTGTGTCTCATTACATTAATATGTAGGTATTAAGATAATTAGATTGAGCAGTCATAATCCAGATAAGCATGAAGTTAACTAACAGTTGCCAACAGTTTCTCTCCAAATCAGTTGCCATACCAATGATACTAAACTTTTTGCCAATTGATATTTATAATAGTTTTTAAATAAAAGATTTTCATTTGGAGACATTAACCCTTAGCCTGCCACTCACGACTATAGCTCCATATGCAAACAGATTGGATCTGGATGAGACGCCGAGTAACTCGGCGTCTCATCCTGATCCAAGCTGTTTGACACTCGGACAACATTTTCAGCAATTTTGAGCAACTTTGAAGCACTTTGAAACTTGAAGCAGACGAGAAATATAGCAGACGACAATTTATTTGGCGGGCTAAGGGTTAATGTTATGAATCACTCTACTGGCACTTTGTTATAATGCTTTGGGTGCCAAGTCATATTGTTGTCTGCAACAAATTGTCGTCTGCTACTATTCTAGAATTAAAACTTTCAAAATTTTATGTTCAAAACTTGGTCAGGGTCGCAAACAGTTTGGATCCTGATGAGACCCCGCATTATGATTCAAACTGTTTGCAAAGATAATCACAATTTTGTTGCTAGCATACTAAAAGTTAAAGGTCCATTACATTATTTGTCATTTACTCTAGATCCCTATATTGGCAATACATATATCAGTAAAACTGTGATAATTATTGCCACATTTTCGAATTAAATTTACAACATATCATTTTACTGAAGTAATATCAACATCAGCGCCCAAACAATTAGTACCCTTTGTTATCAGATACCATTTAGTAACACTGCATTTGATCTGGATCCAAACGGATTGTAAATAAGGCTAGTCTGTTGATGTTGCACTTGGCAGAAAAAAGGGTTTAACTATTATCTGTTAATATTTGTGCCATTGAATATCACCTCTACTTTAGACATACTGATATCATACACTCAACAATCTTTAAAATCGCTGTCTTTATTTCAGATATGACATATATAGTAAAACCTCTCTATTTCCACCATTAATTAGAAGCCATATTGTTTCTGGCCCACAGGCTGGTGACAGCTTAAAGCAAGGTGACAGTACAACAGAAAGCTCCTAAAGGAGCTTTCTGTTTTACTGTCACCTTGCTTTAAGCAGTCACCTGTATAAATAGCTAATAGTTTAGTGGTCGTAGAAGAGAGGTTTTACTGTACCTTATGCAAACTTAATTGGAACAACTCGCTGCTAAACCATGATTATGTTTGGAAATATTTTGAATCCAGATGAGACACTCAATAACTCTCTCCAGAATCAAAACTTTTTAACAGATCTGACTATATTCTGAAAAGAAATTCAAGAAAATTAGAATTTTGGAAAGGGAGCAGACGGTAATATTGCAAACGATTACTAAACATTTCGAGAGTTACACTACCTTTGCAAACAGTATTGAACTATGAAATAATTCAGAAACTAAATGTAAAATGAAAATTGTTCGGCAACAATGACACAAGCATACACATGTTCTCATTTCAGAATAATACTTGGAAGCAGACGACAATGATTGTCTGCGGAAGGATAGATATCAGCATATCAAAGTGTTACAACAATCAGAACAAATCGTAACCCTTATTCATGCTCTAAGCATGACTGGACTGGCATTTGCAGATGGTTTGGGTCCAGATCATACAACAAGTTACTTGGTATCTATTCAGGATCCAAAATGTTTACCAATCTTTCATTTGTTTAAAATACATGAAAACTGAACTTGAATACAGCATTCAGTGCTTCAGGAAGTACCATATACAATTAAAAATATCAAAAACATTAACTCTTTGCATGCTAGCGGCGGATATAGCTGCCACATGCATAACCTTTGCAGACAGTTTGCATCCAGATGAGACGCCGCGTAACGCGGCGTCTCATCATGATCCAAACTGTTTGCCATTCTGACATTGAATTTATAAGAAATTTTGAAAAATTCTAATTTTAGAACAGAAGCAGACGACAATTGTTGCAGATGAAAAAATTACCCAGCATGCAAAGAGTTAAAACTATGTCAGAACAGTAGGAATAAATAACCCCATTGTCATGCCGAACAAACAAAAAATTTGATTACAGAATGATTAGGGCAACTCTTTCAAAATCCTCGGGCTGGAATAAGACAATGACGGGCAGGACTAAAACAATGGCCCAAGATGAGAGATTAATGTGGGTCTGAATGATTACACTCCTCAAGTACTCATCTCGTGTTGATCAAATCTATCAACTCTTTGCATGCTGGGTAATTTTTTCTGTCTGCAACATTTGTCGTCTGCTAATGTTCTAAAAATAAATTTTTAGAAATTTATTTTCAAAAACAAGGTCAGAGTGATAAACAGTTTGGATCCTGACGAAGAGGCCGCGTTACGCAGCATCTCATTTGGATCCAAATCGTTCGCAAAGGAAATCACTGTTCTGCCACTAGCGTGCAAAGCGTTGAATCTACCAATATTTGGCAACTTTTGTTCATGTTGAAATATTTACAAAAAGAAATATGCTGGTAGATATTAGGGCGATTCCTTTGGAACCTTTAACTTGCTAATGTTTATAACTAAACATTTGACAAAAGTTTCAAATTTGATGCATGTGTGTGTAAATATTTGATTAAAGTTTATTGACAAACATATTTATTACAAATCATAAATTGATGAGAGAACTTCTGCACATTTTACTATTTCTACCATATTTTTGTCTGCTTTTTTGTTGTCTTAAAACAGTTCTTAAATTAAGTTCTTTATATCGTAAATTACCAAAGAAACCTGCATATAAGTGGCAAACAGTTTGGACCCTGATTAGATGCTGAGTTTACGCGCCATCTGATCAGGATCCAAACTGATTGCATAATCGCTCACATCCTGATAATTAGGCAATGGATTAACGTTTATTAAGGAGGAAAGCACTGCATGTAGAGCTCAAAATAAGGGGAGTATTTCAAAACCTAAAATCTTTATTTCTGCATTAAACCGTATGGTGTCACTACTCATTAGAATCGTCTCAAAGAGACGATTCTAATGAGTAGTAACACCATAAGATTTGGTGCTGAAAATGAGTATGAAAATGTTAGCTTCATTCAGTTGACTCCCTCTTATATACAGCCCTGTCTGGAGAAAAGCACTACAGCAGTATAAGGAAACGAGTTAACAGAATTTAAACCTGAGGGTCGTGGCTTGTAATAAGAGCCCGTCTGTCGTGTCTCGGACAAAGGCTCAGAGGTCCACTCAGCCGCACTTGTTCCTGGACCCAATTTGTTCTTCATGCTTCGTAACTCTGCTTTTGGCAACGAAAAAGTGTCTGAATACCGCAGATCCTTTATTCTGCTATAGATTACCAGGGCTCCAGATAAAGGGGAGTAAACTGCACAAATTCAACATTTTCTCACTCATATTAGCTCCAAATCCCATGGTGTTACTACTCATTAGAATCATATCTTCGAGACGATTTTAATGAGTAGTGACACCATAGGGTTTAATGCAGAAATAAAGATTTTAGTTTTCGAAATAATCCTCTTATCTGGAGTCCTGGATTCGTCTGAAAACCTAAGGTCCTGCCTTGACTGCTAGTTTGGTTTGCATGAATATGCACTAGACGGCTTGTTTCTGCATTTTAACCCATTTCTCCATTGATACACATTTTTACCCTATAATTTATTTCTCCACTGAAGAAAATACTTCTAAATTCATACATTTAAGAATATGTACCATTAGAAATATTTTCTGAATTCTAGCAGATAATAGCTTAAAGCAGGCTGAAAGTAAAGTAGAATGTGCCTTTATGTGGTCACCTGTCCTCAAAATAAAGTGACAGGCTACAGAGTACAGAGTAAAGAAAGTGGTTTTTGCTTCAAGCAAGAAGAAATTAATTAGTAAGCCTCTATAGCCTTTATTTTTATATTTACTGAGACTGCATTGCAACCTGTCTCGAAAGCTAGTTTCGTTATAAAGGTACAGTCGATGACAACCTGTTTTAAATGTTTACGGCAAGTGGATTTTATCAAAGCAAGATGAAAATAATAAAGAAGATAGTTCCCTGAAGAAGTTTTCTGCTTTACTTTATTGCTTTACAGGATATCATTAATGACTCTTTGTTAAAATGATCATAATAATGGGAAATGGGTGTATAATTAGATGCTACTTAATAAATTTGTTGTTGCCAAATGTCTAGTTGTTTGTGCTTTTCATTGAAGAAATAACAAACATGGACCTTTCAACAGAACAAAAGTCAAACTTGTAGTAAATGCAAATGTCACTTAAGGTTTTAATTTCAATATTTCAGTATTAAGTATTAACCCATTACTCCCTAAATATTCCTTTTATGCCTTTAATTAATTCCTCCACTGAAGAAAAATTCCCCTTTTAGGGGAAGGGTCGAATCTAATGGTGTGAGAACTTGTGACCCGACCCCATTTCCTTATGTATATGGAAATAAAATATGTTTAAACTAGAAAAAAGTTCCACTTTAAACAGTCATAAATATGTGACGTAAGACATATTTTCTATGTCCTATCAGATGGTAGCTTAAAGCAGGCTGAACGTAAAGCAGAATGTGCCTTAAGGCACATTCTGCTTTACTTTCAACCTGCTTTAAGTGGTCACTTGTCTCCAATACTAGAAACAGGCTATGGGGTAATGGGTAAATCATAATGGGCTCATATCAGAAAGAATTTGATACATTTATTGGGAACAACTACCTATTATTGCCAAAAGATAAACAATGACAATAATATTGGAGGTAATTGTGTTTAAGTTCATGTTGGTACCTTATAAACCTTAACCCTTTCCTCCCTGAAACCTCAAATGCACAGTTCTAAATTTCAATTTAGTATAGTCCATTTTTTACTTTTAAGGGTTGATTTTTACAAAATATGTCAAAATGACAAACAGTGTAGACCCTGATCAGAGGGCTCCTTAAGGAGCCCTCTGATCAGGGTCTACACTGTTTGCATGGGACAAGTGTACTCCTCACAGGTACACTGTTTTCAAATGACGCATATATGCGTGACTAGGGTTCAAAGAGTTAAAGTGAACGTTACTGTTGGTACTTTATAAACCTTTCCCAGGGCTCTAGATAAGAGGGAGTAAACTGAGTAAATCCAACATTTTCTTTCATTTCACCACCAAATCCTATAGTGTTTAATGACTACAAGCTCATTAGAATCGACTCGAAGAGGAGGTTCTAATGAGTAGTGACACCATAGGATTTGGTGCTCACATGAGTGCGCAATTGTTGGATTTGTTCAGTTTACTCCCTCTCATCTGGAGCCTTGACTGCAATGCAAAAAAAAAATGTTAAAAAAAAATAAGATATTAAAAGATGAAAATCTTGCAAAGGAAAGATGGATGCATTTCATTCTTTATACAGATAAAATCTTGTTTAACTCTTTCCTCCCTGAAACTTTAAATAAAAAATTCCAGTTTCCATTTTAGTCTAGTCCATTTCTGACTTTAAAAGGTTGTTTTTGTCAATGTTTGGCATTTTGACAAACAGTGAAGACCCTGATCAGAGGGCTCCTTTCGGAGCCCTCTGATCTGGGTCTTCAATGTTTGCACAGGACAAGTGTACTATTCACATGTACACTGTTTGAAAAGACGCCTATATGCGGGACTAGGGTTCAAAGGGTTAATGTACAGCAGATCATGAGAAAGTGTCTCACCAATATATATATTTTACATTTAAACAGTGAAAGGATGAGGAGGAAATCTTGAGACCACTGGAAATTCTGATATGTCTTGAGTTTTTGCTACCTCCAAGGCTCAACAAATCCAATCTTTTCTCGCTTATTCAACACTAAATACTATGATGTAACTACTTGTTACTATTCTAATGAGTGGTGGCACAATATATGGTTTAATGCAGAAATAAAAAATTAAGTTTTTGAAATACTCTACTTATCTATATCTATGTTTTGATCAGAAATTTTGAGGCCACTTGAAATTCTGATATGTCTCTGAGTTTTTAGCGACCTCCACTAATTTCAGCTCCAAATCCTAGGGTGTTACTACTCATTAGAATCGTCTTAAAGAGACGATTCTAATGAGTGGTGACACAATAGAGTTTAATGCAGAAATAAAGATTTTATTTTTTAAAATACTCCCCTTATCTATAGCTATTATACGATCAGGAAATCTTGAGGCCACTTGAAATTCTGATATGTCTCGAGTTTTTTTGCTACCTCGCTGCTTTCACTGTTTGTTTCACTGTTACATGGTTCAGAAATTCTTGAGTAACTCTCAAAAATCTTGATTGGGGGCAACGATAATGTGCTACATTCCTATAAAAACATTCAACAGTCGTGAAGAGCAAGCATTCTACAGACAAATATCTCGCTTCCCCGCATCTTTTCTCTGCATGGAACCAGGCATTTTTACAGACAAATTCAACTTCCTGCACGCTTATGGCGAAACCGTGATTACATTTGCAAACAGTTTGGATCCTGATGAGACGCCGCGTAACGCGGCGTCTCATCAGGATCCAAACTGTTTGACGCTCTGATTCTATTTTGAAAAGAAATTTTTAGGGAAAATAGTGGGGTATAACAGTAGCAGACGACAATTATTGTTGCAGTAGCAGACGACAATCGTTGCAGACAAGAATCATAGAATTGGATGTTTTTACAGACACATTTAATGCTGTTTATGTGAACAATGACATTAATCTGACACAAAACTATCTTAAGTATGTAACCATTCTCAAACTAGAAGCATTTATTAGTAGTGACAGCTTTCGGAGCCCTCTGATCTGGTTATTCACTGTTTGCATAGTACAAGACTGTACTATTCACATGTACACTGTTTGAAAAGGGACTTAAGGCTTCAAAGGGTTAATGCACATTCTTTTAAAATTCTAGAGCAATGGTTCTAAAAACATCAAATTTGTAGAATTTTCACAGAATATTCATTTATGTAAAAAGGCCGCTTCCAGAATTGTTCATTAGTATTCAAGAAATTTGTCTGGAATAGTTTTATAATAATTCAATACCTTTCCACAGGGGAACCATCTATTAGAAGAAAGAAAATATTTCTTTATGATACACATTTATGAATGTATAAAATAGATCTATTTTCTTAAGTGTAGGAATTAATTAAAGGCATAAAAATGTGTATTTATGGGGCAATGAGATATTATTCAAGTTTGACTGTATTTTCAATCTGTCACAACATTGATTACTTCTTTTCTGTACAAGGTTATGCCCTCAAAGGAGGGTTACGATCTTCTAGTGCCAAGTCGACCTGTGATAGGTACGCCATCAGACAGACACGCCAGGCAATCAGGGGGATTCACCTACAAGACCTTGAGCTGGCATCACCATTAACATCAATAATCTGAATGGCAAACAGTGTAGACCCTGATCAGACTGCTCCATCAGGAGCAGTCTGATCAGGGCCTTCACTGTTTGCTATGGCCTGTCTGTCCCAATATTTCAGATCATTATGATATCTGTGATAGGTAATACAGAGCCCCAGATGATGGGAGTATTTCAAAAACTAAAATCTTTATTTCTGCTTTAAACCCTATGGTGTCACTACTCATTAGAATCGTCTCTTCGAGACGATTCTAATGAGTAGTAACACAATAGGATTTGGTTTTGAAAGGAGTGAGAAAATGTTGCGATTTGTTCAGTTTACTCCCTCTTATCTGGAGCCCTGAGTCAAACTTCAATAATTCCAGCTTGTTTAACTAAATTTTTCCGATTTCTATATTTGAAATTCATTATTAATTGGCCTCGCTTAAGTTTAACATATCCTAATATTTCAGAGTTAAGTCGAACATATCCTTATTTTTAAATTCAAACGTGGCATAGCCCCATTTTAATTTATGAAATGTTGATTACGTTCGACTAAAGCGTTTTCGTGATATTGAAGTCTTTTCAGATAGTCAAAATACTTAGGGTAATCTGTCAAAATACATTGATTACTTTTCCCCTGTCCCTGTACAAGGTTATGCCCTCAAATGAGAGGTTATGATCTTCTAGTGCCAAGGCGACCTGGAGTATCTGTGATAGATACCTAGACATGCCAGGCAATCAGGGGGATTCACCTAGCAGACTCTCAGCTGGCATCACCATCAACTAACTACACCGAGGACCGACAAAAATGAAACAACAAGCTGCCATCAGCAACTTTGATCCCCAAAGTAATTATTTTCAATGTTATTTTAACCTAGTATAACTCTTTCCTCCCTAAAACTTTAAATGGACAATTCCAGTTTTGATTTTTGTCTAGTCCATTTCTGACTTTTAAGAGTTGTTTTTGTCAATTTTGGCATTACTGACAAACAGTGAAGACCCTGATCAGAGGGCTCCTTTCGGAGCCCTCTGATCTGGGCCTTCACTGTTTGCACAGGACAAGTGTACTATTCACATGTACACTATTTGAAAAGACACCTATATGCGGGACTAGGGTTCAAAGGGTTAATTATGCTTCTTTTAAATTTTTTATTTCGCAGAGGAATATATTAAAGGTGTAAAAAGGTGTATTTAATGGAGTCATGGATTAAAGCAGGATGAAAGAAAAGGAGCCTTCTCATTTTCAGGGCTGCCATAAATTGATAAAAAAAATCCTAAGATTTCAAAATGTCAATTTTTCAAGCACGATCTTCCGAATAATACCTTTTACCCATAGTCTGTTTTTAGTTTTTTAGACACATAATGCTTAAAGCAGGTTGAAAGTAAAACAGAATGCCCCTTAAGGCGCATTCTGCTTTACTTTCACCCTGCTTTAAGCTACCATGTACTGGGGAAAAGATCCAAAGATTTAGAAAAAATCCGGAGAAATGGAAGCCCTGCATTTTATTCCATCCTGCTTTTCAGCAAAAACCAGTGAGTATTAAATATGAGCGTACTTGCACAAGTGGCTATGGGTTCAAGAGTTACCATATTCCATGAGCAGTATGGTAAAACACTTTATATCAAGTATCTATACAACATAATCAGGGTACACACCCATTTGGCAAAACAACCTTTCTACAAATTAATGAGTGAATTTAGTCATATTTTTACAAATCGTGTCACTTTTTAACTGAAAACTTTTGTCATGAGCTTTCTGCTTTACTTCCAGCCTGCTTTATGCAACCACCTGTCTTTACACTGAAAACCCTATAAAAATTATGATTATGAGATCATAAATGCTTCTATAATAAATGGCTGTTCAATACAACTTTTATCAAAAACAATGTCCCATAACTAAATACCCATAAAGTCAAATTCCTTTCACCCAGGGCATGCATGTATAATAATTATCAGGGTTTGTGTATTTTACTCCCACTTGTTGCGGGTGGGGTCACCCCCTTGGCATGTGTGTGTACCTGCAGGGGCCAGGCTAATTTGCATACAGGTGCCCTTGCCATGACAGATGGCCAAAGCCTCGCTGGAGTACTACATTGCAATACCTGAACGTGAAGTTTTTGTCTGCCACAAGGAGTTACCTGTTGAATTATTTTACAGGTAACCTGTCTGCCTGTCCCCACTAACTGGGAACCAATATCTGCGGATGGTTTAGATCTTGATCTTGATCTTAACTACTCATGATTTCAAGTCTTTAAACTCCTTATAGCTAGTTAACCCATTAACCCAATAAATACACCTTTTTACACCTTTAATTTATTCCTCCACTGAAGAAAATATTTCCCACTTTCTACAGTTATAAATAAATATACACCATATAAAATATTTGCTATATCATAGCAGATGGTAGCTTAAAGCAGGCTGGAAAAATGAATGCGCCTTAAGGCGCATCCTGAAAGTAAAGCAGAATGCGCCTTAAGGTGCATCCTGCTTTACTTTCAACCTGCTTTAAATGATCACCTGTCTCCAAAACTAGAAACAGGCCTTTAAATGATCACCTGTCTCCAAAACTAGAAACAGGCCATGGGGTAGAGGGTTAAATGTTAATATCACTAAGACTTTAACCTGTATGTATTGAACTCTGCTTCAAAACTCTCATTCTGCATTTTTTTTTTTCAAAATTGAAGTTTTTATGTTTAATTTTATTGTAGAAAATGAAATATAATTTAAAAATGGATTAGATCCTAATATTGAGTTACTATATCCTCTGTTTCTGATCAGAATACGAAGTTGAAACTTTTTGAAATTCGCCAATCACGTCTGGATAAGGGTTAAACACCGAAATCAGCTAACCCCAAGCCGTAAAATCAACGATTTTCCAGTCCAAACATTCACCTGTTATTTCCTTTCGGCAGTAAGAAAAAGACAAATGTTTGGTGACAGTTATTAACTAGATCAGAAAATTCAGTATCTGACTTTGCTGCAAGGTATTATGGATGTTGCTTACTAAATTCAAATTCTCTTTTAAACATTGTAAAAATGTTGAAATTCAATACTGAATATCTTTTTATGTCGTGATCGGAGCAGAGAAAGTTATCCTGTCCATTAAAGGATATCAGTTATCAAAACAATGGTTTACGCTTATCTATCTTAAATATCGTCTGCGTAAAAAATCGTCGTCTGCAAAAAATGAAAAATTTAATTTTTATGCATGTTTGACTGAAAAATGCTATACAAGAGAGTCAAACAGCTTGGAGTCAGATCAGACGCCAAGTTACTTGGCGTCTGATCTGACTCCAAGCTGTTTGCAGATGCGAGTAAAATTAGATTTAGAGTGACAAGGGCTAAATATTCAAATGAGTAGGTCCCTACCACTTTACTATGATAATACCCCGCCTGATAACCTTCCTTTATCCTTTAACTCTTTGCATGCTGGGTAATTTTTTAAGTCTGCAACAATTGTCGTCTGCTATTGTTCTAAAAATAGAATTTTCCTACATTTCTTTTCGAAAACAGGGTCAGAGTGTCACACAGTTTAGATACTGATGAGACTCCACATGATGCAGTGTCTCATCTGGATCCAAATTGGTTTGCATAAATAATAAACAATTCCGCTGCTAGGGTGCAGAGAGTTGAACAATATTGTTCACTTTAAACAAGTTGTCTCATTTAAAAATGTTGTCTTCTGCAATTTTGAAGGTGAAATGTTTTCATCTCCGATCCGATTGCAGTGGGAAGACTTTTGACAGGATGTTATATGATCCAGGTCCAAACTGTTTACCAATTATAACAGACGGTTGCTTAACCCTTTCCCCCATAGAAGCGCCTTTTAGCGCATTCAGTTTATTCTTGCCCTGAAGAAAATAGTTCCAATTTATACATTCATAAATATGTATAATACAAAATATTTTCTATATTCTAGCAGATGATAGCTTAAAGCAGGCTGAAAGTAAAGCAGAATGCGCTAAAGCGCATTCTGCTTTACTTTCAACCTGCTTTAAGTGAACATCTATATTCAATACTAGAGATATGCTATGTGGGAAAGGGTTAAAACGGGCTGAAAGTAAGGCATATTCTGCTTTACTTTTTAACATGCTTTAAGTGGTCACCTCTCTTCAAAACTAGAAACAGGTTATGGGTTAAAGAAAAGCATTAATGAAGCATGCAGATGTAAGTTGATGATTATTTATAATGCAAGTTTTCTACTAAATAATAATCTGCATTAAACTGCAATCTGGTTCTACGTGTAATGCTAATTCAATAATCTTAAGTGGCTGTTTAAGACAAGTCTTATTGTAGTTTAATGGGATAATGCTATAGGCTCGAATATAAACAGATAAATCTGTCCAGTGCACTCGAGTGGCCTAGTCGCGAGTACACTGACTTTACTCACCTCCAGCCAAACACGATATTGATTTACCTTTGCAAACAGTTTGGATCTTGATCAGATGCCAAGTAACTTGGCATCTGATCTGGATCCAAGCTGTTTGACACTCACATCAGTGATATTTCATTTGTGACTTAAAATCTGTTTTAGC
This sequence comes from Gari tellinella, assembly GCA_922989275.2. Taxonomy (NCBI): domain Eukaryota; kingdom Metazoa; phylum Mollusca; class Bivalvia; order Cardiida; family Psammobiidae; genus Gari; species Gari tellinella. The sequence continues at coordinate 73,919,661 of OV277865.1, read as the reverse complement.
AAATAGATGCAGACGACAATTTTTTACGGCAGACAACGTTAGTTCAGGTCAAGGGTTAGACTCAATGAAGAAAGTAGTTCCGGCAGGTATCTCCCGACTACGAGTTGACAGCCGATAAAGAGCTACAAGTTTTATCAAAATTTAACACCGTAAATTGATAACGGCAGTAAAACTTTATTGGATCAGAACACGTTAAGTGTATGACAGTCAAACAAAAATCCAAATAAAGATAAACAATTAAACGACTTTTACCACTAAATGTACCAAGTGTCACCTGCTTGACTTTATGCAAATGTTTGCCAATGGCAACTTGCCATGGCTCCTAATATTAGAGAAATAACTGGAATTATCTTTTAAGAATCTCCTTTTTCTTTACTAAACCCAATGATGTGACTGCTCATTAGAATCGTCTCTTCAAGACGATTCTAATGAGTAGTAACAGCATAGGGTCTAGTGGAGACAAAAAGAATTTAGTATCTGAAATACTCACCTTTTTTATACACAGACCCTGACAAAAATTTGGTTGATAGATTACTATTAAATTTCATTGAAATTAACTCAATAAAATTTTGTAGTTATCTAAGAGTAGTTAACAGCTTAGAATAATCAATTACCCCATAAATACGCCTTTTTACGCCTTTTATATACTCCTCCACTAAATAAAACTTTCATTTTATATAGATGTGCATGTACTATACGAAATATTTTCTATAATCTAGCAGATGGTAGCTTAAAGCAGGCTGAAAGTAAAGCAGAATGCGCCTTTAGGCGCATTCTGCTTTACATTCAACCTGTTTTAAGTGATCACCTGTCTCCCTAACTAGAAACAGGCTATGGGATAATGGGTTAGATGGAAAAACAAAATTTTCCAACTTTGAAAAATTTCAAATCTTTATGTCTACCGTAATCAACACAGGCAGGTTACAAACATATTATGGATTAAAGACTTTACTTGGATTCGAGACTTAGAACAGACCTAAAGTACTTCTGAAATCTACCTTCAGCTTAATGGACATTGTAAAATTTATGAAAAGCAATTATATTTAAGAAATAGATTAACCCATTCCCCTATAAATACACCTTTTTACGCCTCTTATTTATTCTTCCACTAAACAAAATAGCTCTTTTTGATATAGTTATGAATATGTATCATAAGAAATATTTGCTTTTTTCTTTCTGATGGTAGCTTAAAGCAGACTGAAAGAAAAGTAAAATGTGCCTTAAGGCACATTCTGCTTTACTTTCAACCTGCTTTAAGTAGTCACCTATCTTTAAAACTAGAAACCAGGCTATGGGGTAATGGGTTAAAGACTCAAAAGGAGCTACTTTGGGAGAAAAGGGTTAAAAGCAGAGATGGCTGTTTGTTTATATGACCACTAACAGCATCCACACAATTTGATACGGGGCCAAAAGGGGCCAGAGCTATGAATGGATTACTATATTAAAAGAGGCATTTAGGGACCAATCAACCCTGCAATGACCTCAGCCTGCAACAAAGGGAATATGAAATTGATATAAAGGGTCACTGGACCACAGAGTTGGGGAGGGAGTTTGAGCGAGGATAATTGCTGGGTACAAAATGTCCATCGTATGTTAACTAAAGGTAACTGTGGTGGATGCACGGGGTAGACCTTGTGTTGGAGAGTCGTTCAATTACCCTTTCTCCTGCTAATAGGGTACAGTAAAAACTCTCCATTACAACCACTAAATTGTGTTAAGTTTTTCATCAGCATGGACCTGTTTGAAATTAATATACATATTACATTTACAAACGATGTAGGAGCCCTCTGAACTGGGTCTTCACTGATTGCTATTTTAGACCAATATTTATTAAACTACCCATAACTTTTGTTATTAGTAGACTGTTTCTAAAAATCATTCAGAGGAGTAATAGCATCAATATATCTTAAAATTATCAAGATGATTCTGTTTAGGCAGGATGGAAGTAAAGCAGAAAGCTCCTTCAGGAGCTTTCTGCTGTACTTTCATCCTACTTTAAATTAAAGTTGTCACCTGCCTCAAACATCTGAAACACTAAGCTATTCTTCAAGTGGAGGTAATGGTTGGTTTTTCTGTACTTTTCTAGCTTTGTCCAGAATATGGACCCATGGATTTGAAGAAAGCCATGGGCTCCAGATAAAGGGAGTTTTTCAAAAACTAAAATTTTTATTTCTGTATCAAACCCTATGGTGTCACTACGCATTTGAATCGTCTCGAGGAGACGATTCAAATGAGTTGTAACACCATAGGATTTGGTGCTGAAATAAGTGGGAAAATGATGCGATTTGTTCAGTTTTACTCACTCAAATCTTGTGAAAAGCTCATACAGTTCACACAGACTCAGAACGTGGCTTTCCCTACATTTAAATCTCAAGCATCACTAAAGAAACTACTCGGACAAGATTAGTTTTCTGTTGTTGTTTTTTTGCCTCTTAAAACTTGAATGATACAATGTATTTGCAAATTAAGATTCTGGATCAAACTTAAAGTTCAGTATATGATCAGGATCTTAACTAGCATCCTGATGAAGGTCATAATTATAACGACAGAAACCAGTAGATATTAATATTGTCTAGAAAAACCCAGCTTTGTGGTTAATCACACTTTCCTGTTATTTCTATGAAGCAGGATCTAAACTGTAAGACAATTTTATTAAATGTATGGTCAATAATAATGTCTTGGGCAGAATTTCAATGCATTCTACAAAATCTAAACCGTTCATTGTTGAGATCTTGTTTCTTGGTTATCATACAGAAGACCGAACGATTTGAAGAATTTAAGCAGATGACATTTTGCAGCAGACGACAATTGTTCTGCATTGAAACGGTTTAATCACTTGTAACTCATAACTCAAACGACTCCGGTGTGACGTCAAGAAACAGCATGCGTAAAATATTTCATCCGAGGCCACTTCTGAAGACAAGTTCTTGCATCGCGCTGCAACCTGCTCCAGATAAGAGGGAGAAAATTGAACAAATCCAACATTTTCTCACTCATTTCTGCACCAAATCCTATGGTGTTACTACTCTTTAGAATTGTCTCTTCGAGACAATTCTAATAAGTAGTAACACCATAGGGTTAAGAGCTGAAATAGCGATTTTAGTTTTTGAAATATCCCCCTTATCTGAAGCCCTGGACTTCTTGCATCGTGCTGCATCCCGTGAAAGGCAATTTTCACACCAAATAAGAATCACCTACCAACATATCCTTGCTTGTAATTATAACTTATATTTCTTATTATATTAACTTCTATCCCATTAAGCGCAACTTGAGTCAAATTTGCAAACAGTTTGGATCCAGATCAGATAGTCACAAATTCTGTGTCTGATCAGGATCCAAACTTTTTGAAACTAGAATTGATGATTCAGTTGTCAAAATAAAATACTGAAATTGAATTTTAGATATTTTTGCAGACAGAAATTTTAAAGCAAACAATCATTTTGTTGAGAAAAGGGTTATACCGTTATTTACATAACTTACTAATTTAAATTTAAGTGCTAATAACATAACGTCTGCAAAATTTAACGAGATCTTTTCCGTGTTTTTTGTTGCAGGTGATGAGACTATATATTGAAATGTCTATCTGTAATAAATATGATAAGTGGCTCGAGCACAAATAAAAACACCTCACTCTCATCAGGGCTATAAGAGGGAGTAAATTGAACACACCCAATTTTCAGCACCAAATCCTATGGTGTTACTACTCATTAGAATCGTCTCCAAGAGACGATTCTAATAAGTAGTGACACCATAGGGTTAAATGCAAAATTAAAGATTTTAGTTTTTGAAAACCTCCCCTTAAGTGGCTTGAGCACATTATAAACACCTCACTCTCATCAGGGCTCCAGGTAAGAGGGAGTAAAATGAACAAATCCAGTATTTTCTAACTGGTTTCAGCACCAAATCCTATGGTGTTACTACTCATTAGAATCGTCTCGAAGAGACGATTCAAATGAGTAGTGACACCATAGGGTTTAATGCAGAAATAAAGAATTTAGTTATGGAAAAAAAACTTACCTGTATCTGTGATTAGGCAAACAATGTAGACCTAAATAAGATGTACCAATATGCTAATCTAGATCTGCACTGTTTGCTATAAGCTGAATAGTTCAAATAGACTGTTCCACTTTTAAAAGGTTTTTCTTTTTAAAGGCAGCAATGTTTTTAGAAAATACCCCTGTGAAAAGTGTTCAATTTTTTTTTAATATTCAGAAAAGTTAATTGGCCACTTCTAGAATTGATCTAGAGCATCAAGAAATACTTCAAAAATTCTACAAAAGGAGTTCAAGAACTTTTGTTATTCTAAAAAAATAGTTCTAAAACATCAAATTTCTTGATTTTTTGCAGAATATTCATGAATGTAAAATGGCCCCTTAATGAATGGTTCATGAATATTCAAGAATTATTCTAGAATAGTTCTAGAATAATTCAATGCCTTAAAATTCCCACAGGGGCTTTCACCTTCAAAATGCCTGTAATCAATAATGCACTCTTCCAACACTCGTTTTGGAAGAATGCATTAAATATCTCCAGGCATGATCAGTCTAAATGCACATGACCATATTAAGATGCTGTGCAATCCATATTAACTGCGCCTACGGATTTCTGTCGTCCTGGAAATTGCGATACTTTCTCACGCTAAACCCAATCTAAAATTAAATCATCAAGATCTTTATCATCGACCTTATACCATCTTCATTAAATCTTTTCATAAATCATTTTTCGATGAAAAATAAAGAACAGCGAATTACAGCGTCAAAATTGCCTCGCAGTAAGTGTGAATCCTATACAGAGTAAATTTACTGCAGCAAATCAGTCAAGCTGTTCCATTATTTTCCTTCACTAATTTGAATATACTTGAACAGTCAAGCTTGTATTTACCCATTCCCCCATAAATACACCTTTTTACGCCTTTAATTTATTCCTCAACTGAAGAAAATAGTTCTATTTTAAACAGTCATGAATATGTATCATATAATGGGTTAAGCCATTAACGGGAATCCGAACAAGAGTAGATCAAAGCTTCAGAAAAGGACAAACTCAACAAATACAACATTTTCCACTCATTTCAGCACCAAACCCTATGGTGTGACTATTCATTAGAATCGTCTCTTCGAGACGATTCTAATGAGTAGTGACACCATAGGGTTTTATTCAGAAATGAAGATTTTTGTTTTTGAAATACTCCCCTTATCTGGAGCTCAGGATCATATACTTGAACAGTCAGACTTGTACTAAGCCATCACTGGGTATCAGGAGAAAGTGGGTATTTTCCAAATTCTCTCCTTTATGTCTCCACTAAACACTATGTTGTGACTACTCATAAGAATCCTCTCTTCGAGACGATTCTAATGAGTGGTCACAACATAGGGTTTGATAAAGAAATAAGGAAGTTAATTAGTATTCTAAGAAGCCCACCAAAATATCCGCAGCTCTGCACCACTGAAATATATATGACACATACCACACAAATGAATATAGACTGTTATTTGCTTGACAAATGGAAGCTTAATGCTCAACAAAAGTAATGTAGAAAGCTCCTATTGTAGTTTTTTGCATTACTTCCAGGGCTCCAGATAAGGAGAGTATTTCAAAATCTAAAATCTTTATAACTGCTTTAAACCTTATGGTGTCACTCCCTGCCAGACAATTCTAAAGAGTAGTATCACCATAGGATTTGGTGCTGTATAAGTGAAAAAATGTTGGATTTGTTCAGATTACTCCCTATTGCTTCTATTATGCATTGTTGTGTGTTAATATGTCCCCTAAAATACCTGAGAAGATGTTACTCTGAGGGTAGGGAAAAGTTTAAAGATAAAATCACACTAATAGTCATTTAAGTCATTGAAATTTGTTGATGTCAAGAGTTTTACAACAATGCTAAACGATTCCTACCGCAGTGCGGCATCCAACAGTCACAACCCTTACATTACACAACATATAAATATTGATGCCTCAGACATATAAATGCCAGTGCCACAAACCCCTAAAACTTAGAAATTCTCTAATCTTAAAGCTAGTTAATAATAACACCCCTACACACCAAGTATCTGGATCAGATCTGTTTGTATTTTTTACTACTTTTTTTCTGGACAAAACAGTTTGAAATTTAAATAAATGCTTTTAAAGGACAACATTTTATTGAATGACCATAAACTTCATTTCAACACCCCATGTACATATCCTTATACTATTGTGAATATTCAACTGTACCATCTTCTGACATTAATGACATCATTAAACATCATAATCAAACAGTGCAGACCCAGATCAGAGGGCTTCTTTAGGATCCCTCTGATCTTGGTCTACACTGTTTGCAAGGGAATAAATACTATGTCCCACATTGCAAGGGTTAGTAACACTTGACCACAGGAAACTGCGGGGACACTTGACCCTTGATTTCTGTTCAAATATCACCTGTCCAAAAACGACATCTGCTTTATTTCGAAGTTTAACTCATTTTTTTCCAAATCAGCCGATACACTATCCCAGTCACAAACAATTTATATCATGATCAGATGCCGAAATCTTCCACATCATTCTGATCTGGATCAAAACAATTCACAACATTCAAGAAATCTGAGTCTTCCTAGCAATTAAAAAGTTTATTGGTCAAGTAGAATGGTCAAGTGGCATTATTTTGTCAATACCGGCCCCAGATGGACGATTGGACGCTGCAGCTGTTCAATACCTGGCAGGCCGGGCTTAATGCTCACAAAGGTGTCCCTGGGCTCGACTCACAATGGGCATTTTACAATTGACCACAAGGGTGCCACACATTGACAGGTACAATCTTCAGAAACCCGAAAATTGCAAACTTTTTCAAAATTGACTTTTGTTTTTTCTGATAAATCACCTGTTTAAATTGTCTCTTGAGGTGTTTGTGTCAAAAATTATTTAAAAGCATGACAAACAGTGTAGAACCTGATCAGAGGGCTCCTGACGGAGCCCTCTGATCAGGTTCTTCACTGTTTGCAAAGGATGTGTATACTCTGTTCTGACATTGTAAGGGTTAACAGAAAATGAAGTTTGACACATTATAAGTGATCGGCCACGAGGCCTGCACACTCACAGAAGATCCTTTGAAAATTCCTCAAGCTCAATATACATTTGAATGTAAATAAACGGCTTTAAGTTTGATTATAATGCAAATAGAGATTTAATGCGAAAAAGTTTCGATGAAAACATACCCCGTATATTCAAATATAATCAAAAGATGATAGAAAGTTTAATCAGGACAAGGTAGTGATAGAAGTGTCCTAATACCAGGTAACTTTGGAGAAAGGGTTCTAAATATTGTAAATAATGTTTTCATCAAGATAAGAATTAACAAATGCCAAAATAAAAGTTGTTAATGAACTGAAGCTCTGGTATTTTTTTAACCCCTTCACTGCCTTACCCCGAGTACACTAGTAATTTGAAAACAGTTTGCATCTTGATCAGACGCCGCGTATCACGGCGTCTGATCAGGATACAAACTGTTTTACACTCATTTCAATATTTCATAAGTCAAAATAACTAAATATTTAATTTAAGAAATAAAAGCAGACGACAATTGTTTAAAATTGATGACGTCATGACAGTGAAGGGGTTAAAACTTTGGACATGATACTTCAATTACTGTGTACCTTTGAGTTATATATTACATTAAATATTTTGGCAAAAGTAAATTTTATAATAATCACAAGTGGAAGATTGTTTGAAGATCTGCAGCTACATTATTCTATTTGTTACTGTTTGAATTTATGCAAATATACATGGTCACAATTAGAAATGCGGCAAATGGCTCATTCAACAGAAATTCCAAGGTTTACATTCTTTTCTGTATACATGTATATGGCAAACGTGACTTCGGTGCCTTTTCCCCTTCTCCATACCACCATGGTTAACCCATCATACCTTGATGAAATGTTACCTGTTCAAACATATCTTTTGCTGCAATTGTACAATTTGATGTTTTCTACGCTTTCTATCGAAGTTCTAAAATAGTGACTAACAGTTTGGATCCATATAATCATATGCCAAGTTATTTGGTATCTAATCTGGATCCGAATTGATTGCAAAGGTCTGTAATACTTACCCTCCTTCATGTTTGAAAGGGTTAATTATATTTTTTGACCCCACACGTTTTATTAACTCTTTGCATGTAAAAAAAGAAACCACTTTGATTACATTATTGGATACAATTTAGATCCAGATGAGATGAGAGGTCAAGGGACTACAGTAAAACCTCTCTATAACGGCCACTAAAGTGTGCTAATTTATTAGTTGTTTTTGACAGGTGACTGCTTAAAGCATGGTGACAGTAAAACAGAAAGCTCCTGTAGGAGCTTTCTGTTTTACTGTCACCTTGCTTTAAGCTGTCACCTGTCATTTAAATAACCAATTAGTCCTCGTTTTAGTGGCCGTTATAGAGAGGTTTTACTGTATAAGTGTTTCATTGAGATCAAAACTGTTTGACCACCCTGACCCTACTTTGAAAAGAAATTTTAGAAAATTCCAATTTTAGAACAGTAGCTAACTTTTCTAATTTATAATATTCACTTAGCATTCAAGGAGTTTAAACCTTCAACCTGTGATAGGCAATTTTAGATACAAATGAGACAACATTATTTCTCCACATATCTTCTGGATACAAAACTGTTTGTGACACTCTGGTAATATTTTCTACAAGAAAATGCAGAAAAAAATCATATCTTAACCCTTTGAACCCTAGTCCCGCATATAGGCGTCATTTTCAAACAGTGTGCATGTGAAAAGAAAACTTGTCCTATGCAAACAGTGAAGACCCAGATCAGAGGGCTCCAAAAGGAGCCCTCTGATCAGGGCCTTCACTGTTTGTCATAATGCCAAACATTGACAAAAACAACCCTTAAAAGTCAGAAATGGACTAGATTAAAATGGAAACTGGAATTGTCAATTTAAAGTTTTAGGGAGGAAAGAGTTAAACTTAATTGTAGATGACACATTTTGCAGATTAGAATAAGGTTTTAACACAATAGCACACTACTGGCGGAATCGTGATTATCCACGCAAACAGTTTGAATCCTGATGAGATGCAGCGTAATGCGGCATCTCATCAGGATGCAAACTGTTTGACACTTGGACCATAAACTTAAACCAAATTTTCAAAATTCTAATTTTCGAACAGTAGCGGACGACAATTTGTTGCAGACGAAAAACAATTACCCAGCATGCAAAGAGTTAATATGCTGTCCATCTAGTAACAGTTGATGAACTAGCCCACCCTCGCTATCCTGTAAAGTTTACTCTAGAAAACCTGTCAGTAATATATAAATATGTTACAAACAGCTGACAAGGGTATAAACATATATATCTTCTGGACGGGCTTATCAGCATCCAAGGCTGGAATTCTATATCAGAACAAAATATGTATCAACCCTACTACTGTTTTAACCCTTATCCTGCTGCAGTGTCGTCTGCTTTCAAATTGTCGTCTGCAAAGTTTGTTAAATCTAGATTTATAAATATTTTAATTAAAGAAACCTAAAGACGAATGTCAAACATTTTGGATTCAGATCAGACGCCGCGTAACGCGGCGTCTGATCTGGATCCAAACTGTTTGCAAAAACAAGTGAAGTCGCGATCAGCAGGATAAGGGTTAAGTATATATCGGGGTTACCATAAGTTGCTCATTAAATTTCTAAGATTTTGAATTTTTCAAGCGCGGGATTTTAGGAATCATATCTTTAACCCTTTCGCTGCCAGGCTCTATGAAGACTAACATAATTACGCAAACAGTTTGGATCAAAATCAGACGCTGCATAAATTATGACACCCATATGATGTAAATAACACTTTAAAAAAGCAGAAATCCGAAGAATTTTGAAAGTTTCTGTCTGTAGGTCCGGAGAAATTGAGAAAAATCAAAAGATTACGGAAATATCATGAGAAATGGCAGCCCTGACAAATTGAGACTTTTGGAAAACAGTGTAGATCCAGATCATAAAGCTCTAAAGTATCCTTAGATCACCCTTGTATATCTATAATGAAATCTTCCAGCCAGTATACAGGGTTAAGACATTAACTGCTAGAATTTAGAAAATATTTCTTACGATACATGCATATTCATGATTGTAAAAATTGGATCAATTCTAGTTAATAAATGAAAGGCGTAAAAAAGGTGTATTTATGGCGTAACAAGTTAATACATATCCTTAGATTCTATAAACAATTATCTCTGACCAGCATCTAAAACTGCTAGCAAAGAGCTGCCATTGTGTCAGACATAATACCGTACCTACTACAGGTAATCTGATTTTTATCATTCTTAAAATTTTCTGCTGACAAGAAATTTGTTAAAAATTTGTCAATACCCAATCTCGACAAGCGTTGAATCATGTCGTACGTTTATTGATAACGGGACGTGTGTGATAATCCATTGATAAATATTGTGTCGATATCTACCCTACTGATAAACCACCTGTAAAACAATGACAACAGTTTGTAACGATATTGACAATCAGAGCTCTAGATAAGGGAAGTGTTTCAAAAACTAAAATCTCTATTTCTGCATTAAACCCTATGGTGTTACTACTCATTAGAATCGTCTCTTCGAGATGATTCTAATGAGTAGTAACACCACAGGATTTAACAAATTTAACAATATTGTGTTGATATCTACTCTACTGATTAACCACCTTAAAAACAATGACAACAGTTTGTATTGACAATCATGCAGGGCTCTAGATAACTAAAATCTCTATTTCTGCATTAAACCCTATGGTGTTACTACTCATTAGAATCGTCACGAAGAGACGATTCTAATGAGTTGTAACACCATAGGATTTGGTACTGAAATAAGTGAAAAAATAATGGATTTGTTTAGTTTACTCCCTCTTATCTCATTGGAGCACTGATTGACATAGATAGAAGACATAGATCTGCATGAGACTGGTTTGATTCATAACCCGTGACCCCATAGTCTGTTTCTACTTGTGAGGAAGGGTGACCATTTAAGGCAGGTTGAAAGTAAAGCAGATGTGGCAAACACAGATTTGCACGAGACACTCTTAGATTTTAATGTTTTCACATAGCCTAGCTGTTTCTAGTAGGTGGATGACCACTTCATGCAAGTTGCAGAATGCGTCTTAAGCTATCATCTGCTAGGATTGAATTGAATTGAATATAGAATATTTATTGTTATGGTGTATAAATTGGAACTATGTTTATGAGTAGAACCTGATTCAGAGGTCTCAAAAAGGCGTATTTATGTAGTAATAGGTTAATCATTGCAGCCATGATGCATCTATGTCCTCACAATACACAAGGTTGTGACTACTCATTAGAAAAGACAATTCTAATGAGTAGTCACGTCATAGGTTTAATTTGAAGAAAAATCTTTTTTAGTATTTGAAATACTCCACCTAATCTGTTACTAAGCTTTGGAAGGAATGCAAGAGAAATTATGTAAACAGTCGGAACTCATCCAAACATCCACGGATCTGGCAAATTGAAGAAAAAATTCTCCAACCATCTGGTACCCAGCGATCAGGTATTCAGAACCTCACCTGTGAATTCCTTACTTCAGCATACCGGTTCTCAGTTCATAGTAATCTTTTTTACCGACAGTAGATATTTTATAAGTGATCTTTTTCCAACTAAGCTACATGTATACAGTTTAGCATATGCTGATACAAGCATATCAGTGACGAGTTCAGTAAAGAAATCGATGGCCATCGATTGCGAGTTGGCTACCGGTCTAGTACAGTGGAGAAAACATTTTCTTTCCATATATTTAACCCCGGTTACGCTTAATCTATTATTTTCATTGCAAACAGTTTGGAGCCAGATCAGACGCCGGGTAACCCGACGTCTGATCAGGCTCTAAACTGTTTGCCACTCAGATTAAAACTGGTTGTCTGAATTGTCAAAATGTTGTCATTTTCTATATTTCACTGCGATGCGTTTGCATTTGAACGAAAGCATTACGTTTTTCTCCACTGTATTTCAGACCGGTAGCCAACTCGCAATTGTTGGCAATCAATTTCTTTACTGAACACGCTACAGTATACCCTTTACTCAACACCTTGTTTTCAATGCTTGAGACAGATGGATACTTACAGCAGGTTTCCAACTAACCCATTACCCCGTAGCCTTTTTCTAGTACCGTCATTTCCCGAGTATTGTGCGCATCCGTGTATAAAACGCACCCTTATTTTCAGGGTTAAATGTCTGGAAAAAAACTTTCCCCAAGGTTTTGGTCAGCGGTCGTACGCACGATTTCTCCTGCTGAACCCAGTTGTTTTTAAATGAAGAGAGTTCCGTAGGCATATTTTAGGACCAAGAAAATCCGTTAAATATGTGATAATTACAAGTATTCTGATAGTCAGGGGGTTAAATCCGACCTTCGAAGTTCCAAAAAATGAGCTGCGACAGTGTTTAAAATGCTGAAAACGAAACCAGACATATTTTTATGGGCATACTTAATTTTCATTTCTAGCGTCACATTAGAACAGGAACGGAATATGTTCCTGATTAGAATCACCCCGTATTATTTTGTGCAAGTTTGTAGATGCGTTTATTAGGATTAAAATACATAAATACTAAACATTTATTGTATGGAATTCTTTCATCACTAGCATTTATTGAATTATGAAAAAATACGGTAGAATACGAATGTTCCGAAAAAGTTACAAAAAGTTTCGCTCTGAAAATCGTGTGCCGCCAATCAAAAGAATAATCCGGAAATCGTATATTCGATTATGCGCAGTTCGGGCCCGGAAATGGCGGGTGTTTATACAGTGACGCTTTGTTTCTACGATGCAACCAGAGCTAAGTTTACTTCATTTTGAGCGATTTCACTCAATAATTATGAAAAACAACTTGTTTATTTACTTTATTTCTCTCTCAGTTCAAAATGCCTTACCGATTTAGATTGTATTAGATACATACGTAGCGACTAACGTGCTCCCTCGAAAGAAGCTTCAAATAATCGAGGGCTTGCATTCTCAGATCGAAGACTAATTTTAATAACTTATAAGCAATCAAGTGTCATAACATCAACAGTTTACACCCGGACAATCATAACTGATTATAATTGGGGTCACTAGCGTGTCATCTCCAATAAACAGCCCTAATCCCCGGCTATCATGTATGGGAGGTGTCAATTAAAGCCCTGCAGCGTATTGCGCAATCTTAACACATCGGTCTACGGGCGCTAACCGTTGGTCAAGGTAGGCTTTAGAGTCTTGTTCCACTGTATTGTACGCACCCCCAAATTGCAGAAAAAAGATTTTATGATAAAAGTGCGCACAATACATAGCTAAAGACGGTATTGATGATAGGTGACCTGGTGACTTAACCCATTACCCCATAGCCTTTTTCTAGTATTGATGATAGGTGACCACTTAAAGCAGGTTGAAAGTAAAGCAGAATGCGCCTAAAGGCGCATTCTGCTTTACTTTCATCCTACTTTAAGCTACCATTTGCTTGGATATAGAAAATATTTCTTATGGTAAGTATTCATTATTGTATAAAGTAAAACTTTTGTCTTTAGTGGAGGAATAAGTGAAAGGATCTTCAGGATCTGCACTGTTTGTCAAAGTTAATTGTCACCCCTAAAGAGTCTAATAATTTGAATAGTATGTAAACTGGCAATTCTTTAGCAAATTGAAGAGTCCATTTTTGGAAAGCTAGCTGAAGCAGCAGGGTTTAACTAAGGCTCATGTGTTATTCTGGGTAGACCAAGATCACAGAGGATACAAGATCACAGAGGATACCTGTAGCGTTGAGTTCAATCAGGCTGTAATCTGATTGGCCCTTGCATTGCTAATTCCTTTCCCAATCTAACCTTTAATCATTCTACAGGTGACCTTGTGATAACCTTTGTGATGCTTAGTGTAACACTTTCAACACTAAGTATGACTCTTGTTGGTTAAACAGGTTACCTTGTGGATCTTTTTAGTAACCAAAACATGAACCAGTCTACTTGGAGTTCTGGGTAGGTTAATAAATACTGATCTAAATACCAAAGTTGAAACACTGTAGACCCTGATCAGAGGGCTCCAATTGGAGCCCTCTGATCAGGGTCTACACTGTTTTCAAATGAAAGGAGTATATTTCAGACAGGTCCCTTTATTCCACATATACTCATTTTACCCCTTATTTTATTCATCCTCTGAAGAAAATAGATCCAATTTATATGGTCATAAATATTTTCAACACTCTAGCAGATGTATAGTAGAGCAGATAGTAGAAGGGGCCTCCGTGACCTAGTGGTATAGTCACTGTGACTTACATCACTAAGCTCCTCACCGCTGTGAGTTCGAATCCCAGTAGGGTCGTTTGGATTTTTCATGTGGAGAAGCCTTCCAGCTGGCTTGCGGAAGGTCGGTGGTTCTACCCAGTTGCCGATTTGTGCCTGAAACCGTGCATAAAGGACTTCTGGGGTCTTCCACCACCTATAATTAGCTGGACGTCGCGATATGACTGAAATACTGTTGAAAGCGACGTAAAATCAAAACAAAAAAACAAACAAACTAGCAGATAGTAGCTTAAAACAGACTGAAAGTAAGAAGGTTTTATGACCCCCTAAGTTGAAGATAGATAATTGGACAACTACTACTCTATACATACGATAAGATAATTACAGGGGTGAAACGATTTATGGTAAAATCTTCTGCTAGAACCAAATGCATACTACATGATATCCTTAAACAATTTGGATCCAGATCACATCCTATCAATCATAGGACCTAATCTTGGATCTTGCCACTTAATATTCTTGCAAAATACGGTGTGAAATAAGTCAATTCTAAGTCGACATTTCAAGCAGGTGACATTTTATTCTGCTTTAAGATTTATTATGATATCACATCATGCCTACCACCTTGCTAAAGTACAGTAAAACTATAATGACCGCAAAAAAAAGAAGGCTAAATGATTGTAAACAAGGGCCACTATGGCCCTAAATCGCTCACCTGGTAACCATGTAACCATGTACACCGTGTGACCTAGTTTTTGACCGGGCATGACCCTCATTCTAACTTGACCTCGATTTTAATGAGACAAACATTTTGTTCAAGTTTCATGAAGATTCAATGAATTTTGTAGTCTCTAGAGTGTTAACGAGGTTTTTGGATGATTTGACCTAGTGACCTAGTTTTTGACAAGACGTAAGCCACATTTGAACTTGACCTATATTTCATTGAGGCAAACCTTTTCATCAAGTTTTATGAAGATCAAATGAAATTTGTAGTCTCTAGAGTGTTAATAAGGTTTTTCGATGATTCAACCTAGTGACCTAGTTTTTGACCAGACATGACCCACATTTAACTTGACCTAGATTTCATTGAGGCAAACATTTTGATGAAGTTTCATGAAGATCCAATGAAATTTGTAGTCTCTAGAGTGTTAACAAGGTTTTTCGAAGATTTGACCTAGTGACCTAGTTTTTGACCGGACATGACCCACATTCGAACTTGGCCTAGATTTCATTGAGGCAATCATATTGATGAAGTTTTATGAAGACCCAATGAAATTTGTAGCCTCTAGAGTATTAACAAAGTTTTTCGATAATTTGACCTAGTGACCTAGTTTTTGACCGGACGTGACCACATTCGAACTTGACCTAGATTTCATTAAGGCAAACATTTTGATGAAGTTTCATGAAGATCCAATGAAATTTGTAGCCTCTAGAGTGTTAAGGTTTTTCGATAATTTGACCTAGTGACCTAGTTTTTGACCGGACGTGACCCACATTCGAACTTGGCCTAGATTTCATTGAGGTTATCATATTGATGAAGTTTCATGAAGATCGAATGAAATTTGTAGCCTCTAGAGTGTTAACACGGTTTTTCGATAATTTGACCTAGTGACCTAGTTTTTGACCGAACATGACCCACATTCGACCTTGACCTAGATTTCATTAAGGCAAACATTGTGACCAAGTTTCATCAAGATCCAATGAGATTTGAACCTGCTAGAGTGTTAACGAACAATTGTGAACGGACAGACGGACGGACGACGGACATCCAGCGATCCTAAAAGCTACGTGCCAGGTGAGCTAAAAAGACAGGAGCTTTCTGTTTTACTTTTACCAGTCTGAAACACCTAGCTAGCTAATAACAACACATTTTTTACTATATTCACAACTTATATTAAATGCAATAGGACAGAGCTTTAGATAAGGGGAGTTCTTTCAAAACATAAATCTTTATTTCTGCATTAAAACCCTACGGTGTCGCTCAAAGAGACGATTCTAATGAGTTGTAACACCATAGAATTTGGTGCTTAAATAAATGAGAAAATCTTGGATTTTTCCAACAAGTCCAAGTTTGTCACTCTTATCAGGAGCCCTGATAGAAGAAAGTACAATAAACCAGCTTCAATGTTTTCTTGTATCTTTTCCTCGAGCTATTCTACTCAAGATGGCGGGTAAAACAAAGCCATGGCAACCACAATCACGAGTAGGAGGAGGAGCAATTTCACGGGTCATTGCCGGCACCCGTTCCTAATTAAAATTCTTCTGCTTTTTACCAGACCCTTCATCTCTTGTTGAAAAACAATTTTAGGTCTTTGTTTAACCCATTACCCCATAGGCTGTTTTAATTTTGAAGATATGTGACCACTTAAAGCAGGTTGAAAGAAAAGCAGAATGCGCCCTAAGGCGCATTCTGCTTTACTTTCAGCCTGCTTTAAGTTACCATCTGCTAGAATATAGAAAATATTTTTTGTGAAACATGTTCATGACTATATAAATTTGAACTATTTTCTTCAGTGGAGGAATACATTTTAGGCGTAAAAAGGCGTATTTATTGGGTAATGGGTTAAGAGCTCCATGCTGCTTTCCCTCATAGATTGTTTTGGTGTTTAACCCATTACTCCATAAATATACATTTTTACGCCTCTAATTAATTTCTCCACTGAAGAAAATACAAAAATGTAGTTCCACTTTATACAGTCAAGAAGATATGTAACATTAGAAATATTTTCTATATTCTAGCAGATGGTCAGCTTAATTAAGAAGCCTAAAATCGCATTCTGCTTTACTTTCAACCTACTTTAAGTTGTCATCAGTCTTTAAAACGAGAAACAGACTTTGGGGTAATACCGATTAACCCTTAGCCTGCCACTCACGACTATAGCTCCATATGCAAACAGCTTGGCAAGCTGTTTGACACTCGGACAACATTTTCAGCAATTTTGAGCAACTTTGAAGCACTTTGAAACTTGAAGCAGACGAGAAATATAGCAGACGACAATTTATTTGGCGGGCTAAGGGTTAATGGAATACAAGAAGGGTTACAGAAGCTTGTTTTCATGAAACAGGGAACCAGAGTATCAAAGTTTTGAAGATGATTGGCATCACTCTGATACTAGAGGTTCCCTGTTAGTTAAGCATATGGCACTAATTTACCCCTATCGTACACAAAGACTCGCTGTCCTGATTTACTCTATATGCTAGTAGGAATCTTTTCATGTTGTTTTTTCAATGATTCCCCCCTACCTCATCTCCAACTTCTACGGAAACAAGTTTATTTATAGATTTTACTCTTAACATGCTAGTGGCGAAACTATGATAATCTTTGTAAACAATTTGGATCCTGATGAGACGCCGCGTTACGTTAAGTGTTTTTTTCTGGCATGGTAAAAGTTAAATCAGCTAAGATGATTTGATTATACTAATACATGTAGTTTCCAGAATTAAGGGGTTTCATTTTATTATTTACCTTTTTTTTCCAAGTAGGGACCTCTAATTTTAGGTTTTTGCAAATCGGTTTAGATCTAGATCAAAGACCATTTATTTTGATAGTTGCATGCTGCTCTGGATTCAAACCATTTAAATATAAATTCAATTGAGATCATTATATCCCTTTCGAGATGATTCTAATGAGTGGGTACACCATAGGATTTGGTGCTGGTATAATGGAGAAGTGTTGGCTTTGTTAAATTTACTCCCTCTTATCTGGAATCCTGATTTTAATTTCAGTTTGATTTGATTTGATTTGATTTGATTTTACGTCGCTTTCAACAGTATTTCAGTCATATCGCGACGTCCAGCTAATTACAGGTGGAGGAAGACCCCAGAAGCCCTTTATGCATGTTTCAGGCGATTTTAATTTCAGATCAAATTGACATTTACATACCTACATTTCCTTTGTTAAAATGCATAAAGTGTAACTTTAAGAAGTAAAAGCATGCAACAATTCTAAAGCAAGCAGTATTATGGTAATAAGGGTGCAACTTGAATACAATACATGTTTTTTTTAATATACAGTAAAATAAAACTTGCATTAATTTCGTAAACAAGTTAAATCCAGATCAGATTCTATGTTAATCTGTGTGTGATCACAGATCAGTATCAAAACTGTCTAACATTGACATATAATTTTCTTCAGTAATACAGAGCTCAAGATAAGAGGGAGTACGGTAAACTGAACAAATCCAACATTTTCTCAATCATTCAAGCACCCAATCCTATGGTGTTACTACTCATTAGAATTGTCTCGAAGAGACAATTCTAATGAGTAGTGACACCAAAGGGTTTAATGCAGACAGAAAGATTCTAGTTTTTGAAATACTCTCCTTTTATATAGGAGCCCTGTATAATAGGTACTGGAGCTTAATGACTATATATTTTCAGTAAGCGACACTTAGTCTTATGCAGCACTGAATAAACTCTTTGTATGCAGTGAATTTGTAATTGTTTTTTCAAATAGTTTGTATCCTGATGAGATGCCAAGTAACTTGGCATCTCATCAGGATCCAAACTGTTTGACACTCTGACCCTGTTTTGAAAAGAAATGTTGAAAAATCTCACTTAAGAACAGTAGCAGAAGACAAATGTTGCAGACGAAAAAATTACCCAGCATGCAAAGAGTTATGCTGCACTATATAACATGCGACCAGCACAAATATTGATCATGCAATTATGTAATTCAGCACTGTATAATTTTGTAGGCAAAATCCCTCTTTACTACTTTCTGCCATAAAATGACTGTTTGCTTAAACAATGTTGACAACCATTTTGTTTCAATCTTTCAAGTTTTACGGACGTTTTAACTAGAAATAATTACGATCGATGTCAATAAAAACAGTGTGAAATCTGTTCAGAGCATGATTTACTCAGCATTTGATCTGGATAACGTATTACTCATTAATTATGCCTTTTCTTTCCATTTAATGCAAATAAGATCCGCCATGAGCCGATCTTTGTGACAAGCTGATCTCAAACTCATCTAGAATTGAAATGCTATCAAACAAGCCTTGGCAAGCTTAATAATTTTTCTATTCTAGACTAGGTTGAGATCAGCTTGTCTCAAAGATCGACTCATGACATATTCTTTTTCTCACATAACCAACATCTTTAAGGTATTTAAGTCGTACACCTTTTTTCGAATCCTAGTGACCTAGAGTAGATGGATGAATGGATGACTTGGATTTTACTTCACTGCAACACAAAATAGGTCATATAGGGCCGATGATGGATGAATGGATGAGTTGGGTTTTACGGCACTGCGACACAAGAAAGGTCAAATAGCGCCGATGATGGATGGATGAATGAGTTAACTCTTTCCTCCCTGAAACTTTAGATGGACAATTCCAGTTTCCGTTTAAGTCCAGTCCATTTCTGACTTTTAAGGGTTGTTTTGTCAATGTTTGGTATTATGACAAACAGTGAAGACCCTGATCAGAGGGCTCCTAGGAGCCCTCTGATCTGGGTCTTCACTGTTTGCAAAGGATAAGTGTACTATTCACATGTACAATGTTTGCAAAGAACGCCTATATGCGGGACCAGGGCTCAAAGGGTTAAGTTTTACTTCACTGCAACACAAAATAGGTCATATAGGGCTGATGAATGATGAGAGATGATGAGATGATGATGATTGTGTGGACTGTTATATATACAAGAACTTTTGAGTTGACTGTTATCAGATGCCGAGTAGGTTTATGAGATAATCAGTGTTTACCCTGCTTTCTATTGCCATGTTTGTTTGTGTACTGTAAGTGTTATTCTATGGGGGATTAGAAGATAGCAGAGTTGGGGGAAGGTCTCCTCAGGTCTTCCATGATTCATTACTACAGCACTCCCTCTCTTCAACGGCCCTCCAAACAACGACTCCCTCCTTACAACGACCCTCGTCGCTGTTCCCAAAATCAGACAATTATATCTAAAGCTTTCACGGCTGCAATATCGTCTGCTTAAAATTGTCGTCTGATGGTTTTCTCAAATTTACATATTAGACATTTTGATAAAAAAAATATTATGACGAGTGACAAAGAGATTGAATCCAGATCAGAAGCCGCGTTACGTGATGTCTGATCTGGATTCAAGCTGTTTTCACATATAAGCCAATTTCCCTCTCTATAACGACTCCCTCCGAACAACGAACACAATTTTTGTCTCCCAGTAGGTGTCGTTGTAGAGAGGGAGCGCTGTATATACAATGTACAGTTAAACATCTTTATTACCAACACCACATGTAATAAATTTTACAAGTTTTAAGCAGGTGGGTGCTCAGCCCATTACCCCATAAACATGCCTTTTTAGGTCTTTAATTCAATCCTCCACTAAAGTAAATATTTCAAAATTATACAGTCATGAATATGTATTGCACATAACATTTACTATATTCTAGCAGATTACTAGCTTAAAGCAGGATATAGAAAATATTTCTTATAATACATATTCATGACTGTATAAAAGGGACCTATTTTCTTCAGTGGATGAATAAATTATAGGTGTAAAAAGGCATATTTATGGGGTAATGGGTTAAGCAGACGACATTTATTCCATATTCAAAGAGGGAGCAGTTCATTTGTTACAAAAAGATTATTGACATAACAAAACGCTGAATGAGAAATTTTATCAATCATGTTATACAGAACAGGTTTATATAAATTACAAAAATAAACTTTGCTTGTTAACTCTTTGCATGCTAGCGTCGGATATATCCACCACAGTGATTGCCTTTGCAAACAGTTTGGATCCAGATGAGACGCCGCGTAATGCTACGTCTCATCTGGATCCAAACTGTTTGCCATTCTGGTCCTGAATTTCAAAGAAATTTTGAAAATGCTATTTCTAGAACAGTAGCAGACGACAAAATTAATGTTGCAGACCAAAAGAATTACCCAGCATGCAAAGAGTTAAACCACTGAAGGCTACAGTAAATATTTTGTCAGCAAAAAATTCTCGTCTGCTACTGTTTGAAAAAAAAATCTGATTTTTTTTTCTCAAAATTGGGTCAGAATGTCAAACAGTTTAGATCCTGATGAGACGCCGAGAAACTTGGCGTCTCATCAGATCAAAACTGTTTGCAAAGATATTCACATTTTCACTGTAAGCGTGCAAGGAGTTAACAACAATACAATGTTACAACAGAATTTTGTAACTATTCAAGTGATTTGAATGTAATGCAATTCCTGTATTCAAAATTATTTCAATGGATTTTCTGAATGTGAAAAGAAACCTTTTTCATAAGTATGATGCATTTTCAATGGATATTCTCAAATTGTCGATATAGTTATAAGCATTTCTACTTTTAAATTGTTCATTATTATGTGGACAAGCTTGCGTTGATTGAAATTTTAGGTCAGAACTGGACTGAACTAGTCCAACTGTTTTCTTAATGCATTTTGCTTTAATATTTTACTGTATAAAGATAATATACCTTGAATGACCTTTCAAGTAATATTTTTACTGCATAACAAAATAATCTGTAGATTATTGCAAGACATTATATCTTTTTCTATTAATTACAGATTTCTTGTACAGAAAAATTATCAATAGTTTCCAAAACACTTTAGATCCTGATGAGACGCCGAGGTACTCGGCGTCTCATCAGAATCTAAACTGTTTGCACACTGTTCCTGAAAAAAAGATCACCCAAAACAATTATACTTAAAGGTTAAACCCCTTTGCTTATTTTCAGATATTTTCCGAAATACCTAGTGCAAATATTTGTGCAAGTCCATACTTTCTGTATAAACATCTAAACAGTAACACTAAAGATTCACAAAGGAAATTACAGGATATGTCCCTATTCGTGCAATCCTCGAAATGTCACCCGTTGGTCAATATTTACACGAGGTCCACCTTACACCAAGACCCTGATTCATCGAAGAACAAACAACACAAGAGTTCAATGTTTACCAACTTTACTGTTGATCTGTAAACTAGCAAATTAACACCCTAAATTCGCTGCTTCTATTGCTGTAAACATACACCCTGAATAGAAGCATTATTGTAGACAAATAGGTCCAAATATAAGCATTATGGTGGATAAATCAGCTATTCTCACTCAAACTTGGCACACAATAAGTTAACATTGTGCTTTCCTTTAGGGGCAATGATCACTGGTTATAAAGACCCACTATTCCTGTTTTCGGTGTTTAAAGACAGGTGGATGTTTGAAACAAGATGAAAGTTAATCAGAAAGCTCCTTTGATACTTATTTTAACTTAGAAAACTGAAATCAAGCTAGCTGAGTTGTCAAAAATCACTGGATACAACAATCTATACTAAGGAAAGTAGTCTCCACTTAGGAAGTCCTAAACATACAGTTCTATAGGCATGTCCACTAGTCCAAACTCAATTCTTCAAACTCATGTTAGATTGAACATACCCATAATTCAAAGTTAAAACTGGGCTTCGCCACGTTTTAACTTTGAAATATCGGTAGGTCCGACTTAAGCGAGATAGACTTATAGAAATTCAACTTATGAAATACTGGTACAATAATCGATTTAAGTGAGTTCAAATTATCAAGTTTATTCTGTAAACGATCTTCTTTAGTAACATTCTGCTTTACATTCAACATACTTTAAGCAGTCACCAGTAACTTCACAACTAGAAACAGGCTATGGATTAATGGATTAAAGTATCTAGATGTTGCAGAAACTTTTTGATTCATTCTTACTGTCTGTTCTGTAGCTGTATATATAGTTGTGACAAAGAGTTTCATATCAGCAAATATAACACTTCATCTAGGACTATCACTATTTACAACATGTCATAAAACTATATATCTTTCAGCTTCAACCATCTACAGTCAAATCAATGTCAAGTGCCATTTTAACCCTTTACTCCATAGATATGCGATTTTACGCCTTTCAAGTTTATAACTGCATTAAAGAAAATAGTTCCAATTTTTACAGTCATTAATATCTAATATGTTTCATCAGAAATATTTTCTACATTCTAGCAGATGGTAGCATAAAGCAGGCTGAAAGTAAAGCAAAATCTGCCTTAACCCTTTCCCACATAGAAGCGCCTTTTAGCAAATATGATTTATTCCTCCGCCGAAGAAAATAGTTCCAATTTAATCAGTCATGAATATATATATTAAAAGGAATAATTTCCATATTCAAGCACTTGATAGCTTTAAAGCAGGCTGAAAGTAAAGCAGAATGTGCCTTAAGACGCATTCTGCTTTACTTTCAACCTGTTTAAGTAGTCACCTATATTCAATACTAGAAATAGGCTATCAGGTAAAGGGTTAAGGCACATTATGCTTTATTTTCAATCTGCTTTAAGTTATCTTCTGCCTTCAAAACTATACCTAGAACTTCTTTCAAGATTCTAGACAAAATAGTGCATCAATTTTTTCCAGTACCACAAAAAAGATTTTTTCAAAGAATTCTCTCAACCTTGAAATTTAAGATTTTTTTCTTCCAAATCTACTTAGAAAATATGTCAAGACAAAAAAAAGAATTCTACTAGAGGAGTGTTTTTCATCAGCATGGAATGATCCTTGAAAGTCGAGAGCCCGATAATGAGGATAATATACTAACATAAACCATCTGGCGTACAGGGGACATCTGCCCTCGGGATTCAAGGATATGAGGGTGGAGCAATGTTGATACCTAGCACATGTCTCGCTCCCTCCGAACAGACAACGGGATGTTTTCATTGAGTGAATAAACAGAAGTCGGGAGGAGTTTTTTTGTGTTTTGTTGTTTATAACTGATTTCTGTCTTCTGCCATTCTTAGAGGATGCTTCTCCCTCTACTGTCAGGAATTAGCTCCAAGGAAAACTAAAACTTGTTTACTCTCTTGGTTCCCTCAGAATGCTCTAGCAGTGATAATTTTAGAAATCAGATGAATGAGTCCTCGGGATGCACATTCTGTAAAACAGCGAGTCCTTGAGACAAACATTTAGTCCTTGTGAGGTGAAAAATTAACCCACTATACCATAACTTATTTCTAGTTTTGAAGACAGGTGACCACTTAAAGCAGGGTTGAAAGTAAAGCAGAATGTGCCTGAAGGCACATTCTGCTTTACTTTCAACATGATTTAAGCTACTATTTGCTTATGAGTAATAGGTTAATAAAGGCTTTTCTGGGACTCACAACTTTTTAAATAATGAGTCCCTGGCAAATTTAATGAGTATAGGACTCGGGATGCAGAGGTAAAATTATCACTGCTCTAGTACTCAATACTCATGCTCTTACCCTTTTCCCTGCACACATACTTCTTATCGAATTGGGGCTAACCCATAGTCTCATCAATGAGCCCCCTGTGACAGCATGCTAATTTTTTGACAGGTGCCGTTCTCAGGTGGGAGGGATATGGCCAGAGAAATGAATAGCTCCATATTATCGAACTGGACACATCACGGTGACATGTGGACTAGTCAACGCATTACCCCTATAGCCTGTTTCTAGTTTTGGAGACAGGTGACCACTTTAACTCTTTCCTCCCTGAAACTTTAAATGGACAATTCCATTTTCCATTTAAATCTAGTCCATTTCTGACTTTAAAGGGTTGTTTTTGTCAATGTTTAGCATCATAACAAACAGTGAAGACCCTGATCAGAGGGCTCCTAGGAGCCCTCTGATCTGGGTCTTCACTGTTTGCATAGGACAAGTGTACTATCCACATGTTCACTGTTTGCAAAGGACGCCAATGTGCGGGACTAGGGTTCAAAGGGTTAATGCCGTGTCTCATCAAGATCTACACCGTTTGCTATTTGATTTGAAATTGTCTGCTATATGGACATATATGTCTAAGATCACCATTGTGTATCGATAATAAAATATATCAGCAAGCTGAGAGTTCATTACAATGTCCAGGCATAAACAAGTTATTAGTTAAGTACATGTCCTCAAAACCAATTCTAGAAACAGGCTATGGAGTAATGGGTTAAGAATGCACAAAAATCCTTGCTTCTTGGATACTGTCAACTGATTCTGAATGAACAAGTTTAGCCGCAACTCGTAATTTCCGAAATCAATTGCCACCATGCTACGACAGGAAGACATCCGGAGTGAGATGATAATCTCGTCCTAAGTGTCGAAATTTCACACCCCAGGACGCAGGAAAATTGCCCAAATTTTCAATTTCATGTATTCTTCAAAAAATTATTTTGACATTAAAGCCAATTACCAATCGTAAAATAACAAAACCATACTGGTATTAAGAGCCTTTTATGGTTTTTAAATAAAACTAATTTTCATTATTGTCATAGGTTTTAGGGATGGTGTATAAATCATAGGGCCCCTAATCAGTTTTTAACATCTTCCTGTAAACAGGGCTCCAGATAAGAGGGAGTTATTTCAACAAATCCAACATTTTCTCAATCATTTTAGCACAAAATCCTATGGTGTTACTACTAATTAGAATCGTCTCTTTGAGACGATTCTAATGAGTAGTGACACTATAGGGTTTAATTCAGAAATAAAGATTTCTGTTTTTGAAAAACTACCCTTATCTGGTGCTCTGCTGTAAATGACTTCTACATTCCAACCCTCCTGTGTTAACCCGTACCCCATTATGGCCATAGCCTGTTTCTTGTATAGAAAATAGATGACCACTTAAAGCAGTTTGAAGACATATTCTGCTTTACTTTCAGCCAGTTTTAACTCTTTACCCCATAGTCTGTTTCTAGATTTGAAGATAGGTAACCACTTAATGCAGGTTGAAAGTAAAGCAGAAGCGCCTTTAAGTGCATTCTACTTTACTTTCAGCCTGCTTTAAGCTACTGTCTGCTAGTATATAGAAACTATTTGTACGGTGCATATTTATGACTGTATAAAGTAGAATTATTTTCCTCAGTGATGGAAGAAATTAAAGGTGTAAAACGGCGTATTTATGGGTTAATGGGTTAAGCTATAATCTGCTTGAATATAGAAAATATTTCTTACAATATGTATTCAAATGATGACTGTAAAGAACTATTTTCATCAGAGTATGAATATATCAAATGCGTAAATATGCATGTAGATGGAATAAAAGAGTAAAATAGTTGGTCATAGTTGAAATGAACTTTTTTGTCCTATAGCGGACAGGGTTAATAGTTTTGTATTCTTCAAATCTCATTTCAAATCTGATTCACTCAGACAGTAACTCTTCTTTCCTGAAGAGGATAATTTCACTACCCTATTACAGACTAATGGGGTTGTGTAAACAAACCATATACAATACCAAACACAGGGGGGAAGATCTTAGTCATTTTAAATATATCCATTAACCCTTTACCTGATAGCATTGTTTCTAGTATTGAAGATATGTGACTACTTAAAGCAGGTTGAAAGTAAAGCAGAATGCGCCCTAAGGCGCATTCTGCTTTACTTTCAGCCTGCTTTAAGCTATTAACTGCTAGAATAAGGAAAGTATTAAATATGACAAATATTCATTACGGTATGATTTGGAACTATTTTCTTCAGCGGATGAATCAAATGAATGTGCTAAAAGTCGCTTCTATGAGGGAAAGGGTTAAATCTTTCCCCCAATAGCCATCAATGTTAATCACCTATATACAGCTGATTTGTGCAGTAATTATATTGTGTTAAAATGTGTATCTATAGAGTAATTAGGGTTAAAACATTAGTTTTTGACAAAGATATTTGATAGATAATAAGCATATAGCACCAAAAATGTTTCAAGCCGTAATGGTTCAATATGGTCAGATTTTCGCCCTTTTCATGCTTAGTATAGCTCTAATACATGTATCAACTGCACCCATACTGATCAAAACTATTTGACACTCAATCACACTTACAGAGTAATATAATAAAAGAGAATAAAACTATTTGAAAGAAGACAACTTATTATTTATTTTTTTCAAAGTAGCCAACTTGTTCAAAACAATAATGGTTCAAGCATTGCGTACCCCCTGCCAGACTGTTAACAGTCATTATCAACTTGTCATCAGTCCTAGCCCATCATAATAGGAATAATACATACTAGAACCCTAATTACCAGCCGAGGCTACCACTACAATGGTGTGATTTAACGACCACTAACCAAGTTAGTATTACACGTAAATAATTGAAGATTGAACACACAACGCCTCACGTCTGATGACCAACAATCTCTGTGGTCGTCAACTTCAGCGTCTTCTCCGAAAACAAAATGAAAATTGGTTGACATTAGTCACCTTTGTTGATAGAAGTTTGTTGAATAATCGTTCACTTGTACAGTACAATCGTTAGCAAAACACATTTTTCGTAGATGAAAAATTTGAACCAAAAGATTCTGCAGCAAAACCTGAGTGTTAATACTTGATAGCTGTTATTCTTGGGATAAATTTGGCTATGTCTAAAGACGCTAGGGACTGCTTAATGCAGAGCAAAAGTAAAGCAGAAAGCTCCTATAGGAGCTTTCTGCTTTACTTTTGTTCTGCATTCAGCTGCCAGCTGTATAATAAGCTTATAAATTATTGTCCTCAATTTCTGCATGACTACTTAACACACATTTGAAAGTTTTAAAAGCTTGTACAACTTTTTAGAAATCATAGAATCACAAATAATGCAAGTTATATAATTCACTGGTCATTAATTAAAGTGATTCTACATTAAAAATCAACTTTCATTAAAATATTTAAATGCAAACGATTAAGCAGACAACATTTTTCCTTGTGGCTGAAAAGTAAAAATCAGCCACTGCTAAATAAATGAAAGTTCTAGGAGATAACTTAATAAAAGATGATGAATCTTTTATCACGGTTTGTTATAATGGCGGAATTAGGGATGTTCGATATGACCCTTGAGACGTTACAATTATCCTTACGTTACAACAGCCAGCTCCAACCTCAGGGCAAACGCCATGGTAACCCTTAACCTGCCTTTCAGATCTTCAGAGAAGAGAAAATCCAACATTTTCTCGATCATTTGAGCACCAAATCCTATGGTGTTACTACTCATTAGATTCTAATGAGTAATGACACCATAGGGTTTGGAGCAGAAATTAAGATTTTATTTTTTCGAAATACTCTCCTGTTTGTAATTTTGAAAACAGGTGACCGCTTCAAGCAAGTTACTGCTTTACTTTCAGCCTGCTCTATATATAAGCTACCATCTGCTAGGATATAGGAAATAACTTTAATGCTACAATCATTCATGTCCGTATATAAAGTAGAACTGTTTTCTTTAGTGAAGAAATAAATTGAAGGCGTAAAAGGATAAATCAATTGGGTAATGGGTTAACACAATGAAGATCCAGTTCACAGAATTCAAGCATTTATAAATGTTGATACTATGAAATCGGTCCTAAATGATAACAGGGCTCCAGATACATGTAAGCGGGATCGAGTTTTCCAAACAAATCCAAAATTTTCTCGCTCATATAGCACCAAATCCTATGGTGCTACTACTCATTAGAATCGTCTCTAAGAGACGATTCTGATGAGTAGTGACACCATAGGGTTTAATGTAGAAATTAAGATTTTAAGTTTTGAAAAACTCCCTTAATCTGGAGCCCTGTGATAAGCCAATATCTCAATTTTATTATTTGAACTTGAAATGCTCCAAATGCCTTATATGGAGAAAACTCTATAGACTTAAGCAAAACCAAGTATAGCAGGGTTCAAGGGTGATTGGGGCCTAATATCAGACTCAGAGCCAATGGATGTGCAAGATTTATGATGATACCATATTACATAGTCATCATAAAACGCTATAGCCGTCAGAGTTCAGAGACAGCTGCAGGACTTCGGTATCTTGATTGTAGGTCAAACACCTATGCACAGAAAATAGAGACAAAACACTATGTAAACCTTTATCTATGAATTTGTCACAGAAATGTTTCTATCAACAGATATAATTATTAGAAGCTTATTTTCACCCTTAACCCCTTCCCCCATTAAAATGCCTTTTTACGCCTTTAATTCATTCCTCGACTGAAGAAAATAGGTCCAATTTTATACTGTCATGATTATGTATCATAAGAAAGAAGAGTCTTTCTTCTAGCAGATTGTAGTTCAAATTAAAGCAGGCTCAAATTAAAGCAGAATGTGCCTTAATCCTTTCCCACATAGCATATCTCTAGTATTGAATATAGGTGTCCACTTAAAGCAGGTTGAAAGTATAGCAGAATGCGCTTAAAGCGCATTCTGCTTTACTTTCAGCCTGCACTAAGCTATCATCTGCTAGAATACAGAAAATATTTTGTATTATACATATTTATGAATGTATAAATTGAAACTATTTTCTTCAGGGCAAGAATAAACCGAATGTGCTAAAAGGCGCTTCTATGGGGGAAAGGGTTAAGGCACATTCTGCTTTACTTTAAACCTGCTTTGAGTGACCACCTGTCTTCCTTTTTAGGAACAGGGTATGAGGTAATCAGGGTTGAACCGTCATAGCACTTTTTCTTCGTTTTGAGAACACTAGTGACCACTTAATTTAAAGGAAATTGAAAGTATACCTTCAGGTGTATTCTGCTTTACTTTCAACCTACTTTAAGCTCCCATCTGCTAGATTATATAAACTTTTTCTCTATTCATGACTGTATAACCCTTTCTTATAGAAGCGACTTTTAGCACATTCATTTTATTCATCCGCTGAAGAAAATAGTTCCAAATTATACCGTAATAAATATGTGTCATATATAATACTTTCCTTATTCTAGCAGTTAATAGCTTAAAGCAGGCTGAAAGTAAAGCAGAATGCGCCTCAGGGCGCATTCTGTTTTACTTTCAACCTGCTTTAAGTAGTCACATATCTTCAATACTAGAAACAATGCTATCAGGTAAAGGGATAAACAGGAACTATTTTCTTCAGTGGAGGATTAAAGCAAGTGCATAAAATGTGTATCTATCGAGACTCCGAGTATAATGGGTTGAGATGCATAATATCTAATTAAATAGTGGGACTATTTTCTTCAGTGTATGAATAAATTAAAGGCATAAAAATGCACATTTATGATGTAATGGGTTAATTTCTCTGTGCAGATGCTGGGGAATTTGATAAACTTCGATCTCCTACTAGGCTTTAACCCAGATAGGTCTTAAATAGCTGCAAGAGAATTACAATATCATAAAACTTTAATGATTGTTAGTATCAATTAGGCTTTGGGATTTTAATGAGGCTGAAATTAAAACATCAGGACTGGTGAAGTTAAGAGTATGATTACTGTATATACCAGGGCTCCAGATAAGAGAGAGTAAACGGAATAAATCCCACATTTTCTCACTCATATTTTTCACCAAATCCTATGGTGTTACTACTCATTAGAATCGTCTCTTCGACACGATTCTAATGAGTAGTGACACCATAGGGTCAAAATAGCTCACCTTGACACTACGTGCCAGGTGAGCTAAAAACACTATCAGATCCTGTTAAAATATTTGAATGCTACTTTAAAGTTATGAGGGGTTTAAAATTAATTTTTCATTGAGAATATGTATCCAAATTTAAATGGATTATAATGTAGAGTACTTTCCCCTTAAAGAAGCAATCTATATGTGAAAATGCAAACAGATTGGATCCAGATGATAATGCCCATTCTCATTATCCTTGCTTCTTGTCATTTCGCCACTTTCTTGTCAATTCGCCACCTAAGCAAAACTTGGAATTCCGTCACGAGCAGGCTACCGAGGATGTCCGAAAACTACAGAGGATATCCGAATACTAGGACAGTTTCACTAAGGAAGATTTCAAGCGCCGAAAATGCGAAAGAAACAGGTAAAATAACAATAATTCATAAAAAGTTTCAAATCAAAGGACATGTTGGTAATTTTAACTCAGGATATGCCCGTTGTTACTTTTTATTGTAAAGTTGTAAAAGATATTATTTACTTTTAAAAAATTAAATATTTCAAAATCATTAAACAATGTTCAAATTTCATGAAACATACTATAACATACTGCCAGAGCCTACATTTACCTAATTATCGAACGACCAATCAGAGGTGGCGAATTGACAAGAAAGCATCCCGGTGATCCAGAGCAATGACCTCGTTCAAAAACGGTACAGTAATTTACATTTGTGTTTATTTCACAAGTTGTATTTGTATATATTCGTGTTATTGAAAGTTCAGTCCAGAATTAGATCCGTGAAAAAGTAAGAAATGTTACATCAGAAAGCGCATGCGCGAAAAATATAGCTAAGGGTGGCGCAAACACAGGTAAACAGGCTATATGTCCTCCAAGGAAATTGGCAGATAAAAAATCGACTTTCAGTATTGTTGCAGATGACAAAACAAAATTGGCAAAATACAAACATTGCAGACAAAATATTGCATGTAACATGCTAAAGGCCAAACTATTGTCTCAATTTATTTCTATTTAAAACAATAAACACCCCTCTATTACGACCACTAGAAATCAGACTAATTGATGGTATTAAAGTCAACTGTGACAGCTTAATGCAAGATTAAAGTAAAGCAGAAAGCTCCTGTAGGACCTTTCTGCTTTACTTTCATCTTGCTTTAAGCAGCAACCTGCTTTAAACACAGAATAATTCATTTCATTTACTGCAGGGCTCCAGATAAAAGGGAGTGAACATTTTCTCACTCATTACACCAACAAATCTCATGGTGTTACTAATCATTAGAATCGGCTCGAAGAGACGATTCTATTGAGTATAGTGACACTATAGGGTTTAATACAGAAATAAAGATTTTAGTTTTTGAAAATATTCCCCTTATCTGTAGCTCTAAGTTAGTGATTGAAATAGAGGGGTTTATTGGTATCTGGGTTGTATGAATTTTGAGTGGAGCTGGAATTTCAAGGTAATCAGTGTGTATTACTGAGTAATGCATTGTTTCTGATTTATTGTCTTTGGCCCAGGGCATGCTATAATAGCCCCTAAGAGAGAATCTACTCTGATTTGAACCAGGCTGAGTTAAATTTTTGCCAAGGTTTTCAAAGAGTAAACATAGCAACATCTGAAACATAACCTTGACTTTCAGATCAAATTCACAATTTTTTTCAGGGCTTGAGAGAAGAGCAAGTAAACCATAAATTAATATTACTTTACTTTTACCTTTACTCCATGGCCTGTTTCTACGTAGAACTGAACAGAGCTCCAGCTTATTCTAGCACAAATCCTATTATGTCACTACTCATTAGAATCGTCTCAAACAGACGATTCTAATGAGTAGTCGACACCATAGGGTTAAATGCAGAAATAAAAATTTTAGTTCTTGAAATACTCCCCTTATCTGAAGCTCTGCTGAAAATAGGGGACCACTTAAAGGAATTGAATGACTAAGTCTGCTTTACTTTCTGCATGCTTTAAGCTACAAACTGCTAGAATATAGAAATTACTTAATTATTATGATATATTCATAGCTGTATAAATAATTAGAACTATTTTCTTCAGTGGAGTAATGAATTAAAGGCGTAATAATGGGTTAACCCTTTCCCCCACAGAAGCACCTTTTAGTGCATTCAGGTTATTCCACCAGTGAAGAAAATAGTTCCAATTTATACATGAATATGTTTCATAAGGAATGTTTTCTTTATTCTAATAGGTAGTAGCTTAAAGCAGGTTGAGAGTAAAGCAGAATGCGCCTTAAAGCGCATTCTGCTTTACTCTCAACCTGCTTTAAGTAGTCACCTATTTTCAAATCTAGTAACAGGCTATGGGGTAAAGTGTTAAGCTGCTACTTGTAATTATCATCAGCGAGTACACGAGTCCTTAGCATGTAAGATACAGACTTCTGTGGAGGAGTGGGTTAAGCTATCAACCTGCTTCTCATGGTGAAGAAAAAATATATTTACATTTAGGGCAAAGAAGACTGGGTGCATTTCATTTACTGGTACCTATATAACAGTCATTCCGCCTTTACCTTTTATTCCAAACAGCCTAACCATCTGCCCGCGGGCAAAACAATCTTTCCCAAAGTTATGTGTTATAGTGTAACTCCGAAGATTACTGACTCATAATGGCAAACTGTGTGGATTCAAAGCAGATGTCGAGTTATGTCTATTTTTGATCCAGCGCTCCAGATATGAGGGAGTTATAAAACAGAACAAGTCCAATTTTCTCACTCATTTTAGAACCAAATCCTATGGTGCTACTACTCATTAGAATCGTCACCATAGGAATTAGTGCAGAATCTGAAAGATTTTATTTTTTGAAATACTACACTTATCTGAAGCTCTAGTTGAGTTATAAATGTCTATTTTGAACCTATTATCCCTTATCCTGTTTTATTGAAGACAGGTGACCACCTAAATCAAGTTGAAAGTCAAGCCGAATAAGCTTCATGGCGCATTCTACTTTATATTCAACCTGCTTTATCAATAGTGAAAGCAAGCTATAGGTTAACAGGTTAATCAATCAATTTTGATTAGTTGGCTAATGTGTACAGTAATCTTGAAGCATATTAAAGTAACTCTGCATTCAAAGGATTCACAACATGTGATCATGGAAATAGTATGTCATACTACGTTTTACAACTGACTGATATGCGCATGTAAAATGCAGATCTTTTTATGACAAATACACACTATAAATATATTGTTCTGCACTGAAATTAGGCTAACCAGGCCGTATAGTCACTCATGGAATTGCGCAAGATTTCACTCATATCTATTTTCTCACAGTCAAAGATGTAAACATTACAGTCGGAACTATTTTCACCGACCGGAACTATTTTCAGCTACCATCCACTAACCAAGAATGAAAATCTATTGCTACAAGACATAGCTTATTGCAGGGCTAAAGGAGCTTTCTGCATTACTTTTGTCCTGCAATATGCAAATCATGTGTCTAATTGTTTGCATTGTAGTCTAAGCATTTGCCAAACAATTTGTGTTCTAAGATCGCTTAACACAAGTCTTATGGTAGATCACATGACAATGAATACCCGTTGCTTAGTAACACTTTTATCTACCCCAAAAAGTCATTTATTTCATTTTAATGACTTATCAACTATTTTCCATTCATTTTCTAAATTATTTTCTATTCATTACAATATACATCTCCCTGCAAATCACGATAAAATAAGCCTAACTCCAAAACCGACAAAAACTCAATGGAAACCGGATGCAATATCTGGGGAATCATGATTCGCAGCTTAAGTGGGAAGGAACCGCATTTTTTGCTTTTTCATGTCATACAGAAACATGATGGCAAAGACTGATAATCATGGGTAATCAAGACGGAACTACTTCTTGGCTGATAACTTTCATGGGGGCAAACAAATACTTTGATGTGTTAGTTCACCTACAGACAAAGGAGGACTCGACATTACCCAGCGTGATTCTAGAATATATAGCCCAATGTACAGGTCTTGTGGAGTCACGGTTCTTAGATTGAGCAATAGATAAGACAGAGTTTACTCATAACTTCCAAGATCAGGTCTCCACAAAACCCTATGTTGTGACTTCTCTTCAAGATGATTCCAGGGTTCCAGATAAGAGGTTGTAAATTGATCAAATTCAACATTTTCTCATTCATTTCATCATCAAATCCTATGGTGTTACTTATTTATTTAACTCATTAGAACCGTCTCGAAGAGACGATTCTTATGAGTAGTAACACTATAGGGTTTAAGGCAGAAATAAAGATTTCAGTTTTTAAAACACTCTTGA
Source organism: Gari tellinella (assembly GCA_922989275.2). Taxonomy (NCBI): domain Eukaryota; kingdom Metazoa; phylum Mollusca; class Bivalvia; order Cardiida; family Psammobiidae; genus Gari; species Gari tellinella. The sequence goes on along the minus strand of OV277865.1, from coordinate 73,884,926 downwards.
GCCTTGAAAACACCCATTTTCTGTTGCTGTTGTGTAAACCCTTGTGCAGATATTTATAAAATGAAGTGCATTGTGAAACTAATGGCAGTATATCTGACCAATAGCAGAACTCCCAACAGGACAATAATACTGACTTGGAGAATAAATTGATGGCTTACAAACTTTTGCCATCAGCAATACACAGTACAGTAAAACCTCGCTATTACGACCACTAAAACGAAGGCTAAATGAGTGTATAATAGACAGGTGAAAGCTTAAAGCAAGGTGACAGTGAAACAGAAAGCTCCTATAGGAGCTTTCTGTTTCACTGTCACCTTGCTTTAAGCGGTCACCTATCGTAAACACCCTAATAATTAACATAATTTAGTGGTCGTAATAGTGAGGTTTTACTGTACTCAGTCTCCAAACCCTCTAACCTGGTTCCTGTTCTTGTTGACAATGAATGAGGCATGGATCCAGAATGGAACCAAGATAGAAAGTTGGACAAATACAGGGCTCCAGATAAGAGCTCCAGATAAGAGGGAGTATCCAGAACAAATCCAACATTTTCTCAATAATTTCAGCACAAAATTCTATGGTGTTACTACTCACTAGAATCGTCTGGAAGAGACTATTCTAGTGAGTAGTGACACCATAAGGTTTAATTCAGAAATAGAGATTTTAGATTTTGAAATTCTTCCCTTATCTGGAGCACTGACAAATAGTCTTTAAACCTCTAACATGGGTCCTGTTGAGTTAACAATGAACAAGACATGGACTGGACTAGACAAGTGGACAACAATCTTTCAGCCTCTTATCTTGAAGAGCCAATTCCATTGTTCAGTCCTAACTTAGGACTGAAAAATGGAATTAGTGTCATAGGGTTTGATGGTGACATACAAGGCTTTTAGTATTTGAAATTGTCCCCTAATAAGGAACTATGATTTCATTTATTGATGTAGTTAAAGCATAATTGTACTATTCAGTTATCATTGTAAATACCAAGTGATCTATGGACAGGATTTCAACACAACAAAATCTCCCTAAACTATATGTAACGTCACTACTCATTTTTAAAGTTGTCTCTTTTGGTGATTAGACTAAGATTTAAGTAATTGAAATTGCCCAATATATGGAACTATAGTTCCATATTGGCATATGGTAAACTAAAGCATAATTTCTACAGAACTGCTATTATCCTAAATACCGTGGGACCCATAAAACATGCTATTGCCAGGATTATGTTCCCTGACAAAAAAAAATGAGAAAATTATGTAAATAATTATACAACAGTACATGTATAATTATTATTGACTTTTTCTATGCTGAAAATTAATATTCACACATATATTTTGCAAACAGTGTGGACCCTGATCAGCGGGCTCCGCTGGGGTCTGCACTGTTTGCTTTACTTTTAATTTTCTGATTTTTTTCTTCTAAAAGACCCCTTAACCCTTTAAGCCATACTGACTCATATTGACTCATTGTGCAATACTGCCTCATACTGACTCATTTTGACACACTTTAATCCACTAGTTTGAATTGAGATAAGCATTGATATTTGTTTATCGCTTATGAGTTATGGGGTTAAATTAACATAACCTGGTCATTTATTCCAATAGCGGAAGTGTCCATAACGTGACAAAATTCAGCATAAAAGGGGTTTACACTTCATCAGCTATGCATCACTTGACCGATATACGTGACATTTGCAAAACAGTACAGATCTTAATCAGATGTCAAGTAACTTGGCATCTGATCTGGATACAACTTGTTTGGCACTCTTATTGACAATGGTTTACTTCTTTAACAAACAAAAAAAATATCCATTCATTTTGAAAATGTTTGCAGAGGACAATTATGCTGCAGACGACAATTAAGCATAGGACGAGTTAACTAATAGCATGCTTGCAGTGAAACCATTATACCTTTGCAAACAGTTTGGATCCAGATGAGATGCAGCATTATGCTGCATCTCATCAGGATCCAAACTGTCTGACACACTGACTCTGTTTTGAAAAGAATTCTTGAAAAGTTCTATTTTTAGAACAGAAGCAGACGACAACTGTTGCAGACCAAAAATATTACCCAGCATGCAAAGAGTTCGGCTAAGAGTGCAATTTGCAAGAGATTTTGTTGCTGATACCGGTGCCATTACAATTTGCTTCAATCACAGGAAAGTCAAATAACTACATGACCCTATAGTTTACAAATGAATACATTAAGTACTTCTACAGAACAAAACTTTCCTCGATAGTCATCAGTGTGAGTATTTTACCGTTTACACAAAAAATATGTCTTTCTATGCTCGTATGGTAGTTCCTTCCTTCACTAAATAAAATAGTTCCAAAATATACTGTAATGAATATGCAAAAACAATGTTCCCCATATTCTTGCAGATGGTAGCTTAACCCTTTACCCCATAGAAGCGACTTTTAGCGTATTTAGTTTATTCCTCCACTGAAGAAAATAGTTCCAATTTAATCAGTCATGATTATATAGTATAGGGAAAATTTTCAATATTCTAACACATGGAAGCTTAAAGCAGGCTGAAAGTAAAGCAGAATGCGCCTTAGGGCGCATTCTGCTTTACTTTCAACCTGCTTTAAGTAGTCACCTATTTTCAATTCTAGAAATAGGCTATCAGGTAAAGGGTTAAAGCAGACTGAAAGTAAAGCAGAATGCACCTTATAAGGCACATTCTGCTTTACTTTTATCCTGCTTTAAATGTTCACCAATCTTAACCTATTACCCCATAAATAAGCCTTTTTACGCCTTTAATTTATTCTTCTACTGAAGAAAATAGCTCCAATTTATACATTACAAATATGAATCATAAGAAATATTTTCTATAATCTAGCAAATAATCGCTGAAAGGAAAGAAAAATGCTTTATTCAAAACCTGCTTTAAGTGGTCACCTGTCTTCAAAACCAGAAACAGGCAATGGGGTATAATGGGCTAAATACTAGAAACAGGCTAAATACCCTATATCTATATTATACCTACTTACGCCCAATACCTTTGAGATCTCAAATCAAACTGCTGCCAAGTGACTCACAGGAACACAAAAAACAAGAACAGAAATGTCAGAATCAACAAAACAACTTGTTCTAATAACCAATCTTCTGTCGAAACGTCTCCTGCTTAAACAATTGTACTCCAAACATATTCTAAAATGAACTTTTTTAGCATTTTGCGATTGAGGAAAAATAAATTTGAAAGCTTCAATTAGTTTGGATACAGATCAGATGCTGAGTAACTCTGCATCTGATCTGAATCAAAACTGTTTGCAAATTCCAGGTTAGCGTGGATCAGTTAAAGAAGGGAAAGGACGGGGCTAAAAATAGATTGCGGAATGAATTCCGAGATGACATATTGACGCATGAAGGCATGAATTTGATTGACTCACCTGCAGCTATTTTCACCTGATGGAGAACTTTCGCATGCGGCACCGTGTAAACAAGGGTTTGGATCACATGACGGTATTGCTGAAATTACAAAAAAGTGAAAATTATGGAACACATTCCTGCACATGATGCAGCATCAGAAATAAATACAAATCTTGTGTGGGTTGGAATTACAGGCAACCTAAGTTTTTATTAAGCACCTATTCAATAGAAGAGCCAAGGATAATGTTTGTATATAAATTTTTTACTTCAGGATAAAAATAATGCATAAAACTTCTATAGGATCGAGTTTTCTGTATTCCTTGTTTCCTGCAGAAAGCAGACAAATGTTAAAATACTTAAATGATACTGGTATTCGTGCTACTTAACCCATTACCCTATAAAAACGTCTTTTAACACCTTCAACTAATTCCTCCAGTCCATTGTAGACAATAGTTCCAATTTATACAGTTATTGATATTTTATAATAAGAAATATTTTATAAGTGCTAACAGATAACTGCTTAAAGCAGGCTGAAAGTAAAGCAGAATGTGCCTTAAGGCACATTCTGCTTACTTTCAACCTGCTTTAAGTGGTCATACATCTTAAATGCTCGAAACAGGCTATGGGGTATTGGGCTGTTGACTCAGTTAGGGCAAAGTATAAAACAAACATGCTTGAAGCTTATTTAGCAAATTAGTGTCATGCTTCCATTAAAAACATGGATTCTAAGATAGTTTTATCTGGTCAATAATCTGGAGGGCCAGCTTGAACCTTTAAGATAAATAGTTCTGGGCCTCACCCCTATAAGATCTGGGACCCAACAACAAATACTGCTGATACAAGCACCATGGTGTCTGAAAAAATGACTTTGGTAGAAAATTCTAGGCACCGCTTTGACCGATAAAAGAGGTCATTTCAGTTGCCATGAGCAACTAGTTTACTGTGAATCTGCATCACTATAAAACGGACATTGGCAAAAAGTGTAGACTCAGATTGGTCAGAAAAATTGGCCTGGAAAATGCATTGCCCTAACTCAAATAATTAAGTTCAATGAAGAGGAAAATATAAATTGAGTCCAGAACATGGCAGGATGCCAATTTTGTTCTTGGAAACTGTTGCTATAAATATTTAACCCTTAGCCCGCCAAATAAATTGTCGTCTGCTATATTTCTTGTCTGCTTCATTTTTCAAAGTGCTTCAAAGTTGCTCAAAATTGCTGAAAATGTTGTTCGAGTGTCAAACAGCTTGGATCCGGATGAGACGCCGAGTTACTCGGCGTCTCATCCGGATCCAAGGTGTTTGCATATGGATCTATAGTCGTGAGTGGCAGGCTAAGGGTTAATATATTTATTCTTTCACATAATTGTTTCAATTTAACCCATTACCCCATAACCTGTTTCTAGTATTTATGATACATGACTTCTTAAAGCAGGTTGAAAGTTAAGCAGAATGTGCCTTCAGGCACATTCTGCTTTACTTTCAGCCTACTTTAAGCTACCATCTGCTAGAATGAGGAAACATTTTCTAATAATAGAGATTTGGAATTATTTTTTTCAGGAGGAATTAATTATAGGCCTAAAAAGGCATATTTATTGGGGAATGGGTTAAGTCATCATTTTTCACATTTTTTATTCATTCTTTTCAGCATCCTTCACATTTCAGAATGTATCGCTCAAATTCCTATATCGCATTCCTCATCTTGAACTTGTCCTAACATTGTTCTGTTTCCTGGACAATTTGCTTACGTTTTCTATCTTAAACACACTTGGTCTAAACATTCTTCTCATTTCTGAGAATTAAAAACTTTCACTGACTTACTTAACCCTTTACCCAATAGCCTGTTTCTAGTTTCGATGACATGTAACCACTTAAAGATAATCACTTAAAGCAGGTTGAAAGTAAAGCAGAATGCGCCTTAAGGCACATTCTGCTTTACTTTCAGCTTGCTTTAAGCTATTATCTGCTAGAATATAGAAAATATTTCTTATGATTCTTATTTTGTAACACTATAAATTGGAACTATTTCCTTTAGTAGAGGAATAAATTAAAGGTGTAAAAAGGTGTATTTATGGGGTAATAAATGGGTTAAAGTGTAATACTGCAGTGACTTCCCTCTGGAATCCAGATAAGGGGGAGTAAACTGAACATATCCAACACTTTCTCACCCATTTCAGCACCAAATGCTATGGTGTAACTACTCATTAGAACTGTCTCGAAAATACGATTCTCATTTCCAATGACACCATAAAGGTTTTAAACAAAAAAATTAGTTTTTGAAATAATTCCCTTATCTGAAGTAATGGTAATTTAGGAGCATTTTTTAAGCAGACAATAATAATCTTGTCAGCGAAAGGTTAACTTCAGTAATAATACCAAAAAAAATCCCATTTCACTTTTCTTATCTTGAAGTTGTCTCAACAGTCTTCACTTTCCCAACAACTTCCATGTTTGCTTATATTTTCTAATAAACACACTTGAAATTTTATACATTTCCACCTGACTTAGATCTTTAAATATCGGGGAAGCCAACATTTTAATTTCAGGTACGTGACGAGGCATTTTTAGAACAGTCTCAAGAGCAATTAGCCCTTTAAACTCTTTCAACACTAATAATATAAGTAAGTCTTGTGGATTATTAGGTTCCCTTGTGGATCATTTAAGTAACCAAAATATGAACTAGTGTACTTGGAATTCTGGCTAGTTTAATAGATACTGGTATCGATTAGCAAACAGTGTAGACCCTGATCAGAGGGCTCCTTTAGAAGCCCTCTGATCTGGGTCTACACTGTTTGCAAATGTAACGAATTTAATTATTTAATTAATAGGATCTATGGTGTTGAAAGAGTTAATGCAACTTAAAACAGGATGAAAGTAAAGCAGAAAGCTCCGTAAGGAGCTTTGCTTAACTTCCATCCTACTTTAACTCTTTGAACCCTAGTCCCGCATATAGGCGTGCTTTTCAAACAGTGTACATGTGAATAGTACACTTGTCCTATGCAAACAGTGAAGACCCTGATCAGAGGGCTCCCAAAGGAGCCCTCTGATCAGGGTCTTCACTGTTTGTCACAATGCCAAACATTGACAAAAACAACCCTTAAAAGTCAGAAATGGACTAGACTAAAATGGAAACTGGAATTGTCCATTTAAAGTTTCAGGGAGGAAAGAGTTAAGCAACCACCTGCTAACTATCAAAGGGGTGTACCGATATGTAGCAGAGGGATTTAGTATACCAAATGGCATGCCCAGTATGGCTTTTACTTGTTATAGGCCTTCTTCAATATTTGAAGCCAACTATTCTCTCCTTTTTTGTTCACCCCTTCAAAATCATATACAAATTTTGTATACCTGGATCTTATCTGGAATTTTATAATTCCAGCTATTCAGCAAGCAAGCCGGGCAGGGCAGGCAATGATATGTGTAACACTGCTATTAAATACTACAGAGCTCCAGATGAGTGGATAATTTTCAAAAACTAAAATCTTTGTTTTTGCATTAAACCCAATGCTGTCACTACTCATTAGAATCGTCTCGAAGAGACGATTTTAATAAGTGGTAACACCATAGGATTCGATGCAGAAATAAACAAACAGGGCCGAGCAGGGCGGGCAATGATAATCATATGTGTAACACTATTGCTGAACAATTAAGCCAAGGTAAATATCATAGAGCTGCAGATAAGTGGAGTATTTTTAAATACTAAAATCATTATTTCTGCATTAAACCCTATGGTGTCACTACTCATTAGAATCGTCTCGAAGAGACGATTCTTATGAGTGGTAACACCATAGGATTCGGTGCAAAAATAAACAAATAGGGCCGAGCAGGGCGGGCAATGATAATCATATGTGTAACACTATTGCTAAACAACTAAGCCAAGGTAAATACAGGTCTGATTTCATCCTCTTGACAGGTGATGGGACCGTTATCTCGGTTCCCTCGATCGAATTTTAAGCATTTTCTCATGAACTGGGATAAAAAAGAAAAGCCAACTGCGCTACATCGAGCATGTTTCTTGGCATTAGTAGATTATGAGTCAGTCCCTCTGCCAATGAGGTAATATAACGAATACATACACCGGCATGTTTTCGCCAAGGTAAACTGCATAATCAAATGGCCATCGAGCATGATGTAAAGAGCTTCAAAATTGCATAACAAGTGCTTCAAAATCTAAGCTCCTGTTTAACAGGCATAAGTACCATTGCAATTTCAAAAACTTTTTTTTTACTTTTTGCATGCTGGGTATTTTTGTCTTTTTCGTCTGCAAGAGTTCTCATCTGCTACTGTTCTAAAAATATCATTTTCGAAATTTCTGTCGAAACCAGAACCAGAGTGTTAAACAGTATGGATCCTGATGAGACGCAGCATTACGCGGTGTCTCATCTGGATTCCAACTGTTTGCACAGATAATAACCAATCCGCAAAGTAGGTTAGCATGCAAAGAGTTCACTCACATAAGTACCATTGCATCTTGATATCATTTTGTTTGTACGACTGTGAGTAGTTCTACTGACATGGCAGGAAATTTCAAAAATACACATTCTAAGACTTGAAATTCTGGCATAATTAATCTCTTGGGTTTGGCTCCCAGTCTCTGAAATTTTGGCAGAAGCTGGGAGCAAAACCAACTTCAGTTAAACCTCTCTATTAGGACCACTAAATTGTGTTAATTAGTAGGTGTTTTATGAGAAGTAGCTGCTTTAATTAACTCTTTCCTCCCTGAAACTTTAAATGGACAATGCCAGTTTCCATTTTAAACTAGTCCATTTCTGACTTTTAAGGGTTGTTTTTGTCCATGTTTGGCATTGTGACAAACAGTGAAGACCCTGATCAGAGGGCTCCTTTCGGAGCCCTCTGATCTTGGTCTTCACTGTTTGCATAGGACAAGTGTACTACTCACATGTACACTGTTTGAAAAGCACGCCTATAAGCGGGACTAGGGTTCAAAGAGTTAAAAACAATCAACTAGCCTTCATTTTAGTAGTCGTTAAGGAGAGGTTTTACTGTAAATGCAATAAAATTGCCGAGGTTTAACATATTTATATGTTAACAGATTGAAGATGGATTTGCAGATGGTGGCTTAATTTAATTAATGCAGGCAATGTCCCCAAAATACCTTTAACTATGACAAACAGTGCAGACCAGGATCAGAGGGCTCTGATCTGGGTCTTCACTGTTTGCAATAATGAACAAACACTCTGATATGTGTCTTCACTGTTTGCAACAATGAACAAAACATCTGATCTGGGTCTTCATTGTTTGCAATAATGAACAAACCCTCTGATCTTGTTCTGTACTGTTTCCAGTAATGACCAAACCCTCTAATCTGGGTCTGCACTGTTTGCAATAATGAACAATCCCTCTGATCTTGGCCTGCACTGTTTCCGGTAATTACCAAAACCCTCTAATCTGGGTCTGCACTGCTTTGCAAAGGAAGAAGGAGCCCTCTGATCTAGATCTACACTGTTAACAAAGGCACTACAAGTATAAGAATTAATCATCTCACACCTATAGAGAAAACTTTTCCCATGCGATAAAAACAACATATCTCGACAAAAATCAAACCAAATCAAAACAGAAATCTATACCTAGTCCTCGCCCTTTGACAGGTAGGTTAAAAGGAAGAGCTCCAGATAAAGGGAGTATTTCAAATTAATACTAAAATCTCTATTTCTGCAATAAACCTATGGTGTCATTACTCATTAGAATCGTCTCTACGAGACTATTCTAATGAGTAGTGACACCATAGGATTTAGTGCAGAAATAAGTATGAAAATGTTGGGAGTTTTTCAGTTTACTCTCTACTGTGGGCATTAAAGGTTGAGATTTTTATCTCCTTTAACATACATCATACATATTCATAGAAAACATTAATTTAACAAGTTCTGCATACCAGATCAACAATAGAAAACGTTGTGATATATGATCTACGCTATAATCAAATTGATAATGTCTTACTATCAGATATACATGGTTCCAGATAAGAGGAAGTAAGAGGAACAAATCCAACATTTTCTAACTCGTTTCAGCACCATATCCTATGGTGTCACGTACTACTCATTATATATTCAGTTTTCTCTGGAGCCCTTTACTATGCCTGAACTCTAAATGACCTTGACCTTTGTTTGGCATGACCCCAAGTTATCTTAACTTGAATTGAGTATGCATGTCCAATACAAAGTCTCTATCACATGTGTTTTGGACAATTATTTGACCTCTAAATGACCTTGACCTTTGTCTGACATTACCTAAATTGTACTTAGCTCAAGGGTTTCTTCAACTTTCTTGAGTTTTCTAAACTAATATCAAAGTCATAAACTTGTGTCTCTGTAAGGCGATTCTAATGAGTAGTAACTTAAACACCATATGATTTGGTGCTGAAACGAGTGAGAAACTGTTGGATTTATTCAGTTTACTCTCTCATATCTGATCCCCTGTTTCACTATTTCTACATTCAATTTCAAGTATGAATCATCATTGAATGTAGCAATTTTTTTACTGACCAAAAAAGAAAACACACAAAAAACTGGCATACTTCTGTATGTTGATGACGGGATTGTTTTTCCCTGTTTGTATTTGAAAAGCACTTAAAGGCCCCTTAAATGTTTTGCACAATTCAAATCAGCGATGTCAAAATAGTTTTTAAGATCCTATGATCTTGTTATTTTATCTTGTCCTGTATTTGGACAATTTTAAATTGATGTTCCCAAAAAATTATATTCGTCCCTTGAACAGCTAGCTTTTAAATTATGTCATCTGCTTTAAGATACATGTCTGTGGGTTTTAGTTAAATTTGGAGATTTATAATTTACGTTTAAGGAATTTAAGCCTGCTAATAGTTGGATTCTTGATCTGAGGCCATTATAAGAAGAATATTTCTAAAGCTATAATCTTTATTCCTGCATTAAACCATATGGTGCCACAACTCACTATAATCTTCTCTTCAAAACAATTCTTATATCACAGTAGTGACACCATAGGATTTGGTGCTGAAATGAATATGAAAAAGTTGAATTTATTCAGTTTACTCCCTGACTTATCTGGCACCCTGAATAAGGATCCAAACTATTTTCCAAGCCACATATATAGCACTCAACGGCTGCAGCATATTAATCCGTTTGACAGGCAATTTGCCAATTATGTTAAAATAACTTGCTAATTAGAAAGTTTCATAACATGCATTCAATTTTTGTTATTTAAAAAACCCTGGGAATCAATTCAACCCATTACCCCATAGCCAATTACAAGTTTTGAAGACCTGTGACCACTTAAAGCAGGTTGAAAGTAAAGCAGAATGTGCCTAAAGGCACATTCTGCTTTACTTTCAGCCTGCTTTAAGCTACTATGTACTAGGATAAAAAAAATATTTCTTACGGTAAATATATCTGAATGTATAAAGTGGAACTATTTTCTTCAGAGAAGAAATCAATTAACCTTAAAGATGAGTGACAAACAGCTTGAATCAAGATCAGACACCGCGTAAGGCGTAAAAAGGCGTATTTGGCGGGGGTTAATGGATTAAACCATTGAATCTTTCTGTTTCACTGCATTAGACAAGGCTTATATCTTCTGAACTTATGCATACATAAAATATCCTGCTTTACGTTCAACCTGCTTTAAGTGGTCACTTGTCTTCAAAACTAGAAACAGACTATGGAGTAAAGGAATAATTTGGTTAACACTTTAACCCATAACCTGATTCTAGTATTGAGATAGACAACCACTTAAAGCATGTTAAAAGTAAAGCAGAATGCACCTTAACCCTTTACCCCATAGCCTATTTCTAGTTTTGAAGATAGGTGGCTACTTAAAGCAGGTTGAAAGTAAAGCAGAATGTGCCTTAAGGCACATTCTGCTTTACTTTCAGCCTGCTTTAAGCTATAACCTGCAAGGAAACTGAAAATAATTCTTATAAAGTATATTCATGACTGTATAATTTGGAACTATTTTCTTCAGCGGAGGAATAAAAAAATGCGCTAAAAGTCGCTTCTATTGGGGAAAGGGTTAAGGTGCATTCTGCTTTACTTTCAACCTGCTTTAAGTTACCATCTTCTAGAATATAGAAAATATTTCTTTTGATACATATTCATGACTGTAGAGTAACTATTTTCTACAGTGGAGGAATAAATCAAATGCACTAAAAGGCACTTCTATGTGGGAAAGGGTTAATTAAATTAGCAGGGAATGCTGTCTCCCACTGTTTTGACACAATTTAAACCGCTAACTATGTCACCCACGGTCTTAATGCCAGGGGTATATATGAATTATTACCAAATCTCTTTCAAACGTCAAATTTATACCCTCATTTCAATAAATGCTTTTCAATATGTTACTGAATAAGCATACAGGACAATTAATATGAGCTAGAGCTTTTACAAATGTAGAAATGTTTTTTGACAAATTTATACAGTCCATAAATAATTAACCCTTATGTTAACCCATTCGCCCCTGAAACATTAAATGGAAACCTCTAATTTCCGATTTCGTCTAGTTCATTACTGACTGTGGGTGGTTATTACAATATGTTTGAAAACAACAAACAGAGTTGACCCTGATCAGAGGGCTCCATAAGGAGCCCTCTGATCAGGGTCAACACTGTTTGCATAGGACAATTGTACTCTTCAAGGGTACATTGCTTTTGATGACGAGTATACTCATCGCTAGGGTTGAATGTGCTAACTCATTACCTCATAGCCTGTTTCTAGTTTTGAAAAGAGGTGACTACTTAAAGCAGGTTGAAAGAAAAGCAGAATGCACATTAAGGTGCATTCTGTTTTATTTTCAGCCTGCTTCAAGCTACCTTATATACATCATTCTTTGTTTTAAGAAACTCAATTCATGAAGAACAGTAGAATTATGCGAGAATCTTATGAGCAGCAGGATACGGTTTAAATTATTGTTTTAGTAGAAAGTTACTGTAATTGAATGTTTTGCTTTTCAATCCAAGGTTTTGAAACCCTCAATTTTATACATTTTTCACACCCATCTACAGCATTTCTTCTAAAACGCTCTCCGCTCGGCTGAATTATCTTTTTTAAAGACATTTCTTATTTCTTTAGTGGAGGAATAAATCAAAGGCATGAAAAGGTGTACCAGGACTCCAAGAATAATATAAGAAACATTTCTTATAATATGGTAGTCCCCGTACATATTCATTACTGCATAAAGTGGAACTATTTTTTTTCTGTAGTGGAGAAATAAATCAAAGGCATAAAAAGGTGTACCTATTGGATAATGGGTTAAAGGATACTGACACCTAGACATAATCAAAAATTCTTGGAAAGCAAAACAATGCTTGCAGTTAATGACAAATTTCCGGTAATGATAGATGGGTTTGCAGGAAACTGTCCTGGTTTTTACAGAACCTCAGTTAAGTGGGAGTAAACTAAAACATTTCCAGCATTTTCTACTTTATGTCTGCACAAGGGGTCCCAGATAAGACGGTGTTAACTAATTTCGTAACCAAATCCTATGGTGTTACTACTCATTAGAATCGTCTCTTTGAGACGATTCTAATGAGTAGTAACACCATAGGGTATAATGCAGAAATAAAGATTTTAGTTTTTGAAATACTCCCCTTATCTGCACCAAACCCTATGCAATGATAGATGAGTTTGCAGGGAACTGTCCTGGTTTTCACAGAACCCAAGATAAGTGGGAGTAAACTAAACATTTCCAGCATTTTCTACTTTAGGTCTGCACCGGGACTCCCCTATAAGAAGGAGTAAACTAATTTTTGCAACAAATCCTATGGTGCTACTACTCATTAGAATCGTCTCTTCGAGACGATTCTAATGAGTAGTGACACCATAGGGTTTAATGCAGAAATAAAGATTTTAGTTTTTGAAATACTCCCCTTATGATAATGCATATCTCGAACCCTTTCTGCACCAAACCCTATGCAAAAAGATAAGATTCTAATGAGCAGTGACACCATTGGGTTAAATGCAGAAATAAAGATTTAAGTTTTTGGAATTTCCCTTATCTGAAGTTCTAACCAAACACTATGGTGTCACTACTCATTAGAATCGTCTCCAAGAGATGATTCTAATGAGTAGTGACACCAATGGGTATAGTGCAAACATAAAGAATTTTTACTTTGGGAATCGTCCCTGTTTCTAGAGCTGTTGGTAGGAAATTGACATTGAAAGAGATCCGCCTCCGTGTTTTAGAAGAGAATATAAAAACGGGGTGATATGAGTCAGTACCTCGAAGCCAAAGTGTCTTGCAGCCTTCTCTTTCTGCATATTCTTCTACTGACTCAGAGGAAATAATACTTACTGCAAAATCTAATGATAATTTAAACCCAATGAATGCAAGAAATATAGGATCTGTCACGAGTCGGTGCTTAAGACAAGCTGATCTCAAATGAGTCTAGAATTGAAATGTTATTAAGCCAGCCTTGGCGAGCTTAATAACTTTTCATATTCTAGATGAGTTTGAGATCAAATTGTCTTAAACATCGACGAGTGACAGATTCTTTTTCTCACATTACCAATGATTTAAGCTATTTTTCAAGCAATATGCATTTTTTAAACCCGGGTGACGTCAATTCGCTGTTATAAATAGTGACGTTATAGTGATGTCATCAAAGTTATCTTACACATCGTGGCGATAAGGATATAAATGCAAGTGGGTGCTTAATGCAGGATAAAAGTAATGCAGAAAGCTCCTTCAATCCTGCATTAAGCACCCACTTGCTTTTTAACGATCTCTGTTTGTGGTTGGTTGTTAAATAGAGAAAATACTGCAAGGCTCCAGATAAGAGGAATATTTCAAAAAATAAAATCTTTATTTCTGCTTTAAATCCTATGGTGTTACCACTCTTTAGAAACGTCTCTTCGAGACGATTCTAATGAGTAGTAACACCACAAGATTTCATGTTGAATAAGTGAGAAAATGTTTGGATTTGTTATGTTTACTCCCTCTTATCTGGAGCCCTGGTACTGTATAATATTCTGCTTATTTCCAATTATTTAGTGCACATTTTGATGACTGCATACATTCCAAGGAAGCCATTCTTTATAGCAGACTTCTAGAACACAGACTTTCATAATGACAAATTAATTTCTGATTTGCTTCCATTGGTCCCCACCCTTTTTTGCAATTATAAAAACAACTTCTGAAGTTCTCAGTAAAGCTAATTAGACTGAGCAAAATGTCATATAAACATTTAAGTCCCACAACTATAAACATTCAAATTGAAGGCTTGTTTTAGGCAGGTGGAAACTTAACCCATTACTCCATAGTTTGATATCAGTATTGAAGACTTTGAAGACAGATGGTTACTTAACATATAATTTATTATTATTTATCATACCAGATTTATATATAATTTATGATTTACCCCATAGCCTGTTTCTAATATTAAATAGGTGATCACTTAAAGCAGGTTGAAAGTAAAGCAGAATGTGCCTCAAGGCAGATTTTGCTTTACTTTCAGCCTGCTTTTAATTACAATACATGCTTGAAATTAGAATATAAAAAATATTTCATATGATACTTTGATAGTATCATACAATTTTTCACCACTGCAAAAAACTGGAATTATAGTTATCAGTGGATGAACAAAACTGAGGCATAAAAAGACATATTTATGGCGTAATGTATTTAAGCAAGAATGCAATTAAAGTCGCTTCTATGGGGTAGTGGGTATAAAGCAAGAGGAACATAAAGCAGAGAGCTTGTTATCAGGGCTCTAGATAAGGGGGGTATTTCAAAATCTAAATTCTTTATTTCTGTTTTAAACCCTATGGTGTTACTACTTATTAGAATCGTCTCGAAGAGACGATTCTAATGAGTAGTAACACAATAGGATTTGATGCTGAAATAAGTGAGAAAATAATGGATTTGTGCAGTCCTGTTGTTATTACATCATTGATTGAACGGCCACTTTCATTATTTGACGTTGATATCAGCGGGACATTACTACAGGCAGCGACTCTAACGTTTTTCTCACACAACACAATAATTTACATGATCAAATATCATATAATAGTACACTGACCCTGAGGGCCCAATCTCATCCTTATGAAAAATCCTCTCTAATTTTAGACACAAGATGGTATAAATTTCAGCACCGATCAAATTTTCCATTTTGGGGTGCACAGTGAGTATTTTGACCAGGTTTTTAAACAATTCAGAATCGCACAAGACCAGCTTTCCCATTAACCTTACATTATTGAATGATTCAAATCGACTCTTGCATTTTCAAGGAAATTACCATTACATTGAATCTCATCGGATTTTTCCAAACATTATTCATAAGTTAAACAAACAGTGCAGACCTTTTTCAATCAATCAATGGGGTCTTTCAGAAGTCCTCTGATCTTGGTCTTTATTGTATGCAAAGTGACTAAGGGCTCTAGATAAGGGGAGTATTTTAAGACCTAAAATCTTTATTTCGGCATCAAACCCTATGGTGTTACTCACTTACTGCTCATTAGAATCGTTTCTTCCAGACAATTCTGATGAGTAGCAACATCATAGGATTTGGGGCAGAAATAATTGAGAAAATGTTGGATTTGTTCAGTTTACTCCCTCTAATCCGGACCCCTGGATGTGCATATTCCCTCCCAGTACTGAATGAGTTAATTGGTTCTCTCGATTTAGTTCTTCCCATTTTCAAAGTGCACAAGACAGTGAGCCGGTTTCTGCACCAAATCTTATCGTGTTACTACTCATTAGAATCGTCTCGAAGAGACGATTCTAATGAGTAGTGACACCATAGGGTTTAATGCAGAAATAAAGATTTAAATTTTTTAAATGCTCCCCTTATCTGATTCCCTGTGCACTTCAAATGAGTTAATTTGTTCCCTCAATTTAGTTCTTCCCATTTTTCAAGCGCACATGACAGCGTGCCCGGCAAAAAGCCTGAAAGTCACAGTGATCTTTTTCCGAGCAAAACTGCATGCATGCCAGAATTTCCAATAATCTTATGACGATGACGTGAAACACCAGTAAATTCTTATAAACTAAGACATGTTTTTCTTCAAACATTAATTAATCAATAGAACGGGTAATTACAAAGTGATTGTCTCCCAAAACGGATTGCGAGCCTTGTCAATTTGCATCGCTGATCGAGGCCCAAGGTGCGAAATCTCATCAAGTACTGGGGTCCAATTATGCTCCAAGTCAATGCCGCGGAAACGAGCCCCGAGGTAATGAATACCCTTACACCAAAATAGGGAGAAGAAACGGGGACAAGATTAGCCGAAGTGTTTGGTTTAAGTTTATTAAACTGTTGGAAACAAAATTTAGAAAATGAATTTGGAAAACAACTTTTAGGGGGTTAATTAGGGAGCTGGGATCTTGAGAGGGTAAAGAAGGGGAAATTTGGTCTTTGTATGTCATACAGCCAGATGTGTCACTGAAACAATGTTGAAGACGGAGAAATTCTCAAAATCTTTCCAGGGCTCCAGATAAGGGGAGTATTTCAAAAACTAAAATCTTTATTTCTGCTTTAAACCCTATGGTGTTACTACTCATTAGAATCGTCTCGAAGAGACGATTCTAATGAGCACAAACATTTTGTTTCCTTAGTGCTTTGAATGCTAAATAAAGAGAGGTTCCTGCTTTACTTTCAGCTTTTAGGCTTTAGTTAGCATGCAATCTGTCAATTAATAAAAAGGTCCTTAGAGAAAAACCTTAAAATCATAATTAACCCATTACCCCATACCTGTTTCTAGTTTGAAGACTAGTTTGACCATTAAAAGCAAACTGAAAGTAAAGCAGAATGCGTCTTAAGATTAATTCTGCTTTACTTTCAGCCTGTTTTAAATAACACCTGCTATAATGTACTATAAATTTCTTATGGTGCACAGTCATGACTGTATAAACCATTTTCTTCAGCGAAGCAATACATAATACAATGTAGACGAAAAAAGGCGCTTTAACGGTACTTATTGGGTTCTCATTTAACCCATTACCCCATAAATACGCCTTTTTACGCCTCTTATTTATCCCTTCACTGAAGAAAATGGTTCCACTTTTTTATACAATTGTGAATATTTAACATTAGAAATAATTTCCATATTCTAGCAGCTGGTAGCTTAAAGCAGGCTGAAAGTAAAGCAGAATGTGCCCTCATGCACATTCTGCTTTACTTTCAACCTGCTTTAAGTGCTCACCTGTCTTCAAAACTAGAAACAGGCTATAGGGTTAAGATACACAGAATGTATATTTAGATTTAAGCATTCCATCATGCTTAAATACGGGGTAATGATTTAACTCCTTCCTCCCTGAAATTTTAAATGGACAATTCCAGTTTCCATTTTATTCTAGTCCATTTCTGACTTTAAAGGGTTGTTTTTGTCAATGTTTGGCATTATCACAAACAGTGAAAACCCTCTGATCTGGGGGTTCACTGTTTGCACAGGAAAAGTGTACTATTCACATGTACACTGTTTGAAAAGGAAGCCTGTATGCCGGACTAGGGTTCAAAATTTTAAGACACTTTTGTGGAGGAAATATTTAAATTGATTCTTGTCATCAGTTTTCAAGATTGATAGTAAATTATGCTGACTTTTGGCACTGCAAGAATGCTCTGCAGTGTGCTGACTGCAAAAATGGAATCTCCATTCATGTGCCAACATAGCAGACAGGTAAAAACGTTGGTTTGCAGAGTTGTAGCAAATGTTGTGATCTTTCTTCACGTCCTCATTCAATAAGCAATTCTCAAAATGCCCGGCCATGCCAAATTGTGCTTCACGTGTCATAGAATCCGCCAGCACCTCGTAGCACTTGAATTTTTTACAAACCACTCAAGGTCTTCTTACTTATGATAGTAATTGACCTGTTCAGTAAAAGATGTGTGGGCAGATAGTTGCTTAACCTCCTCCCCCATAGCACGTTTCAATTCAAAGTAGATTAGATATAAAGTAGAATATATGAGTCTTAAGGCCCATTCTGCTTTATTTTCTGCTTTAAGCTTCCATCTGCTGTGATACAGAAATATTCATGACCATATAAATCAGACTTATTTTTTCTTCAGTCTAAAAATTAATTAAAGGTGTAAAACAAATATTATATGTAATGGAGTAATGGGTTAACCCTTTTTTACTTTATCTTCTTTAAATGTTCTAATGTTTAGTCACTAAAATAGGTTTTGGCAAAAACACATAATTATGCATTTTAGCAATTAAAAATACTTTTAATTACTTCTTTTCATCTTGAGCTATTGATAACATTTTACTTTTCTAGTTCAAAGGGTTGAAAAATGTACAGGGCATGTGCATACATCTATTTGACAGCATCAAATAGGGGTGTCAAAAAACTGATGTTTTTAATTGAAAAGAACAGACATACAATCTATTGTTAACCCTTAGCCCGCCAAATAAATTGTCGTCTGCTATATTTCTCGTCTGCTTCAAGTTTCAAAGTGCTTCAAAGTTGCTCAAAATTGCTGAAAATGTTGACCAAGTGTCAAACAGCTTGGATCCAGATGAGACGCCGAGTTACTCGGCGTCTCATCCGGATCCAAGCTGTTTGCATATGGAGCTATAGTCGTGAGTGGCAGGCTAAGGGTTAAAGCATATAAAAACATCTTTTCCTTCAAATGTCACGTCAGTTGTTAAAAGTGACAGAAACTTCCCTACACTTGAAATAGTGTGTATCCCAGGGCTCCAGATAAGAGGGAGTAAACTGGACAAATCTAACATTTCTCCACTTGTTTCAGCACCAAATCCTATGGTGTGACTAGTACTGATTACTTATTAGAATCTTGTGACAGTGACACCATTGGTTTTAATGCAGAAATAAAGATTTCATTTTCTTGAAAAAATCCCTGTTTACAGTTTGTTACTAAATCAAGAAAGAATGTTGTTTTATATTGAATAAACTCAGTTTGTTACTAAATCAAGAAAGAATGTTGTTTATATTGAATAAACTCAGTTTGTTACTAAATCAAGAAAAAGTGTTGTTTTATATTGAATAAACTGTCTTACTATAGAAATGGGACAAACAAGTTTCATTTCCCCTGAAAGTGTAAGCAGAGCACCAGATAAGGGTAGTTTTTCAAAAACTAAAATCATTATTTCTGAATTAAACCCTATGGTGTCACTACTCATTAGAATCGTCTCTTCGAGACGATTCTAATGAGTAGTAACACCATAGGATTTGGTGCTAAAAAGAGTGAGAAAATGTTGGATTTGTTGAAAAAACTACCTCTTATCTGGAGCCCTGTGTAAGGTTATCACGCTATTGGGAATAATAATAAGAATTACATCAAGACAAGTACATAAAATATGTCAGGAAAAAAAAGCAATAAAAATCCCAGCGATAGATCAGCCTCGGTATTCCGACTAATTTAGCCCTTGTCATCACTGATATAACCTCTAATTGGTAACCTTAACGTACAGTTCAGTTTGTTTGTTTTGTGTTTGTTTCTATATACTGCTAATCTGCTATACACCCCCTTTCGGGTATTACAAGCAGTGGCAATTGTGAGGTGCACCAGGGACTGGACCTGGTCAGTCACTTAATCCTGACACCAACGAACCAGTCGTAATGCTAACCCCAAATCCTGAGCGCCATGGAGGGAAGCCATTACAAGTCTTTGGTTTGACCCTGCTGGGGATTGAATCCGCAACTTCCCGCACTGCAAGTGGACGCTCTACCACTAAGCCATGCAGTCAGTAAGTTTAGAGACCCACCTCAAAGTGCATTCTGCTTTACTTTCAACCTGCTTTAGTGATAACTTTTCTTCAATACTATAGAAACAGACTATGGTGTAAATGGTTAAGTAACAGATCAAAAGCTCTACATAAGGGGAGTATTTCAAAAACTAAAATCTTTATTTCTTGATTAAACCCTATGGTGTCACTACTCAATAGAATCGTCTCTTTGAGACGATTCTAATGAGTAGTAACACCATAGGGTTAGGTGCTGAAATGAGTGAGAAAATGTTGGATTTGATCAGTTTACTCCTTCATATCTGGAGCCTTTTGTAAATAGTTAAGAAACAGACCATGTAGAACCAGAACCAAATTGTAGGAGCAGAGGTCACTATAGGTCTACAACAAGCAGGTGAAGCCAGCCTTTACTTCAAGCACAATTGATGTTCAGCTATTTAGAGTGCAGCTCGAGTGAGATCTGAGTATAAATGAGAACAACTTGGCATCATTTACTGAGGCATGCCTCTGCCGGGGATACATGCTGGGTTTGTTGGCCTAACCCTGCAGCGAAAAGTCACGTCTGTTTAACCCATACATTCAAGATACACTGGTTAGACTTAAAGTTTCAGCAAAAATGGTATTTAACCCATCCATTCAAGAGACACGAGTTACAATTCAAGTTTTCTGAAAATACTGTATTTTAGACCAAAACCTGGTCCAATAAATTTGAAATATCAATCTCATTATTAAACAGTTTGGATCTTAGATCCAAAACTGCTTGACAGCCTGGATACATTTCTGCTAAAACGATATCCAGTCAAAACTCGATACTTCGAAGTTTGAACTAGCTTGTGCCTAAATTATCACTTAAAGCAGATTGAAAGTAAAGCAGAATGTGCCTTAAGATGCAGTCTGCTTTACTTTCAGCCTGCTTTCAGCTATCATCTGTTGGGATTTAGAAAATATTTCCTATTGTACATGTTCAACTTCATGACTACACAAGACGAAACTATTTTCTTCAATTGAAGAATAAATCAAATGGCATAATCTGAAGGGTGTAATAAGTTCTAATCATAAGGGTTTGTCTGTATCTGCAAAATGGGTTGGATCTTTCTTCTTTACTAAAGTCTTTTGTTACGTCTTTAACCCTTTCCCACATAGCATATCTCTAGTATTGAATATAGGTGTCCGCTTAAAGCAGGTTGAAAGTAAAGCAGAATGCGCTTTAAGCGCATTCTGCTTTACTTTCAGCCTGCTTTAAGCTATCATCTGCTAGAATATAGAAAGTATTTTGAATGATACATATTTATGAATGTATAAATTGGAACTATTTTCTTCAGGGCAAGAATAAACTGAATGCGCTAAAAGGCGCTTCTATGGGGGAAAGGGTTAAAGATCATCTGTACTGAATAGCTCCTTATGCACAGGCTCAAATGTATGTTGTACTGCTGTGGAAACAGTAGACAAAGAAACTGACTATATACCACCGAGCTCCGAGTCACAAGCTCAGCATGCTTAAAAGAGTTACTGATAATCTCTAAGCCCTCGAAACTAAACTCGAAAATACTTGTCAGCTGCATGGAATTACTCTTTTTCAGTGTTGAGATTATTTTCTTCTTCTTAAATTCAATCAGTGCAGACCCTGATCAAAGGGCTCCTTGATCAGGGCATGCTCTGTTTGTCATGCTTTAGAATATTTTTTAGACATATCAATCGAATCAATGTAAGCCAATTCAAAGCCAAATAAATCACAAATTGGAAAATCTCAGCATTATAAGGGTTAAGTTTTAGTTAGCTGATAATAATTTCACTTGACCTTGTTTTAAAGTAGAACATGATTAGATGCTGAAAATCATTCCTTTTTCAACCAATAAACGCTGTCAACCACTTGGTAATCCATTTTGTAATTGAGACTATTTCTCCAAAGGAAAATTTCTTTATTACTACTGAGAATGACATTACACTGATTACAGGGCTCCAGATAAGAGGGAGTAAGACTGAACAAACCCAAAATTTTATCACTTATTTAAGCACTAAATCCTATGGTGTAACTACTCTTAGAAACATCTCGAAGAGACAATTCTAATGAGTGGTCACACTATAGAGTGTAATGCAGAAATAAAGATGTTCTGCTTTGAAATACTCCCCTTATCTGGGGCTCTGTTCTATTCTAGTTTCTACAAACAATATATATATCCTTTCCACGCCCATAACGTATTAAAACGTTTTGACGTTTATGGCACATTTTGGCTTCCGTAGAATGAAAAGTTATGATTCGCACATCGCGTTGGAAGACTTTTCTGAAAGGCCAGGTTCGGCACTGCCTATTTCTAGAATATCAATGGTCTCCTTCAAAATGTGACACTTTCAGGCAGCATCCAAAATGGATCCAGACACAAATTTGCAAGATTGGAAAAAGGCGAATGCCAGAGGGGCCGAAACGGTCCATCTTTCTACTTTCGGTTTAAAATGTACTCGACCTTTTTGTCAAAACCCGTTATAATAGCACTCATGCTGGAATTCAGTAACACTGACATGTCAACACAAAGCTCACAAAGCTCAAACTGAGCTCAGGATCCACTTTTTTTTTTCTTTTTTTTTTTTTTAACTAATTCGCGCATTGCGTGAACGCGACTTAAATATAGCGGCTCTAAAAATAGAATGTCACTTTCAGTTTCGTTTTGACACGTCAGAGTAGTTTTGAGATGTCGGAGTGTAGTGTTTATTCAGAAAATGAGCTCCAAACTAGTCCAGTAGTGTCTGTGTTATGTGTACAAAATCGGCCGGGCTTGCTAAGGATATGTAGGCCCTGATCAGAGGGTTCCTTCAGGGTATGCAAGGTTTATTTTTTAGTCTTTTTGTAAAACCTCAGTGTTTGCAAAGGTTAAAATCACTTCCGAAGACTGTGCTGATTTTTCTCTGGCAGACAGAAAAAAACCCAAAAGAGATTAATCTTGTGAAAAGATATTACAGAATTTCTGTTCAAGCTGATGGAAAAGGGTTGGAAAGGGGGGCAATGGGAAAAACAATGATGGAATACAGGGCTCCAGATAAGGGGAGTATTTCAAAAATTAAAATCTTTATTTCTGATTTAAACCTTATGGTGTCACTACTAATTAGAATCGTCTCGAAGAGACGATTCTAATGAGTAGTAACACCATAGGATTTGGTGCTGAAATAAGTGAGAAAATGTTGGTTTTGTTCAGTTTACTCCCCCTTATCTGGAGCCCTGGGAATACTGTAAAACCTGGGTTCAAGGACCAGTCTACAGCCTGGCAGCCTGGAATACAGGTCTGCAGATAACAGAGATTAAACTAAACTGAACAAATCCAACAATTTCATAATAATTTCAGGAAATCCTATGTTGTTAGAACTCATTGGAATCGTCTCTTAGAGACGATTCTAATGAGTAGTAACACCATAGGGTTTATTGCAAAAATAAAGATTTTAGTTGGGTTTTTTTAAATTTGAATATTCATCTGATCTGGAACTCTGCCTGAAATACCCTTAAAACAAAATCAATGATTAATGCAGAAAGAGGGAATAAGGGAAAGCATTCTCTGTATATTTTTGCCTTACTGTTCCGTTTTAAGTAGCCATCAGCCTTAGTTTTCTTACAATGTAAACTCCTTAACTTCTTTAACCCAAATGCAATGGTATTTACAGTTTGGATCTTGATAAGATGCCAAGTCACTACAAATCTGTCAGATTAACCCTTTACCCAATAGCCTGTTTCTAGTGTTGAAAATAGGCGACTATTTAAAGCAGGTTGAAAGTAAAGCAGAATGCGCCTTGAGGCGCATTCTGCTTTACTTTCAGCCTGCTTTAAACTACCACCTTCTAGAATAAAGAAAATATTCCTTATGATTTATATTCATAACTGTATAAATTGGAACTATTTTCTGTAGCGGAGGAATAAACTGAATGCGCTAAAAGGCGCTTCTATTTGGGAAAGGGTTAAGATCCAAACAATTAGCAATTAATATCAATGTTTCTTCAGTGAAGTTGCCCAAAAATATAAATTTGCAAAATAAAAGTTTACAATACCCTGGCAGTGAAACAGTTAACCCTTTCCCCCATAAATACGCCTTTTTACGCCTTTGATTTATTCCTCAACGGAAGAAATAGTTCCAAATTAAACAGTCAAGAATATGTACCATAAGAAATAGTTTCTTTATCCTAGCGGATATTAGGTTAAAGAAGGCTGAAAGTAAAGCAGAATGTGCCTTAAGGCAAATTCTGCTTTACTTTCAACCTGCTTTAAGTGGTCACCTATCTTCATTACTAGAAACAGGCTATTGGGTATTGTGTTAAAGGGACGCCCAACACAGGTTTTACTGTACTGACAAAACACTATCTGTGAGATCATCGACCCTTATTAAATCTCTTTGCACAGCTCAGGTCGAAACCATGGTAACCTTTGCAAACAGTTTGAATCCTGGTGAGACGCCGAGTAACTCGGCGTCTCATCAGGATCCAAACTGTTTGAGACTCTGACCCTGATTTAAAAGGAAAAATCTTTAGAACAGTAGCAGACGACAACTGCTGCAGACGGAGAAAAAAGTGAACCCATTTTATGCGTGATACACTTTTAGGTGTACCTCTAGGCAAACAGTTTTGATCTCAGATCAGGCCTCACATTGTGGGGCCCGATCTGAGATCAAAACTGTTTGCAGCTAAGTTTAATATTTTATCAGAAACTGCTAAAAACGTTTGCAAATATTTGAGTTATACCAGCTGCAGACTACATTTTAAAATGGCCGCAAATATTTCCCAGCATGCAATGGGTTAAAAGAGTTAAATGAAGAGCATGGTGCCTCGACTGTTGTTTGATAAGGTCATGATAAAAACTGGGCAAGCAGAAATTTATCTGCAACCGTATCCCAGCACCTGCTCAGAAGGGATCGGAATAAGATTTCTGAACTGTGGCCTTTAGCAAGCTGAGAAAAGGTTGCAATATTGAACATTTTTGAAATCATTCAATTTCGTTCAATTTTAGCTTCCTGTACCCAGCATGCAATCCAGAGTTAGAATTCTAAAAATACTTTGCATTAACCCATTATCCCATAGTTTGTTTCTTCGTTTTGAAGACAGGCAGTCCACTCTGTGTACAGTTACTGAGTTAAAGACAGCGTGCTAATTTTACAATAAATACTCAGGTGTCAGGTTTAAGACCAGGTGGAGAGATGTGCACAATTGACCCTTCTGCAAACCCTTGACTGACAGATCGAACAGATAGCGATCGACCAATCCGAACGCCGCATTTGCACACACCTCCTAGAAACCGAAACGTCCGCCATTTTGTCGGGCAAACTGTACGGACACGAGCATAGCACCAGCTATCGAATTATAGCTCGCTTTTGAAATCAAGTAGTAAATGCGACACTGGTTGACAATGATAAACAAAAGTGTACACATGGGCCACGAAATGAACATAATTATATATATAATTCCATGCATGTGATGTGTAAATGTGACAGACGGTATCAAGGAGGTGTTAAGTGTTAACCGTTCCCTAAGCCCATGACGCAGTTTGAAAAATGCAAACGATAGATAAGAACATGTGGTCAAAATAACGTGAACAGGATCACGAAGGACACTTTCATATGCACGAAGGTGTGCACAATTATAGCCAAAACGCCCCTATCCTGCTAGTCAAACCGCTCTACTTTCTTATTCATTTTTTTATATCTTTTCTCTGTGCGTGTGTAGAATCTATCTATGTATCTAACGATTTAAATTTATATTAGCCAAAATAAATATGTCGAGTCGAAATGTTACGGAAACAGCTGACATTTTTTGTGTGGACTTAAACTTCTTTAATATTCATGACTATGAAAATAGTTCTGAACAAAAAAGATGCAGCTCTACGTAATAATTCAAATAGACACACAACATCAATCTAATTGTTTAAACGATAGTCCCTAGTATACTGTAGATCTACGTATTACAAACAGTATGGATTCCAATCAGACTCCAAAACCAGGTGTCTGTTAAGGATTCATATAGTTTAGCTTTGGCTCTGATATCATAATTATTTCCATCTAATATCTTAAATTAATATACATTGAAGTTAAAACCCTTGATGTACATTATATCTAAATTATATACAGTGAAAAATGGATAGACACGTCGTCAAACTTAACTGATAACATCAGTCTGATATAGAGGTTTCAATGACAAGATATATAAATGATAATTAAACCATTTGTTTGCATTTTATCCTATATGTAATTTTGTTAAATGACGTTGATTTTACAAACCGTTTGGGTCCAGATGATTTTTCTTCTTCTGCACTCTATGGGCGTATTTGCGATTTCTGTGACTAATTATTTAACCCAAGTAACGTCCTCGGCCGCTCATAAATAGTCTGCTTTCAATTAAGAATATTTTATCCCATAGCAGCAGTCTGCTGCTCTGCTTTAAGTATATTTCTAAACCCACTACCCCACAATTACACCATTTTACGCCTCTTATTTATCCCGGCAATGCAAAAAAGAGTTCCAATTGATACTGTCATGAATATGCACCATAAGATCGTATATACCTTATTCAAATAGAGTTTAAAACAGACTGGAAATTAAGCACAATGCGCATTAAGGCGCATTCTGCTTTACTTTCAACCAGCTTAAAGTGGTCATCCGTCTTCAAAACTAGTTCTAAATTGGCTATGGGGTAATAGGTTAAAGGTGTAGCCAGTTTTTACAGAGCTACAGATAAACCTTTTACGCTATCGGGTATTTGGCATTATATTTTTTTAATATATATTTGGTATCTACAAAATATTATTGGGTGTTAGTCAAACTATTATTTTTCAAGAGTCTAATTAGGCTATCATTACCAGACCATGGGTATCAAAGTGTTTGATCAGTCTCCAAACTAATTTCTCCCATGTTGGTAGAAAATAAAATGAACTGGATCCAGACTGATTGAAATACAGGAGGTATTGTCAAACTTATCCAATTATATTTACTCCATCATAATTCAATAGCCTACCACGTATTAATGAAAGTCGTAAGTTTTAGTGTTGGTCCTGATCAGACACCCCGTTTCGTGCGTCTGATCAGTATCCATATCGTTTGACACTCATAATTATGGACACTTCCTTAGTCATACTTTCTCCATCTCTAGCAATTACAATCATAATTATTTAGAATGCGATCGATAAATATTTGTGATTAACGGGCTGCAAATTAATAATTAACCCTTTCATCGCCATGGCCTGCCATGCTGGGCGGTTGTATCCTGATTAGACGCCGTGTTACATGTTGTATGATCACTATAAGGAGCCAAACCGCCTTACACTCAATTCAACATTTCTCTCTGTATATCTAATTGGATTTTATAACAAAAATGCAGACAATGAAAATAACGAGGACGATTATTTCAACGCGAAATGGTTAAATCAGACCGCTTATCGCTGCATGACACGTGCGTCTGATTAACACGATGATATAAGACACGTGTAAATGATATCACTTATAAGCATAATATGTATCACTGTGTTAGAATATATAAGATCTTGAAAGAAAAAGTTATTTGTTCGTGATCAAGTGTAGGATTAACAGCAAAACTTAGTAGCAAGTTCTAATTGCCGATTGCGTTAGTTACTGGGTAGCTAAAGGAAAAACAGAACAAGAAAGGCATTCTCAGTCAAATGAACGGCTCCAGATCGTATGCACCCATACCCACACACGCTCTAAATCAAACAAAATCAAATAACATAAATAAATAAAAAAGGCAAAGGCAAACTGATGATCTGATAAATATCTTAAACGGTATCATTCTCTGGCTTCGGTCGCCATCTTGAAAGATGCATGCCCGACCTAGCTACAGCGCTTATCTGTTGTTAAGGGGGGCGTGGCTACACCGCTTGTACAGAAGGGTCAATTGGAGTCAGGGTCAGGTCGTCATGGCAATTTAACAATATATCTGTATCCATTTTAACCTGTAATGATGAGTTTTTATCTAGACCAGGTAGATTATAGAGTGGATAATTGAGAGATAGAATATACCATAAAACTCAAGCACAGGGCTTCAGATAAGAGGGAGTAAAAGGGGACAAATCCAACATTTTCTCACTTATTTCAGCATCAAATCCTATGGTGTTACACCTTTATTTGCATTTAATTTATTCCTCCACTGAAGAAAATAGTTCCAATTTATCAGTCAGTAATATGAATTAAAAGAAATATTTTCTATATTCTAACAGATAGTAGCTTAAAGCATGCTGAAAGTAAAGCAGATTGCACCTTCAGCTTTACTTTCATTCAACCTGCTTTAAGTGGTCACCTACCTTCAATACAAGAAACAGGCTATAGGGTAAGAGGTTAATGACTAGGAATTACAGTGATTTAAAAGATACAGACTGAAAGAGGCCAAATTACATGGCCCATTACAGTATGGCACTGACAGTTTATGAGGGCATATATCCCCAGTCCTGTACCACTCAACTTTCACCACTTCACCAACAACTTCTACTTCTAACCCATTACTCCAT
Source organism: Gari tellinella (assembly GCA_922989275.2). Lineage (NCBI taxonomy): Eukaryota > Metazoa > Mollusca > Bivalvia > Cardiida > Psammobiidae > Gari > Gari tellinella. The sequence goes on along the minus strand of OV277865.1, from coordinate 73,856,447 downwards.
AATTTAAATATGCCTTTATATGCCATATATTTATTCCTTCACTGAGAAATGTAGTTCTAATCTATGCAGCAATGAACATGTTCTATAAGAAATCTTTTCTAAATCCTAGCAGATGCTAGCTTAACCCATTACCCCATAGTCTATCTCTAGTTTTGAAGATAGGTTACCACGTAAAGCAGGTTGAAAGTAAAGCAGAATGCGCCTTAAGGCGCATTCTGCTTTACTTTCAGCCTGCTTTAAGTTACTATCTTCTTGAATATAGAATATATTTCGTATGATACATATTTATGACTGTTTAAATTGGAAATATTTTCGTCAATGGAGGGGTAATTTTGAGGCGTAAAAAGGCATATTTATGGGGTAATGGGTTAAATCAAGCTGAATTAAGTAATGCAGAAGGCGCATTCTGCTTTACTTTCAACCAGCTTTAAGTGGTTCCTCCACTGAAGAAAACGGTTCCCAACTATGCAGTCATGAACATTTTTTATAAGAAATATTTTTTTAAATCCTAGCAGATGCTAGCATAAATCAGGCTGAAAGTAATGAAGAATGTGCCTTAAGGCGTATTCTGCTTTACTTTCAACCTGCTTTAAGTGGTAACCTGTCTTCAAAATTAGAAACAGGCTATGGAGTAAAGGGTTTTTAACCCATTACCCAATAGCTTGTTTCTAGTTTTGAAGATATGAGACAACATAAAACAGGTTGAAAGTAAAACAGAATGCCTGCAGCTGCTTTAATACAGAAAAAAAAAATTATGATTTTTTTTTGTGACCATATAAGTTGGATCTATTTTCTTCATGGTGGAATAAATTGGAGACCTAAAAAGGCATATTTTTATGGGGTAATGGGTTAATAGCAGGAAATAAGTTACAGGTTAAAAGGTTATACAGGTTCATCATCAAAAGAGAAATAGGGGGAGGTAAAGTTACTAGAGATATTCTTTAACACTAAACATACTTATTATTTGCAAACAGTTCAGATCGAGATCAGATGTCATGTTACACATCTGATCAGGATCAAAACTATTTAACACTTGGAGAAACATTTTTTTTGAAAACATTTCCCTAGTTTTCATTTAATTTTTAGAAATTTAGCAGAAGTCAATTTTGAAGCAGACGACTTATGTTCCGTGCTCAAAGAGTTGTGTTCGTAAGCTCAGAAGAGCACACATGTGGGATCTATTTAAACCCATCCTAATGAGCATTTTTTTCTAAGACTGCACGTAAACTACACAGATAATACAGATACACAGAAATAACAAACTCTCGCAGGATGCTCTTCATTATTTTACAGAAGGAAACCTTGGTTTTTTTAATCATTACTCCATAGCCTGTAAGTGTTTTGAAAACAGGTTACCAAGTAAAGTAGAATGTGCTTTACTTTCAGACAGTCTGACTTTAAGCTACATTGTACCCTATGCTAGGATATAGAAATACATTTCTTATTGTTTATTTTCTAAAAAAATTCTTTGTAAGTTGTCATTCAGCTACTAGAGATCATTCTGCTGACAAAATCATTAAAATGATCCACAAGGGAACATAATAACCCACAAGAGTTGACATAGTGTTGAAAGAGTTATTAAGTGGAGTACTCTAAACAGGCTTTGTGGTTATAGGTTAAAGAAACACGAACTTCTATAAAGCAGGGAAACAGTAAAGCAAAAAGCTCTTATGTGAGCTTTCTGATTTACTTTTATCCTGCATTAAGCAAGTAATACAAATTATTAAAAACTGAAATTTTGTCTTCTTGTAAGACAAGTTTGAGCCAGGTTGCAGAATTGTTCATAACCCACTATCCAATAATTTAAATACTCCTTTTTATGCCTTTATTTAATTCCTCCACTAAAGAAAATAGTTCCAACTTATACAGTAACTACTAAGAAACAGTTTCTATATCCTAGTAGATAGTAGTTTCAAGCAGGCTGAAAGTAAAGCAGATTGTGCCTTAAGGCACATTCTGCTTTACTTTCAACCTGCTTTAAGTGGTCAGCTTTATTCCAAACTAGAAACAATATATGGGATAATGGGTTAACCCTTTACCCCATAGCTATTTCCTAGTTTTGAAGACAATGACCACTTAAAGCAGGTTGAAAGTAAAGCAGTAGTGCCTTAAGGCCCATTCTGCTTTACTTTCAGCCTGCTTTAAGCTTTTATCTGCTATAGAAACTATTTCTTATGATTTTTATATTTGACAGTTTAAATTGGAACTATTTTTCTGCATTAGAAGAATTAATTAGAGGTGTTAAAAGGCATATTTATGGGGTATAATGGGTTAATTAAACAAGGGAGAGACTACATGTTATAATTCTGACATCTTCCGATCCACAAATTTATTAAATTCCAAAGACCATCTGTTATTTATATGCAGGTATTCTGTTGTTTAACAGTTTGTACATACATGTAATTTTACACAGAACATTTTTTGGCCGATACCTTTATTTTACAATATTAATGTCTTAGATAATGACAAGCACCTGTCTATTTGCTTATTTAATGAGTTTTCTCATCATTTACATGCTGTAAACAGCAAAACGGTGATTACCTTTGCAAACAGTTTGGATCTTGATGAGACGCCGAGTAACTCGGCGTCTCATCAGGATCCAAACTGTTTGGCACTCTGACCCTATTTTGAAAATAACTTTAAAATCAATTTCGAATTTTAGAACAGTAGCAGGTTACAATTGTTTTTGTTTCACATGAAATATTTTTTAGCATGCAAAGAATAACTTTTTGTTTGCTAAGTAATTGTTTCATCTGCTAATAATTGTAGTCTGCTACTTTTCTTAAATTAGAATTTTCTTCCAAAATTTCTTTTCAAAAAGGGTTAGAGTTTCAAAGTTCAGTCTTTAGATCCAGATGAAAGGATAAACTTCTGAGCATCTCATCTGGACCAAAGCTGTTTGCAAAGCTAGGTAATCACTGTTTTGCCATTTGTATGCGAGGAGTTTATAATTTGTACCTGAAATGATACATTCATGTTTGCATCAAAAGTCTGTCAGCATAGATCTATTCTAGTTTTCAAAGTTTTAAAGTTATTAATGAATGCTAACTGAAATGACAAAAGAAAACCAAAATCATATTTAATTAATAGGGTACATGTATCTAGGTCCTAATCAGATCCCAATTTTTGCATCCAAGGGGGAGCTGTTTGCAAATGACTGGTAAAAAATTGTACACTGCCGTCAAAATAATTTGACTGTTTCAAAAATGCTAATTGCAAAAATTCAACTTGTGATGAATTGTTATGATTGTTTAATTAGTTTGGTTCCACATCACATGCAAGGCTGAAAAACAATCTTTGGGTCAGAGATCCATTGGTGTTACTGTATACACTGTGACCACTCTGCTACAAATACAGGTTCATTGGCACCTGGTCTGAATCTTCAAAGTGTGATACAGTAAAACCTCTCTATAACAACCACTAAAGTGTGATACAGTAAAACCTCTCTATAACAACCACCAAAGTGTGATACAGTAAAACCTCTCTATAACAACCACTAAAGTGTGATACAGTAAAACCTCTCTATAACAACCACTAAAGTGTGATACAGTAAAACCTCTCTATAACAACCACTAAAGTGTGATACAGTAAAACCTCTCTATAACAACCACCAAAGTGTGATACAGTAAAACCTCTCTATAACAACCACCAAAGTGTGATACAGTAAAACCTCTCTATAACAACCACTAAAGTGTGATACAGTAAAACCTCTCTATAACAACCACCAAAGTGTGATACAGTAAAACCTCTCTATAACAACCACCAAAGTGTGATACAGTAAAACCTCTCTATAACAACCACTAAAGTGTGATACAGTAAAACCTCTCTATAACAACCACCAAAGTGTGATACAGTAAAACCTCTCTATAACAACCACTAAAGTGTGATACAGTAAAACCTCTCTATAACAACCACTAAAGTGTGATAATTTGTTAGGTAAGTGTTTCCAACAGGTGACTGCTTAAAGTATGGTGACAGTGAAACAGAAAGCTCCTTTAGGAGCTTTCTGTTTTACTGTCACCCTGCTTTAAGCTGGCACAGGTCTGTCATTTATACAATAAATTAGCCCTCATTTTAGTGGCAGTTATAGAGAGGTTTAACTGTAATTAATGGCCAAGTATTATAATTTGATGTCTGATTTTGGATATTCAAGAATTATTTATACACCAGTGATGTTTATATAATACTCAATGTTTCATATGGTTTACCCTAAATCAGGAATATATAATTATATACATTTCTATAGAAAAATATGGTTGCTGAATGCAGTACAAACCATATACAGAAAGTTTTTAACAAATATTTCTGCTTTATTCTAGTTTTAAATTATATTATATTATAACTTAAGCATAACTTTTTAAGCATTTCAATAGAATCTACTAAAACCCATTACAAACATTCTGTACATCCAAATCAGACCTCTCAAGACATGGAGCTTTATTCAAGATCCAAACTGGAATACACTAAAATAATAAACAGATGAGCAAGTCAATTTTCGAATTTCAGCAGACGATTATTTTTAGCAGACGACAATTATTTAGGCAATGGCTATATGGACTGTGCAGTGTTCATACAGTTTCTCAATGGCGACATAGCTATAAATATGTTGGCATCACCTGAAAAATTAGCGTTTCTATGTAATTAACACTAATAGAATCAGCGCTTTATTTAAACATTTCCCGATCATCTTAAAATTTTGCTTTCATGTTAATGTAACTTCATTCAATTGTAATAAACACCTTTAAAAACAGATTACAAAATATTAAATCTGAGCCTGGGTGTCTGCTAAAAAGAGCATTGGCAAACAGTGTAGATCCAGATGAGACGCCGCGCTGCGCGGCGTCTCATCTGAATCTACACTGTTTGCAATTCTAACATTTTCAGTCATGCTCATAGATTGAATTTACTATTTATTACAATATATATTAAACGATAATAAAGTTAACAGGGTAACCTATTGAATATATCATGGCATTAACGTATTCACATCGATCTGATCATTTGCAGATTATTAAACATATTACGGTGATTTTACACTATACCTTTTGATGTTTCGCCGAAAATTAACGACCCGAGTATGTAAATCCAGTGGCGAAACTTCATGTTGATCTGTGATTAAATCCTTCACCGCAAACGCATTATTCAACACATGATAAATCCCAAAATTTGCAAAAGAATCGCGAGTATAAATATAATTCCATAAATTCGAGTTTTCACATCGCTATCGCCTCAACACTATATTACGACCCTACACTCTAACAAAAACTTTACCCGTGCCAGAATAGTAAACTGGTGTATCTATATCCCTACGCCAAGCAGACAACACACTTTTCTAAACTTTTCACCAACTCCGCTATTTTCATTTAAATCATCTGTTTTGTGTAGATCTAAAAATCGATATACAAATTTCTGGCTAAACAGACGAAGCTTGTCTGGATTCGGGCGCACTTGGACTGAAAACAGTGGAATTCTGTAGGACTATTTTCTCAACGGGGATGGGGGTATGGTTGTACGTTATGCGGTGTTTGATAAATCGCAGTACTTGACTGATATCGCGCGCGTGGTTCCGCATGAGTGGCACCTGAGCCGACACGAGCGGTGGATGCCTTTGATGTCACCGGTTGTATAGGTATGCGCGCGGGATTAGCATACAATGAAATATAATAAATGACCATTTCTTAAAATTGAAATACGAAATTGAAAATTAAATTTCAGATTATTGAAATTAGACACGTGTATGATTGATTAGCCACACTTAACAATCCGTATATCTTTCTAATTAAGCGTAGTAGCTAGGGGACTACATTCCACTTTGAAAACATTTTGGATCCTGATCAGACGCCGCGTTACGCGGCGTCTGATAAGGATTTAAACTGCTTGACAATAATTTTAATATTTTATTTGTTCAAAGTGCATTTAATCATTCTTTGAAATAATAGTTTAATCAACATTTTAAAAGCAGACGATTGTTAATATAAAAGTAGGAAGGGGATGAACAAACGACGAAATTTGATGGAGAAAAGGTGAAACGATGACACATTGGCGTTGTTATTTTATTTGAAAAACAAACCACAACCCTAGCGGCGACTTTACTCGTCGTTTAATGAGAACATGCAGAAATTACACTTGTTCTACTCAAATACAACTTCTTTTCCCCGTAGTTTTCAAATGTGAGGGTCCTGAATCCCCACTAAGTAGAATAAGGAACACTAACGTTCCTAATTAAGGGGTCAATGAAAATTAGGGAGCCTCTTCAATATCACTAAGGGTCAGGGAAAACCCTGCAAACAGTGAAAACCCCAACCGAGCTTGTTTCTCATTTGCTCAGTCATTCACCTACGGCGGTTTAATTTATTTAGATATATTATTCATTAATTTCAGTATTTAATTTTGTTTTACAGAAATTCCAATATACCATAACGGTATTTATCGCATTTGTGCATTTTATGTTGACTTTACTTTCTCCAATGGTTAATGAACGTTTGTATTTTATTCTTTATTACAGGATGAGTTTAACCTATTACCCCATAAATACGCCTGTTTATGCCTTTTATTTATCCCTCTATTGAAGAAAATAGTTCCAATTTATGATTATTTATCATAAGAAATGTATTCTATAATATCATAACAAATTGCAGCTTAAAGCTGTTTGATAGTAAAGCATAATGCGCCTTAAGGCGCATTCTGCTTTACCATCAACCTGCTTTAGGTGACCAACTATCTTCAAAACTAGAAACAAGCTATGGGGTAATGGGTTGAATATAAAGCAGTACGTAAATTCATACATTTATATGACATTTTAACTCACTATTTTTCTACCATATTTCCTAGCAATAAGTTGAATCTTAAGTTAACGGAGATATATTCCGAATAAAATTGTCTTCTAACGGCAAAACTCCAGAAAAACGTACATGTCTAATCTGGTTGCCTAGTAACACAATCTATCCCTATATAATGTGTAAATATGTGGTATAACTTTCGCTAATCCTTATATCCCACTTTTGATACTATCATTACGAATAACTATACTCCACTGACAACCACAAAGTATTCAACTTCTGAAAAGTTCAACTACTGTAGCTAAGTTAAACCCTTATTTTACTGAAGACACCTTTATTTTGCCCCCCCCCCCCCCCCCCCCCCCCTCCCAATTTTTTTCTAGTTTTGAAGACAGATGACAACTTAAAGCAGATTGAAAGTAAGGAATTTCCAAACTATTCGCATCGATATTTTTTAAGACATACTACCTTAAATCTAACCTTGAATCGATCTTGCAGTCAACACTATTGAAGCAGACGACAACATTATAGCTGTGAAGGGGTAAAAACCTCACGATAAATTTGACGCTGAAAGGGTTGGACTACTTTCTCTTCCACTGAGCATCCCTAACCAACAACCGTTTATAAATCCACCTTATGTTGCCAAAATCATGCTTAACCCCTTCACTGACATGACGTCATCAATTTCAAACAATTACCGTCTGCTTTTATTTCTCAAAATTTAAATTTCAGGTATTTTGACTTAAGACATATTTGAAACGAGTGTCAAACAGTTTGGATCCTGATCAGACGCCGCGTTTACGCGGCGTCTGATCAGGATCCAAACTGTTTGCAAATAACTATCACACTCGGGGTAAAGCAATAAAGGGGTTAAATTTTTCAATTATCTGACAAAACCCCATATTATTGATTTTTATCAAAACGAAACAATCTCTACGGATCACTTGCACCATATTTCACAGATCAGATAAGCAGCAAATGAATTTAAATTTTCAATAATCCACCGCAATTTAGCATCTGTTGTTACACCGCAAAGAATAGTTAACCCTTTCACTGCCTTGCCCCGAGTACATTAGCTATTTGCAAACAGTTTGGATCCTGATCAGACGCCGCGTAACGCGGCGTCTGATCAGGATCCAAACTGTTTGACACTCGTTTCAATATTTCTAAATTCAAAATACCTAAAAATTGTTTTTTAGAAATAGAAGCAGGCGACAAATTGTTTAAATTTGATGACGTCATGGCAGTGAAGGGGTTAAATCTGGCAAGGTTGTCTAATCATAGCTCGATCAGGCCCATCAATTCATTTGCGAAGTTTATGATCTTTTTATCGACAGGTTCATCAGGGTGTCTTTCAGTTGTAATCGTTTGATGTTTTGTTTGAAATGAAAGATGATTGTGAAGACAGTGGATTTTCATTACAGAGTGCGATAATCTGTTCAAAAATGAACAAGAAAATGAAATGAAATGTTATGATAATATAGTGTCTTCGTTGTCCCTGTTCCCCGTTGCTTTGTTTTCGGCGGTTATAAGGCAAGTGACTGCTTTAACCCATTACTCCACCGATATGCATTTTTACATCTTTAATGTATTCCTGCATTGAAGAGAAATAGTTCAAATTTATACAATCATGAATACTCACCGTTAGAAGTAAAACCATGTTCTGTATCCTAAACGACGGCAGCTTAAAGCAGGTTTAAAATAAAGCAGAATGCGCCTTAAGGCGCATTCTGCTTTACTTTTAACCTACTTTTCCCCTGCCTTTAAAACTAAACACTGGCGATGGGGGTGAAGGGTTATTCCATTACTTTACTAATACCTTTGTCTATAAAAGTAGACTTTAGCAAACAGTGTAAACCCTGATGGGCCGTCGCAATTTGTGATGTCTTACAAGAAGTTTAAATGATTTGCTACACCGACAAACACTTCAGTGAAGCATGTCAATGTTGGAGAAGGAGACGTTTTGGTGAATATGAAGGAATGAATTTGTGTCTTGTAATTTCCGTCATATCTTTTTTATTTTTTTGTTGCCACTGTTGTTTCTATCGAAGATCTTTTGTAGTTGTAGCTGTTTTTACTGCATGCTTTACTTTAGCTATAGTCAATATTGTAGTTCTCTTTTTATAATAAATTGCTTAACACATTCAGCCCTAGCGACGAGTATAGTCGTCATTTACAAATAGCGTACATGTAAGGATTACACTTGTTCTATGCAAACAGTGTATACCCTGAACTGAGGGCTCAAATTAAGGAGTCCTCTGGTTAGGGGACCATACTGTTTGTCATTTTGAAATATATGGTAAAAAGCACCCCAAATAGTAATAATGGACTAGACGTGTTTGGAAATTGTAATTGTCCATCAAAAGTTTCAGATATGAATGAGTTAAAAACGTTTTTTTTTTATTTCTTGTCATGCTTTTATTGTTATGTTACTTCTCTAGTTCCAGTAGGTTATATAACAATAGTAAAGTTATTGTTGCATCTCTCATTTTGTTAATTTACTAAAATAACAAAATGAGAGAAACAACAATAATAGAACAGCCACATCATTAATACTTGATTTGTATCTGAGCAAGAGAAGCAAGAAACGAAGCAAGAAAAACAACAACAGCAAACAACAGCAAATCTCTACAAACAAATAAATAAAAACATGACCGACAAAAACCGAGTTACGGTTAATAAACTATATAACAAACAAAAGGGGAAAACATGATACACACTGGTACGGAAAAACGAACGGGCTCCCGCTTAACGCTTCTGTTCCCGTTAATCCAACGCATCGGCTCCCGTTAAAAAATGGCGCCAGTTGTCACATCGACACATGTGAATATACAAATATGACGTTTGTCCTTGGATATTGCTGTAAATGAAGACCAAGACGACTCTTACGGAGTGTCTCACATACTGGTGCATGCATACGTACAACTTATTTATAGGACAAATGCTTAAGGTCGATGAACTTAACTTGATTAACTTGAAAAAGTTTCGACTGTTACGACAATTTCTGAGGAAACTGATGCTTATTGACCATACATTGTTCTAAATAGGCAACACATTAAGCTGTCATCGACACCAAATATATCCGTCGAGAAGTCTGGGTACAATCGTCAACTGCATACGAACAATTACCCGTTTAGCTATTAAACAAATAAAGATTTTGATTGTTTTTATTACAACGAACCACGCTGCAGTTGTGTGTACAACGAACACGCCCCGATCAAAATCATTGTTGATGTTTTTGTCTCAAAAACGCTAGACCAATTTGAAATAAACTTTTGCATCTGAAATAAAATATCGTTTTGCCATACCAGTGTGATATAGAGAGAAACAGGACATACATCCTGGCAGAAGGCTGCTTTACCATTATCGAATTGACTGTTTCTAGTTTTGAAAAAAAAATGTGACCACTGAAAGCAGGTTGAAAGCAACTTCAACCTTCTTTAAGATACTATCTTCTAGGATATAGGAAATATTTCTTATGTTGCATATTCATGAATCATATATTGGAACTGTTTTCTTAAGTGGAGGAATAAATGAAAGGCTTAAAATGCGTATTTATGGGTAAAGGGTTTAGTAATCACTTGTCTTAACTCATTGAGCCCTAGTGACGCAAATATGCGTCCTTTAAAGAGTACATCTGTCTAAAGCAAACAGTGAAGTTCCTGATTAGAGGCCTCCTGCAGGGACTGTTTGTCACTTTGCAATATATTACCAAAAAAAATCAACCCTTAATAGTCTAAAATGGATCAGCCTTTATTGTAAATTGGATTTGTCCATTGGAAGTTTCAGGGGATAATGAGTTAACACTGAAACAATTTTGTGATTAATGGAACTTTAAAAAATCAAATACCGCTAACATAACAGAATTCTGCATTTAGTTGCCATCAGGGCTGCCATTTCTCCGGATTTTCCCTAAATATTCGGATTTTTTTTCTGGTACATGGTAGCTTACAGCAGGCTGAAAATAAAGCAGAATGCGCTTTTTGGCGCATTCTGCTTTACTTCCTGCCTGCTTTAAGTAATAACATGCCAACAAAACTAGAATTAGGCTATGGGGTAAAGGTACAATTCGTAAAATCGTACTTGAAAAATGCAAATTTGGAAATCTTAGGATTTTTCATGTCAACTTATGGCAGCCCTGATTGCCATCAGCAATAAAGTTTGTCAAAGCAATTACATCGCTTCCTCTCAACAACTGTCCTCCCTACAACGAGTCCCTCTTTACAACGACCGTTACCACAATTCCCGAACGGGACAATTTTGTCTTTTACTGCTGTTATATCGTCTACTAAATGTTGTCGTCTGCTGTTTTTCTCAAAATTACATATTCGGCATTATTTTTGACAGACAAAACTAAATAATGAGTGACAAAAAGCTTGAATCCAGATCGCGTTACGCGGCATCTGGTCTTGATTCAAGCAGTTGGCAAATGTAAACCAATGTCCCTCCCTAAAACGACCCCATCCGAACAACGCACACACTATGTGTCTCACATTTGTTGTCGTTGTAGAGAGGGAGCGCTGTATCTTGCCCCTTACCTATATTTCACACAGTGTCTGGTCGGGATCAAAACTGTTTGACACTCAGGTTTGTTCAATAACAACATAAAAAGTATTTAACCCATTCGCTGCCAGACTCGGCTATGACACTAAAACGACAAACAGTTTTGAGCCAGATCAAACGCCGCGTAACGTGGCATCTGATCAGGATTCAATATGTTTGATAAACATATCAATGTTTCATAAGTTAAAAAGGTTTAAAATTCCAAATTTTATAAATAAAACGGACGAAAAGTTGAAGCGGAATGTATCACAGCAGTGACTGTGTCATAATGCCAAAATGGCAGCGAAACGGTTAAAATGATAAATTGTGGCAGAAATATCAGACCCAAATATTCCTCTTTGGTAGTTTGTTCTGTGTTATTATACAATTTATGTGGTCAATAAATCCAAAGCAGATGACATTTAGAGTTCAGTTCAAATGTCTCAAATGATGACCGTCTGTCAGGCTGATAATATGTTTGCCCTTTTTTGTAAGATATTTTGATTATGACACTTCACATCAAAAGTACAATAAATCCCATTAAGGGTCAAAAACAAACTTAAGTCGTTCAATCAGATAGGCGTCATGCGCAACCCGTGTACCTGTGAAGAGTACACTTATCCTATGCAAGTTGGTGGTGTTTGTAGGCCTAGCTCAGATTACTTCTGTACAGAAGCCCTCTGACCAGGGTCTGCAATATTTTATCATTTTGCAAAATATTGTAAAAGCAACATATCCACACGAAAACATTAGAAAATAAACAACAGTAAAACCCCTTTATTACGACCACTAAAACGAAGGCTAAATTGTTTATACATGTATAGTAAAAATAGACTACATGTACATGTTGATTTAATTGGAAACTGGAATGTCCATTTGCAGTTTTAGGGTCAATGGGTAAAAGGATTGATGGATTGACACTAAACAACAGGGGCCGTTTCATAAAACTTCGTAAGTCAAAACTTTGAAATATATCCCAGCAGGCACACCAACGTTGAATCAACGTTGAAATTCAACCTTGAAACAACGTACGATTTATATTTGATTTTGAAAGTTTGTTTGACGTTGAACCTCAACGTTGATTCAACGTTGATAATGGTTGAAGTTTCAACGTTGAAATGACGTTGATTCAACGTCAAAACAACATTGTTTCGAGTGGGCTGTCCGTTTTTGTGTGCGTTTTTTTCTCTCCAGATATTGTTTTATTTTCAAATTCTGCCTTCAACTTAGGTTTTAGGAGCTCTACTCTACTAATAGTAGAATAGACAACGCATGGGCGTTGGAAGATGTTTGATTACAGCTTATCAAATATGGTTGCTTCATTTATTAGTACGCTGAGTATCTATAAATAAACATGTTTACATTGAATTGGTGATGAGACATAACCACTGCAATATAATTTATCAGAATTTTCATTTTCAACGATTTGTTTTTTCCCACGACCATTTTCAACGTTGATTCAACGTTGGCAATAAATTCGGTACCGACCCATGGTCGTCCAAGGGTGAAAAAGGGTTGATCAACGTTGCGACGTTGTGTGTCTGCTGGGCGACCATTATCAACGTTGATTCAACGTTGATTCAACGTGGTCATTAGATTTTCTAAATTGAATTTATTTTAACGATAAATCATAGTCGACGTGGTTAGACATTAAACACTGCGATATATTAATCAGAAATTTCAATTTCAGTATTTTTTAATTTTTTATCTACGACCATTATAAACGTTGATTCAACGTTGATTCAAAGTTGGCAGTAAATTGGCTACCGATGGATGGTCGTCCATGGTTGAAATCAGGTTGATCAACGTTACGACGGAAAATCAACGTTGATTCAACGTTGAAACAACGTTGTGTGCCTGCTGGGATTTAATTTCTGATTTCTCTTTCTAATCCTGTCTTGTAACATCTTTTTGGAATCGTCTTGAAAAGACGATTCCAAAGAGATGTCACAAGACAGAATTAGATAGAGAAATTAATATTAGTTGATACTTTTATAACTGACTTACGACAACATTTGTCGTACGAAGTTTTATGAAACGGGCCCCAGCTTCTGAATTGCATAGTAGCCGTTTAATGATGATTATAACAGCATTATGCAAACTGTGTTCATCAATGTAAAAAGCTTCAACAGGAGCTTTCTGCATGTACTCGTCCCGCATAAATTAGGTTCTTTTCGTTAAAGATCGAAATGCTTCTTTGTTTGTACACCTCGAACACGCTTACGTCAAACTAACAATTTCCCCCCACAAATCAGTTGCAATGATTCGAAATCGGTTAAATCAAACATACGCGTACCTGTATTTCAAATTTAAACTTGACTAACTTTAAAATACAAATAACATAACATACTTTATAATTAATTGTATTGTCTCAAACATCTTTACACTGTTTCTTGCAATTTGGAGGAAAAACAAGATGAACATACTTACAGAAAAGCAATATCTCACTGCAATACCGTATATTGAAGTAAGGCTGTATAATATAATCAGTTAACATCGCCAAATAAACGTTGAGTATTATCACTTAAGATTCAAAGAGTTTAAGGAACATGTGTTATTATCTTTGTTGTGGAAATTGTATGGGCAACACTAGCGGTAGCAAACAGTGTCACTGGCTGCCAACCATGTTTTATCATCAAATGTTTTGCTACGACAACTCATACGGGAATTATTATAGATTTGTTTTCCTAGCAAAACATTTTCCAGTATATACACTGTGTTCATAGGAATACAAATCTAGTATAGTACCCATATAAGTTGTCGTAGCAAAACATTTTATGATAATACGTAGTTGCCCCCAGTGAATGTACATCCAGATTAGACGGCTGTACAAAAGTGGGGTTACACTCTTTGCTATAGTCTCTAAACACCACTTAATTTAACTATTTCCTCCCTGAAACTTTAAATGAACAATTCCAGTTTTGATTTTAAACTAGTCCATTTCTGGCTTTTAAGGATTGTTTTTGTCCATTTTTGGCATTATGACAAACAGTGAAGACCCTGATCAGAGGGCTCCGAAAGGAGCCCTCTGATCTGGGTCTTCACTGTTTGCACAGGACAAGTGTACTATTCACATGTACACTGTTTGAAAAGGACGCCTATATGCGGGACTAGAGTTCACAGGGTTAAATGGATAAAAAGATGCATGCATATAAAATATTCCAGTTTATTTGCAAAATAGATATAATTATTGGGATAAATTAAAAAGAATATCCTTGCTATTACTGTCCATCAATTTATTAATTTGTTTCTCTCAAGTCATGTTAAAAGGGAAAAACTAGGATGAAATGATACTCATTCTCTAAAATATTTATGTATATCATTTGTTTTCCTCGCTTGGTAAATTTTCAAATCGACCTACATGAATTTCGATACTTAAATGAGGTGACGATATTCTTAGCCTTGTTAATGCTATTCTATATTTCTTTTCGTGTTTCTTTCAAGATAATTTAAAAAAAAATGTCATGTTGAACCAATGCTTTATACTAGCTGGTATACATGGTCTCTGGTTGAACCTTGAGTATGAGATTAATCTCAGTGATTTTTATTTATTTCAGAATACCATTTTAGATTGTACATGTCAACCTTTCTCTGTTCTATTTGATGAAAAACGTTTAGTATATCTTGCTCTAACCAAACATTAAGTAAACCACGAGTTTCTAAAACGGTTAAGTTGATATGCCTAATTTAACCTTCCATAATATAATATCGTTATCAATATCTGATCATAGCATAATGTAAACACGTTTAACTAAAAGGTTTTGTCCTAATTTAATTATTTTAAATAATATTTCATTTTATGTAAACTTCGCTTAATGTGCATTGAAAAAAAACCTTGAATAACGTCCTTATTCTCTGTATAGAGCAACATGATTGGTAGATTTTCTTACATGAAGAACTATTCTACAGAATTTCGTATTAACAAATTCTATACTTTACCTTCAAGAAAACCCCATAGCCTACCTCAGAACTAGAATTAAGTTCTGGGGCAACAAGAGCATTGACTTATTTACTTTTTTCTGAGGTAGGTAATTCCGCAGTATTGTAAATCAAAATAAAATACTGTAGAGGTTGAATATGCATGTTCTGCTATACATTTTGCGTCCTATACCAGTAGGCATTTTTTATTTAACAAAAAAAGTATACACCTAGATACATGCATCTAAAAGAGTCAACTAATTCTTCCTGTTTGTTTTTAAGTAAAATGTGTGTAACGAAGGGCGAGACTACAAACAGTTTGCAAAACTCCAAACCAAGTTCTAAATAGTTTGGATCATGATCAGAGTCTGACCACAGGGGACTTTCACAATAGAAGTCTGAACCCCAAAAGAAAAAAAAATGTATAAACACTAGATATATAGACTCTATATATCTAGGGTTCATTCATTTTTTTCTTTTCGGGTTCAGACTTCTATTGTGACGGTCCCCTGTGGATCAGACAACACGTTACTATGAGTCTGATTTTGGAACCTAGCATGCAGTTTTCAAATACATGTACATGTACATGTACAATCCAATGTATCACTAAGTAAATATTATTTTTGATGGATATAGATTTGACTTTTATTCCAGTATATATAAAAAAGGTTATGATTCAACCACACGACTAGAACGTGCTACAAGGACACATAATGCGAACGCACAGGTGCTAGTCGCGTAAGTTATGTCTCAAAAACAATTAAAGACAGTTTTAATGACCAAAAAATGCATGACGGGGGCATTTTTTCACGAAATTCATAGCTGTTTAAATGTTTAATTGTTTAATGAGAAAACTGACTTTAAGTGTGGTATTTATAAGACTGTTTAACCCATTACCCCATAGCCTGTTTCTATTATTGAAAATAGGTGACCACTTAAAGCAGGTTGAAAATAAAGCAGAATGCGCCTTATGGCGCATTCTGCTTTACTTCCAGCCTGCTTTAAGCTACCATCTGCTACAATATAGGAACTATTTCTTATGATTATTATTTGTAGCAATATGAATTGGGACTATTTTCTTCAGTAAAGGAATCAATTAAAGGCGTAAAAGGCGTATTTATGGGGTAATGGGTTTGTAACAGATACTGATGTTCCATTGTCTAAATAGTTTGGATCTTTTGAATTCCCAACGTACCAAATTTCTAAGAAAGAGGGTCACTATATATTAAGCTTATACAAAAGAACCTTTCTTAAAACAACACTCCAACACTGCCCATCCTGTTCGTTTAATACAGGTGCCAGCCTAATGAGGGAAACACGCAATGAAGAAAGCCTCTGTATCTTGCATTTAACAGCAGCATGGTTCTAAATATACCTTTTATACATAAGTGTTGCTCAAAAGAGAGGGTACTGGTGTAACTTTATGTTGTAAATACTGCTTTATTACATACCGGTATCTCATGTATGATGCTATTTGTCATGTCTGTGTTGATTATATTGTTATGTTATATTATATATATCTCCTGTATGGGGGAAATAAAACATTGAATTGAATTACAGTAAAACCTTTCTATTACGACCACTAAAATAAAGGCTAATTTATTGTATAAAAGACAGATTAGAGATTAAAGCAAGGTGACAGTTAAACAGAAAGCTCCTTCAGGAGATTTCAGTTTTACTGTCACCCTGCTTTGAGCAGTCACCTGTTGTATACAACTAAAAATAAACACAATTTATGGTATAAAAGTCAGGTTACAGCTTAAAGCAACGTGACAGTAAAACAGAAAGCTCATTCGGGATCTTTCTGTTTCACAATAAACACAAGTTAGTGGTCGTAATAGAGAGGTGTTACTGTAATGTGACTAGCACTTAGGACAAGCCAGTCGTAAGGTGTCACCAAAGGGAGGTAAGATCTCGTTCATTTCAAAATTTAATACGCACATTCTTTTAACGACTAATGCCGTAAGCATTTGTATGGTCAACCTTTTGGTTTCCAATGAGATGCTCTGCCTCAGTAACTCGGCATTACATCTAGATCCAAACTGTTTGGCACTTTTATTGCAATCCCTATCCGGACGCCTTGCGGGGTAAAACAGTTTCAGATACATGCACGTGACGTGTGTCTAGATAAATACTAGTACATACATATGCGTATTCCTGAAAATGTCTTCTATATTCCCCAAGAAGACATTATTTAACATTTTACTCAATAGATACGCATGTTATTACGTTTAACTAATTCCGCCATTGAAGAAATGGTTCCATTTCAGACAGAAATGAATGTGACAGCATAAACAAAATATTTCCTATACCCTAGTTCAAAGGAGACCGAAAGTAAAACAGAGAGTGCTTTAAGGTGCAGTTTGCTTTATTTTCTACCTCCTTTAAGTGGTCACATATCTTCAAAACGAGAAACATGCTATGGGGTAATTGATTGAAGTATGCAATTGATTCAGACTTCTTCTGCTATAATAAAGAAAATATTTCTGATAGTACATATTCCTGATTGTGTAAAGTGGCACATATTTGTATAGTGGAGTAATAAATTAAAGGCATAAATGGGCGTATATATGGAGAAATAGATTAACAAACTAAATTTTCATCAGACGACAGTGTTACTTGGTGTTGAAATAGTTAAAGACGAGAAATTCGACAGCAGCAGAAACAGTGTGACAGGGACAGGTTGATTTATTGGTCGTCGTTGTCGGGGATGGATTGGCTTTCAGTTCTTTGTCGCGGTCGTTGGCTGCAGGGGACGAATAGTGCACGTGGAACATGTTACTCAAGGCGCTCGATACAATAAAACCGGTATTAAACGGTCAATCAAATAAAGATAAGTTAGCAGTCCTTAAACTAGGTGGCAACTTAATACGGAACAAAAGTAAAGCAGAAAGCTCCTATAGGAGCTTTCTGCTTTACTTTTGTTCTGTATTAAGCAAACACCTTTTCTTAAAATATATCAACATTTCTGTAAATATCGCCGTTGAACTCAAGTTTGACTGTACATCATGCGTCCTTAGCCCCCGTGTTAAGTCTTCATTATCTGCCCGGCTGTCGCTGATATTGATTCGGAACCCTCTTATTTATACTTAGTCATTAACTCCAGTCATGGTGAAAAAAAAAAGTCTTTTTTTTAAATTAACCCTTTGAGCCCTAGTCCCGCATATAGGCGTCCTTTTCAAACAGTATACATGTAAAAAGTGCACTTGTCCTATGCAAACAGTGAAAACCCAGATCAGAGGGCTCCTTATGGAGCCCTCTGATCTGTGTCTTCACTGTTTGTCTTAATGCAAAACATTGACAAAAACAACCCTCAAAAGTCAGAAATGGACTACACTAAAATGGAAACTGGAATTGTCCATTTAAAGTTTCAGGGAGGAAAGAGTTAAGTCGAAACTCGATACTTCGAACTCGCTTAAATCGACCTTACCGGTATTTTATAAGGTAAATTTCTATATTTCGATCTCGCCTCAGTTGAATATATCCGTATTTCAAATTTAAATCCTGACTAAGTCACGTGTTCTCTTTTGAAATATGAATATGTTCGAACTAAAGCGAGTTCGAATGATCGAGTTTCGGCTGCATCTCTTTAAACAAACTGTCTTTCCTGAAATTAGAATTCTTCTAATATCCGATAATAATCATGTTTTCATTATTGCGTTATAAGCACAACTCTTATTGCCAATTAGGATCTCGAAGAAAATTACTTGGCTTCTCATCTGGATCCAAACTGTTTGCAAAAGTCGGCACTATACATGTAATTGTCATTTAAGCACGAGAACGTTTAACTTGTAATTACGGAGAAGTTGTATTCATGAATTTTTTTTCTGGTAAATTGTTTCTACAGTAAACCCCTGTAATTACGCTTGACTTCTGTGTCCATGCTTATAACGCGTTTTAGTTGAGTCTGAAATCGTTCTAAGCATTTGATTGGTCAGATTTGAGCCTAGGCTCAAATCTGACCAATCAAATGCTTGAGAACGACGTCAGCCTGACTCAACTCAAACGCTTTATAAGCATGAACCCTGTTTCTTGCTTTGAAGACAGAAGCCACTTGAAGCTGGTTGAAAGTACAGTGCTCCCTCCCTACAACAACGCTTGTCGCTGTTCCATAAACAAGACAATTATGTCTACCGCTTTAACTGCTGCAATATCGTTTGCTTAAAATTGTCGTCTGCTGTTTTATCTCAAAATTACATTCTAGTGGACATTTTGTCAGAAGTAATATAATGACGAGTAACAAACAGTTGAATAGTGGTCAGACGCCGCGTCACGCGGCGTCTCAGTGATATGAATTCAAGCTTTTTGCAAATGTAAGCCAACGTTTAATTTCCTCCTCCCTATAACAACTCCTTCCGAACAACAACACACAATCTGTGTCTCCCATTAGGCGTTGTTGTATAGAGTGCGGGCTTTAGATCTACAGCAGAATGACTATGAAATTAGGCTAATAGTTGCAAACAACTGTATCCAGATCAGACGTCGCGTGGCGCGGCTTCTTATCTTGACCGAAACTGTTTGCCTCTCATATTGATATCTTTTCAAGTTTATAAAAAGATCAAAATTGAGCATAATCTTTTTCTTACAGATGATATATTTTCAGATGACGGCGATTGTTAACTCATTAAACCCTTAAACTATAATGGCCAACTCCAGTTCAATTAGGTCTAGTCATTAAGGATGCTTTTTGCATTAAATTGCAAAACGACGAACAGTGAAGATTCTGAGCCAAAGGCCCCTCCAATATCCCCCTGATCTGGGTCTTCATTGCTTGTATCGGACTTAATATCATAAATATGTTTTATAGTTCTTGTTTTTCTTTATTTACAAACTATCTATACAAATGTGTTTCATATTTTGTTTGCCATTGTTCCATTGGTTGTGAATCTGCTTTAAATGGTCAAAACTAGAAAGCAGGCTTTGTGGTAATGAGCTAATAAATAAGAGTCGCCAGGTTTTGTGTCTCTTGAAAACTAGTAGGTACATGTAATAAAAATATTTATTATATACCTACCAATGTTCTGCCCGAAATATTTCTGTATTTTATCGAACAAATACACCTTGACGGATTGAAAATTCCGTATTACCCATGTACCTTGTGTAATGGGAAAAGAACGTTTACTGTGTAGTCGGAAGTTCGGAACTACAGTAAAACCTCTCTATTACGACCACTAAATTATGTTAAGTATTAGGGTGTTTACGGTAGGTGACCGCTTAAAGCAAGATGACAGTGAAACAGAAAGCTCCTTTAGGAGCTTTCTGTTTCACTGTCACCTTGCTTTAAGCTGTCACCTCTCTATTATTTAATCAATTAGCATTCGTTTTAGTGGTCGTAATAGCGAGTATTTACTTTCACGCGCCATTCCCCGAAGTGTGACGTATGAGAAATCCCGTTTGTTTATAGTAACGCTCGAAACATTTCTATCGTTTTTCATTTTATTTTTATTATAAGAGGTATATAATAAAAGGAACATTACTATACTTTGCATATCTTATGTACCGGATCACTCTCGTTGTGTGTGTAAAGGCTATATCCAACTCGACCTCCGGTCTCGTTGGATATAGCCTTTACACACACAACTCGAGTGATCCGGTGCATAAGATATGCAAAGTATAGTAATATTCCGTTTATATTTACAAATCCAATAACAGTCCCCCGTTTATCAAGAATAATTACATTTATTTCTAATTTCACACGGTATTAAAATATTTTGCATCATCTTGATGTTTTATGGCATACCAATTATATATGATACTAATATATAGACAATTGGGATATACAGTCGAATCTCGATACTTCGAACTCGCGTTAGTTCGAATATACCATATTTCAAAGTTAAAACGTGGCTTAGCCACGTTTTAACTTAAACATAAGAGTATGTTTGACATAAGCGAGATCGAATTATCGAAATTCAACTTATGAAATACTGATACGATCGATTCAAGTGAGTTCGAAGTATTGGGATTCGAGTGTAGTTCAAATAGACGAAATGTATTTGGTCTGCATCTGGTATTGTGCTAGTTAGGAAACATTGTTTTAGTTCATATATCACATAATTATAACTGTAACATATTTACAAAATAAAAAAATTCGCTGTAAGTTAACCCTTTGAACCCTAGTCCCGCATTTAGGCGTCTTTTTCAAACAGAATACATGTGAAAACTGCAATTTTCCTTTGCAAACAGTGCCAAACATTGACAAAAACAACCCTTAAAAGTCAGAAATGAACTATACTTAAATGGAAACTAGGGTTGTCCATTTGAAGTTTCAGGGAGGAAAGAGTTAAAAGAATATGTTAGGATCTCGGTCTACGATAGAATTATGGTAGCAAAATATAGATTTCTATATTTGTTATATAAAGTTTAAAATAGGAAGTTGTTGTTATTTTTTTTATCAGGAGTAGAGTAGTAGCGTGATGTATTCCCTTCGCTACTTTACCCCAATTGGACTGAAATTTGCAATGCTTGAAGCGGATGACCGAGTTAATCGACGTCTGACCAGCATCCATTTTGGACGTCGCAAAACTCGGACGGTCCCTGATCAGGGCCAAAAGTGTTGACACTAATGACGACGATTCTTTAGTCAAAAGTCCTTACTCTTCCAACATTAAGTAACTATTGTGGGTTATTATGTTCCCTCGTGGATCATTTTAGTTACCAAAACATAAACCGGTCTATTTTGAATTCTTTGTAGTTAAATGAATAAGTACTGTTCTAAATTAGCAAACAGTGTAGACTCTGATCAGATGGATCCTTCAGCAGCCCTCTGATCTGGGTCCACGCTGTTTTTAAAATGTAAGGAGTATATTCTAAATAGGTCATTATGGTGTTGAAAGAGTTAATATTATCTACATTTGAGGAAAACTAGCTGGCGACCTGTTTGAGTAGAAGCAATGTCCTGGCAGTGACAGATAGGGTAAAGCTGGCTGAAAGTAATGAAGAAATGTCCCTTAGGGAGATGTCATGAAGTGAAGAAATATGCGGGCTGGTGAAAATTCCGGTCTGTTGGACACTCTTATCTAGCTGCTATGACTGTGCCTGTTTTAACCCTTTCCACCATATAAGCGCTTTTGAGCGCATTTACTTTATTCATCCACTGAAGAAAATAGTTCAAATTTATAGTCATGAACAATGTGTCATAATAAATATGTTCTATATCCTAGCAGATAATAGTTTAACCCTTTACTCCATATATTGGTTATAGTTTTGGAAACACGTTCTTGTTTCAGCCTTCTTTAAGATACAATTGGCTAGAATATAGAAACTTTTTCTACTGGTCCATATTTAACTGTAATATGTATGTAGGCTTTGCCTATGGACGGAAAAAAGCAAAATTGTATTAATGAAAACGGAATAGATCTATCGCCAGTGTGTGATCAGCGCTCTTGTATCAGTTCGTTGTGTATTACCAGAGTATATCTCTGGTATTACAGATCACACTCGAGGCTACGCCTCT
This sequence comes from Gari tellinella, assembly GCA_922989275.2. Taxonomy (NCBI): domain Eukaryota; kingdom Metazoa; phylum Mollusca; class Bivalvia; order Cardiida; family Psammobiidae; genus Gari; species Gari tellinella. Next base: position 73,833,752 of record OV277865.1, on the reverse strand, counting down.
CGTGACTGAGATCTGGATTACACAACCGACTCGAACTTTTATTATTAACCTAAATTGTTTGGGACAATATCTATATGTTGTTACCCAATAATCAAATAGATATATAAAACTGTATAAATTGGATTTGGAATTACATGTATATTAATTATTCTATATAGGAATAGTCAAAGGCGTATTTATGGGGTAATGGTTTAAGCATGGTGTAAGTTTGGTTACCTACGGTGATACATTTCCTCTCCACGCTGAAAACCTGTTATTTGCAAACAGTGTAGACTCTGACCAGAGGATCCCTGACAAAAAAAACCCCCAAAAACCCCAAACACTTTAAACTCCTACTTTAGCTATATTTCTTTACTCTCTTAATCATTCATCTTTCTTTAAGATAAAAACAATGTGTGATCGCTTAATACAACATTATCTGTTAGTGTAATTCCTTTCAAATTAACTGGGTAAATTATTTCAGTACGAAAGAGGCATGGGACGAATGTTAACAAAACTGCGGTAAATTGAGTTATCTCCCTTGCCTGAACATTGTCAACAAAATGGTACGGAAACTAAGATTTCACGAGAAGAAACTTCTCAAGAAGGTTGATTTTATCTCCTGGAATGTCGACAACAATCTTCACGAGCTGAGGATTATGAAGAAATATTTTGTTCAAAGAAGAGAAGATTACACTAAGTAAGATGTGCTGAAATATGAATTTGTCACCAGTTTTCGCGGGGCGATTAGAATATCTCGTCTTCTTCCTATTACTCACTTCTATCTGTATCTACAATCTAATACGTCTATTTTATAGAATCCTTTATTTAAAACCCACCCACAGCCCTCAACTACCAAACTGATTATTTGGCAGCAGGGAATGAGGGATCATTTGGGCTAACAGAAAAAGTTAAAAAGGTCCATTCTCTTTTCCAGTCATCCGGGTATTATAATTTTATGTCTTACGCATACTCTCGGTCCTACTCGGAGTAAAATAGCATATGTAGATGTGTGTGATTGCTAAGTGTAAATAAACTGAGGGGTGCCGAATGAAGGGTGTATGACGTAGCACTGGAATTGAAAATTTCTCAGTCTTCCCTGGCAGATGGACTTTAATATCGCCCTTGACAAAACACGGAAATTTACGGAACTCACAGAGACTCACGGAACTTATATTTTATTAGGAAAATGGCAAAAGAAGTCCAAATAAGTGTCCGAGACACTCTGAATGTGTCTGTGATTGTTACGTCAGTTCCGAGTTTTCGTGATTTTCTGTGACCACGGAGAAACATTATTATAGGACAATACACAGACAATTTTCCATTATTGAGCCTGACTGTCCATTGACTTTCCGTGTTCCTTCGCAGGACATGCAGTGGCTGTCTGCGACCCAATCCTTAATTTCAAATGAATTATCTGGCTGAAAAACGTAAACTTCGCCTCCCTTGGTCGAAAAGGTACAGGTCACCTTGTTACATTGGTGGTATAGAAATAAATCATCAACATCTGATATTGATAGAGAAATCGGCAACGGGATTTTCTTTTTCTGGCTTTTCTATCTGATTCTCTGTTGGTCGTCGATCCATGGACTTCCTGTCACTTATATCTCTTTGAAGTTGGATCTTTTTGGTATAGCCTTACTCTAATATAATTTTCTCTATGGTATGCTATATGAATACTTGTGGATGTCAGATCGATCATTTTTGTGTTTGTGGATTCGATGTATGTACCAAGCTCGGTCAGGATAGTATCTCTCCAGCCAGTTATCTCTGGATGATCATCTGTGCCAAAGAGTGTCTGTATGTCAAGGGATGGGATACAGCATCTCTGCTGTAATGACCTGGCTAGAACTTCTCTCTGCTGTGTATAGTGGCTACAGTCTAGGAGGAAGTGTTCTGTAGTCTCTTGGGCTCAGCATGAGCATGCTGGTGAGGTTATCTTGCCGATCTTGTGTCTGTGGGCATTGAGTACAGAGTATCCGGTTTGTAGTTGTAGTATGAGGTGGAACACTGTCTTGTTTGGGAAGTCTATGTCTCCTCCACTTGTGGTTGACTGTTGGGGCAAGCTCGTGATATTTCCTTCCTGTAGAGGAGTTGTCCCATCTTGATTAACACTTAGTACTGTACAACATATTCCAGGATCATGAGAACTGTGACAAGTTCTGCAAGGAGAATGGACCCATATTGTTGTACGCCATTATAATGTTGCTATGTAGCTATAATACTAAAAATGGGTGCTAATGACGTCATAATAACATGACGTCAATTTCCGATCAGATTTTCGTGTTTGTTAAATTTCTTGGCATATTTCCGTGGTTTGTTAATTCTAAAAATAGATTTCCGATCATATTTCCTTGTTTTGTTAAATTTCCAACCATAGTTCCGTGATTTGTTAATTCTAAAAATAGATATCTGCGTTTTGTTCACTTTTTATTACGATTTCCGAGATCCTTGAGTCCGTGAAAATCCGTGGTTTGTTAACTTCCCTTTAATATTAAGAGTTTATTATAAACAAGCATTAAGGTGAGCTCATTGCAGACACTGCAGGTTGTGATTGTATTTATTAGATGTGTTTGTTGCCTAATTGCCTCATTGCCAAAACAATCACATGTATCAACATAGCTCCTGTGGGTTCAAGTACCAATTAACTTATTACCCCATACCCTGTTTATAGTTTTGAAGGCGGACACTCACTTAAATCATCATAAGGTAATTAACATGCAGGAGTGTCATCCACATCAGTGTGCCCCTTCTCACATTTGATCTCAATGCATCTTTTTCATAAGGATTGACTTCCAAGAGTTTCCACTCAGACAGTCTCTTGTCTCGTCCTGCCCTCTCTGCCAATGCCTTCCACGTCATCATGGGCCACCCTGGCCCACATCTTCCTTCGATCTGTATGTCACAGACTGTCTTGATTGCACCACTAGAGCGTTCAACATGTCCGAACCAGCGAACCCTTTTTACTCTTACGATGATGTCCAGGTCATCCAGACCATGTCATGTCAGCAGCTGGTTTGATGTGACAGCATCCACCTCCTCTGGCTTTACATTGCAGACCTGCCTGATCATGGCTCTGTTGTTGCATCGTAAACACTGGAGATTTGGACTTGTCAAGGGCCAAGTTTACTTGTAAAGCAAGTTGAAAGTAAAGCAGAAGATGCCTTAGGCAAATTCTGCTTTACTTCCAGCCTGCTTTAAGCTACCATCTGCTAGGATATAGAAAATATTTCTTATGATATGTATTTGTGTATAACACTTCCTCAGATGATCGATATAGACCTTGTTTTAACAAAAAGAGTTTTTTACAGCATGAGAAAAATTAACCCATTACCCAATAAATACGCCTTTTAATGACTTTAATTAATCCTCCACTGAAGAAAATTGTTCCAATTTATACAGTCGGGAATATGTAGCAAAAGAAACATTTACTATATTCTATCAGATGATAGCTTAAAGCAGGCTGAAAGTAAAGCAGAATGCCCCCTAAGGCGCATTCTGCTTTACTTTCAACCTGCTTTAAGAAGTCACCTATTTTCAAAACTAGAAACATGCTATAGGGTAATGGGTTAAATAATATAATATGTACATTGCATTGACTTAGTAGAGCCATATTGGACTTAATATTTTCTTCTCTTCACTTCATTTGCATTTTTAGCTCACCTGAGCCGAAGGCTCAAGGTGAGCTGTTGTGATCGCCCGCCGTCCGTCGTCCGTCTGTCCGTCTGTCCGTCCGTTCAAATTTACTTCAAGCGACAACTCCTCTGAAACCGCGAGTCTGAGGAAAAAACTAATTTGCTCACGGTGTTCCTTGGATGCTTCTCTACAGAAATTGTTAAAATGAAACTTTAAAGTGGACTACTTATTGAAATTTATTAAAAAAAGTGAAAAACTTTAAACAAGTTTTTTGTAAAAAACCACTGTTCCCACACCTTAGATATTGCATGAATAGTATCTTCTACTAAATCACTTTCAAAATTGTAAAAAATCAAAACCCTAGGATCAAATTTGACTCAACCCTGGCCATATCAGTGCTTTTTGATGCAGGTCTGACAGTAAAAACTCTCTAATGATCCGTTTTATACAGACGCATTGTATCTTCCAGGCTAAGAAGCTACCCTTATACTAAATGCAACATTTTTGCAAACAGTTTGGATCCAGGTCAGATGCCACATAATGCTGCATCTAATCTGGATCTAAACTATTTGCCACTCATTTACATATTTTCTTATATTTAGAAAATATAAGTTATTATTTTTTACATATTTCACATACAAACATTTGGAGCAGACAACAGTTCAGCATAATAATAGTCATTTCTCTCTGAGACCGTCTCCAATTGCATAACTGACCCATAGCTAGCTCTGAACTCAGGTCACTGAGATACATAACAGAAATGAAAGTGATGTCTGCTATTTTATGCTCAAGCACAACTTAGTTCGAGGCATATTACTTTTGGTCTGTCTGTTTGTTTGTTTGTGTTTTGTTTGTTTGTTTATCTTTCTGTCTATCAGTCCACAATTAATTCTTGGCCATAAACAGTATGGATCCAGGTCAGATGCCACATAATGCTGCTTCTAATCTGGATCCAAACTATTTGCCACTCATTTACATATAGTTTCTTATATTTAGAAAATGTAAATAATGATATTTATTAACCTATTAACCCATACATATTCTTTTTTATGTCTTTAATTTATTCTTCCACAGAAGAAAATATTTCACTTTATACAGTCATTGTTGTCTTTAACAATTGCTTCAAATGACATCTCCTCATATACCGCTGAAAAGATTTCAACCAAACTTTACACGAATGTTCCTTGGGTCAAGTTCTTTCAAAATTGTTCAAAGAATTAAAAACAATGTAGAACTCTGGTTGCCATGGCAACCAAGTGAAAAAATAAGGAAATCTTAAAAAAAATTCTTGTCTGAAACTACAAGGGCCAGATCTTAGACATTTGTCACATAGCATCATCTACAGGTCCTCTATCAAACTACAAACTATGCCCCTGGGGTCAAACATTTTTTCTTCAAATGGTTCCGGTCGGTTGCATAAGTAGGTCACAGGAGCTAAAAATAGTTTTTTTTTTCAATGAAAACTTAAAAAATCTTCTTGTCTGAAACTACAAGAGCCAGAGCTTAGATATTTGGCACATAGCATCATCTACAGGTCCTCTATCAAGTTTGTTCAAATTATGTCCCTAGGGTAAAAATTGGCCCCGCCCCAGGGGTCACAGTTTTACATAGAGTTATATAGTGAAATTTTCAAATGTCTTCTCCTCTGAAACTAATATGGCCAGAGCTTTGATATCTGGCTTGGTGACACTTTTAGATGTCCTATACCAATAAGGTTCAAATGGTTCTGGTCGATTGCATATCATCTACAGGTCCTCTATCAAGTTTGTACAAATTATGCCCCTGGGGTCAAAATTAGCCCCACTCCGGGGGTCACAGTTTTCATACGTCTTCTTTTCTGAAGCTAATATAGCCAGAGCTTTGATATTCGGCATGGTGTTACTTCTAGATGTCTTTTATCTATTTTGTTCAAATGGTTCCAGTCTGTTGCATATGTAGGTCACAGGAGCTAAAAATAGATTTTTTCAATGGAAACTTAAAAAACATCTTCTTGTCTAGAACCCTAGTACCCTGATCTTAGATATTTGGAACATAGCATCATCTACAGGTCCTCTATCAAGATTGTTCAAATTATGCCCCTCGGGTAAAAAATGACCCCGTCCTGGACTTAAATCATTATCTCCATTTTGATGTACAGCTATTCTCAGGTGAGCGACATATGCCCCATGGGGCTCTTGTTTCGCTTTCTTTACAAACATTTTCAGGTTTCTTTCTTAGATAACATTATGATTATCTGAAGCACAGGTGTAACAAGGATGTTGCTTGTAAAGTCATAAAGGTGTTACACTTTCTATTAGTTTCTAACCACAATAAAGCTGCTTCATCTTCATAACACTAAGTCTTACATTCTTACAGGCTGCTAGTTACTTACAGTAAAACCTCTCAATAATAACCATAAGATTTTGTCAACTATAAGAAATTTATGACAGGTGATTGAGGTGAATGCTTAAAGCTTTAGGAGCTTTCTGTTTTACTGTCATCTTGCTTTAAGCTGTCACCCGTCTTTAATGCATGTACAATCAATTAGCCCTCGGTTTAGTGGTGGTTATAGAGAGGTTTTACTGTATATAGTGCAAGTGAAATTAACACTGTTTAACCCTTTCCCCAATACAAGCGCCTTTTAGCGGATATGATTTATTCATCCGCTGAAGAAAATAGTTCCAATTTAATCAGTAATAAATATGTTTTATAGGGAATATCTTCTATATTATAGCACATGATATCTTAAAGCAGGCTGAAAGTAAAGCAGAATGCGCCCTAAGGCGCATTCTGCTTTACTTTCAACCTGCTTTAAGTAGACCCCTATCTTAAGTACTAGAAATAGGCTATCAGGTAAAGGGTTAAAAGAAATAAAAATAGACAAGATAATTAAGATATGTACAGTGAAACCTCTTTACACTAAGTGGTCACTCAAAAGAAGACGACTTTGCCATCTATTGAAGATCTTCTATTACGACCACTAAAACTAGCACTAATTGATTGTACAAAAGACAGGTGACAGTTTATATCAAGATGAAAGTGAAAAATGAGCTTTCTGTTTTACTGTCATCTTGCTTTAAGCAGTTGACTGCCTTAAACATGTAATAGTTTAAATCTTTTTACTGGTCGTACTAGAGAGGTTTTACTGTATACAAAAAATTGGAAAAAATAGACAAAAGTGATGTGAAGTTTACTTAACCATCATGAATTACCCTGCTGATAACCTGTTTACATTAATGAGACTTGATTGGTTGTCCCCAAAAATATGTTAAAAATTATGGCAAATTGTGCAGAACATGAATGAGCTTACAGATGCGGGTCTTCACTGTTTGCAAATGATTTATAGACCTGTTTTGGGGTACAAAAAGGGTTAAAAGTACACTAGCAAAAAATATTGGGAACTCCAAACCACAATGTACATTAATAACAAGATTGAACTGATTTTGTACTTCATTTTTGAAGAGTTCAACTTAAAAAGTTTGTACGAAAGATCAAGCTCTTGGCCCAAAAACTTCTGTGGTTTTGCGGTGTAAATGGTTCGGGATTGCGTAGATTCCTTTGTGTGTTGCGCAAGAAAGTCTTGCGGCATGGTTCATTCGTACTGCTACAACTTGTTTAGTGCAAATCGTAGAATAACAGTAATAACTCACAATTTCACAAGAAGTTTTTTGTTTGTGTTTAAAGGCAGGTAGAAGCTTAAAGCAAAATGATAGTAAAGCAGAAAGCTCCAAAAGTAGGTTTCTGCTTTACTTTCATTTTGCTTTAAGCAGTATCCTACCTTCAGGTGTTTAGTACAATCATAGAATTACAGTAAAAACTGAAGCATTTCACCCGCTCACAAGTTTTTTGTTTGTGTTTAAAAGGCAGGAATAAGCTTAAAGCGAAATGAAAGTAAAGCAGAAAGCCCCAAAAGGAGCTTTCTACTTTACTTTCATCTTGCTTTAAACAGCCACCTGTGTTCACCACCATTTAAGAGGTGTATTTTTAGTTGTCGTCTTAGCAGCCTTTTACTTTGTTATATTTCATATGTTTTCTGTATATAAACTTGGCTTCTGTACCAGGGGTGGCATAGTTTCATGTCATGAAAATAACAATAGCATAGATTGTGATTGGCAACTTCTGCAATGACTACGGTAATATTAGACATAATCAAGTAAAAAATTATCTTATTTTCTTTTTTCTGTTAAATAAAAAATAATGCAGAATTCTTTTTTGTTATTATTTGAATTTGAAAGAAATACTTTATTTTGAAAGAAATACTTTATTCCCAATAGTAGTGCTTCATGCATCTAGAGCATGCTATGTTAACCCATTAACCCATAAATACGTTTTTTACGCCTTTAATTTATTCCTCCCCTGAAGAAAAAGTCCTACTTTAAACAGTCAGGAATACATTACATAAAAAATATTTTCAATAACTAATTTAACTAACAGATTGTAGTATAAAGCAGGCTGAAAGTAAAGCAGAATGCGCCTATTGGCGCATTCTGCTTTACTTTCAACCTGCTTTAAGTGATCATCTGTCTTCAATACTAGAAACTGGCTATGGGGTAATATCAAAACAGAGTAGAATTACAGGGTTCGACATTAACGGGATTCCGCGATCCCGAGGATCGCAGTTTTTAGGGAGGAATCTTTCCTCCTGCCAGTTGGCGATTCCGTCGGGATCCCTAAATTTTCAACTACTATGAAATAAAAATCATGCCGTATAATCAAAGGATGCATAAGTTTGCTTAATTCGTAACCAAACTAATGTTTTTATATCGAAATTCGCCGTATAATAGACGAGATAAACATGCGAAATTAAACCGGATGTTTTCGTTCTACTGCGCATTATTTACGCGCATTTCACAACCGGAATATAAGACTGGATGATTCAGCAAAGTGCTCGTATGTTTGGCTGCAAAGTAACCAATCATAAGTCCTCGCTACTTGTCCGGAGACTCAGAGGATGTCGGAAAAAGCCGATTAACTACGATAATTTCCAAATAAAGATTAGGCTAGTGCATCGTCTATTTCCGTGGCCGGTTTTTTTGGTAAAGTTTATATTTAGCTGACCGCGGAATAGAGAGAATCATCACAGAAAAGTCCGTTTTCTTGTCAAAAGGTTACCGTAAGTGGGACCGACCGTAAGTTGTTATAAAATACTGTTCCAAACTTATTTATTTCAAATTTTATGAAAATGAGTTCACTTACTAAATGCGTATTTACGATAACCTCAGACCGGGCCGAAACAGAACCGCCGTTCTCTCCCTAAAATCATTAAAAGTTACGGAAGGAGATATTAGTTATCAATTAGATTTTTCCTATTTTTCCCTGCAGATCTATATGCACTGAAAAGTCTGGAATATATAATTCCTGTCCATCTTTTCATATAAGATAAAAATAAATCTGAATTAAAATGCTGGTCACACCAGAACCGTACAAAGTTGTGAATTATGAAGTGAAAGTAGAATTAGACCTAGATCTAGCGGGAGAGGGAAAATCGTCCTTAGTAAATTGAAATATCAATAATTATAAAACATTGAAATGCATAAATATCCTTGCTTCTTGTCAATTCGCCAATTTCTTGTCAATTCGCCACCTAAGCAAAACTTAGAATTCCGTCACGAGCAGGCTACTGAGGATGTCCGAAAACTACGGAGGATATCCGAATACTAGGACAGTTTCACTAAGGAAGATTTAAAGCGCCGACAATGCGAAAGAAACAGGAAAAATAACAATAATTAAAAAAAAGTTTCAAATCAACGGACATGTTGGTAATTTTAACTCTACATGCCCGTTGTTACTTTTTTATTGTAAAGTTGTAAAAGTTATTATTTACTTTTAGAAAATTAGATATTTCAAACTATTAAAAAATGTTCAAATTTCATGAAACAAACTATAACATACTGACAGAGCCAACATTGACCTAATTATCGAACGACCAATCAGAGGTGGCGAATTGACAAGAAAGCATCCCGGTGATCCAGAGCAATGACCTCGTTCGAAAACGGTACAGTTATCTACATTTGTATTTATTTCACAAGTTTTTTTTGTATATCTTCGTGTTATTGAAGGTTCAGCTCAGAATTAGATCTATGAACAAGTAAGAAATGTTACACCAGAAAGCGCATGCGCGGAAAATATAGCTAAGGGTGGCGAAAACACAGGTAAACAGGCTATATATTTATAAATGTGATTCTTTGGATTAAATTTAGATTATTTTTTTCAAACCATTTGGAAATATTAATAGATCTACCTAAATTTGAAATACTAGTGAATATTGTCATATCTCATAGTCTGCTGTGACAACAGTGTTGTCTATCTGTCTGTCCATTCAAGTACAGAATTACAATACAATTACATGTTTGAAATTTCTTTTGAACAACATATCCTAGCGCTGTGAATTGTGGACTGAATTTGCTGAAATTTAGCAAGAACCATGACTTCAACATCATCCTCCAAAAATCAAATGTGGAAGATGAAAACATTAAATAATTAAGACACTGTGGAGGCTGTTTTTTGAGGAGGAAGAGTTGCAGACTAATTTACAGGAAATTTGTAGTAGCTTAAGTAATGAGGAAGAGGATAGTGAGGAGGAGGAGATGATGAACAGGAGAAATTACTCATTAATGTTGCAGACAAAGTCTTACAAGCTTATGCTGAGTTTAATGTTAATTTATGAAATACATCAGTATTGAAACGATATTGATTTTTTTATGTCTGTTAGACAAATTGTCGGAGGACTCCTTCAAATCCTGGAGGAACCCCTACAATTGACACCTGAGAGTCCTTCTGGATCCCATAAAATTTCAGTTAGTGTCAATGCCTGGAATTATGAGGAATATATAATGGTGGAAATGAAATGTGTCTGTGAGGGACAGAGTTACAAAGAAACACTGTCCATATCAGTTAGTTTATATCATTCGCAGGTACAACAAATTGTCACGACAGATACGTGAGTTGGCTCGTAGGATTAAAGAGTTAGACGTGAAGGATCCGTTCAGACAGGAGGCCACCAACCAGCTCTTAGAGAAACTGTAAGTTAGATGTCTCTGTGATGCCATTACCCACTGGGTCCTAGCTATGAGTATATGCATCCTTCATAAAGAGTGTAACTGTGAAGAGTACACTTGTCCTATGCAAATAGTGAATTGTCTTTAGAACTAGAAACAGGGATAGTGTGCTATTGTTAAATACAGCTTTTAGCTTTAAGCTTTCATGAAACATTAGAACAAGTCCATTGATAAAAATGACCAGGTTAGATTTTTACCTCAAATGTCCTGCAACAACTTTGATTTAGAATTACTTAATTTCAAATTTATGAAAAAAAGCACTTTTGCCAATTTGGAATGTAAACCAAGAAAAGCCATGAAACTATGTTCGAAAAAAATACAGTACCGGTTACATGCTTTTCTGCGATCACCCATCATTTTCAAATTCATTGGAAGAAGTGACTGGGTTAAACCACAAAAAGGCAAAATGATAATTATGATAATTGTGTGTTTTTATGGCCACATTTTCCCACCCCTCTTTGTTTTTGGGTGTAATCCTTGTAGTAACCTCTCAGTCTCCTAAACCTTTAAACCGCTGACTTTCTTAAGTTAATGGACTCATCCATTTTCCGAATCATTAAAGACCCATTTGCATTAAATTTTGAGGAGTTTGTCCGAAAAATATCTAAGATTATGGCAAACAGTGTTAGCCCAGATCAGAGGGCTCCTTCAGGAGCCCTCTGATCTGGGTCTACACTGTTTGCACATTATGTATATATTCATTTCCTGCATGGTTAAGGTTAAAGATAATTGTACTGTACCACTAATGTTTGGTACACCATTCAATAATATTTCTTTAGATTGTCTTTACAATAGGTCACAGCTTAATGCAGAGCAAAAGTAATGCAGAAAGCTCCTATAGGAGCTTTTTGCATTACCTTTGTTCTACATTAAGCAGCCAGGGCGTATTTAGAGATGTGTATAATGAAAGGTTTCCTCAACTCTGGTCTGACTGTAGTAAGCCTCCTGCCAATTCCTGTTTGAATTATTTCCAAATCATGAACAAATAAAAGATGTTTGCACCGGAATGATGGATGACTTTATCAAATACAATTGTCTTAATGATGCCTCTCGATGCACACATTAATATTCATGATGACATGAGGACAGTAGAAATCATGGCCCAAAAAAATATAACATGCATTTTGTGGGTACTTTCCCACATGGGGCTGTGACATACAGGCGCTGATCCAGCTGAGGTCTGTTCTGGGACAGGGAAATTATAAACCTGCTGCCAAACATGTGCTATGAATAGCAGGAGCAGATCAAGCATAGTTCTATTCAGGGCTTAGGAAAGAGCATTTAGCCCAACTTGTGTTTTAAGTTTTTTCTGCTTTACTTTTGTCGTACATTATTTCTTTTCTTCATAGCCTTTTCTAGTTGTTATCACTTAAAGCAGTTCGAAAGCAGTACACATTCTTGGGTCACGGTCAAGGTAGCTGTTACTAAAAATAGAAAAACAGTTTCTGGTCAATAATTTTAGATTAGATAAGCAAATGTTGACAAAATTTTGTATTTAGCAAGCTTACATGAAGACCTAGCTTGGGATTAGTTGGTAAAACCTAAAAAACCGGGTTTCATGGAAGTGTATGAAGCATTAGAGGAGTAAACAAAGGCATCTTTCAGAGCCCCAGATAAGGGGAGTATTTCAAAAGCTAAAATCTTTATTTCTGCATTAAACCCTATGTTGTCACTACTCATTAGAATCGTCTCAAAGAGACGATTCTAATGAGTAGTAACACCATAGGATTTGGTGTTAACCCATTACCTCTTAGCCTATTTTTAGCTTTGAAAACAGGTGACCACTTAAAGCAGGTTGAAAGTAAAGCAGAATGTGCCCTAAGGCACATTCTGCTTTACTTTCAGCCTGCTTTAAGCTACCATCTGCTAGGATATAGAAAATATTTCTTCTGGTACATATTCTTGGCTGCATAAATTGGAACTATTTATTTCAGTGGAGGAATAAAAAAGAGATGTAAAAAGGCGTTTTTAAGGGGTAATGGGTTAAACTAAGGGAGAAAACAATTGATTTGTTTTGTTTACTCACTCTTATCTGGAGCCCAGCTGATCTTTATGAAGTAATAGGTTATATTGAGTCCTGTGCACTTCAGTGTTAACCCATGTCATCATAAATATGCCTTTTTACGCTTTTCACTTATTGCTTCGCTGAAGAAAATATATCTACTTAATACAGTCATGAATTTGTACCACAACATATTTTCTATATCCTAGCAGATGGTAGCTCAAAGCAGGCTGAAAGTAATACAGAATGAGCCTCTCTGCTTTACTTTCCACCTGCTTTAAGCAGTAACTTGTTTTCAATACTAGAAACAGGCTATGGGGTAAGTGCTTAAAGGCCTACTTTATCTCTGCCTTCAGCTTGTCTCTGGTTTATTGATGCAATGTGACGTGGCCTCGCTGTTTATCCAACCTCTTTACTTAATTACAGCTTGCATCATGCCCTCAATTATTAAAATTAAAAAGGCAATCATCAATTTATTCATGACTGGATTTTCCTGTGATTATAACGGATGTTGAACATTTATTTCTAGCTTTTTACCTCTTTTTGAAGCTGAAAAATTCATCCGCTATAAAATTGTCATTTGCGGAAAGTTGTAATCTAACAGTCAACGTGACTCAATCATCTGTATACATATGAAATACAGAATTTAGAAAATAAAAGCCCTACTGAAAATCACTTTTGATCCTGAGCAGATTAAGTGTTAAAAAATGTTGTTTGAATCGAAACTAATATCATATTACAATTGGAAAACAGATGAGATGCGAAGTATTTTGCATATCTCATTTAGATTCAAAACTGTTTCCAAAACATACCATGCATACACTATTAAAAAAGAAAGGGTTATAATATTACCTTTCTGTGAACTATATGCTGGTTAGAAGTGACACATTGTGTTTTCTTGTTTTAAAATGGTAAAATGGAATATAAACACAGGGCTCCAGATAAGGTGGTTATTTCAAAAACTAAATACTTTATTTCTGCATTGATTCTAATGTGTAGCAGCACCATATGATTTGGTGCTAAAATGAGTGAGAAAATGTTGGATTCGTTAATTTTATTCCTTCTTATCTGGAGCTCTGTAAACATATATAGTAAACATATATAATTTGTTGATAACAAAGGACCTATATCCAATTCTAGACATTTGTGGCCAGCAATTCAAGGGTTTGAGAGAAAATCAAGGGTTTTTATTTAGACAGGCAGCTTTTCTGCATGATTAAGTGATGGTTGATTAGCGCTGACAGCTTGGACAAACAAAGAATAATAGTCATTAAAACATTAACTCCTTCACTGCCTCACTGAGTACATTGGGGTTATTTGCAATCAGTTACATAGCGTCTGATCAGGATCCAAACTGTTTGGTACTCGTAAGGTTGTTTCTGGTTAAAGATTCACAGAAAGTTGCTTGCTTAAATTTTGCAGTCCACTTTGTATTAAGTAATTACTCCAAAAAAAATCCTTTGTATGCCTTTAATTTATTCATCCACAAAAGAAAACAGTTGAACTTTTTACTGTCATGAATTTTTTTTCTTTATTTGTACAGATGGAAGCTTAACTCTATCCTCCCTGAAACTTTAAATGGACAATTCCAGTTTCCTTTTTAGTCTAGTCCATTTCTGACTTTTAAGGGTTGTTTTTGTCAATGTTTGGCATTGTGACAAACAGTGAAGACCCTGATCAGAGGGCTCCTTTCGGAGCCCTCTGATCTAGGTCTTCACTGTTTGAATAGGACATGACATTGTGTACGATTCCCATGTACACTGTTTGAAAAGCACGCCTATATGCGGGACTAGGGTTCAAAGAGTTAAAGCAGCTTAAAGTAAAGCACTTTTATGCCCCATATGACAGACAGAGTACATGTATACTGATTTTGGTCTGTTTGTTTGTCTGCACACAAGTTTAACCTTGGCCATAACTTTAAAACTTACATTATTATACTGCAAAGTAAATTCCTTACTTTTCATTGGTCAACAAGCCCTAGACATAATCCCATGTACCCTGTGAGCTGACAGGGTACATGGAAATGCAGCTGTTTTCATTGGCTGACAGGTCCCTGAGTGTTGATTTGCAGAAAATAAGATGGCCGATTGCTCGACAGGATTGAGTGCATTCAATCGTGCATCCTCCGTTTTAAGTCCATTTCTGCTAAGAACCAATCGGTGTTTGGATCTTTCAACAGTGGCATTATTTCTGGGAAAGTTTGACGTCAAAGTATGCCGAGTATGCCCATTTTTCTTTTGAATAACAACCATCAGACGTGACGACATGACGTCATTTACGCTCAACGTTATCTGCTTTGGCGCGATTTTGTTATAGTTTATTATGAGCGCTGTACACGACAAATTCCGAAATATTTCGTTTGAACAGTGAAAACTTTGCAGTATAATAAATTGGTTATACAGTTTCTTCACAGTGTACATGCGGATTTCTTCCCGGCTGGTAAAATCATGTAACCCTCACCTAACGGCTCGGGCAACATGATTTACCTCAGCCGGGGAGAAATCCTCATGTACACTGTGAAGAAACTGTATAACTAATAATGTACATGAGACACAGATTTCTTATTTTGTATGCATACTCAAATGAAGAAGTCTTTAAATTAAGTACAACTTTGGTAATGCCCAACAAGGTTTAAGCCCTAAATGACCTTGATTAAGGTCAAGGTCATTTAGAGCTTAAATAGACTGAATTTAACATTGGCCATAACTTTTGAACTCCTTGTGATAGAGATGTCATATTAGACTTGTGGGCCTCACTCAAGACGTCCATCGAGCTCAGTACAGGTTTGGTCATGTCAGGCACAGGCCAAGGTCATTTACAGGTCATGGTCACATCAGAGGTTATACAGTGTTTCCCAAACACATCTTGTTATCATAGACTTAATTTAAAAAAAAAGAAGAAGTAAATTGTTGATAAAAGTGAAGGTCAATTAACCAATTACTCCATAGCCTGTTTCTAGTTTGAAAGGCAGGTGACCACTTAACGCAGGTTGAAAGTAAAGCAGAATGTGCCATAAGGCACATTCTGCTTTACTTTCAGCCTGTTTTAAGCTATTATCTGGATACAGAAACTATTTCTTATTATAAATATTCATGCCTGTATAAATTGAAACTATTTTCTTCATTAGAGGAATAGATTAGAGGCATAAAATGGTGTTTTTATGAGATAATGGGTTAAATCTAGCGGTTGATACAGTGATTACCTTTCCAAACAGTTTGGATCCTGATGAGAAGCCGTGTAACGCAGCCCCTCATCAGGATCTATACTGTTTAACACTGACCCTGTTATGAAATAAATTTAGAAAATTCTATTTTAGGAAAAGTAGCAGACGACAATAATGAATTGTTGCAGAAAAAATATTAACCAGCATGCAAAGAATTAAGATGAAAAGAAGGAAAATATTTCTTATGATACATATTCAGGACTGTATCAGTTGGAATTATTTTCATCTTTGAAG
Source organism: Gari tellinella (assembly GCA_922989275.2). NCBI lineage: Eukaryota > Metazoa > Mollusca > Bivalvia > Cardiida > Psammobiidae > Gari > Gari tellinella. The sequence continues at coordinate 73,817,641 of OV277865.1, read as the reverse complement.
TTAGATTAAATGTGTTAAAATGGGTATAAATGTCTCTCATACAGGCCACGCTTGTGTTTTGGTGTCTTGCTATGGCTTGTTTATGGATGATTTTGTGATGACAACATAAAACAAAAGTCTGGCGGTGGTTTGGTGTTGGTTTTTTCCGGTTCCCCTTATTTTCACTGCCTCCAAATCTAAAGCAATGAACTGTATCAATAACAGACGAACAATGTCTTTATTACAAGATAATGAAATTTCCCGTCCACTTGATTCATTTACATTCATTTGGGTCTGTGTGTATGCTATACCGGAGAAACCATTTAAACCAAATTAGGTTACCAAAACACATGTGGGAAAAGTGATTGGTCTAACTTGATTAACTTCATATTAATCAGTGTAGAATTTCTGATGCGCAAGGCATGAGCTCGGTGATTGTCCATAGTGACACTTGGCTGGTTCCCCTTGAGTATTGTTACTTCCTGATTTCCAGCTGGTTCCCTTCATAGTACATGTGTACAGTCAAACCTATATTTATTTGATCACTTTAAAATGTTGTTTTTAAAAGGTAGGTTGTGGCTTAAGCAGGTTGAAAGTAAAGCAGAAAACTCATAAAGAAGCTTGTCGCTTTTCATTCACCCTAGCTTGCTTTAAGCTGCTTTTTGCTTTACATTCTCTTTCCTATTACCCCATTGCTTGTTTTTAGTTTTGAAGACATATGACCACTTAAAGCACTTTAAAAGCAGATTGAAGTAAAGCAGAATGCGCATGCTTTAACCCTTTGAACCCTAGTCCCGCATATTGGCGTTGTTTTCAAACAGTGTACATGTGAAAAGTACACTTGTCCTGTGCAAACAGTGAAGACCCAGATCAGAGGGCTCCGAAAGGAGCCCTCTGATCAGGGTCTTCACTGTTTGTCATAATTCAAAACATTGACAAAAACAACCCTTAAAAGTCAGAAATGGACCAGACTAAAATGGAAACTGGAATTTTCCATTTAAAGTTTCAGGGAGGAAAGAGTTAAGCTGCTAGGAAATAAAAAAATATTAAGTATGATGCATATTCTATGATACATACATGTATTCATAACTGTATAAATTGGAACCATTTTCTTCAATACAAGAGTAATTTAAAGGCATAAAAGGCATATTTATAGTGTAATGAATTAAAGCACAACTCTTTCCTCCCTGAAACTATAAATGGACAAATCCGGTTTCCATTTTAGTCTAGTCCATTTCTGATTTTAAGGGTTGTTTTTGTCAATGTTTGGCATTATAACAAACAGTGAAGACCCTGATCAGAGGGCTCCTTTCGGAGCCCTCTGATCTGGGTCTTCACTGTTTGCACAGGACAAGTGTACTGTTCACATGTACACTGTTTGAAAAGGACGCCTATATGCGGGACTAGGGTTCAAAGGGTTAAGCTGTTAATGGTTGTAATAGAGATGTTTTACTGTATGTGGTAAATTAGATTATGGTATGGTCTGTTTCATTTGTTGATGATAATGAAATGTTTCATTTTGGGCAGTTGTCTTTTCGATATTTGAAAGAAATTATGAAAGACCCATTTGGGCAAAAATGGTAGTACCAAAGGCAAATAGTGCTGGAGAGTCATAAAAGTTTCATGCTCCAAAGATACCACCTTCTCTTTTCTGGTGCACAATGGTTGAACCCATTACCCCATTGTCTGTTTCCTGGTATTAAAGTAAAGGGGAATGTACCATAACTCTTTGAACCCTAGTCCCGCATATAGGCGTCCTTTTCAAACAGTGTACATGTGAATAGTACACTTGTCCTATGCAAACAGTGAAGACCCAGATCAGAGGGCTCCGAAAGGAGCCCTCTGATCAGGGTCTTCACTTTTTGTCATAATGCCTAACATTGACAAAAAAACCCTTAAAAGTCAGAAATGGACTACACTAAAATGGAAACTGGAATTGTCCATTTAAAGTTTTAGGGAGGAAAGAGTTAAGGTACATTCTGCTTCATTTTCAGCCTGCTTTAGCTACCATCTACTAGGATATATATACATGTATATATAAAAAAAATTATGGTGCATATCCGTGGCTGAAACTTATTTCTTTAGGGGAGGGATAAGTTAGAGGCGTAAATTGCATTATTATGGAGAAATGGGTTATTGTACAGTTACCATAAAACAAACATTCAGCAGAAGTAAGGTTTGAATCTTGAAATGTGATGTCCAAGTTGCAACAGGGAAACTGAACAATTCCAACATTTTTTCACCCATTTTACTTTTTTGCACCAAATCCTATGGCGTTTCTACTCATTAGAATTATCTTGAAGAGAGACACCATAGGGTTTAATTCAGAAATAAAGATTGGAGTTTTTGAAATGCTCCCCTTATCTGAAGCCCTGAATCATGAAATGGGGGTGGTGTGTTGTCCTAGTGGCGACAGCGATTATGTAATTTTGGCACGGGCATACAGGAAGATGACAATTTTGTTGTCACGTTCACGTGATAGATGAAACGCGTAACAGAGCCTGATGGACCCCGTTCAATTCTGCTGGTGATTGTCACCTCTAATCGACCATCTTCACAATACGGCTTCCTGTTTCGTAATGTGTCAAAAGAAAGCCCAGATTCAGACCCTTTTAGTGATGAAAATATTTCATCTCCTTAAAAAATAGTCTGCTTTAATTCTGAAAATTGTACTTTTTTCTTGGCGATTGAAAATTAAATTTTCTGATAGAAACAGTTTGGATCCTGATCAGACACCGAGTTACTCGGCGTCTGATCAGGATCCACACTGTTTTTCAAAGGTCCCAGCATTAGGGGTTCAGCACTGAAAGGATTTAATTGTTCTTCAAGTATCAATCGGTTTGTGGTTATGATAAAACATAGCCCCAAGTGGCAATTATTGGCGCTAAGCCTCCTGCCAAACACATGTCTGTGTCTGGCATTTGTGAAAAGTTTGGATCCTGATCTGCATCTTTCGTTTCTTTAAATTAACTTATTACTCCATAAAAATGTCTTTTAATATCTTTGATTTATTCCTCAATAGAAGAAAATAGTACCATTGTATACACTCATGAACATGCACTGTTTGAAAAAATGTCTATATACCAACAGATGGTAGCAGTCCATAAGTAAAGCATTCTGATTTACTTTCAATCTGCTTTAAGTGTTCACCTGTTTTTAAAATTATATACAAGCTAAGGGTTAATGAGTTAATATAAGTGATTTGCATTGATATCTAGGAAAGGTATTTAAGCTAGGCACCACATATGAGGTGAATATTTCAAATAATTTTTTTATTCTGCATAAAACCTTATGGTGTCGCTACTCATTAGAATCGTTACCATAAAGGCAATTCTAATGATAAGTACATGTAACACTTTGATACTGAAAATGTGCGAGAAAATGTTCAATTTGATCAGTTTTACTCCCTCTTATCTGGAGCTCTATGTATATTTGACTGTGTTGTTATATTTGACTGTGTTGTTATATTTGACTGTGTTGTTATATTTGACTATGTTTGTTATATTTGACTATGTTTGTTATATTTGACTATGTTTGTTATATTTGTAGACATGGTATGAGTCTGATCTCCACCAAGGCCAGCCTGGCTCTAGCAGACAAGGTATCCGCCTCCTCCTTCTGTAGGTAAGTCAAAATATACCCCTGTGACGTCATTTTCAAGACTGTTTAGACACTGTCATTTCTTAAACATTATTCCATTTTGATTGCTTTATTTTAATTATTTAATCCATTTTTACATAAATACACATTTTAACATCTATGGAGTTAGGACTGCAGCTAAGGGGAGTATTTCAAAAACTAAAATCTTGATTTCTGCTTTAAACCCTTTTGCATCACAACTCATTAGAATCGTCTCTTCTGGTCTTAATAGCAGGGTTTTACTGTATTTCAAAAACTAAAATCTTTATTTCTGCTTTAAACCCTATGGTGTCACTACTCATTAGAATCGTCTCGAAGAGACGATTCTAATGAGTAGTAACACCATAGGATTTGTTGCTTAAATAAGTGAGAAAATGTTGGAATTGTGAGAAAATGTTGGCATTGTGCAGTTTACTCCCTCTTATCTGGAGCCCAGTATGGTGTAATTGGTTAACCCTTTCCCACATAGCATGTCTCTAGTATTGAATATAGGTGTTCACTTAAAGCAGGTTGAAAGTAAAGCAGAATGCGCTTAAGGCGCTTTAAGCTATCATCTTCTAGAATATAGAAAACATTTCGTATAATACATATTTTTGACTGTATAAATTGGAACTATTTTCTTCAGTGAAGGAATAAAATTAATGCGCTAAAAGGCGCTTCTATTGGGGAAAGGGTTAAGGATTTTAGCTTTTGAAATATGTACTTCCCTAATCTGGAGCACAGCTTCATAATTAATGTATATGTGTGGTGTTTGTGTGTTTCCAGGCGGCGGCTGCCAGTTGTCATGGTCCGTAGTCACATGGCGGAAACCCTGAAGGCAGCCGTGACTTTTATTGAACAGGGACGTATCCTTTACAAGTGTAAATGAAATCATCACAGTGATCTATGAGATAGCTTCAGGGAGAGAAAAGGGCTGTGGAGGTTTTGTAAACAGAACACCAGCAGACTAGTTCAGTTTTTAACACTTTTCTCCATATTAACTCTTTGAACCCTAGTCCCGCATATAGGCATGCTTTTCAAACAGTGTACATGTGAATAGTACACTTGTCCTATGCAAACAGTGAAGACCCTGATCAGAGGGCTCCGAAAGGAGCCCTCTGATCAGGTTCTTCACTGTTTGTCACAATGCCAAACATTGACAAAAACAACCCTTAAAAGTCAGAAATGGACTAGACTAAAATGGAAACTGGAATTTTCCATTTAAAGTTTCAGGGAGGAAAGAGTTAAAGCAGGTTGAAAGTACATGTACATGTTCTTGTGTTTTAGATATTATCTATCAGTGATGGCTCTCTAAGAGAGTCTGAAAGTAAAAATGATGTTATTTAAACAGGTTAAAAGTAAAGGTCTAACCTTAAGGCACATTCTGCTTTACTTTCAGCTTGTTTTAAGCTACCATTTGCTAATATTTAATATCCTGTAGGAGCCCTCTGATCAGGGTCTACACACTGTTTGTCATTTTGCAATATATTGTAAAAATTATTCCTAAATAGTTAAAAATGGAAAGCTGTAATTGAAAACTGGATTTTTTCCATTTGATGGCTCGGGGGACTGAGTTAATCGAGACATTAAACTGCTAATAACAATTTTCTAAATGAGAGCAAAATACAACTGTAAATTCAATAACTAGTAAGGTTTTTTTTTGTTTGAACCATTTAGTATGCGGGGAACTTTTTTTTTTAAGACCATTACAAAGTATTGTTGTGCTGTTCAAAAGTGTAGCAACTTGGCATTTGATCATAGTCGAAGCTATTTGTCGCTTGGAAAGCAGTAAGCTCCAATAGGAGCTTTCTGTATTATTTTTGTCCTGCATTGAGCATTCCCCTGTATTAAAATCTTTAAGTAGTCCCTTCATACAAGATTTATTGTAGTCTGATATGAAATAAACTCATTATCTAGAAGTGAAAATTAGAGGTCAGTACACAACCAGAGTAAAGGACGTATTAACCCTCCGTTTATTTAACTCATTCCCCCATAGCCTGTTTCTAATTTTGAAAACAGGTGAAGATTTAAAGCAGGTTGAAAGTAAGGCACATTTTGCTTTACTGTCAGCCTGATTTAACTCTTTGAACCCTATTCCCGCCTATTGGCGTGCTTTTCAAACAGTGTACATGTGAATAGTACACTTGTCCTATGCAAACAGTGATGACCCAGATCAGAGGGCTCCGAAAGGAGCCCTCTTATCAGGGTCTTCACTGTTTGTCATTATGACAAATTATATGCCAAACATTGACAAAAAGAACCCTTAAAAGTCAGAAATGGACTAGACTAAAATGGAAACTGGAATTGTTCATTTAAAGTTTCAGGGAGGAAAGAGTTAAGCTACCATCTCGTTCTGCTAGGATGAAGAAAATATTTCTTAACCCTTAGCCTGCCACTCACGACTATAGCTCCATATGCAAACAGCTCGGATCCGGATGAGACGCCGAGTAACTCGGCGTCTCATCCGGATCCAAGCTGTTTGACACTTGGACAACATTTTCAGCAATTTTGAGCAACTTTGAAACTTGAAGCAGACGAGAAATATAGCAGACGACAATTTATTTGGCGGGCTAAGGGTTAAGGTGTATATTCATGATGGAATAAAGGGAAACCATTATTTAAATGGATGGATACTTTAGAGGCATAAAAACGTGTATACTATTTATAATGGGTTAAAAGTTGATATAAATGTCTTTTTCAAAGTTTGGATCCAGATCATCTCATCAGATTTCATTTATTCGTCCACTCAAGAAAATAATTCCAATTCATACAGTCATAATATGTTCTATAAGAAATATAGATGGTAGTTTAAAGCAGGTTGGAAGTCAAAGAGAATGTGCCTTAACTCTTTCCTCCCTGAAACTTTAAATGGACAATTCCAGTTTCCATTTTAGTCTAGTCCAGTTCTGACTTTTAAGGGTTGTTTTTGTCAATGTTTGGCATTATGACAAACAGTGAAGACCTTGATCAGAGGGCTCCTTTCGGAGCCCTCTGATCTGGGTCTTCACTGTTTGCATAGGACATGTGTACTATTCACATGTATACTGTTTGAAAAGGACGCCTATATGCGGGACTAGGGTTCAAAGGGTTAAGGCACATTCTGCTTAACTTTCAACCTACTTTAAGTAGACAACTGTCTTCAAAACAAGAAACAGGATATGGGGTATTGGGTTAAGTACAAGTAAAGTTTGTATATAGAGGATCTAACATGAGTGCTCATTAATTATCATTTTTAATAAACGAGTTGACTAAAACAATATGACGTGAGCCTTGGGGAGCGTTATATTTGTTTTAGTCAACGAGTTTATTAAGAATGATAAATAATTAGCACGAATGTTAGATCCTATTTATCACATAAACATTTTAAAACCCTTTTAAGTGAACTGAATCTGTAGTTTTTTGTCTCTCCGCCATATGTAATTTCCGCCAAAACTTGACGTTGTTTACAGTAACGCCATGGCAAATGACGTCATTTGGCGCCCAGCGCCATGCAGCGCTCGTGGACGAACAGGTAGGGCCGGAGCCCAAATATTGATATTTCACTATAGTTTATTGAATGGCTTTATAACACTCCCAGAGTCGGTTTTATGTGATAAAATGTATTAAAAGTCAGGTTGTAGTTAACCCATTACTCCATTGCCTGCTTCTAATGTTAAAAGACTGATGACCATTTAAAACAGGTTGAAAGTAAATCAGAAAGCACCTTCAGCTTTACTTACAGCCTGCTCTAAGCTACTATCTACTTGGATACAGAATATATTACTTATGGTGGGTGCATATTCAGGCCTGTATAAATTGAACGTATTTTCTTCAGTGGAGAAATAAAGGCGTAAAAATGTATTATAATGCATTAAAAGCATTCTTGAAGTAATCAGAATGTGCTCACATCACTATTTGATGTCATATTCCATGAAGGGGGCATTAACCCATTACCCTCTTTCTACTATTGAAGATAGGTGACTACTTTAAGCACCTTAAGGCACATTCTGCTTTACTTTCAACCTGCTTTAACCTATGGTCTGCCAGAATATAGAAAATATTTTTATGATACATATTCATGACTATAAATTAGAACTGTTTTCTTTAATGGAGGAATAAATTTAAGGCATAAACAAGAGGGCCTGAAGGCCCTGATATCGCTCACCTGTTGTACTGAAGCCTGATAGCTGTACCTTTCTATTTCACCCGTTTTAATCTAAATCCATTCAAATTTGTAGTATAGCATGTAAACAATTTTGGAATACAACCTCATAATTCTGGTAAAGTAGAGTACATCAAGGGCAGATGACTAAACTCTAAACTATACTGAAATGAAGCATTTTCTAGCATTTCAAAGTATTTGAAGGGCAGATAACTATTGCCCCAAAGATAAGTTTTCAACAATAATGGCACTCCTTCGAAAACTTATTGCTATATACTTTGCTTGCAAATATAATCAAAATCCATTGAAAACTGTAGTTGCAAGAGTGTAAACACTGTTAAATATGGCGTTTTCAGCAATTCAAAGGTAGATTACTATTGACCTATTTGTCTGATTTCAACCATAATCAAACTCATCCCAACTCTTATAGTAATATACAATCTGAACAAGTATGAGAAAGATTGGATAAATACTGTGGCCTCTAGCGTGTAAACAATGTTAAATATGGCATTTTCAGCAATTCAAAGGTAGATTACTATTGACCTATTGGTCCGATTTCAACCATAATTGAACTCATCCAAACTCTTATGGAATTATACAATCTGAGCAAGTTTTAGAAAGATTGGATAAATAATGTGGCCTCTAGAGTGTAAACACTGTTAAATATGGCATTTTCAGCAATTCAAAGGTTGATAACTCTTTACCTATTTGTCTGATTTTAACCACAATCAAATTCATCCGAACTCTTATGGTACTATACGATCTGGGCATGTTTAATAACGATTGGATAAATATTGGGGCCTCTAGAGTGTAAACACTGTTAAATATGGCATTTTCAGCAATTCAAAGGTAGATAACTCTTGACCTATTGGTCAGATTTCAACCATAATCTAACTCATCCGAACTCTTATGGTAATATACAATCTGAGCAAGTTTGAGAAAGATGGGATAAATATTGTGGCTTCTAGAGTGTAAACACTAAAATTGTTGACGCCGCACGACGGACGCCAGACATTCAAGTATTGCAAAAGCTCACCCTGAGCTAGCTCAGGTGAGCTAAAAAGCATATTTATTGGGTAATGGGTTAAGTAGTATACCAGATCTATACAGTATTAGACTCAAGTTTATTTGACCTTGACCTATATACAGATGTTCGGGTTGGACCTCAGGTTGTCACAGATCCAGCTTTCCTAGTGACAAGGTGAGGTTACTGTAATCACCCTTACTATTGGGACAGACACGGTCATGCAATTTTGATTCTGCTTCTACAGAATTCCAGATAAGGGAAGTATTTAAAAGAATAAAATCTTTATTTCTGCATTAAACCCTATGGTGTCACTACTCATTAGAATCGTCTCTTCGAGACGATTCTAATGAGTAGTAACATCATAGGATTTGGTTCTAAAATGAAGGAGCAAATGTTGGATTTGTAAAGTCTACCCCCTCTTATCTTGAGGCCTGCTTCTATCAATAAAATTTGGAAATTTATACTAAAGAAATATTGATATTATTGTCAGTTTCGATCCTGATCAGTTCCCACATTCCACAGTGTCTATCTATAAAGGAGAATGTTGATAACAAAATTCAATTAACTTTATTTGTAGTGTGTCATTGATAAATTTTTCTGCTATGATTTGTTCTGGGACAATGAAAACTGTTTGTGCTATAGAAATGCATCTTTTAAAGTGACAGATTACAGTGCTCCCTCCCTACAATGGCCCTCTAAATTACTATTCCCTCATTAAAGTCTAGTGGAAATATTAACAATATTAATTTTATTCTATTGCAGACAAATGGCTGACTTTGTGACATGGACGGACACCTCTGCCATCAGGAAACATGTACTGGAGTATAATGATATGGTGAGTCCATAAGTGTCAGTTAATTGTTCTATTTCTCCACTAAAGAAATAAGTTTCAATTTATCCAGTTATGATCATGTACAATTGGAAATATGTCAAGCAGATGGTGGGTTGACAGTATCTGTTTTACTTTAATCTTAATTAAGCTACTATCTGCTAAAGTAAAGAAAATATTTCTTAAGGTACACATTGCCTGACTGTATAAATTGGAAATGTTTTCTTCAGGTTATTGATAAATAATTTAATATTGTTTACTTTCATTACATTTGGTTAGCTGTGATTGGCTGTAAATTTTGTTTCATAACTCCATGAAAAAAAATAAAATTCAGGCCACGCCTTGTCAGGACTACTTTCCCTTAGTCCAACTGCTCTTCACAAGCGCTGCATGAAGCAGGATGCCAAATGACGTTATTGACGTTGGCATTACTACATAACAACGTCGCGTTTTGGCGGAATATATATATGGCGGAGGGACTACAACCTACGTTTTTAAAAGCGTTAAAAAAGAACATTCACGTCAGATTCTCTATTTAACTACTTTCTTAAATTCAGAAGTGATATTAAATTATAAGGAATAATTCGGAATATTTATTGTATTCATAGAGGTATGAAAAAAAACCTGGTCACACTTTTGTGTGCGAAGCGGTTTCATACAGTGTGACCAGGTTTTTTTTCATACCTCCATGAATACAATAAATATTCGAATTATTCCTTAAATAAAATGTGTAGATAAGGCCCCACTAATACATGAAGGAAGAATATAGATGGCTGCTGAATGCTTGATGATAGTACATGTATAGCAGTAAGACATAATTCCATTCCTGAGAATTGTGTTTAACTCTTTCCTCCCTGAAACTTTAAATGGACAAATCCAGTTTTTATTTTAGTATAGTCCATTTCTGACTTTTAAGGGTTGTTATTGTCAATTTTTGGCATAAAGACAAACAGTGAAGACCCTGATCAGAGGGCTCCTACCGGAGCCCTCTGATCTGGGTCTTCACTGTTTGCACAGGACAAGTATACTATTCACATGTACACTGTTTGAAAAGGACGCCTATATGCGGGACTAGGGTTCAAAGGGTTAACCCATTATGATTAAAGCATAGTGTCTTCTAAAGTGGACATTGGCAAACAGAGCAGACCCTACTGATGAGATCCTGCATTATGTGACATCTCATCAGACTGTTTGCTTTATCTTATGAAATGTTCTGCTGTATGGAAAACACTGCAGTCTCTAGACCACCCATGTATATCTACAATGAAATCTCCCAGCAAGTATACAGGAAGAGTTTATTGCAATATCCAGGCATAAATGGGTTAATATGTTAAAAAGAAACTACTGTTCTACCTTTACAGAGAGACGACTTTGATATGCTAGGATGAAGGACATGTTGGGAGATGTGTGGTGTAAAGTCACTGTGATATGGTTACTGCTGGCCGGAGGAGAGAGAAGTTCCTGTAGGTCTACCAAGGAGACAGTTGGACACCAGAATCTGCACAGGAACATATGCTCCCCTTTACCATGATTTTATATCCCATTATAGAAGTGAAACTGATTTTAACTTTTGTATTAGGAATGAGAATAAACAGTTCAAACCAGTTCAACTAGCTGGGCATCCCGATATGACTGAAATAATGTTAAAAGTGGCATAAATCATAACACAAATCCCCCGCTGCCATAATGAACATATTTTTTCCGTTATAGAAGTGAAACTAGTTTAAATTTCTGTACCGTAAAAACTCTATTTTGACCACTAAAATAAGGCTAATTCATTGAATGAAGAACAGGCGACAGCTTAAAGCAAGTCACCTGCCTTACACACAAACTAATTAACTTGATTCAGTGGTCATTATAGAGAGGTTAACTGTATTAGGAAAGAGAAATAAACAGTATAAACCAGTGGGAACCAGTTTTTGCTCACCTAAAGGCTCTTGTGACTGCACTCCAGAACCCAGCTTACTTCATTGAACCCTAGTGACAAGTATAAATTCTGTACATGTGAAAAGTATATTTGTCTAATGCAAACAATGTAGCCATCTGCTCTGGAATTGATGTATAATTAGACATTGTATTACAGTGAATGATTTGGCTTTAACCCTTTACCCAATAATCCGTTTATAACATTTAATACAGATGATCACTTAAAGCAGGTTGAAAGCACATTCTGCTTTACTTTCAGCCTGCTTTAAACAACTATCTGCTAGGCTATATCAAAATATTTGTTATTGTAATTGTTCATGAGGGTACCAACTGGAACTATTTTCTTTAGCGGAGGAATAAATTAAACACGCTAAAAGTCGCTCATATGGGGGAAAGGGTTAAATGTTGTTCCGAGTAAAATGTATTGACAAGGGAAGTAACTCATTTTGGATTTAATTAGCCTGTAAAAGGGAGATCACTTTCATGTTTTGTTTTCTATGTCAAACTGATTGATATTGAACACTGGATAATCATGGCTTTGCAGGCTACTAGACTTTGGCTGACTGCTCATCATTATCTAGTAAATATTAACTGAACTCTTTTGATCCAAATTTTCAACCCTAGTGATGTATACTCATCGACAAATATAACAAATAGTGAAGAGTATACTCGTCCTATACAAATAATGTAGACCCTGATCCTTCTTGAGCCCTCTGATCAGAGTCTATGAAGTTACTGTTTGTCATTTTGGAATATATCGAATGAGTTAACCCTTTACCTGATAGCCTATTTCTAGAATTGAAGATAGGTGACTACTTAAAGCAGGTTGAAAGTAAAGCAGAATGCACCCTAAGGCGCATTCTACTTTACTTTCAGCCTGTTTTAAGCTATCATGTGCTTGAATATAGAAAATATTCCCTATAATATATTTTCATGACTGATTGAATTGGAACTATTTTCTTTAGCGGAGGAACAAATCATATTCACTTAACTCTTTCCTCCCTAAAACTTCAAATGGACAATCCAAGTTTCCATTTTAGTCTAGTCCATTTCTGACTTTTAAGGGTTGTTTTGTAAATTTTTTGCATTTTGACAAACAGTGAAGACCCAGATCAGAGGGCTCTGTAAGGAGCCCTCTGATCTGGGTCTCCACTGTTTGCATAGGACAAGTGCACTTTTCACATGTATACTGTTTGAAAAGGACGCCTATATGCGGGACTAGGGTTCAAGCTTCTATGGGGGAAAGTGTTAAAGAACGTCTGTTTATCATTTTAATGTGATCTATGTGGAATAAATTTACTTCAGAAGTACAATTCTGGTTTTTGTTATTGATAAACTAGTTTGCATTACTGTACTGTATTTTGTGTTAATTATGCTGCAGTAAGATTATCTGTAAATCTACTGAATAGGCACTTAACCCTTTCCCCCATAGAAGCGACTTTTAGCGTATTTAATTTATTCCTCCGCTGAAGAAAATACATGTAGTTCCAAATCACACCTCTTGAACAATAACCATTACAAATATTTTATATAGCCTAGCATATTTTAGCTTAAAGCAGGCTGAAAGTAAAGCAGAATGTGCCTTAAGGCACTTTCTGCTTTACTTTCAACCTGCTTTAAGTGGTCACCGGTCTTCAAAACTAGAAACAGGCTATGAGGTAAAGGGTTAATACAAGATAAGACTGTATGGTACATGATCCCATAGATATCTTAAATATACTAGATGGGGTACCTTGTGCTAAACTCCCATTGGTCGACGGTCAGAAAGACACCATTTTGGTGTCTGGGTGCATCATACACTTTACCTCCGATGACAAAATATGATTTACTTTCATTTAAGAATGAATTCGTACTACATACATCTTGTAACATAAATATGCACTGTAAAACGTTAATCAAACAATAATAAGCACAAAACGATGGCATTTCCTATTTAATTGACTTAAAGCATCAGTTACTCGTAGGAACTATGAAATGGTTCGAATGGGCTCTTAGCAACTTCGATAGTAAAATGACAGCGTCAACGTAGACTGGATTACCTGTGCATAAAATCATTAATCTAGCTCAATACGACATGCACCAGACCATTGGAAGACGAATAGCATACACCCACCAAAATGGCTTCTCGATGACCATCGCTAATTGGCCTATAGCCGATCTAGGTTATTTTAAGATATCTATGCATGATCCAACTGTTTGCAAAATGCAGTAGATGATCATTCAAGACAGTGAATGTAACAATAGTTGTCAACCCATTACTCCATAGATACACATTTTTACGAATTTAATTTACTTTACCGAAGAAATATTTCTAATTTATTCAGTCATGACTGTATCATAAATATTTTCTATAATCTAGCAGATGATAGCTTAAAGCAGGCTGAAAGTAAAGCAGAATGTGCCTTAGGTGCACATTCTGCTTTACTTTCAACCTGCTTTATGTGGTTACCTGTCTACAATACTAGAACCAGGCTATGGATTAAGGGATTAGCTTAAGAGATACTGGCAGGGGAAATAATGCAACACAACTCTAAACTAAAAGCTTAATCTTCCCATCTTATTCAGATGGCTTTTCTTTATTGCAAATAAAATGACAAAACTTCAGTAAAAAGCCGAGTAGCATCTCGGAGAACACAGTTGGTTTATTTATATCTCAGAACAAGTTTAGTTTTGTTTTTAAAAAATCAAGCTTTTAAGAAGCATGACTCTCGGCAAGTGATTGAATGATCTATTAAACTTCTGGCTAACAGTTTTACAATGCTTTAATACTGTCCTATTCAAAATACTTAAAACAGAATTTCAAAATAATAATAAAATGTCAAGTACATGTAGTTTGGATCCTTATCAGATGCAGAATAACCCACTATTTGATTACAAACTGTCTGCAAATTCTAATAAAGTCATAACTGTCAGAATACGAGTTGAAACTTACTCCCCAATTAACACATTCAACCCCTGAAACTTGGACAATTCCAGTTTCCAATAATGTTTTGTCCAATAAATTTTAGAGATTAAGGAGTTGATTTAAACAATATATTTCAAAATGACAAACAATGCAGACCCTGGTTAGGGGGCTTGTTAAGGAGCCCTCTGATACGGGTCTACACTTTTTGCATAAGACAAGTGTACTCCTCACAGGCACAGATGTGCAAATGAATAATTTACTCGTAGCTAGGGTTGAATGTGTTAAAACCTTTAGTAACAATCCCTCTGTTGGTGACGTTTTCAAACAATTTTTTATTCAGATTAGATATTGGGTAATTAAGTGTCTCATCAGGGTTAAAATTGTTGGGTGATTATAGACAATGACCAAAGGAAAATATAAGATATGCAGGACAGTTTTGAAACATAGTTTTAAAGTATTCTAAGAGTTGAGAAATAAAACATAAAATGTAAGCACACAGTAAAACCCTGCTATCGCTACAAAATAATCGATGCTGTTGAAGACATGTGGCAACTGAAAGCAGGATGAAAGTAAAACAGAAAGCTCCTACAGGAGCTTACTGCTTTACTTTAATCATGCTTTCCGGAGACACCTCCCACACACCAAAAGCCAGCCTTCTTTTCAGTGAGAAAAAAAAGAAAGTTTCAGAGTATTTGTAAATTAGCACATTTTGCAGTCATCATATAATGCTTGGTGAGGTAATGGCAAAAATGAATGAAAATAAAACATCCAAATAAAATTCAAATAAACTATTTACGCACTAAAGCACTGTGTAACAAAATTGCTGAAAACGAGACATGATTATAAAAATATTCATTATGTGATATAAGACAATAGGAACAGTGAATATGAGATTGGAAACTATAGGAATTGTTCACACAGCATGTTACAGCTATGATTGATATATGAATCACACCTATAGCAACACTTGATATATGAAACACACCTATAGGAACTCTTGGTGTATGAATCACACCTATAGCAACACTGGATGTATGAAACACACCTATATGAAAGCTGTGATGTATGAACAACACCTATAGGAACAATTGATATATGAAACACACCTACATGAATGCTCGATATATGAAACACACCTATATGAACGCTTGATGTATGAATCACACCTATAGGGGACACTTGATGTATGAAACACACCTACATGAATGCTTGATGTATGAATCACACCTATAGGAACACTTGATGTATGAAACACACCTACATTGAATGCTTGATGTATGAAACACACCTACATGAATGCTTGATATATGAAACACACCTATATGAACGCTTGATGTATGAATCACACCTACACGAACACTTGATGTATGAAACACACCTACAAGAAATGCTTGATCTTGATATATGAAACACACCTATTTGAATGCTTGATGTATGAAACACACCTATATGAATGCTTGATGTATGAAACACACCTATATGAATAACACCTATAGGAACACTTGATGTATGAAACACACCTACATGAATGCTTGATGTATGAAACACACCAATACAAACATAACTATAAAGACATTCAATATGTTCACACGGCTGTTAAACATTCAATGACTACAGGAATATTGAGTGTATTAACGCTGACAATAGAAACACTCAGTGTGTCAATGATGATTGATAGAAAACAGTCAAAGTGTACATGATGATTATAAGAGTTCAATGTGAGAACGATGATTATAGCAACAGTTATTTTGACTATAGGAACAATTATTTGTGTTGGCTGTTTGCCCAAAGCATAGTAAAACAATGAAAGACAATTGGCTTTTTGGTAATTTCTATGTACATTATATCTCTATATACATTCAAGCCCTGTGATAATTAAAATGATCATTCAAAGAAAGACACATTTGGAATCCTCAAGATGGTTGATATGCAGGACAAAAGTAATGCAGTAATGCTCCAAAGGCACCCTATTGTCTTAACCCTTAGCCTGCCAGTCACGACTATAGCTCCATATGCAAACAGCTTGGATCCGGATGAGACGCCGAGTAACTCGGCGTCTCATCCGGATCCAAGCTGTTTGACACTCGGACAACATTTTCAGCAATTTTGAGCAACTTTGAAACTTGAAACAGACGAGAAATATAGCAGCGACAATTTATTTGGCGGGCTAAGGGTTAAGAGATTCATCGCTTCCATCTCTTATAGAAGCTCTCTGCATTAAATTCTGCATTTTTATTTAGCATTAAGCAACTGATTGTCTTAAATGAGATTCATGTGGCTTCAATGAATGGAGCTTAACCCATTACCCCATAGCCTATTCTAATATTGAAAATAGTAGACCACTTAAAGCAGGTTGAAAGTAAAGCAGAATGCGACTTAAGGCACTTTCTGCTTTACTTTCAGCCTGCTTTAACCTACCATCTACTAGAAAATACTTCTTCTGATAAATATTTAAAAGTGTATAATTTGAAACTATTTTCTTTGGTGGAGGAATAAATTATGGGCGTAAAAAGGCGTATTTATGGGGTAATGGGTTAATCACAGGTTTGGAAATGCTTGCTGAGTCAGTAATACTGAAAATAAGTGTGGAATATAGTTACATAAACACATACATGGCAATGGTTTGCAAGTGTTGAACCAAACATTAAAATGGCAGTTAAAAGTCTATTAAAATGCACTGAAGTATTTCAAAAACAAAATCATTGTTCACTGCTCATTTTTATACAAATAACAAAACAGGAGCCATCATCAGGCATTAAAAAACAGAAAATGAGTAAAACTTCTAAAATTCCAGAGAGCACTTTATAAAGGTTCAGTTTGCTGGGGGTCCTGACCCTCTCCCAGCCCCTCTGCCTACTTGCAGCTTCTGTAACAAGGGTATCATTCCGGGTAGTAGTCCGTTATTGTTCAGGTCACCTAACTGGCCCCCACGCCCAATTGGCGGCATAGACCCACCCATCTGATTGACTAGTGATGCGTTCAGCAATTGCTGATAGTTTCCTGGCATTAGGGATTTCTGCAGTTGCTGAAGAGCTGGATCTAGGCCAGGAACCATGGGCTGGTTAGGGGTCAAGGTCATTCTAGGGTTCTGACTGGTAGTCATTCTTGTAGTAAACATTTGAGCCATGTCCATCATACCGGTGCCCGGAATCATCCCAGCTTGGGCAAACATATAGGGGTTGACAAATCTCTGCTGCTGGGCAAAAGTGTTCATTCCCATCATGCCTTGCATACTTCCTATTGTGGACTGGTTCCCAAACATGTCATGGCCAGGTGCTGTTAATGGGTTGGAATAGGCCAGACTGGTTGTTGGTTTTGTCATGATGTTTGCAGTGGCTATTGGCTGAAACAAGAGAAAACAGTTTGACCCTAGCTATATACTACAGTGTTCCCTCCCTACAACGACTCCCTCCCTACAACGACTCCTTCCCTACAACCACTCTTGCCGCAGTTTCCACTCTTATACTCCTGCAATATTGTCAGCTTAAGATTGTCATCTGCTGGTGTTTTCCCTAACATACATATAAGTGGACATTTTGATAGAATTTAATAGAATAAACATAATTATTATTATTATTATTATACCAGATTTATATAGCGCTCTTTTCACACAGGGGTTGTGCGTTCAAAAGCGCTTCACATGAAGTTACACAAATGTACCTACAAACAAGAAAAGACAAAATAACTACAATATGATCTAAAATAAACATGAATAAACATATAAAAGACAGCCCCCAAAATGGCGATCACATTACTCCCATCAATCAGCAATGAAGCAACCGGCTTCTGATTGTCGACCGATAGAAACAATAGTGAAGACAAAAAATGAATCCAGATCAGACGCTACACTACGCGGTGTCAGATATGGATTCAAGCTGTTTGCAAATGTAAGCCCTTAATTTTCCCTCCCTATAACAACTCCCTCCAAACATTCACACTATCCGTGTCTCCCTTTGGGTGTCGTTGTATGGAGGGAAAACTGTAACACATTTGCCCCTGAACCTTCAAAAGGACATATAAAGTTTCAAATAAGGTCAAATAAATCTATTGTAGACTATCTTAGGTTGCTCTTTTTTCTTCTTCAAAATTTATTGCAAAATAACAACAAGTGAAAACCCTAGTATTTATTGGAATTCTTCAGTGAAGGATAAATTAGATGCGTTAAAATGCATATCTATGGGGTAATGTTTCAACTAGGAGTACACAACTTACTTTGGTGCTGGAGGCTATGATGTTTTGTATGACCCGCTGGCTCTCGGTCTCACTGTCTTGAAGCTCAGTAGTAACAGCTGAACTGGTTCCTGGCTGTGAAACAGGTACACTAGCACTGGGCATCATCTCAGCTTCTAGTGATGTAGATCTTGAGTCTGAAAATATGCAAGAACATTTATTAACTCTTTGTACGCTAGTGGAGGAATTGTAATTATCTGTTTTTGTTGTTCTTTTGGTTTGTTCTTTTTAAATCTATTTCTATAACAGTAGCAGAAGATAATTGTTGCAGGCAACAAAATTATCCAGCATGAATACAGACTTATTATTTATGCTTTTCGGTGGATTACCACGATATAGCAGTGGATGATCACTTGGTAATCCACTGCAGTGGATTATCACCAATCGCTTTTATTATGAATTTTCCCCGTAGGGCTCCCCAATAATCGTAGTCAATCGTGTCTTATCGTTAAATTCCGGCAGTCCGATTTGTCGCGAACTACTCACCGGAAGAGCACGAATCCAAACTCGGGAGCAACGAAGTCATTCGGATGACGTCATTATACCGCCAACTGTCACGCACATGTGTTCGACATAAAACGTGGGGCTCAACACGGGATAAATAATGTACGTTCGCTTTCAATTTTTAAACAATTTCGTTTAAAAAGTGGCTTAAAAGCATAAATAAATAGAATAACTGTGTTTTTTCAGTGTAAGATCGAATTTAATCCATTTCGTGAACATCAGACTGTTATATTTTCACTCGTGGCTTCGCCACTCGTGAAAATATAACGTCTGATGTTCACTCAATGGATTAAATTTCGATCTTACACTGAACAAAACAGTTATCCTCTATATATTTCTTATACATATAGGATATTACATGAGTGTTCATAATTTATTGGATTTATTAAACGAGTCTTTTAGAAAATGATAAAAACGAGTTGATAAATCCAATAAATTATTGACACGAATGTTATATTCTTTTTATAACATAATCTAGAAAAGATATTTAACGCAGCCTTTGAGGTCAAGCGAATGCTTAGCGCGATATAATTAGACCTATACAGGGAAAAAAGTTGTTCCAAATTAACCCCATTCACTAGCATAATGTTAATGTTATTATATGTACTAGTAAACACTTTCATGTAGATCTAGTATTAATTACACCAAAAATCTATAAATTGAATCTACATGATGGAATAAAGACGTTGGAAATTGAACGCATAGAACGCATTTTAATGACGTCACATATACGACGTCGTGGCGTACATCATTTGCATAGTTATTTAACTAGTTATATATGACATTTAAACAACGGGTGTTATTCAACGCTCACGCCGTCTGTTATGTTATAAATTGAATTAACCTACTCAATTAAGGAAAACTTTTCCCCCAAAAAAGAGTGCAAACAAATATCAGACAGATTCTATAAGAAACAGTTCCCTCACTGTTTTCAAAAAGCATCGCAGAGAACACATCTTTATATAAGATTGAATATTTGAATAACCTACTTCAGAATTAAAGCAGATATAATTCTGAACAGACGATATTTATTCATCATTCAACAAAATAAAATAGCATTGCTCATTCTCAACATGTCTTAACCCATCACCCAATAAATACGCCTTTTAACACCTTTATTAATTCCCCAACTGAAGGAAATAAATCCACTTTAAACTGCATAATAAATATTTTCTCTATCCTAGTAAAGTATAGCTAAAAGCAGGCTGAAAGTAAAGCAGAATGTGCCTTAAGGCACATTCTGCTTTACTTTCAGCCTGCTTTAAACTACCATCTGTTAGGCTATATAAAAATATTTGTTATGGTAACTGTTCATGAGGGTATAAACTGGAACTATTTTCTTCAGCGAAGGAATAAATTTAATACGCTAAAAGTCGCTTCTATGGGGGAAAGGGTTAATGAAACAACAGCAGCAACCAAAGGACCTTCCTGACTTACATATGCCCTGGTTTTCCTCCAGGTCTTGTTTGATCATCATGATTTCTATCTCACACCGGTTCAGCTCATTCACAGTTTGTTCTGTACAAGTCGAGTCGCCCATCAGTGACTGCAGAATTCTCTTCCTGAAAACAACAACAAATATATAAATGGTACATTGTAGGGAGGTAACACTGTATGTATCATCACACATATTTTCTATATTCCAGCAGATGGTAACTTAAAGCAGGCTGAAAGTAAAGCAGAATGCGCCTTGAGGCACATTCTGCTTTACTTTCAACATGTTTTAAGTAGTCTCCTATCTTCAAACTTAAAAACATGCTATGGAGTAAAGGGTCAAGCCAACAACCTGTCTTCGATACTGAAAACAAGTTATTGGGGAAAGGGTTTAATTTGATCCTCATAGCAACATCATTGAACTGTTCTTTATGGAAATGCCTGTCAACGTATGGACCTACCCCTTACAGAAATGCTTGTCCCATACTTGTCCCAACATCCTGATGGTTCATTATCTTCTAAAGCTGCTACATATTTGTTAAATGGAAAATTGAACCTCATAAATTATCTATGCAGATGATTCACAGCTATACTTGTCATTTAAGCCTAAAGACACATCTTGTCATCAAGAAGCCCTTTCAAAAGTCGAAGGGTGTCTAAAAGACATAGTATCATGGATGCACCAGAACATGTTGAAGCTGAACACTGACAAAACTGAGGTCATACTGTTTCATTCAAAAAAGTTTAACGTTCATGGAGATTTTCATGTACAAGTGGGAAACTCTAAAATCAAACCATCAGTGTGTGTGAAGAATCTTGGTGCTAGATTAGATTACCAAATGGATATGACACAGCACATTAAAGCTGTGTGCAGGTCTGGCTACTCACAGCTGCGGCAGATAGGTCGTATTAGACAGTACCTTTCTCCAGAAGCTACAAAGACCTTGATCAATTCTCTGGTCACTTCAAAAATTGACTACTACAACTCACTGCTGTATGGGATTCCCAAAAACTCACTATGCAAACTACAGCGTGTTCAAAATACAGCAGCCCGCATCATTACCAGGACCCCTCGGTACAATCACATCACTCCAGTCTTGAAGGATCTTCACTGGCTTCCAGTTCAACACAGAATTGAATTCAAAATTCTGACACTCACATACAAAGCCATGTGCAATGATTCTCCAAGGTACATTGTCAATATGCTTGACGTGTATAAACCTCGAAGAGAGCTGCCGTCTGTGACTAAATCAGTATCGCTGGTTGTACCGAGGAGTCGTTTGGTGAGGTTTGGAGATAGAAGTTTCATGCATGCAGCCCCAAAGCTCTGAAACAGTCTACCATCAGACATCAGAGATGCAAGCTCAGTTGCAGTTTTCAAAAAGCGTCTGAAAACACATTTCTTTAATATTTGTTATTAGAACACTGCTACCTATGTGATATGTTCTTGCTGTAGATGCTGTGGGTCCAAATGGGAGTTCTGGAGTATTATCTGGTTTTTGGTCTCTAATAGAAATTTTTAGTTATTGTCGCATGCTATTTTTCCTAGTTATGTTACATTGGGCGGCCTGCATTGGGCGTTCTGCTATTATTTCTATCAGTCTGCATAAAGAAGCCATTTCCTTCGTTGCTCTAATAGATTGATGAGGTAATGCAATCACCGTTTTGGAGGCTGTCTTTTGTATGTTTAGTGGCCTTCATTGGGCGCTCTACTGTTATTTCTATCCATCGGCATAAAGGAGCCATTGCCTTCGTTGCTAATTGATTGATGGGGTAACGTGATCGCCATTTTGGGGGCCGTCTTTTGTATGTTTATTCATGTTTATTTTATATCTAATTGTAGTTATTTGTCTTTTCCTAGCGGCCTGCATTTGGGCGCTCTACTATTGTTTCTATCGGTCTACAATCAGAAGCCGGTTGCTTCATTGCTGATTGATGGGAGTAATGTGATCGCCATTTTGGGGGCTGTCTTTTACATGTTTATTTTAGATCTTATTGTAGTTATTTTGTCTTTTCTTGCTTTGTAGGTACATTTGTGTAACTTCATGTGAAGTGCTTTTGAACGCACTACCCCTTTGTGAAAAGAGCGCTATATAAATCTGGTATAATAATAATAATAATAATAATAATAATAAAATAATAATAATAAATTAGTCATTTGTGCTAGATGATAGAATTGAAATGATTAATCCATTACTTCACAAACAAATATTTATCTATACCTCAACCTGAAGAATATAGTTTCACTTTATATAACCATGAATATGCACACAGCCAAAGATATGCACCATAAGACATATTTCCTATATCCTAGGAAATGGTAGCCTGAAAGAAAAGCAGAACGATCCTTTAGGTGCATTCTGCTTTACTATCAAACTGCTTTAAGGCATTAACCCATAAATATGCCTTTCTACGCCTTTAATTTATTCCAAAATTAGAAACGGGCAATAGCGGTAAGGGTTAAAGACTTGTACTAAACCTTTTGATCTGGAGTGACTGTAGGGCCATCTGTTTGTCTTCTCTGGAGATCTGTAACTCGTCTTCCTCTGGCGGCTTGTTCGTCATCACCTCACAACTCTACAAACAAACAAACATTGGATTGAACTCCAAAGCTGACAGTAACAAAGATGAGAAAGTTAGAAATACAGTAAAACCTCTCTATTACCACCACTAAAACGAAGGTTAATTGATTGTATAATAGACAGGTGGCAGCTTAAAGCAAGGTGACAGTGAAACACAGCTCCTAAAGGAGCTTTCTATTTCACTGTCACCTTTCTATAAGCGATTACCAATCATACAAACGCTAATAATAAACATTTTTTGGTGGTCGTACTGTAGTTATGCTACCATACAAACACTATTAATTATATAATTCAAAACTTTAGGAATTTACATGTAAAAGAATACAATAAAACTTCTTAACACTTAACCCATTACCCCATAAATACGCCTTTTTACACTTCTAATTTATTCCTCCACTAAAGAAAATAATTCCACTTTCGACAGCCATGAATATGCACCATAAGAAATATGTTCTATATCCTAGCAAATGGAGGCTTAAAGCAGGCTGAAAGTAAAGCAAAATGTGCCTTAAGGCACATTCTGCTTTACTTTCAATCTGCTTTAAGTGGTCACCAAAATAGGGTATGTGGTAATGGGTTAAATTGAGCACAAAGTATAGAGAGGTGTCCAGATTATGATGGTTTAGCAACCAGTCAGAAGACGATATCTTTATGAAATGGACCCAAGTTGCCCATAAAACAGGCCCTAGGGGCTTACCTTCCAATATGGACTATCCGGGTCAAACTTGGCCACCAGTTCCTCTATAGATGCTATCAGATCTTCCTTTTCTGGGGCAAATACTCGCAGAATGGTCGGTACACTGAAAGAAACCATAATTATACATTAAACAGTGTTGTTTTTTTCCAGCTCTTTCAACATCATGAACCTGTTTAAAACATACTCATGACATTGCAAACAGTGTAGACCCTGTTCAGAGGGCTCCTATGCTAATTTAGAGGAGTATATACTAAACTTCTCAGAATTCCAAATAGACTGGAACATACTTTATGGTGCACAAGGGAACCTTATCCACAATAGTGGGTCTATGTATGAGCGGTTGCAATTATTGCATTTAGTTATTACCTGTCTAGACGATACAGAGATAGGAACTGCTTCTTGCCCAACATCTCCGCCTTCATAGACCTCACCTCATACCTGCAAACAAACAAACACACACCAATAATACATGCATATATACAAGAATTTTGTCCACTTATTTACTTATATCGTATTCTGCCGACTTTTACATTTACCTCCCTGATCATCGAGTCACAAGTCGGCCATTTACATACGGCACATGTTGCAGCCATGACACATTGACTTATTTCCCTCACAGGTACCCATTTCATTCACCTGGGTAAAGTGGAGCAATGTAGGGTAAGTTTTTTGCTTAGAAAAATTTCAGTGATCCTGACAGGGCTCGAATCAGGAACCTCTCGCTTCCTAGGCGAGCGTCCTACCATTGGACCACAGACCCTACCCTAGGACTCCCCCCCATTGTTCTAGATAGGAATGACTGTAAAGCAGGAGCAAAGTGTGCACAGTGTGTCACCAATCTCAATTGTCTAGAGAAGCCCTGACATTTTACTGACAGTTATCGGTTCTCAGTATTTCTCCCATGTAGGATAGAGATATACCCAATGGTGAATCATTCTATCCTCCATACCTTGTGACGTCTTTTATGGTTTGCCCAGCTTTAGCACAAGTGCTGCATAACCAAGGTAGCTACATAATCATTTCTTATGACGTTAGTATAAACAATGTCATCTTTTGGTGGAAAAAAGTTCACAGAAACTGCAATTATTTTGCTATTTGTATCATGTTTTTAATGATTTAAATGGGATGAAAAAAATTCATCAATCGTTTGGTTGATGTCAGCAAGTCTCGTCCCTGCATGAATTTTCCGACCCTCAGGAGAGAAAATTCCTTTCCTACATCAAAACTCATGGTGGATTCCTATATTTCATACCTGGTGAGGTCCTGGAAGAGGCCCGGGTACTTGTCACTGCTGATCACCATCTTGGGTACATCCATCCTCTTCTGATTAATCTGAGGCAAATAGTCAGTAACACAGATTTGAATATGTAAATTAGCCTGATATACAAAGTTTTATTATTTTGTGACTGACTGATGACTATTCAACTAGATATCCATAAATCTTTAAACACTTGTTTTAACCCATTACACCATAAATAGGCACTTTAACCCTTTCCTCCCTGGAATCTCAAATGGACAATTCTAGTTTTCAATTAAATCTTGTCCATTTTTGACTTTTTATGGGTTGATTTTTATAATAAATGTCAAATTTACAAACAGTTTAGACCCTGATCAGAGGGCTCCTTAAGGAGCCCTTTGATCAGGGTCTACACTGTTTGCATAAGACAAGTGTACTCATCACATGTAGGCATTTTGCAAATGACGCATATATGCGTGACTAGGGTTCAAGGAGTTAATTTCTCCCTGTTTGTAAACTGGGCTTCAATAAGAGTGTTTAAAACACCAATTTCCAGCAGCTGTTTCTCCATTAACTCTTTCCTCCCTGAAACTTTAAATGGAGAATTCCAGTTTCCATTTTAGTCTAGTCCATTTCTGACTTTTAAGGGTTGTTTTTGTCAATGTTTGGCATTATGACAAACAGTGAAGACCCTGATCAGGGTCTTCACTGTTTGCATATGACAAGTGTACTTTTCACATGTACACTGTTTGAAAAGGACGCCTATATGCGTGACTAGGGTTCAAAGAGTTAAACCCTATGTTGTGATTCAAATGAGTAGTCACATCATTTGATTTAGTGGAGGTATAAGGATTTTAGCTTAATTTCAAAGTACTCCCCTTCTCTGGGGCTCTGGTTTGAAAAGGAACTGTATACACCCTCACTAGTGTTCAATAGCTGTATTAAACCTTTCAGCACTTAAAGACATTTCCTCAGTCTTTTCAAGGACCCTCCACCCCCCAAAAAAGTTCTCGATAGGCGTGAAAGTAACTGTAAAGCAGGTGCAAAGTGTGCCCAGCCAATGTCAACAATCTCAAGTTGTCTAGAGAGGCCCTGCATACTCACACTAAAGGGTTTTTTCAATGGGTTTTACTAACCAAGCTATCAAATATATGGTGCAGGTCTCACACGAGAGGCTTTAATGATTCACAGTAATACAGGTATGCATGAAAATCATGATTTTAGCAAGGGAACATTTGTTTATAGTGGCCATTTTTTAGTTTGATTTGATTTTACGTCACTTTCAACAGTATTTCAGTCATATCGTGACGTCCAGCTAATTACAGGTGGAGGAAGACCCCAGAAGCCCTTTATGCACTGTTTCAGGCACAAATCGGCAACTGGGAAGAACCACCGACCTTTCGCAAGCCAGCTGGAAGGCTTCCCCTTTTCTTTAGTTTGAATATGTTACCATGGAGAAAAGGATGTCCTCCTCCCATACAAAGCTGGAGACCTCAGCTGACACGACATGGGCGCTGCGATCAAGGTTGATGATGTGTAGCACATGGTCCTTGGTCACCTGAACCCTGCAGCGAATAAAACACAACACAGGTGAGTTCACTCAAAGACATGGGAAAGACTTCAGGCAAATAGGCTGAATGATTGATTTGTTATGATTTTATATTCTTCCAACAGTATTTCAGTCATATTGCGACATCCAACTAAGAACAGGAGGTAGGAAGAGCCAAAATGACCTTTACACTGTTTAAGGAACAACCAGCAACTGGGTAGAACTATCTGGATTCAAACCCACACCCTTTAGAAGCAAAGTGATTTGTCAGTCACAGGGACTATAAACACTCGCCCACGAAGGCCTACTTAAAGTCCAGTAGCATTTTTCTATCAATTGGTTGGCCACATTTGACTGCTAAACTTGTTTCATATAGATGATGATATTGGCTGTGGAAGAGAGGGTCTAATTCTTTGCAGGCCAGCAGCAAAATTGTGCACACAGTTTTAGATCCAGATGAGACGTCCCTTTATATGGTGTCTCATCAGGATACAAACTGTTTTGTTTCTTTTTAGTTGAAAAATTATATTTTCTGAAAAGTAGCAGATGGCAATTGTCGCACATGACATTATTACTAAGAGTGCATAGAGTTAACCCTTTACCCCATAGCCTATTTCTAGTATTGAAGATAGGTGACCACTTAAAGCAGGTTGAAAGTAAAGCAGAATGCACCATAAGGTGCATTCTGCTTAACTTCCAGCCTGTTTTAAGCTCACATGTGCTAGAATATATATAGAAAATATTCCCTATACTATAGATTCATTACTGATTAAATTGGAACTATTTTCGTCAGCGGAGGAATAAATCATATCCGTGAAAAGGTGCTTCTATGGGGGAAAGAGTTAAGCTGAACAAACAATGCAAAAATATTATCTGCAACTGATCAATAACCACATTTATTTTTCATAAAACTCACAGAAATATTAACCCTGCAGATCAGAGGATGAAATATCATATTATATTTCCCTATATCTGATCAATATTAATAGCAGACACTCATGTATCCCTTAACTTTTAGCAATCTAGCGGAGAAATAATGATACCCTTTGCAAACAGTTTGGATCCTGATGAGATGCCGCATAACGCGGCATCTCATCAGGATCCAAACTGTTTGACACTCTGACTCTATTTGGAAAAGAAATTTTGAAAACTCTATTTTTAGAACAGCAGCAGACGACAATTTTTGTTGCAGACGAAAACATTACCCAGCATGCAAAGAGTTAATGGTGCATGGTCCCATCATCCACAAATCACTGAACAGTAAAGTGACGATCACCGTTATACAATCACTGTTAACCCTTACTATACTAAATAATTATACTCCATTTTCAAATGGACTCGTCTTGTTTTCAGATAAATGACCACTGAATGATTTAGTCACTTAACCCATTACCCCAAAGCCTGTTTCTAGTTTGGAAAACAGGTGATCACTTAAAGAATGCTGGAAATAAAGCAGAATGCGCCTTAAGGCGCATTCTGCTTTACTTTCAGCCTGCTTTAACCCTTTCCCCCAAAGAAGTGCCTTTAATTTATTCCTCCACTGAAGAAAATAGTTCCAATTTATACTGTCATGAATATGTGTTATAAGAATTATTTTCTATATTCTAGAAGATGGTAGCTTAAAGCAGGTTGGGAGTGCAGCAGAATGGGCCTTAAGGCACATTCTGCTTTACTTCCAACCTGCTTTAAGTGGTCACCTATCTTCAATATAATGAACAGTAAATGAGGTAAAGGGTTAAGCTACCATCTGCTTTACTTTCAACCTGCTTTAAGTTGTCAACTATCTTGAACATGTTAACTCTTTGAACCCTAGTCCCGCATATAGGGGTGCTTTTCAAACAGTGTGCATGTGAATAGTACACTTGTCCTATGCAAACAGTGAAGACCCTGATCAGAGGGCTCCCTTCGGAGCCCTCTGATCAGGGTCATCACTGTTTGTCATAATGCCAAACATTGACAAAAACAACCCTTAAAAGTCTGAAATAGACTAGACTTAAATGGAAAATGGAATTTTACATTTAAAGTTTCAGGGAGGAAAGAGTTAAGTTGTCAACTATCTTGAACATGTTAAGGGGTAATGGGTTAAACACATCTGTCTTGATGAACGAGCTATAAGAAACAGTTCCTACATGCTGAAAATTGACTGAAAGTAAAGTAGAAAGCTTCTATCGGTATGTATGCATAATGACATTGTGTTCTTTACCATTTCACAAGGCAGCCCCCAGCTACATTATCTGGCTGGCTTTGATCCTCGGACACAGGCGTGGCATCTCCGGCAGCATGGGGCAGGCGAGGGGCTGTAGCTTTAGTTGTCCCAAACACAATACCGTAATTGGGCACCTGTAAAATACACAATGTACAAACTTTCTGATAACCAATTTCTTCTACAACAGTACTGTGATTACAAAATACAGTCGAACTTCGATATCTCAAACTTATTCGACCTATCCGATTTGTCGACACATGAATCAGGGCTGCCATTTCTCCGGATTTTTCCTAAATATTCGGATTTTTTTTCTTGTACAAGGTAGCTTAAAGCAGACTGAAAGTAAAGCAGAATGCGCCCTCAGGCGCATTCTGCTTTACTTCTAGTCTGCTTTAAGTAGTCACACGTCAACAAAACTAGAAATAGGCTATGGGGTAAAGGTACGATTCGTAAAATCTCACTTGAAAAATGCAAATTTGGAAATCTTAGGATTTTTCATGTCAACTTATGGCAGCCCTGATGAATTGCATTATTTCATGCTCGGTTAAGTCAAACATACACGTATTTCAAAGTTAAAACGTGGCTAAGCCACGTTTTAACTTTGAAATACGGGTATGTTCGACATAACCGAGTTCGAGATATCAAAGGTCAACTGTATACAGGTTTTCTTACAATCCTTCCTTCATAAAATACGCCCTCTGCATAACCCTGACTCGCCATAGTGCAATCTAATGTATTCCTCCACTGGAGAAAGTTCTATCTTATACAGTCATGAACATATACCCAAAAAAGATTTATTTATATATCCTAGCAGATGGTTGCTTAACCCAATTGTGCCCAGTGGATTCTTCCATGTTTATATATTGGATTAGTCCATTTTTTATCAAAGGGATGCCTAGTAAAAAAAATCATTTTGTTTTATATTGAAATTCCTATCAACAAACAGTGTAGACTCTGATCAGACCCCGCATTATGCGGCGTCTGATCAGAGTCTACACTGTTTGCCTATGTCCCATATATGGGATCGTGGGTACAAATGGGTTAAAGCATGCTGGAAGTAAAGCAGAATGTGCCTTAAGTAGTTACCTGTCTTCAAAACTAGAGAAACAGGCTATGGGGTAATGGGTTAAGGGGCATTCTGATTTACTTTCAACCTGCCTTTAGTGGGCATCTCTCTTCAAAACTAGAAGCAAGCCATGGAGTAATAGGTTAAAACAAGCTGTAGCATGAATGCACTTTTGGACAATTCAATTCTATTTATATACTTCCATAATTCCTGTATATACAAAAATGTATATCTATGTCTATATATGTAACAGGTGAGAAAACTCTGTTAACCCATTCCCCAGAAGAAGCGCCTTTTAGCGGATATGATCTATTCATCGGCTGAAGAAAATTGTTCCAATTTAATCAGTAATGAATAATTATGTATTATAGGGAATTATTCTTTATTATAGCACATGATAGCTTAAAGCAGGCTGAAAGTAAAGCAGAGTGTGCCCTAAGGCACCTATCTTAAGTACTAGATATAGGCTATCAGGTAAAGGGTTAACACTCATAAATTACCTATTTCACAGGTAAATCCAAAATTTCGCAAATGTGAGCTATTTCTGGACACACATTTCACAATATAATTAACTTTTTGCATGCTGGGTATTTTTTTCCTGTCTGTAACAATTGTCCGAGCTGCTATATTGTTCTGAAATAAGAAATTTTCTCAAATTTCTTTCCAAAACAGGGTCAGAGTGTCATTTTTGTGTCAAATAGTTTGTATCCTGATCAGACGTCATATTTACGCTCTAAGTCATCAATACTGGAAACAAGCTATGAGGTAAATGTTTAATCTGTTATTTTTTCCACTTATAGACAAGCAGCCTATGTAATAATTGTATGTATTGACTGTATAATAAATACTTAAGTGCATGACCCTATTACTGTATGCAGGAAATGCACTTGTTATAACCAGTACTACCTCTCTATTACGACCCCTTAAAATCGTTAATTATTGGATATTTAAGGCAGATGACTGCTTAAAGCAAGGTGGCAGTGAAACAGAAAGCTCCTTTAGGAGCTTTCTGTTTCACTGTCATCTTGCTTTAAGCTCTGTCACATGTCTTTTAAACAATCAATTAGCATTTGTTTTAGTGGTAGTAGTAGAGGGGTTTTACTGTATATACTCAATTACAGTGCTTCCTCCCTCAGTAACAACGACCCTCCCAACAACAATTCCCCCTTACAACAATTCTTGCTGCTTTTTCCCCCAAAGGATTGTTATTGTAACATTTTCACTGCTGCAATACCGTCTGCTTAAAATTGTTGTCTGCTATTTTCCCTTAAAGTTACATATTATAATTAGTGGACAATTTACAGAAGAAATATAATGATGAGTGTCAAACAGCTTGAATCCAGATCAGACGTCTGATCTGGATTCAAGCTGTTTGCAAATTATTATTGAGAGATTTCTCTGGCTCTTTTTTCACTGATGCCAAGTGGAAAGCACCAATACATCAGACCTGGGTTTATATAAAGTCTCGTCTAAAAGCCTTGGTCCGGCGGTGTACTTAAGATGGCTACATCTTCCAAAATGTATGGGTGTTTGATGCATTCTTCCTTATGTAAGTTTGTAACAATTAACTCGTTTGATACAGAACAAGTACAGTCGAACTTCGATATCTCGAACTCGGTTAAATCCAACATACCTGTATTTCAAAGTTAAAACGTGGCTTAGCCACGTTTTAACTTTGAAATATGGGTATATTCGACTTAACCCAGCATGAAATAATGCAGTTCATGTGTCCAACTATCCGATAGTTTGAGTTAAGCGAGTTAGAATTATCGAAGTTCGTCTGTACATGTATTCAAAGTACGATGTTAGTATCTTTGATAGTTTTTATTTTAAATGGAATTTCTCGTCGAGTTGAAACAACACCAATTTAGATTAAAGTCAAACAAACTGTGCTGACCCCAATTAGATCCTTCTGATCAGGATCTACAATGTTTACAAGATATAAGTATACTGGTTTTCTTGTATGGAAAGAGTTTCAACCCCTTTACTCCATAGTCTGTTTATAGCATTGAAGATAGGTGACCACTTAACCCTTTCCCCCATAGAAGCGCCTTTTAGCGCATTCAGTTTATTCTTGCCCTGAAGAAAATAGTTCCAATTTATACATTCATAAGTATGTATAATACAAAATATTTTCTATATTCTAGCAGATGATAGCTTAAAGCAGGCTGAAAGTAAAGCAGAATGCGCTTAAAGCGCATTCTGCTTTACTTTCAACCTGCTTTAAGTGGACATCTATATTCAAAACTAGAGATATGCTATGTGGGAAAGGGTTAAAGCAGGTTGAAAAGAAAACAGAATGCGTTTTATGGCACATTCTGCTTTACTTCCATCCTGCTTTAACCCATTACCCCCATCACATGTATCTAGTATTGAAAATAGGTGACCGCCTAAAGCAGGTAGAAAAGGAAACAGAATGCGCTTTATGGCACATTCTGCTTCACTTCCAGCCAGCTTTAGGGTAAGGCGCTTCTATCTGGGAAATGGTTAACCCATTACCCCATAGCCTGTTGCTAGTTTTGAAAATAGATGACTACTTAAAGCAGGCGCATTCTGCTTTACTTTCAGCCTACTTTAAGCGACTATCTGATAGAATAAAGAAACTATTTCTTATGTTACATACTCATGACCAGTGTTTTCTCGAGAGCGCGTTTTTGGCGCAGAAAATTCACGTTTGGCGCAACCAAATTTGTAACCTGCGTTTTTCTTGACGCAACAATATTTCAGCCCTTTATTGCATCTCTAACCCCGAAGAAATTGCCATCTTATAAACCGAAAGTCGGCGTCGAGAAGCTAGTTGCTGTTATTCTGCGCATGCGTGAGCACCTTGCTGGCCTCAATACCGGTAGCCTGGTTCCCTGTCTTCATCACATTCGGGAACCTGACTAAAATTACGGTGCAATTTCCCATTCAAGTTACGTATCTCGGTACGGCTTCGACGATTTCAAACCAATGAATAGTTATCAGTAAACGTTGAATATTTTATTACCTTCGATCCAATACGATTGTTTCTTATAAATAAAGACGTGAAACTCAAATAATAATCTTCAATTATCAAATTGTGTGGAATTATTACTGATACAGAATATAATCCGACATACGTTCCAGTACCCGGACAATATTAAAACGCCTTCCCGCAATATGTCAAGTTGAATAAAACTTTACGAAAGCTCCGAAGCAACGGAGACAAACTGCATTTTAATAAAAAAAAAAGAAAACTCTGATTACGGTGCTGATCGTAATAAATCAATGCCTTGAAGCAGAAAAGGATCAAACGAGTGAAGAAACTGCATCCAAAACAGCGTCGGCAACGAACCCGGTAACATGGCGAAAATTCAGAGCTGCATGCATGGCTTGAGAAAAACTTTCGGCTACGGTATGAAAGTGGCAAAAAACGGGAAAATCCAGAAAAAGACAGATATTCTTTCAGTAGATGTGAGCTTAACTATTTGTTTCAGTAAAGAAAAACACAAGTATTACTAGCTGTTTCTGACTTGGAGTTTCACTCTCATTGAACCTTTCTGTAAGTTTAAAGTGAGAGACAGGCCGAACGTTGAATTTCTATTTAATTTTGATTATTACCTGCATTCAAAAAACTGAAATTTTCAAGTTAATTAACCCTCTCCTATACACCTTTGAAGGTCTTCTGCACCTTGCTAACAGAGCAGACCATTACCAAACAGATGTAAAAGCTACACTACTTTATCATAGATCATAATAACTTAGAACCTGTTCTGCTAACACTTCAAACCAACCGTGCATGATCAGTTGTAACACCTTATATGCATTAAGAAAGATAATTCAAGTCAGAATTATATATGACCCCTGATTTTTCTAAATGACCCCCAATTTTTTAAGCAGGGGGTCAAACTTGACCCCCTTAATTTTGGCTCTAGAGAAAACACTGCATGACTGTATAAAATGGAACTATATTCTTCAGGGGAGGAATAATTATGGAGGCGTATATATTTATGGGGTAAAGGTTAAACTAAGACATGGTCTATGATGCAAATTATAACTGGAATGCCATTGAATGACCGAACCTTGGCATTATTGATATCCAATAGGCTCAAATGTCAGATAAAACACAAGCATTAATTGTGACTCACTAAATGCCAATTAATGTGTCCTGCATCGCTTGATCAACCAGCCATGAACGGGTAGAGTTAAAATTGTGGATATGTAGATTAATAGATTTCTAAGACTGAGGGTTGCTTAATACAGGCTGAAAATAATGCAGAAAGCTCCTAATGGAGCTTTCTGCATTATTTTCAACCTGTATGAAGCTGAACCTTTCTATCAGAATGTCAATGTATTGTTTTTTGAATGGTTGCTTAGGAAAAGTTTGGTTGTAGATGAGTTTAGTTTTTGGTATGTATAGCAGTGGCTAAAAGATAGGCACTGTAAGTAGAGTCATTATAAAGAAAAGTTTGATTGTAGATGAGTTTAGTTTTTGGTATGTATGTATAGCAGTGGCTAAAAGATAGACGCTGTAAGTAGAGTCATTATAAAGAAAAGTTTGATTGTAGATGAGTTTAGTTTTTGGTATGTATGTATAGCAGTGGCTAAAAGATAGACGCTGTAAGTAGAGTCATTATAAAGAAAAGTTTGATTGTAGATGAGTTTAGTTTTTGGTATGTATGTATAGCAGTGGCTAAAAGATAGACGCTGTAAGTAGAGTCATTATAAAGAAAAGTTTGATTGTAGATGAGTTTAGTTTTTGGTATGTATGTATAGCAGTGGCTAAAAGATAGACGCTGTAAGTAGAGTCATTATAAAGAAAAGTTTGATTGTAGATGAGTTTAGTTTTTGGTATGTATGTATAGCAGTGGCTAAAAGATAGACGCTGTAAGTAGTCATTATAAAGAAAAGTTTGATTGTAGATGAGTTTAGTTTTTGGTATGTATGTATAGCAGTGGCTAAAAGATAGACGCTGTAAGTTGAGTCATTAAACTACAGTAAAACCTCTCTATTACGACCACTACATAAATTTTTAAAGTTTTAGGCAGGTGGCTGCTTAACCCTTTACCCCATAGAAGCGACTTTTAGCGAATCTGATTTATTCATCCGCTGACGAAAATAGTTCCAATTTAATCAGTCATGAATCTATAGTATAGGGAATATTTTCTATATTGCTTAAAACAGGCTGAAAGTTAAGCAGAATGCGCCTTATGGCGCATTCTGCTTTACTTTCAACCTGCTTTAAGTGGTCACCTATCTTCAATACTAGAAATAGGCTATCAGGTAAAGGGTTAAAGCAAGATGACAGTACAGCAGAAAGCTCCAATAGCTGACATGTGTGATTGTGAATTTAATGGCCCCCTCGGAATCACAATCATGTTAATTTTGTAGACTGTGATCTGGGTCTGGTAAATATCTTCAAAAACAAGTCTATGAAATAATTTTTGTTAACCCTTAGCCTGCCAGTCACGACTATAGCTCCATATGCAAACAGCTTGGATCCGGATGAGACGCCGAGTAACTCGGCGTCTCATCCGGATCCAAGCTGTTTGACACTCGGACAACATTTTCAGCAACTTTGAAGCACTTTGAAACTTGAAGCAGACGAGAAATATAGCAGACGACAATTTATTTGGCGGGCTAAGGGTTAATCGATTCCGAATGACTCTAAATATGGGGACATACAGGGTCTACACTGTTTGTCATTCAGTTTGAACCTTTGGACAAGTGACTGTGTAATTAACCCTTTACCTCATAGCCTGTTTCTAGTTTTGAAGACAGGTGGCCACTTAAAGCAGATTGAAAGTAAAGCAGAATGTGCCTTAAGGCACATTCTGCTTTACTTTCAGCCTGCTTTAAGCTAAAATCTGATAGGCTATATAAAATATTTGTAATGGTAATTGTTCATGAGGGTATAAACTGGAACTATTTTCTTCAGCGGAGGAATAAATTAAATATGCTAAAAGTCGCTTCTATTGGGGAAAGGGTTAAAACAGATTTTAGGATAATTGCAGTGGTTGTACAGAGTGTCCCAACTTTTAGAATTTTATGGTTATTATAATTAACATACAGCAAATTAGGACACACAAAGCATGTGCTAATTACAAACAGAAATCCACACAACATTATTTCTTTAACTGTTTGCATGCTGGGTAATTTTTTTGTCAGAAACAATTGTCGTCTGCTACTGTTCTAAACAATAGCATTTTCTTAATCTCAAAACAAGGTCAGTGTTAAACAGTTTGGATCCTGATGAGACGCTGCATTATGCGGCGTCTCATCAGGATCCAAACTGATCACAAAGGTAATCACCAAGGCACATAATTATATCTGCCGCTAGCGTGCAAATAATTTCTCTTCGGTAACAAAAGTGGCTCTTAAACAGCAATTAAGTTTAACTATAACACCCACTCAAATGAGAACAGTTTTTCATGCATCACTACAAATTGTACTGGACAAGTTTAGCTTCAATATAAGTCTAGTGCAATTTTGACTATTAAGGGTTGATGTTAACAATATCTGATCTGGGTCTACACTATTTGCATAGGACAAGTATACTCTAGTAGACAAGCAGGTTGAAAGTAAAGCAGAATGCACCTTAACCCTTAGCCCGCCAAATAAATTGTCGTCTGCTATATTTCTTGTCTGCTTCAAGTTTCAAAGTGCTTCAAAGTTGCTCAAAATTACTGAAAATGTTGTCCGAGTGTCAAACAGCTTGGATTCGGATGAGACGCCGAGTTACTCGGCGTCTCATCAGGACCAAGCTGTTTGCATATGGAGCTATAGTCGTGAGTGGCAGGCTAAGGGTTAAGGCATATTAAAGCAGAATGCACCTTTAGGCACACCGGCGGAGGTAGTCGAGGGGTAAAGCACTCGCTTAAGACGTCAGGGGTTGTGAGTTCGATCCCCCGCCGGACCAAGTCATTCAGATGAGACTTTATAAACCGAGGTACGATGTATGAGTGCTTTACACTTGGCATCTAAAAGAACCAGAGAACTCTTTTGCCCGGGATCTCTGTATCCTCTACCCTCTCTCAGGGGCGTCCAATTAGCCAAAAGACGGCAGAAACGGACGTTAACAAACAAAACCAAACCTTTAGGCACATTCTGCTTTACTTTCAACCTGCTTTAAGTGCTTTAAGAAGTCATCTGTAATCAAAACTAGAAACAGGTTAATGGGTTACTCTTTTCAGACCACTTGCCCGAAGTTGATGAAAACTGCTTTTTCACTGTATTATGCTAAATTCTGATGCAAATATCACGTGCCCAAATAAGAAATCACTTGTCCTGGGATTTGGGCAAGTGGGTTAAGGCGATAATTGCTGAAGAGTGCTTAAAACAATTGATTGACTGCAGTAGGAGGAAAGTAAGGCAAGAGCTAACACTATGTATCGCGAGGTCATATGAACAAAACCTTACTGTTACAACTCTATAATTATATGGAGACCAAATTACACGAAACAAGGTGAAAATTGCACACATCCAATTAACTAAACCTTTTTAATACAATTACTATTTTCTTCAGTGAAGAAGTAAGTTCTAGGCATAAAAAAGTGTATTTGTTGGATAATGGGTTAATTTAACCCATTATCCAACAAATACACTTTTTTATGCCTAGAACTTACTTCTTCACTGAAGAAAATAGTAAAGATTTGTACAGTCATGAATACATTGTATGTACCGTAAGAAATATTTTCTTCATCATAGTAGATAAAAGCTTAAAGGAGATTGAAAGTAAAGCAGAATGTGCCTTAAGGCACATTCTGCTTTGTTTTCAACCTGCTTTAAGTGGTCACCTATATTCAATGCTAGAAACAGGCTATGGGGTAATGGGTTAAATGGAGACCAAATTACTACAAACAAGGTGAAAATTGCAGACATCCAATTAACTTTACCTCAATAATACAATTGCTTAGATCAACCCTTGGAATATTGCAGGCAACTTTTGAAGATGTTTGCAACAGTAAGGATTGAGAACAGGCCCCAAATTTGTGGGGCATGATCAGGATCAAAACTGTTTGTAGCTTAAGTATTTCTACATCCGTAAAAAAAATTTTTTTTCAGAATTTTAACTGTGGATATTTAGAGCAGGTAACATTTATACAATAGGTCAAGGGCTAGATGATCAATCCCTTATTCTTTCACTGCAAAAATGCAGCTACGCAAACACTGGTATTTTATAACATTTTAGATCCCCAAAACAGATGCCAAGTTACTAACTTGGCATCTGATTTGAATCCAAACTGCTTGATACTCATACTGATATTTTTTTCAGTACAAATGCATGAAATCTGAATTTGAAACAAATAAACAAACAATCAGATATAAATTTTTAACCCTTCCCCCACAGAAGCGCCTTTTAGCGCATTCAGTTTATTCTTGCCTTGAAGAAAATAGTTCCAATTTATACATTCATAAATATGTATAATACAAAATATTTTCTATATTCTAGCAGATGATAGCTCAAAGCAGGCTGAAAGCAGCTTTACTTTCAACCTGCTTTAAGTGGACACCTATATTCAATACTAGAGATATGCTATGTGGGAAAGGGTTAAGCAGATGGTATCATTGGCAATGATAGACTTGAATTGCCCTGGATAACAATAGCCTAAATTGCATACAATTTTCTTTTTAAAAGTCTCAAAAGAACAAAAGTTGGTTTATATGTACATGTCAGTTCTATGTCAGAGGTATGTTGAAAGTGTACAACATAGATATTTAACCCATTACTCCATAAATACATCTTTTTACGCCTCTCATGTTTCAGCTATTTTGTGCTGTTTTTACACATATGCAAACAGTTTAGATCCAGATCAAAGGTAAAATAAGATGAAGTCTGATCAAGATCTTCACAGAAATCATATCTGCTTTTATTTCAGTCTGCTTTAACTCTTTCCTCCCTGAAACTTTAAATGGACAATACCAGTTTCCATTTTAGTCTAGTCCATTTCTGACTTATAAGGGTTGTTTTTGTCAATGTTTGGCATTATGACAAACAGTAAAGACCCTGATCAGAGGGCTCCTTTCGGAGCCCTCTGATCTGGGTCTTCACTGTTTGCATAGGACAAGTATACAATTCACATGTACACTGTTTGAAAAGGATGCCTATATGCGGGACTAGGGCTCAAAGGGTTAAGCTACCATCTGCTAGAATAAAGAAATTATTTCTAATGTTAAATATTCGCAACTGTATAAATTGGAACTATTTTCTTCAGTGGGGACATAAATTTGAGGCATAAAAAGGCATATTGATGGGTAGTTGGTTAATGAAGAAATCATATCTGAAAAATAAAGGAGAAAGTGTCAATTCCAGCATTAAAGCAGAGATCATTAATTCTAAATTTAGCAGACAACATTTCTTTCAGTTTCAATAATGTCAAAATGACATGTTTTTATTACAGTAAAGTTCCGCTTAACGACCGGTCCGAAATTAAGACCGGTCCGAAATTACGACCACTTTTTAAAAGAACGGAATATATCCCTTCATAGTTTAATGGTCGTATGGTCCGTTATTAAGACCGGTCCGCTATTCCGTATTACGACCACTAATCCCAGAACAAAAGACCAATTAGTGTTGTTTTAGGGTCCGATAATAAGGGCAGGCGTTCACACTTTGCCGGTCGCGACAAAAGCCAGTTTGACACTTTTACGACAAACACCGATTACTTTACGGCAGAGGTCAAGGCCGATTAAACAATAGGGATGCTTCAACGAGGGAAATGTTTTGATAGCAGATAACTAAAAATAATGCGAAAGTATGATGAATACGGCACTTGTTTAATCTCTTGATTGCTCTATTGGTGCATGTATATTTCGTTTATCTCGCATTAGGCCAAATATAGTTA
The DNA here is from genome assembly GCA_922989275.2 of Gari tellinella. Taxonomy (NCBI): domain Eukaryota; kingdom Metazoa; phylum Mollusca; class Bivalvia; order Cardiida; family Psammobiidae; genus Gari; species Gari tellinella. The sequence continues at coordinate 73,777,905 of OV277865.1, read as the reverse complement.
CAGAAAAAACTGTTTGTAGCGCATACATCGGACTCGATGACGGAGGGAGAGATAATTGGGCTAATTAGTAAAATACTTACAGGGTGTGATTTACTAATTAAAATGTTAATTTAGCACTTTAGACTTTCATCTGATCCGCCCCAATCGAGTTTTATGTTTGATAAATTATTTTTTATTGGTTATCTCGACAGATGATTTTTGTAAACAATGAAATAATTGGTCGAACTTTGGATAATTAATAATATTAAACCCGACGAATTTCTTCATAAACATGTCGTGTGACAGATTAGATCCAGATCAGATATCAAACAATTTGGAATCAGTTCAGGATCTAAACTGTCCAAAATGATATTTCTTTGTCACTGAAACTCATAGACTATGTGCTAAGGCCCATCTTTATGTGCTAAGATTTTTTTATTGAAACATCGTTTTAATTCAGATCAGACATCAAGTAATTTGGAGTCTGGTCAGGATCCAAACTGAAATGCCACTTCTTATAGATTATAGTCTATGTGTTACACTGCTAATGCCCCTCTTTATGTGCTAACATTAATAATTTATTCAATTAATGAATCTTCATAACATGTGTAGATCTATGACAGTTTTTAGTTTGTGTATATGTGTATTTTCAAAAATTAAATTATGGTTGTTTGAAATAGGCTTTTTTGTGCCGATCTATTCAAAATAGGTTCAATATACCTATCTATCTATATCTGACCAAAAAATCCTCATCGATATCAAGGGTCTCAATAATAAGACCGACTCGATATTAAAGACCACTTTTTGTCAGTACCACAGGTGGTCTTAATAGCGGAACTTTACTGTACCAAGATTTCGATATTTGTATCTACATTTAACAAACAGACATTCTATGTCAATTTTCCCCTTGTAATGCTGATAACTTGATATATCCATCTTTTGAAAACAGTGTAAACAGTGTAGATCAAGATAAGAGGGCTCTTTCAGGGTCTGCACTGTTTGTAATACTTTATGGATGTGCTGGGGACAAATCCTTTGAGATTCAATATAAACCTATTATTATTTATTAGATAACAGATGAATCAATTTGAAATTGAGCATAGTAAGAGTTACCTCTAAGCCCGCTTGCTGGGAAATCCTGATAACCTTTGCAAACAGTTTGGATCCTGATGAGACGCCGCCTAATGCGGCGTCTCATCAGGTTCCAAACTGTTTGAAATTCTGACCCTGTTTTGCAAAGAAATTTTGAAAATTCTACTTTTAGAACAGTAGCAGACGACAATTGTTGCAACCACAACATTTCCCAGCATGCAAAGAGTTAACATTATCCTCCGTTGTACAATTTTACAACCCACGACTGTGAAAATACAATAAATACAAGAATGGTAATTTTTCGGCAGACAACAATGTCTTTCAATTGCTCTGACAATGCAAAACTAGGGAAAGGTGATAATTGACCTAATAAGGTTCTAACAAGATAGGAAAATGCTAGTCGTGATAAATTAGATTGCCGGACATGAGCCCCCCCCGGACACGAGCCCCCCGGCCGATTTTGCATGGGCGGACACGAGCCCCCCCGCCTGTTTTGCGCGGGTGGACATAAGCCCCCCTGGTCGGACAGATAATTAACTAATGTTTTGTTATTATTTTTAGCAATAAATGAAGTTTTTCTTCGGCTGCAAATATTGCCTTGCTTGTTTGTAATAATTCATCAATTATTAATTGTTTCATTTTAATTATGATACCTCTTAGGAAAAATATAATGATGATAGATCTAATCATTTATATTGTCAACTTGATTACACAATAGCGACAAAATAAGATAATCGTTGCCTATTAGCGAAGCAAACTGTCGGTAACACTTTGATAATACATGGAATTAATTGTGCAATTGTCTCTTATTTACTGAAGAAACACCGCCAGTGAAACGTGTAAGTTTGATAGATTGATTGAATCCATTGTCCATATAGTCGTAAGTTAAAGGTGTTGTTTGTGTCTCATAATTCTCAAACATATCAAAGTTCTCAAACATTTGCGGTTAAAAGCATAATATATAAAGTGCAATAATGACAACATAACACTGAAAACACGATGTGAAGTTTTAAATCTACAATTTTACACAATAAAACATGTATCTTATCATAGGGTGGGTCGGGGGGCTCATGTCCGCCCGCGCAAAACAGGCGGGGGCTTGTGTCAGCCCGCTCAAAATCGGCCGGGGGGCTCGTGTCCGTTTACCGATAAATTATACTGTCTACTTCAAGAAAATAACATCTGCTAAATTTCCAAATTTAAAAGTTTTGCAATGAGATTTTTTTTAAAGAATCTTTCTTTATCATCTTTTACGCAATACCCAAAATACACTCTTCATCAATCTTAACTCTTTGCATGCTAGCGACGGATATATCCACCACATTGATTGCCTTTGCAAACTGTTTGCCATTCTGACCCTGAATTTAAAAGAAATTTTGAAAATGATAATTTTAGAACAGTAGAAGACGACAAATGTTGCAGACGAATAAATTACCCAGCATGCAAGGAGTTAATACAAGCCTGACATTACTGAAGACCAGCATTCATATAGAACTCATTTACCCCTAAAAGCTTTAATGGGCCACTACAGGTTCCAGTAAATCCTGTCCATTTAGACTATTTTGGATAGTTTTTAATAATATAATGCAAAAAGACAAATAATGCAGACCCCCATCAGCGAAATCCTTTAGGATTAGATTGTAAAGGAATAGTATCCTTAAGAACCCTCTGATCTGGGTCTACACTGTTTACACAGGTCAAACATATTTAGTTACCTACAGGTACATAGTTTGTTAACCCATTACCCCATAGCCTGTTTCTAGTATTGAAGATAGGCGACCACTTGAAGCAGGTTTAAAGTAAAGCAGAATGCAGCCTGCTTTAAGCTACCATCTTCTAGAAGATAAAAATATTTCTTATGAAACATATTTATGATTGTATAAAGTGGAACTATTTTCTTCAGTGGAGGAATAAATTAGAGGTGTAAAAAGGCGGTTTTTTATGGGGGTAATGGGTTAAGGACCAGTATACTTTGCACTGAGGTTCCAACTGTTAACACAAAATTAATTATACAGGGTTGATGCAAGTTAAAGGTTAATTTGAAGCCTGGAGTCATAAAAAGTCATGTGACCACAAAAATCTAACGGCCTTGCAATGCACTATAACCACCGTAGTTTATTTCCACGTCTGTACCACGATGACATGATACTCTGGCTACTCCAGTCATATTTTCGATACAATTGGTCAGGAATTAATATCGGGACAAATATAAACAGATATCGGTAAATACAATGCAGTCATAACTGTTTGTGTTTATTACGGACTACCACACCTGGTATTAATCTTTAGCACTGGATGGTGGGGACATAGGAAAACTCCGAGGTCAAAGGTCAGTACATAAAAGTTATAAAGTAATTTGGAATTCAGATTTATTGATTTATTAAGTAAAAGTCTAAGATTTTATTTTAGAGAAATTTTTATTAACCCATTATTATTACTCTTTTACATAGATACACCCTTGAATGAATTAATACATTTTGTTTCACCTTTAATTAAATTATTCCTCCACTGAAGAAAATAGTTAAAAGTTTCATTTCATACAGTCATGAACAGGTATCACAATAAATATTTTCTATATTCTAACAGATGGTAGCTTAAAGCAGTCTGAAAATAAAGCAGAATGCACCTCAAGGCATGTTATGCTTAACTTTCAACTGACTTTAAAGAAAGTTGTTTATCACTTCGTCAATTTGATGCAGATATCTCAGGGCTCCAGATAAGAGGGAGTAAACTGTTCAAATCCATAATTTTCTCACTTATTTTAGCATCAAATCCTATGGTGTTACTACTCATTAGAATCGTCTCTTTGAGACGATTCTAATGAGTAGTGACACCATAGGGTTTAAAGCAGAAATAAAGATTAAGTTTTTGAAATACCCCCCTTATCTAGAGCCCTAAACCTTTTTCCAAATAAAATATCAAAGTGACACAGCATTTGGTTTCCAATAAAACACTGATCTTGATCAAGTTTCAAAATGTATTACTCTCTCAGAATACTGTTTGCCAAAGCTATATAAGGATTATTTCACACTTTACATTATTAAAGTGTTCACATGGTATCAGTTGAGAGTGTCCAATATCAGACAGATATGAAGGACATTCACACATAGCCTCAAGACTCAGAATATTTACAAAATTGAACGATATATTACTTTATTAACCCTTTCCTTCATAGACAAGGGGGCAAAACACCAAAATCCAACTTTGTGTAAGACATAATACAGTTGAACCCCTCTAAACCGGAACCTCTAAATACCGGAATTCTCTCTAAACCGGACAAAAACTTTGGTCCCGTTTCCAACAATTCCTTATTTGAACCTATTACACCATAAATATGCCCTTTTACGCCTTTGATTTATTCCCACGCTGAATATGTATAATCTGAAATATTTTCTGTATTCTAGCAGATGAAAGCTTAAAAGCAGGTTGAAAGTAAAGCAGAATGCGCCTTATGGCGCATTCTGCTTTACTTTCAACCTGCTTTAAGTGATCAGCTATTTTCCATACTAGAAACCCCTCTAAACTGGCCATTTATGTTGTCCCCACACATGTCCGGTTTAGAGGGGTTAAATTTCACTGTACTGCTAAATGCAAAATGAGATAACTTTTCTTTCATCTTCCTTTAACCCTTTACTCCATAGAATTAAATTTGCTCCTCCACTGAAAAAAACTTCAATTTCAAACTTATCAAGACAATTTGTAAATGTAATGTACCATAAGAACTATTTTCTATATCCTAGCAGATGGTAGTTTAAAACAGGCTGAAAGTAAAGCAGAATGCTTTATGCTCTACTTGCAAAAGTGCCACCTGCATCGAATACCAGCATTTATAGTGCTTATATATCAGGAAATGGCATCCAAGGCATATTTAGAGATCTGCAGGAACTTGGTTAATGCTTTACCCAATAGCCTGTCTCTAGTTTTTAAGATAGGTGACCACTTGAAGCAGGTTGAAAGTAAAGCAGAATGTGCCTAAAGGCGCATCCTGCTTAACTTTCAGCCTGCTTTAAGCTACCACTGGCTCGATATAGAAAGTATTTCTTGCTGTACATATTAATGACTGTTTAAATTGGAACTATTTTCAGTGGAGGAATAAATCAAATGCATTAAAAGGTGTATGGAGTTAAAGGTTAAGTAGTCCATGTGTTTTTTCAATTTAACCCATTTTATGCGTGATACACTTTTAGGTGTACCTCTAGGCAAACAGTTTTGATCTGAGATCAGGCCCCACATTGTGGGGCCTGATCTGAGATCAAAACTGTTTGCAGCTAGTTCAGTATTCTATCAGAAACTGCTGAAATCTTTTGCAAATATTTGAGTTATACCCGCTGCAGACGACATTTTAAAATGGCTGTCAAATATTACCAAGCATGCAATGGGTTTAGGGCATGTTTTTTCACTCAGTGGTAAGATTGACTGTACTTAACACCTTTTTGCTAAAGGGTTCTTAAAAGCTTAACCAAGGAAAATTTACAAGGGTATAAATGAACAAATTATCTAAATCAAACAATATACATATCCTAATCACTACGCAAATATGACAATTAATGTGAAGAAATAAATCCCAAGATGACCATAAAGTATCTCTGCAACTTAACCCTTTGGACCCTAGTCCCGCATATAGGCGTCATATTCAAACAGGGTACACATGAATTGCACACCTGTCCTATGAAAACATTGAAGACCCAGATCAGAGGGCTCCTAAAGGAGCCCTCTGATCAGGGTCTTCACTGTTTGTCATAATGCCGAACATTGACAAAAACGACTCTTAAAAGTCAGAAATGGAGCAGACTAAAATGGAAACTGGAATTGTCCATTTAAAGTTTTAGGGAGGAAAGAGTTAACCCTTTACCCCATTGCATGTTTCTAGTTTTGAAGACATGTGACCAAATAAAGCAGGTGCATAATAAGGTGCATTCTGCTTTACTTTCAGCCTGCTTTAAGATACAGTCTGTTAGGAAATGAAAAATATTTCTTCAGATTTATTTGCATGACTGTATAAGGTGAAACAAATTTTCTTAAGTCCTTGAATAAATTAAAGGCATATCTATGTGGGGTAATGGGTTAAGTGATTGACAAGGGTGTTTACTCACTTCTCAGCACTGAAAACATGTATTGAAGGCCTTAGTGCAAACAGTTTGGGTTTAGATCAGGCACCACTAAATTTAGGACCAGTAAAGAATCAAAACTTGTCTGTCAGATCCTTTTCTGCACTTTGCTCTACTTTCAACCTAATTTTTAAGCAGTCACCTATCTTCAATACTAGAAACAGGCTTAAGACCTTAAACCAACTCAATTTGGTTAAACATAATCTTAAGCAAACATTTTTGAAATAGTATAAATTTGTCATAAAACCGTAAAAGAGCTGTATAAGATCCGAGTGACAATATTTTGGTTATGGCTAAGACCTTGTGTACAAACTTACATTTAAAACTATATCAATGACAAGAGGGATTTTGCATTATACAGTAAAACCTCTCTTGTACAACCACTATTTGAGATAATGTTTTTGGTGTTTATTACAGGTGGCTATTTTTAAGCAAAATGAAAGTAAAGCAGAAAGCTCCTTTAGGAGCTTTCTGCTTTACTTTCAAATTGCTTTAAGCATGCACCTGAATTAAACATTAAAAATTTAACCTGTAAGTGGTTGTAATAGAGCGGTTTTACTGTACAATAAAACATAATGTACAATGAAAACAGGGTCAAGAAACATGGCAATCTTTAACCAAATAGTCTTTTACCCCATAGTCTTGTTTTTAATTTTGAAGACAGATGACCTTTTTAAGCAGGTTGAAAGTAAAGCAGTATTTACGTAAGAGCGCATTCTCCTTTATTTACAGCCTGCTTTATAAGCTACCAACAGCATGGGCATAGAAAATTTTCCTTACAGGGCATATAAATTTTGTGACTGATAGGGATACTCTGTGGTACCAGGAGAGACTTTGTGAAAATAGATTGACTTGTGTTTTAAACAGGGATACTCCTATAAACAGGGATACTCCTTGTGAATTTAAGGTAATCAGTTCTGTGTACGAGTCACATACTTTAGGTACACTGCTTTTAGAGTGTCAAGTGTTTTAATTATTTGCAATAATTGTTGTCTGCAATTATTGTTCTACAATTTTTAATCTTTTTTTTTAATGTCAATTATGCCAAGATTAATTGTAGGATAGATTTAAAAGAAAACTGATGGACAGTCTCAAAGACAGGTGACGGCTTTAAATGCAGAAACAAAATGTCATTATTTTTCTACAAAACTGTTTACCTGTATAAAGCAGCAACCTGTCTTTCTTCCTTAACCCTTAGCCTGCCACTCACGACTATAGCTCCATATGCAAACAGCTTGGATCCGGATGAGACGCCGAGTAACTCGGCGTCTCACCCGGATCCAAGCTGTTTGACACTCGGACAACATTTTCAGCAATTTTGAGCAACTTTGAAACTTGAAGCAGACGAGAAATATAGCAGACGACAATTTATTTGGCGGGCTAAGGGTTAATAACACTATTGAATTTCCTCCATAGCCAAAAGAGCAAATGATTTATATTGGTATTTAAGGCAGGTGACAGCTTAAAGGAAGATAAAAACAATAAAAATACTTTTGTTGTGCTTGACCCATTACCCCATGGCATGTTTCTAGTTTTGAAGATCAGTGACTACTTAAAGCAGGTTGAAAGTAAAGCAGAATGTGCCTTAAGGAACATTTTGCTATACTTCCAACCTACTTTAAGCTACCCTCTGCTAGAATAAAGAAAATATTTCATATGGCACATATTCATAACTGTATAAAGTAGAACTGTTTTCCTCGGTTGAGAAATAAATTAAAGGCATAACAAGAGGCCCATGCGGGCCTAAATATCGCTCACCTGGAAAAACCAACACAAGGGTCACATAACCCCTGGTATGGGATCACTTTTCACCCCAGAGACATAATTTTCATTGAAAAAACCTATTTTTAGCTCCTGTGACCTAGATATGCAACGGACCGGAACCATATTTTCATTGGTTAAGGGCTTCTAGAAGTGTCATCATGCCAAATATCAAAGCTCTAACCATATTAGTTTCAGAGGTAAAGATGTTTGAAGATTTCACTATATAACTCTATGTAAAATTAAGACCCCCAGGGCGTGGCCATTTTTTACCCCAGGGACATAATTTGAACAATCTTGATAGAGGACCTGTAGATGATGCTTTGTGCCAAATATCTAAGCTCAAGGTACTGTGGTTTCAGACAAGAAGATTTTTTAAGATTTCATTGAAAAAATCTATTTTTAGCTGCTGTGACCTAGATATGCAACTGACCAGAACCATATTAACAATATTGGTTAAGGGCTTCTAGAAGAATCATCATGCCAAATATCAATGCTCTGGCCATATTAGTTTCAGAGAAAAAGATGTTTAAAGATTACACTATATAACTCTATGTAAATTTACGACCCCCGGGGCAGGGTCATTTTTTACCCCAGGGACATAATTTGAACAATATTGATAGAGGACCTGAAGACGATGCTTTGTGCCAAATATCTAAGCTCAGGGTACTGTGGTTTCAGACAAGAAGATTTTTTAAGTTTTCATTGAAAAAATCTATTTTTAGCTGCTGTGACCTAGATATGCAACGGACCGTAAATATTTGAACAACTTTGAAAGAGAACCATATAAGGATCATTCAGGCCAAGTTTGGTAAAAATCTATCCAGTAGTTTCGGAAGAGATGTCGTTTAAAGAAATTGTTGACTACGAACGAACGGACGACGACGGACAGAGGACGATCAAAATAGCTCACCTTGGCACTACGTGCCAGGTGAGCTAAAAACGGCGTATTTATGGGGTAATGGGTTAAGCTGCCATCTGCATTCAACACCATCACTGAAAGTTCATTTGTTCATGGAGGTGTCAACCAGCGGACATGGGTCGAGTGGCAATGTGCTCGACTATGATACCAGGGGTTGTGAGTTCTATCTCCGCAGGACCAAGTCCTTCAGATGAGATTTTTTAAACATAGGTCCAATGTATTTAAACTGGGCAAAGGAAAGAACCAGAGAGCACTGTTGATAATAAGAGTAGGGCATTGCGCCTAGGTTTTCTGTATCCACTCCCCTCTTCTGGGGGGTCCAATTAGCACATATATGGCAGAAGCAGAAATGTTATCAAACAAACCAAACCAAACAGGTGTGTCAAAAGGTCTTCTGTGGATAAAACAATTAAAGGTTGTTGAAAAGAGGTTTGCCCGTAACCAAGTGTGCTTTACGAACAAACACTTCCAGTGGAAACTGGAAAGAAAGGGAAGAACCATCCCTGTAAACAGTGGGTGTAAGTGTAGGAAAACTAAACTAAGTTATGGATGCTGCAAGGTATTTTAAACCAAAGGTAAACGTTTTTATTCTAGACCATCATTATTCATACTTGTATTTTAACTTTTTATCCCATAGCCTGTTTCTAGTATTGAATTAGTGATTACTAAAAGCAGCGTGAAAGTAAAGCAGAATGCACTTTACCTACTCCTTTGCCGCTGAGACACCAAACAAGGGCCACCATGGCCCTAAATCGCTCACCTGGTTCACTATGTAAAACTTGACCTATAGTGATATAGATTACTACTGGACATGACTAACAATAAACCTCTAGAGTGTTAACAAAATTTTTCTATGATTTGACCTAGTGACCTAGATTTTGACCAGACACAATCCACGTTTAATTTTGACCTAGATTCAATGTAGGCAAACATTCTGACAATATTTCACTCAGATCTAATGAGATGTGTAGCCTCTAGAGGGTAAACACTGTTTTTCTTTGATTTGACAAAGTGACCCAGTTCTTGACCAGACATGACCCATATTTGAACTTGACCAAGATATCAATTAGGCAAACATTCGGACCAAGTTGCATTAAAATCAAATGAAATTTGTAGCCTCTAGAGTAATCACAAGGTTTTTCTATAATTTGACCTAGTGACCTAGTTTTTGACCGGACATGACCCACATTTACACTTGACCTAGATATCAATTAGGAAAACATTTTGACCAAGTGTCATGAAGATCGGATGAGATTTGTAGCCTCTAGAGTGTTAACAAGGTTTTCCTATGATTTGACCTAGTGACCTAGTTTTTGACCCGACATGACCCATATTCGAACTTGACCTAGATATCAATTAGGCAAACATTTTGATCAAGTTGCATAAAAATCCTATGAGATTTGTAGCCTCTAGAGTGTTCACAAGGTTTTTCTATGATTTGACCTAGTGACCAAGTTTTTGACCAGACATGACCCATATTTAAACTTGACCTAGATATTAATTAGGCAAACATTTTGATTAAGTTTCATTAAGATCCAATGAGATTCGTAGCCTCTAGAGTGTTCACAAGGTTTTTCTATGATTTGACCTAGTGACCTAGTTTTTGACCCGACATGACCCACGTTCGAACTTGACCTAGATTTCATCAAGACAAACATTGTCATTAAGTTTCATGAAGATCGGATGAAATTTGTAGTCGCTAGAGTGTTCACAACCAATTGTGAACGAACGGACAGACAGACAGACGACGGACATCCAGCGATCCTAAAAGCTCACCTTGGCACTTCGTTCCAGGTGAGCTAAAAAGGAAACTGATCTATTGGGGAAAAGGGTTAATCCATTACTCAATAGTCCGTTGTTAGTTTTGAAGAAAAAACTTCATTAGTTTTGAAGACAGATAACAACTTAAAGCACTATAGAAAGTAAATTAGAATGTGCCTTATGGCGCAGTCTGCTTTACTTTCAGCCTGCTTCAACTTACTATCTGCAAGAATCTAGATTATTACTACTTATGGTGCATATTAAGTATTTTCTTTAGTGGAAATATAAATCAGAGGCTTAAAAATGCATATTTATGGAGTAACAGGTTACATGGTATAAAAATCTGTGAAGACTTGAGGGTTTCAATAAGAAAGTTAGCAGGTGATATCCATACAATTCAATCTTGCCACCAAGCAGGACTAAAAAAAAGAGTCAATTAAGACTGAAAATATTCATCATTTTCTAACTCATTTCAGCACCAAATCCTATGGTGTTACTACTCATTAAAATTATCTCAAAGAGACGATCCTAATGAGTAGTGACACCTTAGGGTTTAATTCAGAAATAAAGATTTTAGTTTTTGAAATTAACTCCCCTTATCTAGAACTCTGATGTCTCTTACAAATAATAAAGTTAGCAATACAATACAATCTTGCCACCTAAGGCAGTAAGTGGCTGAACATGCTGATGATAATGGATATCCAATCAACAAATGAACATCTTCAAATGCAGTAAAACCTCCCTATTTTAACCCTTACCCACATAGCCTGTTTCTTGTATTGAATATAGATGTCCTCTTAAAGCAGGTGGAAAGTAAAGCAGAATGCGCCTTAAGCGCATTCTGCTTTACTTTCAGCCTGCTTTAAGCTATCATCTGCTAGAATATAGAAAATATTTTGTATGATACATATTAATGACTGCATAAATTGGAACTATTTTCTTCAGTGAATGAATAAACTTAATGTGCTAAAAGGAGCTTCTATGGGGGGAAAGGGTTAATCACCAAATTGTGTTAATTAGTAGACCTGTGTATATGACAGGTGACTTCTTACAGCAAAGTGAAGGAGCTTTCTGTTTTACTGTCACCTTACTTTAATAAGTCACCTGTATTATATACAAATAATGATCTAATGGTCAAAATAGAGAGGTTTCAGACCTTTATTCTGGTCATTTTGGGGAAAACTGCAATGTCTGATTTGGTAAATTTTTAGCGCAAAAAATAAAATGAGTGGGGGGGGGGGGGGGGGGGGGGGGGGGGGTTTGGCCAAAATTGGGAATTAATTTTTACAATTTCTCAATGGGAATGGACTCGTGGATGCGCCAGGAAGAAGGCCTGGGTTTGACTGTATGTTGAAGTATAACACAGATTGTATGTTCTGCTATTTCAGGCCTCCTCAATGACACTCTATGCCGGTAAATTACTGAACCAGTCCAACATGGAGAAAGTCTGGGTACACAACTCCATGAAACTGGAGATTGGAGACTGGAGGTTGGAGAAGAAAATACGCAAGTGTGAGTAACAATTAGAAATAGTCTGTTATAAGCCCTTCGTCTGTAATTAGTGAATATTTGACACTTTTCTAAAATAGAAGTAGCTGTCTGATCAGGTGTTCCTCTCTTTTTCTTAACCCATTTCCCAATAAATACGACTTTTTACGCCTATAATTTATTTCTCCTCCCAAGAAAATAATTCCCTTTTATACAGGGACATGAATATTTATCATAAGAAATAATGTCTTTATCCATGCAGATAGTAGCTTAAAGCAGGCTGAAAGTAAAGCAGAATGCACATTAAGGTGCATTCTGCTTTACTTTCTACCTGCTTTATTTAAAACTTGAAATAGGCTTCGGGGTAATGGGTTAAAGGGTATGTCCAATATCGGAGTACTCATTCCTTTCTGGAATTTTTGTCCTTATTTTATTAGCCAGTATAATAATTCTGATGACTGATGTTCATAATGAACAAAGATTTATAAATAATTATGTCTCAAAATGAAGTTAGACAACTCTGCTGGTTTTCATTCAAAACTACTCAGGATAGTCTCCCTTGCTGTTTTCAATTCTTAACTTCCGAATACTCTCCCTTCATAAATCCTGAACATATTTCAGATACTGACTCGGTGCCTTAAAGCTGAGCATACTAGTATTTACAATAAATTTGGACACCAAACAACTCTGTACCTGATATTATAAGGAACCAAACTAAAATCAGCATCATTTTTACGTTCAAATTTCTGCTTTTGGTCCATGAACTCTTACCATGCTAGCCGTGGATAAGTGTCCCCCAATGATTACCTTTGCAAACACTTTGGACCCTGATGAGATGCCTCTTAATGGGGCGTCTCATCTGGATCCAAACTGTTTGACTCTCTAAACCTGTTTGGAAAAGAATTTTTCAATTTTCAATTTTTAGAACAATAGCAGAGAACAATATTATTGTTGCAGATAAAAAAATTACCCAGCATGCAAAGAGTTAACTCATTCACTTTTGGTCCATTGACTCATTCACCCTTGAATCATCAATTGGACAACTCTTATTCCTTTGTTCGACTTTTTACGGGGTTTTTACTCATACATTATTGCAAAATGACAAACAGTGCAGACTGATCTAAAGTCTTCTAACCCATTATCCTTTAAATACACCTTTTACGCCTTGAAATTATTCCTCCATTGAGGAAAATAGAGTCACTTTCAACAGTCATTCATATGTACCATTTTCTATATCCAAGTAGATGGTAGTTTAGCCAATTACCCCATAGCCTGTTTCTAGTTTTGAAGATAGGTGACCACTTAAAGCAGGTTAAATGAAAAGCAGAATGCCCCTTAAGCTATACTTTGCTTAGATAAAGAAACTATAGTCCCAATCTATAAAGTCATGATTATGTATCATCCAAGATTTTTTCTGTATCCTAGCAGAGTGTAGATTGAAGCAGACTGAAAGTAAAGCAGAATGCGCCTTAAAGACATTTCCTGACGAACTTCCGGTCATAATGCATTGCCAGACCATTTCCTTGCAAAAAGCATAGGTAGCAAAGAACAATTGAAGCGTCTCATGTGAGACATGACCTTAATATTTGATAGTTTGGTTAGAAATAACCATTGAAAAGCCTCTACGAGCATGAGTTTATCTAGGCCTCACCAGGTAAACTGAGATTGGTATACCCTCTGGCAGCTTATGCTGCTTTTTCATGCCCATCGAGAACAATAGGGGGGACTCCATCAATGGACTGAGGAATTATCTTTAAGGCACATTCTGCTTTTCTTTCAACCCTGCTTTAAGTGAAACAGGCTATGGGGTAATGGATTAATTCCAAACTGTAGTAATTGATTTTGAACAAAAACTGTTATAGTAATGGGACTTCAACCGTACTTATCTAAAATTGAGCGCTATTATCATCTGATAATCAATTAATAATTGATGATAAATTGGATTACTATTAACATCAAATGTTGAATACTAGAGACGTTTTAGCAGAGCATAAACAGAGCACCAGATAAGCTTAGTTTTTCAAAACCTAAAATCTTTATTTCTGAATTAAACCCTATGGTGTCACTACTCATTAGAATCGTCTCTTTGAGACGATTCTAATGAGTAGTAACACCATAGGATTTGGTGCTAAAAAGAGTGAGAAAATGTTGGATTTGTTGAAAAAACTACCTATTATCTGGAGCCCTGATAAACTTAATTTAGATCACTCCAAAGAATCTCATCAACTCTTTGAATGCTGGATTTTGTTCTAAAAATACAATTTTCTAAATTTCTTTTCAAAACATGATCAGAGTGTCAAACAGTTTAGATCCTGATGAAAAGCTGCATTACTTATCACCCATAGAAAATTCAAAGCGGGATAAAAATATATTGTTAATGTCAGGTCGTAGCTTAACCCATTCCCCCACAAATAAGCCTTTTTACACCATTAATTTATTCCTCCATTGAAGAAATTAGTTACCTTTTATACAGTCATGAATAAAATATATATGTCAGCACCAAACCCTATTGTGTTACTACTCATTATATTAGAAGAGATTTTTTTACACCCCCTCCCCCTTATCTGGAGCTCTGTTTATGGATTTTTTACTGTGTTAATATCCACAATTACAAATGCACTTGACCCATTTTTAAGTTTTCTTCTTTGATAGGAATTTCAGCTCCTCTTCTACTAGAATTACCCTTTTTTGCCTTCACCTAGTCTTAGGCAGTCATTGAAATCAACTATGGGAAAATACAGGGCTCCAGATAAGGGGAGTATTTTGGAAACTAAAATCTTTATCTCTTCTTAAAACCCTATGAGTTGAAACACCATAGGATTTGGTGCTTAAATGAGTGAGAAAATGCTGGATTTGTTCAGTTTACCCCCTCTTATCTGGAGCCCTGAAAATAGTTTAGCTGTGTGCTTTCCTTTCAGTCTGCTTTAAGCAGCCATCTGTCATACACACTGAAAACAAGCTATTGGGGTCAAATGGTTAACTTTCGTAAGCACATTCATGCATTGAATAGACATGAAAACAAAGGCATTTCACAGACCCACGCTTCTACGTCAACTTTGACACCAAACCTATCAAACCATTATTTACATATAGACCAGAACGTCTCAAATTAACGTTGGCCTTGTCACCATTTCCAATACCATCTTACCCGTATTAAAAATCATGTCAAACGTGAAACGAAACGAAAATCTGTCTTTTAAAACAGGTGAAAGCTTAATGCAGGACTAAAGAAATGCAGAAGGCTCCTTTCGGAGCCTTCTGCATTTCTTTGGTCCTGCTTTAAGCGGTCACCTGTCTTTTATAGACGTCTATGGTATTGCCATAAAGGGTGGTTGATACTTGGTTTTACTTGTGATCATACATTTAACATGATAGTTTCTATACCAAATGAATGGCAGTAGTGTAAACAAACAGAACCAAACAATACACTGTTACAATTACCACAGTAATTAAATGTAGTTTACTAATTATAAGACAGCCAATTAGGCTTGTAGTCAGTATTTAAAACAAGGGCCACTATGGCCCTAAATCGCTCACCTGGTAACCATGTAACCATGTACACCGTGTGACCTAGTTTTTGACCCACATTCGAACTTGGCCTAGATTTCATTGAGGCAATCATATTGATGAAGTTTCATGAAGATCAAATAAAATTTGTAGCCTCTAGAGTGTTAACAAGGTTTTTCGATAATTTGACCTAGTGACCTAGTTTTTTACCAGACAAGACCCACATTCAAACTTGATCTAGATTTCATTGAGGCAAACATTTTGATGAAGTTTCATGAAGATCCAATGAAATTTGTAGTCTCTAGAGTGTTAACAAGGTTTTTCGAAGATTTGACCTAGTGACCTAGTTTTTGACCGGACATGACCCATATTCGAACTTGGCCTAGATTTCATTGAGGCAATCATATTGATGAAGTTTCATGATGATCAAATGGAATTAGTAGCCTCTAGAGTGTTAACAAGGTTTTTCGATAATTTGACCTAGTGACCTAGTTTTTGACCGGACATGACCCACATTCGAACTTGACCTAGTTTTCATGGAGGCAAACATTTTGATGAAGTTTCATGAAGATCCAATGAAATTTGTAGTCTCTAGAGTGTTAACAAGGTTTTTCGAAGATTTGACCTAGTGACCTAGTTTTTGACCGGACATGACCCACATTCGAACTTGGCCTAGATTTCATTGGGGCAATCATATTGATGAAGTTTCATGAAGATCCAATGAAATTTGTAGCCTCTAGAGTGTTAACAAGGTTTTTCGATAATTTGACCTAGTGACCTAGTTTTTGACCGGACATGACCCACATTCGAACTTGACCTAGATTTCATTGAGGCAAACATTGTGACCAAGTTTCATCAAGATCAAATGAGATTTGAACCTGGTAGAGTGTTAACGAACAATTGTGGACGGACGGACGTTCCCACAGTTGGACATTTGTTGGGTATATTTTTTGTTTAAAAGTACCCAACAGTACACTAAAATACCCAACAATAACAATAGGGCAATCACGGAATGAATGGAATCTATTGTTCTCCCTACCCAACAAAGGACCTTTCGTGCGCTCGGACGGACAGACGACGGACATCCAGCGATCCTAAAAGCTCACCTTGGCACTACGTGCCAGGTGAGCTAAAAAGATATAAATGAGTGGGCTCTTGTTTAGGAGTTAATTGGGCACTTTCTTCTTTATTTTTCTCAAGTGACCATACATTGTAATTACTAATTAGAAAAGATTCTTTGGTCTCTCAAATAATTTCCTTCTTTGGAGTTACAAAATACGATTTTTGTATGAAAATAAGATTTTCTGGAAATCAGGACATGACTGGAAAATTTGTGTCTATTTCCGATTCTCAACGCAGGTAGAGTAAAGAAGACATTATTCTTTCCAATCAACCCTTTCCCTTATAGAAGCGACTTTTAGCGCATTCATTTTATTCATCCGCCAAAGAAAATAGTTCCATTTTATACTGTCATGAATATGTACTATAAGAAATATTTTCTATATACTAGCAGATAGTAACTTAAAGTAGGCTGAAAGTAAAGCAGAATGTGCCATAGGGCACATTCTGCTTTACTTTAAGCCTGCTTTAATAGGTCACATATCTTAACTACTAGAAACAGGCTATGGGTTAAAGGGTTAAATATGAGCTTATGCGGAATGTTTTTTTTATCCATTACAGTTTGGAGCCATTTCAGATGAGATTTTCTACATTTTACGGCATTGCATTTGTGTTAAGCTTTTTTTAAAAGGGAAAGAAAACTGTCTTCTCCAGTTAGGACTATAGTATGTAACAAACTGCTCAATTATGCGCTGCGTAAAGCGGCGTCTCATAAATGTCTACACTCTTTGCCAATATCCCCTTTGACCCATTACCTCAAAACCTGTTTCTAGTTTTGAAAACAGGTGACCACTTAAAGCAGATTGAAAGTAAAGCAGAATGCGCATTCAGGAGCATTCTGCTTTACTTTCAGTCTGCTTTAAACTATTTTCTGCTAGAATAAAGAAACTATTTCTTATGATTCTTATTTGTAACAGTATAAATTGGAACTATTTTCTTTTGTAGTGGAATAAATTATAGGTGTAAAAAGGCGCATTCATGGGGTATTGGGTTAATAGACACTAATCTTAAATGGTTTTAAAGTTTGATGAACGACAGTGCATGTACGATAATAATCCACTGGAACCTATTCACAGGCACTGTGTGTTCAAAACAAGTTTTCCGATATTGGATTAACCAATTCAGTGACTGGACTTTTAATACGAGGGCTTTAAATTCTTTAAATGTTGAACGAAATGACCTCTGCTGCAAACTTTTTGTCCTAGTCGGCTAAAAATACTGAAATTAAATATTTTCATCTGTATATAACAGAAACATGATCCAAGAAACAAACAGTTTGGAATCCTGATCAGATGCAGAGTAACTTAGCATCTGATCTGGATCCAAACTACATGCAAACGGTGAAGTAGCCATTTAACAGTCTACCTACAGCTGTAGGTGAAAGTACAGTAAAATCTCCCAATTACGACCACTAAATTATGTTGGTTATTACGTGTTTATGACAGATGATCGCTTAAAGCAAGGTGACAGTAAAACAGAAAGCTCCTATAGGAGCTTTCTGTTTTACTGTTACCTTGCTTTAAGCGATCACCTGTCTTTTACATAATCAATTAAGCTTCTTTTCAGTGGTCGTAATAGAGAGGTTTGATTGTAATACCTACGATTTCAATTGAGCCAATTCAGTCCGGGCACATACAACACTACATGTGTTAGGCAACCATCTAATTCAGAAGTGTGGAGATATCTAATGACAGGTTGCTGCTAAATGCAGGACAAAAGTAATGCAGAAAGCTCCTATAGGAGCTTTCTGCATTACTTTAGTCCTGCATTTCGGCAGCAATCTTTTCGAGATTGTTATTCTTGTTCATGGAGAGGTAGATTAACCTTGGTTTGACTGTTCATCCAGTACTAGCTGTCAATGAAGCCTGGATCATAACTTGTGATAAATCTATATTCATAGGCTTGTAATGGAATTAATCCATTTTAAGGTAGAAAACCTTGAGATTTCTAGTTCTTTGGCAGACAGTTTGGATTCTGATCAGATACTGGATAATTGATTCAATGCCTGATCAGGATCAAAACTGTTTACAATTCAGACTAATAAACTCCAAATATAGGGAAGAAAGTAATTTTATGAATAAAGCAAACGGCATTTCTCAGCAGGCATTTATTTAATTAGTGGTTATAGGGTTAAGAAGGATTGAGTTTGGGAGAAAAAATTGGCTTGCAATATTGGGGCTACTGTTAGCTCTTTGCATGCTAAAACTGTGATAACCTTTGTAAACAGTTTGGATACTGATGAGACGCCGAGTAACTCAGCGTCTTATCTTGATCCAGACTATTTGACATTATTCTGAAAAGAAATTTAAAAGAAAATTATAATTTTAGAACAGAAGCAGACGGTAATTTTACTTAGCATTCAAGGTTTTAACTCTTACCATGCTAGCAGTGACACCATGATAACCTTGGCAAACAGTTTGGATCCTGATCAGATGCCGCATAATGCGGCATCTCATCAGGATCCAAACTATTTGACACTCTAACCCCGTTTTGAAAAGAAATGTTGAAAAATCTATTTTTAGAACAGCAGCAGACGACAATTGTTGCATATGAAATTTTTTTACCCAGCATGCAAAGAGTTAATATATAAACCAGGACAGATCAAGGACTTGGGACACAAGTGAGTTTGATCGACTTCCATTGATTTCAATACAAGGATACTACGTAAACCCATAGCGTAGGACTATCGGAAACGAAAGTGATATCGGTCTGGTATATGACTGGATACCTGAAAAACTTGGCGGGGACTTGTGACTTGACAAATTGGCTGAACTCATTGAATACCAGCCGACAAACAATGATATAAGCTATATTATCACACAAACACCACTCGGAAAAATGGAGGGGAGCCAACTAACCAATATAATATAACTGGATAAATCTAAATTAAATGTTTCTCAATACAATGTTGGCTCTGGACCTGGTGACAACTGTATGCTTCTGACTGTGATTAAATTTCATGGCTCGTTCCACAACACATATATCTGTTAGTTTAATCAAACACATGGTCGGTGCTGCATGGGACTTTAAATAGAGATAGTATACTCGAGGTGCTTGGCCTACAAAAACAAGGGACTAATTCAAAACAACGGCCTGGGATTTTAGGTCTCGTATGTTAAAGGCTATCTGATGAAGCAAGAAAATCAAGGTGAGTCGGCAAGCATCTGAGCACTTTTAATATTTTAAGTAATAAGGAATTTTTTCTTCTGGCAATAATAATTATTGTGGTCTGCTACTGTTCTTAACCCTTTAATCCACAACCTATTTCCAGTATTGAATGTGGTCTTAACCTTTTGAACCCTAGTCCCGCATATAGGCGTCCTTTTTTAAACAGTGTACATGTGAATAGTACACTTGTCCTATGCAAACAGTGAAGACCCAGATCAGAGGGCTCCGAAAGGAGCCCTCTGATCAGGGTCTTCACTGTTTGTCATAATGCCAAACATTGACAAAAACAACCCTTAAAAGTCAGAAATGGACTAAACTAAAATGAAAACTGGAATTGTTCATTTAAAGTTTTAGGGAGGAAAGAGTTAAGGCGCATTCTGCTTTTCTTTCAACCTGCTTTAAATGGTCTTAACCCATAACCCCGTAAATACACCTTTTTACGCCTATAATTTATTCCTCCACTGAATGAAAGAATTCCAATTTAAACTGTCATGTATATGCCCAATAAGAAATATATTCTATATTCTAGCAGATGGTAGCTTAAAGCAGGCTGAAAGTAAAGCAGAATGTGCCTTAAGGCACATTCTGCTTTACATGCTTTAAGTGGTCACCCATCTTTAAAACTAGAAACAGGCTATGGGGTTATGGGTTAAGGTGCATTCTGCTTTACTTTCAATCTGCATTAAGTGGTCACCTGTTTCCAAAGCTAGAAATAGGTTATGGGGTAAACGGTTAAAGGATGAATTGTTCTTGCTTCTACCCAATCCTTTTAAAGTGACACAGGATTAAAGCAAACTGAATGTAAAGCAGAAATCTTGCATATTTTATTTTCAGCCACCTAGGTTAAATCTTCCAATTTTGATAGGAAATGGTTTTATGAGCAATATCTTAAGCCAGTTAAGGGCATTATAATGCTTTAATCATTACCGGAAGGTTTTTACAAAGTGATTTGATCATTTCTTTTATACTACATCATTTTTATGTATAATTTACATGTAACAAATAATAACCTGGGAATTAATGACATCCTACTCACATTGAATTATCTAAATTGTTGAATTTTAAATTATGTGAGTAAACACAAAGCGTATCAAATTTGATGGGTTCATTTGATATGAAAATCTTACCTTAATCCTTAATGTTCTGAATTTTCAAATAGTCATGTCTGTTTTCTAATCAACCCTTTACTCCATAGCTTGTTTCTAGTTTTGAAAGACAAGTGACTACTTATAGCAGGCTGAAAGTAAAGCAGAATGAGCCTTAAGACACATCCTGTTTTACTTTCAGCATGCTTTAACCCATTACCCCATAAATACACCTTTTTACGCCTATAATTTATTCCTCCATTGAAAGAAAATAGCTCCCTTTTATACAGTCATGCATATGTATCATAAGAAATATTTTCTATATCCAAGCAGAAAATATTTTAAAGCAGGCTGAAAGTAAAGCAGAATGCGCCTTTGCGCCTCAAGGCGCATTATGCTTTACTTTCAACCTTCTTTAAATGATCATCTTTCTTTAAAACAAGAAACAGGCTATGGGGTAATGGGTTATGCTACCATCTTCTAAAATATAGAAAACATTTCTAATACTACACATATTCATGACTGTATAAATTGAAACTATTTGGAATACAGAAGGAATACATTAACCCTTAGCCCGCCAAATAAATTGTCGTCTGCTATATTTCTCGTCTGCTTCAAGTTTCAAAGTGCTTCAAAGTTGCTCAAAATTGCTGAAAATGTTGGCCGAGTGTCAAACAGCTTGGATCCGGATGAGACGCCGAGTTACTTGGCGTCTCATCTGGATCCAAGCTGTTTGCATATGGAGCTATAGTCGTGACTGGCAGGCTAAGGGTTAAATGTGTAAAAACAAGTATCTATGTAGAGTAATGGGTTAAATAACTGCTGAGGAGAGAAACTCAACGGATAACCTGATCAAGGACAGACTCACTCAATAAGATTATAGCTCATTCGTTACAATATTTTACCTAAGACTTGTCTATGTACATTATAAGTATGCATGAGTATGTACTTGTATCTCTTTCTGGAAATGAATCTGTTTAACCCTTTGAACCCTAGTCCCGCATATTGGCGTCCTTTTCAAACAGTGTACATGTGAATAGTACACTTGTCCTATGCAAACAGTGAAGACCCAGATCAGAGGGCTCCGAAAGGAGCCCTCTGATCAGGGTCTTCACTGTTTGTCATAATGCCAAACATTGACAAAACAACCCTTAAAAGTCAGAAATGGACTAGACTAAAATGGAAACTGGAATTGTCCATTTAAAGTTTCAGGGAGGAAAGAGTTAAACTAAGAGAGATCTTATGTCATAAATTCATTTAAAAATACGATTTTTTTTGTCTCAGCGAGTTTAGAGAAGTTCATTTTATATTTATTGACTATAAGTTAGTTGAATGATTAATCTCTGCCTCAAATAGTATGGGAGATATGTTCATTTTATCAAGTATTTACTGTAAATTTGATTAGGAAAATATTGATCTTAGTGTATCAGTGATTTGCCATGAGCCACCAGATCAATAAAATCAGCCATTTGGATCCCACACTCTGATCTATGGAGCATCAAACAGGCTACTGTCACGCCAGTGCTTAAGGACGTTATTTTGAAAGATGCAAGACATGATGAGTGTCTTTATCCCATTCCCCTATAGCGCCGTTAATTTATTCCTAGACAGAGGAAAATAGTTCCACTTAACAAAGTCATGAATGTGTGTCATAAGAAAAAAACCTTTAATTTCTAGTAGATGGTAGCTTAAAGCAGGCTGAAAATAAAGCAGAATGCACCTTAAGGCACAATCTGCTTTACTTTCTAAGATGCATGGATTAAGCCTTTCAAGATAGGCTGGGTAATACTTTATTACTTGACTCTCTGAACCCTAGTCAGGCAAACATACATCCTTTGCAAACAGTCTACCTGTGAAGAGTACACTTGTCCTATGCAAACAATGAAGACCCAGATCAGAGGCAGGATCTGCACTGTTTGGCATATTGCAATACATTATGCACAAAGCAGGGCTGCCATTTCTCCGGATTTTTCCTAAATCTCCGGATTTTTTTCTTGTTCATGGTAGCTTAAAGCAGGCTGAAAGTAAAGCAGAATGCGCCCTTAGGCGCATTCTGCTTTACTTACAGTCTACTTTAAGTAGTCGCATGTGCACAAAGCAAGAAAAAGGCTATGGGGTAAATGTACGATTGTAAAATCGCACTTGAAAAATGCAAATTGGGAATTCTTAGGATTATTCACGTTAACTTATGGCAGCCCTGACAAAGAATAACATGCTAAATCTTTATTTGATGAAATATTTACTCCCTCCAAGAGCGAGGAGAAATAAAACAAACCATAGAACTTTAAAACTCTTTTTTATGAGCCAACTTGGTGGAAGAATCAGTCAGCCATATTATTACTCAATAAATTTCCTGTTATACAAAGAACAGTCCGCAAGAATTGATCTGTGGAGAATAAACTTGTGCATACCTTTTGATATATTGATATATTTATATATAGACTTATTAGTAAGTACGCTGAAAGTAAAACAGAATGCACTTTAACCCATTACTCAATAAATATACCTTATTTACACCTTCAATGTATTCCTCCATTGAAGAAAATGATTCCTTTTTATAGTCATAAAGTATATTTTCTATATCCTCTTAGATGGTAGCTTTAGGCAGGCTAGAAGTAAAACAGAATGTGTCTAAGGGTACTCTCTGCTTTACTTTCAATCAGCTTCTAGCGGTCACCTGTCTTCAATTCAAACTAGAAATAGAACATGGGGCAATATAATTCTGCTTTACTTTCAACCTGCTTTAAAAAGTCACCTGTCTTCAAAAATTATAGAAACAGGCTATGGGGTAATGGGTTAAACAAAGGATTATGATTATCGAACAACATGAATGCGAAAACAAAATGCTTGCGTCAGTTGGCATCTGATCAGGATCAAAATTAACACCCCACTCCCTCCACCCTGAAATGCACCTAACAAGTTCAATTAAGGAATCAATTTTAATTCCCAATCAACATATAATACTGCACCATTGGGTGTGCAATTACGTCCCACACCCTGGCTGTTAATCCACCCTACCTCTATCAACGCTTAGTAACTATCTACTGAAAAATGTTTTCTGCAAAAGTTAAGATAGGTAATCCTTTTTTTTTTTTAAACAGAAACAGGATCAGAGTGGCAAACAGCTTGGATCCAGTTCAGGCCCACTTAACATGTGGCATGATCTGGATCCAAACTGTTTGCAATTGTCTTTATTACAGGTTGGTTACAGTGTTCAAAGGGTTAACTCTTACCAAAATTGCTAGCGGTGGATACATGTACCACAGTGATAACCTTCGCAAACAGTTTGGATCCAGATGAGACGCCGCGTAACGCGGCGTCTCATCAGGATCCAAACTGTTTGACACTCTGACTCTCTTTTGAAAAGAAAATTAGACAAATCTATTTTTAGAACATCAGCAGACAACATTAAATTTTGTTGCAGACGAAAAAAAATTACCCAGCATGCAAAGAGTTAATCCTTGTTTGAAAGTATTACATGATCTCTAATAATCTCTAATCAAGTCAGATTATATGCTTCACCTGAAGACTTGACCCTTTGAACGGGGACTAAGTCTTCGAAATGTCAAATCCAGGAATACAATTTACTTTTCGATTCTGTCAATGTATAGCCTAACCTCCTATAGGAGTACATAGAACCCACGCCCACCCCTCAAATTTATCAGTCACAAAACAATTTCAGCACCTGATTAACACATTACCCCATAAATACACCTTTTTAGGCCTATTAATAGTCCCCCATTTAAGGAAAGTAATTCCTTTTTATACAGTCAAAATATGTACCATAAGAAATATATTCTATATTATATCAGATGCATGCTATCTTAAAGCAAGCTGTAAGTAAAGCAGAACCTGCTTTAAGTTGTCAACTATCTTCAATACTAGAAACAGGCAATTGGGTAATGGGCTAACCCATTATTCCATAATTACACCTTTAATTTATTCTTCCACTGAATGAAATGGTTCTACTTAAGTTATGGCATCAACCATACGAAATATTTCATTTCTTCAGAATGTTTCTGTTTTACTATTACCTTGTGTTGAACTTTCCTCCCTGAAACTTTAAATGGACAATTCCAGTTTCCATTTATGTCTAGTCCATTTCTGACTTTTAAGGGTTGTTTTTGACAATGTTTGGCATTGTGACAAACAGTGAAGACCCTGATCAGACGGCTCCTTTCGGAGCCCTCTGATCAGGGTCTTCACTGTTTGCATAGGACATGTGTACTATTCACATGTACACTGTTTGAAAAGGACGCCTATATGCGGGATTAGGGTTCAAAGAGTTAAATACAATCAATTAGCCTTCTTTTAAGTGGTGGTAATAGAGGGGTTTTACTGTACAAGGGCTGTGTGTGTTTACAGAGTGAATTATTATTGTTCCAATAATTTCCTAAAGAAGTTAATACCTTGATGGTTCTAGATCAAATATTATTTTTCTTGGGCGTAACTTACTGGAGACTAAGGGCCAAATACCCTGAACATTTATTTTTCACTTTATACCTTTATAACAATACTTAACCCATTACCCCATAGCCTGTTTCTAGTTTTGAAGACAGGTGACCACTTAAAGCAGGTTGAAAGTAAAGCAAAATGCGCCTTAAGGCACATTCTGCTTTACTTTCTGCCTGCTTTAAAATATATCTGCTAGAATATAGAAAATATTTCTTACGATTCTTATTTTTTAAAACTTAAAGGTGAATCGGTGGCAGAACGTAAACAACCAAGGCAGATAATTATGATGTTATCTATTTCTTTATTGGACCTACGTTTCGACACTACAAGTTTCTTCTTCAGGGTAATCATTTTAAAAGTATAAATTGGCACTATTTTCTTCAGTAGAGTAATAAATTAAAGGCGTATTTTTGGTGTAACCGGTTAAATGCCAATTCACTATTAGTGCATTAAGATCGCTTATAACAAGGGGCTCTATTTACTTTGATTTTCAATCTCATCAAAATAAGGACCAGACAAACAGGGAATTCAAATAACTGAAAAGGATCTAAAAGTACAGAAAAGTCAGTAATGTTATATTACTGAAATGTGACACTTTCAATACCTAACTGTAACATGGCACACACCCAAAACTTGTTTGTCATGTGATTTGGCAATTATCACTGAATAAGGCAATTAACTGTTAGAAATGTATGAAATATTTTACCAGCAACTAGCAAATGTTGAAGGAGTTTTTTTCTTTAATTCTTTCCTCCAATAGAAGTGCCTTTAAGCGCAGTTAACTAATTCATCCACTGAAGAAAATAGTTTTAATTTATACGGTCATGAATATTTACCAAAAGAAATATTTCTTTATCCTAGCAGATGGTAACTTAAAGCAGGCTGAAACTAAAGCAGAATAAACTTGATTTGAACTGCTTAAGGATTATCATGCTAGCGGCAGATATGACTGCCATAGTGATTAGCTCTGCAAACAGTTTGGATCCTGATGAAATGTCACATAATGCTGCATCTCTGGATCAAAACTGTTTAACACTCAAACTGTTTTAACCCTTTGAACCCTAGTCCCGCATTTAGGCGTCCTTTTCAAACAGTAAACATGTGAAAGTGCACTTGTACTATGTAAACAGTGAATACCCAGATCAGAGGGCTCCTTATGGAGCCCTCTGATCTGGGTCTTCACTGTTTGTCATAATGCAAAACATAGACAAAAACAACCCTTGAAAGTCAGAAATGGACTATACTTAAATGGAAACTGGGATTGTCCATTTGAAGTTTCAGGGAGGAAAGAGTTAAAATAAATTTTGAAAATCTATCTAAAGAAAATTTAGCAGACGACAATTGTTGCCATGACAAAATTATACAGCATGCAAAGACTTAAGGCGTCTATAATTCAATTGAAGAAATGAAACACTTTGAAAGCAAACTTTATAGTTAGTCCTTTATAGAGCTGCCACTCTATATAAAGACACATGGCAATCTCTAGATTTCTGCTTACTGTATGACAAATCAATTCTTTAGGAGCTTTCTGCATTACTTTCGTCCTGCATTAAGCTGGCACCTTTCTATTATAAATCTGAAAATATATCTCCTTTTCTGTACCTGTTTAAATAAGTGTTCGACATTGGGCATAAAGCTTGGGTGATCGTTCAATCAAAATATTTTCGTTTCATATTTCTACAACCTATTACGAACTCCCACAATAAAGCCGTTTATATATAGATTTGAAAGACACATTTAAATAGGTATCTTTCTAGTTATACAGTCAATCTTGTATCTGATCAAAAAAGACAAATTTGCAGTAAATGAGCTTTTTGCGTTAACCCATTTTATGCGGGATACACTTTTAGGTGTACCTCTAGGCAAAAAGTTTTGATCTCAGATCAGGCCCCACATTGTGGGGCCTGATCTGAGATCAAAACTGTTTGCAGCTAGTTCAGTATTCTATCAGAAACTGCTAACGTCTTTTGCAAATATTTGAGTTATACCCGCTGCAGACGACATTTAAAAATGGCCGCCAAATATTACCCAGCATACAATGGGTTAAGCAGTTACCTCACCCCTTTACCCAATGACATGTTTCTAGTATTAAAGATAGGTAAGCACTTAAAGCAGATTAAAAGTAAAGCAGAATGTGCCTATGGCACATTCTACTTAACTTTCAGCCTGCTTCAAGCTATCATGGTTAGAAAATTGAAAATATTTCTTCTTATCATAGTATTACATAATAACATATTCATGACTATAAACTTGAACTATTTTCTTCTGTGTTGAACTATTTTCTTCTGTGTATGAATAAATTAAATGCGTAAGAATGCCTATCTATGGAGAAATGGGTAAAAGATCACCAGGTGCCTATAATCAGTTTTCACTTAATACAAGTTTGACTGTATAACTTTTAAATGGCATTCAAAACATACTTCAACCTAGTCGGTATCTAATCTTCCATTTGATCTCTTTCTCTAATAGAAAACACCTTAAGCTTTTCCATATAGAAATTCTACCATGCTCTTATTTATAAGGATAGAGGACACTTTTCTTACATCCTAGCAGATGGCTCCTTAGAGCAGGCTGAAGGTAATTTTTTTAAAGCCTCTTTTAATCAGCCACCTGTTTAAAACAATCTATAGGGAAAGGGTTTAAACCAAAGAAGGCTTTCTGTTTGACATTGTATATTGTTGTTTGTCCCACTTAAATGTAGGTCATGTGGATACTTGGGTTCTATTTGTTTTGACATTTTACCTCCCTTTTAAGAATTGGGTATTTTCATGATGGGACCTTGGTCATATGGGCAATAGTAATAGAAGCTTTAATTAAACTCTTTGCATGCTAGCAGCAAAATTGTGATAAACTTTGGATCCAGGCGAGATGCTGGATTAGGACCAACTGTTTGTCAATTGGACATAGTTTTGAAAATAAAATTTAGAAATGTTTAATTATGGAGCAAAATCTATGGAGTGACAATTTTATTTAGTATTCAGAGTGGTTAAACATAGTAAAGTGTGTCTGCCTACCAGTCAAGCTTGTGTTACGCGGAATGAGCATCTAAAGAATGTGCTACTGTTTCATGATCTGGATCTAGTAGTAGTAGCATTTTTTTGCATAAGACAAGTATACTCTTGACAGTTACAATGACAGCAAAGAATGTGTATACCCATTTCAAGGGTTCAATAGGTAGTAGAGCATGGATGATCCAAAGGCATTAGTAAAATAGGTAACAGTGTAATGCAAATGCACTTCTGCTGTGGTTTTACTCTTTGCATGCTGGGTAATTTTTTCGTCTGCAAAAATTGTCTTCTGCTCATGTTCTAAAAACAGATTTTTTCAAAGTTATTTTCCAAACATGGTCAAAGTGTCAAACAGTTTGGATCCTGATGAGATGCCGCGTTATGCTGCGTCTCATCAGGATCCATACTGTTTGTACAGATAATCACAATTCCGCCGCTAGCCTACAAAGTTTTAAACATAATGAAACTTCAGCTCAATGATTTTCCTGCACAATCAACAAGTACAATCAACAATTGCAATCAACAGGGAGACTAAAATAGGACAGGAGGCTTTGATTCTCACTATCTCTGGGAACCGTCCTAGCTCATCAATACACCTGTAACCCTTTCAGTGCAGGGTACCGAGTGGTCTTGACCCATAGCAAACAGTTTGGATCCTGATCACACAACAAGTAACTTGGCATCTCATCAGGATCCAAACTGTTTGTCACTTGGATTTTATATTTACAAATATGAAGAAGAAGCAGCAATTTATAAAATTAAAACAATCAACATTTTGAGCAGATGACCTTCTTCCAGCCATTTAAGGGTTAACTCCTTAATACATGTCGTCTGCTTCACACATGACGTCTGCTGATGTTCATAAAATTACCAGAAAAAATTAACAAAGTGACAAACTAGTAAGATCCTGATCAGATACTGAATAACTACGCGTCTGATCTGGATCTAAACTGTTTGCAAATGCATTTAAGGGCACCACTAGCTGTATAAGTATTAACTATTTGCATGCTGGGTAATTTTATCGTCTGCAACAATTGTCATCTGCTATTGTACTAAAAATAGGAGTATTTTCTAAATTTCTTTTCAAAACAGTGTCAGAGTGTTAAACAGTTTGGATCCTGATGAGACGCCGCGTAATGCGGCGTCTCATCTGGATCCAAACTGTTTGCATAGGTAATCACTGTGGGACATGTCCGCCTCCAACATGGGTAAGTGTTAACCCTTAGCCTGCCACTCACAACTATAGCTCCATATGCAAACAGCTTGGATCCGGATGAGATGCCGAGTAACTCGGAGTCTCATCCGGATCCAAGCTGTTTGACACTCGGACAACATTTTCAGCAATTTTGAGCAACTTTGAAACTTGAAGCAGACGAGAAATATAGCAGACGACAATTTATTTGGCGGGCTAAGGGTTAATCTGACCCGATTCTCTACGATACCTGGATAAATTGATTTTTACACTAACGCCATCAAATATGGTCATGTCAGGCGTAACATCCTGATATAACAAGTCAGTTCTAGGATAGCCTGGAAATACTGATTAGCTCATTGACCTGATTTTATTGTATGAGATGAAAGCCAAGTTTCTCAAATACTTCATTCCACAAGCAAATTCTATGTTACAACTTATCATTAGATTCTCAGTAAACAGACATACGGTATTAAATTCTAATTAGGGTTTGGTAAGGAGCAGAGCTCCAGATAAGGGGAGTATTTCAAATACTTAAATCTTTATTTCTGCATTAAACTCTATGGTTGAGACAATTCTAATAAGTAGTTACTGTAAACACCATAAGATTTGGTGCTGAAACAAGTTTTATTTGTTCCATTAACTCAAGAGATCTCTTATCTTAAGCCCGGATTATGTCTCCTCAAACCTCTATGTTTTTCATTCGGATCTCTGCAAAGAAGAATTAAGTGTTTGGTGATAGATTTCAAGGAGAAAATTTTAGATTTTTATTTTTAAATTTATCTAGAATCAAATTAATGTCCATTTGCAAATAGTGTAGACCCTGATAAAATACCAGCTTAATGAAGAATCCTGTATTTAAAGCAATAGTCAGTCATCAAAATCACATGATTTCTTTCATGAATGGGCTTCCATAGACACAGGTTTTACAGCACATTGTGCTTTTTGTTTTTTCAAAATGGTGTAGACCCAGATCAGACAGCTCTGTATCATTTCAGGAATAAGAATCTGCCTGAAATGAGTCTAAACTCTTTCCTGCACCTTTCATTTTCCATGTATTTTATTAGCAAGACACTGGTTAACCCTTTCCACCATAGAAGCGCCTTTTAGCGCATTTAATTTATTCCTCCGCTGAAGAAAATAGTTCCAATTTATACAATCAAAAATATGTATAATACAAAATAATTTTTATACTCTAGCAGATGATAGCTTAACTCTTTCCTCCCTGAAACTTTAAATGGACAATCCCAGTTTCCATTTTAGTCTAGTCCATTTCTGACTTTTAAGGGTTGTTTTTGTCAATGTTTCGCATAATGACAAACAGTAAAGACCCAGATCAGAGGGCTCCATAAGGAGCCCTCTGATCTGGGTATTCACTGTTTGCATAGGACAAGTGCACTTTTCACATGTTTACTGTTTGAAAAGGACGCCTATATGCGGGACTAGGGTTCAAAGGGTTAAAGCAGGCTGAAAGTAAAGCAGATTGCGCTTAACCCATTACCCCATAGTCTGTTTGTAGCTTTGAAGACAGGTAACCACTTAAAACAGGTTGAAAGTAAAGCAGAATGTGCATTAAGGCACATTCTGCTTTACTTTCAGCCTACTTTAACCTACCATCTGCTAGAATATGGAAACTATTTTTTATAATACATAATTCTGACTGATTAAATTGGAACCAGATTCTTTAGTGTAGGAATTAATAAAATGTGCTGAAAGGCGTTTCTATGAGGGAAAGGGTTAAAGCGCATTCTGCTTTACTTTCATTTCAACCTGCTTTAAGTTGACACCTATATTCAATACTAGAGATATGCTATGTGGGAAAGGGTTAATTCACTGAAGCAATGTAGTGCTTTCAACTAAATCTCTTGGTACCTTTTACATAGTGGAATAAAACTTTGCCCTGGATTTTGCCATCAGCTTTGATCCATGTTAGATTGCCTTTAAATTATATTGCCTCTGATCTCAATCAAGACCGTAGGATTTTAACCCGTTAACCCATAATTATGCCTTTAATTTATTCCTCCATTTTATACAAGCATAGATACGTAGCATAAGAAATATTTTCTATACTTTAACTGACAGCAGCTTAAAGCATCTTTAAAGTAAAGCAGAATGAGCCTTAACCCATTCCCCCATAAACACGTCTTTTAAAGCCTTTAGTTTATTTCTCCACTGAAGAAAATAGTTCTAATCTATAGTTATCAATATATATAAGAAATCATTTCTATTTTCTAGAAGATGGTAGCTTAAAGCAGGTTGAAAGTAAAGCAGAATGTACCTTAAGGCACATTCTGCTTTACTTTTAACCTGCTTTAAGTGGTGACCTATCTTCAATACAAGAAACAGGCTATGGGGTTATGGGTTAAGATGCATTCTGCTTTACTTTCAACCAGCTTTACGTGGTCACCTGTTTACAAAACTAGAAATAGGATATGGGGTAAAGGGTTAAATGACTTTGTCTCTGATCTGAATCAAGACTGAAGGGTTTTAACCCTTAGCCCGCCAAATAAATTGTTGTCTGCTATATTTCTCGTCTGTTTCAAGTTTCAAAGTGCTTAAAAGTTGCTCAAAATTGCTGAAAATGTTGTCCGAGTGTCAAACAGCTTGGATCCGGATGAGACGCCGAGTTACTCGGCGTCTCACCCGGATCCAAGCTGTTTGCATATGGAGCTATAGTCGTGAGTGGCAGGCTAAGGGTTAATGTCGTTATAGAATGTGCAGTCTTCCTAACAGTTAGATATTCAAATAGAAGCAAAGAATTAATGCATGCCCTTCTTGGGATTTGAGAAATCAGAATCTGTGAAATGGCTTTTTACGGCTCGTTGATATTTCAAGGATCATAAAAAGATGACGCACAGCTTGTTAACTTCAAATCCTTTCTGCATAGCTTACAGTACAAATCAACTGAATGTGGCATAAAGCACTGACATGAGAGCATGAGTATTTAACCCACTATCCCCAGCCTGTTTCTAGTTTTCAAAACAGGTGACAACATCTAAAGCAGTTTGAAAGTAGAGAAGAATGTGGTTTAACCCATTTGCCCATAAATACTCCCTTTTAAGCCTTTAACCCTTAGCCAGCCAAATAAATTGTCGTCTGCTATATTTCTCGTCTGCTTCAAGTTTCAAAGTGCTTCAAAGTTGCTCAAAATTGCTGAAAATGTTGTCCGAGAGTCAAACAGCTTGGATCCGGATGAGACGCCGAGTTACTCGGCGTCTCATCTGGATCCAAGCTGTTTGCATAATTATGGAGCTAGTCGTGAGTGACAGGCTAAGGGTTAATATTTTTCTCCACTGAAGAAACTCCTTCCACTTTATACAGTCTTAAATGTGAATCATCAGAGCTCCAGATAAGGGGAGTATTTCAAAAACTAAAATCTTTATTTCTGCTTTTAAACAATTCTAATGAGTAGTACCACCATAGCATTTGGTGCTAAAATAAGTCAGAAAATGTTGGATTTGTCCCATTTTACTCCCTCTTATCTGGAGCCCTGAAGCATAACATATATTTTCTTTATCCTAGCAGATGGTAGCTTAAAGAAGGCCTCAATGCACATTCTGCTTTACTTTCACCCTGCTTTAACCCTTTACCTGATAGCATTGTTTCTAGTATTGAAGATATGTGACTACTTAAAGCAGGTTGAAAGTAAAGCAGAATGCGCCCTAAGGCGCATTCTGCTTTACTTTCAGCCTGCTTTAAGCTATTAACTGCTAGAATAAGGAAAGTATTAAATATGACACATATTCATTACGGTATAATTTGGAACTATTTTCTTCAGCGGATGAATAAACTGAATGCGCTAAAAGCCGCTTCTATAAGGGAAAGGGTTAAGTGGTCACCAATCTCCAATACTAGAAACAGGCTATGGGGTAATGGGTCCAGCTACCATCTGCTAGAAAATGTTTCTTATGCTACATATTCATGACTGTATAAAATGGAATTATTTAATTCAGTCAAAGAATAAATTAAAGGCCTAAATAGGTGTATTTATGGGGTAATGGGTTAAACCGCTCATTAGAATGAGTAACTAAGTCAGTGAATGTACACTTTTGTTGAGTATTTGAGATATTGGTCTTATCTGGAGCTCTGTATTAGAGTTTAGATAATTTATCAAATAACACTTTTTTTAAGTAGGTATTTCAAGGAGGTGTTTTATGGGTCAAGTACGAGAAATGCCCTGCCTTTGTGTGCTTCATGTTTTTACACACTTTGCAGTTTTAGCCTTCTAGTTTAACTCTTTCCTCCCTGAAACTTTAAATGGACAATTCCAGTTTCCATTTTAGTCTAGTCCATTTCTGACTTTTTAGGGTTGATTTGTCAATGTTTGGCATTATGACAAACAGTGAAGACCCTGATCAGAGGGCTCCTTTTGGAGCCCTCTGATCTGGGTCTTCACTGTTTGCACAGGACAAGTATACTATTCACATGTACACTGTTTGAAAAGGACGCCTATATGCTCAAAGGGTTAAGAGTTGTACTCATCGCTACATTTGAATGTGTTGATTTTAACAATATATTGCAAAATGACAAACAAAGCAGAGGGCTTCTACAGGAACTCTCTGATTTGGGTCTAATTTGCATTGGACAAGTGTACTCTTCCCTGGTACACAGTCTGTAATGACAAGTATATTTGTCGTAAGGGCTGCATGTGTTGATTTTAACAAATATTTCAAAATGACAAACAGTGCAGACCCTGACCAGAGGGCTCCTGTTTGCATAGGACAAGTGCACTCTTCACAGGTACACTGTCGGTTAATGACAAGGTTGAATCGTGATAAAAGCATCTCAAGGTGAAGGTTTCCATAGAACTTCTATGGAATAAAAAGGTAAACAACCTTGTCCATAAGATTTACTCTTTGCATGCTGGGTAACTTTTTCATCCCCAACAATTGTGGTCTGCTACTGTTCTAAAAACAGAACTGTTAAAAATTTCTTTCAAAACAGGATCAGAGTGCCAAACAGGATCCAAACTGTTTGCAAAAATGATAATGATTACACTGCTAGCATGGTAAAAATTAAATACAAACCAAAACATCCAAACAAGGTCATCAATTTCATAAAGAAGGGATGGAAAAGTTTTCCACTACTTTTAGCAATCACCCTCTCCCACTCCATACTGACTTTCTGCCAGAATGCCCTAAATCCCTAAAAATCATTATACAGTTACATCATTATGCCATTGACCAATGCCAATAATCTATACAGTCAATATTTGTAGGCCACTCTTAACTCTATGCACGCTAGCAGCGGATATGTCCACCAGTGATTACCTTTGCAAACAGTTTGGATCCAGATGAGACGCCGCGTAACGCGGCGTCTCATCAGGATCCAAACTGTTTGACACTCTGACCCTGTTTTGAAAAGAAATTTTGAAAATCATTTTTTTAGAACAGTAGCAGACGACAATTGTTGCAGACGAAAATTTTACCCAGCATGCAAAGGGTTAAAGCCTCACTTTATTAAAGTGAAAAGTTTCACAAAATAAACATACTGAACATACAAAAGTGAAATCCAGTCAAAGATTATCTAAAGTACACCGAGGGTTTTTAATCTTTAAAGGGCAGATAGGCAGCTATAGGGTGGCAATGAATGATCTATGCTCTATGTTTTGTGCAGAATATTTATTGAAAGTAAATGGATGATTTAAAGTATCAAATGAGTCATTGTTTATGATTTTGGAGTTTAAGGCTTAACGATGCCATGGATTTTTACAAACAGGAACAGGGGTATGTTTTCATTATATAAATGCCTTGACTTGCAGCTATTCAAAATTAATATGAATGCCTATATATGGAGAAATGGGTTGAAGCAACATCAGATTCCATGACCTGCTTAAGGCACAATCTGCCTTTTTTTTTAGTATACTATACATGTACTTTAAGCTACCATCAGCTATGATAACAATGCAGAAACTTTCTATAGTAATATTTCGATCCAGCATTTGGTTGTCTTAACCCGTTACCCCATTTCTTCATTGTGAAGACATGTGATCGCTTAAAGCAGGCTGAAAGTAAAGCAGAGTGTGCCTTATGCCACATTCGTCTTTACATTTATATTCTGCTTTAAGCTATCATCTGCTAGGATAAAAAATATAATACTTATGGTGCACATTCATGACTATCCCTTTACCTGATATCCTATTTCTAGTACTTAAGATAGGTGACTACTTAAAGCAGGTTGAAATTAAAGCAGAATGCGCCTTAGGGCGCATTCTGCTTTACTTTCAGCCTGCTTTAAGCTATCATGTGCTATAATAAAGAAAATATTCCCTATAATACATATTAATTACTGATTAAATTGGAACTATTTTCTGCAGCGGATGAATAAATCATATCCGCTAAAAGGCGCTTCTATTGGGGAAAGGGTTAAGAATTGAAACTGTTTTCTTCAGGGGAGGAATAAATGAAAGTACAAAATTAAATTAATTTTAAATAATAATAAATAATTGTGAGGGAGTTACAATAGTTTTGCACCAAGCCCTGGATTAATGTAGTTAAAATATGTATCTTTGGAGTAATGGGTAAACTAATCTATGGGACATGAGTCTGCAATCACATTGCAATTCACATTGGGCCCAAGGTTTTACATGTGAAAATTTAGCCGGAGAAATGTTAAAACAAAGTTGACTGTAGATAAATTTCTTCATGTTTTAAGAGTATCGATAATTCAAAACACTTCAAATCTTTAACCGCACCCTTTCAGATAATTGAAAGTAAATACCAGTCACCTTGACCTTAGTATTCAAACACAGAACCAAGAGTCTCTTGGCCTATCAATACACATCTATAACTCTGTTTGTTTGACAATATGCCAATCCTGCAGAATTGTTATCCATTAACCCATTACCCCATAGATACACCTTTTTACGCCTTTAATCTATTCCTCTACTGTAGAAAATAATTCTAATTTACACCGTCACAAATGAGAATAATAAGAAATATTTTCTATATTCTAGCAGATAAAAGCTTAAAGCAGACTGAAAGTAAAGTAGAATGTGCCTTAAAGCACATTCTGCTTTACTTTCAACCTGCTTTAAGTGGTCAACTATCTTCAAAACTAGAAACAGACTATTGGGTAATGGGGTTAACAGGGCTCCAGATAAGGGGAGTTTTCAAAAACTAAAATCTTTATTTCTACCTTAAAACATATGGTGTCACTACTCATTAGATTTTAGTTTTTTAAATACTCACTGTATCTGGAGGTCTGTCAATAGACAGAAACTGGTGGATAGTTTCTGTTTTACCCCATTTCATTTTTTTTAAAGTCATTTTCTCATCTGTTATAGTTACCATCAGCTACAGTCTTAACCCTTAGCCCGCCAAATAAATTGTCGTCTGCTATATTTCTCGTCTGCTTCAAGTTTCAAAGTGCTTCAAAGTAGCTCAAAATTGCTGAAAATGTTGTCCGAGTGTCAAACAGCTTGGATCCGTATGAGTTACCCGGCGTCTCATCCGGATCCAAGCTGTTTGCATATGGAGCTATAGTCGTGAGTGGCAGGCTAAGGGTTAATATGAAATATTCTGGAAATTTCTTTTCAAAATAAGGTCAGATTGTCAGTCAGTTTGGACAATGATGAGACAAATAGCCACTATGCATTTCATCTAGGTCCAAACTGTTTGCAAAAGTTATCAGGAGTTCGCTGTTAGCAAGCAAAAGAGTCGATCAAGGACATTTTATCTAACTCATTCACCCTTTAACCCTTTCCCCAATAGAAGCGCCTTTTAGCAGATATGATTTATTCTTCCGCTGAAGAATATAGTTCCAATTTAATCAGTAATGAATATGTATTATAGGGAATGTTTCTATGTTATAGCACATGATAGCTTAAAGCAGGCTGAAAGTAAAGCAGAATGTGCCTTAAGGCACATTCTGCTTTACTTTCAACCTGCTTTAAGTGGTCACCTGTCTTCAAAACTAGAAACAGTATATGAGGTAAAGGGTTAACTTTGAATGGAAATTTCCCAATCAAATTAAAGCCTAGTCAGTTCTTTAAATATTGCGGGCTGTTTTAACGATACGTTGCAAAAAATATAAACAGTGCAGATCCTGATCAGAGGGCTCCTTTAGGAGCCCTTTGATCTGGGTCAATACTGTTTGCATAGGACAAGAGTACTCTTTACACTGTTTGTAAAATGATGAGCATACTTGTTGCTACTCTCTAGGGCTCAGTGAGTTAATAGTGTCATTAGAATGAAATATATCACAGGCCCAAGGTTTTATTAGTATATGCCTAATCTATTATGTAACAGAAGATTGCTTCTAGTCCTCATAAGACACACTCCAGAGCATCTATTACAGCCGAAACATAATTTGCATGTTTGCTATCCTTTCTGTAGACAATGAAATTCTTAGCAATAGCCAACACTATCCAGATCAGACAAAGAGTAAATCAGCATCAAACAAACAACATCATCAAAATCCGAACTGTTTAACCAATTACCCAATGAATATGCAATTTTATGCCTTTAATTTATTCCTCCACTGAGGAAAATATTTCCAATTTTTACAGTTTTGCATATGTATGAAAAAAAATTTTTTTTATATTCTAGCAGATGGTAGCTTAAAGCAGACTGAAAGTAAAACAGAATGTGCCTTGAACCTGCTTTAAGTGGTTATCTATTTTCAAAATTAGAATCAGTCAATCTAACCCATTACCCATAAATATGCCTTTTTACGCCTTTAATTAATTCCTTCACTGAAGAAAAGATTTCCAATTTATACAGTCATGAATATGTATAATAAGAAATATTTTATATATCCTAGCAGATCTATATAGACTTGTCATTGTCATCAAATGGAATGGTCCTTTTGAAAAATATAATATACCGCACTGGTGAAAGTAATAATTAAGGCAATTTGTAACTGAGAGAAACCTCGAGAGGAATTCTAAATGTCTTTGTAGCACAAAACATTGTTGTTTTTTACATACAACAGTGAGTTGGTATATGATTTGGAATATCTGGCTTTGTTTTCAGTTTCTGTTTGTTATTTTTTCTACCTTTTGGTATGATAGTTTCTAATTTGATCCTTTACCCCATAGCCTGTTTCTAGTATTGAAGATAGGTGAGCACTTAAAGCAGGTTGAAAGTAAAGCAGAATGTGCCATAAGGCGCATTCTGCTTTACTTTCAACCTGCTTGAAGCTACCATCTACTAGGATGAAGAAAATATTTCTTACAGTACATATTCATAACTGGAACAATTTTCCTCATAAAAATGCGTATTTATGGGGTAATGGGTTAACTTGTTCAGTATGAGTTCTGAGTTTTCTATACTCCTGCAAACAGCTTGAATTCAGATCAGAAGCCCAGAAGCTTGGTCTCTGATCAGGATCCAAATTATTTGTAACTTTGATTGTAAATCTAGTATTGGAAAGAAAGAGTAAAATTCAGAATAAGATAGAAAACATTTTCTTCATGCTGGGTAATTTTCTGTCTGCTAAAGTTGCTACGGTTTAAAAGTAAATTCTTCAAAATTTACAGTCAGAGTGTCAGACAGTTGGGATCCTGATGAGACTCCATTGTGCTGCGTCTCATCAGGATTCCAACTTGGCACAGATACTGTTCATCAAGATTTAGGAGCTTTCTGCTTTACTTTTATCTTGACTTCAGCAGTCAACTGTCTTAACCCATTTCATGCGGGATACACTTTTAGGTGTACCTCTAGGCAAACAGTTTTGATCTCAGATCAGGCCCCACATTGTGGGGCCTGATCTGAGATCACAACTGTTTGCAGCTAAGTCAATACTCTATTAGGAACTGCTAAAATCTTTTGCAAATATTTGAGTTATACCCGCTGCAGACGACATTTTAAAATGGCCGCCAAATATTACCCAGCATACAATGGGTTAAGAAACCTCAATGATGGCTTAACTCTTACGATGCTAGAGGAGGATATGTTCTATAGTGATAACCTTTGCAAACAGTTTGGATCTAGATGAGTCGCTGTGTAATGCTGGATTTCATGAGGATCTGAACTATTTGACATTCTGACCCTGTATTGAAATTTTTTTTAGAAACAATCTATTTTTAGAACAATAGCTGACTGTTGTTTATCAAGGAATTATAAAATAATTTTTTTATTTTTTATTTTTTTCAGCCATGATGGACGTCCAGAGCGAGTGCGAGGTCATACCGCGAGATTTTCTGTGCTGCAAACTGTGTGAGGAAGAATACAAAGATCCCAAATACCTCATCTGCTTCCACTCCTTCTGCCATTCCTGTATAGAGAAGCAGGAAACCTGCCATGATGGATTCTACTGGTGCCCGATCTGTGGCACGGAGACCAATGTCACTGAACTGAGTATAAACAATCTGCCAGACAATGTACTGGCTCAGAGACTACTGAACCCAGTGATTGGTTCCCAGCAGCAAGATAAACTGTGTAAGTTCTGTAAACATGGCGGGAACTTCATTGATGCCAAAACATTCTGTATAAACTGTGATGACTTCCTGTGTAGTGAGTGTACGGACCACCACATGGAGCAGGACGATACGTCCAGTCATAAACTGGAGACCGTTGAAGAACATGTGTTGAGAATGAACTACGAGGAGTCAGCCAAGTGTGGTAAGGTTGTCCCTCGCTGCTGCTCTTACTATGATCCTCTAGATATAGGGGCGTTATTCTGTGTGGACTGTGATATGGCTGTGTGTGGTGACTGTCATCTCTCCTATCATGAGGAACATCGGTGTGCTGAGATGACGGCCGTGGCAGAGAACTTCTCCACTAAGATCAAGCAGCCTCTCGACGAGCTACAGGCGGACGCCACCCACCTACAGGAGGCCATGATCAACCTACAGAAGGCAGAACTCACAACAATAGAGCAACAGAAACAACTACACATCATTGCCAAGAAGAGAAAGAAATATCTGTTTGATCTGATCACTCAGTATGAGAATGTCCTACTGGAGGAAATAGACCGTCGTCATACACAACATCTTGACGATATTCATCTACAACGGAAAGAAATTCAGATGCATTTAGCTGCTATAGATGGTGTTAGTGACTTTACAGAGAAACTCCTTCACTATGGCTCGTGTGAGGAGAAGGTTTTGATGCGTAAGAAGGTTGGTAAGAGAGTGAGGGAGTTATGTGAGGAGCCTCTACAGACCGAGTCCCTGGAGCCGCAGACCGTGGAGCTGTCACAACCCTCCATAGCTATAGAGGCCGTGTGTAACATGTTTGGTGAACTGTCCAAGGAACAGACTCCAGACACACAGGAGAACCATAACGTTACTGAAGAACTCATAAACATAGACTCTGGACATGGTAGTGAGATAGCCGAGAACAATGACTATGACGTTGACCATGAGAACGGAATTACTGAGAGTGATGGAGATAATCTGAGTTCTACGACCGGCAGCGACTTCAAGATGCTCAGTCTGAGTAGTTCTAGTGAAGCTCTGAGGAATGTGAAATTCAGAGAAGAGGTGGAGGAGACGGAGTATATAGCTGATAACTGTTTCACACTTGACGCCCCTAAACGTGAGATAACTCTGCCACAGACAATACAGCACGAGTGCCTGAAAGGTATGGGCATTAACAAATACGGTGATATAATTGTAGGGGCATCAGCTGCTAACTACCAAATGGTGTACCTACTTGAAAAGCGGGGTATTATTCGAGGACAGATGCCGGTAGAGCGCGGCTGGAATATTCATACTGTGTCTAGTGATGGCAAGGTGGCACTGACTGTCGCAAGGGGAGATAATCGATACAAAGTCCAGATCATGAAGAACGATGTGTCAGGTAAGGTCTTGACTAACACACAAATTGACAATTTTGGTCTGAACTGTGTCACCTCTGACGACCATGGTAACCTGATAGTGGCGTCCAACAGGTATGCACATGTGACAAACTTTGGTAAAATGACTTCAAAGGCTGGTGGCAACATTAGTATCTACGGACAAAATGGCATTCTGAAGCGTCGGGTCACCAATGAAGACTACCAGGACCTCGGCATGTATATTCTTGAAAAGCCTCATTGCATTGCCATCAACCCCAAGAATGGAAATTTCTACGTAGCCGACCCCGGCAGTCATAACGTGACAGGTTACGACAGCAGTGGAGAGCTCATGTTTGAATACGGAAACACGGATCATGATCCAGAGATTTATGACGGCCCTGATTTAGTTTGTACGGATCTAAATGGAAATATTCTTGTTGCTGACAAGCGTCAGGGACGGGTGGATGTGTTGTCAGACAAGGGGGAGTTGCAGAAATCCCTGTTTACCGAGGACGTTATCAAGTTTATTTCTGTGTCACCGGACAAGCATCTCATGCTGGCCACCGCTGATGGAAATATCAAGTTTTATGAATATCTTAAACTGTGAACTGTGATGAGATTTTAACCCATTTGTGTCCAGTGGAATCGTCAATGCATATGTTATGGATTAGTCCATTTTTTATCTAAGGGGTGCCCAGTCTAAATATCAATTTGTAATATTTTGTTTTATATTGAAATTCCAATCAGCAAACAGTGTAGACTCTGATCAGACGATGCATTATGCGGTGTCTGATCAGAGTCTACAATGTTTGCCTATGTTCCATTTATGGGATTGTGGGCACCAATGGGTTAAAATAGAATTTTCCATTTTCAAATTTCCAGTTCTGTAATATCTAAAAATATGGCAAACAGTGCAGACCCAGATCAGAGGGCTCCTTCAGGAGCCCTTTGATCTGGGTCTACACTGTTTGCAAAGGTTATACAATACTTAAACTGTGAAGAAATATTAATTTTCCATTTTAACTCTCTTTTCAGTGCTCAATTTTCAATTGGACTCTTCCGAAATTCATTATTTTCTGATAAATGATCAGTCCAAACAGACTGTTTTGGGTATATTCAAATATCTAACAGTATGCCAAATAGTGCTGACTTTGATCCCATGTAGTTTAGTGTTTCTCATGGTGTATAGTTCAAGGTTTTAGTAGGAGAAACGAGCCAAATGAATACAAAATTCAAAATTGTATCAACCCTTTGCATGCTAGCAGAGAACAAGTGATGCCCTTTGCAAACAGTTTGGATCCTGATGAGACGCTGCATAATGCGGCGTCTCATCAAGATCCAAACAGTTTGACACTCTGATCCTGTCTTTTAAAGAAATTTTGAGGATTCTATTTTTATAACAATTCTTAGCAGATGGCAATTGTTGCAGACAAAAGTATTATCCAGCATGCAAAAAGTTCATACAAGTTTGGCTGAAGTAGGTGCATCTTGCATTATATCATACAGTGTTCCCTCCCTACAACGGCCCTCCCAACAACGACTCCCTCCTTACAACGACCTTTGTTGCAGTTCCCTGAACAGGACAATTATGTCCAACCTTTTCACAACTGCAATGTCATCTGCTGAAAAATGTCGTCTGCTGTTTTTCTCAAAGTAACATAATGGACATTTTGAGAGAAAAAATCTAAACGACGAGTGACAAACAGCTTGAATCCAGATCAGATGCCGCGTTACGCGGCTTCTGATCTGGATTCAATCTGTTTGCAAATGTCCCTCCCTATAACGACTCCCTCCGAACAATGCACACAATTGTTGTCTCCCTTTGGGTGTCGTTGTAGAGAGGGAACGCTGTACTATTCTTTATCTATCATAAAATTTTGCCTAAAGTAGTAATGCATCAGATTTATAAATGTAGTGAAACACACATAATTCAAATGGACATCCACATCTTAACCCTTTACCTTATAGAAGCGCCTTTTAGCGTATTTAATTTATTCCTCCGCTGAAGAAAATAGTTCCAGTTTATACCTTCATGAACAATTACTATTACAAATATTTTATATAGCCTAGCAGATTTTAGCTTAAAGCAGGCTGAAAGTAAAGCAGAATGCGCCTCAAGGCGCATTCTGCTTTCCTTTCAACCTGCTTTAAGTGGTCACCTATTTTGAAAACTAGAAACAGGCTATGGGGTAATGGGTTAAAGACAGATTACATCTTGATACAGCACATAAGTGTTGCAGAAAGCTCTAAAAGTAGCCATATGCATAACATTTGTCCAGCAAGATACCACATGTCTTTAAAGATCCATTTTCTTCTTTGTTTTTGAGT